>OX336392.1:40283984-42683984 GCA_946902985.2 Meconema thalassinum
ATTTGGGTTCGAATACGGACTATGACTAGTCTTACTCAACATTGAATGAAACCTGGACAGATGACTTCACTGTTCCGACCAAAACATTAATAACAACAGCAATAATAATCATCATCATCATCATCATCATCAAAACAATATTTATTTTTTGTATAGTTCGTTATCTCCCACCAACAGTCTTTGTGTACTTCTTGCTCTCCAACATTTAACCATTGCAAACAAACTGAGACACCTTGCTAACCACCAACCATGCGCAGTGCGTTTGGAGTTACTGTGTTAAAATTGGTTGGTTTTTCTGAAAGGATATTAGACAACGATTTACAGAACATGACGCTTATCGTTAATGCAAGCGATACGTTGCTATATGAAAACATATTCGGAGGAAAAAAAGGAACTATTAAAAAAATTATAAATCTTTTTGGGAAAAAAATAAAAACATTTTTTGTATGAAGGATTTCGATGTGACTTTTGCCCTCCTGTTATAATTCTTCCGCGTTGCATTAACAAAGTAATTTATTCTATCCGTTTATCTGTAGTTCAAGAAATAGCACTGAGCCGTTTTGAAGTGACGGGTGACCAAATAGACATAAATCAATCAAATTGTCACCTCGACACTTGGTAAGCTTACTTTTATCATTAATACAATAAAACACTCCTAATAGGGTGACCAGATTTTAAAGCAACGGCTGTAATGGTAGTGACTTCTGAATATTATTTTACGAAAACCGATCGCCCGGCCACCCTATCGACTTATTTGGAATATAAATCTGAACTGCTTCAGAGTGACTACTATTGCTCATCCATAATGTTTACTATTTACGACATTTAAATAGCATATTAAATCAGAAAGGTTATGTTGTATTCCTGGTTGTTGACACCAGCAATGTGGATATTTACTTGCCGAGTTCTTCAACCTCCAGTCCTCGCTTCATGTGTGTTTTTGTTATCTGACTATTTACTCATTTCATTTTGAACCTCCTCCCTGTGTGCATGTGTACACAGGTGCACCTGGATTGTATGCATTGCACATCTGTGTTGAATATACACACAGTCATACGGTACTGTCAGATTATTACAGTCTTCTACAATCTCTATTTCCTGTAAGTCTATATATTACTCGATACTGGTTCAAAGTTATAATCGTCCGCCTCGTTGCGTAGTGGCTAGCATTCTTGACTGTCACCACAGAGGTAGTGGTGGGATCCCTCGCTGAGTCCGAGGGAAGAGCCAACCTGCGGGGTAAACCTACTAAAGAAATACATTTAAAAATATATATTTATATTCTGTATTCATTTCCCTTCTGAAACGAATCTTTCGCCCATTTGTACTTCTTTATTTTATTTTATTTTATTTTATTTTTCACAGTCTCAGCCAATGCAATACCATTAAAACTAAGTTCCGCTTCCGGCAAGTTCACCTCACACGATGTAAACAGCAACTACATTATTGGACAATTACATTGCGCTCCCTCGAGTCATTCCATTAATATATTGCACAAAAGTTTGAAGAGATATTTTTTTTCATTTCATTTATAGTATGGCTTTTAGTGCCGGGAGGTCCGAGGACATGTTCGGTTCGCCTGAGTCTGTAGCTGCGCTGCTTACTGTCGACCAAAGTATTATGTGTACTCGAGTTTGAAGGTTGTTTGTTAAGTAACCAATAGACCTACATAAAATCCAATACCATCAACATTTTCATCGTTCTATTTTACGTTAGTTCATGTAGGTTTGGAATTTTTAATTTATATTTTAATATTTTTTATCGCAGTTGGAACACAAAAAGTGCACGTTTTTAAGCATGTTTCAACCATGCGTCACATTTAAGAATTATTATCTCAGAAGCCCGTCATCAGATCGAATCCAAATTATAACACAATATACATTGGAATGTTGTATAACGGGTTTATTAATTTCACAATTTTGTGTGACCAAGAAACAAAGTTGTCATCATTGTTGTAAGGTAACTTTTTCTCGGCTCGGGGTGGTTGTAAAATGTAGTTCTTGGTTGCGTTGTAATCGTTATACATCTAAAAATTATGCTGTATGACTGTGAAATACGTAAATTAATTCACTTATTTTATATCGGCTTGTATTTGTACCAGGAAATAACACATGGTTCACCTGCTAGCCGCTCCGGGAATTGCTGTACAAGGTTGCTGATATGGAGCCCATCACTTTCGAGCTAGTCGCGCCATGATGCGTGTGGGCACCATTTCGGCAACGCTGTACAGTTTTTTCCGGAGCGGCTAGCAGGTGAACCATGTGTTATTTCCTCGTACAAATACAAACCGATATAAAATAAGTGAATTAATTTACGTATATCACAGTCATACAGCATAACTTTTTGATATATAACGATTACAACGCAACCAAGAACTACATTTTCCAACCACCCCGAGCCGAGAAAAAGTTACCTTACAAAAATGATAACAACTTTGTTTCTTGGACACACACAATTTTGAAATTAATAAACCCGTTATACAACATTCCAATGTATATTGTGTTAAAATTTGGATTCGATCTGATGACGGGTTTTTGAGATAATAATTCTTAAATGTGACGCATGGTTGAAACACGCTTATAAACGTGCACGTTTTGTGTTCCAACTGCGATAAAAAATATCAAAATATAAATTAAAAATTCCAAACCTATATGAAATAACGCAAAATAGAACGATGAAAATGGTGATGTTATTGGATTTTATGTAGGTCTATTGGTTACTTCACAAACAACCTTCAAACCCGAGTGCACATAATACTTTGGTCGACAGTAGGGTGAGTTACAGGTTCCGTTCAATTTCAGGTAGTTCCAACTGTCGCTACCGAATATCAATGATACCTAGTGGTGAACGTTCGGACGAAATCTAACCTAACAATTTAGCTTCACACAAGGTTAGTCTGTGGAAGGATCTTTTACATGCCATAAATCTATGACATGGGACTGCCGGATTTACTTCCCCTCTGAAGGCATTCTGAAGGATTTTTAACGCTCTTAAAAATCCGATGATTTCGGTCGGGTTTGAACCCGCAATCTTGGGCATAGAAGATCAGCATGCTACAGACTACGCCACCGAAGCTGCTTGACAATGGATTGAAATCACCTGGTTTAGATGGTACATTCCAAATGAAATGAAAAAATAAAAACACGGACCCAGCTCAGGTACCCCAATTTTGAAAATTCCCAGACGCAATATATTATGGGAAAAGTTGTAAGTCCATAGGAGAGAAAACATCACTAAATAGGGTAATACAAATAAAATAAAATGATTTAGAATATAAATGTTATGACTGATTTACATTCTTTATAAAGTCTTGTACTTGGCACACCTCTGTGTTCGGGAAAAGTGTAAATAAAAGAAACTCTTTTAAAATGTGTTTGTAGAAAGGATGATTCGCGAGTGTATTACGGCGAGAAACGTTTCGCCCAGTAGTCGGCGATCAGCTGTTTTCACACTGTGTAACAATCGTGTCACCGTTGACGCAGATAGCATGTTATAGCTTGCGTGCTCACTTAGCTGTCATCAGGAACCGCCTAACATGTTATGTTGCAAGTTTTCTGATCCGTAATTAACATTCTGATCCAGAGCTGTAAGATGTAAGCCATCAGATCGTACAATAATTGCTTTCCTGTTGTCTAGGATGCCACTATACGTCCTATTCGGAAATTAGCTCTTTGTTTCGTTGTTATTAATTCTTCAAGGACTTTGCGACACCGTGGTCATATAGCACCGTGTACTTGGGTGTGTGTAGACTTTGTCTGATAACCTGTGGTACTTTGCTAGTGTGTGTATATAGTGTAGCCTACTAATAGTAGTGCCCGGTGGATTTATTTGTTTTATGGATGATAATGAATACTACTACAGAACTGGCACATGCTACTTAAACTAACATAAAAACAAGATGTTCAGTAAAGAACATATAGACTACTTTCTCCTAAATGCATGGGTATTGTTATAACTCTTTGTCCTTTTCAAGGAGTATAATTCAAAGTTGGTTGTAGTAGCTTGTTGAAATACAACGTGCTATAGGGATATTAAACATGAATATGAGGTGCCCTTTGCTAGTGCTACCTCTGTAAAAAAATCATTCAATTCGGTTTCACCGTGTTTGAATTGATCTGGGGAATGGATTTGCACACATACATAGCCGCTATTTGCAAACTATTGGGCTGATGACCTTGTAGTCAGTCATAAGATGCTTTCCACAAAAAGGCATGTTGTTGCAAAATCCGGTAGAGATCAAATTATTAGGATGGTCGAAATTTGATTTAAGCTTCTAACATTTGGGTGGCCGTCATTCCGTTTCCGTCAAGATGGCGGCGATATAAAACATGACACTGTGGTGCCTATTGCTAGTGCTACCTCTGTACCAAATTTCGTTCAATTCAGTTTCACCGTGTTTGAATTGATAGGGGGAATCGATTTGCACACATACTTGGCCACCATCTGCAAACTATTGGACTGATCATCTAGCAGTTTGGTCAGAATATGCTACCCACATAAAGATTTGTTGTTGCAAAATTTGGTAGAGACTAGATTATTAGGTTGGTCGTAATTACATTTTAGCCTTTAAAATTTGGGTGGCCGCGATAACGTTTCCGTCAAAATGGCGGTGATATAAAACATGACACTGAGGTGGCCTTTTCTAGTGCTACCTCTGTACCAAATTTCGTTCCATTCGGTTTCACCGTGTTCGAATTAATAGGGGGAATCGATTTTCACACAAAGATGGCCGCCATCCGCAAAATATTAGGCTAATGACCTATTAGTTAGGTCAAATGATTTGGTAGAGATCGGATGATTAGGTTAAACGTAATTTGATTTAAGCTTTGAATATTTGTGTGGCCGCCATTACGTTTCCGTCAAGATGGCGGCGATATAAAACATGACACTGAGGTGCCCTTTGCTAGTGCTACCTCTGTACCAAATTTCATTCCATTCGGTTTCACCGTGTTCGAATTAATAGGGGTAATCGATTTTGACACAAAGATGGCCGCCATCCGCAAACTATTAGGCTAATGACCTATTAGATTTGTCAAAGGATGCTTCCTCCATAAAGGTATGCTGTTGCAAAATTTGGTAGAGATCGGATGTTTAGGTTAGTCGTAATTTGATTTAAACTTTGAACATTTGTGTGGCCGCCATTTCGTGTCCGTCAAGATGGCGGTGATATAAAGCATGACACTGAGGTGCCCCTTGCTAGTGCTACCTCTGTACCAAATTTCATTCCATTCGGTTTCACCGTGTTCGAATTAATAGGGGTAATCGATTTTGACACAAAGATGGCCGCCATCCGCAAACTATTAGGCTAATGACCTATTAGATTTGTCAAAGGATGCTCCCTTCATAAAGGTATGTTGTTGCAAAATTTGGTAGAGATCGGATGATTAGGTTAGTCGTAATTTGATTTAAGCTTTGAACATTTGTGTGGCCGCCATTACGTTTCTGTCAAGATGGCGGCGATATAAAACATGACCTTGGGGTGCCCTTTGCTAGTACTACCTCTGTACCAAATTTCGTTCCATTCGGTTTCACCGTGTTCTAATTAATAGGGGCAATCGATTTTCACACAAAGATGGCCGCCATCCGCAAACTATTAGGCTGATGACCTATTAGTTTGGTCAAAGGACGCTGCCCCCATCAAGGTATGTTGTTGCAAAATTTGGTAGAGATCGGATGATTAGGTTAGTCGTAATTTGATTTAAGCTTTGAACATTTGTGTGGCCGCCATTACGTTTCCGTCAAGATGGCGGCGATATAAAACATGACACTGAGGTGCCCTTTGCTAGTGCTACCTCTGTACCAAATTTCATTCCATTCGGTTTCACCGTGTTCGAATTAATAGGGGCAATCGATTTTCACACAAAGATGGCCGCCATCCGCAAACTATTAGGCTGATGACCTATTAGTTTGGTCAAAGGATGCTGCCCCTATAAAGGTATGTTGTTGCAAAATTTGGTAGAGATCGGATGATTAGGTTAGTCGTAATTTGATTTAAGCTTTGAACATTTGTGTGGCCGCCATTACGTTTCCGTCAAGATGGCTGCGATATAAAACATGACACTGAGGTGTCCTTTGCTAGTGCTACCTTTGTACCAAATTTCGTTCAATTTGCGCTCACCGTGTTCGAATTGATAGGGGGGGACAGACATTCAGAGTACACACACTCACTCACTCACACACACACACACACACACACACACACAGACTCACACACACAGACAGACACACTTTTTTCGCCATGTAGTGATCTCATTGGTGGTGGTGGTGGTGGTGGTGGTGGTGGTGGTGGTGGTGGTGGTGGTGGTGGTGGTGGTGGTGGTGGTGGTGGTGGTGGTGGTGGTGGTGGTGGTGGTGGTGGTGGTGGTGGTGGTGGTGGTGGTGGTGGTGGTGGTGGTGGTGGTGGTGGTGGTGGTGGTGGTGGTGGTGGTGGTGGTGGTGGTGGTGGTGGTGGTGGTGGTGGTGGTGGTGGTGGTGGTGGTGGTGGTGGTGGTGGTGGTGGTGGTGGTGGTGGTGGTGGTGGTGGTGGTGGTGGTGGTGGTGGTGGTGGTGGTGGTGGTGGTGGCGGTGGCGGCGGCGGCGGCGGCGGCGGCGGCGGCGGCGGCGGCGGCGGCGGCGGTGCCGGCGGCGGCGGTGGTGGTGGTGGTGGTGGTGGTGGTGGCGGCGGCCATTTCGTGTCCGTCAAGATGGCGGTGATATAAAACATGACACTGAGGTGCCCCTTGCTAGTGCTACCTCTGTACCAAATTTCATTCCATTCGGTTTCACCGTGTTCGAATTAATTGGGGTAATCGATTTTGACACAAAGATGGCCGCCATCCGCAAACTATTAGGCTAATGACCTATTCGATTTGTCAAAGGATGCTCCCTTCATAAAGGTATGTTGTTGCAAAATTTGGTAGAGATCGGATGATTAGGTTAGTCGTAATTTGATTTAAGCTTTGAACATTTGTGTGGCCGCCATTACGTTTCTGTCAAGATGGCGGCGATATAAAACATGACCTTGGGGTGCCCTTTGCTAGTGCTACCTCTGTACCAAATTTCGTTCAATTCAGTTTCACCGTGTTTGAATTGATAGGGGGAATCGATTTGCACACATACTTGGCCACCATCTGCAAACTATTGGACTGATCATCTAGCAGTTTGGTCAGAATATGCTACCCACATAAAGATTTGTTGTTGCAAAATTTGGTAGAGACTAGATTATTAGGTTGGTCGTAATTACATTTTAGCCTTTAAAATTTGGGTGGCCGCGATAACGTTTCCGTCAAAATGGCGGTGATATAAAACATGACACTGAGGTGGCCTTTTCTAGTGCTACCTCTGTACCAAATTTCGTTCCATTCGGTTTCACCGTGTTCGAATTAATAGGGGGAATCGATTTTCACACAAAGATGGCCGCCATCCGCAAAATATTAGGCTAATGACCTATTAGTTAGGTCAAATGATTTGGTAGAGATCGGATGATTAGGTTAAACGTAATTTGATTTAAGCTTTGAATATTTGTGTGGCCGCCATTACGTTTCCGTCAAGATGGCGGCGATATAAAACATGACACTGAGGTGCCCTTTGCTAGTGCTACCTCTGTACCAAATTTCATTCCATTCGGTTTCACCGTGTTCGAATTAATAGGGGTAATCGATTTTGACACAAAGATGGCCGCCATCCGCAAACTATTAGGCTAATGACCTATTAGATTTGTCAAAGGATGCTTCCTCCATAAAGGTATGCTGTTGCAAAATTTGGTAGAGATCGGATGTTTAGGTTAGTCGTAATTTGATTTAAACTTTGAACATTTGTGTGGCCGCCATTTCGTGTCCGTCAAGATGGCGGTGATATAAAGCATGACACTGAGGTGCCCCTTGCTAGTGCTACCTCTGTACCAAATTTCATTCCATTCGGTTTCACCGTGTTCGAATTAATAGGGGTAATCGATTTTGACACAAAGATGGCCGCCATCCGCAAACTATTAGGCTAATGACCTATTAGATTTGTCAAAGGATGCTCCCTTCATAAAGGTATGTTGTTGCAAAATTTGGTAGAGATCGGATGATTAGGTTAGTCGTAATTTGATTTAAGCTTTGAACATTTGTGTGGCCGCCATTACGTTTCTGTCAAGATGGCGGCGATATAAAACATGACCTTGGGGTGCCCTTTGCTAGTACTACCTCTGTACCAAATTTCGTTCCATTCGGTTTCACCGTGTTCTAATTAATAGGGGCAATCGATTTTCACACAAAGATGGCCGCCATCCGCAAACTATTAGGCTGATGACCTATTAGTTTGGTCAAAGGACGCTGCCCCCATCAAGGTATGTTGTTGCAAAATTTGGTAGAGATCGGATGATTAGGTTAGTCGTAATTTGATTTAAGCTTTGAACATTTGTGTGGCCGCCATTACGTTTCCGTCAAGATGGCGGCGATATAAAACATGACACTGAGGTGCCCTTTGCTAGTGCTACCTCTGTACCAAATTTCATTCCATTCGGTTTCACCGTGTTCGAATTAATAGGGGCAATCGATTTTCACACAAAGATGGCCGCCATCCGCAAACTATTAGGCTGATGACCTATTAGTTTGGTCAAAGGATGCTGCCCCTATAAAGGTATGTTGTTGCAAAATTTGGTAGAGATCGGATGATTAGGTTAGTCGTAATTTGATTTAAGCTTTGAACATTTGTGTGGCCGCCATTACGTTTCCGTCAAGATGGCGGCGATATAAAACATGACACTGAGGTGTCCTTTGCTAGTGCTACCTTTGTACCAAATTTCGTTCAATTTGCGCTCACCGTGTTCGAATTGATAGGGGGGGACAGACATTCAGAGTACACACACTCACTCACACACACACACAGACTCACACACACAGACAGACACACTTTTTTCGCCATGTAGTGATCTCATTGGTGGTGGTGGTGGTGGTGGTGGTGGTGGTGGTGGTGGTGGTGGTGGTGGTGGTGGTGGTGGTGGTGGTGGCGGCGGTGGCGGCGGCGGCGGCGGCGGCGGCGGCGGTGGTGGTGGTGGTGGTGGTGGTGGTGGTGGTGGTGGTGGCGGCGGCGGCGGCCATTTCGTGTCCGTCAAGATGGCGGTGATATAAAACATGACACTGAGGTGCCCCTTGCTAGTGCTACCTCTGTACCAAATTTCATTCCATTCGGTTTCACCGTGTTCGAATTAATTGGGGTAATCGATTTTGACACAAAGATGGCCGCCATCCGCAAACTATTAGGCTAATGACCTATTCGATTTGTCAAAGGATGCTCCCTTCATAAAGGTATGTTGTTGCAAAATTTGGTAGAGATCGGATGATTAGGTTAGTCGTAATTTGATTTAAGCTTTGAACATTTGTGTGGCCGCCATTACGTTTCTGTCAAGATGGCGGCGATATAAAACATGACCTTGGGGTGCCCTTTGCTAGTACTACCTCTGTACCAAATTTCGTTCCATTCGGTTTCACCGTGTTCTAATTAATAGGGGCAATCGATTTTCACACAAAGATGGCCGCCATCCGCAAACTATTAGGCTGATGACCTATTAGTTTGGTCAAAGGATGCTGCCCCCATCAAGGTATGTTGTTGCAAAATTTGGTAGAGATCGGATGATTAGGTTAGTCGTAATTTGATTTAAGCTTTGAACATTTGTGTGGCCGCCATTACGTTTCCGTCAAGATGGCGGTGATATAAAACATGACACTGAGGTGCCCCTTGCTAGTGCTACCTCTGTACCAAATTTCATTCCATTCGGTTTCACCGTGTTCGAATTAATAGGGGTAATCGATTTTGACACAAAGATGGCCGCCATCCGCAAACTATTAGGCTAATGACCTATTAGATTTGTCAAAGGATGCTCCCTTCATAAACGTATGTTGTTGCAAAATTTGGTAGAGATCGGATGATTAGGTTAGTCGTAATTTGATTTAAGCTTTGAACATTTGTGTGGCCGCCATTACGTTTCTGTCAAGATGGCGGCGATATAAAACATGACCTTGGGGTGCCCTTTGCTAGTACTACCTCTGTACCAAATTTCGTTCCATCCGGTTTCACCGTGTTCTAATTAATAGGGGCAATCGATTTTCACACAAAGATGGCCGCCATCCGCAAACTATTAGGCTGATGACCTATTAGTTTGGTCAAAGGATGCTGCCCCCATCAAGGTATGTTGTTGCAAAATTTGGTAGAGATCGGATGATTAGGTTAGTCGTAATTTGATTTAAGCTTTGAACATTTGTGTGGCCGCCATTACGTTTCCGTCAAGACGGCCGCGATATAAAACATGACACTGAGGTGCCCTTTGCTAGTGCTACCTCTGTACCAAATTTCATATTATTCGGTTTCACCGTGTTCGAATTAATAGGGGCAATCGATTTTCACACAAAGATGGCCGCCATCCGCAAACTATTAGGCTGATGACCTATTAATTTGGTCAAAGGATGCTGCCCCCATCAAGGTATGTTGTTGCAAAATTTGGTAGAGATCGGATGATTAGGTTAGTCGTAATTTGATTTAAGCTTTGAACATTTGTGTGGCCGCCATTACGTTTCCGTCAAGATGGCGGCGATATAAAACACACTTTTTTCGCCATGTAGTGATCTCATTGGTGGTGGTGGTGGTGGTGGTGGTGGTGGTGGCGGCGGCGGCGGTGGTGGTGGTGGTGGTGGTGGTGGTAGGGAAACGGCTATTTTGTATCTACAGCACTGAAACATGTAATTTACAAACAAATTTTTAAAAAATGATTAGAAAGAGGAGTAAGTGAAATAAAAGACACTGCCTAGGGCCTATATCTCATTGGCTGTTAGAAATGTAGAGACCAATAGTGTCGTCTTTAGTCGCATAGCGCCGTAGGAAAATAATCAGAACACTTTGGGAAACTTCGGCTGTTCCAAGCTACTGAGGTAGCAATAGTATCATTTATCGCCACATAGCGCTCAGCGATAAGGATCGGAATAAAAGAAGGTAAATTTGAAAGCACCAACGCTTATTGCAGCTGATAACCTCAATGTACTGCACCAACACCATTGCACTTATACAGAGGCATAATATGTTCATGATGATGATAACTGAGATCCTTTTGCACTACATACTCCCCGTGACTGCAATTTATAAACAGCGCAAGATGCAACTATTTCCGCAATTCTGCACCAGAACACTGGTAGTGGTGACGTGATGCAGCGCGAACTGCCCGTCAACAATAGACTTATAATAATAATAGACTTATTAAAATACTCTTACAGTTACACTACTACGGACATGAATAGTTCTAGGGCCTTAATACGTGGTTTTCAAGTTTATTTTGTAGAGAATGGAGAACGTTGTCCAAAATATCAAGTGGACAGTGTTACCAGCAGGGTTTCGAAGTGTATGTAAAATTTGGTGCAATTAGGAGAAACGATGTAGATTTGTGATAAAGGGCCTAAATGCAGGGAATGGATCGGTCTGTCCAAAATTTAAAGTGGACAGTCACACGCAGGGTTCCAAAGGGTAAGTATACAAAATGTGGATCAGATCGGTGAAACGGTCGAGATTTGTGCCAAAGGACTCAAATGAAGTGAATGGAGTGGTCAGTCCATAATTTCAAGCAGACAGTGTTACTTGTCGGGTTCCAACGGGTAAGTATGTAAAATTTGGTTCCGATCGGTGAAACGGTGTTGATTTGTGCCAAAGGGCCTAAATGCAGGGAATGGAGTGGTCTGTCCGAAATTATATGTAAACAGTGTTACTCGCAGGGTTCCAAAAGGTAAGTATACACATTTTGGGTCAGATCGGTGAAAAGGTGTAGATTTGTGCCAAAGAGCCTAAATGCAGGGAATGGACTGGTCTGTCATAAATTTCACGTAGACATTGTTAGTCGCAGGGTTCCAAAGGGTAAGTACACAAATTTTGGTTCAGATCGGTGAAACGGTGTACGTATCACTAACCATAACGCCAGCGCATGTGGATAGAGCTGTTCGGGAGCGCTTGTTCTTCCGACTTACTGAACAAAAATCAATCTTTAAGGTTACCTGAGAGGTGTAGCCTAATACTACATAGCCTAAACTATTCCTCTTAAATCTGGCTATCATATAAAAAAGAATTTTTCGAATCGGACTGGTAGTTCCGGAGATTAGCGCGTTTAAAGACACAAACACACAGACAAACTCTTCAGCTTTATTATATTAGTATAGATATACTCGTATATAGTGTATATCAGGAAGAACAGCCTGGAGCATCGGACTTCCAAAATGAAGTTAAGTCGCTTGTCATTAAGCTCCTAGCCGACAGCGTTTTGACATAATGCGGGTGGCTGATAGGGGCCGACCCTGGTATACAATAGCTCCAATCTTAATGACTGGGATTGATGGTGGTGATTGTTTTTCAAGGAACATAACATCTAGGACATCTGCCCCTCTTTATGTTTCTTATCGATAATGACTACTTCGTATGGATATTGATTTTCTTGCTCTATACTTTATCACAATGTAGCTATTAGTGCTTCACACGGAAAATGATTTTAATAGGAGGGAGAGTTTTTTAATGTCTTACATGGAACTTGCAATAGAAGGAAAAATTGACGAAAAAGGGGTAAGGCAAATTACAGGCAGGAAAATTAAATGCCCTCATACCTCGAAAATTGAGGATTGAGAGACTTGAAAAGAAGACGAGACATGAAAGGGGGATATGAAAGGAAAAGGGGAGGGTTCAACTCAAAGTCGCTGGTAAAATGAACAAAAAATGGATCCAGCTCAAGTAACCCTCGAGGTCGCCAACTCTCCTAGTTCACTAACTGTCAGCCCTCGAGGGTGTAGCGTTACCCATAATGTTCTATGCGTGGTAGGGCTACAGACACCGCGCCTCTTCCTGGCTTCTTACACAACGCAGGTAATACCGTGGGCAAGAATGGAAGAAGAGAAAGAAGAACAAGAAGAAGAAGTCTCACCCCTCGAAAAATTAAGGTATCGGAAAAGAAAAGACAAGGACAAATTAAGACCGAGAATGAAAGACACCCTAGCCCTCAGACACCCTAATACCGTCGGGGTTAAAAGAGAACGAGCTTTGACTAATGGAAGTCCACAGGATAAATTAAATGACGGCGGTGATGATTTTTGTTTTTGGGCCCTAACATCTAGGTTATCAACCCCTAATGATTTGTGTGATGACGAAAAATGATGATGAAATGAAAAACTGGAACTAAAAAGAAATTTACTGTACATGTAGTGGTAAAAGAAGAAAAGAATGAGGGAAATAAAGGCCCTCAACTGTCGAAGATGAGGATTAATGGACTCGGAGAGAAAAGAGTCAAGAAAGGCAGATAGGAAGAGAGTGTCACCAACTCACGAACTCACCAGTCATGAGTCGTTGAGTGTGTAGCGTTATTCAAGATGCACCATATATGGCGACACTACACACACACCGTACCTCCTTTAGGGTCTCTTACTGAAGGCAGATGATAACATGAAAATTAAGAAGAAATTTGATCCTTCGAAGAATGAGGGGATCAGGAAAGAATAGACAGCGGCCAATTAAGGCGGGGAAGATGATAGACACCCTAGGCTTCCGATTCCCTAATAGGAAATGTGAAGGATAGGAGCCTGGTACAAGTAAGTGGAAGCAATACTGGGCTCAGCTGGGTTACAGTGGTCGACGCCCACGTCTCATTAGTTGTGATCCACAGAGAAGCGGGAATTAAACGGAATCCCGTGGTCGCTTACCCTTGTGCCACTAGTTATGATACCCTGGGGTGGAAAGGAAAGTCATGAGCCCTCCAGAAGTAATGGAAACAATGCCGAATTAAACCGGGGGGGGGGGGAGACATGAGCCCTCCGGAAGTAATGGTAGCAATGACGAATTAAACCGGGGGGGGGGGGGGGGCATGAGCCCTTCAGAAGTAGTGGAAGCAATGGCGAATTAAACCGGGGGAGGGGGGTGGAGACATGAGCCCTCCAGAAGTAGTGGAAGCAATGCCGAATTAAACCGGGGGGATACATGAGCCCTCGATAAGTAGTGGAAGCAATGGCGAATTAAACCGGGAGAGGGGGACATGAGCCCTCCAGAAGTAGTGGAAGCAATGGCGAATTAAACCGGGGGGATACATGAGCCCTCGAGAAGTAGTGGAAGCAATGGCGAATTAAACCGGGAGAGGGGGACATGAGCCCTCCAGAAGTAGTGGAAGCAATGGCGAATTAAACCGGGGGGATACATGAGCCCTCTAGAAGTAGTGGAAGCAATGGCGAATTAAACCGGGAGAGGGGGACATGAGCCCTCCAGAAGTAGTGGAAGCAATGGTGAATTAAATCGGGGGGCATGAGCCCTCGAGAAGTAGTGGAAGCAATGGCGAATTAAACCGGGGGGTCATGAGCCCTCGATAAGTAGTGGAAGCAATGGCGAATTAAACCGGGAGAGGGGGACATGAGCCCTCCAGAAGTAGTGGAAGCAATGGCGAATTAAACCGGGGAGGGGGGACATTAGCCCACCAGAAGTAGTGGAAGCAATGGCGAATTAAACCGGGAAGGGGGGCAAGAGCCCTCCAGAAGTAGTGGAAGCAATGGCGAATTAAACCGGGGCGGAGGGGGGAAGACATGAGCCCTCCGGAAGTAATGGTAGCAATGGCGAATTAAACCGGGGGGGGGGGGCATGAGCCCTCCAGAAGTAGTGGAAGCAATGGCGAATTAAACCGGGGCGGAGGGGGGAAGACATGAGCCCTCCGGAAGTAGTGGAATCAATGGCGAATTAAACCGGGGGAGGGGGTGGAGACATGAGCCCTCCAGAAGTAGTGGAAGCAATGCCGAATTAAACCGGGGGAGGGGGGTTGAGACATGAGCCCTCCAGAAGTAGTGGAAGCAATGCCGAATTAAACCGGGGGGGGGGACATGAGCCCTCCAGTAGAAGCGGAAGCAATGCCGAATTAAACCGGGGAGAGACGAGCCCTCCAGAAGTAGTGGAAGCAATGGCGAATTAAACCGGGGGAGGGGGTGGAGACATGAGCCCTCCAGAAGTAGTGGAAGCAATGGCGAATTAAACCGGGGGGTGGAGACACGAGCCCTCCAGAAGTAGTGGAAGCAATGCCGAATTAAACCGAGGGGGAGAGACATGAGCCCTCCAGAAGTAGTGGAAGCAATGGCGAATTAAACCGGGGGAGGGGGTGGAGACATGAACCCTCCAGAAGTAGTGGAAGCAATGGCGAATTAAACCGGGGGAGGGGTGGAGACATGAACCCTCCAGAAGTAGTGGAAGCAATGCCGAATTAAACCGGGGGGAGACATGAGCCCTCCAGAAGTAGTGGAAACAATGGCGAATTAAACCGGGGGGGGGGGGATGAGCCCTCGAGAAGTAGTGGAAGCAATGGCGAATTAAACCGGGGGGTCATGAGCCCTCGATAAGTAGTGGAAGCAATGGCGTATTAAACCGGGGGAGGGGGTGGAGACATGAGCCCTCCAGAAGTAGTGAAACAATGCCGAATTGTGACCGCCTACCCTTGTGGAATTTAGCTGATGGGCTAGCCGACAGCAGAGACAGTATAAATCATAACGCGTGTAGTTGTGAGGAGCCGACCCCGCTATAAAATAGCTCTAATCCTAATGACTGTGATTGTTAAGGAACCTGTCACGGAGGATATTAATGATGCTAATCATTAAGTACGCTATTATCCGGACGACTTCCTGGTGTGGAAGGGGGGATCGACAATTGAGACGTGTGTGTTTTGTGATGTAAATAGCCACGACCGTTAAGGAAGACAGATGCTATGCGGGGAGGAGACGGTTGAGAACACAAACAACAGATAATACAATTTAGGGTGCACAAGACTCAAGACATTGTGTTCAATGCAGCTGCCTGCCTGCCAATCAACTAAGGGAATATCGGCTCAAGAGCTCTTCTTCTCTGAGTTGTTAATACTTTAGCGGCTTTGCGACATCGTGGTCATGTAGCCCCGTGTACTTGGATGTGTGTGGAATTTGTCTAATAACCTGTGTTATAGTGTTATAAGGGGGCTGTTATTGATGTGTAACATCTTTCCACTCGGTTGCTGGATATTTTTGTGGGAGTGATTTTGGAAAAGGGGAAACGGAAATGGGACGGAAACAATGAGCGCTCGCGGTGGCGGAGATAGGTACCACGACGTACTGTCAGCAATGTGACTATGTGGAATGTATATCGCATACGGTTTACTTCAAGGTTTGGAGGCCCCGTTAAAGATATTCCTACAATAATTCATCTTCAAGTTGTCGTTCATTGGTGTGAAAATATTCATTATATCACATTTGCTGAAAACAATTATGATTTTTAAATCTTCATACTGTTGCTGCGGAATGTATATCGCATACGGTTTACTTCAAGGTTTGGAGGCCCCATTAAAGATATTCCTACAATAATTCATCTTCAAGTTGTCGTTCATTGGTGTGAAAATATTCATTATATCACATTTGCTGAAAACAATTATGATTTTTAAATCTTCATACTGTTGCTGCGGAATGTATATCGCATACGGTTTACTTGAAGGTTTGGAGGCCCCACTAAAGATATTCCTACACTAAATCATTGGTACCACGACGTACCTCGCGCATGCGCAATTTGGCACTGGAGTTCTACAAGTAGTTATTTCAATGACCAACAGAGTTCACTGTTAACAGAGGATTTGCGCTCCCGGCAGACACATAGTAGGATACATGCCACATGTTACACATCATATGCGACTACTCTAAGTTTCATATTTTTTAAAAATTTCAAGTTCCGATGGACTGTATAAAAATAACAGATTGACATACCAAACATATTTTACTACTAAATGTTTGTTTGTTTTATTCGTATGTTTCAACATAATCCAAAACGATTGAAACATTTGTCGTGTCGTTACACCAGCTTTACAATGGCCTCGGCAAAATATTCTGCCGCCACTGAGGTGGGTTCGTCTGGACAGTCTCCTGAAGTGTTTCCTTTTTGGCAAGGCGTTGCTGCCCAACCATACCTTGAATTCTCGAAAAAGGTGAAAATCATTCACGACCAACGTTACGATAGACTTTTTCAAAGAATTTAAGTGTGAAGTTTTGGACCATCTGCCGTTTAGTCCAAACAAGCACTGAATGATTTTCACCGTGAAGCAAAACTGAGAAGAGGCTGGGGTTCGATTCCTACCTCAGCCATGCTGGAGGTGGTTTTCCGTGGTTTCCCAGTCAAATGCCGGGAAGGTTCCTAACTTAAGGCCACGGCCGCCTCCTTCTCAATTCTCTCTGGCATTACAAATACACTACAAAAACAGACACCACAATAACACAGGTTATCAGACAAATACTTCACGCACACAACCTAGTACATGAGGCTAAATGAACGCGGTGTCGAAAAGCCCCTCAATGAATTAACAACAACAACAACAAGAACTAAATGAATCACAGATATTTTAGGTCTTTGCGGAACTGCTTGTTAATACATTCGTTTGACGGCGGGCGTGGTGGCGGAGCGGTCAAGCTGTTAATCTCTCACCACGGTGGAACGGGTTCGATTCCCAGTCAATGGATGTGAGTTTTTCGAAGTGAATTACTTTGTCCTGTGGTTCTGATTCCACGTTAAAAGGAGGTCCCTTTGCTCTTGATCGCGAGATTAACGGTCACGTAAAACTACAAACTTCCTTCCTTTTTTTATATTCGTTTACTATTTTCCCCGGAATATGGTTATGAATTAGTGTTATTAGCTCCACACGAGCTGAGGTGTGCAGTATATAAAATAACACGGGGTTGTCGTGTTAATTAAAGCACACCAGCAGCTGGTACCTGTAATGAAATAGGGCGTGAGTAGAGCATTTTTAAATTCAATAAAGTAGCGTGCGGTGACCGTAACATTTAATAAAACTCAAAGCGGGGGTGGGGGCTGCTATAGCTATAGCCTAGCCAGCGGTGTGGTCGTATTCTTTATGGAACTTAGGACCGGGCATTAGCTTATTTTCATCACATTAAAACAGAGGCTTATAAGGCGGCTTCGGTGGCGTAGCTGGTAGCATGCGAAGCTACTGCGCCCAAGATCACGTGTTCAAACCCGGCCGAAGTCGTCGGATTTTTAAGAGCGTTAAAGATCCCTCTGTATGTCTTCATTCGGAGGGGAAGTACAGCCGGCGGTCCCATGTCATAGATTTATGGCATGAAAAAGAACCTTTCACTAACTACACTTCCGGAAGCTAAAATGTGTAGGTTAGTTTCATAACGCTATATTAGTTCCAGTCATAGATTTATGCCATGTAAAAATTCCTTCCACAGACTTAACTTGTGTGAAGCTAAATTGTTAGGTTAGATTTCGTCGGAACGCTCAACCAAAGTTCCAACGTTCACCACTAGGTATCATTGATATCTGGTGGCGAAAGTTGGAACTACTTGAAATTGAGCAGAACGTGTAGCTCACCCTATGTGTGTCCGCTGGAAGCAGCTACAAACTCAGGCGAGTCGAACATGTCCTCGGACACTCCCGGCACTAAAAGCCATACGATAAATAAATAAATAAATAAATAAATAAATAAATAAATAAATATTTCCAACTTTCGCCGCCAGGTGCTGACTGCGATGTCATCTAGTAGCCACATCCACAGATAGGTGTCGTGGATGGTAGCATTTGGTAGCAAAAGTAGGAACTACTTGAAAAAATTAATCGTCTGCAGTCCTTGTACCTGAATCACAGATAACAAACCCTAATACAGTCATCACAATTAACACCGGTTATCAGACACATTCTACACACACCCAAAGTACACGGGGCTACAGGATCGCGTTGTCGCAGCCCCTAAACTGAGGAACCAACCAACCATACCTCGTCCGACCTGGACCGAGCCTTTCAAATTTTAATACGTTTCGCCAATCAAACACGTCGCCCATATCTCAATTGCATTTTGTAAGTATTTCGACTCTACAGGGCCTTTCATATAAAGTAAGAACGCCAAGCGGCAGTTTTGTTATCCGATGCTGCGGTGGCCTTGGCCAAGCTTGTGGCGCGCCACGGCCGCCTGCTTTAAGCGTGTGTACAGTCCTGTATGAATTATTACCTTATAAAAGATGCTGGAAGTGTCGTCCTTCCTGGGTTATACAGGCATTGTATCTGGTAACCACATTCTAGCTGACGCGAGTGAGTTCTGCCACTGTAATGTTTCTGATCTTTTATTTTATGTCTTTTATTGAGCACCGAGCCAGTAGTGTCTAAGTTATTTTCAATTATGTGAATCTCTGCTAGTGAAGGTGGCGCTTCATCAGGAAATTGCTGAACACATGTATCACGCAAGGAGTAATAAGGAGAGGCCCTAACGGCAAGGAAGTGAAGCCAGAAGTTACTCCTTCACATATGCTCAAAACTTTGCGGTAGTCCCATAAGAAAAGCATGTAATGGTGTGACGTACGTACTTAAAAGTGGTGATATTTCGCGTGTGGGTCGAAATGTCGACGTGTGGGGCATATGTTTGCACAAATAGAACTCCCACCTGCCAAAGTAATGTTATTTCACAAGTAAATGCACGTTATTTGCCATTTATTGTGGCAAGTTTTCATCCTTAGAGCAGCCATCTTACGGTACTGTTCTCGTATCATTCGTTAAATGTTCAAATAGTGGCATATGTGTCCACCAATATAAGTATTTTGATTGCTAGGAATTAATTACGGATATTTTCCTTTGTTTCTTACTGGAAATAGTTTCTGCTTGTCAATTAATGAACGGTATTACCAATTACCCCAATCTATTTTTAACGTGGCTTGAGCTCTAGATTTATTGTTCGTGGGTGTTAAAAGATTGATATGCCTTTATTTGCATATTTTAGCGTGTTAATCTCAAACCTCAGCCTAGACCTTGTTTATTTTGTTACCCGAACTGAACTGGCCTATGTTTTTAAAACATCGTGCAATAAAAACAATAACGCCACCACCCAATAGTTCACATGCCTTAATATTTTAAATTTATTTAATTTATTTAATACACATTCGTGAATTGGTATCTTGGTAATTATTTGCCTATTATTTGGTTGCCTGAAATCCCACAATAATTACAGGTTATAAAAACTGCATACCGGTATAATATATACATTCATTTCCCAAGTGCTATACTATATTTTAGATCGGTGTATTGCTCTAGTTTATGTAAAATTAAATGTTTTACGGCAGTTAACGTGATTTTCGAGTGCGACGAAAAGTATTGTGACTGCCGTACACTTCACGCTAGCCAGCAAAGATCAACAAATATTCCTTGATTTCCATCGTCATATAACTTACAACTTCGTACTATACCTGCACACGAATCTTTTACTGGTAATCATACTTAAATCCCGCTAATAAATAAGACTACGGTACCGTAGGCTCAATTTACCGCTGGAGCCGGGCAAGTATGGGGACGTGGTCAGTGCTTCAACTCTCCGCATGCTCTAGCGCTGACAGGGCGTCTCCTTATTACTCCTTGGTATCACGTACCCGCCGAGCAGACTCGTACTTAAAAATACGATGTTGTAATGTTAACTGTCTCACCATGTTAGCGTCTGGGGTACAGACTGGCGACTGAACACCTGCACGCTTATTGCAAGGTCAAGTATATAGCCTACTATGTGCGCGCTTTCAATACAACAGCAGGGGGCTGCGTGGCACGCCACAGGCTCGGCCAAGGCCACTGGAGCAACGGATTACAAATCCGCCGCTCGCCGTTCTTACGTTAGGCCTATATGAAAGACCCTGTACATTGCATTTTGTACGTATTTTGAACCTATTAAACTACATTGTGTGCGTATTTTTCTATCTATTCCTTTTGTGAGTATTTTCCTTTTAACTTCCCTTTTGTAAGTATTACCACTCCATTTTGAGTGCCGTTTCAATCTGAGTTCCATTCTGTATGTATTTTCAGTCTCACTTAATTTTTCTTATGGTTTCCATTTCGTTGTGATTTTCACTATCGTCCAGACCATTAAGGTCCGATAAACTAGATGCTAGGCCCCTTAAAACAACAATTATCGTCATCATCATCAACTTCTAGGATGGCCGAGTTATGGAATCGAACCCTCGTCTTCTTAGTTCTGCCTCACGAGGCTAAGTGTACCCCATTCCTGCCCTCAGACCAGAGCCGGAATCTAACCAGGATAGCCAAGAATGCTAGCCGCTACGTCACGAGGTGGTCCATTAACTAATGGGGGTTGAGTTTATTTTATATGCCCCAAATTATTTCGCTACTAGTTACAGGGCATCCTGTAAATATTACGAAGAAACCGCTGGAAAATACCAATTCATACAGTACACTTGTGATTTGTATTGCAGCGTTTTATTAGCTGTTAATTGACACCTACGTTTTATTGTTCTGTGCGTTGCATGTACATGAAATAACACTCGTAGCCTATAACAGCTCATTTCGATCACAATCTCGGTCAGGATCATTATCTCCTGGCAAGCGGAAATGACCTCACGCTGAGCAGCAACATTTAGAGTTAGCCCAGTCACGACAGCACCTCTCCTGTCCAAAGAAACGACTTGTAAAAAGCATGATAAGCGGTTAGTGTGGTAAAGAGAGGAAATCACACTTGGCTCCGTGACTGAGTTGCGTTTTTCTCCTAAGTTCTGGTCGCTGATTCATGCCCATGATGCTCCATATGTACCTGATATCTAGTTATTTCCACAAGTGTGATTTTGTTATCTATTTGAGTGGCATGTAACATCGTGGTCATCAGCATCGTGTACTTACCCACGAGGACTGGCGCATGGGTATTTTTGACCCGAGATTTAAATAATGCTCTATATTTTCGTTTTGTGCAGCCCTTATTGCTTGTCGCTTACTCTGCCTTACTTCCTAGCCTTGAACTTCACGCTGCAGAACAAACATGTCCATAGCTTTTGGAACACTCATGTTATTTCTATATTATTAACGGTCGGGTCTGATTTACCCATGGCGCCAGTCCTCGCGTGACAATTATTATCGGCTTACGTTAGTCGGGACAATATGTAAAAAATAAGGGGGGAAATCCAACTATTTTATTGCAGCACGATCACATAGCACACGTTCTTGTTGATTTACGTTTAGAATTTAGGGACACCTTGGTCATCAGCTCCTTTGTTCAAAACAATTGAGATAACTGCATTGCTGCCTGTATCAAGGCCAATTCTACTGTTACGAAAATTAGTGTCAATTTTCTGCGTGTTAAATTTGCAAAATATAAACAAATCTCTTTTTATTTTGGGAATAGTTCATATTATGAAGACACCAGCTGTAAAATTACATAATTAAAATCCGTACGACTACGACAAAAAGGGTGTGGCACACTATGGGTCAAAATGACCCGGCGCCAGTCCTCGTGTTATATTTTTAGCCTACTTCCGATTTTTGCAAAAAATGAAAGTAGACTTATGAGATCAACACAGGGCGAAAAATTGTGTGTCTGTCGGTGTGTGTGTATGTGTGTGTGTGTGTGTGAGTGTGTGTACTAGGGGCAGATGACCTCGTAGTTCCGCCCCTTAAAACAACAATAACTAACTAACTAACTAGTGTGTGTACTCTGTCTGCCCCCCCCCCTCTCAATTCGAACACGGTGAAACCGAAATGATCGAAATTTGGTACAGAGGTAGAACTAGCAAAGGGCACCTCAGTGTCATATTTTATATCGCCGCTATCTTGGCGGAAACGTAATGGCGGCCACCCAAATGTTCAAAGCTTAAATCAAATTATGACTAACCTAATCATCCGATCTCTTCCAAATTTTGCAACAATATATACTTATATGGCGAGCGTCATTTGACTAAACTACAAGGTCATCAGCCCAATACATTGCGGATGGCGGCCATGTATGTGTGCAAATCGATTCCCCCTATCAATTCAAACACCGTGAAATCTAATTGAACGAAATTTGGTACAGTGGTAGCACTGGCAAAGGGCACTCCAGTGTCATGTTTTATATCGCCACCATCTTGACGAAAACGTAATTGCGGTCACCCAAATATTAAAAGCTTGAATCAAATTACGACCAACCTAATCATCTGATCTCTACCAAATTATGCAACATTATACCCTTATGTATACAAAATATTTTGACCAAACTACACGGTCATCAGCCCAATAATTTGCAGAGGGCGGCGATGTATGTGTGCAAATCGATTACCCCTATCTATCCAAACACGGTGAAACAGAATTGAACGAAATTCTTTACAGAGGTGGTACTAGCAAAGGGCACCTCATATTCATGTTTAATATCCCTATAGCACCTTGTATTTCAACAAGCTACCACAACCAACATTCAATTATTCTCCTTGAAAAGGACAAAGAGTTATAACAATACCCATGCATTTAGGAGAAAGTAGGCTATATGTTCTTTACTGAACATTTTGTCTCACGCGAGTTCTCAAGGGAATGTGCGGAATCGTTATGATAACCTATGTTAATGTAGTATCCCCACTAGAGGGTTTGTTGTTTACCTTTAGTTTTTTTGGTGACATCGTGGTCTTGTAGGCCTGTGTACTTGGGTGTGAGTGGAATTTGCCTGATAACCTGTGCCACTGTGATGTCTGTTAAGAGTGAGTGTATTTGTAATCGAGGTAGGATTTGGGTTGGAAGCTACCGTGACCTTAAGTTAGGAACCATCCCGGCATTTGCCTGGAGTAGAAATGGGAAACCACGGAAAACCACTTCCAGGATGGCTGAGGTAGGAGTCGAATCCGCATCGAACGATCTTTGGTACTTACCTGCCAAATCTAGGCACGTGCTAGTATATCAATTATTTTCATGCCATCAACGACTTTACATCAACAACAACAACAACAACAACAACAAAAGTGAATACTAGTTAAATAAACAATGTTGAAATAAAATAATAGAATGCATATAAATGTTTTAACATAATTGTGCATATGGGACCAAATATTATCTCTTAGTATAAAACTAAGTCCCCGATTCTTGGATGCCACTGGTAATCTCGAGAACCACTGGATGGATTTTGATACGGTTTTCACCACTCTGTAAAGGATATCTCGAGGAAATTGTCTGTAGAAAATAATTTATTTATCATCAAAGAAAGCCGAGCAGTAACGATTTCAGTGAAAAAGTCGAAAAAAAACCTGGCGTCCATATGCCTTTTAAGCTTACGCTGGGCAAAGCGTTACACATATCAATATACTATGAGTGTAAGAATTGTTCATCATGAAATGTTCTACATAAAAAGTCCCCGAGAGCATATCGCCATCTTCAATACATCGCCCACTGTTTTTACGTTTTCATTTCTTCCAACTATCTCCATTCAATTACTGAGGCAACAGTTTACGAGCTAGCTAGAGGCGAGCCTATCACCCCGGTTACAGCCTAGCTAGTGGGCGAGCCTATTACCCCAGATACAGCCAGCAGTAAACTGTCGAGTCGTGTTGAGTTACGACTTCAAAGAAGAGTGGTTGTATTTGGAGTTTCCCTGGAAGTGCAACTCAGCTTTTCTTCATTTCGCCTGTGAACTTTTCGTTCCGCAAAATACACAGTCAAGTTCAGATTGGACGGAAGGGGGATTTGTGTTTCATGCACCTCGCCATTCTAAAATTACGTCTGACAAGAATTCGTTGCACATGCATCTCCATGATAATATAATAATTAATAGTCCAGTCAGTGAATTTTACGCTATCACGTCAAGACGTAAAACGGATATGGGCCGTAGCTCATTGACATCGAAAAAAAAAAGCGCTTATCACGTAATGCATTCATAACTGTTCCCGAGCGACACCGGGGCGGGTTGCTAGTTAAAAAATAAATATATACTCGGGTGATTGGAAAAGACATGAAATTTTCTCTTTATGGCACCAATATTTCTGTGAAAGGCATGTTCACTCTTTTCCGAGTTTAGTTTCTCAAATTGAGTTTCGTCTTGTCCACCTATGAAAATGTTGGTATTTCGCCTACTCTAGCAAAAACTGTATTTTCAGGGAGTATTGCCCATAGCCCTCCTTTTAATGCTTGTTCATATGTTAATGAGTATTCTCAGTATCACTCATTAAAAGGAGGGCAGTTAAAATAGACGAAACACCAAATTTGTCGTAGAAGGACGAGACAAAGCTCATTGTAGAAATTGTAGAAATTGTTGGTGCCGTTGCTGCGATGGATACCCATTCAACATTTGATTGCCGCTGAGCGTAGCTGCGCCAGCGTTTGTTGTTTAATGTAGCATGAGCACCGCGGAGCGAAGCGGAGGACACAGCGATGACAGAGTGCAGTCTGTACATAAGTCAAGCAGCATTGCGTCTGATAAGCGTCACAAGAGCTCATGTTACCACGGACAGTTAAACGATGACTGTAGATACTGGAGCTGAGTCATATTCTACTCGCGTAACTGTACCTGTCAACGAAGCAGACTGTAGTACGACACAAGTAAACAAAGAATAGTTCCCATCTCGACCGCCGGAAATCAATTCGTGGAAGGGTTATTCCACTGCGAATAGAGTAATTACTTACTTTATTTATTCGCCCTGGGTAATACCAAAATTTGCGTGGATCCACCCAGCCGTTCTCGCGTTATACGCGTGAAAACAGACAGACAGTCTGGCGTCCGCCTTAGTGGCTTGCAAACTCTTGGCTTTCATCGCGGTGGCCCGGGTTCCCCCGACTCTGCCAAGGATTCTGATCTGAGGGCTGGAGCGGGGTACACTCAGCCTCGTGTGGTGGGTTCGATCCTAACCTAAGCCATCCTGGAAGTGGTTTTCCGTGGTTTCCCACTTCTACTCAGGTGAATGCCGGGATGGTTTCTAACTGAAGGCCTTGGCCGCATTTTTCCCCCAATCCTCATCTGAATGATCATTACACTTATACAGCCAACTCAATAACACAGGTTAGCAGACAAATCTACACACACACACACACACTCAAGTATATACGGCTGCATGACCGCGATGTCGCAAAGACCCTAAATGATTCAACAACAACAACAACAACACAGTCTGGAAACGCAAAACTCCGTGGAATTTTAGAAGAAGAAAACAAATACAACTTTGATGGTAGACTGCATGAGAGAGAATGAGAGATTATTTAAATAATATATGTTCAACCTACGCTCTGTCAGATATGCACAAAATACTCGTTGAATCTAAACGAAATAAACATAGGGCAAGAATATACAGTGTGTATTGTTTAGTTGGACGTAAAGTACACATTGAACATAAACATGTCTACGGAGTATTATGAAACAGGTGGCCCTAAACCCTAGCTCACAAAGCAAACTGGCAATGAAGGACAAATAGTTGGAAAAGGTAGTTAATGCTTACATGGGATTGTTTATCAGGCCCTGTTAGTTAATGCGAGCCTTTCATATAATTGATTTTTATGTATGAGATAAAATTGTGAAATTTCAAACATGCATAGAAAACATATCTGACTAACATGTATTAAAATGTGGGCACTGTAGCTCAACCGAGAGGAGCGTTAATGTTTATTATTATTATTATTATTATTATTATTATTATTATTATTATTATTATTATTATTATTATTATTATTAATTTATTATCTTTACTAATATAATAAAGCTGAAGAGTTTGTCTGTGCGTTTGTGTCCACGCGCGAATCTCTGGAACTACCAGTCGGATTAGAAAAATGATTAGCCTACTTTTCACATTTTGCAAAAATGAGTAAAAAGTAGACTTATGAGATCGGGCAAATGTGTGTCTGTCTGTCTGTCTGGCTGTGTGTGTGTGTTCCCCCCCCCCCCCTATCAACTCCTAAACGGCTGCAGCAATCGAAACAAAATTTGGTAGGAGTAAAGATCTATACCTGAATATCTCAAGGCCATATTTGAAAATGATGTAATTGCTACCAACTGCTGAAAACACGTAATTGAAATTTGAGCTCCATTTTGGATATCTTGGAAGGTATGAATGGGAACTATTTCAAAATTGGCACACGCATAGATAATAATATTGCAGTTTAATTTCCAGGAGGCCATACATTTCAGTGTTGCCAAAATGATTATAAGCCTGCTGATAGGTCCAAATTTTAAACGCATATAACTTCCACACTATCAATTGGATTTCAACCAAATTTCGTATGTGCTTTGTGTACATAAACATATATGACTGGGCGTATTCTTATGAGCCACCAAGGGCTGCCAACTGTTAATAAATGCTCTCAATTTATTTTATCCAAATACCCATATATCAGAAAGTATGCAAGCCGACAGCTTTAAACTATGCACACGTATAGTACCTGACATTCTATAATAATTTTGAGTATCTTATATACGTCAGTGCTACCAACATGATTCTAAGCCTGCTGAGAGGTCCAACTTTAAATACATGTAACTTCTATACTATCATTTGGATTTCAACCAAATTTCGTGTGTGCTATGTGTACCATAACATATATGACTATGCCGATTCTTAAGAGTAACCAGGGCTGCCAACTGTTAATAAATACTGTCTCTATTTCTTTGTTACAATAATATCAATATATCAGAAAGTATGCAAGCCAATAGTACCTGGCATTCTAGATTAATTTGGAGTAACTAATATAGGCCTACGCCAGTGCTGCCATCATATGGCATAGGTCCAATTTTAAAATACATGATACTTCTATACTAACAAATGGATTTCATCCAAAATCGGCACAGCATATTTCAGATTATTTCTGAACAACACATGCATGACATTGTTGCCAACATGATTTAACGCGCACTGATATATTCAAGGTCTAACTGCATGTAACGTGCATGCTTTCAATTGGACTTCAACCAAATTTTGAATTATGTACCTTAAGAGATGCAACTAACAATAGCCTATATTCAGTAACCAGGGCTGCCAACTGTACTGCTCTATTAGGCTAGATTATATCAAGGAAGGAAGCTTGTAGTTTAACGTGACCGTGAATCGGTAGATTATGAGCCACGGGACCTCCTTTTTACGTGGAATCCGAATCACATGACATGGCATTTCACTTCGAAAATCTCACATGCATTGACCGGGAATCGAACCCGGACCGCCTTGGTGAGAGGCATACAGCTAGACCGCTGAGCCACCACTACATTATATCAGGTATATTTCGAACTAATTAGAAATTTCGATATTACCAATTTAATTTCGTCATTATTCTAGATAGGTCTATATAGATTGGCAAGAATCTTAAATTTCAAGAAAAGTAGGCTCTTTAGTTCGTCACGGAACTTCTTGTTTTTCTATATGATAGCCAGATTCAAGAGGAATAGTTTAGGCTATGTTAAATTTCGGACAGGCCACTACAATCCCTGCATTTAGGCCCTTTTGCACAAATCTACACCGTTTCACCGATCTAATAACTTGACGGACATATTGTTGCTAGGCGACAACGACTAACACTGTATCATGACAGTCAACGCCGCTCCATTGATGGACAGGTTGTCACTAGGCAACAACGATTTACTCTGTATCATGATAGTCCGATAAAATTTGCTAAAGGACACATGGGAAAACTGACCGCTTGTGAATCAAGGATTGTATTGGACGCTTATATGAATAAGCATTTCTATTCTCTATGCTATTGTATGCACAGTTAATCAGCATATTAGCAAAATGCAATGCAATGCTATCCTGTCAGAGAAAAATAGTGGCAAACATTCCTACAATCTCCTATCACCATTTTGGAAGTTTTCATGTGTTGACAGTTGTTATTTCATTTGCGGGGCTTAGACATCGTGGTCATGTTGCCCCGTGTACATGGGTGTGTGTGTGTAGAATTTTTGTGATAGCCTGCGTTATTGTGATTGTTGCACTAGCATGTGTAAATTGGAGATAGGATATGGTATTTGAAACCATTTTTCAGTGTTGCTCAAGGATTTATTGGACTGTAGTATTCTCTATGCTATCATATGCCCAGTTAATCAGCATATTAGCAAATTGTAATGTAATGCTATCCTGTCAGAGAAAAATAGTGGCAAGCATTCCTACATTCTCCTATCACCGTTTTGCAGTTTTGATGTGTAGACAGTTGTTATTTTATTTATGGGGCTTATACAACGTGGTCATGTTGCCCCGTGTACATGGGTGTGTGTGTAGAATGTTTGTGATAACCTGAGTTATTGTGATTGTTGCACTAGCATGTGTAAATTGGAGATAGGATATGGTATTTGAAGCCATTTTTCAGTGTTGCTCAAGGATTTATTGAACTTTAGTATTCTCTATGCTATCGTATCCACAGTTAATATTTCATTTGAGGGGCTTAGACATCGTGGTCATGTTGCCCCGTGTACATGTGTGTGTGTGTGTAGAATTTTTGTGATAACCTGCGTTATTGTGATTGTTGCACTAGCATGTGTAAATACGGTATAAAGCTCAATGTTGGATTGTCTGTCTGTTATTTATACAAATCTACACCGTTTCACCGATCTGAACCAAAATTTGTATACTTACCCTTTGGAACCCTGTGAGTAACACTGTTTACATGAAATTTCGGACAGACCACTCCATTCCCTGCATTTAGGCCCTTTGGCACAAATCTACACCGTTTCACCGATCTGAACCAAAATGTGTATTCTTACCCTTTGGAAACCTGCGAGTAACACTGTCTACGTGAAATTTCGGACACACCACTCCATTCCCTGCATTTAGGCCCTTGGCACAAGTCTACATCGTTTCACCGATCTTAACCAATGTATTTACCCTTTGAAAACCTGCGGGTAACACTGTCCACTTGACATTTTGGACAACTCTCTCTATTCCCTACATTGAGAACAACAGACAAAATGAACTACGTTTTAAGGTCCTAGAAAAATTCTTGTCCGTATAGTGTAACTGTAAGAATATTTTAATAAGTCAATGCGAGCTGCATCACGTCACCCCTACCAGAATTGCGAAAATAGTTACAACTTGCGCTGCTTATAAATTGGAATCACTGGGAGTAATTATTGCAAGAAGATTTCTTAGGCCCCTCAAAACAGTTATCATCATGTAAATATTATGCCTCTGTATAAGTGCGATGGTGTTGGTGCTTTCAAATTTACTTTCATTTATTCAGATCCCTATCCTTGAGCGGTAGGCCTATGTGGCGATAAATGACACTATTGCTACTTCAGGAGCTCGGGACAGCCGAAGTTTTCCAAAGTGCTCTGATTATTTTCCTATGGCACTATGTGATAAAAGACGTCACTTTTCTAACAGCCAATGAGATATAGGCCCTAGGCAGTGTCTTTTATTTCACATACTCCTCTTTCTAATCATATTTTTTTCATTCGTTTGTAAATTGCATGTGTCATTACTGCAGTTAGTAAATAGCCGTTTCCCTATTCACTATTGTCATTTGTGCCCGTTTAGACCGAAGTCCAACGACCACATATACATTTTACCAAAAATCAGTCAGCACGAGAATCAAAACATCTCAGGGCGCCATATGGGTGAAAATTACAACAACAAACAAGATCTAAATTTCTTTACTGATTTTTGGCTCGATGCAGCAATAAGGATAGAAGAGAGATTTGGAAATACCACAATTTCTAAAAGAATCTCATTTTATTCATTTTTAAAATTGAATCTAAAAGAATGCAGAAATAGCACTGTGGATGCATGAAACAGTTTCACACACATTATATACAAGACATAATTATCAGCACATGAAACACTGTTTAATTTGAACAAATGCCAGAATATCAGTCCTGTTGGTATTGTCCAAATATGTTATGTACAACTGTAGGTAATTCAGGGCAAATTCAATCGTCCAACCTGAATCCTACTTGACGAGAATTCACTTGTATGTAATATTTGCAAATGTGGGTTACTCCCCGGTAGCAAATTGTACAAATACAGAAATACAGAAAATCACCAACAATAATGTCAAACACAATTCGCACTTTAGGAACTAGAGTAATTACATCGTAGTATTTACACTATATTTCAATCTTCTCTTAAACACATCAATATGTTTGGGGAAAGGCTCTAAGACTGAGGCAGGTCATGAGTTCCAATTATCAATACCGTGGTTAAAGGAAGAATATTTCCCATAATTTGTACGCTGTCGGACCTTGACTTTATGTGGATGTTCTGCCCTGCTCAGGAAGGTGGGATTTCCCTGACGTTAGCTTAGTTCTCCTCATGTTGGCCGGTTAGTGTAACTGTTAAACATAGCGCATAGTCTGGATTTCGTCCTTCTATCTTCCAGAGATTCCCACCCTAGTTTTTCTATCATTCGAGTTACACTACTTCTAGGATTAAAATCGTTGAGCACAAACCTAGCAGCCTTCCTTTGTACCATCTCCAGCTCACTGATGAGCCCTACCTGATAGGGGTCCCAAACCGCTGAGTCGTTTTTAAAATCGACGTTTCCCTCGAAACCCGCCAAAACCTTTACGCTATAGCCTACCCGTCAGAAAAGATGTGTTTCTAAAGGTTAACATTACCATCAATCAACTCAATGTGGTGTTACAGGAGAATGATGAAGATCAGATGGGTAGATAGGGTTACGAATGAAGAGGTATTGAGATGAGTGGGAGAGGAGAGATGTTTCTGGCGACTGTTAATGAAGAGAAGAGATAGGTTTGTAGGACACATACTAAGACGCCCAGGAATAGCAAACTTAGTTATAGAAGGGAGGGTCGAGGATAAGAACTGTAGGGGTAGACCAAGGTTAGAATATGTTAAACAGATTGCCTCAGATGTAGGTTGTGGTAGCTATGTAGAGATGAAACGATTAGCTCAACAACAACAACAACAACAACAATTAAAAATAAACAATAAAAATCATCGTGTAACTCGTAGCCTATTACTGTAGACCTTTCGGTTATTAATCTATTTATCTCCGAACTCTAGTGCACATAATTTATGCGCAAACTGTAAGCTTCATTGGACGATTAGTGTTGAATGGCCGCCTCCTAAACCCCATCGTGGACTCGATTCCCAGCTCAGAAAGTAGAATTTTTGAAGGGCGGTAAAACCCATGGCACTCCCGATTCCTTGTAAAAGATATCTCGTACCACATCTGTGCATTACGAGACACTATTAAAACAATTTCATTCACAGATTGCCCAATAGTTGGTGCTAGGTGACAGTCCAAGTGGTACGTCGAAATTTGAGGATAGATCTCCTAATGGATCCAGATCAATAGATCCAAAACAAGTATGCCTAACTGAAGCCATTCAATAATAATAATAATAATAATAATAATAATAAATGCCAAGATGAAGTGCTTGAACCGACGGGAAAAGAGAAAATCGCGCAGAACACTAGGTTGATGAAAATGAAGAGAGCCTTATACAAGACACAGGGTGTCGACAACAAAAAAATGTCTGTCCACATTCACTAAACTTCGTCATTACAACACGGTTATTAAACCAGAGGTGCTTTATGCTAGCGAGACATTGACGTTAGACACTAAGGGCGACTTGGAAAAATCCTCACAGAGGAAAGAAATATAATAAGGAAAATAATTGGACCAAAGCACACAGATGAAGGATACAGGCTTCACTCCAGAGACACCACAGAGAAATTGTCCAACCTCGCAGCAGACATCAGAAAGAGGCGACTGAAAATTTTACGGCCACATCAGCAGACTCCCACAAACCAGACTCACCAACAAAATTCTTAGATACATACAGCGGCTCAAGATTACTACACCCTGGATGTTGCAAGTCAAAATTGATCTGGTAAAAGCACAGGTCAACCCAGAAGACGTCATAGACAAAAGCGTATTTCGACACAAAGTATACAAGTGGGAAGTGTTGTCAGAGAGAGCAGCACCTACAGCCCAAAGACCAAAGTGAACCGAAGAAAGGAAGAGGGCCTTTAGTGCACGAATGAAAGAGTACTGGAAAGACAGGAAGAACAAAAAGTCATGATTGCTTCGCGTGGTCTAATAGGCCTGTAACGTGTAAAATAAATAATAAATAATAACAACCCTTTCAGACATTAGTAACCACGTTCTAGCTGACCTCGTTTAATGATTCATGTGGCAATCGAATGTTTTTATTGCGTGCTTTTACAAATAATTCCTAAAGTGCAGATTCATTCGGTATTATGTAATGTGAAGTTTTGGAGCAATTTTTCAGTGTTGTCTCCACATACTATCACATAGTTACCACACATATTCTAGCCTTGGTCTACCCCTACAGTTCTTATCCTCGACCCTCCCTTCTATAACTAAGTTTGCTATTCCTGGGTGTCTTAGTACGTGTCCTACCAACCTATCTCTTCTCTTCATTAGCAGTCGCCAGAAACATCTCTCCTCTACCACTCGTCTTAATACCTCTTCATTTGTAACCCTATCTACCCATCTAATCTCCATCATTCTTCTCCAACACCACATTTAGGTTTCGTATGGATTATAGATCATCCTCCTATCCCTATACTTTATTCCAACCTTTTTCATAATGTCAAACAACTTACTCCAATCAACGTTATCAAAAGCCGGCCGAGAGAGGACAGCCATCCTGCGTCTGCCGGTGCAATTGGTGATTCGCCTGGATATCGACCAGGGTGGGGAGGATGTTGAGGACAAAGTGTAGCAGCTGATGACATCTGCCGTCAGGACTAATAACTAAATGTAGATTACGCCTGTGGATATATTTATGTTTACTGTGTGAATAAAAAGGGTTGATTAAGATCGCTCCGCTCGCAGCCAGTGACTGTTTTCAAAACATAGATTGGAGACGTAGTTGTTGCTTCCTATTATTTACACGACAGAGAGTGTAGGTTACGTTGAACGCTACTTCAGCTTGTATTGTTGCGACATATCTCCTCTGCCTCTTAGCTGAAAAGTGCACATGTGCATAAAGTGGATACTAAGTTGAATGAAACCGTGCGCTGCATAACTGGTACTGTAAAGTCTACACCTCGCCACTGGTTACCCGTTCTTAGCCATATCCCACCACCCCACCCGAGGAGAAAGGAAGCTGTGTTGACAGAAGCAAAGAAGCTCCGGTCATCTTCCTCATTACCGGTTCACCAGGAATTTTGTTACCCATCGCCACAACGACTTCGATCTAACGAGACCAGCAAGTGTATTGGCCGGCCGACTCTTGAGGGACAATTTTAACCTTAACCAGAGCTGGCAGGAAGAGTGGTCAAATTCAACATCTGGTACTAATGCTCATGTGATAAATCCAACTCGGAAAATGAATGGATTTGACCTCCCAAGAAAACTATGATGTCGCCTCAACAGACTGAGAACTGGGCATGGGCGTAAGTGGGGCTGGATGGATTCTCCAATGTGTGAATGCCGTGAAGAGGATCAGACCATGGACCATGCCATCCTGCACTACCCTCTTCATGCCTACTCCGGAACCCCAGCGACCTGTTTCATCTTTCAGAAAGTGCTGCTGTGTGGTTGAAGTACTTGGACCTGGACTTATGAATGCCATGTTGTACTCACCATACGATTAAATAAATAATTCCTCTTAGCGTACATGAGTTAAGTTTCTAGCTTAACGTGCGTACATAGCTCGTTTTGTTAGTTAAGCTAAGGTCCTTTACGCGCTGAGTAATATCGTATTCAATGGAAATGCAGAAGTCCAACTTGGTGGAATACTTGATATTTATTTAGTTAGAACATGTATACAGATTATTCACAGAAGCCATAAGGCTTGACGTTATTGTCACTCAATCAAGACACAGCGACAGATTATAGAACAATGAGGTCTGAGTTACTAAGAGCTAAGTCTTACATAAGATTATACTGTGGGCGTGTTGACCTCAATACAGTGGGAAAACGCCCGTAGCTCAGCCAATCATATTACAGTATTTCTCTGGAATCACAATAATGCTTTTTAAGCGAAAGGTATGAAATATCATCGATGTTCTCTGCAGTTAAGCAACATTGGGTGCAGTCGGAACTTGGATGGTGTGCCGGTTCTAGGCACTGCGCGCTGTTGGCCAACATAAGGAGGAGCGGAAAGGCCCTGGCCACCCTTCCGCATGTAAACTCCGGCTGGGGGTAGCCTCTTCGGAGGCTCGGACCTGCCAGGAGCAGAATACCATTTTTTTTTTACATGGCTACTAGCTTCTTGGTTGAAGCCTCCGTGGCTTAGGCGGCAGCACGCCGGCCTCTCACCGCTGGGTCCGTGGTTCAAATCCCGGTCACTCCATGTGAGATCTGTGCTGGACAAAACGGAGGCAGACAGGTTTTTCTCCGGGTACTCCAGTTTTCCCTGTCAACATTTCATTCCAGCAACACTCTCCACTATCATTTCATTTCATCTGTCATTCATTTAATCATTGCCCCAGAGGAGTGCGTCAGGCCTCGGCAGCTGGCACAGTTCATATCCTCGCCGCTAGATGGGGGCTTAATTCATTCCATTCCTGACCCGGTCGAAGACTGGAAGCAGGCTATGGATTTTCACTAGCTTCTTGGTTATTCCGAGAAGCTTTCGAGGATTACGATTGTTTGTTACTCAAGAGACACGGGATCGTTTCCTGTTGACCAAGGAAATGGAGACATATTCTGCTTGGCTTGTTCCGGGAAGAGTTTGTCATGCTCTCATAGTATTACAAGGTAGTTTACTTAAAGTTGATTACCAATACATGAGTGGATACATTCCTAGAGTGTTACACGTGGCTTGTGGTGAATTTCCACATTGCCTTCATTTTAACACGAGCAAATAATAATAATAATGAAAAAGAGATTCACAAGCTAAATCTCTAGTCCCTGGTTCGATACCGGGGAAGGTATATGACTCAAGCATTATGACTAGAGCTGGGATTTCTATGTAATTACATATTTTACATATTTTGTTCATAATTGTGGGTATTCTACATATTCTTAATGAAATTACGTATAATTACATATCTCAGAGTTTTCCTGTTTTTATATAAAATAAATTGCTGAATTGAAGTTTCACACATAATGTGGGGCTGTTGTCTGTAAGGTAATTATGAGTGACAGGTATTTGAGAGGATGATAGGATGATAAGTGCTGTGCATGGGGAAACTGGTGCAAGTGTATTGAGTAAATTGCAAAAAGTGTAGAAGAGAAATCCTGGTTATTCAATATTTCACAGTGTGTGCCGAATTCTAAATGAAGGTGATGTTGATCCTCCCGAGGACATTTCTCCAGCGAAAATTCCTCTCCTAAAATTTGCCCCAGTTACATCATGTGATGTTGAAAGATCTTTCTCTGCATTTAAGAACATCCTAAGTGACAAACGCCTTTCTATAACCCAAGAGACAATTGAAAAATACTTAATAGTTCACTGAGCTACAAAATTTAATGAATGAACGTGCTTTGAGTTATGAAAGTAATAAGTTTCTATTGAATATGTGTGTGATATATTCATATAATATGACTCCAAAGAACATTGAAAAATACATAATTGTTCACTGTGCTACAAAATGTAATATAAAGCGTGTTTAGTGTGTTGTAACTAACAAAATGGTAAGTTTATATTAATTATATGATATTACATATTTTCCCCAATCTACATATTTTGCTACATATTTTGGTGCTTTTTGTTACAAATTTATGTACATATTATGCCACTTGATATTACATAAAAATCCCAGCTCTAATTATGACAGACCTACACCGCAGTCACCGCCATTCAGCATTAGATGTGTAACACTTATTTTATAGCTGTCTTAGACCACCAGTAGCGGCTTGGAAGATTAGGAGGAGGGGAGCTGTTATAATGTCACCCCTGAAGAACGAAGCTCGAGCCTTCCTGTTGTGCAGTTGACGCCTTACCCGTTGGGCTTCAGCAAATCTCGTAAATTATGGGCTAGCCTATGTTTTACGTTAGCATGCCATATTGAGCTGTTAATACCCGCATTAGATAGTCCGGTAATTGTTTACAACAAGTTAAAGGTAGCCGTCGTAGGTGTTTATGTTCAGTGAACCTTCCGGCATTGTACTTAACTCACACCTACTAAATGAGTAATATCAGGGACTTGCAAAAGCTTCCTGAAAAGGAATTCTACTGGTTGGTATTCCATTGTTCGGTATAACCGTGCATTTGCGAAACGTGTACGTGTGGATGCACGGTAGTTGTTTAGAGCCCTGCGCATGCGCCCCACACCCGCACGTTTGTTATTCGAATCTACTGGCATTACAATAATAATAATATGTTTAATTAGATAAAGTATTACAGCAACACATTTCATCCGGCCGTAAAACCCAACCGCCACAAAGACTTACATCGCATCTCACCCCCGACCCCGTTGGAGAACGGGAATTATTTATTTATTTTTATTTTCCGTGTCCGAATTAAATTACATTTTGCCAGTAAGTAGCAACAGTTATAGCATTAGCATTTGCAGCCATGAGATCGTCTTTTGAACATATGTCCTCCATCAAGGGGCAAATCAGCAGATGTTCTGGATCTCGTAACATGCTGCATTCACAGAACTCATCATTGTTGACGAGCATGTTCCATTTCTTGAGATTGTTCTTGCAGCGTGAAACTCCCGTCCTCAGCCTGTTCAATGATTTCCAAATTCCATATGGCAAGTTGTGACCAGGTGCCATTTTTTCTGATAGAGGAATAGTTGGGTCTGTGATCTCTGTCTTCCATATCTTCACACGGGCAGCTTCTTGTGAGCCTTCGAGGGCTGTTACTCCCCTCAATAAGCTGTTTCTGGACTTAAGTCTCTGTCGGGCTGGTTGTTGGCCGAAAAGTGGATGCTATGAATCGGTTTCTTGTCATTTCTTGTCAGATACTGCTGCTACCATTCTTCGGACATGAGGTGGAGAAATTCCTATAAGAGGGTAGATCTTCTGAAGTAGTGTTGGTCTAAGACACCCAGATACAATCCTGGAAGTCTCATTCAGAGCTATATCCACCTCTTTGGAATGTGGAGAAGAAAGCCAAACTGGTGCTGCATATTCAGCAGCTGAGAAGCTCAGTCCAAGGGCTGAAGTTCTGAGACTGGTGGGGTGAGCACCCCATGTCCTTCCTGTTAGGCATCTTGTATGTTATTTCGTGCAGATACTTTACTTTTGGTGTTCATGCAATGTTGCTTGAAAGACAGAGTTCGATCGAGGGTGACACCAAGATATTTTGGTGTAAAACAATGAAGGAGTGTTTCACCTTGCCACTTAATGTTCAATCAGAGGTGGACATACATTAAAGCAACACATTTAGACATTTGAGGGGAAAGTTGTTCCCTTAGCCTATGCAGGCTATGTCATGTGCTATGCTTAAAATAATTGTTACACAGCCAGAATTGCAACCCTTTTCAGTTCGGAGTGTTAATTATGCTTAATGACATAATTTGAATGAGATCAGCTCAAATATTATCTTACATTTGTCCTGAAAAACAGACATAACGGTAAACATCAGGATCCTAGTAATGATATTCAACAAGTTCGGATTGTATTCTAAAAACTATCCGCAAATTTACTCCAAACATTATCCACAGCTTATCCGCACAGCCATGGAAACTATATCCGCATGGCGAAAAATATCCGCGGGTTTATCCACGCAGGGCTTTAGGTAGTCTATGTAATACTAATGCGTTCCTTTTAACTACTGCGGTGTTTAGAGATGCCGTGCTGGGGTGCCGAAAATTTGCCCCGAAGGAGATCTTTAACGTGCCAGTAAATCTACAGACAAGGCTCCCTTGCATTTGCCCACCCTCAAATGCCAACTGACTGCGCCAGGATTTGATCCTGCAGCCTTGCGCACAGCAGGCGATAATGTTACCGCTGCGCCACGCAGCCTATCAGTTGTAGTCTAGTAATTGTCTTTACGTAATTTGCAGTAATACGATCTAGAAATGGGGTAGGTGAGTATGAGAACCGCGACGGGAAGGAGGAGTGCTGTACTCAGGGTGGCCGCTGTCAGCGTGAGGAGTTGAACCACGGATCTCGAAACTTGCGGTCCCTGGGCATAACTTATGCACAAAGCTAGTGTAAGGCTTTATTGCTTGCAGGTAGATTAAGCCAGAATTATCTGCGCATAATCAATCGATGTACAATCAAGTACAGAGGTGTGCATATTCATCATCATCATCATCAAATTCTAGCTCCAGTCACCCGGGTGCTGTTAACGAGCCCTCGCCACCTTTTCCTGTCCATGAATAGTTCTCCAGTCTAGCCCTTTATCTTCAAGATCATCCTTGATTTGGTGCAACCATTTCTTCTTTGGTCTTCCTACTGGTCTTTTTCCCGGGATAATCTTGTTGAAATAAGCTGTTGGTGTCCTCTTGTCTCCCATTCTTTGAATATGCCCATGCTATCCTGATCGTTACTTTTGCAAATATTTTGTAGCACTGACATCTATGCCAGCCACTATCTTGTTTGTTTCGTTTCTTACTTCACATTTCTTTGTTCTAAATCATTTCATTGATCACCAGCTGACATATTTTATTACCATACGTAGTAATGTTTTCTTCGGTATGGATTTACAACTTTTTCCATAAGGAATTACGTCTAGAAATTTTTGGAGTTGAAGATTGTGACGGATGCCTGAGCAGAGAACGGTTTTTCTTTTTTTCAATGACTTTGAATTGTGCCCTCTAAATCCGGTTATTTCAATGCATAATCCACGAACCTTTAAATAGATCAAGAGCGAACCATCAGTAAACAATACTTTGAATCCCCCTTCTCCAAATTCACCCGAAAACTAGAAACAAAAAGTATTCAAAACAAAACGTATCACTGTTTGCATTAGGAAGGTTACTCTTTTAGTGAAAATTCAAAATAGTCACTATGCTGTGAATTTCTTAAAAGAAAATATAATTTAGACGATTGGTTGAACATTTTAAGTAATTTCAGCGCCTTACAAGCATTTTTACTGCATTAATTCATGAAAAGTAAAAAAATAAAATGTTGGAAAACTGGAATCTAGTTTATAGTTTGCTCACCTCTGTACTTACAACTAGTCTTTTCACAATAATTAAATTATATCTTCTTTTTGATAAACGAGGTTTGATCGTCTGCAGTCCTTACCTGAATTACAGATAACACAGACTAATACAGCCATCACAATTAACACCGGTTATCAGACAGATTCTACACACACCCAAAGTACACGGGGCTACATGACCGCGTTGTCACAGCCCCTAAACTGAGGAACCAACCAACCAAATTCAACACACAGCCAATTGTACGGGGCTGATGATCAAAATATCCCAAGCCCTTAAAATGAATCTATATATAATACGCTAAGGTGTCTGTTTCACAAAACTCAACTCCTAAACCAGAGGGAGTTAGAAGGTGTGGTTTGTACCAATATCTTCCAAATCGTCTCAATCTGTCTGTTAGGTAGTCAGCCCGAAGGCTGGTTGGATCCTCAAAAGGCACTGCCATTAGGTTATGTGGGTAGATACCCACACAAACCCAATACAGGAAAAATCTTGCATTTCCTGAAAAGTCAACGGAAATATATTTATTTGTTTATAAAGTGCTTTTAAACAAATAAACAAGACGATAGCCCCTGGCAGAACTGTGCCACGTACAGACCCGCATAGCACTAGGGTCGGGTGGGTAGTCTGTACACATGGGGCGCACACAACCAGCAGCAGTGATGAATTGCTCTATGATTTTATAAATATCGGTAATTTGTTTAAAAAGTCTATTTATAGAAGCCCGCATAACAGTAAAGCAAGGCGGGTCCTCTAGTTAATTGTTTCCCAAACTTTTTTTGTGTGTGTGCCACTTTAAGAGATAAGAATATCTCGGGTACCACCTAATGGTTGGGAGATATAGTAACTATAAACCCCCACCACTATCACTACGTATTAGACCAAAAGACAGATTGTAATTTGTGTTTGTTAGAGTTAGACTAGAAATTGAACTTGTTGGGAGCCCTCGGGCGTTCAATCAATAATACCCTTTTATGGCCATTGGCTGCAATTCATATAACAATTATTGTCGCTGGAGGTTAGGAAATTGCATTTTCGTGTTTTTTGCAATTATTGTGAGCCATAAAGTCCTTTGCAGGCGGCTTCGGTGGCGTAGTCGGTAGCATGCTGAGCTTCTATGCCCAAGATAGCGGGTTCAAACCCAGCCGAAGCCGTCGGATTTTTTAAGAGCGTTAAAAATCCCTCAGTATGCCTTCCTTCGGAGGGGAAGTAATGCCAGCGGTCCCATGTCATAGATTTATGGCATGATAAAGAGCCTTTCACTAATTACACCTGTGTGAAGCTAAATTGTATAGGTTAAAAATGTAAACAACGCTCTTAGTTTCCTACGTTCGTTGCCAAGAGCCGACTGCGGTGGCGTCTAGTAGCCAAGTTCTGAACCTGGGCTAGTAGTCGTTGACGGTGGCGTTTGACGGCAAAAGTAGGAACTATTTGAAAAATTCAAAGTTGCACTCCTTACTTGAATTAAAATAAACAGATACACACACTAATATAGCCATCACAATTAACACCGGTTATCAGACAGATTCTACACACACCCAAAGTACACGGGGCTACATGACCGCGTTGTCGCAGCCCCTAAACTGAGGAACCAACCAAGAGTTAGACTGTTAGGGTTAAAGTTCAAATAATAAAAAGTGTGTTCAGTTGTGTTATTATTTATTACAATTGAAACATTCAGAAATGACACTGTACAAATAATATTAATAAAAAAACTCTTAATAATAATTAAACATAAAAACCAAAGTTCAACTAACAACTTCAATGTGAAAGGTGAGCTTGAAGATTTGAACCCATGTTAGGAATGTCTGGTTTACATTGGTGAGTCTCAAACGAAGATCGATTTCCACTGTGTGGAGCCTATTCCGGTATTTATTCTTGAGATAAACAAGTGAAGAAAATGCAGTCCCACACAAGTACGAAGTAGTGAAAGGCAGTACAAATCTAACTGCTTTGTCAGCAATGTCTACATAGTCTGCACGCCTCTCAAACCAAAAGTTCACAAGAGCCATTTTTTATAAAGTTTGCCCTAGTTCTGAATCGCAATTCAATTCATAAAACTGCTCCTTATCTTTGGCCTTAAAGTCCTCCGGCAACATATCAATGTGTTTATATTTTTATATTTTTCGAAACGTATCTAATATATTTTATATATTTCCTATCATCACCGCGTACCACTGCAGCAGTACGAACGTACCACAGTTTGGGAAACGCTGCGCTAGTTAACAACAATTACATCACTGGGAGGGGTGGTGGCTGGGAACCAAACCCCACACCATTTCCCTCCCTGGATGAGGCATATTTGATGTCATTTTCGGTGAAGCGAGGGGAAGCTTTGTCTGAGATTAGGTTGAGCTCAACTTATCCGTCTCGGGCTAGGAAACATGAGCCGGGCCGCCTCGTGACTCCATTTAGTAGCCACGTGCTTTGCGGGTGCCATCTGTCAGCCCATACCACCCTCCAGGTGCGGGACCCACAAAACAACACCCCCTCAACCCTCACCCCCTGTATATCTTGACCCAAGCACATGTTGCAAACATGATTTTTCATCAAACGTTAGTTGCCTCTCAATTTGTCATTGAAAATGGTTGCAGCAGTTTCAAACAAGATGTTCAGTAAAGAACATACAGCCTACTTTCTCCTAAATGCACGGGTATTGTTATAACTCTTTGTCCTTTTCAACGAGTATAATTGAATGTTGGTTGTAGGAGCTTGTTGAAATACAACGTGCTATACGGATATTACACATGAATATGAGGTGCCCTACCTCAGTACCAAATTTCATTCAATCCGGATTCACCGTGTTTGAATTGATATGGAGATTCGATTTGCACACATACATGGCCGCTATCTGCAAACTATTGGACTGATGACCTTGTAGTTCAGTCAAAAGATGCTTCCCACAAAAAGGTATGTTGTTGCAAAATTTGGTAGAGATCAAATGATTAGTTTGGTCGTAATTTGATTTAAGCTTTTAACATTTGGGTGGCCGCCATTCCGTTTCCATCAAGATGGCGGCGATATAAAACATGACACTGAGGTGCCCTTTGCTAGTTCTACCTCTGTAGCAAATTTCGTTCAATTCGGTTTACCGTATTTGAATTGATAGGAGGAATGTATTTGCACACATACATGGCCGCCATCTGCAAACTATTGGGCTGATGACCTTGTAGTTTAGTCAAAAGACGCTTGCCTCATAAATATATGTTGATGCAAAATTTGGTAGAGATCGGATGATTAGGTTAGTCGTGATTTGATTTAAAATTTGAACATTTGGGTGGCCGCCATTACGTTTCCGTCAAGATTGCGGCGATATAAAACATGACACTGGGGTGCCCTTTGCTAGTGCTACCACTGTACCAAATTTCGTTCGATTCTACTTTCATTATTTGCAAAAATCGACAGTAGGCTAAAAATCAAAGCTCAGGAACTATGTGCGAAATTAAAACGAGTCTATGTGCGCTCCCTTGGTTGCTCTGCAAACATCCAGTCGATGGTCGATTTTGGCCCAAGTGCTCTGGACCATCTCAGGCGTAATTGTAGCAACAGCAGCGGTGTTGCGTTGTCTTAAATGTTGCAGATCTCTGACCGGTTCACCGAATACAATGTTTGTTACGTATCTACATAAAAGTAAGTCTGGGGGAATCAAGTCGGGGCTTCTAGGAGGCCAGTAGAATAGGACCGGTGAGGCAGCTTCCTCTCGCGCACTCATTCTGCGCACCGGCTGAAGATCACGGGTGGAGTACAGTAACATCTAAAACTAAAACTCGATGGGTTCCTGATTAGTTTTCAGGTCAAATTATTAATTTATCTCACTTACAACGGGAGATAGGATTTTTGAAATTGCTGCAATCTTTTTCAATGTTACTGCATTTTGTTTTTGTGGAAAGCTTCGAAGCAATTTTTTGCCTATTTTCAATTTTGAAAAAATAGGCATATGAGATCACCTTTTGTCCGTGTGTCTGTGTGTACGTGCGTGCGTGCGTGCGTGCGTGCGTCTGTTTGTGTGTGTGTGTGTGTGTGTGTCCCCTAATAACTTCTGAACGGCTTTAGCAATTTCAATGAACCTCGGTAAGTTCATAGCACTATTCCGGGCGACCCCGACCGTGCCCTTCAAATTTTGTTACGTATCACCAATCCAACATGGCGGCTGTGCGAAATATTTCCCCAGCATTCAATATCACCGAAACTATTCCCGATATCACCCTTTACGGAGATAAAGGGAACTACTAGAAGTTCACATATGTGACTTTTGAAAAACCGATAACTACGAAACCAACATGGCGGCCACGCGAATTTGTGACATTTAAATGGACGTTTCTCGCGATTTAACCAACCAAACGAAATAAAACTTGGTACAGTATATGTTTATACACATTGTAATGCACCTACATCTAACCCCGTTCAATTGTTTACATATCCACAAGATGGCGGATGTGCGAAATATTTCACCGGCATTCTATATCTCTGAAACTATTAGCGGTATCACCCTGAAATTTTGTACGGAGATAAGGGCACTACTGGAAGTTCATCTGTAAGACTTTCAAAAACCGGTTAACTACAAAACGATCATGGCGGCCAAGCGAATTTGAAAATTTTAAATAGACCTTTCTCGCGATGTAATGTTCCAAACGCAATGAAATCTGGTACAGAAAATGTTTATACACATTGTAATGCACTGGTATCTAATTTAGTTCAATTGTTTACATAACCTCAAGATGGCGGCTGTGCGAATTTTAAAATTAAGTTTTTATTTCTTGTGTTGTAATCATGCGATCGAAGTGAAAGTTTGAATAATGAACCTACGCAATAATTTTCCTTTAATGGTACATGACTCTATGACCTATACATTTAACAATCCAACATGGCGACCATTCGAAATATTTAGACGGCTCTGAATATCTACGAATCTATTATAGCAATAAAGCTGAATTTTTTTTATGTTCATAGGGGCTATGCACTTAAGTTCACCTGTAGGATTTTAAATAACCTGGTGATCACAAATACAACATGGCGGTGACGCGAAGAATAAATATTCACATGGACGTTTCTCGCAATTTAACCATCCGAGTGCAGTGAAACTTGAAACAGTAAATCCTTAGAGGAATGTTAATCCACTCGCATCTAATTTATTTCAATTGTTTCCATAACCAAAAGATGGCAGCTGTGCGAAATTTTAAAGTCTCGTTTTTACTTCTTGTGTCCTAATCATGCGATTGAAGTTTGAATGCTACACGTACACATTAATATTCATGTAACAGTACATAACTCTAGGACCTACATATATAAAATCCAACATAACGACCATCCGAAATATTTAGTCGGTTCTCAATATCTACGAATGCATTACAGCAATCAAACTGATATTTTGTATGTTGATAGTGGCAGTTAACATAAGTAGGATACTGTATATAAAAATAGGCTGTATAGTTCTTCACGGAACTACTTGTTTCAGTTTGCCTTATGAATAGTTGATATTGTTACTTTTCAATTGGTCAACACGAGTACAAGCCCACTATTTGGAAATTTAATACAACCTGAAAAAGATTACAGGAACGCTAATCCAATAACCTCGGAAGGTGCTGCTATTCGCAAACATATTCCAGTCAGTATAGAAATAGATGGTGAAGCCAATGATAAGATAGCCAAACTAACGAATATAACAAATAAGAAACTAATCATGGTCAAGTTTAACGAAAATCTGGAAGACATACACAAGGTAATGACATGCATGCATATAGGAGACATAAACGACGCTGCAGAACGTATTGAAAACTGCATCACTAATGCAACGACTCGATCTATGCAAGGGAGGAAAGCGAAACCCTGGTTTGACGAATCGTGTTATATTCAGAGGAAAAAGAAACAACACAGAGTGAGGGCACAAAAATACGACGAAACACTGGAGGATTATAGACAGCAAAGAAAAAACTACGAAGAATTGCTCACAGAGAAGAAAAGGGAATACATAGAAGAGACACAAAAAAAGATCATTGCAGAAGCTGAATCAGATCTATATCGGGATTTAAGACCAACATTCCAACACTTTCAACCCAGTATCCCAATGGAATTATGGGAAGAGCACATAAAGAAAGTCACATGTGCTAAGGAAACTCGACCACAACTTAGATCCACGGATGACCTGGACTCAACCGAAATCATAACAAAAGGAGAGATCTTAACGGCTATCAAAAGAATGGGAAATAATAGATCCCCTGGCCCCGATGGAGTGCGAAATGAACATCTAAAACAAACAGCAGAAGTATTGTTGCCAGTATGGGTAGCACTACTGAACAAATGCTTGGAACTTGGACATATTCCACTTGAATGGAGGAAGTCCACGATCAAGCTACTGTATAAGGGAAAAGGAAGTCCTGACAGCCCTGACTCGTACCGAGGCATAGCACTGGAATCAGTGACCCTAAAACTATTAACAGGGATACTGACTACAAGGATAAATGTAATTGTAGATCCGTTGTTGCCAGTTGAGCAATGAGGCTTTCGTCAAAAACGGTCAACGATTATGGCTGCAGAGAACCTCCTACAACAAATAACAGCGACGCTAGAAACGCCGAAAGGTAAACTCTATGTAGTTTTCGTTGATTACTCAAGGCTTTTGATTTAGTGAACAGAAAGTTGTTAATAAATAAGTTGGAAACACTAACTGGCAGAACAACGGTAACAACACTCATATCACACATATTAGCGGAAAACTATATACAAATCTATGATGGAGTTGGACAGTCAACCTGGATAATGCAAACAAATGGGGTATTGCAAGGGGACCCCCTCAGTCCTACATTATTCAATGTGCTTACATATGATGTTGGTGACAGAATTCGGGAAACAACAGAAGCTAAATTATACATATATGCAGACGATATGGCAATTGCTTCAGAGCAGATACATGATATTCAAACGGCTATAGACATACTAAGTGACTGGGCACAGACAAATGAAGTTACAATTAATGCGGACAAGACAGAAATGATAATTTTTCGAAACGGTGGTAGGCCATCAATTTCTGATCAAGTGATATGCAACGGGAAATAAACTAAAAGTCGTCAGAAAATTCAAATACCTAGGCTTCACCCTACAGGTTACAGGAAAAAGTTTTCAACTGCATATAAGATCAAAAACAGCCGCTGCAATAAAAGCTATAAATGCCATCAGATATATTACCCTAATATCACTTGAGACAGCAATGGCACTTTTTAGAACAAAGGTACTGCCCGTTTTGACATACGGACTTGAGCTAATATGGGAATTTCTTACCTACAGACAGTTAGGTGAAATAGAAAAGGTAAAATCTCGATTTCTCAAAAGAGTCCTTTGAGTAGCAAAGACAACCAAGTCTAGACTTGTATACGAGCTTGCTAGAGAAACATTTTTAATAGAAGACCTACGAATGTTACTACTAATGCCAATTTCAGACAATTACAGAAAACTGCTACAAGATCTACAGAATAAAAAACAGGACATAGCCAGGGAATTTTACACGTCAAATGCGATGTTGGACCGAAGATAGATGCATCCATTCTGTGAAATGCGACATGTCGTGACCAGACTTGCGGTACATGGGTTTCACCACAAGATCTGCTCAAGGAAGGTGTTCCATAATCCAGATGGAAATTGCATTTGTGAACTATGTGCCGATGTATGTGAAATGTACCATATCGTTTCTTGCCCAAAACGAACCATGTCGATAGTGGCATACAGCTCAGACTAGTGTACGAAATGTATACTGTACGTCAACAACATGGCCAGGAATGCCGAATAACATGGCGGACGAGATTGATGTGCGAGTCGAATGTGCTCTAAAAACCTTACAGAATATCACGGAAGTAGGAGGTTATTTAAAAAAAGAGGTAAAAGAAGACATACTACAAGTGGTAAGTGTCATTAAGACAAGTTTCTTAGAAATGAAAACCGCTCTTTACAATAAGAATATTGGAAATGAGATTGTGCATGTCAATGAAATTTCTCGTAATGAGGTTAGAGAAATCCAACCAGCGGACAAGCATGGAGAAGACCACAGATTACCTACTACTACAGATGGCCAACAGCCATGCTAATTCTTGGTACCTAAGACTTCAGCGCTGTCTGGTGGTTGACTGATGTACTAGCAACATGTCGTCAGGTAGCGCCACCTATGAGCACATCTCGTAAACACTAACCCTCCCGCCCCCTCCCCTCCACCCTGCCCATTCCCCTCGTTCCACTAAATATTCTCGTCCTAAATGCTCTGCCCACTTCAATGTTCCGAAAATCACAATCTCCCAATACTTATGGCACATTTTTAAATGTGGAGATAATATGATCTACAAGAAATAAATCACATTCAAAATACCAATAACAGAAAAAATTAATAAAAATAATAACAAAGTGGGAAATTGTGAATTCCAGAACTTTGAAATGAACAATCACAGCATTTAGAACATAACCTCATCACTAATATACATGTTTAAATTTCTTTCAGTTGCAATTGGAGCATATTGAATTGGTGACAAAAATTAGGCTACTACAAGGCCTGCAGCATATTATTACTCAGCTTAAAAAATGGCCCAATTAGGCCTATAATCAATTAGTTATTAGAAAAAACTACAAAGGAAAAGTACTGGGAAGGGAGAAAATTCATATTTTAAAATGCTTGATGCTGTTCGCAATAACAGTAAAATTTTAAGAGAGAATGCTAAGGAATCAGGTGGTGTAACCAGATCCTCATCACACTAAAATTGTTAGTGTAATTAGTGCCAAATACATTAGGGGACAGAAAAAGAATTGGATATCACAACATTTCTATACAGTAGTTCATTTCATATGCCCTTTAAAATATATCCAGTTAAAAATTTTGAAGGGTGAAATGCAGTAAGTAGGCTACATCAAAAATTAACATCGCACACTAATACAGTACATTCCATGACGTGCTGTTAAGGGGAAAGGAGAAATAGGACTATCAATGAAAAACAAGAAAACCACTCAATACTGCTAGAATTCATCATGTTGTATTTAAAAAGTTGTCAATGAAGAGAAGATAACAGCAAGAGCCAAGATCAAACTTAGCAAAAATACAGTAATCAAATCTGGTCCTCCTAAAAGTATGTGTTGAGGCATGTTCCTTTCTTCTTTCTTGCCAAAGTATAACAGTAGGGACCAGCACATAATAATGGACCTAGTTCCTCCTTGATGTAATGGCTGACACCGATGAACCGCAAACTCCTACTACACATACCAGTGTGTATGTTGAAACAGTAAACTTAATAAATGTGTAACTTAATGCTTGAAACGGGGAACTTGAATTTGCTTATATGTGTATGTTTGCACGTACTATAAGTTAACTACATTTTAAAAGAATCATTGTGTTTTTGATATTAATTCATTTAGGGCTTTCGATAACATATTCATTTAGCCCCATGTATTTGGAAGTGTGTATGATTTGTTGATGATGATATTTGTTGTTTTAACGGGCCTAACCTCTTGGTTATCGGCCCCTAATGGTTTGGGTGATCGTGAAGATGAAAATCAAATGTAAACTATAACTGAAACTAACTACAAACTTATATAGGCTACTAGAAGAAGAAATGGAAAACAAAAGGAGAATAAGGCAAACAAAGGACAGGAGGAAAAGAAATGCCCTCAAACCCTCGAAGAATGAGGACCGAGGGACTTGGAAGGAAGGAGAGCCACGAAAGGCCCCAAAGGCAATGGAAAAAAGAGGAAAAACCGGACCCAGCTCAGGAATCCCTCGGGGTGCCATCTCCCGAACTCACCAGCCGTGAGCCCCTGAGGGTGTAGCAATATCCAGGGTGCACCAAAGGTGGTGGGGCTACATACACCCTGCCCCTTGAGGGCCTTGAGCAGAAGGCAGGAGATAACAAGAAAAGAAAATGAAGGCTGACCCCTCGCAGGAGGAGGGCATCAGAAAAGATGAGACGAGGGCCAATTAAGGCGGGAAAGGAAGAGACTCCCTAGGCCTCGGATACCCTAATACCGTCGGGGTCGAAAGAGAACAAGGCAATGGAAAAAAGGGGAGGTGACAGGAAAGAAGACAGAAAGGAGCCCGGCACAAGTAAGTGGAAGCAATGCGGGACTCAGCTGGGGACCCGCGGTCGCCAACCCACGTCCCACTAGATGTGAGCCCCTGGGGGAGTGTATGATTTGTATGATAATCTGTGTTATTGTGGTATCTGTAGTAGTGTGTATACTTCCTGTAATTCAGGTGAGGACTGGAAAGGAGGCAGCCGTAGCCTTAAGTTGGGAACCATCCCAGCGTTAGCCTGGAGTGGAAGTGGGGAAACCTTGTAAAACCACTTCTTGGATGGCCGAGGTGAGAATCGAACCTACCTCTTCTCAGTTCTGTCTCACAAAGATGAGTGTGCGCCGTTCCAACAGTCAGACCAGAATTAAATTACTTAATCAAGCTTGGAAACTAGCTCAGGACCTCAGGAGTGGCAGCAACCACACCACAAGGTGGTCTTATTACAGAATCAATTGATGAAAAAATCCCTCCATGTAAGCTTAGACATTGGCATCCTACGTGTTGAAAAATATTGTAAATAACGTGTGGGAATAAAATACTACCTATAGGTATATCAACCATTACATTGGCATACAATAAATCAATTATATTTGTCTTGTATCTATCTCACTGTTACAGAATATCATCGACAGAACCTAACACTTATTAACTTACCAAGAGTATAAAATAAAAATTGGTAGATAAGGGTGGGGTTATCGGGCCAATGGTTCCATTATTTTATTGGATTTTCACGTTGGACTTCGTTCCACAGGACAAGAACACATTAACTTAATGTATATAGTTACACATTGGTAAGACTATATGATCCTAGGCCATTAAACCTATTAGACCATGGGGGTGAATGTTAAGTTTTAATAACCTGTAATTACAGTCCTACATCAGTATTGCCATTACTACCAATTCGACCAACTGAACACCCAGCCCAAACACTGCATTCCTACCATAACATAAACCGTACAGCTTATTTTCCTGTGTATCTACAAAAATAAATACAAAGTGCCCATAGCATGAATATGCAAGGAAACATATCTACACATTTGTTTGTTCTTGGCTTATTAGAGGAGGACAGGTGCATTTGAATGGTATTTGGGTCGCAGAACATTACACGAGTTACTACTTTAGCACCATGACTTAGCAAAAGTATATTCACGTTGGACTTCATTCCACAGGACAAGAACACATTATCTTAATGTATATAGCTATACATTGGTAAGACTATATGATCCTAGGCCATTAAACCTATTAGACCATGGGGGTGAATGTTAAGTTTTAATAACCTGTAATTACAGTCCTACATCAGTATTGCCATTACTACCAATTCGACCAACTGAACACCCAGCCCAAACACTGCATTCCTACCATAACATAAACCGTACAGCTTATTTTCCTGTGTATCTACAAAAATAAATACAAAGTGCCCATAGCATGAATATGCAAGGAAACACATCTACACGTTTGTTTGTTCTTGGCTTATTAGAGGAGGGCAGGTGCATTTGAATGGTATTTGGGTCGCAGAACATTACACGAGTCTACTACTTTAGCACCATGACTTAGCAAAAGTATATTCACGTTGGACTTCATTCCACATTAATGTATAGAGTTACACATTGGTAAGACTATATGATATAGGCCATTAGACCTATTAGACCATGGGGGTGTGTGTTAAGTTTTAATAGCCTGTAATTACAGTCCTACATGGCATTACTACCAATTCTAACTGACATGTGCAAGAACTGATCTCTTTTGAATACTGTAATAATTTGAAATTCAAGGAAGGGGAAAAATTAAAGCTTAGACACGTTGTCATGAATCATGAGATTTATATTCTATTGCAATGTGAAATTAATTAATTGATGGTAGCGCTACAGAACAGGAGACCAAAGGTATAAAAAAAATAGGTAATGAAATTTGCCAAAGTACCTTTAGTAATGGTATCCGGAGATGTTAAAATAATAGATGTTGACTCGTCCGCTGCCATAAACCCACCCAGCCATCCCAATTAGATACACGACTTATATAGCAGAAATGAAGTCTTTTGGAGCCATCTTGCTTACTAAGTCAGGAATGCCAACCCCACGCATTTGGTACTATTTCACATCAGGTATAGAACGAGTAAACAAAAGATTGTCGATAAAGTAATGTAATGAAAAATTGCGCCAATTGTCAGTGTTTATTTATGTATTTATAATGTTTTACATTCAAAAACAGACCTAACCTGGGGCTTACGCCCCAGACCCCCTTGCTTGTGGTACTAGCAGTAATTTTCGATCAGGCAGTACCTAACCTAGTAGCGGACATAAATTCTATCTTATTAATGTTTTACATACAAAAACAAACCTAACCTGGGGCTTACCCCCCAGACCCCCTTGCTTGTGGTACTAGCAGTAATTTTCGACCAGGCAGTACCTAACCTAGTAGCGGACATAAATTCTATCTTATTAATGTTTTACATACAAAAACAAACCTAACCTGGGGCTTACGCCCCAGACCCCCTTGCTTGTGGTACTAGCAGTAATTTTCCGCAAGACAGTGCTTAACTTAGTGGAAATTTGTAACAATTTCAAACTTTACGTGTCATATGGTGATTTTTGTATTGGACATGTTGGTAACGTACTTAGATGTTCGTTTTTCGGGTGTCACATGACGTATGACGTAGTGTCCAAGATGGCGTCCATAGTGAAATGAAGACAATGCTAAAAGCATTATTTTCGTAAATAATCAATTAAAAGGAATTATTCCGGTGCAGCGGTGGCAATTGAGAAAGTAAAACGACTCCCAACATCTCCGAGAAAGGTTTGTCAATCATAAATACTATATTTTCAGTAATATACCTTGTTGAAAGTTACGACGGCTTGGTCTCCTGTTCTTTAGTTTTAATTAATCAAGTTGTTGCAATGGTTTATGGAACCCAACCTTATTCATCTTGTACTCTACCGTAGGTCTACATTATAGGCCTATTAAAAAATCCATTACGAGAACCCACAGTACCTAGTTCCACTACCCACTGCCAAAACATTACGGTAACACAGACTTCTTACCTGGTCATACACTGGATCATTTCTTAGGAGAGTAATTGCCATATATTCCTCTGCTATTTCGAGAACAGCGATTTACGATTTGTTTTTTTCCTTCTTCCGGTGATAGGCACAGTTCACAGAATTTGGTAGGTCTACCTATGGGATAAATAATAGTGCAAGTTAATTGATATGTCAAGTAGAATGTCACCTGCGTCTAATATCAATTCAAAACTAGGCCTATATTTTTCACAGCCACTACAGAAACACAAAACTTAAATTCTTAAAATAAGCGTACTTACTCGCCGTAGCAGAAGAAGAACTGTTCACTTCTCATTACCAGGAAGAAGATTTGATGTAAGAAAGCTGAGATAGAACACAATATTAGCTTATTTAGCTTATTTATATACGGCCAATATTATTACATACAACACATAAACAGAGCCGCCATGGCATGGTCAGTGCCGCCAACCCAGTAGAAATAATGTTTATTTAATGATAAGTGCCGTAATTATCGTCTGTGAGCAAGATAATTGCAAGGAAATGTCAATTAGGAATTATGTGTATATTTATTGACTAAATATAGCGATATGTTTGCAATTTAATTACAACGTGTATCATGCATATGTTGGCAAGATGATATACAGCGCTCCATACGACTGGCACGCGCTACTACACCGATGGTGCCAAATGATCCCTATCTGGTTGACACCCCCTGGAGAAGACTATTCCCTTGCGGTACAACTAGCGCACTCTGATGACCCCATGCAGCAACACACTAGTGACAGACAACGTTTGCTGACATCTGGCGGTCAAATCCATAATGCGTAAGAACCGCCGCATGTCAATGAGAATCCTCGTAACGAGGTTACGGATATCCAAACAGCCGTCATGCAAGGAGAAGACAACCCCCATGCGGTACAAGTAGAACCATTTGCTGACATCATGAAGCAACTAACTAGAGACAGACAGCGCTCACCGACATCTATCGGTCTTAAGCCTAACTTACAAGAGCCAACTATCTCACTGCAGATGACATTACCTACGCAACACCAGAGCACAACCGCAGAAAAAGATGACATAGCGGGCATCAAAAGAAAAATGTATTACATTACGAATTTTATTTCACATAAGCTAGAAGCAATAATAGAGGAGAAAATTAACCAAAGCTTAAGTCGAGTTACGACAACCATCACAAATGCCGCAACACGAAATCCCAAAGAAGCGACAGACAACACACAAAATAGTCAGAATACTCTCTATAATGTTCAGTGTGAACCACAAGGGACAATAGCGTACGAACGGAGTGGCAGAAAGAAAGCTAATCACGAAAACTCCAACAACACACAACCTGATAATACAAACGAAGTGGAAACTGAGGAAGCAACAGAAGACAAAAATCCCCTACAAGAACAAGGAAACCTACAACAAAGCCGAACAAGACCACAGATACAACACGATCTAGATCACCCCCAACGAGGCTACAGAACCAGCACAGGCCTGGAGCACAGTAATAGGGAGGGGACGACTTAGGAAACGAAACCAATATGGACAGAATATCGCAGAAAAACAGAAAGTCAGACAAGAAAATTCCAACACAGAAGAACTAGAACTGCAGACAAACAACACAGCCTTAAACGACATCTCAACGGAAGCTGGATGGAGAGGACGTCAAAGACTACAAATCATCGGAAACATGACTCAATCCACTGAACTGAAAGCGGGCTCACGCATGTCTTTGCTCTACATAGGTAGGCTCTACGAATCCACCACAGCGCAGAAATTAAAGGATTTCATACAGAACAAAGGAGTTAAGGGAGACATTGAATGCGAAAAGTTAGAGATCAGGGGACGATTAAAGGCATTTAAACTAGGAATTCCCTACGAATCACTAGAGAGCGTCTACAAAGCAGAAGCCTGGCCGGCGGAAGTACTAGTAAAGAAATATATTTTTCGGAGAGACAGACCTGAAGGTGCAAGAATCTGACAGGACGAGACCACAAAACGCGGAAGAACTGAAAAGGCAGAAAATAAACACACCAACTACCAAGGATGGACGCCAAACAGAAACCAACACACCACTGAATCTGTTACTGTGGAACGTAGAAGGACTAAAGGGTACTGTTGGCAACTCTGGCACTGTACATACTCTAATGACAGTTGGTCCCCCTGCTGGAGGGTTGTTGACCCATTAAGAGGAAGGGTCGTTTTCTTACCTGCGTCAAGCAGGACTCACTTGCAAGCAGGTAGCAGTGGCTACCGGACATGGTGTCATAGCACGCATTTAATATCTACTGTAATTGTTCAGTGTTTAATCATGTACATACAATGTAAAATATATTTCTTTATACAGTCCACCACATCTTATTCTATGTATTCGACAGGTACCTTCAGCTCAGCACCTGAAGAAATATGGATAGGCAAAGACGTGATAATAACTACAGAAACCTTCCTGACAGGATCTTTTGAACTACAAGGATATAAATCAATACACGCCTATGCCAAATCAAAAGACAGAGGTAGGCAAGTGGGAGGTGTCTCCATCATGATAAAACCCACCATAGGAAGGGACAAACAGACAATAAAGGACGACAACAAAGTCATTGTGAAAACAAACAAACTAACCATAACAGGCTTGTACATCACCTATGGAACATCCTCTGATGACACAGTGGAACAGATAACAGCTGCAATAGCTGTAAAATGTAATAGTTGCAGGCGACTTTAACTGCAGAACAGATAAACCAAACAAAAAAACAACAACATTCCTTGACATACTACAAGGAGAAGGATACAACCTGATCAACAATCCGAGTGAAATAACTTACATCGCGCACAAAGGAGCTAGCACGATCGACCTGGTCTTTTACCGAGGAAAGGATATCTGCGTCACAATGCAACAAGGAATCTGGAAGATGGGAAAGACTAACCCTAACGGACCTTACCAGCCTTGAGAAAATCAAATCGAGATATTTGAAGAGAGCACTTGGAGTAGCGAGAACGACCAAGTCCAGACTGGTATATGAACTGGCAAGGGAACCGTTCTACAGAGGACCTGAAACTCAAGCTGCTCCTACCTCACATCAAGCAAGTATCTCAATTAATAGAGCTAAGGAAACAAAAAAACAAAAGAAATACCCGAAGACTTTTACGCTACGGACGCCATGATTGACAGGAGATGGGCAAAAGCGAGCCAAGAACTGCGATCGGTGCTAACCAGACTTTCAGTGCACGGCTATCACCACAAGATATGTAGAAATGACAAATTTCACGAACCAAACAATGCATGTGTATGCGTACTATGCAACGAACATTGTGAAAAATACCACCTACAGTTGTAATACTTAGAGTTGAATTCTGACAGTTCTTAGAGGGAGGTCCTTTTACTGCCTACCGGGGTGGGTTAAAGAGAGGTGGGGGGTATGGTTGTCATGGAAACGGGGTGGGGCGACTGCGGTTGCCATGGAGATAAGCTCTCTTGCCAGCTCATGTTGAGGAGGAGTTTGTAGGAGTTGCCAAACCTCGCACTTCTGAGTTAGATCTTGTCACAAGCAGTTCAGCGTGAGTGTTATTCTATTTGTGTTTCTGTTTGGAGGCCGTCATTAAGTATCTAACGGTATTTTAAATACTAATTATGTAGACCTACAATTATTGTATTGCAATATATATTTCGAGCATTATGAATACTCCTCGAGGGAGAGGGAGGCCCAGAACTCGTCCACCTCATGAAAAAAAAATACCGCCGGTCATGGTGTGACAATTCATCACCAAGGAAGAGAAATTATATGTGCCGCAAGGGAATTCTTTGAAGAGGAGGCTAAGAGTTTTTCGGAAAGGAATGTTCCTTTAACTCCATTCCAGAGAGTTCAAGAACGCACTGCGAAAGCTCTTAGAGTTAGTAAAAGTACTGTGACAAGAGTTACGATGGAGAAATATAACAACTCAGAAGAGGGTTCATCTAAACTATCCATGCCTGGAAAGAAGCGGCCTAGAACCTCCAGAATTACAAATCTGGATCCGTTTAAAGACGATGCTATTCGCCGGCTCATATACTGTATTCTTACTACACCAGGAGGGAACATCCAACAATTCAAAAACTGTTATTTACACTTCCGAACGACTTATTTAGAGGCAGTTACTCTTCCTTACTGAAAGTGGTTCATAACCTTGGTTTTGAATATAAAGCTATCAACAGTAGGAAGCTGCTGTTGGAGAGAGGTGACGGACTGAGCCAGGATCGAACCTGCCAAGTTGAGCTCAAAAAGCCAGCGCTCTACTGTCTGAGCTTTTCAGCCCGACCTCTGTTAAAGAAAACCGAACATAAGACCAAGTCAGTCATGGTCTGGCCAGGTAGTCTACAAGAAAACACAGCGGTCAGAATGAACGAACAAGCCAGCCGGAAGTGAGAAGGGTAGGGTATGGAATGCAGGAATGTGGCAACCGCGTGAAATGGCACGTGCAATGCTCCACCCTCCAGCACTAGCTGTCAGACGTCAACTCTAAGTATTACGACCATAACTAAATGTCGTAAGAGGACAAAGTCAATCATTGACTATAGCAAAGACTAGAGCTAAATATATCAAACATTGTACATAGGATATAAGTCTTTATGTATGCACATTTGTGCGCATTGTATGTAATAATAACAACATGGCCACAGGCTGCAATTAAGATTATTATAAAAAGATTACATATGATTAAAAAGTATTTCCACATATTGCAAGAGGATCGGAATAGAGAAGAATCACTCAACTATCGAGCATCGTCACATCCATGATGTTAGAAATCTCTACTTACAATTAGTATAAAACAAAGTCCCCGATTCTTGGATATCACGGGTAATCTCGAGAACCACTGGATGGATTTTGATAAGGTTTTCACCATTCTGTAAAGGAAATATCGAGAAAGGTTTCTGTAGAAAATAATTTATTTATAATCAAAGGAAGCCGAGCAGGAACGATTTCAGTGAAAAAGACGAAAAAGCCTGGCGCCCGTGCGCTTTTTAATGCTTACGCTGGACAAACCGTTAAAAATATCAATATACTATGAGTGTAAGAATTGTTCAGCATTAAACGTTCTACAAAACCATCCGCGAGAGCATATGTCTATCTTCAATACATCGCCCACTAGCCTATAAGTGTTTTTACGTTTTCATTTCTTCCAAGTCTCCATTCGATTACTGAGGTAAGTTTACGAGCTAGCTTGGGCGAGCTTATCAGTCCAGTTACAGCTAGCTAGCGGGTGAGCCTATTGCCCCAGATACAGCCAGCAGCAAACTGTCGAGTCGTGTCCAGTTAAGACTTCAGAGATGAGTGGTTGTGTTTGGAGTTTCCGTGGAAGTGCAACTCGACTTTCTTTATTTCACATGTGAACTTTTCGTTCTTCAAAATACACAGTCAAATTAAGATTGGACGGAAGGGGGATTTGAGTTTCATGCATCTCGCCATTCTTAAATTACGTCTGACAATAATTTGTTACACATGCATTTCCATGATAATATAATTAATAGTCCAGTCAGTGATTTTAACCCATCATGCTGAGACGTAAAACGGATATAGGTCGTAGTTCATTGACATCGAAGAAAACGCTCTTAAGGGTTGCTAATAGTTCTATAGAACACTGCCAAAGCCCACAATGTCAGGTATGAACGGACACGGCCCTCCATCGTCAATCCTTCAGGGAGCTGAGGATAGAATAAAGGTGGACATGGCCGATAAACAGCTTATATTTGGATTGACTGTACCTACACACCAACAATCAATATAAATTATCGGCTGAAAAAACGGAGAAATCCCTGAAGACTGTCAGGTGAGACATCATGTGGGATATCTGCAGAGTGATCAATATTTTAACTCGCCCACACGGTGAACGTAGCCTATATTATCGTCTGTAAGATTTTAATGGCACATCATGTCTTTACGTATGATTCATATATTTTAAATCAATCAGTTCGCTAAGTTCAAAGAGAGTTTCGAGAAAGATTTCCGGATACAAACGTTCTAAATCGTAAAACAGTTTGTATTCTTTATAATAAATTTTAGGAAACTGGAAATATCTAGCCTAAGAAAGCAAAATAAGCAGCGTACGGTTCTCCCGGTGATATTAGTTATCGTTTGGGAAATTATCTTAAACAAGTAGTTCCGTGAACAACTAAAGAGCCTACTTTTCTAACGCATTCTAACGCAAGGTTCAAATCAATGCTTAATCTAGAATAATGACGATATTAAGTTCGAAATATACCTGAGTAGTGTAGCCTAATAGAGCACTACACTCTGCTTGAAATAGTTTTTTCTCCATGGATTCTCAGATAAGGAGAGTCTACGGCTAAAATGCTCAGTTATTATTTATTATGTAGTTGATAGGTCTGTTGCCTCTGAAAATACGCACAAATATAAACCCTTACAGCAGGCACACAATATATAAAATGTGTTAGTTGTCATGTAATGTTAAGGAAGTTAGATGCAGTTAAACATTGAACTTACCAGCACGCGTAGAATGTATTTATTGATGTGTAACATCTTTCCACTCGGTTGCTGGATATTTTTGTGGGAGTGATTTTGAAAATTGGGACGGAAGTGGATCGGAACGATCGAGGTGGCACCAGCTGGCACACTTCCTTCGATCGAATGGAAGTGTGCTCAAACGGAAGTGTGCTAGCTGGCAGTGGTGGATCGAACGGAAGTGTAAGACGCACTGCCAACTCGATCGATCCAGCTGGAAGTGGTATGATCCAGCTGGCAGTGGTAAGAGAAACAATGAGCGCGCGGTGTCGAAGATTGATACCATGAAGAACTCTCGGCCATGTGGAATGTATATGACATACTGAATGGTAAACGCTCATGCCAACTCTGGTGTCAAGTGATTGAAACAAAGCGCATGGTACATGTTCGAAGTCTTCATATCAGTATTTAAATGGTAAAATGCCTTAATATCAAACATTGTAAGTAGTCGGCATTGCCGGTATTATGTTTCTGCACAATGGCTATTCAAATATTAACCCACATAACGGTAATGCAGTCATCAATATAATATAACCGTTGTGGTTATACGAGAATTGAGCAAGCCTTCATGAACTATTGCTGAATACATTCTCTTTACTCACAAGAGGGCCTATTCATAAGGCATTTTAAACTCAATTTCACGCAGGAACATTATCGAAACAAACAAAATATAAATGAAACTTAATTCCGTAATGCAGTATTATTGGAACGTGGAAATAAGTCACCAACTTGTGCACAATATTTGCGTAGTCGAAATAGCCGTGTGGTTAGCGCCTATGACTGAATCTAGAGATCTCGTGTTGGGATCCCGGTCGGGGTAGATATTTTTGCTACCAGATTATCATTATAAGCGATATTTATCATATCAATATGACTCATTTTAACAGAATCCATATGAAATTACGTGTTGGTCTGTGAATCACTAGGACCTGTTTAAAAGGAATTTAAGGTTATGAGCGGTGTCGCGTCTATTAATCTAGTTGATCCATATCGTATTCTTTATTTAGGCTAGTGCTGGTGGAAGCTACAAATCATCTAATAAAATGAGTTCCGTATTATAAACTACAATATCTGAAAAACACTCCCTTTTACAATAAATTAATATTTGTGCCAATAATAGTATAAAATACCGGTGTCTCAACAATTTCACGTGAGGTTTCTTCTATGTCAGATGTTACACATGATATGCGACTACTGTAAGGCTCGTATTTTTTTATTTATCGTATGGCATACATGAAAATTATTTATAAGTTGGCATCATGGTAAGAAACATAATGTGGTGTCCCTAGGAAGAGGTCGCTGAATTCACCACTGTAAGATGTTTGTGGGCATTCTTGAACTAGGTGCCGAACAGTCTGTCTTTCAGCACCACACTCGCAACATGATGAAGATCTTTTCGTCCACTTGTACAATACAGGAGATCTCCGCAGACACCGTGATTGGTCCGGATTCTATTTAATTTTGACCAGGTCTTTCTAGGATGAGTAAACCCTGGAACCTTCTCAGTTACGCATGGCATTACTGAACTCTCTGGTGGGGGAAACGAATTCCAATCAGAAGACCATCTCTCAGTCAGGTTGAATTTGTTGGTTGCAAGATTCTTCGCTGTGCAGATAGGTGGATGTCTTGAACGTAATCGTTTCAGATGTCTCCATGGATAGGTAGTTGTTTGTTGGTCTGGATCTTTCTATATTCTCTTATCAAAATGTTGCATCGCCGAAAATGAGGTGGTGGGATGTGGCTGAGAATAGGAAGTCATTGAGTACGAGTTGACATAATTGTTCCTGTTATCATGCGCGTGATGTTATCAAATAGCTTATAAAGATAATAGCGGAAACTCGGCCGTAAAAGCATGCGCTCGCCTGGAGACAGCGATCACAGTGCCATCTCTTGGTGCGAGTTGACAGCATTACTCACCTTGCCACCCTCAGCTAGCATTTTTGAGTGCGCACCGACCGAAATTTGCATTGTGAAGTTAACATTATGTCTCGGCTTGATATTTAGGCAGCAAATAATTTAAAGATCAGTGTTAAAAGAAACAAAAGATACTTGGTTCTGTACAATTTATATAGAATTCAAAAAAATACTGCAGATAATTCATGATATGGTATTGGTGTGGGTTACTGAAGTCTGGAATATGCCCATACATAGACATACCCGTAAGCATTTACACTTATTGATGTGTTACTTTTCGTAATTTAACACTTCCTATGTTTTCATACGATTCAGAAGAATCATTTGCCTTATTCACAAATGCCTTTATGAAGACTGCAAAATATGTGCTAGCCAACAACAGAATACAGTTCTTGCATACTCCCTCCGGTGAGGCTCATTCACTCGTAAGTAAATTAACCATCTTGATTTTGACCGCATGCGTGCTTTCAATCAAAAATTGATCAAAATTGCACCAAAATACTGGTATTTAAAAACGAGTTGAACACGCTTAATTACATAAAAAAAAACAGTTAGTTACCTTCTTGTATATTTCCTAATAAAGTCAGTAAAATTAAAATTTGTGTTTCTGAACTTGTTAGATTACACCAACCTCCTTTAGCTTTAATACGTACACATTAGAGGCAGATGACCTCGTTGTTCCGCCCCTTATAACAACAATAAATAACTACGTACACTTTCAATCGGAAATATTGAAGCATGTTGTTAAATGTTAGGCCTACTGTACCGTAGAGTCACCACGTTTTATAATAATGCTGTTATTTCAATATTAATATTAGGCCTACTATCAACAACCTACAAAGATCTTACCCCTGACTTAACAAGTTTTTGTTCCTGAAATCTTTCTCCACAAAGTGGTCTGAGCATAAAACATGAGTTCTGTTTAAATGTTCTGGGCCATTCCTTTTCAATACGTCATCTAAGTCAGCTCTTCGGCTTCGAATAACCCACTGCGTGCATCTATAAATAACTAAAGAACAGGCTAAAATATGCTAAATTATATTGTAAAAGCATTCTGTATTAAAAGGAAACCGAACTATCAGTGTAATGGTAGGCTACTTGTTTACAACAAATTCATACTTATATTTCCCTATTTCTTTGTTGTTTATAATTATTACAGTCATATATGGCACAAATACTCCCCGGCCCGTACCAACCATTACAATTGGATAATTAGATCATCCACAGGTCAATAATTTCTTATAATTGTTTGGTTGGATCTCACAGTTGTAAATCAGCTGGTCTTACGTTGCCAACTCGGACCGCTAGGCGGTGCTGGGGAGCGCTGTCTCCTGTTTTGGAGAGGAGTTTCCGCTATTATCTTTATAAGCTATTTGGTGTTATTCAATGTACATCTATTAATCTTATTAATTATTTTGGCACCACTGTCACGTATGGGCTTTCGAAATGCAAAATTATCGTCTATACACATTTGCCAAATTGTGAACTGTTTGCCTGGATACATTTAGATTAAGGTTCAAAATTGAGAGTATTTATCAGCAGTTGGTAGCACTGATGACTCCAAAAATATGCCAAGTTATAGTTTGGGAAATTACCTTAAAAATCACTTTGTCGTCTTGCACAACAAGAGGGAATTTCATCTGGGTCTGTGCTAAAGGCTAAATTGTTACACTTAACAATTTGTGATGGATGAATGCGGATGGTTTAACGCCTCCTTTTATATAAGGTGCGTTCAAAAAGTAACGAGCCGGAGGCTGGAATGTGCAAACCGGTGACGGCATCGGCTAATCGTGGCGTGTGTAACGAGGTGTGGTTCCGACCAGAGCGTGGAAGGTCACAGACCGTCGCTAGAGGGCACGTCGCGTGACGATACAAAGCGAGCAGCAGCATGCATCAATCGTCCAACGCTGCCAGTCGCATTGCAAACAGTGACATGGAGGCGTCAAACGAAGAGCAAAGAGGTGTTGTTCGGTTTCTGACAGCGGAAGGAGTAGGGGGGACGGACATTCATCGCCGAATGTCGCAGGTGTACCGGGAACACTGCATGTCCCTTGCAAGGGTCAAGGCGTGGCACAAGCGCTTCAGGGAAGGATGGGTGTCGTTAGCCGATGATGCTTGGTCTGGGGCACCCCCCTGCTTTACCGATAACAACGTCCAGCTGGTTGATGCACTCATTACCCAGGACCGCTGAGTGACAGTGAACGCCATAGCCGCCGTGGTCGGATTGTGTCGGAAGTGTGCACACCATCATGAAGGAACGACTGCACTTGCGCAAAGTGTGTGCCCAATGGGTGCCCCACAGTCTTCAACCACACCAGGAAGCATGTCGAATGGCCCACTGTCTTGGTCATCTGCAGCGCTATGCGAGGGAAGGGGATGGGACCCTGGTACGAGTGGTGGCTGGATATGAGTCATGGTGTCATCACTTCGAACCAGAATCCAAACGACAAAGCCTCCAGTGGAAGCATCCAGGGTCACCACCACCCAAGAAAGGCAAGGCCATCCACACGAGTGCAGGAAAGGTAATGCTGACGTTCTTCTTGGGCCAAGATGGCCCCCTTCTGATACACTTCATTCCGCACGGGACAACAGTGAATGCCCAGCGTTACTCGCAAACCTTGACGACCCTTCGCCAAGCGATCAAAACAAAACGACCAGGCAATCTCACCCCTGGGGGCATTCTGCTCCACGACAATGCACGACCTCATACGGCCAACGCAGTCGCGGCACTCCTGCAGAAATTCAAATGGAAGGTTCTCGGCCACCCTCCATACAGTCCAGACCTCTCTCCCTGTGATTACGCTATGTTTGGTCCCCTGAAAAGGGCTCTGCGGGGCCAACGATTTACCTTGGACGCCGACGTCCAGCTGTACCTGCGGAACTGGTTCACATCGCAGCCCAGGGAATTTTATGAGACAGCCATTCACCGCCTCGTGCCACAGTGGGACAAGTGCCCAAACAGCCAGGGCCAATACTTCTAACATACAGGTACTGGTTTCTGTAATTATGCCTCCGGCTCGTTACTTTTTGAACACACCTTATAATTTGATGAGTAATGAGCTCCTTGTACTATAATATGCTTGCTTATAGGAAAAACACCATGCGCCATAGTAAAGCATGACTGATCGCTCGGTAGTTTGATCCATCTTCAATTTAAGATAATATTTCTAACAGTGATATTTTGGTGCATTATAATTATCGTCGAACATAAACTGTCTTATGCAACGAGCCTATAATGGCAATAATTAAGACACGAGTATGTTTATAAAACGAGCGTATGCGAGTTTTATAATTTACATACGAGTGTCTTAATTACCATTATAGGCGTGTTGCATAAGACCGTTTATGTTCGACGATAATTATTATAACTATTTTATGTTCGAACATAAATATCCATAAATATCTGTCGAGATTTCGCCAGTTTTATGCACTGAACAGAGCGCATAAGACGCAGGGAATGCCTTGTATTTGACCATGGCCACCTCGATTACTCTACTATGGCACTAGGCCAGGCAGTGTGATTTACATCAGAAGGCTGTGGAACTCAGCGCATCTAATTATCGAATTGGTTAAACAACTGTTTCTTGAGCTCTGATTGGTGGGAGAAACAGTTTCATAATGAAAAATAGAGTTATAATGAGCCTCATTATAATACAGTTTTCTGATATATAATAGTCAGGGTCGAACATAAATATAATTATTGAAGATACTTTGGATGTTTAATAAAGAAAGCTCTTCAGTCGGTCAACACAAATTATTGTGGCCAATTACATTAGGCGGGGAACAAGTATGTACCCTAACCCAAAGAAATGTTACATAAGATATTTATCACAAAATAACATGCTTTTGATAAGTCCTGAAGATTATAAACCTCAAGTAAATATTAATGTGTACTTTTTATTGTACCGGCCTCAGCGCAAATAATAATATGAATAGAGAAGCAAGACTTTCAGTACATGAAAGAAGGCTGTTCTCAGAACTATTTCTAAAAAATTAATCGTATAATAGCTAAAAATCACACATACACAAAAATTTAAAAATGAAAACAGATCTGTTAAAAGAATATGTTAAATGCGAAATAAATAAATCTTGATATAGAACCAGCTTGAAGAAGGAACAGTGGTCTGGTTTTATATCAAGATTTATTTATTTCAAATTTAATATATTTTTGCAACAGAACTTTTTTTTTAAATTTATTTTAGTTTATGTTTAGTGTATTTGGCGCCTTTACAGTAGACGATTCATTTTTTAGAAATAGTTTTGAGAACAACCTTCTTTTATGGTAAAATTCTCATGTCTTGCTTTTCCATTCATATTATTATTTGCGCTGAAGAAACTGGTACAATAGAAAGTACAAATTAATATTATTTTTAATCTTCAGGACATATTATACTTTGTCATTAAGGAACAGGGTTAACGTGGTCATTTTAATGTCACATTATAAACATGCATTTAAGCACAAACATGGGGGATGGGTAGAGCAAGGAGTAATAAGGAGAGGCCCTAACGGCAAGGAAGTGAAGCCAGAAGTTACTCCTTCACATATGCTCAAAACTTTGCGGTAGTCCCATAAGAAAAGCATGTAATGGTGTGACGTACGTACTTAAAAGTGGTGATATTTCACGTATGGGACGAAATGTCGACGTGTGGGGCATATGTTTGCACAAATAGAACTCCCACCTGCCAAAGTAATGTCATTTCACAAGTAAATGCACTTTATTTGCCATTTATTGTGTTAAGTTTTCATCCTTAGAGTAGCCATCTTACGGTACTGTTCTAATACCATTCGTTAAATGTTCAAATATTGGCAAATGTGTCCACCAATATAAGTATTTTGATTGCTAGGAATTAAGTACGGATATTTTCTTTAGTTTCTTACTGGAAATAGTTTCTGCTTGTCAATTAATGAACGGTATTACCAATTACCAATTTTTAACGTGGCTTGAGCTCTAGATTTATTGCTCGTGGGTGTTAGAAGATCGATATGCCTTTATTTGCATATTTTAGCGTGTTAATCTCAAACCTCGGCCTAGACCTTGTTTAGTTTGTTACCGGAACTGAACTGGCCTATTTAAAAAAAAACATTGTGCAATTAAAACAATAACGCCACCACCCAATTAGTTCACACGCCTTAATATTTAAAATTTATTTAATTTATTTAATACACATTCGTGAATATAATGGCAGGCCTACTGGTATCTCGGAAATTATTTGCCTAGTATTGTGACTGCCGTACACTTCACGCTAGCCAGCAAAGATCAACAAATATTCCTTGATTTCCATCGTCATATAGGCCTACCTTACAATTTCGTACTATACCTGCACACGAATTTTTTACTGGTAATCATACTTAAATCCCATATCCCACTAATAAATAAGTCTACGGTCGTAGCCTCCATTTACCGCTCAAGCCGGGCAAGTATGGGGGCGTGGTCAGTGCTTCAACTCTCCGCATGCTATAGCGCTGGCAGGGCGTCTCCTTATTACTTCTTGGGGTAGAGAGAGCTAGCTGTACAGCGTTGCCAAGATGGGCTCCAACACGCGTCATGGCGCGCCTTGCTCGGAAGTGATGGGCTCCGTATCAGCAACGCTGTACAGCATTTCCCGGAGCGGGCAGCTGGTGAACCATGTCTTAATTCCCCGTACAAATACAAACCTATGTAAATTAAGTGAATTAATTTACGTATTTCACAGTGATACAGCATAACCTTTTAATGTATAAGGATTACAACACAACCAAGAACTACATTTTCCAACGACCCCGAGCCGAGAAAAAGTTACCTTACAAAAATGATAACAACTTTTGTTCTTGAACACACAAAATTTTGAAATTAATAAACCAGTTATACAATACTCCAGTGTATATTGTGTTAAAATTTGGATTCGATGTGATGACGCGTTTGTGAGATAATAATTTTTAAATGTGGCGCATGGTTGAAATACGGTTAAAAACGGGCACGTTTTGTGTTTCAACTGCGATAAAAAATATTAAAATATAAATTAAAAATTCCAAACCTACATGAACTAACGTAAAAAGGAACGACGAAAATGATGATGTTATTGGATTTTATGTAGGTCTATTGGTTACTTCACAAACAACCTTCAAACTCGAGTACACATAATATTTTGGTCGACAGTAGTAACCAGGGCGCTGCCGCCCGTCTATGAACGTGCGCAGCACTTATCGGGTTAAAGAGTGTTATTTTGTGATAAATATATCATGTATTTCTTTTGGATTGGTTAGGGTGTGTAAATACTTGTTTCCCGCCTAATGTAATTGGGCACAATTAGTGTGGACCGACTGGAAAGCTTTCTTTAATAGAACTAGGGAACACTGAAAAATAGCTTCTATACCTTCAAAGTGGATGTGTATTCACAAGGTACTTCGTCATTTCTTCCTTTCTCCTGTTAGCTACCAGCGTAGAAAGCAAACCACAAATTAACAATAGCCTATATTTTGTTTCAGTCGTAACTCTGAATACAAATATGAACTTTTCTCGTCTGTTAATGGAGGTTGCAGTAGTGGATGAGATCCGTGGCTTGTATCCCACGAGGGAGACCGGAAGAAAGCGCAGGTCTGGGAAGTGTCAGCTCCATTGAAAGGGAAGTACAATGCTGTGGGATTCTCTATAGACACTGCATTCTTCACCCCACTTTCACACGCAAACAATCCATTTTCATGAAGTGCATATGTTAGAAGCACTCCATTCGTTCCGCACGATTTGAGTTTGCTTGCATTGAAAAGCAGCATGCGAGGCATTCCCCTACCTACTGTGTGGTAGAGAATGCATTATTCGATATTAATGACCTGTAGTGGCTTATCCTAACACTTAATGGGCGCTAAGATGCAAGGCCGGTTATCTCCGAACTCTAGACGAGTTAGATCGAACCCCCATCGTCGTTCGTCCTTCAAATGATTCTCCATTTCCAACTCCAAGGCCATCTCGTGGTGTAGCGGCTAGTATTCTTGGAGGTCCGGCTCTACTAAGAAATTTTGATTCTGGTCTGAGGGCTGGAACGGGGTCAACTCAGCCTCGTGAGGAAAAACTGAGAAGGAGAGGGTTCGATTCCCATCGCAGCCATTATGGAAGGGGTTTTTCGTGGTTTTCCACGTCTACTCCAAGCAAATGCAAGAATGCTACCTAACTTAAGGCCACGGCTGCCTCCTTCCCAATGTTCACTTGAAATACAAATACACACACTAATACAGCCATCACAATAACACAGGTTATCAAGACAAATTCCACACACACCCAAGTACACGGGGCCACATGACTGTGATGTCGCAAAGCCCCTAAATCAATCAATAACATCCAACTCCAAGCAAATGCTGGGACTGTATCTTCTAATAGGCCACGGTCCTTCTTTCCACCTGCCCAGTTTCATTCATCTCTCATTAACTTCTCTCAGGACTTTGGTGTCAGCAAGGGCATCCGGCCATAAATGTCAGACGACATTTAATTAATCACATCTTATCCAGGAACGGGAATAATAAGGTGCAGACATACCTTACAGTTCAGTTACTCAATTGCTTTTCTAAAGACATTGGTCTCGGTTTGAATCCAGGCCAGTACATATCTTCTTGTCAACCTTGAGGTTGGTTTGAAGCAGTTCTTCAACAGTCCACACATCACAGTGACACAGGTACCGACAGTAGTGGCTACGCGCGCTAAAGCGCAGCGTTAGGTCATGGGGCCAAGCTCTCTGCTGACTCGGTAGACGCGTGGGTTCGAGCCCCACCGTCGGCCGTCCTTGAAATGGTTTTCCGTGGTTTCCCATTTTCAACACCAGGCAAATGCTGGGACGGTACCTACTGACAGGCCGCTTCCTTCCACATCCTTGCCCAGTTTCATTCGCCTTCATCAATTCCATATGTCATCCCGACGCGCAGGTCGCCCACGGGCGTCGCCTAGAAAGACCTGCACTCGGCCTCTCAGGAAGCCACACGAAAAAAAAAGTGACACAGGTTATCAGATAAATATTCTACACGCACCCAAGTACACGGGGCTACATGACCACGATGTCGCAAAGCCCCTAAAAGAATCATCAACAACAAAATTAAAACAGCTGATGTACAATGATGAACTTGTTTGAAGGCTCTGTTTGATTGAACGATGCGGTGATGAAGCGGCAAGGTCCTGGTATCGCCGCAGGAGGTGGCTATTGTATAGCGCTCAGCCGACATGCTCATTAACGGCAAGGGAACCCTTTGACTGCCTTGGCGAGCAATCACAGAGTGAGCCGCCAAATTGACAGAAATTGGGCTATATGTCAGAACGTAGTTAGTCACCAGAGGCCGAAACAGGATTTGCGTACCCTACATTACCCTGGGTATCAGGGTATCCATTCCGTGATTATTTATGAACTGTTGTTGTTTTATTTGGGGGGCTTGGAAATCGTGGTCATGTTGCCTCGTATACTTGGTTGGGTGTTTTATCATTTCAAATGATCTTGTCGACTTCGTCGTTATGCTTGTGTCTAAAGTTATGCGGGACGGAGACGGAAGTGACGTCATGCAGCCGTGCGGGAAGCCTAAGTTAATGGGTAAAGGACGGCGAGTGCGTGACGTCATGCATCCACGCGGGAAGCCGAAGTTAATGGTTAATGGAGTCTGTTGAAAGAGTCATGGGGCGTCGAGCTCACCTGGGGCTTTGAGCGAAGCGAAAAGAATACAGGGTGACTCCTAAAGAGGTGTACAAGATGCCAGTAGTGGTTTTGTAGCGGTTCTATATCCACCTCCACCTCCCCACCTCACAAGATGGCGACGGTACGATATCTCTCGAACGCATGGTCGGATTTTGACGAATGAGGTGTCATTGAACTCGGGCTGACACCCCCTTTCCAATGGACAACATATTTCCACCCCAAAATAAAACCTACCCCTACTAGGGGGTGAAATTGTAATTTTTTAGAGAATCTCTCTTTCCAATTGCAACATGTGAGAGTTTGAATGCCAATATGGAATGAAACGTTGCTCTACACAAGAGACATGTATACGGTGGATAGCCACTATGAATTAACATGCTTGTTTTTGTTTTTTTGTTTTTTACGCATGCCCACTCATGGCTTTTGTAAGAGGGTGTGGGAGCGGATCCATGTGGACGGGTTATTGTTGACGGTCATTGTTGGCGGGTCCTTGTTGACAGGTCCTTGTGGACGAGTCCTTGTTGACGAGTCATTGTGGATGAGTCCGTGTGGACAGGTCCTTGTGGACAAGTCCTTGTTGACGAGTCCTTGTGGACAAGTCCTTGTGGACGAGTCCTTGTGGACGAGTTCCTTTTGACTAATCCCTTTGGACCGGCCCCTTTGGACTGGCCCATGAATTTATCCAAATTATGTCAAAGGGATTAACTAACGGACTAATAAGGATAGGAACTTGTATGAGGTATTGTAGGACTTGGGATGAAGCCCCCTTTTAGAATGTATTTTTGAAATTTTGACAAAGAGCCTAACCACACTTTTGTTAATATATCGCGAACCTATCATGCTAGTGACTTGTATGAGGGGTCCTAGCAATTGGGGCGATGTTCCCCTTTGAGGGTGAAACTGTCCCCCCACTCCCAAATTGAAAAATCGATATCTTGGAAACTAAGAACCCTAAAATTATGTGTGATAGCTTTAAAAATAGGTCATAAGATACGATTTTACCACGATAGGTCATTTTACCCCTAAAATAGTAAATAGTAATGTTACAGGGAAAAGAGCGGTTAAACACTTAAAAATGATAAATGAACCTTAGATCATTTGTTTTTGATGAAAAAATAGTAAAAGGGTTAAAACTACCCCCAAAATTTAAAAATCGGTATCTTGGAAATTAAGAGCCTTAAAATTAAGTGTGATAGCTTTAAAAATAGGTCATGACATACGCTTATACCACGATAGGTCATTTCACCCCTAAAACAATGAATAGTGATTTTACAGGGAAAAGGTGTTAAACGCCTAAAAATGATAAATGAACCTAAGATCTTTTGTTTTTGATGAAAAATAGTAAGGGGGTGAAAACTACCCCAAAATTGAAAAATCGATATCTTGTAAACTAAGAAACCTAAAATTAGGAGTGATAGCTCAAAAAATTGATCATTTAATACTCTTTTACCACGATTGGTCATTTTATCCCTAAAACAATGCATGTAGATTTTACAGGAAAAAAGGGAAACCAATAATCAGATTAGGACACATGAGGTGTTATAAGACTCAGGGCGACAATCTCTTTTTTAATTTATTATTTATTTTTTGAAATTTTGACAAGGGGCCTAACCACACATTTTGAAAATTTAGATTTTTAAATTTTTGAATTAATTTTGATATATATATTGAACCCTTATTGATCTTCGATAAATAAGTATTCATATTTATTATTATTATTACTACGGCCCAGGCAGCACATAAGGAAGTCGACTTGGATATTAGGGAGGCCAGCATTTCGTAATGGTTGCAACAGAAGCTGAGTTGGTAGCTATTCCTGGGGACGGCCAGAATTAGTCGAGTTCAAGGCCAAATTGTGCAACTACTGTACCAAAATTGGAGACATAAAGGAAGAATCACGAGGTCCTCTCAACGAACATACGATTGAATCAGCCAATCGCAAGAGACCAAGCCGTGACCACGAGGTGGACGGCGTCTGTAGTAAAAAGCGCGCGGAAGCGTGTATCTAAGGAACCGCCGAACGGATTAATCTCCGCTCGAGTAATTTGAGACGTTGGATTTATTTGGAGAAGAATGACACTAGCCCCATCTTTGTGAGACAAAAACTCTGGAAGTTTTTATCCGACTCCGCCCCACTCCACCGCCCTTGTCAGTTTCTCATAAATAGTTTGGCCTGACGCCAATCTGAGTACTCAGTTGTGGAGCCTTCAGAGGCATAATCCACGCCAGTTTGAAGTGTGATTTTGACGCTCGAATTAATCGAAGTACTCAGTTATGGAGCCTTCAGAGGCATACTCCATGCCAGTTTGAAGTGTGATTTTGACGCTCGAATTAATCGAAGTACTCAGTTGTGGAGCCTTCAGAGGCATACTCCACGCCAGTTTGAAGTGTGATTTTGACGCTCGAATTAATCGAAGTACTCAGTTATGGAGCCTTCAGAGGCATACTCCACGCCAGTTTGAAGTGTGATTTTGACGCTCGAATTAATCGAAGTACTCAGTTGTGGAGCCTTCAGAGGCATACTCCACGCCAGTTTGAAGTGTGATTTTGACGCTCGAATTAATCGAAGTACTCAGTTGTGGAGCCTTCAGAGGCATACTCCACGCCAGTTTGAAGTGTGATTTTGACGCTCGAATTTATCTAAGACTATTCGTGTGGAGCCTTCAGAGGTATACTCCACGCCAGTTCAAAATGTGATTTTTACGCTCTAAAATCAGTGAAGCTAATTTATTTTCTGAGCTCTGGGGAGCTAAAGTCGCAGCGTTTGCAGTATCGAATTTTAAAAGTTATAATACATTCTGTTCTAAAATCAACTACGTTGTGTGATCTAAATATTTCACGCCAGAGCGTGGTAAACTGTAACATTCTTTTAAAGACGACGAGTTCAACTTTAAGGGGGAAGTATCGTATCACCCTAATTAGCGCTTACCAGAACCGAAGTCCACAAGGCGGAACGGAAATACCGGACGAGATAGCGACTGCTGGTGCAGCCAGGATTTTGAACTTGTTAACGAGCCAGTGGCGCGGACTCGAGATGTATATTTTACGTATAAATTGTGTGTATTGTATGTGTGTTTTTATAGTGCGTATGTGCGATATAATTAGGGCCAGTCTTCGCTATTAATCGCAGTAGGACAATTGTGGGTGAACTGAGTAGCCTGCAAGCGATTATAGATAGGCAAATAATTTAACATTGAACTTTTCTGCCAAGGAGTCGAGACCAAGATGATCAGCACGTGGTGTGATGTTGGGATGAGCTTCAAGAAATCAACGCAGACGACTACTATGAAGTGCTAAATTGTCCATAGGGCAATGGGTTGAGAAGGATGTCCTTAGTCCTACATGCAGACGCGGTGATGTACTCAAATTGGATTATTTCAATTATGTAGTTAGATTTGGCCGGGGAACTTTGTAAATAGTCATGTTTTTTTTTCTTGTTTTTTTTAGCTGTTTTTCTTGTACTGACACTATATGTTTAAATGTCCGTTGGCGCGTGGCCAAAGTGTTTGTTGATATTTTGATTTTTCTTGAGTCATGTGTAATGTACGCGGCGTGCGTGCGTGATTTTTATCCTTGCAATTGCGGAACCCGTTACATTCGATAAATGGTGCTTTGTTAACGTTAATATTTTGAAATAGGAATGGGAGGTAATGATTGTAAAACATTTTACTGAACAGGTTATTATTCATGTTAGGGTAGCCGAGTGCACCAACTTAAAAGTAATTGTAGAACACCTTCGTTCTAATTTTGATAGATTTTTCTTGAGTCCTTTTCAGGTGACTAGTCACGGCATAGAACGATGGCGCCAGCATGTGGATATTATTTGTGTCTTTTATTTCAGGGTCTGTCACAACCCATACGTGTGATTAAGTGTGTGTTGATGTGTCTTGTGTGTGTTGATTCTACGTGAGGAGGGGGTAGTTGTCCTACCGCCCTTATATATATTTTTGCTGCTGTTGTATTTTTAGATGGAAAGACAGAGTGCTCTTGGGAGACTGCTGATTCTTGTCCATATGCTTTTCTGACACACACGTATTATTGTGCTTTGGGGCACATTTCTTCGAGGTTCGACCCCATGCTCTGGGAGGTCGAGGTTATTGACACGTGGGTTGACAGACATGCAGAGTTCCACAAACCGCCCGTTTTGCCTGTGACTTATTTTTGATAGGCAGTCCTTTTGTTCGACTGAACCCTATAAGCTTTCATGTAGCAAACCTGTTCATTGTGATGGCTAAAATTTAAGCCATAATTAATTGGGGAGTTCGCCATGTGTGTAACGGATTGTTGTACCTTGTATGGATAAGAATATTGTGATTAACGTAAATGTTGGCTGTTTGCCTATTGCTTTGTTGATGACTCGATTTCATGTAATTTTGTTTGTCACACCCGTGTGGTGTAGTGGTAGAGTATTTGTAAATTTTGACAGCGGTCATTTGAGTATTTTCTATTGGTCACGTGTTAATGTACTTGTGTTGATTTGTGTGAGAAGTCCTAAGTTTTTAGGCAGTAATTTAAGTCCAATTTCACACGGAAATTTTGTGTTTGTTTATAGTAGATTTAGGAAGTGTCGGTTTAATTTAAGTATTGTAGTTGTGTTCCCTTGTGTCGGTCTAGCTCTAGGAAATGCGGATTCGTTGTTTGAAGGGTCATTCTGGATGATAACGAATCACGCATTCAAAGTACACATCGTGGTGCATGTAGAACGGCGTACGCACTTATATGGTCACTTTTGGTATCGTTTTATTTAAGGACACTTGGTCCAGGTAATTAATCTCTCCAGAGATATCGCCTAAGTTTTTGGCATTTTTATTAAGCGGGAGTCAGTTGGGAGTTTTTGTTGTTAATTGTTTATGTAAATATGGTGATTTGTTATTAAATTCAGTTGTTTTTAACCCTGGCTTCACTCTTTCCTGCATGTTATTTTGTTATATGTTACCCTGCAAGTTAATGAAGCGCCCTGACAGCAACTTACGAATATGACCTGTTACGCCCCGAATCTGAGTCTCATATGCTTCTTTGCAAGGGTTCAATATATATATATATATTAGTAGAGAGAGAGAGACAGTACCGGTTGTGTTTAAACGAGCATGTCGCCGATCACTGTGGCCATGTTCAATGGATGAATCGATATTTTGTGAAGCATTGATTGAAGAGGGTCATGCGACGACTTGTATTAAGAATATTTTTATGATTTTTCCTATGATGCATGAATTTATTTAAATATCCCAAAACGGCAAGGTTACGGATTTGAGTTTTATAAACTAATAATGGGATTTGGACTCATAAGGTGTCCTATAACTTGACATGACGCTTTCTTTATATGGCTTATGAATTTTCCCAAAAAGATTGAAAACAACAAGGTCATGGACTTTTGTTTCTCTTAATATATTGCTAACCCATAATGTTAGATGTTTATGGTGAGTGATGAAACATAGCTATGTAGAGAAAGAATTATTGTAGGCTTCACGTATGGTGACTGACTAGTCTTTGACCATTGAAACTTGTTTTTAAACCTGACCGCAGTACATAGGGAGTATAGGTTTCAGGCATGACATGACAAACGGTGTGTACAAAATCCAATTTATCGATTCAAGAATTAAGAGTAGACTATCTTTAATTGAATAGTTAAAGAGGGTAGCTAAGAAAACAAGATGGTGATCACACTGAACCAAACCGAACCAATACAATCCTTTTTGAATGTATAATGTTACTTGCCAACCATTTTGTGCTGCAGTGGCAAGCACTTTTGGCTCTTGCACTAGAGGCCTTAACTCGATTTAACTTTAAGGCTTAGAACGAACCAAACTAAGAAAGATGGTTATAGTGGTGCAGTGGTTAAGCTGTTATCCTTTGACTAAGGTAGACCAGGGTTTGATTTTAGATTAATACACATGTCAAAAACATATATAAAAAGCAGGGATAATGTTTTAAGACTGATTACACTTGTATATTTTTTCAAATTATTACTTGGATTACAAATACAAAGGAGGACTGGGTTCAATATACAGTTAATGCAAGTAAGATTTTGTATTTGTTTTTCATTTTAGACTTTAGATTTTAGAATTTACATTTTACATTTTAGATTGTACACAAAGACCAAACCATAATGTCATGACTTTAAATTTTCGGTAACTAATTATTAAAGAAAAACATATAAGGATTTGTATTACTTGGAATTATGTTTTCTATACTATATTTTATTTTGGTTTTAGATTTTAGAAATTTGATATTGGATTTTAGATTCTAGGAAAAGACCAAACTAATATTGACTATTCATTAGACACTGGTATGTAGATAGAAAGATGATTAGACTATATGTTAAGATGTATTTTTAGGTGTTGACTGGCCTTGCAATAAGAATTGACTAACCAGACATGAGTTAACTACCAACGAAACACTTTGGTTAGTATGCTTGTTATTGACCAGTGCTTTGGGTTTTAGAAAAACTGTTTGCTATTTTGGGTTATATACAACAAATGCATAGACCTACTGAGCGACTATGTTTGCTAAACAAGACATTATACCAGAGATGATTAGGATTCTTATGTATCTCAGGCAAGGAAAGCATTTCTACATAATTTGTTGACATTGAATATAGATTTAGGTATTAGGATGTCATTTTTGAAGACCTTTGTCTGGAGTGTGACGCTCTATGAAAGGGAAACTTGGACTATTGGTGTAGCAGAAAAGTGGAGAGTTGAAGTGTTTGAAATGTGGTGTTACAGGAGAATTATGAAGATTAGATGGGTAAATAGGGTTACAAACAAAGAGGAATTAAGACACGTGGGAGAGGAGAGATGTTTTTGGTGACAGCTAATGAAGTAAATCGATAGGTTGGTAGGACACATACACTCAGGAATAGCAAGCTTAGTTATGGTAGAACGAGATGAGGACAAGAACTGTAGGGGTAGACCAAGGATAGAATATGTTAAACAGATAGCCTTGGATGTAGAGTGTGGTAGCTATATAGAGATGAAACGATCAGCTCAGGACAGGGAGTCATGGAGAGCTGTATTAAACTAGTCAAAAGGCTGAAGACTCAAACAACATGTAGAGCTTACCAAAATAATGTTGTGTAATGGTAAATACTAGTCAACAAACATTAATGCATTACTAAAACCCATGACACGATACCTGAGAGCTTTTTCTAAAATTATTTTAAGATACCTTTAACCCTATATTAAACACCTAGTTCTCAAGACTCATAACTACAATGTAATGGAAAAAAAACAACAACAAAAAAAAAACATTTAAAAACGAGCAAGTGGTTGAGTCAATGTACACTGGAAAATTTTGTAAACACTCAAGTGCACAAAACAAATTACATTATTAACTGTCAGGTTGACCGAGTGGTTAAGACGTTTGACTTATGTTCACATTTTCAATACAAGAAAGCAAGGATTTGAACCCCTTACCTGATATAACTATTGCTTTAACATAGCTTAGCGATACTGTATTATTATGATACTCGATACATAAACCATAGATAGAGTGTATTGTTTAAGTCCACTCTCTCTTTCTAAACATAGCTAGAGACTGTCAATGGTTAACAATTGCATTAATAGTGGGAGGATGTAGTGATAGTAATTAAGAAAAAGCAGACAATAACCATAAAATATTTTTATTAAATTCATTTTATAATAGATACACACTGAATACAACTCTCTCTATTTACCATTGTTTGATATAGATTTTTTAAACACAACGCTTGTTGTAGATCCTTTTATAACTTTCTCCAGGTACTCTTGTTCTTAAAAACTGGGGAAGTCGCAGTGGTTTTATAGACATAAAACCCTCATCCTTTTCTTTTTCATCATCATCATCATCATCATCATCTTCATTATGAATATTATCATCAAAATTATGATAGTCATTGTCACCATCATTATCATCATCATCATCATCATCATCATCATCCTCAACATCACTAGAGCAATCCAATTCCTCTTGTTCGTTTTCCACAGGGACCTCTTTTAAAGTCTGCGTTGCTTTTGATAGTGTTAAGGGTTTCTTAGACGTTGACAACTGTCCTAACATGACTTTTTGAGGACATGATAAGTGATTTTGAACAAACACTGCACGATCTTCAGCAGCAATATTTTTTTCTTGGACTTGCTTTTTTACCTTGGTTAGAGTGTTTTGTCCTTTTAAATGTGTATTAATTTGAGATTCACAATGATGCTCGTTTGAAGTTAGTACGTTGGAGTCTTTTGTTTTAATCATTCCTCGACACTTTTTAGATCGTTGTTTTGAACATCGCCAAATAACAGTTCCATTTTATTGGTTGTTTTTACAATATATGTATATCCTTTATAGTAGGCACATGGCTTACCATGGCTGGTTGTTGAGACTTCCATATTAACTAATACACATTAATTTAATTTTAGTAAAGTCACTTTAGTAATAATAACAGTAAAATAAATAAAGTGGATTGATATTTTTTAAAGGTGGAATTTTCAAAGTACTGTCAAGAATAATAATCACATGAACAAATTTTAGACTACAAGTGATTTACACACACATTGCTCAATGTCAAGATTTATACTGAACACAATTTATAGTGATTATGATTTTTATTGACTGTAATTGATAGTAGCCATGGTTAGTAGAGGCAATGTATAGGCCTACTGGGTGCGTTACAATGTGAATATACATTTGTTGTACCATGTTTCATTGCGTTTGGATGATTAAATCGCGAGAAATATCTATTTACAAGTCTCAACTTCGCTTGGCCGCCATGTTGGTTTTGTAGTCACCAGTTTTTTTATAGTTTCAAAAGTGAACATCTAGTAGTGCCCTTTATCACCGCACAAAATTTCAGGGTGATATCGGTAATAGTTTCGGAGATATTGAATGCTGGTGAAATATTTCGCACAGCCGCCATGTTGGATTGGTGAGACGCAATAAAATGTAAAGGACACGGTCGGGGTCGGCCAAAATGGTGTTATGACCTTACCGAGTTTCATTGAAATCGCTCAAGCTGTTTAGAAGTTATTAGAGGGGGACACACACACACACACACACATACGCACACACATACACACACGGACAAAAGGTGATCACAGAAGCCTTTTTTTTTTTCATAAAACTAAAATAGACTAAAAACCACAAAAAATGTAAAAACACTACCGAACCTACAGTGACACACCCAGAGTCTCTAGCCTCCAAATACTATAAAACCCGTCAGAAAACTTAGTAACATCTTATTATATAATAAGCTAAGGTGTATGTTTCACAAAACTCAAGCTCCTAAACCAGAGGGAGTTAGAAGGTGCTGTTTGTATCAAAATCTTCCAAATCGTCTCAATAATACAGGAAAAACCTTGCATTTCTTTAAACGCCAACGGAAATATATTTATTTGTGTGTAAAGTGCTTTTAAACAAATAAACTAGACGATAGCCCCTGGCAGAACTATGTCGCGTACAGCCCGCATAGCACTAGGGCCGGGCGGGTAGTCTGTCCACATGGGGCGCACACAACCCATTATGCGAGAGTTCTCGCACGGGTCCGCTAGTTATTGATAAATATTTCTTGAAGCATTCTTCACGGAACTACACTACTTGTTTTCTTTTGAAACACCTTAGGGACTTGCAGCGTTATGTTTTTTTTACAGTAATTGATGTCCCTGAGTTTTTGACATTGAGTTTCTTGTTTCATTTATTTATGCGGATAAATCGTGACAAATCAGAAATAGACGCTATTGATTTGTGATTGCGGAATTTAGGGGAGGGGCGGGGGGGGCAAATATTGATTACGTAATATGTGGACTGCCCCCAAGTCGCAGACTTCTTCGACAAAGGAAGACAAAAGCCGATCACACGATATGGCAGGTGTCTCAATTCTGGTGGTCATTATGTCATAAAATAATTCAAACATTGCTCTATCTGGTGCCAAATGTAAGTTAACTATGTTTTCGTTTTATTTAAAAATAGAGGAAGTTACTTTCTGGATGGGCCTCGTAGGTCATTGCTACGTCATTTTGATTGGAATGTAGACTGCAGAGGAGCAAATTACTTAATGCTCTCGGGAGTAAGCTACCGTCATCATATATCCCTCCTGCGGCGCTCACAAGCGACCGATCGTGACAAATGAGCATTCAAATGAAAGAGAATAGACATTAGCAGTGACTTATTGCACTATAATTTCATAAATATATATAATTTCTTTAAAAATGACTTTTAAAAAATGTACGAAGTATGCGATTTGTAAACACCGTTGCTGTAGGAAAATACGCTCCATAAATGCTGTCCACGCGCCGCTGTGACACCTATTTCATGTCATATTAACATTCTGAGGTATTTCCTTTATCCTGAAATGTAAATAGTGTTCTATAATCATTTGGTTGAAATAAAAACATAACAACCTGTCTCTCATTATAAACCTATTGGGAAAAGTGTGGTTTATGAACATGCGAGATTTCTCGCACGGGTCTGCTGGTTTCTTTTAAATTGTCTGTTTCTGAAAATGTTCTAATCCTTCCAAATATTGCATTAAAACTGTTGTATTCAAAAATAGAAACAGATAAATATTCACGATGTGAAGTACAGTATTACGGAAGCAAAGGAACGGAATGAAATGCGACCAGTGCTTCGTGATTCCTTGTTATTAATAAGTACTAATTTATTGTACTCCAAAGGCTCAAAAACAAGCATTGATTTAGTAATTGGCTCACCGGTACCAAAAAATGTGTTAAAGTAATCCACAAGTGTCCACTTAGTATTTGCTTCTAAAACTATATTACTATGTAATGTGTGTTAGGACTTGAGGAATACATTTATCGTGGTATCAAGTCAGATTGCACGGGACATGACAATACTGAGTTGACAAGACTGCTTCCCAACCTTAGCCCAAACTTCAGTGTGAGCCTTCTCTACAGAACGGAACCTCGCAAGTGGCGTGTGACGGTCGGGTCACTGTGGTTAGTCGCCTGTCGAGCAAGGCACTGGCGCTAGCAGCAGCATAGCACCCAACTAGTTCAACACATTTACACTTTTTAACGTATTTAATAATCATCAATACTTACATGAATGTCAGAGTTGTTGCTGGAAATGTTGTCCTTCATTTTCTAGACACACATTGCACCAAAGTATGACATTTTGGTACACTCGCTGTAATTCATGCTCACTGATATTCCGTTCTCGACAGTCTCCAGAGTATTTCCCATTCAACATTTGATTGCCGCTGAGCGTGGCTGCGCCAGTGTTTGTTTGTTGTTTATTGTAGCAGGAACCCCGCGGGGCGAAGCGGAGGACACAGCGATGACAGAGTGCAGTCTGCATATAAGTCAAGCAGCATTGCGACTGATAAGCGTCACAGGAGCTCATGTTACCACGGACAGTTATTATAAACGATGGCTGAGGCTACTGGAGCTAAGTCATATCCTACTCACGCAACTGTACCTGTCAACGAAGCAGAGTGACGTGTGACACAAGTAAACAAAGATAGTTCCCATCTCGACCGTCGGCAATCAATTCGTGAAAGGGTAATAAGCGGATTGTTTCTGTGTACCTTTTGTTAGAGGTTCCCCCACAAGTAAAAATCGCCCAGCGCTGAAACTTACGAACACATTTTCTGTATGACTTCTTCTTGATAAGTTTTCACTTGGAAACAATGTTCACGGGATACGAGACAGCCTACAGATACTTCACCACCAAGTCGTTATTATGACAACTAAGATATCTTGCCAGCCCCTTCTATACTTAGCGGACCCGTGTGAGAAATCTCGCATGTTCATAAACCACACTTTCCCCAATAGGTTTATACAGTAATAAGAACCTGTAAGAGAATTAACGTTTCATAGTTTTAAGGTTTTAGACGACAACTCATAATTGCAGCATGTTAGAGCATCAGTATTTGCAAATCGTACACTTCTTACAAAAATTGTAGAATGCAGTCACTGCTAATGTCATCTGTGTGCTGAGTCCATTGATTAACACCGGTTATTCGATATTTATGAAATTATACGATTTGAGTACTCATTCCTTTGATTTACTGTTTCTGAAATCCATGCAAAATGATCAAGGAACGACTCAGAATGTTAAAATGACATGAAATAGGCGTCACAGTGGCCAAACTGTGAAGTGGACAGCAATGATGGAGCGTATTTTCGTACAGCAACATTATCTGCGAATCACACACTTCGTACATTTTTAAGTCATTTTTAAAGAAATTATAGATATTTACGAAATCAGAGTGCAATTGGTCACCGTAATGTCTTTTCTCTTTCATTTGAATGCTCATTTGTCACGATCGGTCGCTTGTGAGCGCCGCATGAGGGATCTATACTACTGAAATAATATATATATATATATATTACTCAATCACGCAAGAACCACCGGTCCGATTTACATGACATTTTACATGGAAATAGCTGATTTATCTGGTTAACATAGCCTATAGGCTACTTTTGATTTCGATAATTTGCACTATTTAAAGATGGCGCCCATTTTAGTGACGTCACTACACCCCTTGGTTTCAAACTTTCATATTTCCATTTCAAATAAAAAGAGAGCGATAAGAAATAGCAAACTTTTGATGGCATCTACGAGGTTTAAAATTTAATTTTCTATCCGAAAGGTCCTTATCACTTATCGTGCATCTCCAACGGTTAGCGAGTAAAAACTAAATTTGTGCTATAAATCACGGTCAACGCCGAGCGGTGTAGTTGGTCAAAATGTTCCATCCTTATTACTCTCCCTCCACGCAGCACCTCGCCTATCCCCTGTTTTAACTGTCATCTTCACATTTTAATTTATTTATGACCAGTAGCGAAGCACGGGTAATTCAGCTAGTATGTAAAAAAAAATACAATGACTGCATTCAGGGCTTCCCGATCCGCTCTTGTGTTGGCGGTGACCCTCAGACGGGCTGGCAAGTCTCCGTTCTATGGGGAAGGCTCTCACTGTGAAAGTGCATGAACTAGTTCAACCACAATAATGCAGATACTAGACAGAGTCTTCTTCTTGGTCGTAGTTCGATTTCGAACGTCATGACCCTTCACGCAATATCCCGCCATACACCGCGATCTTCTGCTGTGTGCATTAATTTCTCAAGTGGCAGATTAGTCAGACTCTTTATCTGGTCAAGGTACCGGTTCGAGGCGCGTCCCCTCAACCGTTTTCCGTCAACTTTACCCTGGATGATTCACTTTTCAATGCCAATTCGCCGGATCACATGGCCGAAAAATTTCAACATTTGCTTTTGGATGATAAGGAAAAAGCGTGCTTTAGGAGCAATCCTTAGCTCCTTAAGAATAGATTCATTTGTTAGCCTAATTTCAATTTCGAAAAATTAGGCTTATGAGATCACCTATTGTCCGTGTGTGAGCGCGCGCGAGTGTGTGTGTGGGAAGTGTGTGTGTCCCCCCTAATAACTTCTAAACGACCGACAGTAGTGGCTACGCTGGCTACTGCGCGGCGTTAGGTCATGGGGCCAAGCTCTCTGCTGACTCGGTAGACGCTTGCGTTCGAGCCCCACCGTCGGCTGTCCTTGAAATGGTTTTCCGTGGTTTCCCATTTTCAACACCAGGCAAATGCTGGGACAGTACCTTCTGACTGGCCACGGCCGCTTCCTTCCACATCCTTGCCCACTTTCATCCATTCATCTCATCTCTCATCCCGACGCGCAGGTCGCCCACGGGCGTCGACTAGAAAGACCTGCACTCGGCCTCTCAGCAGGCCACACGAAAAAAAAACTTCTAAACGGTTGGAGCGATTTCAATGAAACTCGGTAAGTTCATAGCACTATTCCGGACGACCCCGACCGTGCCCTTCAAATTTTGTTACGTCTCACCAATCCAACATGGCGGCTGTGCGAAATATTTCACCAGCATTCAGTATCTCCGAAACTATTCCCGATATCACCCTGGAATTGCTTACGGTGATAAAGGGAACTGCTAGAAGTTCACCTATGTGACTTTTGAAAAACTGGTAACTACAACACCAACATGGCGGCCACGCGAATTTGCGACTTTTAATTAGACGTTTCTCGCGATTTAACCAACCAAACGCAATAAAACTTGGTACAATATATGTTTATACACATTGTAATGCACCGACATCTAACTTGGTTCAATTGTTTACATAACCACATGATGGCGGATGTGCGAAATATTTCACCGGCATTCTATATCTCCGAAACTATTAGCGGTATCATCCTGAAATTTTCTACGGAGATAAAGGGCACTAATAGAAGTTCATCTATAAGACTTTCAAAAACCGCTTAACTACAAAACGAACATGGTGGCGAAGCGAATTTGAAAAGTTTAAATAGACCTTTCTCGCGATTTAATGTTACAACCGCAATTAAATCTGGTACAGGAAATGTATATATACATTGTAATTCACTGGTATCTAATTTAGTTCGATTGTTTACATAACCTCAAGATGGCGGCTTTGCGAATTTTAAATTTATTTTTTATTTCTTGTGTCGTAATCATGCGATCGATGTGAAAGTTTGAATAATGAACTTACGCAATAATTTTCGTTTAATGGTACATGACTCTATGGCCTATACATTTAACAACCCAACATGGCGACCATCCGAAATATTTAGACGGCTCTGAATATCTACGAATCTATTGTAGCAATCAAACTGATTTTTTTATGTTCATAGGGGCTATGAACATAAGTTCACCTATAGGACTTTAAATAACCTGGTGATCACAAATCCAACATGGCGGCGATGCGAAGTATAAATATTCACATGACGTTTCTCGCAATTTAACCATCCGAGCGCAGTGAAACTTGGTAGAGTAAATCCTTATACGAATGTTAATCCACTGGCATCTAATTTATTTCAATTGTTTCCATAACCACAAGATGGCAGCTGAGCGAAATTTTAAAATCTCCTTACTTCTTGTGTCCTAATCATGCGATTGAAGTTTGAATACTACACGTACACAATAATCTTCACATAACAGTACATACCTCTAAGTCCTCCATATATAAAATCCAACAAGGCGACCATCCGAAATATTTAGTCGGTTCTCAATATCTACAAATCTATTACAGCAATCAAACTGAAATTTAGTATGTAGATAGAGGCATTAACATAAGTAGGATATATGAAAATAGGCTGTATAGTTCTTCACGGAACTACTTGTTGTTCTTGCTATCCACGATATTCTTAGCATTCTTCGATAACACGTCATCTCGAAGGCTTCGATTCTCCTACGGCATGCAGCATTTATGATCCAGGACTCAGAGCCATACATGACGATGCGAAATACCAAAGCTTGAACCAGTCGTTTCTTTGTTTCCTTGGTAATATGTTGATTGACACACTGGTAGTACTGAGAGCTAACTAATTTACAAATACAATAAGAAAGACCCCCAAAAATACCAGTGACGAAAGTGGAAGGTGTTGAAAAAAACCATTTACCCAGGCAGTTAAGTAGCATGAATATAAGAGAATAACTAAAACTATGATACCAGAACACAGAGGTCACTTTTGACATATATATATATATATATATATATATATATATATATAATTGACAATCAATAATATTACATAGATTACAAGAAGGAAATTAATTCCTAGTATAAACAGCGAAGGAAATATAAGCAAGGAATCCCATCGATTGAGGAGGAAAAGGGTTGAATTAATCATATTAAATGAGCAAATGAAAAGTCAAAGACCAACAAAAAAAACCAACGTTAAATAAAACCTTTAAACGATACTCAAGATATGAACCGAAACTAGTTTAAGTTCAAATACGGTCTCAACTCAATACAATCAATTAAGTAGTTTTATGAACAGGAGCCAATTCTAGGTACGTGTGATCGCAATCAAATCCTAAAACATGTCCTTCATTTATCGACACGAAACAAAAACTATTGTTTTAACTGCAAGGAAGAAACGATAACAATAGCTTAGGTTGTCACCAGGCAACCCATTACTCAGAATAAAATAAGTGCCATAATCTTCGACACAAGTTACAGTGCCTATATGAGGCATACTAAGAAGATGCAAGGAGATAAAGAAAATTTACATAAAGGTATTTAGGTTAAGAAAGTCCTTGCTCTAGACCAAGATGAAGACAGAATTCCACATGGCTTGTAGCTCAGAAAAGAAATTAAATAACCACATTCCCCCAAAAGATACATAGTAAGGAAATAGATAATTGGAAACTATTTTAAATATATCGACAAATACCTTACCGTTACTCCGACCACGAGGCTAGGCCAAAACACGAGTGTGAACAGACCGCCAACATAAAATAACACAAAGTTAAGAAATTACAATACGTCCAAGATAAATAAAACATATCGACAGAAAAAAAAACCAGTTTCCAAAATACCTCGCAATATTTACAAACCTTTTCTAAAGCATACTGGTTGAGATGCCAGAAAATATTATTACACCAAGTAAGTCAAAATATCTTCAGGGAGATGTCGGAAGTACTTCGGAATCAAGTTGGATATGAACATATTCCAGAATAGAGCCTATGTTAGCCTTCAGGGCTAACCAATCGCGCGGCGACAAACGAGTTTCTACTCGTGCTCAACAGGGAGCGTGGCAAGTCTGTTTATCACAATCACATGCACGGCAGCTAGACCAACTCGGTTACATTTTATTAAGGATAAAGTTCACGTCAGGGAAATTAAAACGCGTCATTCCATATTCTTGTTACACTGGACAGTGCTTTCTTAGCCATACCTATTCTTCTTTTAATTTCTCCTTCACAGTTTCCCTTGGCGGAAATGCGGACTCCTAGGTGGTCTATTTCTTCCTCGAGATCGATATCTCGTATTAGTTGGGAGGGACGAGGTCTGTCCACTACCATCAAGTAACACTTGGTTCGGTTTAGTGTAAGGCCTGCTTCTTCACTGAACCTCTCAGTGGGTTGTAAAAGTTCTGCCAGCTCTTCCTCCGAACTAACCAACAGCGTAGCGGAGGTTGGAGATTGTCTTGCCGCCTATTTGAACCCCACCTTTCCAATCCTCGGTGGCTTTTCTGATGATCCATTCTCCATAGATGTTGAATAGGAGTGGTGACAAAGCACATCCCTGTCTGTCGCCTTTTCCGACCGTAAAGGGCTCTGATAACTTCCCATCGATTCTAACGTTTGCCTTGTTGTTGGTATATAATGATGTCATCAGTACAAACACATGGGCTGATGACCTTAATGTCCATACCCTATGAATGAAAGAACAACCACCATTTTTGTCATTGACTACCCAGTAAATATATCAAACATTGCCAATTGTTTGGTAAATGCTATCGTATAATCTTGTTGGATGTTTCCGGTAGATTAGAGTTGGGAATTAATGACGGCCCTGCAGTCGATAGCGGCGCGGGGATTAGCGCTGTTCTACTACATCGGTCATCGCCGTGTAATGCTCTATAAAGCACTTTCATGGCAGGGATTTCCATACAACTGAAAAATAAGTTTGGCAACGTTGTACTGTATCACTTTACTAATAACGATACTCCCCACACAGGTTTGTTTAATTACAAATGGAAATTTAAAGATGATACACTCACAACTCACAACTAGGGAGACGTGGGTTGGTGACCACGGGACCCCAGCTGGGCATGGCTTTGCTTCTACTTGCTTGTAACAGGATCCTCTCTTTCATCGACGTCCCTTGGTCTACCCTTGTTCTATTCTACCACAACGGCAATACAGTAGAGTATTCTGCCTTGCACGAGGAACACACAGCACTTAGGAATGCGAGAGGGGGGGGGGGGGACAGCCCAGCGAGATAAGGGACCCTCACTCACAGGAATTTCCATTCAGTCGAGTGCAAACAGTGACCAAGTGATCTGCTCTCAACAGGACCGCGCAAGACTCAACCAGATAAGTAGCCTGTACATTTACAACAACCACATATTCACTCCAAACAGGAAAAATTCCGGAGGTCAATCACCACTTCCAGTATCTTAACAAAACATCACATAGATTACAACTAACAAATACTGACGAGCTGCATTATCTCAACCATTTTTTTTACCCCTGACACTACAGCCCATGAAGGGCCTAGGCCTAACAAGCGACCGCTGCCCAGCCTTGGGGTGACACGTGATCAGCGCATCGGGTCCCCTCGGCCGTTATCTTAGTTTTCGTGATCGGGGCGCTGCCTCACTGTCAGGCAGCTACTCAATTGTCCTCACGAGGCTGAGTGCACCCCGTTCCAGCCCACACGTCAGTTTCTAAAATCGTCTGGCTGCGTGGCTCAGCGGTAACGTTCTCGCTTGCTGGGCCCAAGATCGTAGGTTCGTATCCTGGCGCAGTCAGCTGGCATTTGAGGATGCGCAATACGAGGGAGTCGTGTCAGTAAATTTACTGACACGTTAAAGATCCCCTTCTGGGCAAAATTCCGGCTCCCCGGCGTCTCTAAAAGCCAGAGTAGTTAAAAGGGACGTAAAACCAATAACATATATAGTTTCTAAAATCCCTGATGGAGCCGGGAATCGAACCCGGAGCCTCCGGGTGAGAGGAAGGTGCGCTACCCCAACACCACGGGGCCGGCTTATCTCAACTAATACTGCAACTAAATAAGTGTATATATTGTAAATAGTTTCACCCATACTTTCAGACATAGATTTCATAGCCTAAGTGTAATGGATCCGAGTGTATTTATTTATTTATTAATCTCATGTAATTTTTCAGGTTTCGGGAATAACCCATCTCGTTTGGGTACAATCGTGTTGACCGACTGAAAAGCAGCAAAGTTTTGTTTACTAAGGCAACACTGAAAAATGGCTTCAAACACCAAAATGTATTCTTCCTTTATTGGCCTTTGCTTTTTCTGATGACCTCATTTTCCTATGGTAGGCTATTCCCTGCAGGGTGTGAGTGCAGGCATCCTCAAGGGCTGACAGGTAAAGAGATCAGGAGAGATTCCTAATAATAATGTTATTGGTTTTACGTCCCTTTTAACTATTGCGGCTTTTAGAGACGCCGGGATGACGAAATTTTGCCCCGGAGGGGATCTTTAACGTGCCAGTAAAGCTACTCACACGGCTCCCTCGCATTTTCGCACTCTAAAATGCCAACTCGATCCTACAGCCCTGGGAACAACAGGCGAGAACGTTACCGCTGAGCCACTCAGAGAGAGATTCCTTACCAGCCCCTTTTCCAGTAACTTTGTGGCGGAATGTATCATCTTTCCCTTTCCTTATACTGATCCAAGTCCTTTGATCATCATTCCTCGAAGGTTGAGGGCCTCTCTTGTTGGTATTTTATTTCCCTTATTTGCTTTTTTTTAAGTTGTCCATTTTTCCTAGTAATAGTAGAAGTATTCAGTTTGGTATTAATTTTCATTTCCTTTTCGATCATTAAGAGAGATGCCCTAGATCTAGATGTACGCCTCTTAAATCAACGATTACCACCTCCACCGCCTTAGAATTTTGTGCGGCCACCATTACGGGATCATCACGTTTCCTTTTCGCATATTCCTGCTCTTATCTTATGACATTGCATCTTGATAGAAATATTACATTGATTATTATAACAGTCTCGCGGAGATTTGATTAATAATTAAAATTTCGTGCTGTCGCCATGTTGGATTGGTGAAGATTATAAAAAAACGAGTTGTCGCTTAAAGAACAAATCGTTTACTTACTGTATTATGAAAGATAGTGCCATAGAAGTGTCGTCTTAGATTGCTATGCAGGGAAACTCAATAAAACATGCCTGGTATTCTTTTAACATCATATACTGTGCCCAACTCTAGGAATGGGTATTCCAAGATTCAGACACCTAGATATCAAGGGAAAGGCTACAGACGCTTTTGAAAGTTGAGATATTTGAATATCGCGCTACATTGCTTCTCGAAGCAATTGGAAAGAATATACCGATACTTGCATGTCAAGTGACGTAGCGAGTAATAGCAGAGGTCGAGGCTATTTATTGATTAAATAGTTAACCATGGAGTAGAGACTTGAGACTTGGATCAGATTACTGGCACGGCCAAATGAAAGAGAATGCAATTAGTATCAAGTAAATCGGACCAGAGATACCAGAGATATGAGGATTTCCAGATTTCAGCGTGATGACGCGTGACCCTGGCAGTTTTGAATAAAAGCCGGCCGGCCGAGGCATTGATAGCTCATTCCAACACAAGCACTTGCCGAGCAAGTTCCTGCTACGCTGAGCCAAGGCACATGGTTGCCGGATCTACGCAGAAGTAATTTTCAAAGTTGTGATAGTCACAAAAGTGCTGCGCTACGAAGTGGAACTTAGTAAATTTCCGGCGACGAGAATCACTGAGGTGATTGAATTTTTTTTTTCTACAGACATTAGTGGAAATATTTATATTTCTACATGGACATATGCTAGACTTTGTCTAGAATTAGTACTTTGTCACAGACCAGTAATAACCTAATACTTGGATATTTAAGTCCATTTCAGTCAGTTTTCATATTTGTAACTTAATAACCACTCCGATCTATCAGTACATTGAAGACCAGTCTATCACGGTGGTGTTCATTAGTCTACGCAGGGAAACTACATGTTGCTTCGCGCATGGTAGATGGTGTGAAGCCATGCCCAGGGAACGATCTTCAGAACAGCCGTTGATTGGTTAGACTGTCAGTGTTTTCTTGTGCTGAAAAGATTACCGTGAGTTATGTTACAACTGACATATTTAAGAATAGATCACTTAGATCTGACCCCATTTAAGCAAACTGTTATGGAGTTAACAGGAGCCCATATTAAAATGGAACAACAGTTAATTCAAACGTCAAGAGATACTACCACTATGTCTTACTAGACGGATTGTGGGTATATAATGGCGGCCGATAGAAGGATTATACATGCTTGTCCGATAGGGCATGTCTATGGATAAATCTGGTACAAACCAGGTTCGCTACGCTTCAAGACCATCAAGAAATGTAAGCCACATTTGAATTATATTATGCCTAGCTAATTTTTTGGCAGATGACCAACACATTTTTTTTTTCTTCGTATTTAAATCTTGCAATGATTTACGCAAGACTTGTTAGAGTTATTCTGAGTATTTTCAGCACTCAGAACAGTTTAGGATCGATGACCGAGCATTTCGAGCATTTATTTGAATATTTGATATTTTAGGGATATCACGGAAAACCGTCGATGTGAAGGTTGAGTTAAATTATTTTTGTTGAGGAATGGATTTTTTTTTTCCATATTCGAAGATTCGAACATGTGGATTCTCACATAATGAGATGATAACTAAACACATTTAAAATGATATAACAAATAATAATAATAATAATAATAATAATAATAATAATCCACTGATAATAATAATAATAATAATTTTCATAATTTTTTCTAAATAATTCTTGGATATTATATTTTATAATAATCATATGTATTGAGAGAGCCTATGAAGTAGTTTAATCATTTCTAGTTTGGAACAGGAGATTTTCCGAAGGAGGGTGGTTAGCGCAAGCCCGCATTCAACCAACATTTCAGTTCTGGTTGAACAGTTGATATTTGCAATGAGCAAAGTATATTTTTCAGATAACACGGAGAGGCATGAAACGGGAAGCAAAGGATATTTGTATCAAATAGGATATTTTTGTATTTATATAAAATCATGACGTAAATACACTCGAAAGTGAAATAAAGATTTTCATAAGTATGGTAAATTCACGGGTTGAACTGAATGGTAAAATAAAATAAACTTGTCAGTTTATTAATCTTCCAATGTTGATAACAAGCAGAGGCTTGATTTATTGTATACATTTTGGGAAGAAAATTTATGTGTGGAGTAGTTGAAATGCCATTCCCAGGTGCGCATGTTTAAGTCGCAGGAATGAGGAGATTTTTTCGAGCATCAATCAAATAGCAGGTTCGATGGCTCAGGTTTATAGTAGGAGTATTGGAACTACACATTTCGTCGTATGAATGACCCGAAGGTTATTTCTTAAAAACCATCAGTTCTTATTTCAACCTTGTTTACGGATTCCATTTAGACTTTGATTTTGCTAGAACCCGGATTTGTCATGATAGTAGTTTATTCTTCTTCAGAGGAAGACCTTTGCCGTTGTTGTTGTAATATTGTGTTCTTACACAAATAATAGAATGGGCCACTGCCAATTAAAAATAATTCTTTAACCACGAATAATTTGAAGGATATTTTCAATCCTAGTGCCATGAACTAAATGAATTCATTATAAAGCTACAATTCTTATTTCCGCATTCTGTTGAAGAATTGCAAGTTGTGAAAGTTACTAAAAGGGCCACAAATATAAATATTTTTCTTAATGATGATTCTAAGTGGAAAGTCAAATAGTTGAATGGTTCAACTATTTATTAATCAAGTTGATGATTCAGAAATCATATATTTTGTTAGGAACTTGAAGTTCATAATCGAGTCACTTCTCGAAATGTTTAATGTCAGAAGAACAATTAATTTTTGTTGTGCTTCGCACAGTTCTTCGATGCTATGCTCAAGGTCAAATACTTTTCAGATGTTATTAATATGTGTAAATAATTTGTGTTGATTCAATGATGATAATAATATTTTTCGACAATATATTTTTGAAACTGGAAAAATAAGTGAAAGTTAAAATTCTATGAACATTTATTCTACGAGTGTTAATATTATGTAAACATCCAAACAGTGAACTACGATATTTCCAGTAGAGACAATTAAATTTGAACTGGATTTAATCATAATTAATTTTGGAACACAGTCTACAGGACTAACAATCAGACTTGTGTTTCCAAAAAATAATTGTCAAATGTGTTTGGAAAATTTCTGTATATTGTGTAAATAGGAGTGTGGGTCGCCACACGTGAGTGATGCTACTTTGAGCATTTTTGCAGTCAATTTTAAATTCAAAATAAAATGAGATAATTTTACTTGATGTGTTACTCCCAGTTGAATCTCCTTCTATCCTTATTGTTGCATTGAGCCAAAAATCAGTAAAGCGTTTTTTTCATTTGATGTCGTTTTTGCGATTTGCTTTAACCCATCTGGCGCCCCGGGATATTTTGACTCTCGTGCTGACTGATTATTGGTAAAATGCATATGTGGTCGTGCGGACTCCGGTCTAAACGGGCACAATACTGTATTTACCCTAAAAAATGTGTAATATATGCCAATAAGATGGTAGCCTATATTGACTGTCAAGGCCAGCAATTTTTATAGGTTTATGCCGTGTCTTGAGTGGGTTTTCGCCTTGGACACCAAGCTGGCTCATCAGCGGGCTCTTGGTGTCCGCGCCCGGACTCCCACAGGCATAAACCTAGAAAAATTGCTGAGAGATATGTACCGATAGTCTAAATTATTAAAGAAGAAACGGGTTTTGACGTCTTATAGCGTGAAATATATAATGCCCACCCATCTGTACCAATAACCAATCGAAAGAGCAAGCTTTAAAGTTTGGTTTATGTGACATGTGCTGGTTTCATTGTGACTCACCAGGTGGCAGGGTGATAACAGTTTGCAAAATGGGGGCTAATCAACAGAAAGCATTTTGTGAGTTGCAATATGAAAATACAGAATCTGTCACTACCGTGCAGCGTGCGTGGTAAATCCCAATGTTACAGTGGAGATTGGAAGAGAATCTCCAAGGGACTTCTGTGCTGTATCACATAGCAATGTTTACGAGCCCTACTTATTTCCTGGGAAAACTGTGACGGATATGACGTACCTACACATGTTACAAGACTGTTAGCTGATAACCCACACTTCATATTCCAACAAGACAACCTCATTGGCAAGGAGAAGAGCGTCGCGATCTGAACGAGGAACTTCCAAACAGTCGGATTGGACGATGTTCTCAGGATGATTTGGCACTCTTAGGGCGGCCCCCAAGGTCTCCTGACCTTACAGTTTGTGATTTGTTTTCTTTGGCTATACGTGAAAGACAATGTGTACGTACCAACTTTGCCGACAACATTGGATGAACTCAACAGGATCGCATACTGCTGCGCTGGTGTACATTCACAGGGACACGCTCGAACGTGTGTATGCTGAGCTTGACTACTGTGTGTCGTGTAACACAAGGAGAGCACATAGAACATTTGTAATCATGTGTAAGAAACTTGAAAATGTGCTTTTTCATACAATGTATCATTCACTATTTTGAATATAATACTTTGTGAAATACATTCATCCGAAACCCGATGAATCATTTGTAATCCTCCTGTATATTGTGATTCCCAATGGTGGAGTACACTATGGATTGTAGGCATCTCTTGCACATTGGCCTCAGTCAGAATATCGTTAGAATGCCCACATAATTTGTTAGTTGTACTTCTATTAAGTGCAAGCTGTACCCGGCATGCATTGCAATGCCAATCAAAGTAAGTGTTGGCGTTGTAATTTATTTTCCTTAAGTGCTTTTGGATACACTTTTTTTTTTTCAATTTCCGTTAACTGCCTCTAAACTATCGTTAAATGGATTAACTAATTTTGAAACATTCGTGGGAGCGTGCCCAACAACTCATCCAAGTTTCATCGCAATTGGATGGCATATGAACGCATATGGGATTTTGTTTAAACGATTTGTGCGCTGTCACTCATTTGTTGAATCTACTCGTGCGCTACCTTGTAAAATGTATTTACTAAGTCGAAAACCTTCCCTGGCGTGTATACAACAACTCATCAAAGTTTCAACGCAATCGGATGAATGGCATATGAACGCATACGGGATTTTGTTTAAACGATTCACGCGTCGTCGCTCATTTATTAAATCTACTTGTGCGCTACCTATTGTAATACGGATTTACTAAGCCAGAAACTTTCCTTGCAGTGTACTCAATATCTCACCCAAGTTTCATCGCAATCGGATGAATGGTATATGACCGCATAGGAGACATACACACGCACACATACAGATAGACCATCACTTAACATTCATTTTTAGCCTACTTTTCACATTTTGCAACAAGTATTTCCGTGAAGAACTATACAGCCTATTTTCATATATCCTACTTGTTGTTAATTGCCTCTATCTACATACAAAATTTCAGTTTAATTGCTGTAATAGATTCGTAGATATTGAGAATGACTAAATATTGCGGATGGTCGCCATGTTGGATTTTTATTTATGTAGGTCTTAGAGTTATGTACTGTTACATGAAGATTATTGTGTAGGTGTAGTTTTCAGACTTCAATCGCATGATTAGGACATAAGAAGTAAAAACGAGATTTTAAAATTTCGCACAGCTGCCATCTTGTGGTTATGGAAACAATTGAAAAAAAAATAGATTTCAGTGGATTAACATTTGTATAAGAATTTACTGTACCAAGTGTCACTGCACTCGGATGGTTAAATTGCGAGAAACGCCGGGATGTAGTCCTAAAGGTGATTTGAAGCTCTAGCGTCCATTTGCTGGGATTCTCGATGACAAATTCACCAGATGAGTCTGCCCCACGCGCTGTCTCTCCCAGAGCGATACGTGACTATCATAGCGATGTGTGGTGTTGGCTCAATAAATACTCTTGCGTCCTCCTTGATCATCTTCCAAGGTTGTTAACCCTCTTCGAGAATAGCCACTGAATTCCATGGGCGAAGGCATGACTGTGAAATACTTTACTGGGAATTCAATTGTAGTACGTTTAAGAAAGGAATGCTGCACCAATCATATCTGAGTAGCATGCTGAGCTTCTATGCCCAAGATCGCGGGTTCAAACCCGGCCGAAGTCGTCGGATGTTTTAAGAGCGTTAAAAATCCCTCAGTATGTGTTCCTTCGGAGGGGAAGTGAAGCCGGCGGTCCCATGTCATAGATTTATGGCATGTAAAAGGACGTTGTACTAACTACACTTGTGGAAGCTAGAATTTGTTGGTTAGTTTAATAACGCTATATTAGTTCCAAAGTTCGCTGCCAGGTGCGGACAGCGATGGCATTTAGTGGCCTCGTCCGCAGCTAGGTGTCGTGGATGGTAGCATTTGGTGATAAAAGTAGGAACTAGGCTACTTAAAAATATTAATCGTTTGCAGTCCTTACCTGAATCACAGAAACACACACTAATACAGCCATCACAATTAACACCGGTTATCAGACAGATTCTACACACACCCAAAGTACACGGGGTACATGACCACGTTGTCGCAGCCCCTAAACTGAGGAACCAACCAACCATATCTGATAAACTGTCATAAACCTGTAAAAAAATATTTAGAGGGTCCTATAACTTTAAGGGTAGTCCATTGAAGAGTTGAAGTAACGGTAGTGACTTTTTTTTCCAATTCCTTCCTTTATCAATTGTTATTCAAAATCGTTAGGGAAGTTACGAACCGTCCCGGCATTTACCTGGAGTAAAAGTGAGAAACCACTGAAAACCACTTCCAAGATGGCTGGGACGTGGTTCGAACCTACCTCTTCTCAGGTTTTCTTCACGAGGCTGAGTGTATCCCGTTCCAGCCTTCATTTCTTGGCAAAGCCGAGAATCGAACCCGGACCTATGGTGTGACAGCCAAGCATGCTACCCGCTACACTACGAAGCGGTTGAGTGTAAGGATGCCCTCAGACCGTTATCCTAGCCCCAAATGTTACCGTTCAATATCAATCCACGATGTCGATGACTGATAATTCACTTGTCAGTAAACTGTACACGTCTCAACAGTCGATCTCTCCTCATAAGTGCTTTTAGTGCTTCCAGTTACTGGATCCCGTGCTTTTTAATTACTTGGGTATTATTGACGCCCACGTCACATAAGTTGTGGCATCAGTTATTGCGTCACTGTTTGTTGATTCTTGTAGTGTCCACGAGAACTAGCGAGGAATTGTTTGTGACTCTAACAAGGCTGAAGTCATATCTGAGAAACTGTCTCTAAATGTCTACAGAATATAAGTTTGAATCTGAAACTTCTGTTTTCCAGGCACGTGCGCTTAGCCACTTCACAACCATGGCTTATTTTCAGGTCTTAGATGGAGAGGGTGCTTAATGGTTTGGCAATGTTGAATAGTATTTCAAAATTTACTGATAACTTAACAAGAAATTTGAATGAAGCAAAGCATTTTTCAAGGACATTTGAGTTTATATTATTTCTCAATTATTACAGAAAGAAAGAAAGAAAGAACCGAAGAGAATACAAAAAATGGGTCTGGAAACAAATTGATTTCTTAATATGCATAACATCACAGAAGTGACAAAGAGGAAATCTGATATTCTACGGATCGGAGCGTGGAATGTTAGAAGTCTGCTAGGAAGTGGAAGGTTAGAAAACTTAGAAAGGGAAATGGATAGGTTGAGGTTGGATTTGGTTGGGATTAGTGAAATGCTCTGGCAGGAAGAACAGGACTTTTGGTCAGGAGGCTATAGGGTAATTAGCACTAAATCAAACAATGGCCAAGCAGGGGTTGGTTTCATATTGCGTAGGAAATTTGGACAGTGGGTGGAATATTATGAACAATATAGTGAAAGGATTATTGTAGCAAAAATCAATACAAACCCTATGTGCACCACAGTGGCACAAGTCTATATGCTTACCAGTCAAGCTGATGATGAAGATGTTGATAAGGTCTACGAAGGAATAGATGGAATTCTGAGGTATATCAAGGGTGATGAAAATGTTATAGTAATGGGAGATTGGAATGCTGTGGTAGGAAAAGGCAGAGAAGGGAAGATAGTAGGAGATTTCGGATTAGGTGAAAGGAATGATCGAGGAAGCAGGCTGATGGAATTCTGCACCGAGCATGAGTTGGTCATAGCTAACACCTTATTCAATAACCACAATAGAACAATATACACATGGATGAGACCAGGAGATACAGGGCATTACCAAATCGACTTCATTATGGTCAAGCAGAGGTTTCGAAACCAGATTTGGGATTGCAAAACATATCCTGTTGCTGACATAAACTCTGACCACAATCTGGTTGTTATGAAATGCAGATTAAAGTTGAAGAAACAGAAGAAAAGTCAAAAGCCATAAAGGTGGGCAATAGAAAGACAGAAAGAAAAGGATGTAAACGAAAAATTCAAGAAGAGTATAAAGGAAGGACTAATGAAAAAAAAACCTAAACGAACTTCAATTGCAGATGAATGGGTACTTTTGAAGAATGAAATAACAAAATCCGCAGAAGAAAACATTGGTAGGAAAGAAAGAATAGGTAGAAAACCGTGGATCACTCAGGATATACTAGAATTGATGGATGAAAGGTGGAAACACAAGAATATAAGAGATGAAAAGGGGAAAGCAGAATACAGACGTCTGAGAAATGAGGTTAACAAGTAGTGCAAGGAAGCGAAAGAAGAGTGGTTGAAAGAGAAATGTGCAGGTATAGAAAATCGTCTGAAATTAGGAAAAGTAGACACAGCTTATCGAAGGATTAAGAATACTTTTGGGGGAAATAAGACTAGGTGCTGTAATATTAAGGACACAGACGGAATGTCTCTAGCAGATAGGGAAGAAAAGGTTGAGAGATGGAAAGCTTACATAGAGTGTTTGTATAAGGGAAAGGAGACTGGGAATCATGCAATGGAAAGGGAGGAGGAAATTGATGAGGATGCGAAAGGAGATTAAAATATTGAGATCAGAATTTGACAGAGCATTGGAAGACTTGAGCAGGAACAAAGCACCAGGCATAGATAATTTACCAATTGAGTTGCTACGCTGCATAGGTGATGATGGTCCGGTCAGGTTATTTCACTTATTTCAGTTGATAATGGAAACCCACGGAAAATCATTTCAAGAATGTCCGACAATGGCGTATGAACCCATGTCTACCGAGTGTTGAGATATTCTGGCCCCATAACCTTTACATCCCGAAACGGACAATGCTTAATGGATCCTCTGTTCTTCATCTCGCTGTTGATGCCCACGTGTTGAATGTGTCAGTCATTTCAGTTCGCCCACGAGCCACCAGAAGGTTGTCTTATTATGTCATCAGTGGGGTATATACTTCCTTTGTTATAGGAACATTACTCATTGGTGCCTGACGTATGAAATTGGGAAGCCTTGTGTATTACGTGTTTGAGAGTGAGCGTTTGTTGCTCGTATCAGCTGGAGCCTTGCGGCACGATGAGAAGGGTAGCGGTGACGGAGTACAGTGTCCACTTAAGTCCAGGACTGCTAAGCGTAACAAGATAATTGTCACCATGGAGAGGAGTACGATGGGTGGAGCTGAGTCATATCATGGCCTTTATTGAAATTGTTTTTGTCGTTATTTCTTTATTTAGAGGCTACTTATGCTCTTCCTTAGGTTTTGTCTACTCTGCTGCTGAATATTGCGCCCCAGTATGGCTTAATAGCCCTCATGTGAGGAAAATTGATGTTGAAATACATACAGCAACGAGGACAATAACAGGATGCATCAGATCTACTCCTCTACAATGACTACCACCTTTAAGTCAGAATGCCCTTCTCAAGGAATATGAAAAATTGATTAAAAATCCACAGCTCCCAATTCAGTCTGACGTTCCTATGCTTAAAAGGAGTAGATTAAAATCCATAATTTTGGCAGAATCGTTACAAGAAATGGGCTTTAACATGAACAAGAAGTGGTCGGAAATGTGGAGTAGAACTAATAACGTCGAACATCAGACTCCAATAAGATCCACCACAAAGCCACCAGGCATGGAACTCCCGCGACATGCATGGAAGACAATTAACAGGATTCGAACAGGCCATGGCATCTGCGCAGAGAGTCTTCAGCGCTGGGGAAAGGTCCCATCTCCCCAATGTGATTGTGGCAGACCATCCAACACATTATATCAAGTTGCAGCCGTCGAGCGTACCCTGGAAATCTTAACGATTTCTATGAAGTGACAGAGGCAGCCCTTCACTGGATAGAGAATTTAGATATTAAATTATACATTCAATGACTTAATTAAATTAATTTTGTATATTTATTATGTTGTAATTCAGTTTTGTTGTTGCCATACGCTAAATAATAAATATATGTGAGTGGAACCTGTTTGGTAACGTGTGTTGTTATTGGTGTTATGTTGTTACCCAAGTAGTGGAAATCAATAGGGTTTAGGATTGGATTAAGGTACTGGGCTTAAAATAAGCTACTTCGCCAACACTTTCTCGTAGTGAATAGGATGGTGGCGTAGTTGGTAGCATGTTGAGCTTCAATGCCCAAAGTAGCGGGTTCAAACCTGGCCGAAGTCGTCGGATCTTTTAAGAGCGTTAAAAATCCCTCAGTATGCCTTGCTTCGGAGGGGAAGTAAAGCCGGCTGTTCCATGTCATAATTCTACTAATTACACTTGTGTGAAGGTAAATTACAGGTTAGATTTGACAAATGCTCTTAGGTTCCAACGTTCGCCGCCAGGAGCCAACTGCGGTAGCATCTAGTAACCAAGTTCAGAACTAGTTGGCCGTTGACGGTGGTGTTTTGGTAGCAAAGGTTGGAACTACTTCATATCTCTCGTACTTCAAGCTGGTTTTGTATCAAGACTTACATCTTTCTTGCTTGATATATTTTATAACAGATCTGGTTTCTTAAAATTTTAATGTGTTGTTTTTAACTTTTAGACGATTAATATTTTTAGAATTATTTTTGATAGCAACTTCTGTTGTGGTAAATTTTGTTAAATATAAGTCCTTGCACCTTATTATTATTATTATTATTATTATTATTATTATTATTATTAATAATAATAATAATAATAATAATATCGTATGACCTTGGTGCCGGGTGCAAGCTTTGTTATTTGACACCCAGAGGGTAACTTGCATGTCGAATTTCGTTGTTCCTTGAATCACTATGAAAGTCAAGAAGGTTAGATATCTAAGCTCCTTGAACACTACAGCGCTTTCTAGTAGAGAAATGAGGAACTTTGTGTTGGCGGAAACTCCCGAAATTAATTTTGCCATTATGAACACGGCATACTGAATTCAAATGAGTTCTTTGACATGCCAACATCTTATGATATACGTGTCGTAATTTTTGCCGCCTTTCAAAACTCACAATGTGGCTGAAACCGGTACAACATTAAAAGTACATCACATATTGACTGCTTATTATATTCATTGTGTCTACTACTCTGGAAAACCTGGAAAACATGGATTACACAGGGAATTTTTAAATCCTGGAAATCTCAGGGAATTATCAGGGTATTTTAATGTCACTCAGGGAATTTTAGTTTTACAAGCTCCAACCTTGAATAATTGGAAATTAAGCATTTAAATTTTGATGCGGGGGAAAAGTATATTATGGTGATTGATTGTTGTAGATATATGTTCGTACTGACGTTAAATCAGTAAGCTCTCATTTCTTGCAAGATAGAGCACACAAATTACAATGTGTATTTGTATATAAATGTGTAACTATGATTTTGAACCACTTTGAATGCTCGGAAGTACAATAGATTTTCTGGATGAAAGAATTAGTAATTGGCAAAATATAGATTTTTTTTTTCAACTTTGCCATGCTACCCTTTATTGTTCAGGCGCTTTTTGAAATGCTCTTTAAGTACAAACACTGTTTTATATATTTATTATGGCCGCTACTGTTACTCAGGGAATTTTTAGATTTATCCTGGAAAAAACAGGGAATTTTCAGGGAAATCTGTTAGTTGGTTTTGGTAGACATCCTGATATTATACTTTGTCATTTACACGCCCTCTCACGACTTAATAGAGAGCTGTTCTTTCCCTTATCACAGTTGACATTATGCGATCCACTAGTGTCCTGTAGACCTAATTTGACTTGATGATGCTCACTTGACGAGCGAAACATGCCACCGTGTCCCTCTGCGGCTATATTTTAATCACATATAATATTTATCAGGTATGTTTTTCGCATTTCCCAATTATTGGGATTATTGTGTTCACTCACTGAAAAGTTGCAATATTAATTAATATGTTCATTTCATTTCAGTATTTTCGTGGTGGTGTTTAATGCTGTTTATTTTATTTATTACTGCGTAAATTAGTGAAGTATGAAATGCGGTTACAATTGACAGATTTATTATATATTTGGCCTATTTTCATTTAGCCTATCCTATTCAAGTTAATTGCCTCTATCAACATACAAAATTTCAGTTTAATTGCTGTAATAGATTCCTATATATTGAGGACAGTCTAAATATTTCGGATGGTCGTCATGTTGGATTTTTACATATTATGTAAATCTTAGAGTTAAGTACTACTAGACTCTATATGAAGATTATTGTGTAGGTATAGTATTCAAACTTCAATCGCATGATTAGGACACAAGAAATAAAAACGAGATTTTAAAATTTCGCACAGCTGCCATCTTGTGGTTATGAAAACAATTGAAATAAATTAGATGACAGCGGATTAAAATTTGTATAAGTATTTACCGTACCAAGTTTTACTGCGCTCGTATGGTTGAATCGTGAGAAACGTCCATTTAAATGTTTATATTTTGCATCACCGAAATGTTGGATTTGTGCTCACCAGGTAATTGAAAGTCCCATAGGTGAACTTATGATCATAGCCTCTATCAACATGCAAAATTTCAGTTCGATTGCTGTCATATATTAATAGATATATAGACCGTCTAAATAGTTCGCATGGTCGCCATGTTGGATTTTAATGTATGTAGCCCACACAGTTATTAGAGTTATTAGACTATTAGATGACAATTATTGCGTAGGTTCAATATCCAACCGTTCACTTCGATAGCATGATTAATACACAACAAAAAAACTTAATTTTAAAATTTCGCACAGCCGCCATCTTGAGGTTATATAAACAATTGAACTAAAGTAGATGCCAGTGCATTACAATGTTTATAAACATTTACTGTACCATATTTCACTGCGCTCAGATAGTTAAATCGTGAGAAAAGTCTATTAAAATGTTTCGTCTTCGCTTGGCCGCCATGTTCGTTTTGTACTTAACAAGTTTTTGAAAGTTACGTAAATCAACATTTAGTAGTGCCCTTTATCACCGTACAAAAGTTCAGGGTTATAGATCAGTAATAGTTTCGGAGATACAGAATATCAGTGAAATATTTCGCACAGCCGCCATCTTGAGGCTATGTAAACAATTGAACTAAATTAGATGCCAGTGCATTACAATGTGTATAGCCATTTTCTGTACCAAGTTTCATTGCGTTTGGATGGTTAAATCGCAAGAAAAGTATATTTAAAAGTTTAAATTTCGCTTGGCCGCCATGCTCGTTTTGTAGATAACAGGTTTTTGAAAGTCCAATAGATGAACTTTTAGTAATGCTCTTTATCACCGTACACAATTTCAGGGTGATATCGGTAATAGTTTCGGAGATATAGAATGTCGCTGAAATATTTCGCACAGCCGCCATGTTGGATTGGTGAGACATAATAAAATGTGAAGGGCACGGTCGGGGTCGTCCAATATGGTTCTATGACCTCACAGAGTTTCATTGAAATTTCTCCAGCCGTTTAGAAGTTATTAGTGGGAGGGGGACAAACACACACACACACAGACACACGGACTAAAGGTGATGTCTTAAACCTAGTTTTTCATAAATGAAAATAGGCTAAAAATAGGCGTATGAGATCACCCTTTGTCCGTGTGAGTGTATGTGTGTGTGTTTGTCCCCCTCCCACTAATAACTTCTAAACGGCTGGAGCGATTTCAATGAACCTCAGTGAGGTCATAGCACCATTTTGGCCGACCCCGACCGTGCCCTTCAAGTTTTATTACGTCCCACCAATCCAACATGGCGTCTGTGCGAAATATTTCACCAACATTCTCTATCACCGAAACTATTGTCTATATCACCCTGAAATTTTGTACGCTGATAAAGGGCACTACTAGAAGTTCACTTATGAAACTTTCAAAAACCTGTTTACTACAAAACCAACATGGCGGACAAGTGAAATTGAAGCTTTTAAATAGACTTTTCTCGCGAGTTAACCATCCAAACTAAATGTAACGTCGTACAGCAAATTCTTATACACATTGTAATGCAATGGCATCTAATTTTTTTCAATTGTTTACATAACCTGGAGATGGCGGCTGTGCGAAATTTTAAAATTATTTTTTTATATCTTGTGTCCTAATCATGCGATTGAAGTGAAAGTTTGAATAATGAACCTACGTAATAATCTTCATTTAATGGTACATAACGCTTTGGCCTATACATATAACAATCCAACATGGCAGCCATCCGAAATATTTAGACGGTTCTCAATATCAATTAATCTATGACAGCAATCAAACTGAAATTTTGTATGTTGATAGAGGCTATGAACGATGCCTAAAGTAAAAACAACTACAAGTTATCTTCTGCAGCAGTATGTTGCAGAATTTATAGATAATTTTACTTCTGATGGGGTTGGTGTGTTCTGCCAACCATGTGGGAAAGCAATCAAGGCTGAACAGCGATCTCAAGTTACACAACACCTCAAGGGCAAGAAACATATTGCCGCAGTTTCGCGCCTTCAGAATAAGTGTTTCGCGATAATCGTCGGTCATTTGTGATGGACAACCTGACGATGTATCTCGTTGTGTATTGTAATGCTTCAGCAGTCAGTGAGACATAGAATGAATTGCATTCATGAGTACTGAACATTGTTCATATTTACATTAATAAACCAAATTATAATAAAAAAAATCCTTTTTTGTCACATATTTCAGGTATTTTTATTGTACATAAAGAATAAATATTTTCCCGATTTTTAGCACCTAAAAATCGGAGCCCTACTGGTGACCTAGGAAGAATACTTGTGGTTATTTTAAACCGATCTGTGATTTAAGGATTAAATTATTTTGGTTCGCCAATGTGCACTAGAAGTTATTTGAGAGACCACCTATCCAACTTTCCATCATTTATGGGGTTAGAGTAGATATGAACCCATATAAATGAACCATTGCCGCCTTGCGAGCGCTTGTGCGATTTCACAGAGAGCGACTGGATGAAGTATAGCTGCATGCTGCACATTTCAGTGTGATTCTCTGTTTCAGCGCGTCCATGTTGTTTTCGCGGCATTAAGTCAAAACACTTTATAATATCTGCAATCATCGTATGATAGGTGAGTTGTACAGTGTCCTGTAATTTCCACATACCATAGACGCTGAACTGCAAGCTCACGCCCATATGGCGGCGCGGCGAACCGCCAGCTGTTACTGTGGACAAGTAAACAACTGTCGAATGTTTGGGGAAACAAACCCTGAGGTTGGGCCGCTGCCAACGTGCTATCTTTGTTCCGCCCAAGCTCTTATTAACAAGGAATGCGATTGATTTCTTACTCACGAGAGGTGTTCGGGAACTAAGTTACGTCATTTTAGTTCACCGGGAAGCTGTGTTACATGGTCAGAAAATGAATCGCCATGACAAAAGACGATCTCTCCTGAATTATTCTCAACAGGCACAGCGAGACCGGTGGAGCAGTGGCGCATGCGCCAAGTGTCAAGGTAGAGTAGAGAGATTTTATTTGATTTAATTATTTATTTCCAGTGCTACACTTAGGCCTAGAGCTTAAGAACTCCTTTACAGTAGCGCCCTACATACGATACGATTAGGGCTTATAAAAATAAAACATTTCACATACATTCACAATATAAATAACAATATTCTAACAATGATAGCAACAAAAAGACAGTAATAATGCAATGATAATAATAATAATAATGGAAACATTATATACAAAAGAGTGCATACAGACTATCACAGCCTGAAAAACAAACAGCATATACAAGAAAAGATATTAACGTTGGTAGGTTGTCAGCTATTGTCCTGATGTTATAATTGAACTAATAGTATTTAACATAATGCAGTAATCAGATGTGAGATGTATACTGCTCCAAGAAGCAGGGCAGGGTGAAATACGTCTTTTGAGGGCTGCAGTGCTTGCAATCTTGACGAACTTATATAAATCGAAGGTGTTGAAGAGGCGTGAGGCGGTGCAAACAAAAGATGTATTGAACTTCATGGTTCGGTGTGTAGGAATCTACTTTGTAAAGAGAAATAAAATATATGGACAATTGGGGGTAGAAATGATAGAGAAAAGTATGCAGCAGATCGGCGTGCCCGAGGTCATTCGAGTGCAAACCAGTATGGCAGTTACACATGCGCTGGAAGTGCGTTTGCTATGACGTCGTGTCCCGTGAAATGGTTGGGCGCTGGTGGTCAATGTCTGGTGAAGGAAGGCCGAGTGTGCAATATGTTGTTGTTGTTTCGTTTGAGGGCCTTGGCGTACTCGATTCAATGTAATCTGCATAATTGATTTGAATTTTACCAGACAATGGTCTGAGAATCTTGTTATCTTGAAAAAACTTTTTGGACAACAGTTCTATAGTCAAGTCACTTATGCATTTATGATGAACTAGCTGTAATACCCGTGCTTCACTACTGATGAGAAATGACTAATGGTTAATGTAGAGACTAGACTAACTTAAAGACTAGAATTGTTGATGCCATAGATAATTTTGAGAAAATTCAATGCTTAACTCATCCAAACTCCATCTTAGTATCTCGCGCAAATCGCTCCACGTTTGTAATGTTCTAGCTGTGGAGGAATTCAGCAGTATTTTTACTATCTTTATTACTACAGTATTACTATTTATTATTAATATTATCATTAACAATAACATAGAAAGTAAGAATCCTACTCATACAGACACTAATACTTCCTATTCTTGACTACTGTGACGTTATTCTTGTAGACGCAACCAAAACATTAACTTTGAAACTTCAACGAGCTCTCAACTCTTGCATACGATTTATCTACGATCTGAGCTATGATAAACATATCACTCCCTATTATTGCGCTCTTTCCTGGCTGAAACCTGAACTACGTCGATCATATCACATTCTTGTCCAGATTTTCCGATTATTGTCTTACGATAGACCACTTTTTATTTTATTTTATTCAAGTACTTGTCTTCTTTCCATGGAAATAATACACGCCCTGGTTCTTCCCTCTCCATTCCTATTCATCGCTCCTCCATATACAACAACTCTTTTCATGTAGTGGGGTCTAGGCTGTGGAATACCCTTCCAGCCAGTGTCAGGGGCACCACCTCACTATCTAAATTCAAGACCACCTGCTAGGGCAGCCTGCTGAACACTGCTGACCGACAACAAGTGTGACTGGATGAGTGAATGAGAGTGTGAAAGTCATTATCAATGTCTATTATTATTTGTTTAATTTTGTCGCCATAATATGTTTATTGTATTTTATTAATGTGGTTCACAACCTACAACGAATAGCAGAAGACCTGGCTCCAATTTAACCGCGGAAAAAACATCAATGGTGGAATAATGAATGTGATGAGATGATTGAAAAACGACACCGAGCGTGGTTATTACACCAATCCCAAAAATCTGAAACATCTTTTCAAAATTTAGTTACACAACGAAAAGAAACAATTAAAACTTTAAGAAGAATAAAACGGCAATATCATACTGACACCCTACAAACAATTGAAGAGGAATTCAAAATTTCACAATCGCGGAATTATTACAAAATCTTTAAACAACATCTGAAAGAATATGAAGCACCTACCTTATTGTTAAAAGATGAAAATGGTAAATTGGCCCACAACAACCAGGATAATGCACAAATTATGGCTAAATATTGTAAGACACTCCTAAACTGTGAAGAACCCATATAATTTCTCCAATTGGATGTTGACACTCCAATAACAACACCACCGGAGAACATTAACCCGCCCACATTAGAAGACGTTTACATAGCACTGAATGAAATGAAGAATTTCAAAGCCCCTGGAGAAGACCAGACTTTTGCAGAGATTTGGAAGTATGCTGGAAATTCGGCAAAAATCGCTCTTCACCAACAACTAGTCAACATCTGGATTACAGGAAAATTTCCTGAACATTGGAGATCAGCTATCATCCATCCACTACATAAAAAAGGGGATAAGACAGACTCTAACAATTACCGAGGGATTTTACTCCTGGATGTTACCTATAAAAAAATTCTCGAATTCTTCTCAATTGAATTAAAGTACAACTTGAAAATGAATTAGGAGAATATCAAGGAGGTTTCAGGCCCTGGAGAAGTTGCCCAGATCAAATTATGAGCCTAAAATTGATAATGGATTATAATAGAAAAAGGAATAGAGATATGGTGATAACATTTATCGACTTTAAAAAAGCATATGATTGTATTCATAGAGAATCTTTATTAAAAATTCTAAGGCACATGGGATTACACCCCAAATTGACAAATCTCATAAAACTAACTCTTACAGGCACCAAATCAAAAGTTAAATTCAGAGGTGAATTCTCTGACCCATTTGAGGTCACAACCGGTTTACGACAGGGTGATGGCTTATCACCATTACTATTTAATTGTGCATTGGAAATGGTAATGCGAGAATGGTCTAAGAAATGCCCTCCAAATATAAAAATAGGGATAAAAATTCAAACAAACTGTCTTAGTTTTGCAGACGACATGGCATTATTGGCGAAAGATTTAGAGGAAGCCAAAACACAGATATCAGAGCTTCAGACAATTACAAATAAAATTGGCCTTAAGATATCATTCGAAAAAACAGAAATCATGCCACAAAAACCAACACCATTAAAGGAAATACAAATTAATGATACAAAAATTAAAATTGTAACACGATTCAAATATCTAGGAGAGCTAATAACAAACAATTTAAATGAGAAAGCGTCAATTCAAATAAGAACCAACAAGTTATCTAGGACACAAAAATTAACATGGGAAACTTACAAAAAGAAATGCTTATCAATTAATGCAAAAATTAAACATTACAATACAGTCATAAAACCGGAAGCCACATATGCAGCAGAAACATTATTCCATCTAAATGAACATTCTAAAACCGACAGATTACAGAAGATCGAAAGGCGAATTGGAAGAACTTGTATCAATAAAGGATATAAAAAAGATGGGCAATGGCGAATAATACCTAACAATATGGTCTATGACAACCTAGAACCCATTACTGATACCATGCGAAAGAAAAGACTAGGATTCTTTGGGCACATCATGAGAATGCCAGATTCACGTCTTCTAAAACAACTAGTGCAGTACAATCTTGCTTCAAAAAACACAACAACTGGATGCCGATGGTTAAAAGAAATCAGAGAGGACTTAAAAGAAATTGGCCTAACAACAGAAGATGCTGCAAATAAGAAAAGTTTAACTACAGCACTTAAAAATATGACGTTTCATTTTCCACTCACAAAGAAGAAAATTCCTACAAGAATATTTTCCGCCGAAGAACGGGCAAGACGATCAATACGCATGAAGAAGTACTGGGAGGACCGCAAGGCTCGTACAGTTCCTACAAGTCGACGAACTAATGGTTGAGTAAAGTGATCCTTTGTGGTCTCAAAAGAAGAAGAGGAAGAAGAAGAAGAATTTGGTTAAGTGTAAGAGAGGGCCAAGAGCCCTAACTGCGCCACCAATAAAGGCAATACTTATAATTATAATAATAATAATAATAATAATAATAATAGAAATGGCTTTAGACCATAGCTCCTAAGTCCGGTTCAGACATTGGCTCTGCGTGTTTTGTTTTGTTTTGGCGATAAAGAATATCAACACGTAATTCCAGAATCCGACGCAACAGCGCCTCTCCATCTAAATTAGACTTGAGAGAGTGCCGGGGTCGCTTGGTGTAAGTGGCTTGCAACTGTGTGGATAGCTGGATATTCGGGTTCGAATCCCGACTGCGATCACATTTTCAAGTCTTCCTCAACAAATGTTAATAATAATAAATAATATATTGTATAATCTACTTCTACTATATATATAAACATGAATGTTCGTTTTTGTTCGTCTTTTATGCGTTCCTATACCGTTCATCCGATTGCAATGAAACTGTGGTGAGTTGTTGTGCACACTCCTGCGATGGTTATAGGCATAGTAAATCCAATTTACAATAGATAGCGCGCGAGTAGTATCAACAAATGAGTGTTGGCGCACGATTCGTTGCAACAAAGTCCCACATGCGTTCATGTACCATTCATCCCATTAGGAAGAAATTTTGGTGAATTCTTGTTCCCACTCCCGCGAAGGTTTCTAACTTAATAAATCCATTTTACAATAGGTAGCGCACGAGTAGATTCAAAAAATAAGTGACGGCGAATCGCTTCAACAAAGTCCCGCATGCGATCTTATCCGATTGCGATAAAACTTTACTGAGTTGTTGCGCACGCTCCTACGAATGTTTCTGAATTAGTAAATCGATTTTACAGAAGTTTAGAGGAAGTTGACGGAAAAGGAAAAAAAAATATTTTGTATCCGAAAGCACTTCAACAAAGTCACAACGCCAACACTTTCTTTGATTGACGTTACAACGCGGGCCGGGTACAGGTAGTTACTAACTTAGTCAAATCCTCTTCTACCCATCGGTGTCGAGGTTTTACAAAAGGAGCGCCAAGCCATCCTCTCTCTGCTCAGCTGTTTTGCTTTCCTCCATTCTATTCCTCTCTCCTCAACTGCCCTCCTGACATTTTCCTCCCACGTCTTCCTTGTTCTCCCTCTTGTTCTGTTGCCCTGCACTCGTGTTTCACATACTCTCTTGGCAATTCGTGATTCCGGCATATGTTGAATGTGGCCGCACCACCTCATCTGATTCTCTTCGACCTTTTGCTGAAGTGGTTCAACTCCTAGACCCGTTCTTATGGTCTAATTCCGGATCCTGTCACGTCTCGTCTTGCCTTCCACTTTCCTCAAATACCGCATTTCCATTGCCTGCACTTTGCTGCGGTACCTGTCTGTGAGGCACCAAGTCTCACTGCTGTACAGCAGTACTGGTGTATAGACAGCCCGAAATATTGCCATGTTTGTGTTCTTTGAAACTTCTCTGTTGTTAAGGAAGCTTGACTTTATTTAATTGAACAATCTACCGGTAGCCTGCACTCTGCTATTGATCTCACCCTCAATTTTCCCATCTCTTTGTAGTGTTGCTCCCAGATACTTGAAGCTTTCAGTTTGTTCCAGGTTGGTTCCTCTTATATTCACCTGCTGCACAGTTTCTTCTCGTGACACTAGCATTGTCTGTGCCTTAGCAGTGTTGATTTTCATCCCACTATTGGATAATTCTTCATCCCATACGTTAATATTATGTTGTAGGTGTTCTTGGGTGTCTCCCATCAGCAGGATGTCATCTGCAAAAACGAAATGTGAAGCAAACACTGACTTCGTGTTCCTATAGCAAAGATGGAACTTCTTCACTCTCGAATTGCAGGTTTTAATGACCGAGTCCATGAGTTATGAACAGGAGTGGACTTAAAATGCATCCCTGTCTCACTCCCGATGTCATCTGGAACTCCTCTGACTCTGCATTTGATGTTCTGATATAGTTTCTACACTTCTTGTACATGCTCTTCAGTGCTACCAACAGGCTCTCCTCCACGCCCTTCTGTCGCAAAGCTTCCCAGATCTTGTACCGCGAGACTCTGTCGAAAGCCTTCTCCAAGTCAATACAGGCCATGTGGACCTCTTTGCCCTTTTTAAGAATCTTGTCACGTATCTGTCTTGCACTGAAAATCAAATCCTGTGTACTCCTTTCTGACCTAAATCCACACTGTGCTTCATCAAACTGGGGTCCTACAATTGTCCGAAGTCGGTCTCCCAACACTCGTGCATAAATCTTTCCTGGTACACTTAGCAGTGAGATCCCTCGATGATTCCCGCATTCCCTATTATCTGCTTTCTTAAAAATGGGGATGATAATGCTGACTTCCCAATATTTGGGGATGCTCTTTGTCATTCAGGCAAGGTTCAATACTTTTAACAGTAGTCTCTCTCCCTCCTCACCCATATACCTCAGCATCTCCGGGATGATCTGATCATGCCCGGCTGCTTCACCCAGCTTCATTTTCTTCAGTGCCTTTTTGACCTCCTCCATTGTAATCTCTATTCCTTGATTTGTCTCTCTTCTTAATTCCTGTTCTTCTTGATCTGTCTCTTGCCCTTCCGCTACTAAGAGTTCCTTAAAATGTTCCTTCTATCTTTCCATTATATCCTTTTCTATTCTCAGTTGGTTTCCATGCTTGTTTTTAATAAATTTGAGTGGACATTCCTTCCTCTTCCTCATATTCTTCATAATTTTATAGAAGAGGTTTTGATTTGTACTATAATTCTCTTCCATCTCTTTGCCAAAATTGTCCCATGTCGTTTTTCTTGCTTCTTTAACTGCATTTTTAGTTTGTTGCCTCTGGTGTTTGTAGAGATCATAATCCCCCTGTGACCTAGTTGTAAGATACTTCTGCCAAAGCTGCTTCTTCTTCTTCTTCACCTCTGCTTGCACCTCCTCAGTCCACCATGCCGTCCTCTTCTGTTGTACTCCAGCCTTTGACACTCCACAGGTTTCTTCTGCCGCCCTCAAAATTGTGTGCTTAAACAAGCCCTATGACTCTTCAAAGTCCAATTCCTCTATTCCTATCCCCTGAAATCTATCACATATCTTCTCCTGATATGCTGCTCTCACATCTTCCTCCTCCTTGAGTCTATACCCCTTTATCTTCTTCTTTGTTTTTTCCCCTCCCCTGTTGTTGTTGTTTCGGCTTCGATGTAACTGCCATCTTGATAACCAGCAGGTAGTGATCGCTACCAATCTCAAACCTCCTGTGTACCCTGGCATCCAGCACATTCCTCATCATCTCCTTCTCTACAAGCACATAGTCTATTATAGACTTCTCTTGTCGGTTTGGCTCTTCTCTTGTATACATATGGATCCTCTTGTGTTGAAACATGGTATTTGAGACAAGCATCTCCATTGTCATTTTGTGTCTCTTCACTATGTCTTCCCATCATCTCTTCCCATCCCTCTACTCTGTTGCCAACTCAGCCGTTAAGGTCACCCAGTACGAACACTCTTCCTTTTGCATCATCTATGGTCTTCTTCAGTTCTTCATAGAAGACCTCCTTCACTTCCTTAGTGTTATCCTCATTGGGTCCATAAGCTGCAATAAAGGTCATATCCTGAAAGTCTCTATCTCCCATCTCTATCGTCAGTTGTAAGATCCTCTCACTAGTGTATTGCCATTGCCTATATCCTTCCGGCACCAAATTCCGATTTCTACCGCTTGCTCCTCACTCTGTGCCACTCCTGAGTAGAAAAACAGAAATCTTTTTCCACTTTACTGATCCATTATTTGTTCACATCCTCGTCCTTTCTTCTTGGTTTCTGTAATAGCTAAAACCTGTACTTGTGATTTCGGGAGTTCAGTTGCCAGTTTTATTTCTTTCCCCTGTATATCCCTCACGTTCCTTCTTCCTATTTTCATTATCATTTTTCCTCGCATAGTCGTCAACGATTTAATCAGGCCGGTTTTCTCCTTTTTTTTTTTTAACTTTGGATTTTCGGGCTAGTGAGTTGTTGGCCCACTGCGCCTTAGTCCAGTGGAGGGGCTGCCTCCTCATAGTCCCTGGACTTACTAGATTTTTACAGGGTTTTCTCCCTTCTCCTATGTGGACAATCCCGTTCACTTGTCTCTGGTGTTCGAGACCTGCTAGCTCGGGGATGTACCGCCCCATCTCGGTCCCTGACTGCACTCACCCTGCCCCTCACGACGCACAGTGTGTCGAATCCCAATTCTACTGTATTTATTAACTTCGTTAATAGTGCTGGGATTCTATTAAAAGTTGGCAATATACCGTTTTCAAGGTCGCTGAATTAATTTCTGGCATCGTCTAAAGTGTACGATCTTCGGGGGTAAATATATAGGGGTGAGGGGGCAAGGGGAGGGGTAAAAAATGACCGAAAGCAACAAAAGAATCATCCCTTTTCGGTAGTAAAAATCACGATTTGGATATGAATATCATAGTTTATGACAGTGGTAAACATACTATTTAAAATTGGATAAAATATGAATAACAATGAGACTTTCAGTCAAGTATTCTTGTTACACCTTATTTGAGGGAATAGACAAAGTTACTGTATGTAGAATCATCCATTAAATTATTATTAAACATAGAACAATGAAATAGCACAAAAAATAACATTTATTTTCTTAAAATAAATAAAAAATATTAGTCAAAATCATGCAAACAATTTCTTTATAACAAAATGTAATTTTACAGTCCGTTAATGACGTAGTTTTAGTAAACATACTTCACACACGACAACAATATTATTTCTCTAGAAAAGGATGGAAATAAAGACAACATATATTGAGTAATAGGCCTAGGCCTATTTCTTCTAATGCAAATAAAAAGAAAACATCCATTCGTCAAGTAAAGTTCTCATTAATCTCACTCCCCTTAATAATAACAAAATGTCTAATGTTCATTCGTCGCCTGATTCTTCTGTAGAGTCCAGAGCATCGTAGTCATTGCTATACTGGTCTTCATCATTTGATGTCAAAGTTCCTTGGGAGTCATTAGGTAACTCAATAGCTTCCATAGGTAGATTACCAGGAGTTTTACGTGGCATTGTTCTTCCTGCACTCTCCCATTTTTGTTAATATTATGGGATATGAACTTAATTTCGTTTCTTAGCTCCTGAACCTGAGTGTCAGTAAGAGTTTTAGGATCACATTTATTCATAACATATTGAAATATGACGTCTGTACGCCCCTCTTTACAACACGACCGCCACGCTTTGAAAAATTCTTCTCGCGGTAATGCCCGCATAGTCACTGAAAATAGGAAAATAAACCATCATGCACATTCGTGCGCAACCAAACCACTACATTAAATTTCCCATCGAATGACGTTTAAAGTAAAGTGGCACTTCGAGGCACTCATAAAGTAAATAGGCCTACTTTATTTAGTGCAAAAGCTTGTATTACGCATTACTATTCCATGAGTCGCAGAAGGCAACAACCTCATTGAACTCACAAAAATCACAACGTTCGATTCACTCCGACACCTCCTATCAAATGATCTGATAACTGCCAGGAAGACGTTTCAGCACCTATAACCTCCCTCCTACGCTCCAGACAGCGGAAAGGAAGACCGAAGGTCACCATCTGGTTTGTTCACTATCGAATGAGCCAGTTTTTGCTTTCATTTGGGGCAGTGAATTTTTTCCACCTATAGTGCGTCTCTACCGTAAAAGGCAGTACGCATTAAATGGGGCGCGCTGATGCCAGATCTACTGCGTATACAAAGTTCTGCAAGGCCGGGCACATGATGTAATATAACTCGTATACAGGCGTGCTTTTACGCAAAACTCGGGAAATTTAAATTATATTTGTTTGCTGTATATAACTGTAGCTCATACCTTGCAGCGAACAATGCTACAATATTTAGATATGATACGCCGAACCTCAGAGCGCGAGTTTCATGCACACATTATAACAATTTATATATTTCAACTAGCAGGTACCCGCGGCTTCGCTCGCGATCAAGTCAATGGGGACGATGCAATTGTACACCTGCTGTTAAGTGTGTGCGATTGCGCATTGTTAATAGAAATTTCGAATATTGTTTGAAGAGGGAACTGCACTCTTGCACACTGGAATGGCAAATCTATCGGAATATGGGGAATCAAAAGTATCTTTCCTTACCTATAGTAAAATATCTCTGACCTTGGCCGTTGATGTACATTATGCACTCTCTTCCAGTGTTACATCCCAGGGATTGAAATTCTCCAACAACCCTTTTGCCTCACATGCCTCTCTAAGTAATTAAAATTCCCAACTGTTGTTGTTTGAGTCTTCAGTTTCTTGACTGGACTGATGCAGCCCTCCATGACTCCCTCTCCTGAGCTAATCGTTTCATCTCTATATCGCTACCACACCCTACATCCGAGGCAATCTGTTTTACCCTGGTCTACCTTACAGTTCTTGTCCTTAACCCTCCCATCCATAACTAAGCTTGCTATTTCTGGGTGTCTTAATATGTGTCGTACCAACCTATATCTTCTCTTCAATAGCAGTCGCCAGAAACATCTCTCCACTCCCACTCGTCTTAATAGCTCTTTATTTGTTACCCCATCTACCCATCTGATCATCATCATTCTCCTGTAACACCACATTACAAACGCTTCAATTCTCCTCTTTTCTGCTGCACCATTAGACCAAGTTTCACTTCCTTATAGTGTCACGCTCCAGACAAAAGCTTTCAAAAATTACTTCCTAATATCTAAATGTATATTCGATGTCAACAGATTCCTTTTCTGTAGAAATGATGTCCTTGCCTGAGCCAACCTCTTTGCTTCGTCCATCACTGGCTATTTTTCTTCCTAAGTAACAGAAGTCTCCTACTTCCCGTAGCGTTTCACCTGCCAATTTGATGTGCATAGAGGTTTCTGATTTATTTTGGCTGCATTCCAATAATTTTGCTTTACATTTATTAATTTCCATCATGAATTATTTCCTCAAGACGGAGTCCATACCATTCAAAAACTCATTCAATTCCTCTGGCGTATCGGTCAAGATGACGATCTCATCAGCAAATCTCTAAGATGAAATTATTTCTCTTTGAATCTTCGCTCCCACTTAAAATTTTTCTCCAACTACCTGTTTATTGTGTTTTTAGAGATCTTTGAAATGCGTTGCCCTCGCACATGGTGTAGATGCATTGTCAAAAGAAAACATTCCATGTTACGAACATGGGCCGCATAACCTGCACCGAAAGCCTATTCTGAACAGCAGTTCCTTGAACTCAGATTTGCCAACATTTTATTGTATCTTTCCATGTGGTATATCTCTGTACCTCAACACACAGAAGAGTGCTTTAAAAATCATGTCTTGTGTAAATTTTGGAAAAGGTAGTGAGTGTGGTTTTTGCCGGAGTGGATACTCGCTCGTAGAAATTCTTTTCAGTAAAATAGACTGGTTCACAATTTTGTAAGTGCACATTGAGGTATGTGACGGCGGGATGCCTTAAGTGTTACGGACACGGCAATAGCCACCACAGAGCTTCGTTGCTACTGAAATAACGACCAGACTGTTATTTTTACTTAACTATACGGGATTTGTGAGCCCAGTGTTTATGAAATTGAACGTAGCTATATCGCTACCTTTATTTAGTAGCTGCTACTGTAAAACTTTCTTCAGCTATTCCCAATTAATTGGGGTCGCCGTAGCCAGCCAGGCTTATTTCGGTTTTGGCCGGGGATTTAAGGCCGGATGCTCTTCCTGACGCCACGTGATTTTCCAGGTGAAAATTCCACCCCGCTGTCACCGGGATTCGAACCCCGGCCGTCCTGGTGAAAGGCGAGAAGCTAAGCCACTGCGCCATCACGCTTCCCTAGAAGCCGCTACTGTAGTGTTTACAAATTAAAGGTGGTATTAGAAGGCGCCTTCCCTATTTTTTTACCCCTGGCACTACAGACCATGAAGGGCCTAGGCCTATCATGCGACCGCTTCCCAGCCATTTGGCCTGCAGATATTGTGGTGACGCGTGGTCAGTGTACCGTGTCCCCTCGGCCGTTAGTCTTGTTCTTCGTGACCAGGGCGCTGCCTCGCTATCAGACAGCTACTCAATTGTCCTCACGAAGCTGAGTGCACTCCGTTGCAGTCCTCACGTCAGTGTCTAAAATCTCTGATGGAGCCAAGAATCGAACCCGGGGCCTCCGGATGAGAGGCAGGCGCGTTACCCTGTTCTTATTGTGTTCATATATATCTTGAAAAAGATAACAAATTGATTGGCTTTGCCTCCTACAGGGATATGTATATAAAATCGGATGTCATACCGTGAGGTTCAGTTGCCATGGAAACGGACTTGCCATTATTTCATCAGTTTATCAGAGTAAAGATAGTTTTCTGCGAATATCTTTGAAACGGTTGGTTTTAGGGCCTTAAAATGTGGTTTTCGGTGTCCCGTAGGGACCTACCGAGTATTGTTCCTTGCATCGAGGGGCGTAAAATGAGCTTTGTCCGGTCTTTTTGCGACAACTTCGATATTTTGTCCCGGTTGAGTATTTTTGGTGACTTTTCAGATATGTTGCCTGTTCCACGGGAACAATGATTTATTTCCGGATGAAAGGATGCCTATATGTTATCCCAGGGTATAAGCTGTCTCCATTTCAAATTTCATCCAAATCCGTCCAGCCGTTTTAGTGTCAAGAGGTAACAAACTAACACACACACACACAGACTTTCACAATTATAATATAATATAGGGATATAGGGATATAGGGATTATTCATGAATATGATAATATTATAATATGTTATTCCCGGGATGAAAAAATGCAAACCACGGAAACCACTTAGAGGATGGCTGAGGTAGGAATCGAACCCGCCTCTTCTCAGTTTTGTCTCATGAAATTGAGTACACCCCGTTCTAGCCCTCAGACCAGAATTAAATTTCTTGGCGGAGCCGGGATTCAAACCTGGGCCTCCACGGTGACAGCCAGGAATGCTAGCCACTACGATACGCAACGAGGCGGACAATTTATAAAGAACTCAAGGACCACTTCATTTCACAGTTTAACTTCACACCATCAGTCGGGGAGATACTGGCCTGCGTAAACAAACTTACGCAGCGTCAGCGGTGGGTGGGAGGAATAAGTGCGATAACTTATGAATGCTATCTGATATCGAGCTCTGGTTTGTTTTAAAAACTTTTTCACATATTGATGAACATTTCTTCTCGCTTAGTCACCAACCTAAAGTCAATAGTAAAAAAGTTTGTCGCTACGTGACTTTCCTGTGATACCATCTCAGATTTTTCAAGTAACATTTAAGAAAAAAATCATAACTTTCTTACTATGAAAATAATTACTGCCCTGAGAAATAGAGTATCTTCTACCAACATCAGGCAATCTAAAAATAAATTCTTGATCTGTTGCGATCATTGGTTCATCATCTATGGCGTGATAAGTTTTATATCTTGAAAAATATAGATTTGCGCTAAAATATCGTAATTGTGAAAATTGGGCCATGTGTTAATTATTTATGGCTTTTGTTTTTACACCTTCATAAAGAGCGGGAAATTCTCTATAAGACCACGCAAACATTTTCTTAGATTTGTCACTTTCAATTATTGGGAAATGGCAACATCGCCGGGGTGGAAGAGGACGAAGCTAATTGCAGGACATAGGAGTGCGAGTGAGAGGCAACTATTACATTTAATTCCATACTGTCTTTTAAGGTTGAGACGCTCTGTAGATATGGGATTCGACACACTGTGCGACGTGGGCGTGTCAGCCAAGAGTTGCCTAGGTGCACACAGTTACAGCTCAAGCCCCCTGTATGCCCTAGGCCGAGGAGCGTACAGGTAGTATAATATAATATATAGGGCTCGGATTTTTAGGTGCTAAAAATCGGGAAAATATTTATTTTTTATGTATTAAAAATACCTGCAATATGTGACAAAAATGTAAAAATATTTAATTATAATTTAGTTATTTAATGTGAATATAAACATATGCAGTATTCACGAATGCAATTTATGCTATGTCTCACTGACTGCTGAAGCATTACAATACACAACGAGACACATCTTCAGGTTGTCCATCACAAATGACCGACGATTATCGCGAAATACTTTTTCTGAAGGCGCGAAACTGCAATATGTTTCTTGCCGTCGAGGTGTTGTGTAACTTGTGATCGCTGTTCAGCCTTGATTGTTTTCCCACGCCCCCATCAGAAGTAAAATTATCCTTAAATTCTGCAACAGACGATAACTTGTAATTGTCTTTACTTTAGGCATTGTAGAACTGCCTTACACTTCACAGTGCCAGAAATGAACTGCTTGTGAGTGACACTGGTTCCAGGTAGCTGGGGGTCTAGCACGTGGTGCAATATGGCTGTAGATAAGGAAACGCCCGACTTCCACAGTGAGTGGCACGGGGCGACAAGTTAAGAATAACACAGTTTGCAAGCTGACTTACGCTCTGCATGAAGATTAGATAGCTCACAGGTTCTTTTCCGTTGAGTATCACAGAACAAAAATGCAATAAACTAAAAGATCTAGCATACTGATTTTTTAAAATGTAAATATTATGTATTTTATGTGCTAAGCAGGAATTAATGTATTTATAGAAAACATTCTTAAAATATGTATTTACATTTAAGAAAATATTTATTTACCTAAAAATCCGAGCCCTAATAATACATACTCTGCATTCTTAAGTATTTCATGAGTTTCACTGTGTAGCAGAATTCTTAGAATTTATTTGGTTGAAGCAATGTTCTCACATTAGCCAAACAATAGTAGTCTATGAAAGTGTTTCCTCTCATACAAACGTTTTCTCTTCTTGGCACAATAGTTGTAATCTCCGCTGACACGAAACGACGATAGCTTGTCCATGAATAGGTCAACACGGAACCTCCGAATTAATGTATAATAATCTTTGGCCACTAAGTGTGATGGCTGTTATCTGGCCTCAATTTACTCAATATGAATACTGTTTTAAAATAGAATACCACATGACCCTAACTGTGTGTCTCTGTTTCAGGTAAGTCTTTACATCATTCAGCCTCTGGGTCTTCACAGTGGGGAATGAACAATGGACACCTGCGAATGAACTCTCAGTCAGATACGCTATAGGTAAATTATTTCACTACTTTTAAGGGACTAATAGCGATAATTTTTGCACTAAAGCATAGATTTTGTGTGACCACAACCCCAAAGCCAGGATAATATCGACCAGAACTAGAGCGCAAAACAAGTCTAACCTATTAGAGGATAACTAGCGGACCCGTGCGAGAATTCTCCATGTGTACAGACTACCCGCCCTGCTCTAGTGCTATGCGTGCTAAAATGTATAGAAACTTATAGAAACACACTCACCCAGGAACACTCAAGAGGCTCTCCACTGAACAAACACTCAAACAAACTCAACACATACTGTAAGTTATACTCACCTCATACAAAATGAATTTAACACACAATAACACCCACAGTGACAAAGTATTAACGAACTCGAAAACAGTTGGTGTGAGCGCACAAAACCAGAATTTCTCAGTGTTACCAAACGCATTAAATTGAATCCAGCAATGCCGTAATGCAAAATTACATGTTTTGCCAGAGTAAATTTTACAAACTAGATATTTTGTAATGAATAAAAATCACAATCCTTATTTTGACAACATAAATATAATATTTTTTATGTTCGACGATGTTGAAATGTAAATAGTCTATTATATGTCTGAAAACTGTATCAAAATGGGGGGCATTAAAGTACTACTTTTTATTATGATACAGTTTCTCCAACCAATCAGAGCTCAATAATTTCATTCATTGGCCAATTAGGTAAGGATAGCTTCGCACATGCACTCAAAATCCAAAATATATGATTATATGATTTGAAAGTTGACAATGTAGCTTACTTTTACCTTACCTAGGTTTACCTTATGGATTTCTGTCTCTCTATGGTGGTATACTATCTAATGCAGGAGCTACACTGTGTCATATTTGTGGTCTCGTTGTTCGAGGAATACGATACAGATCGCGTTTTGCTCGGCGCCGCGCCGTGTGCGACGAGACGAGAATAGCTTCATGGCTCATTCTGAAGCGCAAAGGAAGTTCTGAGGAAAGTTCTTATAATTATACTTGCCGAAATTAGCACAATCATAATACTGTTCCTTTTGCGTCAGTGTTCCGTTACACATTGCGCATTTGGTATAACGTGTCATTTACCCTTCATACCCGCCGTATTAAGTAAATAAACAAGTAGTTCCGTGAAGAACTATACAGCCTATTTCCATATATTCCACTCATGTTAATTGCCTCTATCACCATACAAAATTTCAGTTTGATTGATGTAATAGATTCGTAGATATTGAGAACCGTCTAAATATTTCGGATGGTCACCATGTTGGATTTTTATATATGTAGGTCTTAAGAGTTATGTACTATTAGATGACGATTATTGCGTAGGTTCATTATTCAGACGTTGACTTCGATCGCATGATTAGGAGACAAGAGATAAAAACTCATTTTTGAAATTTCGCACAGCCGCCTTTTTGAGGTTATGTAAACAATTGAACTAAATTAGATGCCAGTAAATTACAATGTATATAAATATTTACTGTACCAAGTTTCACTGCGTTTGGATGGTTAAATCGCGAGAGAAGTCTATTTAAATGTTTCAACTTGGCTTGGCCGCCATGCTCGTTTTGTAGTTAACAGGTTTTTGAACGTCTCATAGGTGATCTTCTATTAGTGTCCTCTATCACCGTACACAATTTCATGGTGATATCAGTAATAGTTTCGGAGATATAGAATGCCGGTGAAATATTTCGCACAGCCGCCATGTTGGATTGGTGAGACATAATAAAATTTGTAGCGCACGGTCGGGGTCGGCCGAAATGGTACTATGACCTTACCGAATTTCATTGAAATCGCTCCATCCGTTTAGAAATTATTAGGGGGGGGGACACAAACACACACACGGACAAAAGGTAATCTCATAAGCCTATTTTTTTTTTTTCATAAAATGAAAATGGGCTAAAAACGGGGTCTGTTTCTCAAATGTCTTACATTGACTGATTGATAAAGTTGAAGGGTCTTAGCATTCAGTTCTTGAGTGAGTTGTTGTTGATTCACTTAAATGAATTGTGACATCGTGTACTTGGGTGGGTATAGAATTTATCTGATAACCTGTGTCTTAATGGTGGCTGTATTAGTGTGTGTAATTTGGATGGTTAGGATTTGGAAGGAGGTGGCTCTGAGTTAGGAACCATCCCTACATTTGTCTGGAGTAGAAGTGGGAAACCACGGGAAACCATTTCTAGGGCTACTAAGGTGGGAATCGTGCCAGCAACTTCTCAGTTTTTGCCTCACGAGGCTGAGTGTACCCCGTTCCTGCCCTCAGAGCAGAATGAAATTTCCTGGCAGAGCTGGTAATCGTCCTTGAGTGAAGAAGAAAGAATAGCAAGTAGTTCCGTGAAGAACTTGACTGCCTTTTATATTATATTATATTATATTATATATTTTTATATTATATTATACTGGTCCTTTCTATCTCAGAAATAAGTGATGCCAAGTTTCTATGTGGTGGCCTATTATGAACTTAGTATAACACCATTTTTTAACTGATTCTTAATCCCCTAAACGGTTAATTGTTGCATATCCCTTCAAAAAATACACACACAGTAGGCAAAATATTTCCTACCTTGCCAGGGAATTGTTACCGCTAGACGTGGAGCGGGGCTGTTGTGTATGCATTACGTCAGCTCGCCAAGTTATGGCTGCCACGGGCGGGTGCGGGGTAAGACAGGGAACGTATGTACAGTCAGACAATGAGAACACACCGCACAGCGCACGACTCAGCACGAAGAATGCACACACGTGACATGGGATGAGGTTTCGCTGGCGTTCTATTGCAGGCGTGTGGCTGTGCAGAGCGCATTAGTTCCGATTTCCGCCACCAGCAACAATTCGCTGGTAGGGTACCGGTAATAAAGACGCTAAAGATCTTATTGCGGTAGGTTAAATATTTTAAACATTTGGGCTACTGCCATCTTGATTTTTAGGCAACGGGATTACCTTATACGCGTTAACCTTCAGCACCCAAGATAGCAGGTTCAATCCCGTCTCAGTCCGATGACATTTAAGGATAAGGGTGTTCAGATGCGATAACTTCACGTCAACAGACTTATCACCACGTTAACGAACCTCTTCTTGAGGAAATTCCGATTATCCAGTCCAGAGGAAAGTTTTCCTTATTAAATGATTAACGTATACGCATTGTATTAAATTGATAACTTTCATATATGGCTATTTTAACTTGGCAAACGTTTCTAAAACTCCTTGGATTGCAACTTTTTCGTTCCTACAAAAAGTCTTTCCCGTTTCTTTTCACACTGGCAAATGCCGGGATGACACCTGATTTCAAATTCCGACATGTCCATCCCAATCATATACCTTAATACAGACTACAGTTACACACAGTCACTATAGAAACACTGGTTATCACACAAATTCAATTCACTCACATGTACATGGTACTTATGACCAGGCCATTTAAACCTCCTCAAATAATTAACAACAATTAAAATAGTAAAGAGCAAACGTTCACGAAATTTTCGATACTACTCCAGAACGCTGAAACAATGTTGCTGAATAATGGCGATCAACCTCGTGGTGTGGCGGCTAGCGTTCTTGGCTGTCGCCCCGGAGGTTCGGGTTCGATTCCCGGCTCTGACAAAAAATTCTAGCGTGAGGTTTGGGTCGGGGTACACTCAGCGTCGTGAGGCAAAACTGAGAAGAGGATGATTCGATTCCCTTATCTGTGGATTCCCCACTTCTATTCTAGGCAACATGCTGGGATGGGTTCCTAACTTAAGGCCTTGGCCGCCTCCTTCCCAGTCCTATCCCCAATTTACAAATACCCAGGACAGCCACTACCACACACACACACACCAAAAATATGACCTCGATGTTGCAGCCCCTAAAATAAATAACAACAACAACAACGAATAATGGTGTGGTTCAGTGTGAAATTGATCGTCTCGTTTATTTGCTATTGAGGTCTAAATCCTAGTTCTGTGGTAGATTTATTTATTTTGTTATTTATCGTATGGCTTTTAGTGCCGGGAGTGTCCGAGGACATGTTCGGCTCGCCAGAGGCTGTAGCTGATTCAATCGGACACCCATAGGGTTAGCTACAGGTTCCGTTCAATTTCAAGTCACTGACACCTAGTGGTGAACGTTGGAACTTTGATAGAGCGTTCCAACGAAATCTAACCTAGAATTTAGCTTCACACAAGTTCAATTAGTGGTGGGCTCTTTTACATGCCATAAATCTATGACATGGGACCGCCGGCTTTACTTTCCCTTCGAAGGAAGGCATACTGTAGGAATTTAAGGCTCTTTAAAAAATCCTACGACTTCGGCCGGGTTTGAACCCGCTATCTTGGACACAGCAGTTCAGCTTGCTACCAACTACGCCACCGATACGATCCTGGAGGGCATCGACCCCGTGAGTGCCCAAAGAAAGATTGGATGGATAGAATCAGCGAAGAACTAGCCTACTGTTATGCGGCCTCAAACCTGAAGATGCCCTTGACAGGAAGAAGTGGCGAACCCTGCGCCAATGCGGGAAATACGCTTGGAAAGAAAGAAGTTTAAATTCAAGTATCCGTTGTTTTGAAACCGATTGTGAATTTCACAGGCCACAGTCTCTGTTTAAGCAATAGGAGTGGGAGTATCGCTAAATTAACATGTCTGCTTGGTCACGGTCAATAATGAAATACCTTTCACCTAGAGTAGCACCACCGATACTCAAAAACATTACAATAACTTGTTCAAATTTCAATTTAATTATCATTAGTTTACTACGCACATTGGTGGGTGACAGTTAAGCTGTAAATCATTTTTACTGCCACATTGTGCAAATTGACATTACAGAGACCAAATCCAATGCGGCAACTTAATTCCATTGGAATGGTGTCTTAGTTGCCAGCAGCTATTTTGAACGACTATTTAGTATAATGAGTTCCCTGTTTGGCGAGTCAACGTGGGTCAACCATGCATATGAACAAGACCACACCTCGTAAATACGTTTGCATACATAATACCACGTCCCGACTTCGCACCTACCGCGGACGGATGGGGGTAAAGATAAAGTCAGTTATGTACTGCTCGAGTCTAAGCTGCGTGAACCTGAGAGGAATGTGCATCGCGGACTATCAGTAGTGGTGTTGACGAGTGATGAGGTTTCTCGGTCCGTGCATAGTACAGAACCAAATACATTGGTCGGTGACTCACTCACTCATTCCTAACACCACAGCGGTTTGAGCAGCGGCCGAATGTTAGCAGTATTGGAATAGAAAGGAATACCATATATCACGGTGGGCTGTTGACAGATCATTCTCTTCACGCCCGAGCCTTCCCTGCTCTTTCTCCTCACCCCGCAAGTTCATAGAGCTTGGACTCGAGCAGTACTTAACTTTTTATAATATTTAGCTTTTAGTGTCCGGATCGCCAGAGGCTGTAACTGCTTCAAGCGGACACCCATGGGGTGAGCTACAAGTACCGTTCAATTTCAAGTAGTTCCAACTTTAGCTACCAGATGTCACTGACACCTAGTGGTGAAGTTAACTAATTTCCTGTTAGTCGAGGTGGAGGATAGGGCAGCAGTGATGACCTTCCATCTGGTTTTGTTGGCAGCCAATCGTTTTACCTCACTCCAGGTTTTACCAGCCTCCAGAGCTTGACATTCCACCGTTCTTTGTTCCAAATGAAGGGGGGGGGGGGGGCGAGGAAGTAAAGCCGGCGGTTTTATGTCATAGATTTATGGCATGTAAAAGAACCTTCCACTAATTACACTTGTGTGAAGCTACATTATAGGTTAGATTTGACTAACGCTCTTAGGCTTCAACGTTCGTCGCCAGGAGCGGACTGCTGTGGCATCTAGTAACCAAGTTCATAACTATTTGTCGTTGACGGTGGCGTTTGGTATCAAAAGTAGGATCTAGTTGAAAATTGAATCACAGATAACACACACTAATACAGCCATCACAATTAACACCGGTTATCAGACAGATTCTACACACACCCAAAGTATACGGGGCTACATGACCGCGTTGTCGCAGCCCCTAGACTGAGGAACCAACCAACCATTGTTATTATTATAGACTTGATTTAATGGAACTCGGGTACTTGGTATGACATGAATAATTGATGCTCAGTCTCCAATAGGTTCAGAACGTCTAAACTGTGTGACTCAGCTATCTTCAGTAAAATAAAGGTCATTCCGAGACGTCGATATAACGGAACAGTTAACCTTTTCAATGAATGGGTACTTAAGATCTGATACATCATCTCAGTAGGCCTGCTGAGTCACTTGCTAGAGGTTCATATACAGGGTGTGTCTAAAATACTTTCAACGCGTACCAGGCTGGACTTCTCGAAAGGAATAGAAGACAGACTGTGGAAGCACCGTGTGTCAAAGAAATACGTGGTTGTGAAAGTGTTATGAAACTTCTTAAACAAGCGGGGAGTATGACCCTGTGTGTGGTCATCGACGTCAGGGAGGTTCGTTCTTCAGTTTTGGGGCTGTGGCAACGCGGTCATGTAGCCCCGTGTACTTTGGGTGTGTGTAGAATCTGTCTGGTAACCGGTGTTAATTGTGATGGCTGTATTACGGTGTGTTATCTGTTTTAATTCAGGTAAGGACTGCAGACAGTGATTTCAAGTAGTTCCTACTTTTGCTACCAAATGCTACCGTCCACGACACCTAGCTTGCGGACTCGGTTACTAGATGACATCGCAGTCAGCACCTGGCGGCGAACTTTGGAACTAATAAAGCGTTATCAATTCTAATCTTGAAATGTTGGCTTTACACAAGTGAAGTTAGTGGAAGGTTCTTTTACATGCCTTAAATCTATGACATGGGACCGCCAGCTTCACATAGTGCTGTATCACAAGGAGCGCCCATTTCGCGGCGAGTATACAGTTGCTGCGCGTCCATGTCGGAAAGCCTCCACACAACGTGCAACTGTTCGGTAATCACCAACAGCTTCACATAGCGCTGTATGACAAGGAGCGCCCACTTCGCGGCGAGTCTACAGTTGCTGCGCGTCCATGTCGGAAAGCCTCCACACAACGCGCAACTGTTCGGTAATCACCAACAGCTTCACATAGCGCTGTATGACAAGGAGCGCCCACTTCGCGGCGAGTATACAGTTGCTGCGCGTCCATGTCGGAAAGCCTCCACACAACGTGCAACTGTTCGGTAATACCAACAGCTTCACATAGTGCTGGATGACAAGGTGCGCCCACTGCGCGGCGAGTATACAGTTGCTGCGCGTCCATGTCGGAAAGTCTCCACAAAATGTGCAACTGTTCAGTAATCACCAACAGCTTCACACAGTGCTGTATCACAAGGAGCGCCCACTTCGCGGCGAGTCTACAGTTGCTGCGCGTCCATGTCGGAAAGCCTCCACACAACGCGCAACTGTTCGGTAACACCAACAGCTTGACATAATGCTGTATGACAAGGTGCGCCCACTGCGCGGCGAGTATACAGTTGCTGCGCGTCCATGTCGGAAAGTCTCCACCCAACGTGCAACTGTACGGTAATCACCAACAGCTTCACATAGTGCTGTATCACTAGGAGCGCCCACTTCGCGGCGAGTCTACAGTTGCTGCGCGTCCATGTCGGAAAGTCTCCACCCAACGTGCAACTGTACGGTAATCACCAACAGCTTCACATAGTGCTGGATGACAAGGAGCGCCCACTTCGCGGCGAGTCTACAGTTGCTGCGCGTCCATGTCGGAAAGCCTCCACACAACGCGCAACTGTTCGGTAATCACCAACAGCTTGACATAATGCTGTATGACAAGGTGCGCCCACTGCGCGGCGAGTATACAGTTGCTGCGCGTCCATGTCGGAAAGTCTCCACCCAACGTGTAACTGTTCGGTAATCACCAACAGCTTCACATAGTGCTGTATCACAAGGGGAGCCCACTTCGCGGCGAGTCTACAGTTGCTGCGCGTCCATGTCGGAAAGCCTCCACACAACGCGCAACTGTTCGGTAATACCAACAGCTTCACATAGTGCTGGATGACAAGGTGCGCCCACTGCGCGGCGAGTATACAGTTGCTGCGCGTCCATGTCGGAAAGTCTCCACCCAACGTGCAACTGTTCGGTAATCACCAACAGCTTCATATAGTGCTGTATCACAAGGAGCGCCCACTTCGCGGCGAGTATACAGTTGCTGCGCGTCCATGTCGGAAAGTCTCCACCCAACGTGCAACTGTTCAGTAATCACCAACAGCTTCACATAGTGCTGTATCACAAGGAGCGCCCACTTCGCGGCGAGTATACAGTTGCTGCGCGTCCATGTCGGAAAGTCTCCACCCAACGTGTAACTGTTCGGTAATCACCAACAGCTTCATATAGTGCTGTATCACAAGGTGCGCCCAATGCGCGGCGAGTATACAGTTGCTGCGCGTCCATGTCGGAAAGTCTCCACACAACGTGCAACTGTTCAGTAATACCAACAGCTTCACATAGTGCTGTATCACAAGGGGAGCCCACTTCGCGGCGAGTATACAGTTGCTGCGCGTCCATGTCGGAAAGTCTCCACCCAACGTGCAACTGTTCGGTAATACCAACAGCTTCACATAGTGCTGTATCACAAGGGGAGCCCACTTCGCGGCGAGTATACAGTTGCTGCGCGTCCATGTCGGAAAGTCTCCACCCAACGTGTAACTGTTCGGTAATCACCAACAGCTTCATATAGTGCTGTATCACAAGGTGCGCCCAATGCGCGGCGAGTATACAGTTGCTGCGCGTCCATGTCGGAAAGTCTCCACACAACGTGCAACTGTTCGGTAATACCAACAGCTTCACATAGTGCTGTATCACAAGGGGAGCCCACTTCGCGGCGAGTATACAGTTGCTGCGCGTCCATGTCGGAAAGTCTCCACACAACGTGCAACTGTTCGGTAATACCAACAGCTTCACATAGTGCTGTATCACAAGGGGAGCCCACTGCGCGGCGAGTCTACAGTTGCTGCGCGTCCATGTCGGAAAGTCTCCACACAACGTGCAACTGTTCGGTAATCACCAACAGCTTCACATAGCGCTGTATCACAAGGTGCGCCCACTGCGCGGCGAGTATACAGTTGCTGCGCGTCCATGTCGGAAAGCCTCCACACAACGTGCAACTGTTCGGTAATCACCAACAGCTTCACATAGTGCTGTATGACAAGGTGCGCCCACTTCGCGGCGAGTATACAGTTGCTGCGCGTCCATGTCGGAAAGTCTCCACACAACGTGCAACTGTTCGGTAATCACCAACTGCTTCACATAGTGCTGGATGACAAGGGGAGCCCACTTCGCGGCGAGTATACAGTTGCTGCGCGTCCATGTCGGAAAGTCTCCACACAACGTGCAACTGTTCGGTAATCACCAACTGCTTCACATAGTGCTGGATGACAAGGTGCGCCCACTGCGCGGCGAGTATACAGTTGCTGCGCGTCCATGTCGGAAAGTCTCCACACAACGTGCAACTGTTCGGTAATCACCAACAGCTTCACATAGTGCTGTATCACAAGGTGCGCCCACTTCGCGGCGAGTATACAGTTGCTGCGCGTCCATGTCGGAAAGTCTCCACACAACGTGCAACTGTTCGGTAATCACCAACAGCTTCACATAGTGCTGTATCACAAGGGGAGCCCACTTCGCGGCGAGTATACAGTTGCTGCGCGTCCATGTCGGAAAGTCTCCACCCAACGTGCAACTGTTCAGTAATACCAACAGCTTCACATAGTGCTGTATGACAAGGAGCGCCCACTTCGCGGCGAGTATACAGTTGCTGCGCGTCCATGTCGGAAAGTCTCCACACAACGTGCAACTGTTCGGTAATCACCAACAGCTTCACATAGCGCTGTATGACAAGGAGCGCCCATTTCGCGGCGAGTATACAGTTGCTGCGCGTCCATGTCGGAAAGTCTCCACACAACGTGCAACTGTTCAGTAATCACCAACAGCTTCACATAGTGCTGTATCACAAGGAGCGCCCACTTCGCGGCGAGTATACAGTTGCTGCGCGTCCATGTCGGAAAGTCTCCACACAACGTGCAACTGTTCGGTAATCACCAACAGCTTCATATAGCGCTGTATCACAAGGAGCGCCCACTTCGCGGCGAGTATACAGTTGCTGCGCGTCCATGTCGGAAAGTCTCCACACAACGTGTAACTGTTCAGTAATCACCAACAGCTTCACATAGTGCTGTATCACAAGGAGCGCCCACTTCGCGGCGAGTATACAGTTGCTGCGCGTCCATGTCGGAAAGTCTCCACACAACGTGCAACTGTTCGGTAATCACCAACAGCTTCACATAGTGCTGTATCACAAGGAGCGCCCATTTCGCGGCGAGTATACAGTTGCTGCGCGTCCATGTCGGAAAGTCTCCACACAACGTGCAACTGATCGGTAATCACCAACTGCTTCACATAGTGCTGTATCACAAGGGGAGCCCACTGCGCGGCGAGTATACAGTTGCTGCGCGTCCATGTCGGAAAGTCTCCACCCAACGTGCAACTGTTCGGTAATCACCAACTGCTTCACATAGTGCTGTATCACAAGGGGAGCCCACTTCGCGGCGAGTATACAGTTGCTGCGCGTCCATGTCGGAAAGTCTCCACCCAACGTGCAACTGTTCGGTAATCACCAACAGCTTCACATAGTGCTGTATCACAAGGTGCGCCCACTGCGCGGCGAGTATACAGTTGCTGCGCGTCCATGTCGGAAAGTCTCCACCCAACGTGCAACTGTTCGGTAATCACCAACTGCTTCACATAGTGCTGTATCACAAGGTGCGCCCACTTCGCGGCGAGTATACAGTTGCTGCGCGTCCATGTCGGAAAGTCTCCACCCAACGTGCAACTGTTCGGTAATCACCAACAGCTTCATATAGTGCTGTATGACAAGGAGCGCCCACTTCGCGGCGAGTATACAGTTGCTGCGCGTCCATGTCGGAAAGTCTCCACACAACGTGCAACTGTTCGGTAATCACCAACAGCTTCACATAGTGCTGTATCACAAGGAGCGCCCACTTCGCGGCGAGTCTACAGTTGCTGCGCGTCCATGTCGGAAAGTCTCCACACAACGTGCAACTGTTCGGTAATCACCAACTGCTTCACATAGTGCTGTATCACAAGGGGAGCCCACTTCGCGGCGAGTATACAGTTGCTGCGCGTCCATGTCGGAAAGTCTCCACCCAACGTGCAACTGTTCGGTAATCACCAACAGCTTCACATAGTGCTGTATCACAAGGTGCGCCCACTTCGCGGCGAGTATACAGTTGCTGCGCGTCCATGTCGGAAAGTCTCCACCCAACGTGCAACTGTTCGGTAATCACCAACTGCTTCACATAGTGCTGTATCACAAGGGGAGCCCACTTCGCGGCGAGTATACAGTTGCTGCGCGTCCATGTCGGAAAGTCTCCACCCAACGTGCAACTGTTCGGTAATCACCAACTGCTTCACATAGTGCTGTATCACAAGGTGCGCCCACTTCGCGGCGAGTATACAGTTGCTGCGCGTCCATGTCGGAAAGCCTCCACACAACGTGCAACTGTTCAGTAATCACCAACAGCTTCATATAGTGCTGTATGACAAGGAGCGCCCACTTCGCGGCGAGTATACAGTTGCTGCGCGTCCATGTCGGAAAGTCTCCACCCAACGTGCAACTGTTCGGTAATCACCAACTGCTTCACATAGTGCTGGATGACAAGGTGCGCCCACTTCGCGGCGAGTATACAGTTGCTGCGCGTCCATGTCGGAAAGTCTCCACCCAACGTGCAACTGTTCGGTAATCACCAACAGCTTCACATAGTGCTGTATCACAAGGGGAGCCCACTTCGCGGCGAGTATACAGTTGCTGCGCGTCCATGTCGGAAAGTCTCCACACAACGTGCAACTGTTCGGTAATCACCAACAGCTTCACATAGTGCTGTATCACAAGGTGCGCCCACTTCGCGGCGAGTATACAGTTGCTGCGCGTCCATGTCGGAAAGCCTCCACCCAACGTGCAACTGTTCGGTAATCACCAACAGCTTCATATAGTGCTGTATCACAAGGGGAGCCCACTGCGCGGCGAGTATACAGTTGCTGCGCGTCCATGTCGGAAAGTCTCCACAAAATGTGCAACTGTACGGTAATCACCAACAGCTTCACATAGTGCTGTATCACAAGGGGAGCCCACTTCGCGGCGAGTATACAGTTGCTGCGCGTCCATGTCGGAAAGTCTCCACACAACGTGCAACTGTTCAGTAATACCAACAGCTTCACATAGTGCTGTATCACAAGGGGAGCCCACTTCGCGGCGAGTATACAGTTGCTGCGCGTCCATGTCGGAAAGTCTCCACAAAATGTGCAACTGTACGGTAATAACCAACAGCTTCACATAGCGCTGGATGACAAGGGGAGCCCACTTCGCGGCGAGTATACAGTTGCTGCGCGTCCATGTCGGAAAGTCTCCACAAAATGTGCAACTGTACGGTAATCACCAACAGCTTCACATAGTGCTGGATGACAAGGAGAGCCCATTTCGCGGCGAGTATACAGTTGCTGCGCGTCCATGTCGGAAAGTCTCCACAAAATGTGCAACTGTACGGTAATCACCAACAGCTTCACATAGTGCTGTATGACAAGGTGCGCCCACTTCGCGGCGAGTATACAGTTGCTGCGCGTCCATGTCGGAAAGTCTCCACAAAATGTGCAACTGTTCGGTAATCATCAACAGCTTCACATAGTGCTGGATGACAAGGAGCGCCCACTGCGCGGCGAGTCTACAGTTGCTGCGCGTCCATGTCGGAAAGTCTCCACACAACGTGTAACTGTTCGGTAATCACCAACAGCTTCACATAGTGCTGTATGACAAGGAGCGCCCACTTCGCGGCGAGTCTACAGTTGCTGCGCGTCCATGTCGGAAAGTCTCCACAAAATGTGCAACTGTACGGTAATCACCAACAGCTTCACATAGTGCTGTATCACAAGGGGAGCCCACTTCGCGGCGAGTATACAGTTGCTGCGCGTCCATGTCGGAAAGTCTCCACACAACGTGCAACTGTTCGGTAATCACCAACAGCTTCACATAGTGCTGTATGACAAGGAGCGCCCACTTCGCGGTGAGTCTACAGTTGCTGCGCGTCCATGTCGGAAAGTCTCCACCCAACGTGCAACTGTTCGGTAATCACCAACAGCTTCACATAGTGCTGTATCACAAGGTGAGCCCACTTCGCGGCGAGTCTACAGTTGCTGCGCGTCCATGTCGGAAAGTCTCCACCCAACGTGCAACTGTTCGGTAATCACCAACAGCTTCACATAGTGCTGTATCACAAGGAGCGCCCACTTCGCGGCGAGTCTACAGTTGCTGCGCGTCCATGTCGGAAAGTCTCCACACAACGTGCAACTGTTCAGTAATCACCAACAGCTTCACATAGTGCTGTATCACAAGGTGCGCCCACTTCGCGGCGAGTCTACAGTTGATGCGCGTCCATGTCGGAAAGTCTCCACAAAATGTGCAACTGTACGGTAATCACCAACAGCTTCATATAGCGCTGTATCACAAGGAGCGCCCACTTCGCGGCGAGTCTACAGTTGCTGCGCGTCCATGTCGGAAAGTCTCCACACAACGTGCAACTGTTCAGTAATCACCAACTGCTTCACATAGTGCTGTATCACAAGGGGAGCCCACTTCGCGGCGAGTATACAGTTGCTGCGCGTCCATGTCGGAAAGTCTCCACACAACGTGCAACTGTTCGGTAATCATCAACAGCTTCACATAGTGCTGTATCACAAGGGGAGCCCACTTCGCGGCGAGTATACAGTTGCTGCGCGTCCATGTCGGAAAGTCTCCACACAACGTGCAACTGTTCAGTAATCATCAACAGCTTCACATAGTGCTGTATCACAAGGTGCGCCCACTTCGCGGCGAGTGTACAGTTGCTGCGCGTCCATGTCGGAAAGTCTCCACACAACGTGCAACTGTTCGGTAATACCAACAGCTTCACATAGCGCTGTATCACAAGGTGCGCCCACTTCGCGGCGAGTATACAGTTGCTGCGCGTCCATGTCGGAAAGTCTCCACACAACGTGCAACTGTTCAGTAATCACCAACAGCTTCACATAGTGCTGTATCACAAGGTGCGCCCACTTCGCGGCGAGTATACAGTTGCTGCGCGTCCATGTCGGAAAGTCTCCACCCAACGTGCAACTGTTCAGTAATCACCAACTATTCACATAGTGCTGTATCACAAGGTGCGCCCACTGCGCGGCGAGTATACAGTTGCTGCGCGTCCATGTCCGAAAGTCTCCACAAAATGTGCAACTGTACGGTAATCACCAACAGCTTCACATAGTGCTGTATGACAAGGTGCGCCCACTTCGCGGCGAGTCTACAGTTGCTGCGCGTCCATGTCGGAAAGTCTCCACACAACGTGCAACTGTACGGTAATCACCAACAGCTTCACATAGTGCTGTATGACAAGGTGCGCCCACTTCGCGGCGAGTATACAGTTGCTGCGCGTCCATGTCGGAAAGTCTCCACCCAACGTGTAACTGTTCGGTAATCACCAACAGCTTCATATAGTGCTGTATCACAAGGGGAGCCCACTTCGCGGCGAGTATACAGTTGCTGCGCGTCCATGTCGGAAAGTCTCCACACAACGTGCAACTGTTCAGTAATCACCAACAGCTTCACATAGTGCTGTATCACAAGGAGCGCCCACTGCGCGGCGAGTCTACAGTTGCTGCGCGTCCATGTCCGAAAGTCTCCACACAACGTGCAACTGTTCAGTAATCACCAACGGCTTCACATAGTGCTGTATCACAAGGAGCGCCCACTTCGCGGCGAGTATACAGTTGCTGCGCGTCCATGTCGGAAAGTCTCCACACAACGTGCAACTGTTCGGTAATCACCAACAGCTTCACATAGTGCTGTATGACAAGGAGCGCCCACTTCGCGGTGAGTCTACAGTTGCTGCGCGTCCATGTCGGAAAGTCTCCACCCAACGTGCAACTGTTCGGTAATCACCAACAGCTTCACATAGTGCTGTATCACAAGGTGAGCCCACTTCGCGGCGAGTCTACAGTTGCTGCGCGTCCATGTCGGAAAGTCTCCACCCAACGTGCAACTGTTCGGTAATCACCAACAGCTTCACATAGTGCTGTATCACAAGGAGCGCCCACTTCGCGGCGAGTCTACAGTTGCTGCGCGTCCATGTCGGAAAGTCTCCACACAACGTGCAACTGTTCAGTAATCACCAACAGCTTCACATAGTGCTGTATCACAAGGTGCGCCCACTTCGCGGCGAGTCTACAGTTGATGCGCGTCCATGTCGGAAAGTCTCCACAAAATGTGCAACTGTACGGTAATCACCAACAGCTTCATATAGCGCTGTATCACAAGGAGCGCCCACTTCGCGGCGAGTCTACAGTTGCTGCGCGTCCATGTCGGAAAGTCTCCACACAACGTGCAACTGTTCAGTAATCACCAACTGCTTCACATAGTGCTGTATCACAAGGGGAGCCCACTTCGCGGCGAGTATACAGTTGCTGCGCGTCCATGTCGGAAAGTCTCCACACAACGTGCAACTGTTCGGTAATCATCAACAGCTTCACATAGTACTGTATCACAAGGGGAGCCCACTTCGCAGCGAGTATACAGTTGCTGCGCGTCCATGTCGGAAAGTCTCCACACAACGTGCAACTGTTCAGTAATCATCAACAGCTTCACATAGTGCTGTATCACAAGGTGCGCCCACTTCGCGGCGAGTGTACAGTTGCTGCGCGTCCATGTCGGAAAGTCTCCACACAACGTGCAACTGTTCGGTAATACCAACAGCTTCACATAGCGCTGTATCACAAGGTGCGCCCACTTCGCGGCGAGTATACAGTTGCTGCGCGTCCATGTCGGAAAGTCTCCACACAACGTGCAACTGTTCAGTAATCACCAACAGCTTCACATAGTGCTGTATCACAAGGTGCGCCCACTTCGCGGCGAGTATACAGTTGCTGCGCGTCCATGTCGGAAAGTCTCCACCCAACGTGCAACTGTTCAGTAATCACCAACTATTCACATAGTGCTGTATCACAAGGTGCGCCCACTGCGCGGCGAGTATACAGTTGCTGCGCGTCCATGTCCGAAAGTCTCCACAAAATGTGCAACTGTACGGTAATCACCAACAGCTTCACATAGTGCTGTATGACAAGGTGCGCCCACTTCGCGGCGAGTCTACAGTTGCTGCGCGTCCATGTCGGAAAGTCTCCACACAACGTGCAACTGTACGGTAATCACCAACAGCTTCACATAGTGCTGTATGACAAGGTGCGCCCACTTCGCGGCGAGTATACAGTTGCTGCGCGTCCATGTCGGAAAGTCTCCACCCAACGTGTAACTGTTCGGTAATCACCAACAGCTTCATATAGTGCTGTATCACAAGGGGAGCCCACTTCGCGGCGAGTATACAGTTGCTGCGCGTCCATGTCGGAAAGTCTCCACACAACGTGCAACTGTTCAGTAATCACCAACAGCTTCACATAGTGCTGTATCACAAGGAGCGCCCACTGCGCGGCGAGTCTACAGTTGCTGCGCGTCCATGTCCGAAAGTCTCCACACAACGTGCAACTGTTCAGTAATCACCAACAGCTTCACATAGTGCTGTATCACAAGGAGCGCCCACTTCGCGGCGAGTATACAGTTGCTGCGCGTCCATGTCGGAAAGTCTCCACCCAACGTGTAACTGTTCGGTAATCACCAACTGCTTCACATAGTGCTGTATCACAAGGGGAGCCCACTTCGCGGCGAGTATACAGTTGCTGCGCGTCCATGTCGGAAAGCCTCCACCCAACGTGCAACTGTTCGGTAATCACCAACAGCTTCACATAGTGCTGTATCACAAGGTGCGCCCACTTCGCGGCGAGTATACAGTTGCTGCGCGTCCATGTCGGAAAGTCTCCACCCAACGTGCAACTGTTCAGTAATCACCAACAGCTTCACATAGTGCTGTATCACAAGGGGAGCCCACTTCGCGGCGAGTATACAGTTGCTGCGCGTCCATGTCGGAAAGTCTCCACACAAAGTGCAACTGTTCAGTAATCACCAACAGCTTCACATAGTGCTGTATCACAAGGGGAGCCCACTTCGCGGCGAGTGTACAGTTGCTGCGCGTCCATGTCGGAAAGTCTCCACACAACGTGCAACTGTTCAGTAATCACCAACAGCTTCACATAGTGCTGTATCACAAGGGGAGCCCACTTCGCGGCGAGTATACAGTTGCTGCGCGTCCATGTCGGAATGTCTCCACACAACGTGCAACTGTTCAGTAATCACCAACAGCTTCACATAGTGCTGTATCACAAGGGGAGCCCACTTCGCGGCGAGTATACAGTTGCTGCGCGTCCATGTCGGAAAGTCTCCACAAAATGTGCAACTGTTCAGTAATCACCAACAGCTTCACATAGTGCTGTATGACAAGGGGAGCCCACTTCGCGGCGAGTATACAGTTGCTGCGCGTCTATGTCGGAAAGTCTCCACAAAATGTGCAACTGTTCAGTAATCACCAACAGCTTCACATAGTGCTGTATCACAAGGTGCGCCCACTTCGCGGCGAGTATACAGTTGCTGCGCGTCCATGTCGGAAAGTCTCCACACAACGTGCAACTGTTCAGTAATCACCAACTGCTTCACATAGTGCTGTATCACAAGGAGCGCCCACTTCGCCGCGAGTATACAGTTGCTGCGCGTCCATGTCGGAAAGTCTCCACCCAACGTGCAACTGTACGGTAATCACCAACAGCTTCATATAGTGCTGTATGACAAGGAGCGCCCACTTCGCGGCGAGTATACAGTTGCTGCGCGTCCATGTCGGAAAGTCTCCACCCAACGTGCAACTGTTCAGTAATCACCAACAGCTTCACATAGTGCTGTATCACAAGGTGCGCCCACTTCGCGGCGAGTATACAGTTGCTGCGCGTCCATGTCGGAAAGTCTCCACACAACGTGCAACTGTTCAGTAATCACCAACTGCTTCACATAGTGCTGTATCACAAGGAGCGCCCACTTCGCGGCGAGTATACAGTTGCTGCGCGTCCATGTCGGAAAGTCTCCACAAAATGTGCAACTGTTCAGTAATCACCAACAGCTTCACATAGTGCTGTATCACAAGGGGAGCCCACTTCGCGGCGAGTATACAGTTGCTGCGCGTCCATGTCGGAAAGTCTCCACCCAACGTGCAACTGTTCGGTAATCACCAACAGCTTCACATAGTGCTGTATCACAAGGAGCGCCCACTTCGCGGCGAGTATACAGTTGCTGCGCGTCCATGTCGGAAAGTCTCCACCCAACGTGCAACTGTACGGTAATCACCAACAGCTTCATATAGTGCTGTATCACAAGGGGAGCCCACTTCGCGGCGAGTATACAGTTGCTGCGCGTCCATGTCGGAAAGTCTCCACCCAACGTGCAACTGTACGGTAATCACCAACAGCTTCATATAGTGCTGTATCACAAGGGGAGCCCACTTCGCGGCGAGTATACAGTTGCTGCGCGTCCATGTCGGAAAGCCTCCACCCAACGTGCAACTGTACGGTAATCACCAACAGCTTCATATAGTGCTGTATCACAAGGAGCGCCCACTTCGCGGCGAGTATACAGTTGCTGCGCGTCCATGTCGGAAAGTCTCCACCCAACGTGCAACTGTACGGTAATCACCAACAGCTTCACATAGTGCTGGATGACAAGGTGCGCCCACTGCGCGGTGAGTCTACAGTTGCTGCGCGACCATGTCGGAAAGTCTCCACACAACGTGCAACTGTTCAGTAATCACCAACAGCTTCACATAGTGCTGTATCACAAGGAGCGCCCACTTCGCGGCGAGTATACAGTTGCTGCGCGTCCATGTCGGAAAGTCTCCACCCAACGTGCAACTGTACGGTAATCACCAACTGCTTCACATAGTGCTGTATCACAAGGGGAGCCCACTTCGCGGCGAGTATACAGTTGCTGCGCGTCCATGTCGGAAAGCCTCCACCCAACGTGCAACTGTTCGGTAATACCAACAGCTTCACATAGCGCTGTATCACAAGGTGCGCCCACTTCGCGGCGAGTCTACAGTTGCTGCGCGTCCATGTCGGAAAGTCTCCACCCAACGTGCAACTGTACGGTAATCACCAACAGCTTCACATAGCGCTGGATGACAAGGTGCGCCCACTGCGCGGTGAGTCTACAGTTGCTGCGCGTCCATGTCGGAAAGTCTCCACACAACGTGCAACTGTTCAGTAATCACCAACAGCTTCACATAGTGCTGTATCACAAGGAGCGCCCACTTCGCGGCGAGTATACAGTTGCTGCGCGTCCATGTCGGAAAGTCTCCACAAAATGTGCAACTGTTCGGTAATCACCAACAGCTTCACATAGTGCTGTATCACAAGGGGAGCCCACTTCGCGGCGAGTATACAGTTGCTGCGCGTCCATGTCGGAAAGTCTCCACCCAACGTGCAACTGTACGGTAATCACCAACAGCTTCACATAGCGCTGTATGACAAGGAGCGCCCACTTCGCGGCGAGTCTACAGTTGCTGCGCGTCCATGTCGGAAAGTCTCCACACAACGTGCAACTGTTCAGTAATCATCAACAGCTTCACATAGCGCTGTATGACAAGGAGCGCCCACTGCGCGGTGAGTATACAGTTGCTGCGCGTCCATGTCGGAAAGTCTCCACCCAACGTGCAACTCTTCGGTAATCACCAACAGCTTCACATAGCGCTGTATCACAAGGGGAGCCCACTTCGCGGCGAGTATACAGTTGCTGCGCGTCCATGTCGGAAAGTCTCCACACAACGTGCAACTGTTCGGTAATCACCAACAGCTTCACATAGTGCTGGATGACAAGGTGCGCCCACTTCGCGGCGAGTATACAGTTGCTGCGCGTCCATGTCGGAAAGCCTCCACCCAACGTGCAACTGTTCGGTAATCACCAACAGCTTCACATAGTGCTGGATGACAAGGTGCGCCCACTTCGCGGCGAGTATACAGTTGCTGCGCGTCCATGTCGGAAAGCCTCCACCCAACGTGCAACTGTTCGGTAATCACCAACAGCTTCACATAGTGCTGGATGACAAGGTGCGCCCACTTCGCGGCGAGTATACAGTTGCTGCGCGTCCATGTCGGAAAGCCTCCACCCAACGTGCAACTGTTCAGTAATCACCAACTGCTTCACATAGTGCTGTATCACAAGGGGAGCCCACTTCGCGGCGAGTCTACAGTTGCTGCGCGTCCATGTCGGAAAGTCTCCACCCAACGTGCAACTGTTCGGTAATCACCAACAGCTTGACATAATGCTGTATGACAAGGGGAGCCCACTTCGCGGCGAGTCTACAGTTGCTGCGCGTCCATGTCGGAAAGTCTCCACCCAACGTGCAACTGTTCGGTAATCACCAACAGCTTCACATAGTGCTGTATCACAAGGGGAGCCCACTTCGCTGCGAGTATACAGTTGCTGCGCGTCCATGTCGGAAAGTCTCCACAAAATGTGCAACTGTACGGTAATCACCAACAGCTTCACATAGTGCTGTATCACAAGGAGCGCCCATTTCGCGGCGAGTCTACAGTTGCTGCGCGTCCATGTCGGAAAGTCTCCACAAAATGTGCAACTGTACGGTAATCACCAACAGCTTCACATAGTGCTGGATGACAAGGAGCGCCCACTGCGCGGCGAGTCTACAGTTGCTGCGCGTCCATGTCGGAAAGTCTCCACAAAATGTGCAACTGTTCGGTAATCATCAACAGCTTCACATAGTGCTGGATGACAAGGAGCGCCCACTGCGCGGCGAGTCTACAGTTGCTGCGCGTCCATGTCGGAAAGTCTCCACACAACGTGCAACTGTTCGGTAATCACCAACAGCTTCATATAGTGCTGTATCACAAGGGGAGCCCACTTCGCGGCGAGTATACAGTTGCTGCGCGTCCATGTCGGAAAGTCTCCACCCAACGTGCAACTGTACGGTAATCACCAACAGCTTCACATAGTGCTGTATCACAAGGGGAGGCCACTTCGCGGCGAGTATACAGTTGCTGCGCGTCCATGTCGGAAAGTCTCCACAAAATGTGCAACTGTACGGTAATCACCAACAGCTTCACATAGTGCTGTATCACAAGGTGCGCCCACTTCGCGGCGAGTATACAGTTGCTGCGCGTCCATGTCGGAAAGCCTCCACCCAACGTGCAACTGTTCGGTAATCACCAACAGCTTCACATAGTGCTGTATCACAAGGGGGCCCACTGCACGGCGAGTATACAGTTGCTGCGCGTCCATGTCGGAAAGTCTCCACCCAACGTGTAACTGTTCGGTAATCACCAACAGCTTCACATAGTGCTGTATCACAAGGTGCGCCCACTTCGCGGCGAGTATACAGTTGCTGCGCGTCCATGTCGGAAAGTCTCCACAAAATGTGCAACTGTACGGTAATCACCAACAGCTTCATATAGTGCTGTATCACAAGGGGAGCCCACTTCGCGGCGAGTATACAGTTGCTGCGCGTCCATGTCGGAAAGTCTCCACCCAACGTGTAACTGTTCGGTAATCACCAACAGCTTCACATAGTGCTGTATCACAAGGTGCGCCCACTTCGCGGCGAGTATACAGTTGCTGCGCGTCCATGTCGGAAAGCCTCCACCCAACGTGCAACTGTTCGGTAATCACCAACAGCTTCACATAGTGCTGTATCACAAGGTGCGCCCACTTCGCGGCGAGTATACAGTTGCTGCGCGTCCATGTCGGAAAGTCTCCACCCAACGTGCAACTGTTCGGTAATCACCAACAGCTTCACATAGTGCTGTATCACAAGGGGAGCCCACTTCGCGGCGAGTATACAGTTGCTGCGCGTCCATGTCGGAAAGTGTCCACACAACGTGCAACTGTTCGGTAATCACCAACAGCTTCACATAGTGCTGGATGACAAGGTGCGCCCACTGCGCGGCGAGTATACAGTTGCTGCGCGTCCATGTCGGAAAGCCTCCACCCAACGTGCAACTGTTCGGTAATCACCCACAGCTTCACATAGTGCTGTATCACAAGGGGAGCCCACTTCGCGGCGAGTATACAGTTGCTGCGCGTCCATGTCGGAAAGTCTCCACACAACGTGTAACTGTTCAGTAATCACCAACAGCTTCACATAGTGCTGTATCACAAGGAGCGCCCACTTCGCGGCGAGTATACAGTTGCTGCGCGTCCATGTCGGAAAGTCTCCACACAACGTGCAACTGTTCGGTAATCACCAACAGCTTCACATAGTGCTGTATCACAAGGAGCGCCCATTTCGCGGCGAGTATACAGTTGCTGCGCGTCCATGTCGGAAAGTCTCCACACAACGTGCAACTGTTCGGTAATCACCAACTGCTTCACATAGTGCTGTATCACAAGGGGAGCCCACTTCGCGGCGAGTATACAGTTGCTGCGCGTCCATGTCGGAAAGTCTCCACCCAACGTGCAACTGTTCGGTAATCACCAACTGCTTCACATAGTGCTGTATCACAAGGGGAGCCCACTTCGCGGCGAGTATACAGTTGCTGCGCGTCCATGTCGGAAAGTCTCCACCCAACGTGCAACTGTTCGGTAGTCACCAACAGCTTCACATAGTGCTGTATCACAAGGTGCGCCCACTGCGCGGCGAGTATACAGTTGCTGCGCGTCCATGTCGGAAAGTCTCCACCCAACGTGCAACTGTTCGGTAATCACCAACTGCTTCACATAGTGCTGTATCACAAGGTGCGCCCACTTCGCGGCGAGTATACAGTTGCTGCGCGTCCATGTCGGAAAGTCTCCACCCAACGTGCAACTGTTCGGTAATCACCAACAGCTTCATATAGTGCTGTATGACAAGGAGCGCCCACTTCGCGGCGAGTATACAGTTGCTGCGCGTCCATGTCGGAAAGTCTCCACACAACGTGCAACTGTTCGGTAATCACCAACAGCTTCACATAGTGCTGTATCACAAGGAGCGCCCACTTCGCGGCGAGTCTACAGTTGCTGCGCGTCCATGTCGGAAAGTCTCCACACAACGTGCAACTGTTCGGTAATCACCAACTGCTTCACATAGTGCTGTATCACAAGGGGAGCCCACTTCGCGGCGAGTATACAGTTGCTGCGCGTCCATGTCGGAAAGTCTCCACCCAACGTGCAACTGTTCGGTAATCACCAACAGCTTCACATAGTGCTGTATCACAAGGTGCGCCCACTTCGCGGCGAGTATACAGTTGCTGCGCGTCCATGTCGGAAAGTCTCCACCCAACGTGCAACTGTTCGGTAATCACCAACTGCTTCACATAGTGCTGTATCACAAGGGGAGCCCACTTCGCGGCGAGTATACAGTTGCTGCGCGTCCATGTCGGAAAGTCTCCACCCAACGTGCAACTGTTCGGTAATCACCAACTGCTTCACATAGTGCTGTATCACAAGGTGCGCCCACTTCGCGGCGAGTATACAGTTGCTGCGCGTCCATGTCGGAAAGCCTCCACACAACGTGCAACTGTTCAGTAATCACCAACAGCTTCATATAGTGCTGTATGACAAGGAGCGCCCACTTCGCGGCGAGTATACAGTTGCTGCGCGTCCATGTCGGAAAGTCTCCACCCAACGTGCAACTGTTCGGTAATCACCAACTGCTTCACATAGTGCTGGATGACAAGGTGCGCCCACTTCGCGGCGAGTATACAGTTGCTGCGCGTCCATGTCGGAAAGTCTCCACCCAACGTGCAACTGTTCGGTAATCACCAACAGCTTCACATAGTGCTGTATCACAAGGGGAGCCCACTTCGCGGCGAGTATACAGTTGCTGCGCGTCCATGTCGGAAAGTCTCCACACAACGTGCAACTGTTCGGTAATCACCAACAGCTTCACATAGTGCTGTATCACAAGGTGCGCCCACTTCGCGGCGAGTATACAGTTGCTGCGCGTCCATGTCGGAAAGCCTCCACCCAACGTGCAACTGTTCGGTAATCACCAACAGCTTCATATAGTGCTGTATCACAAGGGGAGCCCACTGCGCGGCGAGTATACAGTTGCTGCGCGTCCATGTCGGAAAGTCTCCACAAAATGTGCAACTGTACGGTAATCACCAACAGCTTCACATAGTGCTGTATCACAAGGGGAGCCCACTTCGCGGCGAGTATACAGTTGCTGCGCGTCCATGTCGGAAAGTCTCCACACAACGTGCAACTGTTCAGTAATACCTACAGCTTCACATAGTGCTGTATCACAAGGGGAGCCCACTTCGCGGCGAGTATACAGTTGCTGCGCGTCCATGTCGGAAAGTCTCCATTAAATGTGCAACTGTACGGTAATCACCAACAGCTTCACATAGCGCTGGATGACAAGGGGAGCCCACTTCGCGGCGAGTATACAGTTGCTGCGCGTCCATGTCGGAAAGTCTCCACAAAATGTGCAACTGTACGGTAATCACCAACAGCTTCACATACTGCTGGATGACAAGGAGAGCCCATTTCGCGGCGAGTATACAGTTGCTGCGCGTCCATGTCGGAAAGTCTCCACAAAATGTGCAACTGTACGGTAATCACCAACAGCTTCACATAGTGCTGTATGACAAGGTGCGCCCACTTCGCGGCGAGTATACAGTTGCTGCGCGTCCATGTCGGAAAGTCTCCACAAAATGTGCAACTGTTCGGTAATCATCAACAGCTTCACATAGTGCTGGATGACAAGGAGCGCCCACTGCGCGGCGAGTCTACAGTTGCTGCGCGTCCATGTCGGAAAGTCTCCACACAACGTGTAACTGTTCGGTAATCACCAACAGCTTCACATAGTGCTGTATGACATGGAGCGCCCACTTCGCGGCGAGTCTACAGTTGCTGCGCGTCCATGTCGGAAAGTCTCCACATAATGTGCAACTGTACGGTAATCACCAACAGCTTCACATAGTGCTGTATCACAAGGGGAGCCCACTTCGCGGCGAGTATACAGTTGCTGCGCGTCCATGTCGGAAAGTCTCCACACAACGTGCAACTGTTCGGTAATCACCAACAGCTTCACATAGTGCTGTATGACAAGGAGCGCCCACTTCGCGGTGAGTCTACAGTTGCTGCGCGTCCATGTCGGAAAGTCTCCACCCAACGTGCAACTGTTCGGTAATCACCAACAGCTTCACATAGTGCTGTATCACAAGGTGAGCCCACTTCGCGGCGAGTCTACAGTTGCTGCGCGTCCATGTCGGAAAGTCTCCACCCAACGTGCAACTGTTCGGTAATCACCAACAGCTTCACATAGTGCTGTATCACAAGGAGCGCCCACTTCGCGGCGAGTCTACAGTTGCTGCGCGTCCATGTCGGAAAGTCTCCACACAACGTGCAACTGTTCAGTAATCACCAACAGCTTCACATAGTGCTGTATCACAAGGTGCGCCCACTTCGCGGCGAGTCTACAGTTGATGCGCGTCCATGTCGGAAAGTCTCCACAAAATGTGCAACTGTACGGTAATCACCAACAGCTTCATATAGCGCTGTATCACAAGGAGCGCCCACTTCGCGGCGAGTCTACAGTTGCTGCGCGTCCATGTCGGAAAGTCTCCACACAACGTGCAACTGTTCAGTAATCACCAACTGCTTCACATAGTGCTGTATCACAAGGGGAGCCCACTTCGCGGCGAGTATACAGTTGCTGCGCGTCCATGTCGGAAAGTCTCCACACAACGTGCAACTGTTCGGTAATCATCAACAGCTTCACATAGTGCTGTATCACAAGGGGAGCCCACTTCGCGGCGAGTATACAGTTGCTGCGCGTCCATGTCGGAAAGTCTCCACACAACGTGCAACTGTTCAGTAATCATCAACAGCTTCACATAGTGCTGTATCACAAGGTGCGCCCACTTCGCGGCGAGTGTACAGTTGCTGCGCGTCCATGTCGGAAAGTCTCCACACAACGTGCAACTGTTCGGTAATACCAACAGCTTCACATAGCGCTGTATCACAAGGTGCGCCCACTTCGCGGCGAGTATACAGTTGCTGCGCGTCCATGTCGGAAAGTCTCCACACAACGTGCAACTGTTCAGTAATCACCAACAGCTTCACATAGTGCTGTATCACAAGGTGCGCCCACTTCGCGGCGAGTATACAGTTGCTGCGCGTCCATGTCGGAAAGTCTCCACCCAACGTGCAACTGTTCAGTAATCACCAACTATTCACATAGTGCTGTATCACAAGGTGCGCCCACTGCGCGGCGAGTATACAGTTGCTGCGCGTCCATGTCCGAAAGTCTCCACAAAATGTGCAACTGTACGGTAATCACCAACAGCTTCACATAGTGCTGTATGACAAGGTGCGCCCACTTCGCGGCGAGTCTACAGTTGCTGCGCGTCCATGTCGGAAAGTCTCCACACAACGTGCAACTGTACGGTAATCACCAACAGCTTCACATAGTGCTGTATGACAAGGTGCGCCCACTTCGCGGCGAGTATACAGTTGCTGCGCGTCCATGTCGGAAAGTCTCCACCCAACGTGTAACTGTTCGGTAATCACCAACAGCTTCATATAGTGCTGTATCACAAGGGGAGCCCACTTCGCGGCGAGTATACAGTTGCTGCGCGTCCATGTCGGAAAGTCTCCACACAACGTGCAACTGTTCAGTAATCACCAACAGCTTCACATAGTGCTGTATCACAAGGAGCGCCCACTGCGCGGCGAGTCTACAGTTGCTGCGCGTCCATGTCCGAAAGTCTCCACACAACGTGCAACTGTTCAGTAATCACCAACAGCTTCACATAATGCTGTATCACAAGGAGCGCCCACTTCGCGGTGAGTATACAGTTGCTGCGCGTCCATGTCGGAAAGTCTCCACCCAACGTGTAACTGTTCGGTAATCACCAACTGCTTCACATAGTGCTGTATCACAAGGGGAGCCCACTTCGCGGCGAGTATACAGTTGCCGCGCGTCCTTGTCGGAAAGCCTCCACCCAACGTGCAACTGTTCGGTAATCACCAACAGCTTCACATAGTGCTGTATCACAAGGTGCGCCCACTTCGCGGCGAGTATACAGTTGCTGCGCGTCCATGTCGGAAAGTCTCCACCCAACGTGCAACTGTTCAGTAATCACCAACAGCTTCACATAGTGCTGTATCACAAGGGGAGCCCACTTCGCGGCGAGTATACAGTTGCTGCGCGTCCATGTCGGAAAGTCTCCACACAACGTGCAACTGTTCAGTAATCACCAACAGCTTCACATAGTGCTGTATCACAAGGGGAGCCCACTTCGCGGCGAGTGTACAGTTGCTGCGCGTCCATGTCGGAAAGTCTCCACACAACGTGCAACTGTTCAGTAATCACCAACAGCTTCACATAGTGCTGTATCACAAGGGGAGCCCACTTCGCGGCGAGTATACAGTTGCTGCGCGTCCATGTCGGAAAGTCTCCACACAACGTGCAACTGTTCAGTAATCACCAACAGCTTCACATAGTGCTGTATCACAAGGGGAGCCCACTTCGCGGCGAGTATACAGTTGCTGCGCGTCCATGTCGGAAAGTCTCCACAAAATGTGCAACTGTTCAGTAATCACCAACAGCTTCACATAGTGCTGTATGACAAGGGGAGCCCACTTCGCGGCGAGTATACAGTTGCTGCGCGTCTATGTCGGAAAGTCTCCACAAAATGTGCAACTGTTCAGTAATCACCAACAGCTTCACATAGTGCTGTATCACAAGGTGCGCCCACTTCGCGGCGAGTATACAGTTGCTGCGCGTCCATGTCGGAAAGTCTCCACACAACGTGCAACTGTTCAGTAATCACCAACTGCTTCACATAGTGCTGTATCACAAGGAGCGCCCACTTCGCCGCGAGTATACAGTTGCTGCGCGTCCATGTCGGAAAGTCTCCACCCAACGTGCAACTGTACGGTAATCACCAACAGCTTCATATAGTGCTGTATGACAAGGAGCGCCCACTTCGCGGCGAGTATACAGTTGCTGCGCGTCCATGTCGGAAAGTCTCCACCCAACGTGCAACTGTTCAGTAATCACCAACAGCTTCACATAGTGCTGTATCACAAGGTGCGCCCACTTCGCGGCGAGTATACAGTTGCTGCGCGTCCATGTCGGAAAGTCTCCACACAACGTGCAACTGTTCAGTAATCACCAACTGCTTCACATAGTGCTGTATCACAAGGAGCGCCCACTTCGCGGCGAGTATACAGTTGCTGCGCGTCCATGTCGGAAAGTCTCCACAAAATGTGCAACTGTTCAGTAATCACCAACAGCTTCACATAGTGCTGTATCACAAGGGGAGCCCACTTCGCGGCGAGTATACAGTTGCTGCGCGTCCATGTCGGAAAGTCTCCACCCAACGTGCAACTGTTCGGTAATCACCAACAGCTTCACATAGTGCTGTATCACAAGGAGCGCCCACTTCGCGGCGAGTATACAGTTGCTGCGCGTCCATGTCGGAAAGTCTCCACCCAACGTGCAACTGTACGGTAATCACCAACAGCTTCATATAGTGCTGTATCACAAGGGGAGCCCACTTCGCGGCGAGTATACAGTTGCTGCGCGTCCATGTCGGAAAGTCTCCACCCAACGTGCAACTGTACGGTAATCACCAACAGCTTCATATAGTGCTGTATCACAAGGGGAGCCCACTTCGCGGCGAGTATACAGTTGCTGCGCGTCCATGTCGGAAAGCCTCCACCCAACGTGCAACTGTACGGTAATCACCAACAGCTTCATATAGTGCTGTATCACAAGGAGCGCCCACTTCGCGGCGAGTATACAGTTGCTGCGCGTCCATGTCGGAAAGTCTCCACCCAACGTGCAACTGTACGGTAATCACCAACAGCTTCACATAGTGCTGGATGACAAGGTGCGCCCACTGCGCGGTGAGTCTACAGTTGCTGCGCGTCCATGTCGGAAAGTCTCCACACAACGTGCAACTGTTCAGTAATCACCAACAGCTTCACATAGTGCTGTATCACAAGGAGCGCCCACTTCGCGGCGAGTATACAGTTGCTGCGAGTCCATGTCGGAAAGTCTCCACCCAACGTGCAACTGTACGGTAATCATCAACAGCTTCACATAGTGCTGTATCACAAGGGGAGCCCACTTCGCGGCGAGTATACAGTTGCTGCGCGTCCATGTCGGAAAGTCTCCACCCAACGTGCAACTGTTCAGTAATCACCAACAGCTTCACATAGTGCTGTATCACAAGGTGCGCCCACTTCGCGGCGAGTATACAGTTGCTGCGCGTCCATGTCGGAAAGTCTCCACACAACGTGCAACTGTTCAGTAATCACCAACTGCTTCACATAGTGCTGTATCACAAGGAGCGCCCACTTCGCGGCGAGTATACAGTTGCTGCGCGTCCATGTCGGAAAGTCTCCACAAAATGTGCAACTGTTCAGTAATCACCAACAGCTTCACATAGTGCTGTATCACAAGGGGAGCCCACTTCGCGGCGAGTATACAGTTGCTGCGCGTCCATGTCGGAAAGTCTCCACCCAACGTGCAACTGTTCGGTAATCACCAACAGCTTCACATAGTGCTGTATCACAAGGAGCGCCCACTTCGCGGCGAGTATACAGTTGCTGCGCGTCCATGTCGGAAAGTCTCCACCCAACGTGCAACTGTACGGTAATCACCAACAGCTTCATATAGTGCTGTATCACAAGGGGAGCCCACTTCGCGGCGAGTATACAGTTGCTGCGCGTCCATGTCGGAAAGTCTCCACCCAACGTGCAACTGTACGGTAATCACCAACAGCTTCATATAGTGCTGTATCACAAGGGGAGCCCACTTCGCGGCGAGTATACAGTTGCTGCGCGTCCATGTCGGAAAGCCTCCACCCAACGTGCAACTGTACGGTAATCACCAACAGCTTCATATAGTGCTGTATCACAAGGAGCGCCCACTTCGCGGCGAGTATACAGTTGCTGCGCGTCCATGTCGGAAAGTCTCCACCCAACGTGCAACTGTACGGTAATCACCAACAGCTTCACATAGTGCTGGATGACAAGGTGCGCCCACTGCGCGGTGAGTCTACAGTTGCTGCGCGTCCATGTCGGAAAGTCTCCACACAACGTGCAACTGTTCAGTAATCACCAACAGCTTCACATAGTGCTGTATCACAAGGAGCGCCCACTTCGCGGCGAGTATACAGTTGCTTCGCGTCCATGTCGGAAAGTCTCCACCCTACGTGCAACTGTACGGTAATCATCAACAGCTTCACATAGTGCTGTATCACAAGGGGAGCCCACTTCGCGGCGAGTATACAGTTGCTGCGCGTCCATGTCGGAAAGCCTCCACCCAACGTGCAACTGTTCGGTAATACCAACAGCTTCACATAGCGCTGTATCACAAGGTGCGCCCACTTCGCGGCGAGTCTACAGTTGCTGCGCGTCCATGTCGGAAAGTCTCCACCCAACGTGCAACTGTACGGTAATCACCAACAGCTTCACATAGCGCTGGATGACAAGGTGCGCCCACTGCGCGGTGAGTCTACAGTTGCTGCGCGTCCATGTCGGAAAGTCTCCACACAACGTGCAACTGTTCAGTAATCACCAACAGCTTCACATAGTGCTGTATCACAAGGAGCGCCCACTTCGCGGCGAGTATACATTTGCTGCGCGTCCATGTCGGAAAGTCTCCACAAAATGTGCAACTGTTCGGTAATCACCAACAGCTTCACATAGTGCTGTATCACAAGGGGAGCCCACTTCGCGGCGAGTATACAGTTGCTGCGCGTCCATGTCGGAAAGTCTCCACCCAACGTGCAACTGTACGGTAATCACCAACAGCTTCACATAGCGCTGTATGACAAGGAGCGCCCACTTCGCGGCGAGTCTACAGTTGCTGCGCGTCCATGTCGGAAAGTCTCCACACAACGTGCAACTGTTCAGTAATCATCAACAGCTTCACATAGCGCTGTATGACAAGGAGCGCCCACTGCGCGGTGAGTATACAGTTGCTGCGCGTCCATGTCGGAAAGTCTCCACCCAACGTGCAACTCTTCGGTAATCACCAACAGCTTCACATAGCGCTGTATCACAAGGGGAGCCCACTTCGCGGCGAGTATACAGTTGCTGCGCGTCCATGTCGGAAAGTCTCCACACAACGTGCAACTGTTCGGTAATCACCAACAGCTTCACATAGTGCTGGATGACAAGGTGCGCCCACTTCGCGGCGAGTATACAGTTGCTGCGCGTCCATGTCGGAAAGCCTCCACCCAACGTGCAACTGTACGGTAATCACCAACAGCTTCACATAGTGCTGGATGACAAGGTGCGCCCACTTCGCGGCGAGTATACAGTTGCTGCGCGTCCATGTCGGAAAGCCTCCACCCAACGTGCAACTGTTCGGTAATCACCAACAGCTTGACATAATGCTGTATGACAAGGGGAGCCCACTTCGCGGCGAGTCTACAGTTGCTGCGCGTCCATGTCGGAAAGTCTCCACCCAACGTGCAACTGTTCGGTAATCACCAACAGCTTCACATAGTGCTGTATCACAAGGGGAGCCCACTTCGCTGCGAGTACACAGTTGCTGCGCGTCCATGTCGGAAAGTCTCCACAAAATGTGCAACTGTACGGTAATCACCAACAGCTTCACATAGTGCTGTATCACAAGGAGCGCCCATTTCGCGGCGAGTCTACAGTTGCTGCGCGTCCATGTCGGAAAGTCTCCACAAAATGTGCAACTGTACGGTAATCACCAACAGCTTCACATAGTGCTGGATGACAAGGAGCGCCCACTGCGCGGCGAGTCTACAGTTGCTGCGCGTCCATGTCGGAAAGTCTCCACAAAATGTGCAACTGTTCGGTAATCATCAACAGCTTCACATAGTGCTGGATGACAAGGAGCGCCCACTGCGCGGCGAGTCTACAGTTGCTGCGCGTCCATGTCGGAAAGTCTCCACACAACGTGCAACTGTTCGGTAATCACCAACAGCTTCATATAGTGCTGTATCACAAGGGGAGCCCACTTCGCGGCGAGTATACAGTTGCTGCGCGTCCATGTCGGAAAGTCTCCACAAAATGTGCAACTGTACGGTAATCACCAACAGCTTCACATAGTGCTGTATCACAAGGTGCGCCCACTTCGCGGCGAGTATACAGTTGCTGCGCGTCCATGTCGGAAAGCCTCCACCCAACGTGCAACTGTTCGGTAATCACCAACAGCTTCACATAGTGCTGTATCACAAGGGGAGCCCACTGCACGGCGAGTATACAGTTGCTGCGCGTCCATGTCGGAAAGTCTCCACCCAACGTGTAACTGTTCGGTAATCACCAACAGCTTCACATAGTGCTGTATCACAAGGTGCGCCCGCTTCGCGGCGAGTATACAGTTGCTGCGCGTCCATGTCGGAAAGTCTCCACAAAATGTGCAACTGTACGGTAATCACCAACAGCTTCATATAGTGCTGTATCACAAGGGGAGCCCACTTCGCGGCGAGTATACAGTTGCTGCGCGTCCATGTCGGAAAGTCTCCACCCAACGTGTAACTGTTCGGTAATCACCAACAGCTTCACATAGTGCTGTATCACAAGGTGCGCCCACTTCGCGGCGAGTATACAGTTGCTGCGCGTCCATGTCGGAAAGCCTCCACCCAACGTGCAACTGTTCGGTAATCACCAACAGCTTCACATAGTGCTGTATCACAAGGTGCGCCCACTTCGCGGCGAGTATACAGTTGCTGCGCGTCCATGTCGGAAAGTCTCCACCCAACGTGCAACTGTTCGGTAATCACCAACAGCTTCACATAGTGCTGTATCACAAGGGGAGCCCACTTCGCGGCGAGTATACAGTTGCTGCGCGTCCATGTCGGAAAGTGTCCACACAACGTGCAACTGTTCGGTAATCACCAACAGCTTCACATAGTGCTGGATGACAAGGTGCGCCCACTGCGCGGCGAGTATACAGTTGCTGCGCGTCCATGTCGGAAAGCCTCCACCCAACGTGCAACTGTTCGGTAATCACCAACAGCTTCACATAGTGCTGTATCACAAGGGGAGCCCACTTCGCGGCGAGTATACAGTTGCTGCGCGTCCATGTCGGAAAGTCTCCACACAACGTGCAACTGTTCGGTAATCACCAACAGCTTCACATAGTGCTGGATGACAAGGTGCGCCCACTGCGCGGCGAGTATACAGTTGCTGCGCGTCCATGTCGGAAAGTCTCCACACAACGTGCAACTGTTCGGTAATCACCAACAGCTTCACATAGTGCTGGATGACAAGGTGCGCCCACTGCGCGGCGAGTATACAGTTGCTGCGCGTCCATGTCGGAAAGTCTCCACCCAACGTGTAACTGTTCGGTAATCACCAACAGCTTCACATAGTGCTGTATCACAAGGGGAGCCCACTTCGCGGCGAGTCTACAGTTGCTGCGCGTCCATGTCGGAAAGCCTCCACCCAACGTGCAACTGTTCGGTAATCACCAACAGCTTCATATAGTGCTGTATCACAAGGTGCGCCCACTGCGCGGCGAGCCTACAGTTGCTGCGCGTCCATGTCGGAAAGCCTCCACACAACGTGCAACTGTTCGGTAATCACCAACAGCTTCACATAGCGCTGTATGACAAGGAGCGCCCATTTCGCGGCGAGTATACAGTTGCTGCGCGTCCATGTCGGAAAGCCTCCACCCAACGTGCAACTGTTCGGTAATCACCAACAGCTTCATATAGTGCTGTATCACAAGGTGCGCCCACTGCGCGGCGAGCCTACAGTTGCTGCGCGTCCATGTCGGAAAGCCTCCACACAACGTGCAACTGTTCGGTAATCACCAACAGCTTCACATATTGCTGTATGACAAGGGGAGCCACTTCGCGGCGAGTATACAGTTGCTGCGCGTCCATGTCGGAAAGCCTCCACACAACGCGCAACTGTTCGGTAATACCAACAGCTTCACATAGCGCTGTATGACAAGGAGCGCCCACTTCGCGGCGAGTATACAGTTGCTGCGCGTCCATGTCGGAAAGTCTCCACACAACGTGCAACTGTACGGTAATCACCAACAGCTTCACATAGTGCTGTATCACAAGGGGAGGCCACTTCGCGGCGAGTCTACAGTTGCTGCGCGTCCATGTCGGAAAGCCTCCACACAACGCGCAACTGTTCGGTAATCACCAACAGCTTCACATAGTGCTGGATGACAAGGTGCGCCCACTTCGCGGCGAGTATACAGTTGCTGCGCGTCCATGTCGGAAAGCCTCCACACAACGCGCAACTGTTCGGTAATACCAACAGCTTCACATAGCGCTGTATCACAAGGAGCGCCCACTTCGCGGCGAGTATACAGTTGCTGCGCGTCCATGTCGGAAAGTCTCCACAAAATGTGCAACTGTTCGGTAATCACCAACAGCTTCACATAGCGCTGTATCACAAGGTGCGCCCACTTCGCGGCGAGTATACAGTTGCTGCGCGTCCATGTCGGAAAGTCTCCACAAAATGTGCAACTGTTCAGTAATCACCAACAGCTTCACATAGTGCTGTATCACAAGGTGCGCCCACTGCGCGGCGAGTCTACAGTTGCTGCGCGTCCATGTCGGAAAGTCTCCACAAAATGTGCAACTGTTCAGTAATCACCAACAGCTTCACATAGTGCTGTATCACAAGGTGCGCCCACTGCGCGGCGAGTATACAGTTGCTGCGCGTCCATGTCGGAAAGTCTCCACACAACGTGCAACTGTTCAGTAATCACCAACAGCTTCACATAGTGCTGTATCACAAGGTGCGCCCACTGCGCGGCGAGTCTACAGTTGCTGCGCGTCCATGTCGGAAAGTCTCCACCCAACGTGCAACTGTTCGGTAATCACCAACAGCTTCACATAGTGCTGTATCACAAGGGGAGCCCACTTCGCGGCGAGTATACAGTTGCTGCGCGTCCATGTCGGAAAGCCTCCACACAACGCGCAACTGTTCGGTAATCACCAACAGCTTCACATAGCGCTGTATGACAAGGAGCGCCCACTTCGCGGCGAGTATACAGTTGCTGCGCGTCCATGTCGGAAAGTCTCCACACAACGCGCAACTGTTCAGTAATCACCAACTGCTTCACATAGCGCTGTATCACAAGGAGCGCCCACTTCGCTGCGAGTATACAGTTGCTGCGCGTCCATGTCGGAAAGTCTCCACCCAACGTGTAACTGTTCGGTAATCACCAACAGCTTCATATAGTGCTGTATCACAAGGGGAGCCCACTTCGCGGCGAGTATACAGTTGCTGCGCGTCCATGTCGGAAAGTCTCCACCCAACGTGTAACTGTACGGTAATCACCAACAGCTTCACATAGTGCTGTATCACAAGGTGCGCCCACTTCGCGGCGAGTATACAGTTGCTGCGCGTCCATGTCGGAAAGTCTCCACACAACGTGCAACTGTTCAGTAATCACCAACTGCTTCACATAGTGCTGTATCACAAGGGGAGCCCACTTCGCGGCGAGTCTACAGTTGCTGCGCGTCCATGTCGGAAAGTCTCCACCCAACGTGCAACTGTTCGGTAATCACCAACAGCTTCACATAGTGCTGTATCACAAGGGGAGCCCACTTCGCGGCGAGTATACAGTTGCTGCGCGTCCATGTCGGAAAGCCTCCACCCAACGTGCAAATGTTCACATAGTGTGCAGGACACTGCGTAGCATTTCTGCCACCGAGGAAAGCAATCTTCACGAATGATCGCGCTTACATCCATCTTGTAGCATGGCTAAGCTCATAATAATCGAGTATGGCACTGTCATCTAGCCACCTGCACTTACATTCGCCTTCTTCTTTGCCGCGGGGTTTCGAATGTCTACACTGGAATTACCGTGATGCCATATGTTTCGAAAGATAGAACATAGTTTCCATGACTTATGAAATGACCCTCGTAGCCTATATGCAGTAGGCTCCTGTCACAACCACAAGACTTCTGGGAACAGGGAATACTGCGGCTAGTGAAGCAATGGGACACCTGTGGTGATTACTTTTGAATAACGAATAAATTGTACCCACAGTATCGTTTGCACCTTTTCATTTGAACACCACTCATAGAAATGTGAGCACGAGATGAACTAACCAGCACTTCCCTACTGTACAGTAGATGTAAAGGTGGTGCATGCACCCTGCGGCTACCAGACCTCAAATGAAGTGAACGCGAGTGACGCAATCTCTTAGCAGGGTGCCGACAAGGGTGGCAATTTAATTAGGTCCTCGTGGCGAAGGCCTAGCCCAGAGCTGTAGTCTGCAGAAGTGTGCAGTAATGAAACCTGTTATTAGTAGGAAAACACAACACACATCTTTTCTGTAAAACACTGGTTCTTAACCAGGGTCCACCAGCACGTACTAAAAAAAGTGGCCAATAAATGAGGATTTCGAAAACGATGTGCGTTGAACGAGAATCGTCCGAATGTAGCCTATTCGCGGCGATGACTATCAGGTTTGAATTGAAATATCTTTAAAGTAAGTGCTATTGAGGAAGAGTTCAATTTCAGGCTGAGTGGTCCGCAGACTTCTAAGGGTTCAGAACCACTTGTTTACAGGATAAACGAACTAACACAATATGGTTATTAAAATGATGCATTTCCGTGGACGGTAGTCTGATCAAGCAATATGAGTTATTTACACATATGAGGGTGAATTTTCGCTGTAAATATTCGATCATATCCGTCATGCTATATTTGTATATTTCAGTAGCCTACTGAAATATAATGGCCAGTATGTAATAAGAGTAGTTGTTGTTGTTGTTGATTGATTTAGGGGTTGCTATATCGTGGTCACGTAGGCCCGTGTTCTTGGGTGCTCCCATTGTAAATGTACATATTGTTTAAGGTATTTATTTAATTATGAGGTATTTGCGTTTCGGGCACACATTGGCTTATGCTGAACCTGTAGGTACCCCATGTGTGTAGGTTGGTGTTAACATGACCTTATTTTCGGTGCAAAACCGGAATGGGACCATAGCAGAATAATATAGGGAGGATTAAGGAAGGGTTACAAATGGTGTATTGGGGGAGGGGTCCGTAGGCTACATGATTCAATTGCAGGCTGAGTGGTCCACAGACTTCTACGGGTTCAGAACCACTGCTCTAAAATGAATTCGTGAATTAGGATTTGGAACATCTTGGTCATCATCCCCATGATGTGAGCTCGTCTAATAACCTGTGTTATTGTGATAGCTGTATTAGTGTGCATTCATAATTATAGGGCTAGCAAAGTGGGAATGTGGCTGGGAGACAGGTACAAGGTGCACTCACACACAAGCGCAGGGGATTAGGACCGACTGTATTTCCACCTCGTGACTCACCTATTGCACTTGGACAATCAAATTCTAATGTTTTTAAGTTTGTTTTATATCATTGTTAAGTTATGAACAGGGACCGGACATTTATGCACTGAAAACGATCAAAATATGCATTAAAAATAGACAAATATGCAGAACAATAATCCAATCTTATTCACTCTTCTTTCCCTCTTTTGCCGTAATATGTGCAGTCTTTTTTTACATGTTTAAGTAGAAAATCTATTCACATTTCACTTCCTTCGAGCATACTTGACAATAGACGACAACGCCATCAGTTGAATAATCACTATTACCTGACACCCACTGATTTAATAAATACTTTCTGCTGCTCTTCTCTTTAGGTATTTTGAGCAAACCATACGCAGACTGTAAGGATAAAGTAACACTGAAGAAACTTCTCACAAAACTAACTGGCTGTCGAGATGGAGAAAGGAATGTCCCACACCATTCCCTTCTTCAAATAGCCACGCTTAAAATACTGTTATCTGTTGCTCAGAAAGTTTCCAACAAGCAGGCAAAACCAATTTTGTTCAAGATGTTTTAGATTATACTTAATTTCCAATGTGTATGCTAAAATACGCTGTTATGCTCAGAATATCCAATAAACCCAGAAAATATGCATTTTCAAAAAATACATACAGGTAATTACAAATATACGTACTGTTCTACGAACTTTACACTATTTCTTCACAGAGTCTCCACATTGTTCAGACATTTGTCCCTTCGCAGTACTAATTTCAGATGCCCCTTGGTAGAATTCAGCCGGCTGACTGTGGAACCATCGTCGGACGGCTGTCTTGGCGTCATCGTTGCACGTGAATCGCTGTCCTGCCAGGAACTTCTTCAGTGGACCATGACAATGCGAGACCACTTGTGGGAACCAGAACCGCCAACAAACTCCGGTCATTTCAATGGAGAGTCTGGACCTCGTCCTTAGTGATTTCCACGTTTTTTGGTCCGCTGAAGAAGTTCCTGGCAGGGCAGCGATTCACGTGCAACGATGACGCCAAGTCAGCAGCCCGGCGATTGTTCCACAGTCAGCCGGCTGAATTCCACCACAGGGACTCTCAAATTAGTACTGCGATGGGACAAATGTGGAGACTCTGTGGAGAAATAGTGTCAAGTTCGTAATTACCTGTATGTATTTTATCATTTCAAATGATCTTGTCGACTTCGTCGTTATGCTTGGGTCTAACGTTATGCGTTACGGAGACGGAGACGGAAGTGACGTCATGCAGCCGCGCGGGAAGTGACGTCATGCAGCCACGCGGGAAGCAGAAGCTACTAATGGTTATTGGAGTCAGTTGAAAGAGTCCTGGGGCGTCGAGCGACCTGGGGCCTTGAGCGAAACGAACTCAAGAATACAGGGTGCATCCTAAAGAGGTGTGCAGGATGTCAGAGCAAAATACAGTACAAGATGCCAGATAACAATACAGGGGACTCCTAAAGAGATATACAAGATGCCAATTAAGAATACAAGGTGACTCTTAAAGAGTTGTACAAGATGGCAGAGAAGAATACAGGGTGACTCCTAAAGAGGTGCACAAGATGTCAGACAAGAATACAGGGTGACTCCTAAAGAGGTGTACACGATGTCACACAAAAATACAGGGTGGCTTCTAAAGAGGTGTACAGGATGTCACACAAGAATACAGGGTGGCTTCTAAAGAGATATACAAGATGTCAGATAAGAATACAGGATGACTCATAAAGATGATGATGATGATGATGATGATGATGATGATGATAATTGTTGTTTTAAGGGGCCTAACATCTAGGTTATCGGCCCCAAATAAAGAGATATACAAGATGCCAATTAAGAATACTAGGTGACTCTTAAAGAGTTGTACAAGATGGCAGAGAAGAATACAGGGTGACTCCTAAAGAGGTGCACAAGATGTCAAACAAGAATACAGGGTGACTCCTAAAGAGGTGTACACGATGTCTCTTGTTCTAAAGAGATATACAAGATGCCAGATAAGAATACAGGGTGCCTCCTAAAGACGTGTGCACGATGTCAGAGAAAATTACAGGGTGACACTTAACGAGGTGTACAGTATGTTAGATTCAATTCAAATACAGGGTGACCCTTAAAGAGGTTTGCGAGATATGAGATTCAAATAATGAGTGACTCTTAAAGAGTTGTAAAAGATGTCAGACTCAAATACAGGGTGACCCTTAAAGAGGTGCCCGCGCGGGAAGCCTAAGTTAATGGGTAATGGACTTTGTTGAAAGAGTCCTGGGGCTCGAAGCCCTCCTGAGCCTTTCTAACATGTGTAGCATTCGTAGCATGCGTCATTTGAAATGGCATAACGTCTAGTCTTTCAGACTGACTGTAATTTTTTTCTTTGGGGCGGAGGATGATAAAATAGGGGTTCGATGCGCCCTGGTATGCATCATTACAAGTAAAATTATACCAAACATTGTATAATTTACATTGTTTTCGGAAATGAAGCCCGCGATAAAAGAACCATAACATTCATGAACTGTATTTATTGATTTTTGTGGTCCATTAGAGTAATGTATTGCAGGGCCCTGCGTAGCTAGTGCCTGTAGTATGTTCTATCCTGCTCCTCCCTTACGGGCATTCTAAGAAGTAAGCCACAAGCGCGTGACGTCATGTCCTTGCCTCTCCCCACCTTCCGCTCGCTACATGTGCGAGCGAGCTGTGTATAGTATGGTGTAGTGCCCTGCAAGCCTGGCAAGTGCTTTTAGGGCCGTATGACCTAGCCTCACACTGTCAGCACTGTCTACGCTGGAAATCGTCAGTTCAGGCGCGCACGGTCAGCCCGTACCGACATGGTTTCGTAAAGCCGTTCTTATCTCCCCTTCATATTATTATTATTATTATTAGTATTATTAATATACTATTAATATTAGCAATAAAATGATATTGGGTACCAATAGACTACGTCACACACTGTTCCCGAGTACATTGAAAATGAATTCTCTATTATTGAACGGATTCATTGATAGACGGTAAAGATATTGATAATATAAGCCAACTAATGGCTACACTGCGTTCTGCTGCACGGCTGAAAGCAACGGGAAACTACAGCCGTAATGCTATTCCCGAGGATATGCACCTCTCTATGCATAAATACATGTGATGATGGCCTCCTCCCTTGTAAAATTTCAATCCGGAGGTAAACTAGTCCCCCGTTCGGATCTCCGGGTGGGGACTACTCGAGAGGGGCTTAGCATCACAGAAGTGACAAAGAGGAAATCTGACATTCTACGGATCGGAGCGTGAAATGTTAGAAGTCTGCTAGGAAGTGGAAAGTTAGAAAACTTAGAAAGGGAAATGGATAGGTTGAGGTTGGATTTGGTTGGGATTAGTGAAATGCGCTGGCAGGAAGAGCAGGACTTTTGGTCAGGAGACTATAGGGTCATTAGCACTAAATCAAACAATGGCCAAGCAGGAGTTGGTCTCATATTGAGTAGGAAACTTGGACAGCGGGTAGAATATTATGAGCAATACAGTGAACGGATTATTGTAGCAAAAATCAATACTAAACCTACGTGCACCACAGTGGTACAAGTCTATATGCCTACCAGTCAAGCTGATGATGAGGATGTTGAAAAGGTCTACGAAGAAATAGATGACATTCTGAGGTATATCAAAGGTGATGAAAATGTTGTAGTAATGGGAGATTGGAATGCTGTGGTAGGAAAAGGGAGAGAAGGGAAGATAGTAGGAGATTTCGGATTAGGTGAAAGGAATGATCGAGGAAGCAGGCTGATGGAATTCTGCACCGAACATGAGTTGGTCATAGCTAACACCTTATTCAATAACCACAATAGAAGAATATACACATGGATGAGACCAGGAGATACAGGGCGTTACCAAATCGACTTCATTATGGTCAAGCAGAGGTTTCGAAACCAGATTTTGGATTGTAAAACATATCCTGGTGCTGACATAAACTCTGACCACAATCTGGTTGTAATGAAATGCAGATTAAAGTTGAAGAAACTGAAGAAAAGTCTAAAGCCAAAAAGGTGGGCAATAGACAGACTGAAAGTAAAGGATGTAAACGAAAGATTCAAGAAGAGTATAAAGGAAGGACTAATCAAAACCCCTAAACAAACTTCAATTGCAGACGAATGGGCACTTTTGAAGAATGAAATAACAAAATCCGCAGAAGAAAACATTGGTAGGAAAGAAAGAATAGGTAGAAAACCGTGGATCACTCAGGATATACTAGAATTGATGGATGAAAGGCGGAAACACAAGAATCTAAGAGATGAAGAGGGGAAAGCAGAATACAGACGTCTGAGAAATGAGGTTAACAAGAAGTGCAAGGAAGCGAAAGAAGAATGGTTGAAAGAGAAATGTGCAGGTATAGAAAAGTGTCTGAAATTAGGAAAAGTAGACACAGCTTATCGAAGGATTAAGAATACTTTTGGGGAAAAGAAGACTAAGTGCTGTAATATTAAGGACACAAATGGAAAGCCTCTAACAGATAGGGAAGAAAAGCTTGAGAGATGGAAAGCTTACATAGAGTGCTTGTATAAGGGAAAGGAGATTGAGAATCATGTAATGGAAAGGGAGGAGGAAATTGATGAGGATGCAAAAGGAGATTTAATATTGAGATCAGAATTTGACAGAGCATTAGAGGACTTAGGCAGGAACAAAGCACCAGGCATAGATGATATACCCATTGAGTTGCTACGCTGCATAGGAGATGAAGGTCTGATCAGGTTATTTCACTTGGTGTGTAGGATTTATGAGACAGGTGAGGTACCCCCTGATTTCAAGAAGAATGTTATCATCCCTATACCAAAGAAAGTGGGAGCTGACAGATGTGAAGATTACCGTACAATCAGCTTGATTACTCATGCTTCAAAGATCCTGTCTAGAATAATTTACAAGAGGATTGAAAGCCAGATCGAAACGGAGTTGGGTGAAGACCAGTTTGGTTTCAGGAGAAATATAGGAACAAGGGAAGCTGTACTAAGTCTTGGGCTGATTTTGGAAGGTAGAATAAGGAAAGATAAGAGAACTTTCATGGCATTTGTAGACTTAGAAAAGGCTTTTGATAACGTTGATTGGACTAAATTGTTTGACATTTTAAAATCTATTGGAATAAAGTACAGGGATAGGAGGGTGATATACAATCTATACAGAAACCAGACAGCAGTCATTCGAGCTGAAGGATATGAGAGAGAAGCTGGTATTCAGAAAGGTGTAAGGCAAGGCTGCAACTTATCACCCATACTTTTCAATCTTTACATTGAACAAGCAATGAAGGAAATTGGAGAAAAATTTAAAGTGGGAGTGAAGATTCAAGGAGAAATCATTTCAACTCTGAGATTTGCTGATGACATCGTCATCTTGGCCGACAAGCCTGAGGATTTGAATGAGTTTTTGACTGGTATGGATTCCGTCTTACAGAAGGACTTCATGATGAAAATTAATAAATGTAAAACAAAAATACTGGAATGCAGCCGAAATAAATCAGAAACCTCTATGGAGATCAAATTGGCAGGTGAAAAGCTGAAGGAAGTAGGAGACTTCTGTTACTTAGGAAGCAGAATAACCAGTGATGGACGAAGCAAAGAGGATATAAAAAGTAGGTTGGCTCAGGCAAGGAAAGCCTTTCTACAAAAAAGGAATCTGTAGACACCGAATATAGATTTAGGTATTAGGAAGTCATTTTTGAAAGCCTTTGTCTGGAGCGTGGCGCTCTATGGAAGTGAAACTTGGACTATTGGTGCAGCAGAAAAGAGGAGAATTGAGGCATTTGAAATGTGGTGTTACAGGAGAATGATGAAGATCAGATGGGTAGATAGGGTTACAAATGAAGAGGTATTAAGGCGAGTGGGAGAGGAGAGATGTTTCTGGCGACTGCTAATGAAGAGAAGAGATAGGTTGGTAGGACACATACTAAGACACCCAGGAATAGCAAGCTTAGTTATGGAAGGAAGGGTCGAGGACAAGAACTGTAGGGGTAGACCAAGGTTAGAATATGTTAAACAGATTGCCTCGGATGTAGGGTGTGGTAGCTATGTAGAGATGAAACGATTAGCTCAGGACAGGGACGCATGGAGAGCGTGCATCAAACCAGTCAATAGACTTAAGACTCAAACAACAACATTGATAGCAAAATTAGGTCATTTATACTTAGGCATACCCAAACTTGATGAGTGATTTAAAAATGTTGATGTTGATCCTCTCGCTTAATCGAAACGTACCACAAGCTTTCACTTCTCTTTGAAGCCTATCGTTATCTCTAAACGACCTGTTTTGTTATGCCGAAGGTTACTTCACATCTGATGGTGGGGTCCAGCATAAATCTTGTATCCTTCTTATGGCCAATAACAATTATTATGCCCATTGAATTTTTGCTTCTAACACGAGAAAGACACGAAAACATGGATCGCGTAACATTTCTGAAATGTTACAGCTGCATCTTAGATCTATTTTGGTGATTCCTAACGTTTGTAGTAAATCCCCTTCTTAATTATGTTTTTTGAACGTGAGCTAGGGTATCAGGCACTCCACAGTGTTTGCAGTATACAGAGTCCTGGCTACGCCCATGGAGGTCTCACTCAAGAGCATCCTTTGCTTCCACCTATTTGTACTAGGCTACTCCCTTTCATGTCTACTTCTGGATTAGTCAATCACCATAAAATATGGTGATTGGATAGTTTCTGTATTTTCGCAATCAACCTGCAATTTCATTTTGTGTTTACCATAGATCCGCTTCAGTCTTAAGTATCGGTTATTTATATTCCCTTGGTTCCTAATTAATTAATCACCGTCTTCATCGTTATCACCATTTTCATCATCATCACCGTCCTGACAACCTCCTTCGTTGTACGAGCTCAAATTACGCACTATGTCATCATGTCTTCAAGCAATGCATGCTCTCTCTGGTACAGTCTCCCTACATGATGCGTACTATACTTAAGATGTTCATTCACTGAAAATTGCAAAATTAGCTTTGAGGTTTTCCTATGCCCAGAACTTAGAATGCAATAAAAATCAAATGTCTTAAATACCATATCTGGATTAGCCTCGATATACATATGCAATTGGATTAACTCATGAGGGCTACTTGTAGCATTGGCCTTTTAGAATATTTTACGGAAGCTATTCTAACAACTCTATGCAGTGATGTGCTCTCAATTCGAATTGCAGAATAAGAATGTATAAAAAAGAAAACTCGTGCCCACTGGCCTGGCGCAAGTCCTCGAAATGAGCACCGCTTGGATGACTTACGTATCATCGATACAATTTCAGTACCCCAAACCAAAATTCAATTTCGTGGCAGGGCAGGGAATCAAACCCGGACCACAGGGGCGACAGCCAAGAACGTTAGCCGCTACACTACAATGTGGTCTCTTTCATTGTCAGCGCAATCAATTGCACGATACCATGTAATTTCTTCACTGGGCGAACTAAAATAATACACATTTCTTCGTATTTTTGGCATTACATAGCCCCTGGTAAGCTAGGAAGACGGTTCGCGTACCATAACCCTAAAGTCAAATAGTTTCAAGAACCAACAAACAAAACAGTCTTAGGCACTCCACCGAAAGAAATACAGACAAGGGAAGACAGACAACATATTTTGTAATTTTCAGAGCAAAATAGGCAAATTGTTATATAATGAATAGCACTCTTGGTGTCCATAGTGTTGAAATAATGAATATTGTCCTAAAACTTGAAGGTTGAAGGATTTCGTGTCTTCTTGCTTATTTTGCCGTAAAGTGTAGGTAAATTCCACGAGGTATTGTTTCAGGCCATGTTGAATATAAGATTTTTTTTTTTTTTTTTTGTCGTTTACCCTCCAGGGTTGGCTTTTCCCGCGGACTAAGCGAGGGATCTCACCTTTACCGCCACTGGTAGTGTCCTGGAGCTTGGGACTCCGAGTCGGGGATACAACTGGGGAGTGTGACTAGCACGTTGCCCAGGCGGCCTCACCTGCAAAGCGAACAGGGGCCTGATGAAGAGATGGGAAGAGTGGGAAGATTAGGCAAGGAAGAGGGAAGGAGGCGGCCGTGGCCTTACGTTAGGTACCACCCCGGTATTTTCCCGAAGACGAGGTGGGAAACCACGGAAAACCACTTCGAGGATGGTTGAGGTGGGAGTCGAAACCCCTCTACTCATTTGGACCACCCGAGGCTGAGTAGACCCCAATCCAGTCCTCATACCACTTTTCAAATTTCGTGGCAGAGCCGGGAATCGAACCGCTGAAGTACTGGGTGGCAGCTAATCATGCTGACCACTACACTACGGAGGCGACTTGAATATAAGAATAAAAGACATAAATGACCTTAAATTGCGACGGAATATCTTTCATTTTAAAATCCTGATGAATTTACTAACGCATAAAAAGATGGTATATTGGCTTTCACGGCCGGTGAATTAAAACTCAGCATTCTTCTAGGTTTGTGCCGTGTCCTGTGTGGGGTTTCGCCTAGGTCACCAAGCTGGCTCATCGGCGGGCTCTTGGTGTCCCCGCCAGGACACGAACTGCGCGCCACCTCCCTTTATATTAGGTGCAACTGCACCACTTTACTGCGAGAACTAAAAGCTCAAGCAGCCTTAACCTCCCTATGAAGGCTTCCAAAAAGATGGTATATTGGCTTTCACGGCCGGTGAATTAAAACTCAGCTGAGTTTTACTAACGCATGTTTCTCGAACTCACATATCCCTGAAGAGCATCAATCTAGTCATTTGGTGAATTCAGAATCTTGTTATTGATATACAGTTTTATAGTCCTAATGTAGTTTTTTTTGTTCTACCCATAATTATTCCGGTTGCTATGAGGTAGGGGATGTGGTGAGACAGTTTCCTTGTGGGAATGATTTCACGGATAGATGCCTTCATGACGCCAATCTCATGAGAGGAGTTAATGACAAATAAAATTAATGAGGTAATGTATGGAGTGGCTGTGTGTGGTCTTTCGAGTTTGGAGTAGTCTGACCATGCACGTTAACGTGTTTAGCTGCCTCGGCTGGTTTGTGACATTATGTCAACAAATTAAAAAATGTATTTTAACTCTCCTGATTCCATACCGGCTCCTGATTCTATTTTAGGACTAGTATCTCTCGCTGCACCTGCTACATCACCCAAAAAGTATGCACATTTCTGTATCCTTGCTGCAGATCTGGTTCATGTGCGTCCAAATATCATGTCTTATATGTCTACGGTTTGATTCATTAATGTGTGACTCTTCCACTATGCTATTTTTGTCCTCCCCACGTTATGAGCACAGCAGACCACACGCATATGCCACAATGTTGGCTCTAGTGCGCCTAGTGTCCAGGCTCCGCGCTCAGTACTAAACGTACTTCAGTACCCGGTCAAATGGACAGTGCTTGTGCGACTAAGCGCTGCAGTGCTAGTGTGCTGTCGTGCTGCACTGCTCAGAACAGGACCGAGTAGGGCTGCGCTCGGCCGGCACGAGTAAATTTCTCGCTAGCACTGCTTCACCTTGCCCATTGCACGGCCCTGATGTATTGATTGGTATAATTTTTCTTGTAATTATGTGTAGAATCGTTCGGAACCTCTGACTCAATGGAGGTTTTGGATAACCATACCAGAAAAAAGAAGAGGTGTTAAAATTCCAGCCGCACAATAATTCGATGGTAAAAGGACCGATACCCCCTCCCCAGTCACAAATATTATCTACAGCCCTTGGATATTAACCCGTACACATTACATTGGCTTTGAGTAGATAAGCATGAGCAAGTTTAGTAATATATATAATATATAGAGACGCTACTTTAAATTGATTGACTATATCAAAATGTGAATACGCCTCTCTATTGGACTACCTTAAATCGATGTAAATCCATAAAAGAATTTACGATCAAATAAAATACATTTAAATAACGGTTGATAGACCGAAGTCCACTACGAGACTCGTGCAGTGGAAGTACGGGCCGTCCTAATCCCCTGCGCTTGAGTGTGTGCGGTCAGCGGGCGTGTGAGTGGACCTCGCCACCCTATAGGTGGGAGCGATTAATGCTAACCACTGCGCTACGAGGGAAAGAGTCTTCCACGGTTTAGTGTGGTAAACACGGATCACACAGTTTGATTCCCACCTCAATCGTCCTAGAAGTGATGTACCATGGCTTCCCCCGCTTTTATTCCAGGCAAATGTTGGATGGCTCCCAATTTAAGGTCACGGCAGCCTCCTTCCCAAATCCTAGCCTCAATTACAAACACTACTACAGACACCATAATAACACATGTTATGAGACTGTACTTAGTAATTGTTGTTTTAAGGGACGAAGCTACGAGGTCATCTGCCCCTAGGTTATGAGACAAATCCTCCATTCACATACACGCAATTATAGGGGTTAAATTGACCACAATGCCGCAAGCCCCTAAAATGAATAAACAACAACCATGTATGGGTTTTTAAAATTTTTATACACCCCCTCCTTTATGGAAATCCCTGTGACCAACGTCTCCACGCGACCTTTTAAAGTTTTGACGTATTTGCTGGAGGCTCAACGTCCAGCTCCGCGATTATTTTTCAATTAACGGCGTTTTCTCTCTCTTATCCGCTGCATGGATTTAGTGGAGCAGATCGTGTTCACGAAGTGCACATGATTTTCGCGCGTTGTTGCCTGATAGGGGGCACAGGGTGGATATTTCTCCAGTGGACAGTTAATCCTGAATTTCATCGCCCGCAGAGCACATAAACCAGCCGATCCCCACTGCAGCGCTTGCTGTGGTGGCTAAGCTCAGCGAGGTCTGTGTAATGTGGTTTCAACTGATCGAGGACAACAGCAATAATTAAGAATGCAAATTGCCGAGATGAAGGAAGAGAAACCAAGAAGAGCGAGCAAGGGCGTGCCAATAATGAAGGGAATACTGTATATAATAGATGAGACTTCTTGTCGAATTCAATTTGCTCGGAGAAAGATGGGACATAGCTCGTTTCACGCGTAGCAATGCGAGGAGCAATGTTCCCGCCTTTTAAGGCCCTAAAATGAACGGTTCTCGAGATATTGCCAGAAAACTATTCCCGGTCTGAGACATTGCAGCGGTTGTCATGGTAACGTTGATCTGTTTCTCAGAGGGAACACAGTTTTTTAGAAATATCTCCGAAACCGTTCATTTTAGGACCTTAAAATGTGTGTTTCGGGGTCTCCGAGTATTGTTTCTCGTATCTGGCGGATTAAAATGAGATATCTGCGGTCTTCGTACCTTTTGTCCATGCTCAGTGCCAAAGGGCCGAAAAGACTCACTTAAAAATTGAATTTTCTAAAACCGTTTCTTAGTGAGCCTCTTCTACCTAGGATCAACCAACATTAAAAATTTCAGCTTTCTAGGCCTAGTGGTTTGAGCGCTGTGATGATGAGTCAATTTTGGATGATACTGTACTGGCAAAAAAATACAAGGTGCGTTCAAAAAGTAACGAGCCGGAGGCTTGAATGCGCAAACCGGTGACTACGTCGGCTAATCGTGGCGTGTGTAACGAGGTGTGGTTCCGACCAGAGCGTGGAAGGTCACAGCCCGTCGCTAGAGAGCACGTGTGCACGTCACGTGACGATACAAAGCGAGCAGCAGCATGCATCAATCGTCCAACGCTGCCAGTCGCCATTGCAAACAGTGACATGGAGGCGTCAACCGAAGAGCAAAGAGGTGTTGGTCGGTTTCTGACAGCGGAATGAGTAGGGGGAACGGATATTCATCGCCGAATGTCACAAGTGTACGGCGAACACTGCATGTCCCTTGCAAGGTTCAAGGCGTGGCACAAGCGCTTCAGGGAAGGACGGGTGTCGTTAGCCGATGATACCCGGTCTGGGGCACCACCCTACATTACCGATGACAACGTCCAGCTGGTTGATGCACTCATTACCTAGGACCGCCGAGTGACAGTGAACGCCATAGCCGCCGTGGTCGCTCCACGACAATGCACGACCTCATACGGCCATCACAGTCGCGGCACTCCTGCAGAAATTCAAATGGGAGGTTTTCGGCCAGCCGCCATGCAGTGCGCCATACACCACACCTCTCTCCCTGTGATTACGCCATGTTCGGTCCCCTGAAAAGGGCTCTGCGGGGCCAACGATTCTCCTCGGACGCCGACTTCCAGCTGTGCGTGCAGAACTGGTTCACATCGCAGCCCAGGGAATTTTATGAGACAGCCATTCACCGGCTCGTGTCACAGTGGGACAAGTGCCTCAACAGCCAGGGCCAATACTTCTAACATTCAGGTACTGGTTTCTGTAATTATGCCTCCGGCTCGTTACTTTTTGAACGCACCTTATATATTGTAGAGCAGTGTAGTTGGCGACACGCTCACCAGAGGGCGGGACCCATAAAGTGTGATATCATTGACCACACCACATGCTGGGGATGTTAATGAACAATCTATAATTCAAAGCTCCCTCGACCAGTAAACAACAGCTAACTCCCTCTCTGTGGGAACACATATTTTAGCTTTAATAACTACATTAATGAGCTCAGCTGCTACGGCTTCTCTCCTCACATTGAAATTCATGTTTTTCTTTTGTATGTACACACATGACTCAAAAATTCATCGAGTTGTAATTCATGCATTTTACGAGCGAGGTTTATATTTATAACAGGTAGTTTCGAAAAGAACTACACTAAAACCCCGTTGTACGCGCCCGCTTATTACGCTATCCCGTTTATTACGTTCTAAGGACCCTGGACGGTTTGTACACAATACTATATAATTATATTCTAGCTTCTAAATCCCGCTTATTGCGCTTTTTTCATGTCCAAAAAGTGGGAAAATTCCGTATAAATTCTGTGAAAAGAACTGTATTTGGTATGTTTTAATAATAATACCTTTGTAATAATAATAGAGTAAAATAAAATACACGGTGGGTGAGCGGTTATCGTGTCAGTCTACCATCCCAAGCTTGCAGGTTCGCTCCTGGTCATGGTCAGTGATTTTTGAAAGGCGACAAAAATAACGACACGCATGCCATACGGTGTTAACATGTTAAAGATCCCATTTGAATTCAGTAAGCCATGCTCATAATGGCAAAATTAATCTTGGAATTTTCCGCCGACACAAAAGTTCCTCCTTTTTCCACTAGAAAGCGCTATAGTGTCAAGGAGCTTAGATATCTAACCTCCTTGACTTTCATAGCGCTCCAAGGAACAACAAAATTCGACATGCAAGCTGTCCCCTGGGTGACAAATAACAAAGCTTGTACCCGGCATCTGAGGCCATATGATATTATTATTATTATTATTATTATTATTATTATTATTATTATTAATGAAATATTCTACATTACTGAAATATTATTTCTAAATTGTTTTCCTACCTCAGAAACCATCTCCCGGTTGTTACGCGTTTAAACCATAGTCCCTTGAGGAGCGTAATAACGGGGTTTGTTTCTTGACATAAGTTCGAAGTGCCGACTCTGTATACGAGTGGATCTGAACCCCACCGTCGGATGGTATTGAAATGGATTTCCGTGATTTCCTGTTGTAATAGGTAGCGGCTGCTTCCTTTCAACTCTTTGCCAGTTTCATTTATATTCATCTCATTAACTCCCCTCATGTGGCAGGTGTCAGGAAGGGCATCCGGTCGTATAATAACTATCTGCCACTTAGAAACTCATCTTTCCTCATTCTCGCCCACTTAACAATAGGAATATACTGTATAAGAGGCAGACCGTGCATAAATTCCAACTTCACCAGTTACGAGAAGCTTGTTTCGAAGATGCAAAATCTAGATTTTCATACCTTACTGGTATGTACTGTAAATCCGAACGTTTGTGCATCAGCATTTATGGTCGGTTCTAAGGTTAAATCAACAGGTGATTGGGAGAAACTAGATTTGGTACGTCTGATATCAAATGCTCCTCGTCTAAATTCAGATACCACACGCGAATTGCTGTTCTGTGCCTTTATAAGATTGTTCATGTACATAATGAACCACCTGGCATAATTTGGCTGGTTCAATGAATAGAACAAATCGGACATGTTGTAAATGGAGTCCTATATACAACTCAAAGTCACTGCACCGGATGCTTCTTGGAAATCGCACAAACAAATTAGTGGACTCACAATACTGGAGATAGTATTGAGCGGTCTTGCCGTGCTCAACAAGCAAAGTTTCTTCGCGATAATCTTTGTAGCCATCAATGATTTTTCTCAGGATTTCAGGCAAGACGATTTGTTTCCCAACAAAAATTACATTTTGGTCCTTTACATTCTGTAAAAGCTCATCCAGCATCTCAGGATTTGATTCATGCTCAGACAAATACTGCTCGAAATGAAGGATCTGTAGTGCAGCGGAAGTTAATGGATCGAGTCTTTTGCAGCGATTCAAATGTTAAAATGTCGCATGGAGTTGCGCGCGCATCTCTGTCTCTCTCACCGCTCGCGTTTAAAATTTACTCTAAAATCTAGGCAGCCATGGATTGGATCAACATTTTCATAAGGCAACCTAATACAGTTAGTTTCACTTGATATAATATACGATTAAATAACTGATGAGAGTATATAATTAACATTTACTCACCTGCTTAAACCTGACAACTCCACAGTTGGGCAGAGGGGGAAGAAGGCAACCTTGACTTTTTCAATTCTGTTGGGTATGTTCTCTTTACTAGTGTACGGATTTTTAAATAACTAATGAGAGAAGTAGATTTAATAAATTTAATTAAACATTTCATTATTTAATATTATCCGTACGCAATTTAACTAGGCAACCTATTCGCGATATGTCAATGAGTATATTATCTATCATTTATTTCTTATCACTAATAAATAACAGATGAGGGTATAAGACTATGCAACCATTCTGATTGCAAGGCTCAGCTCTTTTGGGTTCGTAAGGTAAGGAAATGGCGCTTGCTGGGAGGGCAGTTTGCATCTCTGTGTGGCAGGGCAGGTGGCCTTGCCAATGAAGTTTCTTTTATGTGTTCTTTTTTATGCTATTTTGTTTATATATATATATATATCTTTGGCTGTTTTTGTTGGGAGTCCGTACTGAAGGATTTTGTATTAGAGTATCTGTCCGGATTATCTTTGGAGATTATAGCAAGGCATGGTAGTATCTGTTGTGAGGGTTAGATGAGAAAAAGAAGTGTGTTGGGTTTGGATTACAAAAGTGGATTGCTTATATATAAAGAAAAAGCTATATAGTGGGAATTATTGATGAATTAAATGAGTACCTGTGTTCCTATGGTGAGGTGCAGGTTCCTTTATGTTTTAATTGATGGTGATCTGAGTGATTGGCGGTTAATAGAGGAATGTCCATCGCATGTATCGGGTATGTGTGCTATATGTCTGCCCTGTTGTTGAAATGAAATGTCCCTTTTGAGAATAATCAACCACAACCCCGGTATAGTGAGAATGAACGGTTACAACTAATAGGAATATACTGTATAAGAGGTAGACCGTACATAAATCCCAACTTCACCAGTTACACGAAGTTTATTTCGAAGATGCAAAATCTAGATTTTAATACCTTACTGGTATGTACTGTGAATCCGAACGTTTTGTTTATTTCGTGCTAACACTACTTAAGTAATTGACCTGAAGTTTTCTATGGGCATAGTTTTTAAGGTTGTCCAATACAGAGGCGTATTCAGATTTTGATATGGTCAACCAATTTAAAGTAGCGTCCCGTTATATGTAAATATTTATTTTATTAACCTTCCTCATGCTTATCTACTCAAAGCCAAAGTAATGCGTAAGGGTTAATCCTATCAAGACATTAAGCACACCATTGACATCTGCTGCGTGTTTCGACATTATCGGATGCTCCAGAATCTTGAAATGACATTCGTGCATAAAATGTACGGTCATTATCCCGAAACGTTCCTTCGTGGTAGCCTAGTTCATTAAAAGATATAAACGATGCACGCTAAATTGTGGTGCACTGCTTCTTGTGATATAAACATGAAATTATGAGGTAGGCCAAAGCTCAATTACGTACTTACTGGTCGGCGCTACAGATCTTCGTCTCCATTACAACTAGGTCCTCAGCTTTCCTTCTCCAGCATTTAACACTCAAACATTCGCAGTTCGTCCTCAACATCGTCAAGCCATCTTTTCCTGGGTCATCTTCTTCTCCTTCTCCCATTAGGTTTTCCTATGAATGCCTTTTTGACTGTGCTGGTATCTGGCATTCTCTGTACCCCTGCTTAATGTTCACTACAATATCTGGCTGACCAAACATCCTTTCCCAACGTAACAGCCAATGTTATTCTCATCACCCAGCAATTGGTCTTACTATTGTGGTTAGTATGTTTGTTTACCTGGATTTGAACATATTACGCAAGGCGTAAAAGCATCGGTTCCCACTTGATATTTTATTGTTTGCTGTCATTATTAATCCTAAGTTCAATTGACGTTCGGCCATTTCTCATCAGTATCGAAGTACGGTTATTACAATGCAGGGGCGGCTGGCGGATAATTATTCTGGCCGTTGCACTATTTTCGTTAGGTTAGGGTAAAAAAGACTGCTTGATATCAGAGAAAACTGTATTCAATTGCGCGGTAAAACGGATGTACCTCATTCATCACGAATGCCGCATTTCAGAGAACAGCACATTGTCATCGGATTAAATAATAGTCTACATGAAACCTTCACGAGAACAAAACAACCTAAGTTGTGTATACGAGGGCGAGTGTCACAAGTACGTGAAAATTACATTTTAAGACATATAAGGTGCGTTCAAAAAGTAACGAGCCGGAGACATAATTACAGAAACCAGTACCTGTATGTTAGAAGTATTGGCCCTGACTGTTGAGGCACTTGTCTCACTGTGACACGAGGTGGTGAATGGCTGTCTCATAAAGTTCCCTGGGCTGCGATGTGAACCAGTTCCGCACGTACAGCTGGACGTCGGCGTCCGAGGTGAATCGTTGGGTAATGAGTGCATGAACCAGCTGGACGTTCTCATCGGTTATGCAGAGGGGTGCCCCAGACCGGGCAACATCGGCTAACGACACCCGTCCTTACCTGAAGCGCTTGTGCCACGCCTTGAACCTTGCAAGGGACATGCAGTGTTTGCCGTGCACTTGTGACTTTCGGCGATGAATGTCCGTTCCCCCTACTCCTTCCGCTGTCAGAAACCGAACAACACCTCTTTCCTCTTCGTTTGACGCCTCCATGTCACTGTTCGCAATGCGACTGGCAGCGTTGGACGATTGATGCATGCTGCTGCTCGCTTTGTGTCGTCACGTGACGTGCACGCGTGCCCTCTAGCAACGGGCTGTGACCTTCCACGCTCTGGTCGGAACCACACCTCGTTACACACGCCACGATTAGCCGATGTCACCGATTTGTGCATTCCAGCCTCCGGCTCGTTACTTTTTGAACGCACCTTATAGTATCGACAGTTGAGGGAGCATCAAGGATGTCTCCGTCCGCGCCTCGGCTCCCTTGTTGCAATCAACGAGCAACGACCAGCCGAGTTAACTAATGGAATATGACTTACTCGGTCTAGCATCTCTGCCATACTCTTCACTATTGAGCTCTGGTCGGTGCTCGGGCCTGACAACGACCAAACGGACGAGCGCTCCTAGAGAGTTGGCGCGCTTCGCTTTCTCAGACAGTTCACAGTAACTTCCTATAAGATTTCCTGAATTATTAAAGAACAAAATTACGAATTCCTATACCGGTACACATAAAAGGAAACGTACAGCTTTTATTACTCAAAATATAATTACGGTGTTAATTGTTTTTCTTAGATTAATCTGGTCGTTGTGCAACATTGCAACGTTATTACCTGCCGCCACTGTTACAGTGTTGAGGCTGTGAGAACGTTACACCACGATGGCACATGCGCGCGCAATGCGTTTCATGTGCTGCAGCGTGACCGAGAGGGGAGGAACGTTCAGCTCGCCACTTGCTGAGGATGTTCACATCGGCTCCTACTGTTACTGTACGGAGATATGGAACTGCGCCCATAATCAGTGGTCTTTCCAGATCCTTTTAATTAGGCCGATTGAACTGCGCCCATTGTCAAGTCGGCTGTTATCCCAAGGTCGGTTTTAAGGGGAGGTGACGGACTGTCTCCCACCACTAGCTTCTGCACTGCTGAGAATAAGAGGTAGTCCCCGTCCCGATAAGCAGCTGTACTACGGGAAACCCATTTCCATTTAGATAATAATAATGAAAATCCACAACCTTTTTCCAGTCATTGGACCGGGTCAGGGTTGGAATGAATGAAGCCCCCATCTAGCGGCCAGGATAGGCATTGTGCCGGCTTCCGAAGCCTGTCGCACTCCTCTGGGACAATGATTAATGGATGTCAGATGAAATGATAGTGGAGAGTGTTGCTGGAATGAAAGATGACAGGGAAAACCGGAGTACCCGGAGAAAAACCTGTCCCGTCTCCGCTTTCCCCAGCACAAATCTCACATGGAGTGACAAGGATTTGAAGCACGGAACCCAGCGGTGAGAGGCCGGCGCGCTGCTGCCTAAGCCACGGAGGCTACACTAATAATAATACAACTCTCTCTAATACACCATAAATAACTACCCCTCTAGTTTTGTTATACAATAAAAAAAATATAATAATCTTCTAAATGGTAAGATTACCTCAAACGAGATTATTAAACATTTGCAATAACAAAACTATTTTTAAAATATGGTTAGGTTGTCGAAAACATCCCAATGTACCAGTTAATGTTAATATTGCTAGAACAAAAATTAAATATGAGTCTGTTTAGAAAACTGTACCTGTTTTACGTATCCCAGGCCAACACTAATCTCTTGTCCCCAATCTGTATTAGTTGTTCGCAATCAAGACACAACCGATTTGAAATGAGTCACTTCAAATTCACACCACTCGACACAACATAATTCGGTAGAGGGGTGGAACCTACCTGACCGCTCTCAATGGGCGCAGTTCCTCTGCCACTTTTCGAAGGATGATGCTAATCAATGAATCAATAACCATTTTAGGTTATGTAACTGGTGATTCCTACCTTTGTATTATCTTTTGTATTGATATAACATTTTATATGAAGCTTTTTTTTAATATATATCCTTTATTATTATGTCCCACCGAGTGACTCCCGGAATAAGGAGTCCCCTTCTACCAAGTGCCAACGGTCTCCTCAGAGAGCGGATGAGCGGGTAGAGGTCCAGGGCTCTCTCAAGCCCTTGGGGCAGGAAACTTCCCCTAAAGGCGGATGAGCCACTAGTTGGCCAACGGCATAGGATGAAGAAGGCAAAGGGAAACCACTTCATTAAAGATCTATTAGGATATCCCAAGTATCAGCAGCTCAAGATGATGATAGCTTCTACAGTAATTTTTTCTGGAGGTAAAATAATCCCCCACTCGGATCTCCGGAGGTGGACAGATAAAGAAGCCAATTTAAGAAATAAGCAGAGAAGAATCGGTACCTGGAATGTACGGCTTACTCCAAACTGGAAAGTTAAAGAACTTGATCATGGAGATGGAAAGGATGGATTTACATGTATTGGGTATAGCAGAAATGAGATGGCCACATGCAGCAGACTTTTGGAGTGGAAATTATAGGATAATTCATTCTGGTACAGCAAATAATAAACCAGGATATGGTGGAGTAGGCATTATATTGCATAAAGAACTAGGAAACAGAGTAAAGGGATTCGTGCAATGTAATGAACGATTAATTTTAGTACGGATCGAAACTAAACCAAAGGATACTGTGATAGTCCAAGTTTATATGCCGACAACACAAGAGGTTGATGAAGAGGTAGAGAAATGTTATGAAGATCTAAGTGAACTTATAGCTGAAATGAAGGGGGAAGAAAACCTTATTTTACTTGGTGACTGGAATGCAATTGTCGGAGAAGGAACTGAAGGAAATGTTGTTGGTAAATACGGATTGGGGAGAAGAAATGAGAGAGGCGAGAGACTTGTATACAGCATAAATTAGTTGTAACGAATACTATATTCCAACACCATCCAAGGAGGAGATACACTTGGAAAGCTCCGGGAGACCTAAGATGGGCCCAAATAGACTACATATTAGTAAAGGAAAGATTTAAGAACCAGGTGAAAGATAGTAGAAGTTACCCTGGAGCTGATGTCGACAGCGACCATAACCCAGTCGTCATACGCTGTGAATTAAAGTTCAAAAGATTAAAGAAGAAAGAAAATAAACATTGGGATATTTCTAAGCTTAAAGATGAGTCCACTCAAATACTCTATATGGATGAAACAAACAATAACATAAGAGACATTGAAGAACACTTGGCAGTAGAAGAGAAGTGGATCAAAATAAAGAAGAGCATTTTAGACTCAACAGAAACTGTTTTAGGAAAAAAGAAAAAGAAAATAGGAAAGAGTGGATAAGTCAAGAAGTTGTGGATATGATAAAGGAAAGAAGACAGTATACAAACTCAAATGATGAGAATGAAATGCGAAAATACAAGACCTTAAGAAACAAGATAAATAAGAGGGCAAAACAAGACAAGGAACAGCATTTAATGGGAATCTGTGCAGGCATAAATAACAACATGAAATCTGGACAAATACATATGGCCTATAAAGATATTAAAAGGTTCTTTGAAACAAGGAAGCCAAAAACAATGAGCATTGAGGACAAAGATGGGAAGTTAATATATGATGACGAAATGATAGTGAAAAGATGGAAAGAATATTTGGAACAACTATACAGTGGAAACTGTGTTAACTTGCCCATTGAGAAAGAAGATGAAATAACAGAGGAAGACTTGGGGGCACCTATTATGGAGGAAGAGTTTGAGAAGGCATTGCAGGACCTCAAAGGAAAGAAAGCTCTTGGAGTTGATAACATACCAGGAGAACTATTGAAACAATCAGGGGCAAGTTAAAAAAGGAACTGTACAACTTAATATGTACTATTTACAAGACTGGAGAATTGCCTGAAGACTTTGTGAAATGCATAATAGTACTTATACCTAAAAAATCAAATGCAAGGTCATGTAAACAATACAGAACATTGAGTCTGGTGTGTTATGCATCAAAAATAGTCACCAGAATTATTATGAAGAGAATAGAAAAACAAATCGATGAAAACCTATCTGATGATCAATTTGGTTTTAGGAAAGGAGTAGGAACAAGAGAAGCAATCTTAGCATTGAGGCAAGTGATAGAGAAGCAGATGAAGAAAGGCAAACCTACCTTCTTAGCGTTCGTCGACCTTGAAAAGGCGTTTGACAATGTGAACTGGAATGTTTTATTCAGCATTCTTCATCAAACAGGTATCAACTTTAGAGACAGAAGACTCATCTACAATATCTATAAGCAAGAAGTTGGAATAGTTTGTTGTGGTAGCAAGGAAGAAACAGCACACATCAGAAAGGGTGTACGGCAGGGTTGTTCCCTTTCCCCATACCTATTCAATATATATGTACAAAAGGCGATCGACCAAGTAAGAGAAACATTTGCCACAGGAGTGAATATTCATGGAGAAAAAGTTGACATGATAAGGTTTGCTGATGACATAGCGCTAATTGCAGAAAGTGAAGAAGACTTACAAAAGATCCTGAGCAAGATGGACAAAATAATGGAGGAAGAATTTAATATGAGAATAAATACAAATAAAACAAAAATTTTGGTCTGCAGTAGACATGGCGAAAACCAGACATCAATAGAGTTAAGAAATGAAAAGATACAAGAAATGAATGAGTTTAATTATTTGGGAAGTAAAATAACGAATGATGGAAGAAGCAGCAGAGAGATATTAAGTAGGATTGCCCAAGCCAAGAACGCTTTCTATAAAAAGAAGAACCTATTTACTGCAAGGAACATAAGTCTTGATGTGAGGAAACAAATGTTGAAGACCTATGTATGGAGCGTCGCGCTATATTGCAGCGAATCTTGGACAATCGGAGAGAGAGAGAGAGGAAAATACTACTAGCATTTGAAACCTGGTGCTATAGAAGGATTATGAAAATCAGTTGGAAAGAAATGGTCACAAATGAGGAAGTCTTTAGAAGAGTGGGAGAGAGAAGATGCTTCCTTAAATATTTAAAAAGAAGAAGGAATCACCTCGTGGGCCACATACTGCGACACAATGGACTGATTAAGCTTATAATCGTGGGAACAGTAGACGGCATGAATTGTAGAGGAAGACCCAGACTGGAGTACATGAGTCAAATACTGAAAGATATGGGTTGTGGCTCATACTGTGAACTGAAGAGGAAGACTGAGAGACGGGAAGAATGGCGAGCTGCTGCCAACCAGCCTCACGGCTGTTAACCACAGAGAGAGAGATGCTAATGACCAGGGTCATTAGTGAAGCTTGGGCGCAGTTCCATACAACCCTTACTCTATTGCACGTTAGCGCGTCTCCCAGGAGCACAGCAGCAGTGACCCCCTCTAAGCTCTCGGGTTCGCGCCAGTTTGCACCAACATGTAAAAGTCGCTCTCTACCGTTGCGCCATGCAGGTTTACGTTGTGCGGCAGTACTCTGAGCAGTCTCACATAGCGCACATCGAGCCTTGTTGCGTCCGCTTTGCCACGGCCAGTCGAGTTGACAGTTACTATGGGAATCTGGTCAGTATTCGAGCCGTGCAACGACCACTTGTTACACTTCGATTTCCCGGAACAGTTCACCATAGAACTGGATTTCTTCAGCTATTTATGGTCTTACTTATCAATTCTTATGCACCTGGAGTGATATATATTATGTATTTATTTAAGCGAAAATTCCCCTACAGGAGAGCGATTAAACTTGATAACATGATATCATTTGGAGGTGTGTCTCCTCCGCTCTTCCCAAAATCTCTTCATTCTCGCGGAATGCTTCCTCTTCCTCTCATCCGTCCACTTTTTCCCAGGTTTTCGTAATGATCTTGGTTCAAACTTAACATTCGCGATTGTCGTCTGGCACTCAGTTCGGTCTTCAAAATGTTCTATGCTGATTACTTGTGAGTCTCTCTGTACCTCTTTAAGCCATTCTGTGCCGTAGATCTTCCGGAGATTTTTTCGCTCCTGTTTTACCAGTTCCCTTATCTTGGAATGACCAGCGATTACTATTGTTTCAGCGGCATATGTTGCTTCTGGAAGAATAACCGTTTTATAATGTCGTTCGTCGAAATGCATTTCTTGTTGTAATGGGCCCATGTTAGCCTGTAGGCCTTATGGAGCTTAGTGATTCTGTCTTCATTGGCGATTCGATTAAGTCCTGAGGGCTGTATAATTTCACCAAGGTATTTAAATGCGTAATTTTCATTTTACAAAATCTATGTTTCTGTCTCGTAAAATATCTGGTCGTTGTGCGACGTTATTCCCAGAACCATTGGTTTCAATCTGTTATATTTTTTAGTAATATTGCTCGTGGCTTGTAGTTTATGTATTGTGTGGCCCATTTCAATATTACTATGTATGAGGAAACACATTGGGTCAAAGTAATCTCACTTTACTGTTCCTATTTGTAACAAATGAAGTTTCTGTTAACTAATTCTGGACATTAATTCTAATTATTGAATAGAAATATTTGGCAACGACAGTTTAACATTGGGTATAAAAAGTAGGTTGGCCTTCAGGCAAGGAAAGCATTTCTACAGAAAAGGAACCTGTTGACATCGAATATAGATTTAGGTATTAGGAAGTCATTTTTGAAGGCCTTTGTCTGGAGCGTGGCACTCTGTGATATTGAAACTTGGACTATTTGTGCAGCAGAAAATAGGAGAATTGAAGGGTTTGAAATGTGGTGTTACAGGATAATGATGAAGATCAGATGGGTAGATAGGGTTACAAACGAAGAGGTATTAAGACTAGTGGGAGAGGAGAGATGTTCCTGGCGACTGCTAATGAAGAGAAGAGATACGTTGGTAGGACTCACACTAAGACACCCAGGAATAGCAAGCTTAGTTATGGAAGGAAGGGTCGAGGACAAGAACTGAAGGGGTAGACCAAGGTTAGAATATGTTAAACAGATTGCCTCGGATGTAGGGTGTGGTAGCTATATAGAGATGGAACGATTAGCTCAGGACAGGGAGGCATGGAGACCTGCGAACTCACCTGTCCTCAGTTTTTGCCTCACGAGCCTGAGTCCAACCCACTCCAACCCTCGGGCCAGAATTAAATGTCTTGGCAGAGCCGAGAATCGAACCCGCACCATTGCGCCACGAGGCGGCCTTGAGCGTAACTACTGACCGATACGTGTCTGTAACTTGTAAGATCCCTGTCTCATGTCTCAAAGATTTGCCGAGCTCTAATGGGTTGACAGGATACTTCTCCTCCTTGTCTTATTAAGCAGGACTGTTGAGGAAGGGAGCATATTCACAGCAGCATTAGAACTCAGTGTGTTGAGAGGATTACCTCGTTTTGCCTTGTTATCCTGTAACTTCTGACACGTGAAAGGAATGGGAGTTGAAATAAAAGACAGCATCCACCAGCAACTTGTGAGGAATTTTATGAAATTTAACCTCGAGAATTTGTTGATACAGATTTGACAATTACAATACTTTTCAGTCCATCCAATGCTGTATAGTCAGCACGTCTCTCATCGAATACTCACTAAGCCAATAAAATACCATGCTTGAGAATAATATTTTTATTTTATTTTTAATCCAGAAGGTTTTGAGAGAGAAGAATGAAAGATACATTTCTTTAGATTACAAGATGAGCCATCAAGAGCTAAATTGGCTGTCACTATTGGAGAGAACAGTTGGCATTTTTATTTTATATTTAGGAACATTTTCTATATACATACATCTAATAAAATAAAGACACTTTGTACTTCCTCAAGCATGTACTTCCACACAAGAACATATTATTAAATTGATGTCTTAAAATAGCTGCTTTTAAATTTATAATACATGAATGATGCCTTTAGTACTATATAATACAAACTTCCCCTGAACCTTATTACAATACAAAATATATCACACAATGCGATTGCGGTAGTTACCCAGCAGATAGGTCAACAACATGCCGTATTAGCTTAATAAAGCTCTGGTCAATACAGGGATACTCTGTATATAATTTATATATTTGATCAATGTTGAACTGATTTTTCGGAAATAAACGTTATCTCTTGCGATGGAATTCTTTCTCCTAATGAATAATTCATTTCGCGACTTGTTCTAAAAGACAGATGCAGCGCGCGAGCCTGGACTGACACTTTAGTCCAGTAGCCGTCTTTAAAAGAAGGGTCATGAGCTCTGCAATGGATGCGCCGCCTTGAAGCGATGTTGACTGCATACAAAAAAAGTTATCTCCCTACATTTCTTACCATATAACTGCAGTAGTCATTTATTTTCATTTCATTATGGCGAGTAATGAGATGGGCCCTCAGAGGCTGTGGTAAAAAGCGCACGATTCAACTCGCAGTGATTCACGAATGGGAACCTGGAACTACCTACGCCCTCCACTATTAGTAAATTTGCAGCCCGCAGTTTTATTATATTCTAAACGTGCTTACCGTATCGCTAAAAAAAAAAAAAAAAAATCGGAACCTCGTTCATTCGAAAGAGGAAGGAAAATGGACAACATACGGGTCTCTTATTTCAATTAGCGTAAACTCATTGCGAAACCTTCCTTCTTCAGTGAGTGGAAGCGTTAAATTAGTTTCCGAGTAATGGTTGCGTCGTTCCTCGGGGACAAGGAAACGTTCCACCCAAGTGCGTGTTTTACCAAGCGCCACTGTGTTCCCAGAATACACTGCGTCACCACAGCATGTTAGCAGACCTACCGTGCTGGAATCTCCAAAGGTCGCACGAATTGTCTTCACTCTCTTTCGTTTTATACACAGGACATGTAGTTCCATTCAACATAACATACAGTACCTTCATATGATAGATTTCATTCTGAAAATTAATAACACAAACTCATTGAGATTTTGATCATAACATAAAATTCTGGTTTTATTATATATTTTTTGTTTTGTTTTGCATTGCAATGATAGCAAAGCTGTACGTCAAATTACACATAGGCTACATGTTATAGCATGGATTTTAGAAGCTTGCACTGACAGAACTACATAAAGAGGTCTGGACGTCGATTTTAGAAAGGACAAATGTTATATACTATACTGCACTTATCACTTTTACATGTTAAACAATAAATTTACCTGTCAAAGCTTACTCTCAAATGACAATGGCAAGGAGACGGCACCAGATCGATGTTTCTAGTCAAGAAACTCACACTCGAAAGCGCCGAAGTTTAGATGGATAAGCGCTGGCCTTGCTGTTCGTCACCCACACGTAGCTTAAGAGTTCTCGAGCAATGCGTTAGCCACTGGTGACCTTCAATATAGACTATCAGTATATTTCAGGATTTCTGATAGTTAGCGATATACTTTCAAGATTAATGTGGTCATACTAGCAAAATTAAATTACGTTTTCTTTTTACTGAAGTGCGTGTACTCTTAAGCCGTCTTGAATTGGACCTTTTATTTGGTCTATAAAATAGGCTGATATAGACGTTTTAGGTATTATAGTGCTTGGGCTAGGAGAGGTAGTGAGGTGTGTTAAAAGAATTTGCAAGGAAGGCTGTATAGAAAATAACCGTAACATGGATCGTATTTTCAATATGGGAATACAAATTCCCTACGATAGCCCAAAATATTCTTACTCCATGAACGTTGCACGCTATGTTCAAGAAAGCGTGCCTCGGATGTAGGTTGTGGTAGTTGGTTGGTTGGTTCTTAAGTTTAGGGGCTGCGACAACGCGGTCATGTAGCCCCGTGTACTTTGGGTGTGTGTAGAATCTGTCTGATAACCGGTGTTAATTGTGATGACTGTATTAGTGTGTGTTATCTGTTTTTTAATTAAGTACTGCAACTTAGAATTTTTCAAATAGTTCCTACTTTTCCCGCCAAGCGCCACCGTCAACGACTACTAGGCCAAGTTCAGAACTTAGCTACTAGACGCCACCGCAGTCGGCTCTTGGCAACGAACGTAGAAACCTAAGAGCGTTGTTTACATTCTTAACCTATCCAATTTAGCTTCACACAGGTGCAATCAGTGGAAGGTTCTTTTTAACATGCCATAAATCTATGACACGGGACCGCCGGTTTTACTTCCCCTCCGAAGGAAGGCATACTGAGGGATTTTAACGCTCTTAAAAAAACCGACGGCTTCGGCCGGGTTTGAACCCGCTATCTTGGGCATAGAAGCTCAGCATGCTACCGACTACTCCACCGAAGCCGCCTAGGTTGTGGTACCGGTATTTATGAAGAGGTGAAACAATTAGCTCAGGACAGGGAAGCAAGGTGCGCGGCATCAAACTAGTCTAAGGAGTGAAGACTTAAACGTCCGCATATTCATTAAACGAGTATTTTTGTACTAAATTTAGGGCCTATATGGAAGACACGTGCCCCCATATTTTCGACATACTTTCTTCTCTCGCGAGTTTATTTGCAAAGTGAAACATCGATCTGTTGGCGTCACCTTAGGAGTCGTTATGACTTACGTATTTGGCTCTTTAACGAACCTAACCAATTAAGATTTTTTTTCTTTCTTACTTTCTTTCCTGAAAATATCACGTTATGGGGATCGCCTGGAAAGGAGAAGGCCTTTTTCAGCGTCCCATTTCCCGTGTTGTTGTTATCATCTCTCTTGCTTTACCTTTTATTTACACAAGCTATGTACATAAGTATCAACTATTATACAAGTGGAATGGGTGATGAAAGAGAAAAGAAATAAAAGGGAGGCAGCCAGTAGTAGGAATGTTTTCAAAAAGGGACAACTGATACATTTATATATTACTAAGCTTAAATATGTACACACATACACACACCTCAAGGTCTTTCAGTTCCTCATAAAGCAGGTACACAACAACTGCCCTTGCGACACACGCTCTACGTGATCCTTTGCACTACCGCTACGGACGCTATGATGGCGACAAGGAAGGTTGCGGTTGACGCCTGCAGCGTGCCAGCGCGTCCCGCGCCATTGGGCGTCTCCACGCCCCTCTCCTGTTTGGAGGCATTATCCTTCTGTAAGGAGAGCGCCTCGTCCGCCAGCATACCACTCCTATTGATCTCGTTCTCCAGGTCCGGCTTGATCGGCTTGGATGGCTTCTTGGGAGGCTCTGGTACCGGCACTGGCGTGGTGGTAGTGGTGGTAGTGCTTGTTGTTGATGTCGTGCTGGTGGTCGTGGTGGTTGTCGTTGGCACCAGAGTGCCATTCTTGATGTAGTAGACGGGCCCGTAGTCCGCGCGAAGATCCAACATGTTCACTTCCCGGCGACTGCCGTTGATGGCTCGCTTGCGGCTTGCGCCATCGTTGAAGATCGCGACGAGGTTACCATTGTAGTACAGCTCAGTCTCTGTGTTGTTGCCCAGGAGCGTCACGTTCACGGCTGTGCCTGGCTCGAGCAGGTGCTTCACCCTGGAAACATAACAACTGTCGCTCAGAAATGGGTCCACATAATCAGTGCTGGATTACCCATTAGGCCCGACTAGGCCCAGGCCTAAGGCCCCCATTGATCTGGGGGCCCCAACATTTTATTCCGAAGATTTAAGAAAATGTTATCCAGAACTGAGACAGTTTCAGCATTTTATTAAATTACAATGTCCTTTACAAACTGAGTTCACTCATTCTGAACTTTACGAAATTCTTATTCAAGACATGCTTGAGTCTGTTTTTCCGAACGATGAAATTGCTTTTCGCATTTTGCTGACCCTCATGATAACGAATTGTTCTGCGGAGCGCTCGTTTTCAAAATTGAAACGGATCAAAAGTGCGCAAAGAAGTATCATGTCACAGGAACGATTAGACATGCTAAGTTTAATGTATATCGAGTCAGATATTCTGCGGGAAATTGATTTTGATGACATGTAGAAGATTTCATTAAACGAAAAAACAAAAGAAGAAAAAATTGATTACATTTTACAGAAGTAAAAAATAGTATGATTTGTTAAATTGTTCATCAAATCTGAAATGTTTTCAAATGACGATGATCGTTTCAATTGAAATGTATGTAACTTATATATGTATATAATTATGATTTAATAAAGAGTGTATTATTCATTTTGAGGGGGAAAAAACCTCTTGTATATATTTTAAAAATGTACAGGTGCTAAAAAATAAGAATTATTTGAAAAAAATAAAGGGGCCCCAAAAATCTGAGGGACTTGGGCCTCATTTTACCTTAATCTGGCACTGCACATATTGATCAATGATAGAATATATCATATTTAATAAATCGGCCAAATCTATTACAAGTGTAAGCATTGTACTAATTCAGCCACGTCAACGCGAGACTTGGTGCTTGCGCGCCCCGGTGTCGCACCAAGCGCCACCAGTCTTTCCCCCTCCCACCCCTCTTTCTCCACAGTCAGACTTGGATGATGAGCAATGAATCGCCGACCTTGCTTTCATGAACGACATCACGGGGTATTTGAATGATTTCAATATCTCGTTGCAAGGCAAAAATACATTAATCAGTACTGTGTGTGACCGTATTGAAAGTTTCAAATTGCAGCTTGTGCTTTTTAAAACTCACGTCAGCTTCAAGGAGGAAATTCGGACAATTTTCCCTCTCTAAAATCCTAGAATCCCGAGGATTCATGGCCTTTGCTCTGAAATTTGTTGCTATGTTCAGAACAACGTTTGTTAGTGAACAAATGTTTTTAATTATGAATATTGACAAAACAAAAATAAGGTCAAGTTTGTCTGATGCTTCTTTGGAAGCTATACTTCGGATTGCAACTGCCAAAACGATTGTTCCAAATATCGGAAAATTAGTGGCTTCAAAGCGATGCCAAACATAAACAAAGAATGTTGAAAATTAGTGCAAAATCAGGAGCCCAGGAAAACTATTATTTCTGCCAGTACACACAATTACGCATTATTATTATTATTATTCGTTTTCATACCGGTACTCCGCCTGGCGCGCGCTGATTTGCCCAGCCCCATTCACCAGGACTCTCGCCGCGCTAAGCGCTGCCACTACACGGTCCTCTCCTACAGCAGAGTGGTGTCCCCTCCTCTCCTCCCCCCAAGACCAGTGCTCTATGTCACACCCTCTTGGTTGGTTGGACCATCCAATGTGCGATGCCACGCTCAGAGCATAAATCGTGCCGCTACAGAAGCACGAAGATCGGGTCTCTTCAACGGCCACTGTCGCGAGAAGCCGCCGCCAGGTGGGAGACATGATACTTCTCAGTGTTTGGTTCTGATAGAAATGTGAAACTTTTCTTGCCCTTGAGCCTCTTCGCAAGTATAAATCACTACAGTGTGAACCAGAAAGTCAGTCATCATTTGTTAGTGAATAAGTTGCTCGCCACGGTGGGTGAGTGGTTATCGTGTCGGACTACCAACCCCAAGCTTGCAGGTTCGCTCCTGGCCGTGGTAAGTGATTTTTGAAAGGCGGCAAAAATCACGATACGCATGCCATTGGATGGTGGCATGTTAAAGAACCCATTTGAATTCAGTAGGCCGTGTTCATAATGGCAAAATTAATCTCGGGATTTTCCGCCATCACAAAGTTTCTCATTTATCTAGTAGAAAGCGCTATAGTGTGAAAGAGCTTAGATATGTAACCTCCTTGACTTTCATAGTGCTTCAAGGAACGACAAAATTTGAAATGCAAGCTGCCCTCTGAGTGTCAAATAACAAAGCTTGCACCCGGCACCCGAAGCCATATGATATTATTATTATTATTATTATTATGGCAAAATATTCGTTTGTTGTTGTTAACTTGTATTGAGGGCTTGGGGCATATGTAGTCATTCCCGTGCACTTGGTTGTGTGTGTTGAATTTATCTGATAACCTGTGTTTCTGTGGTGACTGTACTGACACACCTCGACATGTTTAGTGTATGCAGCTGTACGGTAGAGGTACTTGAAATAAGGTACTATCCCGGCATTTAACCTGGAAGGAGTGTGGAAAAACGCGGGGGAAGACCAGATTCAGGATAGCAACGGTCAACGCCGGGATTTGAACCTATGATCTCCGGATTTGCTGCAGCTCCCCATCGTGATTTATCACCGCTGGGTAAAATGAAACAATATTCGTACTGAGGCCGTAATATAAGAGAGTATACTATAAGTGTGCAATAATAATATCGTATGGCCCCGGGTGCAAGCTTTGTTATTTGACACCCAGAGGGTAGTTTGCATGTCGAATTTCGTTGTTCCTTGAAGCACTATCAAAGTCAAGGATGTTAGCTATATAAGCTCCATGAACACTGTAGCGCTTTCTACTAGAAAAATGAGGAACTTAGTGTTCGCGGAAACTCCCGAGATTAATTTTGCCATTATGAACACGGCATACTGAATTCAAATGGGTTCTTTGACATGCCAACATGGTGTCGTATTTTTTGCCGCCTTTCAGAAATCACTTACCACCGCCAGGAGCGAACCTGCAAGCTAGGGGTTAGTAGACCGATACGTTGACCACTCACCCACCGTGGCAAGCAGCGTGCATTGAAGAGGTTAGGTCAAAACAGTCGTGTTTGTCATTCATTCCAGTTACTGAACAGGCTGCTAATGACTGCCCCGGATTTGATTTTAATACTGTGCGTGTTGTACAGTTTTTCGTGTGATTTTCTTATTCGGGTGCTGTCTTAGTATTTTTCGGCTTATCTTGAGTCGATATTGTGGCTTTTTTGTTTGGTCTCATCACATTAATAACTTAATGATTTATTCAAAACAAGATTACTTGCGCACGAATTGTAACCGGACCCATGTTGTCCTGAGAGAGACGAATAATACTCACGTGAACACACTCCTGCGCTCCTCCTTCTCCTCCAGTCCCCAGTCGATCTGTCCCAGCAGGGAGCCATTGTTGTGGCGCACAGTGGTAGGAAGCCCCTTGAGCATGGCCCGCCCCTGACCCCAGTATAGCGAGTAGGTGAAGGAGTACTGCATGGCCTGGTCCACTTCAACAGGCACTGTGCCCGCTCCATTGCGGAGAACACTCGTGGACAGAACAACCTGCTGCCTGTTCACCCTCTTACGCCACAAGTTGAACTTCACCTCCGTTAGCTCGTATCGTACCGGCTCCGTCTCCATCAGGACGTCCCCTTCAATGTAGTCCTTCTCTTCACCGTCCTACAACAAACAACCTTTCATTCCCTTCCTAAGCAGGTCACCAATAGTGTATCTACATACAGATATGTAGACTACTTCGCATCTTCAATTCAAATGTCAAGTCTATGGGTGTGAAACTTGGAAGACCAACAAACAACTGATTAACAGACTCCAAATATTTGTGAATAGATGCTTGAGGAATATCCTGAGAATATAGTGACCACAAGTTATCTCCAATGAAGAGCTATGGAGAAGAACACAGCAAACACTCATTTATATTGAGATGCGTCGAAGGAAATTGAAATGGATTGGGCAAACATTACGACGAGATGGAGACAACATAGCAATACAAGCCCTGGAATGGAATCCACAAGGTAGTAGGCGAAGAAGCAGACCAAGGAACACCTGGAGGAGGAGTGTATAACAGAAGGAATGGAGAAAGGAGGGAAGACCTGGAACGAGATTGGGAGGATGGTGCAGAACCGAGTCCGGTGGCGGAAATTCATCGATGACCTATGCTCCACTAAGTCAAGCAAGTATTAGTTCTGCCTTATTTCTTTTTTGAGAAAATGGGCCGAAAAGTTTCACGCGTCCCTTATGTATTAGTGGAATACAAAGTGGCAGGCCTACTTATAAAATGCAGTTACCTCCCCTGATGTTTCAAAATACCCATCCTGAGTGCTTTCCCTTCAAAGAAACAACCATCTGACTACTTACCTGTGTGACTACGGTGATGCGTCCCATGCCGTCCTTTGGGTCGAGCTTGCCCAAGTAGTGGGAGAAGCCCGCAGCGATGCCAGCGGTGTCTTCAGGCTGTACCTTGCGGCGAGCCACATAAGCTTCCCCTGCCCACACGGCGCCCATAGGTACGATGCGGAAGCGATCCCAAGGCACCCAGCTAAGGCGCGCGCCGGCGTCCACGTTCTGCAGCACCTGGTAGTGCTCGTACTTGGACACGTCCCCCAACAGAGAGATGTGACAGTACCCCACCTCGGGGTGGAGCGAGCCTGGCACCCACATCCCATTATGTCTCGCGCGACACACGTATGCTGAGCGGGGTATCGGCGGTGGGGGCTTCGTGGTGTCTGTGTCGCCATCAGAGTCCTGGTCTTCATTCTCTTCCGACTCTGCAACAAACACGAAGCTTAGTTTACTCCTCTTCTTATAATACCTAGCTGTTTATACGTTTCATGCAAGGAAATAAAAATCAAATATCCAATGCTGAACAATATTTTAGCCTACTTTCCACATTTTGCAAAAATGAGGAAAAAGTAGACTTATGAGATCGATCCGGGCAAATGTGTGTCTGTCTGTCTGTCTGTCCTTCTGTCTGTCTGTCTGTCTGTCTGCCTGTCTGGCTGTATGTGTGTGTGTGTCCCTCCCTATCAACTCCTAAACGGCTGCAGCAATCGAAACAAAATTTGGTAGGAGTAAAGATCTATACATGAATATCTCAATGCCGTATTTGAAAATGATGTCAGTGCTACCAACTGCTGAAAAATCGCAATTGAAATTTGAGCTCCATGTTGGATATCTTGGAAGGTATGAATGGGAGCTATTTCAAAATTGGCACTCGTATAGATAATAATATTTCAGTTTAATTTCCAGGAGGCCACACATGGCAGTGTTCCCAAAATGATTCTAAGCCTGCTGATAGGTCCAATTTTAAAATGCATGTAACTTCTATACTAACTAATGGATTTCATTCAAAATTGGCACAACAATAGATCATATTATTTCAGATTATTTCTGACCAATACATGCATGACATTGTTGCCAACATGATTTTAAACGCGCTGTTAGATCCAATATTTAACTGCATGTAACGTCCATACTATCCATTGGACTTCAACCAAATGTTGTATTTTGTACTCTAAGAGATGGAACTAAGAATATATTCAGTCAGCAGGGCTGCCAACTGTAGTGCTCTGTTAGGCTACATTATGCCAGGTATACAGTATTTCAAACTAATTAGAAATTTCGATATTACCAACTTAATTTCGTCATTATTCTAGATAGATCAATATAATTAATCATTGGCATGAATCTTAAGTTTTTAGAAAAGTAGGCTCTTTAGTTCGTCACGGATCTTCTTGTTCAATTTGAAATCAGTAAAAAATGTTATAGAATCCTGTCATTTCTCGTAAGATCGTTGACAATTTAAAACCTCTCTTGATAAATACAGACCGTATGGAAATAATAACTAGGCCAGATTTGGACTTCATCCATATGTTATACACAAACCTGTTCGTCACTCATACCCGATAAAAACGGAAAGCTAAGCCGGCTGTGACTGGCGCAGATCGCGGGCACGCGCACACGGTTCAGAAGGTGGTTAGCGCGCTCCGCTGATTCATATCGTTAGTTCACACGTGTGTTGACATTCATATGGACGTGTAACTGCAACGTATAGACGTTAGTGTTGCACGTTTAGTGAGCATTGTGATTACTGTGATTGTTGGACATGCCTAAACACCAATTCACATTGCGTGAACGTGTGTATATCCATAATTCGTATATGAAAAGCTGAAAATCTTGTTCTGAAACAAGACGAAAATTTCGAATCAAGTTTCCAGGAAGCCTAATGCCAGTATAATTAGGTGCCAGGGAAACAGGTGCCGTAAATAATAAAAGAGTTGACAGACTTTCTTTCATCAGAAGATGCCAGGTGTGTGCTACAAGAGAGGGAAGACATTTTCAGCATCGTCTATGAGCACTGTAAGTACACATTATTGAACATGTTTGGTAAAAGTGTGAAAGTGCGCGTCACCACCGGCTGAACTGGGTACGTGCGTCCGCGATCTGCGCCAGTCACAGCCGGCTTAGCTTGCCGTGTTTATCGGGGCGCACATAGATAATGACACAATAGTATTTTCAAGGCACCAAAATGAACTCGGCTATTCTCTAAAAACCTTCACTAAATATTAACCTATACTAAAAAAAAAGGTTCCTAAAAACAATAAAAATCAGTGCACATGAATTACTTGGCTTAAGACTATAAATTGGCATAAGCCAAGTACAAATGATCTATATACACACAACCAAATAACAATAAATATGAATATATCCGGTAGTAGAGTGAAAGGAGCCTCGCAAGGAGGCACCAGACTCTCAACCCGACTGCTTGCAATCTCAACTGCCCGAGAATAGGAAGCTTTGAATGGTTGGATCCTAGAGGTCGCACAGTGGCATTAAAGACTGCGAGAAGCGTGAGGTGCGACTGCACGGTAGCAAGCTGGGTAAGAGCCATTCGTGAGTTAGACGCAAGTAAACCGGACGTTTGTTTTAGACGATTGCCGTTGACCTTGAAGCTTGCGGGTGAGCCTGTACACAGTCACTCTCTCGCCCTGTCGCTTAACATTTTTCACCACCGCTTTGATGTAATGGAATTCCAGACTTGAGCACGTGACGACACCGCCTTGCAGACAGTACAGTCCACGTCGAAGTATTGTGTGACGCGGAAGTACACGTTCCATAGTAACGAACAGAACGCCATTATATTTGCGAATGACTGTACTTGAACAGCTTTGTCAATCATCTGACCGCATGGGGGCAGCTGACAACAGCACAGGTACTGCTCGGGTCCAAGCTCTGTGAACTTGCGGGGCGAGGGGAAGGGGCTGGGAAGGGTCAAGCGAGAAGAGAGGATCTGTCAACAGCCCACCGTGATATCTGGTATTCCTTTCTATTCCAATACTGCTAACGGGCGCCCGTCGCTCAAACCACTGTGGCGTTGCGAATGAGTAGTAACTCGCCTCCAGGCTTCCATTAAAAATTTTCACTCGTCTAAAACAAACGTCCGGCCTTTTTTTTTTTTTTTTATAGGACTGTGCTTCACATCCTGATGGACCACCTGAAAATGCGGAAATGGATGATATAAGATGCTTCTCGTTCTCTCTAGCGGCGCTATGAGCGCGACGGAGAGGCCTTCCTACAGCGTATCATTACAATGATCTTATGGACCACAGCTAAAACGCCAATCGGACGAGTGGTGTCATTACGGATCGCCCCACCAATGTGAAGGCTATGCTGACTCTCACCTATGATTGGGATCCTGTGATCTTAAAGCATACCGTTCCCCAAACGTAGAACGTTAATGCGGGGTACTAATGTTCGTTTTTCCGAGAAAATCTGAAAGCAGCTCTGAGAAGAACGGCAACACTTAATGTGTATGTACCCACCCATTGTCCTGTATGTCAATGCTGGGGCGTATATTCACAAAGAGCTGTGTCTGGGGCTGGGAAGTGCTCTACCACCCCGCATGCTCTCCTGATTTAAGTCCTTACGACTTCGATCTAATCCCTATAAGATAAAGGAATCACTTGAGGAGATTCGCTTCTGAGCACTTGAACACGTTCATCAGGCAACCAACCGCTCTTTTCTTGCTATCAACATTAGTCAATGCCAACTGCTTCCGCATTGCTGGGAACACGTTGATGTAGCAGCTAGCATTCATGGCTGTCGCCCCGGAGGTCCGGGTTCGATTCCCAGTTCTGCCAAGACATTTAGTTCTGGTCTGAGGGCTGGAACGGGGTGCACTTAATCTCGTGAGGCAAAGCCTAGGTTCAATTCGCACCTCAGCCATCCTGAAAGTGATTTTCGGTGATTGCCCACTTCTACTCCAGGCAAATGCCGGGATGGAACCCACGACCGTCTCCTTCCCAAATCCTTACCTGAATTACAAATACAGTCACTACTACAGACATCACAATAGCACAGGTTATCAGACAAATACTATCTATATATACACCCAAGTACACGGGGTTGTATTATTGCTAGTTGAATGAACTAACGCATTTACTCGCCCGGTAGAAGTGACAAGTTTGACAACCTCGTTCTCAGACCACATGGCGAGACGAGAAAAGTAAATCACATTCTCCCAGCTTACAGAGTTTGTTTTAAATAGTAGTGTTGAGTCCACCATGGCTACATGAATGTTGACTACTGGACAAGGACGACAGGTGCTTGTCTGTCAAACCATAAGCATTGGGAGGAGACAACAAGATAACACATTGTGCAATTATCTCCAGACAGAGAACAAGTACAGGGACACAAGGTGTCGACAGCAAGTTAAATGCGGGTTGACATGTATGCGACCTACCAATGTTATTTGCGTGTATGCTTGCATAGTAATGCCATGCTGTCCTTTATCAATCTGTTTGATTAGTCGAACCTGAGAAAATCATCATTGATTTTTATAACAATAATTGAGGTGCTGTTTATATCATAGGAAAGTTGTGGGAAAAAGCAAGAAACGTATAATAAAAGGCACACCGAACGTGTGGCGTTCGACAGTAAACTGCTGCAGTGCATGTAGACAAAATACTAAATTTTCTAGAAGTGGAAATACCTTTAGAATAGACACTCCTCAACTATACCGACGAGGTTTACGCAGTGCAATGCGGCGTGGAACTAACTTCGAATCCCACCATCAGATACCCTGTGGTTTGCCTTCCTAACAGACCATGGCCACTTTCTTTCCATAGCTTGTTGAAATGGACCGATATTGGAGGTGATACGTCTCGGGCTCAGCTCCCGGGCACTGCCGATATAGTCTACTGTAATTTGGAATGTGTGGCTTGGAGTCATGTTATTCGTACTGAAAAATAGACTCAGAAGCTTGTATTTGTTTCAGGTTGTTGTTGCTGATTCGTTCCGGGGCTTTGCGACGTCGTAATCATTTAGCCCCGTGTACTTAGGTGCAAATGAAATCTGTCTGTGGCGAAACCAGTGTGTGTTTCTGTAATTTGGCAAGGATTCGACTAGAAGGAGGCCGTGCCCGTAATTTGGGAACAACCCCGACATTTGTCTGCATTAGAAGTGGGGAAATCAGGGAAAACTTATTCTAGGACGGCTGAAGTGGGAACGGACCCATCTCTTCTCTGTTTGCCCCACGAGGCTGAGTGTGTCCCGTTGCATTCCTCAGACCAAAATTAAATTTCTACGCAGGTAACGGCCAAGAATTGTAGCCATAAGCCACGAGGTGTTGTTGTTGATCTGGGGAATAGTAGAAAAGAACGACACGCTGCGGACTACTAGACTAATGGAACAGAATACAGGCAAGACCCAAAATGATGGGTGATCCGTAGGTGTGATTATGACCTCAGGTAAGTTATAGGTAGCGCAGGAAGAACATCTCATATATTGAAAAGGCGGAGTCGGGGAGACTAGCACCAGAATTGCTAGGATATTACCAGGTTATTGACGTTACGAATCTTGAGATTCTGGCAAACGATTTACTCCTGTCCTTAGCTGCAGTGCTGGATCGCCCACTAGGCCCGACTAGGCCCAGGCCTAGGGCCCCCAATTATCTGGGCCCCCCAAGCAATTCCTAATTTAGTTCAAATTTATTCCCAAGATTTAGAAAAATTTTATCCAGTTGTGAGACAGTTTCAGCATTATATTAAATTACAACGTCCTTTACAAACTGAGTTCCCTCATTCTGAACTTAACGAAATTCTTATTCGAGACAAGCTTGAGTCTGTTTTTCCGAACGTTGAAATTGCTTTTCGCATTTTCCTGACCCTCATAATAACGAATTGTTCTGCGGAGCGCTCGTTTTCAAAATTGAAACGGATCAAAAGTACACAAAGAAGTATCATGTCACAAGAACGATTAGACATGCTAAGATTAATGTATATCGAGTCTGATGTTCTGCGGGAAATTGATTTTGATGACATTGTAGAAGATTTCATTGACCGAAAAAACAGAAGAAAAAAAATGATTACATTTTACAGAAGTAAAAAATAGTGTGATTTGTTAAATTGTTCATCAAATCATCTGAAATGTTTTCAAATAACGATGATCGTTTCAATTGAAAAGTATGTATATGTAGGCCTATGTATGATTTAATAACAAGTGTATTATTCATCTTGAGAAAAATAACTCTTGTATGTACTTCATTTAATGTATTGGTGCTAAAAAATTAAAATTATTTGGAAAAAATAAAGGGGCCCCAAAAATCTGAGGGACTTGGGCCTCATTTCACCTTAATCCGGCACTGCTTAGCTGGGATCATTAGGGTGTTTACATTAAAGGAACGGGTTTTGCTCCCACTGCATCAGGAGTCGTATGTGGAGAGGTACGGTACATTCTGCTGATGTCTGCAGAGATAACAGCACGGTGTATGGTTACACTACTAAGTACTTCCTGAGACTTGTTTACTGCTCGAGGATTTGATATGCATGTGATGTGATGGAGGGAAACACTCAAGGTGATGCATATATATTACTCGTATTTCAGTGTTTCTGAAACCATACATCAGATTACATCAAGCTGTCAGGTTCTTGTTTACTCCAGACCACACAAGGTACAATAATTATGTTCCTCATAAATATCAACTCGTAGATTAACTGACGAAACATCGCTGAGGAACAGCTAACATTGGAAGACGTGGTATGGTAGGGCAGTGCAGCACGACTGTCGATTATAAATCATATAGGTCTGCTAAATGAGTGTCGCGTATCACCGGTGGGATTCGATCCTGCGATTCCGCGCTTACGAAGCAGGGCTCTTACCGCTGCACCACGCGCTCGTTAGGTTTTTGCTAGCGTACAACGCATATAGACGCCGCACTGCAATTGCGAATAATTAATTTCTCGGAAACGGCTGAGAAGCGCACCTTACTACTTGCACCTGATATACGCCTGGTCATGTCCTACACGTTTACTAAAGATGGTTCGAATCGGTGACCCATGCATCGTATCCTCCCCTTGTGAGTGATTCTGTAGTGCAAAGTGTGTGCAAAAAATGGTAGGCTTATAGGTTCTGGATGTGATACGCGACGCTTATTTAGCAGACCTATATGATTTAATTAATTTCTGGGAAACGGCTGAGAAGCGCACCTCACTAGTTGCACCTGATATACGCCTCGTCATGCCCTACACGTGTACTAAAGATGGTTTGAATTGGTGACCCATGCATCGTATCCTCCCCTTGTGAGAGATTCTGTAGTGCAAAGTGTGTGCAAAAAATGGTAGGCGTATAGGTTCTGGATGTGATACGCGACGCTTATTTAGCAGACCTATATGATTTAATTAATTTCTGGGAAACGGCTGAGAAGCGCACCTCACTACTTGCACCTGACATACGCCTCGTCATGCCCTACACGTGTACTAAAGATGGTTTGAATTGGTGACCCATGCATCGTATCCTCCCCTTGTGAGTGATTCTGTAGTGCAAAGTGTGTGCAAAAAATGGTAGGCGTATAGGTTCTGGATGTGATACGCGACGCTTATTTAGCAGACCTATATGATTTAATTAATTTCTGGGAAACGGCTGAGAAGCGCACCTCACTACTTGCACCTGGTATACGCCTGGTCATGCCCTACACGTGTACTAAAGATGGTTTGAATTGGTGACCCATGCATCGTATCCTCCCCTTGTGAGTGATTCTGTAGTGCAAAGTGTGTGCAAAAAAATGGTAGGCGTATAGGTTCTGGATGTGATACGCGACGCTTATTTAGCAGACCTATATGATTTAATTAATTTCTGGGAAACGGCTGAGAAGCGCACCTCACTACTTGCACCTGGTATACGCCTGGTCATGCCCTACACGTGTACTAAAGATGGTTTGAATTGGTGACCCATGCATCGTATCCTCCCCTTGTGAGTGATTCTGTAGTGCAAAGTGTGTGCAAAAAATGGTAGGCGTATAGGTTCTGGATGTGATACGCGACGCTTATTTAGCAGACCTATATGATTTAATTAATTTCTGGGAAACGGCTGAGAAGCGCACCTCACTAGTTGCACCTGATATACGCCTGGTCATGCCCTACACGTGAACTAAAGATGGTTCGAATCGGTGACCCATGCACCGTATCCTCCCCTTGTCAGCCACACAAGAATCGTTTAAGTCTGATCATCGCTTCCAAGGTCTACCTCTGCTTCCCTTACCATCAAATTATTTATTTAGCTTATGGCTAGAGATACAGGAGAATTTATACACGTATATCCAAGTTCTGATTATAGTCAATAGTCTCTGGAGTCACAAGAACTAAGTCACTAGCACTGCCACTGTACTTTATTTTGCGGCACTCGGTGATGATGTTCTGTTGCACCACAGTCACACTCCGGCGTTGAAATTCTGTTCCACTTGTAGTGGAAGGCTGCACAGTTCCCATGGTTGGTTCTTAAGTTTAGGGGCTGCGACAACGCGGTCATGTAGCGCCGTGTACTTTGGGTGTGTGTAGAATCTGTCTGATAACCGGTGTTAATTGTGATGACTGTATTAGTGTGTGTTATCTGTTTTTTAATTCAAGTAAGGACTGCAGACTTTTGAATTTTTCAAATAGTTCCTACTTTTGCCGCCAAACGCCACCGTCAACGACTACTAGTTCAGAACTTAGCTACCAGACGCCATTGCAGTCGGCTCTTGGCAACGAACGTAGGAACCTAAGAGCGTTGTTTACATTCTTAACCTATCCAATTTAGCTTCACACAGGTGTAATTAGTGGAATGTTCTTTTTCATGCCATAAATCTATGACATGGGACCGCTGGCTTTACTTCCCCTCCGAAGGAAGGCATACTGAGGGACTTTTAAGCTCTTAAAAATCCGACGACTTCGGCCGGGTTTGAACCCGCAATCTTGGGCACAGCAGTTCAGCATGCTACCGACTACGCCACCGAAGCCGCCGGACCATACTCTACGACGGAGGTTGAAACCAGGCGGCGTCTTCACAGGAGGCTTTGTTAGCGGCTTCCGTTGCGTAGTCGGTAGCATGATGAACTGCTGTGCCCAAGATTGCGGGTTCAAACCCGGCCGAAGTCGTCGGATTTTTTAAGAGCGTTAAACATCCCTCAGTATGCCTTCCTTCGGAGGGGAAGTAAAGCCGGCGGTCCCATGCCATAGATTTATGGCATGTTAAAGATTCTCCCACGCACTAAACATGTGTGAAGCTAAATTGTTAGGTTAGAGTTCGTCGGAACGCTCTATCAAAGTTCCAACTTTCACCACTAGATATCATTGATATCTGGTAGCGAAAGTTGGAACTACTTGAAATTGAACGGAACTTGTAGCTCACCCTAAGGGTGTCCGCTGGAAGCAGCTACAGACTCAGGCGAGCCGAACATGTCCTCGGACACTCCCGGCACTAAAAGCCATACGATAAATAAATAAATAAATAAATAAATAAATAAATAAATAAATAAATAAATACAATAAATTGTTGAACAACATTTGTTGTTGAGTCTCTTCTGCCACTCAACGAAAGTTTGGTACTTGCTGTTCCTCAAGTTCATGGCATCTCTTGTTGATACTTTTGTGGAACGCAGGTGACCAGTATTTGCATCGGTGATGTCATCATGTATCGGCAGTCCTGGATTGTTCATTATTTTATTGAATTCTCTTAGGAGAACATCTTCACGTCTGAGATCTGAGTGTTTATTAGCCACTCCTTCTACATCAGCTAAAATCAGACCATTATAGTTGACTTGCTGTTCATTGGCCTAACTGGTGTGTTAAGACCACCTCGTGGTGTAGCGGCTAGCATTCTTTTTGTCACCCCCAGAGGTCCGTATCCCAGCTCTGGCAAGACATTTAATTCTGGTCTGAGGGTTGAAACGGAGTGCACACAAACTCGTGAGACAAAATGTAAGAGGAGATGGGCCACATTCCTACCTCACCCATCTTGGAAGTGGCTTTTCGTGGTTTACCATTTCTAATCCAGGCAAAAGTTATGAGATACATTCTGTCCTTCTATGTAACTGATGTGACACTGTTTTCTTTGAGCTTTGTTTCCTGACAACACCTCTTCACAGAAACTACAATATTAGTGATGGAGGCATGGAACTCTTCACCATCTATTATTATGATAACCATCAAGGCCTACCTTTTTGAAACGGTCTTATTTTTAAAGTTTTATGATTTGTTAATAATTTGCATATCAAAAAGGGCGAATATATCAAAATATGCCGTCGAATCCAAAACTAATATGTTGAAACACTCATAAGTATCAGTGTAAAATATAAGGAGTTGTAGGATCTACATTCCCATGACGATGTCGAAAGATAAAGCTGGGCGGAAACAAAATTAAATAATAATAAAATGGAAGTACAAACGGTATTTTGTATAGGCTATATTTTCGAGATTTTTCAAACCTAAATTCCGAGTCCTATAGTCTATATACAGGTAGGTTGGTTGGTTCCTTAGTTTAAGGGCTGCGACAACGCGGTCTTGTAGCCCCGTGTACTTTGGGTATGTGTAGAATCTGTCTGATAACCGGTGTTAATTGTGATGGCTGTATTAGTGTGTGTTATCTGTTTTTAATTCAAGTAAGGACTGCAGACGATAATTTCAAGTAGTTCGTACTTTCGCTACCAAATGCTAACGTCTACGACACCTAGCTGTGAACTTCGCAACTACTATATGCCATCGCAACCAGCACCCGGTGTCGAATGTTAGAGCAAGAATCAAACCTAACCTACAAATTTTGGCTTGACGCAAGTGTAGTTAGTGGAAGGATCTTTTTCATGCCATAAATCTATGCCATGGGACCGCCGGCTTTACTTCTCCTCCGAAGGCATCTCTTAAAAAACCGACGACTTCGGCTGGGTTTGAACCCGTGACCTTGGCCATAGAAGCTCAGCATGCTAACAACTACGCTACCGTAGCCGACAGTCTATATACAGTACTGTACTCATTCCTTGTTTTGATCATTGTTTGAGTGACTGTGAAGTATGACGATGATAATTGTTGTTTTAAGGGGCCTAACATCTAGGTTATCGGCCCCCAATGGTTAGGGTGATAGTGAAAGATGAGATGAGAATGAAAACTATAACTAATACTAACTACAAACTTACATACTAGATTAAGAAATCGTAAACAATTAAACGATAAGGCAAATAAAGGACAGGAAGAACAGAAATGCCCTCAACCCTCAAAGAATGAGGATTGACGGACTTGGAAGGAAGGCAAGCCATGAAAGGTTTATAGGAAAGGGCCCGAGGGGGGAAAGGTTCAGAGGAAAATGGGAAAAAAACGGACCCAACTCAGGAATCCCTCGGGGTCGCCAACTCCCAAACTCACCAGCTGTGAGCCCTTTAGGGTGTAGCAACACCAGAAGGGGTGGGGCTACATACACCCTGCCTCCTTGAGGGCCTTGTGCAGAAGGCAGGAGATAACATGAAAAGGAAAAGAAGGCTGACCCCTCGAAGAATGAGGGTATCAGGAAATAAAAGACAAGGGCCAATTAATGCAGGTAAGTGAAAGACTCCCTAGGCCTCGGATACCCTGATACCGTCAAGGTCGGAAAAGAGCAAGAGTTTACCAAGGGAGGTCGATAGGAAAGAGGACGGAGAGGAGCCTGGCACAAGTAAGTGGAAGCTATGCCGGACTCAGTTGGGGTTCCGTGGTCGCCAACCCACGTCCCACTAAATGTGAGCCCCTGGAGGGGAAATATTGTAGCTTCGCTTCCTATTCTAATTATATTTATCGACTGAATGAGCAGTGGGACCCGGAGTGGGCCCTTGTGAGTGACTGCATAAGAGATATGATCGCGTGTCTTACCTGGCAGGATCTCGGTGGCGCCCACCACCGAGTTGTTGGGGAACTTGCCGCCCCCGCCCGCCACCCAGTGGAGGGTGCTAGACGTGACGTACTGGTCGTACTGGGATTGGCGGAGCTGTACACTGTCTTCAGCTCTCGAGACTGCTACCAGTAGCAGCACTGCCGTGCAGGCTGACAACATCCTGCAACAAAAAACAACCATCGTATTTTTACACGGAGTCCAACACATGTCTGGGCGCTCTAAGTGGACAGCAGAAGGAGGAGTATTAGAAATGTGGTGTTCCAGGAGAATTATGAAGATCAGATGGGTAGAGAGAGTAACTAGTGAGAGGTATTAAAAAGATTCGGAGGGGAGAGATGTTTCCGGTGAGTGCTTATGAAGACAAGAGATAAGATCAAATGCCTCCATATTACATCATTGCGGAGGGTTATTATCATAGTGTATTGGCTGAAACCTAAACCAAAGTAGTAGCGATTAAAATCTATATTTTGTCGGGGGGGGGGGGGGGGGGGGGGGGGACACGTTCAAAAATGCAAATATGAAATTAAACTTCAGATTTCACAAAGTCGTTGTTGTTGACAAGTACAGACACAGAGCAAAGAACGGAGGCTACTAAGTCCACACATCCTTGCCAGAGTTGAACAGCTACGTCAAAGAGTGTATATGACAATTTTCAGCCCATGATAAAAATAAAAAATAAAATGAAACCGTAAGACGTAGGCTACTCAGCGAAATGATTGACCTGAAATGGTATTTAGTCGTACATTAAAAGAAAAATATTACGGGAGTCATCATTATCTTGGATTTGACAAACGTAGGCGTACAGAGTTATTTTACGTACAAGTTTCAACAGCCGTTTACTCGAACTGTCAACTGTTCAGATATTTTCCTTAATTTTACACGGTGCTTTTCTTAAAGAGCATTAAACTAAGCATTATTATTATTATTACCTATATCATGTAGAATGTAGTATTATCGTGGTTTTACCACTCTACTAACCCTTCGAAAGTTGAACCTTCGAGTCAATTGGCTAATAATAAACATAAACAGTGTAATGCGGTTAAGAGATGTCGACGACCTCCTTGTTCCGCCCCCTTAAAACAACATTGACTTACTTAATTACTTTCATCCTCAAGCCTGTCATTCTGACAACTCAGTTTTTTAATAAATTATATGCAGCCATTAGTAAAAGAAATTCATCATTCACTACAAAATTCTGTTAGGGACTTAAGCCTGTGCAATGCAGTACGCGATAACGTTCACCATACAACTTACGCACACACGCTTCACTTGAGTCATGAAATACCTTTACCACACACACTTGGAAGTGATAACCGTGGACTCAGTTTTTAAGCGGTATTGAATATTGCACTTTGCTGAAGGTGAGAGAGAATGGGAGTGAAAATGCTGCTCAGGTAAGCTGTGTTTGCTCAAGCGATACGAGTCATCTGAATTAATCAGTGCCTTACGCATGCCTGAGCACGAACAACAGCTTTCTATTCCTACTCGTCTGCCTTAAAGACCGCAGCTACCATTTCGAGTCCGGGTAGTATTTCTCTCAAAACTATTAAATGAATGCTTTTCCACGCACTAAACCCGGATAAGCCAGGGGTATCAAACTTGTGACCCAGTACATAGGCTGCTGTTTGGAATGTACGTACATGAAATTGTAATGCAATAGTTATTAACAGAGGGATTTTGTTTACCTATTCAAGTTAAACTGATTACCGTCAGCAGTAGTTATGCTTGCTAACGAGCAGCGCCAGGCCATGGAACCAAGCTATCTCCGGAATCGATAGGCGTGGGTTCAAATCCCATCGTCGGCCGTCCTTGAAATGGTTTTTCGCAGTGTAGTTTCCCCATTTTCACTCCAGGCAAATACCGGGATGGTACCTTCTAATAGGCCACGGTCGCGTGAAAAATCCCTCAGTATGCCTTCCTTCGGAGGGGAAGTAAAGCCGGCGGTCCCCTGTCGTCGATTTATGGCATGATAAAGAACCTTTCACTAACTAAAATTGTGTGAAGCTAAATTTGTAGGTTAGATTTAATTTACGCTCTATTAGTTACAACGTCCGCCGCCAGGTGCCGGTCGCAGTGGCATCTAGTAACCAAGTTCGTGGCTAGGTGTAGTTGATGGTAGCATTTGGTTGCAAAAGTAGGAACTACTTGAAATTGATCGTCTGCAGTCCTTACCTGAATTACAGATAACACACACTAATACTGCCATCACAATTAACATCGGTTATCAGACACATTCTACACACACCCAAAGTTCACGGGGCTACATGACCGCGTTGTCGCAGCCCCTAAACTGAGGAACCAACCAACATGTATTTCCCAAACAATGAAACAAATCGTATGTATTCTTTAAAGAATACCAACCAACATGTATTTCCCAAACAATGAAACAAATCGTATGTATTCTTTAAAGAATCACTTTTTGAAATTCAGAATCAAATAGCTGTAGCTGAAATAAAATGACGTATCTAGGCACGGATCAGGAATAACTATAAATGGGAAAGCAACTACGGAGAAAAGCGACAGTGTTCATGCTAACACGAGTCCCGCCGTGCCACAGTAAACAATCTCCTTTGTTGTATATCATTTTTCCGATGACAGAACCTGAGTCTTGATAGATGAGGCATAAATCTACGTGTCACTGAAAATCCTTACTTTACTCTAGTTGGCGCTTATCGCGTTGATCGGCCGCACAATTCTAATGTTGGTCTTGTTTCGTGTAAAACTAGCCCTTTTAAGAGGGACCACTGGAGTGGCGTAGTTGAAGTGACCTCGGAAGTGCAGTGCAATAAATGCAGAAAGCAATGAGGTCAGAGCTGTAATCAGCGGAGCAATACGTGACAAGCACCATAAAGTCTGTTCCGATAAGACGAAACAATACAGAACATCAGTATGTACTGTCGGTGACATGTTTGTTAGTCATGTCTCTTGCGTGTTCATTAGTCGGTTCGCTTTCTACCTACAACGTAACGTGAATCGACTTAGTTTTAGAAAACTACTACAGATCGCTTCCAGAAATAGACGAATTGCTTTTAGAAATATCAGCTGTGTCAAGGGTTAAACCAACACCAAATCCACTCATGAAGACCTCTCGAAAAGAGCGCATTTTGTCCCTTTATTGCCACATTAAATATTAATGAGATGATCTAGTTTCCCTTTTGCACTGAGACTGACTTAACAAATATGCAGAAGAATACTCAATTCCAGATTTACAATAAGTTTGATTTTATGTTCGCGGAAACTGCGTGTAAGGATTATTGTTATCTGGGCAATAACTTCACGCAACGTTTATTCATACTAACACGTAACTTCTATATTTAATAATACAAGACGTTCTACAGAGTTCTTGTTGTTGATTAATTTAGGGGCTTTCCGATATCGTGGCCATGTAGCCCCGTGTACTTGTGTGAGTGTATAGGCCCTATGTAGGGAATTTGTTTGATGACCAGTGTTATTGTGTTGGCTGTTGTACAGAACATTTCAAAGATTAGGTCACATTATATCATTTGTTCATATCACGAAGATCATGCAATTAAAATATTCTATTGTATATTCTCATCCAACAGGAAGCAAAGATAAATAAATTAAATAAATAAGATATATATATCTGTATGCCGGAGGTGAAGGGCACTATGTCACAAAATTGAAACTTCACAGTAGAGCCATTTGAATGCTTTTTTTCTTGTTTCTTAGGGTGCAGCGTTCTATATTATTGAAGAAATCCTTGTTTGTTTCATTTTTTGGATTATTACATGTCCTCGGGCTCTCCCGGCACTAAAAGCCATACGATAAATAAATAAATTTGGATTATTGACTTGGAAATTACAATTGTAAGGTTAATTTTGTTATAATTTTTTAAACAATTTAAAAAGAAATGGACATAGTGCCCTTTACCTCCGGCATACAGATATAAATTGAGATGCCAAATGGTTATAATTTTGAAAAAGGTAAAAACATTTTCTTGTTCTTTTAAAAAACTTTTGATTTGTATTTTTACATTGCTTAACTTACAGAATAGAGCATTCATTTCTTTCTTTCTTTCTTTCTTTCTTTCTTTCTTTCTTGAGCTTAGCGTATCTTTATGTGAACAGAACGCATTCTTTCTTTGAAATTTTGCATGTAGATGAATAATTTGCATATAACTTGTTTGATAGTCGAGGAATATAATATGCTATTTAGTTGTTTTTGTTGTTGTTGTCTATTCATCTGCCGCATTTTGTAGTCCAGGGGTCCGTATTGAGACTCCTGCTACTCAGGTACTGGGATCTGTTCCCGACTCTGCCAATAAATTTAATTCTGGCTTAAGGGCTAGAGTAGGGTTCGCTCAGCCTTGAAAAAAGAAATGAGAAGAGGTGGTTTCCATTCCTACATCAGCCATCTTAGATATGGATTACCGTGGTTTCCCACTGTCACCTTAGACAAATGCCGGGATTGTACCTAACTTAAGGCCACGGCCACATCCATCCCAGTCAAAGTCTTACAAATATAGACACGAGTAGAGACGACACCACAATAACATAGACAGCTTATCCACACGGAATTGATGACCATCATGTCAAAAGCCTGTAAATAAAAACAATAGGAAGTGTACAGTATTTATGTCAAGTTCTCGTATCGTCCATGATGTGAATGTGTAGCACGTGACAGCTGATGAGCACCGACTCTAACGGAACAGGTCGGGTAGAGAGCACGTGTAACGTTTAATTAATGTCGCTGTGTTCAGTTAACGAGAGGGCGGACCAGGTGCACAGGTCGCCGACCCGGCAAGGACGCACTGGCCAACCACCATTTACAGACGAAAGGCTTTCACACAGTTGGTGGAGCATCGAATAAAAAAATATATGAATAAATTAGAGAATAAAACACAAATATAAAGACTCAGCGGTAACTTTCTCGCTCGCTGTGCCCAAGGTTGCAGGATCGAATACTGGCACAGTCAGCTGGCATTTGGGAGTGCGCAAATGCGAGGGGGCCGTGTCAGTAGATTTACTGGCACGTTAAAGATCGCCTTCAAGGCAAAATTCCGGCAGCCCGGAGTCTCTAAAAGCCGTGTAGTTAAGAGGGACGTAAAACCTTCTTGTTGTTCCGTATAGGCCAACTACGGACCACGATATCCAGCTATTTTGCTTGGAGTTGGTCTTGATGTTTGCCCAGTAGTCACGCATCCTCTGGCTGTGTTGTTCCTTTCTCTCCGTTGTCCCGAGAGCACCTTGGAGTGTTTTCCTGGAACTTCATTTGCTTTAATTTACCCCTGAGAAACGTTCGATCTTGTATGTCTTTTTCCGTAACTCCCAGCTCCAACAGATCTTTGTGTACTTCTGTCAGCCACGGTGACTTGGTCTTCCTTCTTTACCCGTATGTGAAAAGCTGGTTATTATACAAATATAAAGAGTGGAATAAGTCTGGGTTGCAAAAAGAAAAACCTCATAATCAATTGTTTTGCTTTTGCAAATGATATGGCTTTGTTTCCAGAAACAAGCAGCTAAAATAAGTCTTCACATATCCTTCAAATAAACCAAAACTATGACAAAAAATAAACACCTCAAAGTCCAAGAACAAAAGATTGAATTAGTAAAAGAATTCAGATATCTCGAAGAATGGATTAGTTGGAATGCTGGAGAATGCAAAGCAATGGAATCTAGGAAAAATAAACTTGAACTGGCCTTCCAACTAACAAATGATACATACAAGAAATCCCTTTCATGGGGGTCCAAAATTGAACATTATAAGGCAGTGATTATACCAGAATTAAAGGAGAAAAAAATCATAGGACCAACATTTCAGGACAATACGATAATTCACATCAAGAATGAGACCTTCTACAAGAAAATTGAAAACTCTCAGATACTATGCTAGAAAGGAGGATACTTTTTACAGCCATCTTTTCAGAATGAATTCTAATAGATTAACCACACAAAACTCTGATTTTTCCTGTAACCGCAAAACAAAACCAACATGGTTTAAAGAGACTGAAAATGACCTAGTAGAATTAAAAATTACAGAAGTTGTATTACTCAATCGAAAAACTCAAACAATTGAAGACTCCACGGGAAAAACGTGGTAAGTCACATTCGGTAAATTTTTCAGGAGAGCCAATTTAAATTTTCAACACTAAAAATAAATACTTCAAACACCCCAATTGAGGGTGAGCAATATAGCTATTTTGCCAAATGTATCTCTTTTAAAGGAAGTACATTAATACAAATAACAACTCAAGTCGAATTATGAAAAAGTGAGACTATATGGGACGTTCTTTTAAAAATAATAATCTCTGTATCTCGGTGACTTACCGCTTTATTTCAAATCAATTTCAACTGATCTGTAGTTACGATGGCTGGTCACCAGAATGCGTCAGCAATTTAAAGTTGTAAATTGTATATGACTTACGTAACATCAGATTTGTACAGATTTAATGAACGGAGATGGAGACACTGCTGTGTATGTGGGGCTTGCCCTTTCTCTATCTGCCGTCCATAAATTGTAGGCACAATTTTTGGCAAATTATTAATAATAATAATATATGTCAAGTGCAATTTTTGTAGTGAGAGAGATAGTCCTGTGGAATTTCCCGTGGTTATGGTAATGGACTGGGGGCGATTTTCACACATTTTAAGCTGGAACAATTTATTGTCACTGGTGGCGAAGGACATTATATTTCTTTATAATAGGCTACGGGCGTTTCCTTCCAACTCCTTGCCCAGACATATTCAGTTTCATTCATTAAGTTGGTGACAGGGGAAGCCTCCGTGGCTTAGGCGGCAGCACGCCGGCCTCTCACCGCTGGGTCCGTGGTTCAAATCCCGGTCACTCCATGTGAGATCTGTGCTGGACAAAACGGAGGCAGACAGGTTTTTCTCCGGGTACTCCGGTTTTCCCTGTCAAAATTTCATTCCAGCAACACTCTCCACTATCATTTCATTTCATCTGTCATTCATTTAATCATTGCCCCAGAGGAGTGCGTCAGGCCTCGGCAGCCGGTACAGTTCATATCCTCGCCACTAGATGGGGGCTTCATTCATTCCATTCCTGACCCGGTCGGAGACTGGAAGCAGGCTGTGGATTTTCATTTTTCAACTTGGTGACAGGAAGGCCATCCGGCCTTAGAGAAACTCCACCACATATAAATTAATTTCGCCTCATTCCAACCACATATAATATGAGAATAATAAGGGGTTAACATAGATGGGGTAATGACAAATGTTCCAAGAGTCTCGTAGGTAGAGGATTGTTGACGGAGGAGATGTCCGAGCGCGATACAACTAACGAGAAAGCTGTTTAAATGTGAGTGGACCAGACTAGAAGAATGTGTGGTCATTAACTGGCTGGACCTTCTCATGATGTAATTAACCTCTCCGATAGTATTATAATGATAGCTCGTCAGTAGAGAGTCGCCTGTAATCATCCGCTTCCAACCCGCTCGGACTTGGTGAGCATTCTTCAATGTATCAGTTTTAAGAGCGTTAAAAATCCTTCAGTATGCCTTCCTTCGGAGGGGAAGTAAAGCTGGCGGTCCCATGTTATAGATTTATGGCATGTAAAAGATCCTTCCACAGACTAAACATGTGTGAAGCTAAATTAAGTTAGATTTCATCGAAACGTTCACCACTAGATATCACTGATATCTGGTGGCCAAAGTTGGAACTACTTGAAATTGAACGGAACTTGTAGCTCACCCTATGGGTGTCCGCTGGAAGCGGTTACAGACTCAGGCGAGCCGAACATGTCCTCGGAAACTCCCGGTACTAAAAGCCATACGATAAATAAATAATGTATCAGTTCACGAACCTTCTCTATAAACTATTTAGGTCTAATACAAGTGAAGGTACATCTTAGTTAATAATAGTGAATAAAGTATTTATTATACAAGTGTAGACAACATTGTAGCCTTCTCCAGAAACTGACTAAATTAATTAAATATAATAGAAATACGAGCAAAGTTGATGACATGAGATATTTTTTGTAAATTAATACACATTTTAAAGAACACGCAATTTTCTTCACGAATACATAAGTTACAAACACATGTATATTAGGAAGGAATGATGCGAGTGCCCTACAGTGTAAAGAGAATGATGTATTAGTATTGTACTCCTCAAACAAAAGTTCCCACCACGTGATTATAATGCGTATAATAGATTCTCACAAGTCAAATGATGAAGGTCGGACTGGCAAATACAATACGGTAACTTGTTTGTTTCATGCACATTGCGCATACTTACAGTAGCGTGGTACTTAGGCCGGCTGGTAAATGGCATTTTGAGACAGTTACAAGTGTACTACTGATTTCTATTGCTGGTAATCCATTTCTTAAAAATTTTGTTTCTTTATAGCTTGCTATTTTTCAAATGAGAGTGACCACCGCGTGGTGTAGCGGCTAGCGTTCTTGGCTGTCACCCCGGAGGTCCAGGTACGAGCCCCAGCTCTGCCAAGGAATTCTAATTCTGGTGTGAGGACTGGAACGGAGCCCACTCAACCTCGTGTGGCATAGCTGAGAAGAAGAGGGTTCAATACCCACGTCAGCCATTATGGAAGTGGTTTTCCGTGGTTTCCCACTTCCACTCCAGGCAAATGCTGGAATGGTTTTCTAACTTTAGGCCACGGCGGACTCCTTCCCCAATTTACAAATACACACACTACTACAGCCATCACAATATCGAAGATTATTCCGCAAATCCCACACACACACACACACATACAAATACACGGTGCTATATGTCACGTGACGTCGCAACTCAGAAAATAAACAACAAGAACAACAATCAAATGAGAGTGGAATGTTTTAAGATTTGATTGCCGCTGAGCGTGGCTGCACCAGGGTTTGTTGTTTATTGTAGATGAGCCCCGCGGGGCGAAGCGGGGTACACAGGGATGACGGAGTGCATTCTGCACATGTCAAGCAGCATTGCGTCAGATAAGCGACACAGCAGCTCATGTTACCACGGACAGTTAAACGATGACTGAGGCTACTGGAGCTGAGTCATATCCTACTCGCCCTACCGTACCTGTCAGTGACGCAGGCTGACGTGTGACACAAGTAAACAAAGAATAGTTCCCATCTCGACCGCCGGCAATCAATTCGTGAAAGGGTAATATTACATATTCTCTAAATGGGTATGTATGGGGTAAAGGCGTATGTGTCATTATTTTGCTCATAAATGTTCATATGGGTTAGACAGTCACTGAGTTCGGTGTGTAGGCCATGACACCAATGCACCGTACTGCTCGGGTCCAAGCTTTGTGATCTTGCGGGTTGAGGGGAAGGGACAGGCGGGGAGAGAAGGGCCTATCAACAGCCCGCCGTGTGGTCTGGAATTCCTGTATATTCCAATACTGTTAACATAGGGCCGTTGCTCAAACCACTGTGGTGTTGCGAATGAGTGAGTGAATCACTGACCAATGCATTTGGTTCTGTTACTACGCACGGACCGGGAACCCAGCATTTCAGTCATCATTAGGGCTCGGATTTTTAAGTGCTAAAAATCTTGAAAATATTTGTTTTTTATGTATTAAAAATAGGCCTACCTGAAATATGTGACAAAAAGTAAAAAATGTAATTATAATTTAGTGTATTAATTGAATATAAACAATATGCAGTACTCGCAAATGCAATCTATATAATCACTGTCTGCTGAAGAATTACAATACACGAGATACATCGCCAGGTTGTCCATCACCAATGACCGACGATTATCGCGAAACACTTCTTCTGACGGCGTGAAACTGCGGCAATATGTTTCTTGCCCTTGAGGTGTTGTGTAACTTGAGATCGCTGTTCAGCCTTGATTGCTTTCCCACATGGTTGGAACAGAACAGAAAAGAACGCCCCATCAGAAATAAAATTATCTTTAAATTCTGCAACAGACGATAACTTGTAGTTGGTTTACTTTAGGCACCATAGAACTGCCTTACACTTGACAGTTCCAGCCAGATATCATCTGCATGTGAGTGACGCTGGTTCCACGTAGCTGGGGGAGAGGGGGGGGGGAGAGGAGGTCTAGCACGTGGTGCAATATGGCTATGGACAAGGAAATGCCCGGCTTCCACAGTGAGTGGCACGGGGCGACAAGTTAAGAATAACACAGTTGCAAGCTGACATTCGCTCTGCATGAAGATTAGATAGCTCACAGGTTCTTCCCCGTTGAAGTAACACAGAACAAAAAATACAATAAACTGAAAGTTCTAGACTGATTTTAAAAAATGTAAATATTTTGTCCTTTTATGTGCTAATAGCCTACGTGAAAAGCAGGAATTTATGCATTTATAGAAAAAATACTTAAGATATGTATTTACATAAAAATATTTATTCACCTAAAAAACCTAGCCCTAGTCATCATATTATATAGTCATCGTCCGCGATCCACATTACTCTCAGGTTCACGGAGATTAGACCCTTGGTCTGCTAATCCCTGAACATCGTCGTGTACAACACAGGGTCACCGCTGTGTACCACTGTAGCTGTAGATGTAAACAGCTACGTCTTTATGGAGAAATGACTGAGGAATTCCGTCCGATGTGAGGAGGTAAACAAAGGGGTCAGCACGCTCCTACTCCCACGACTGACCTGGTCGGGCGCCTGCTGCGTGAGCCAGACAATTACTGGGCACAGGGTCAATGGACCAAACCTACACTGTCCAATTCCTCACACTATTTGCTCTGTGATACAACCTCGATTAAGATCAAAACGCATCATTCACATTTCCAAATCATTTACATTCTATAAATATGTAACGCCAGCCGGCAATATATTCACCTTCCTGGCAAATGTGTTTATTTTGAATAAATGAACATTTTATTAAGGCAAGAGTTCATTTATATCCCAAGCCATTATACTGAAGCATTGTGTAATTTATTAGTGTAAAGCAAATTGTTGGTAAAACGAGAGTAATCTCATGTATTGATTATTGCTTTCATTTCCGCCTCTGTAACATTGCATATTACGGGCAGATGACCTCGCTATCCCACCCCTTAAAACAACAATAAATAACTAGCATTGCATATTAATATCAACCCATCCTCCGTGGCGACGAATTGTTCGAAAAACGTAAATCAGAAGGTACACAGTTTAGAAGGATCGGCACTTACTCAAATGTTACATAAATGCAATGTGTTTTTCACATTTTGACGGTAATAATTAGGTTCACAGATTTCCTTCGAGAAGACAAAGCACATGACAAACATCAGTGATGGACCAGAATGGATGAAAACAAACCAAGGGAAGATTAAACGTGTAAAGAAATGTAAATACCTGGGTGAGGTAATCCAACAAAATGGCCTAGAACAGGAGGCAATTAATCTTAGAATCTGGAAATTAGACCGAGCCTATCACCTGACGAAAAATCTCTATAATAAGAAGTCGCTGAGCATTGGAGCCAAATTAAGACACTACAGCACGGTTGTCAAACCTGAAGCATTATATGCTTCGGAGACTTTGACTATGAACAGACGGGGACTAGTCGACCAGTTAGTCAAAAGAGAACGCAGGGTATTGAGAAAAAATTTAGGCAACAGATGGGTTAACGAACACTTACGTTTGAAGTCAAACGAAGAGTTATGTAGAAAGATAGAACCAGTCACGTCAACAATAAAAAGGAAAAGGTTGTTGTTCTATGGACACATTTTCAGAATGGCCAACGATCGTCTAACTAAGAAAATTTGGAATTTCGTGAATCCAAAGAGAAAAAAAATGGCATGGTTCGAAGAATGTAACAAAGACCTTATAGAAATTGGTATTCCTGACTGCAAAATTACGAACAGGTGTGAATTCAGACACCTAATCAAAAATTACCAGGGATTTAAGGTAGGGGCAGAACCCAAAAGACGGAGGGGACCTCTTTCAGAAGATCGGAAGAAGGCGCTGAGCGATGGGCTCAAGAGATACTGGCAGGACATCAAAGCTGGCAGACGATCTAGAACGAAATATTGATTTTGATTGTTACTCCGTAGTCCATAGTGGCTCAATTCGAATGTAAAAAAAATACACGAATAAAACGTATTTAAAGAAATGCTATTATTTGTGTTACACCGCATTCGCTCGTCTACCAAAAATGTGCATTGCGGTCTGTAGTACTCCTACTGTACAATGTGTTATATGTATAGCCAACACTGAAAGAATTGCTTCAAAACTGACATACTCCTATAAAAAGGGCACAATCCATAGATCCATCCAAGCCTCTACCTCCGCTGCCATACAGTGAAACGAAGATGTGGAATCCCATCCTCCCACGCGCTTAGGTGGCTCATAATTGGGAGGAAGACAGGCTGTCTTTTAAATCCAAACAACATTCATGGTCGAAGTGCTTTCTCACGCTCAATGCCGAATCCCCCCAGGGCCTCACATCTAGTGGGACGTGGGTTGACGACAACGGGACCACAGCTGAGTCCGGCATTGCTTCCACTTCCTTGTGCCGGGCTCCTCTCCGTCTTCTTTTCTGTCGAACTCTCTTGGTCAACTCCTGTTCTCTTCGACCCCTACGGTATTAGGGTATCCAAGGCCTAGGGAGTCTTTCACTTTCCCACCTTAAATGGCCCTTGTCTCATCTTTCCTGATACCCCCATTCTTCGAGTGGTCAGCCTTCTTTTTCTCTTCATGTTATCTCCTGCCTTCTGCACAAGGGCCTCAAGGAGGCAGGGTGTATGTAGCCCCACCACTTCTAGTGCACCCTGGATAGTGCTACACACTCAAGGGCTCATGGTTGGTGAGTTTGGGAGTAGGCGACCCTGAGGGATTCCTGAGCTGGCTCCGTTTTGTCCCCTTTTTCCTCTGACTTGGGGCGTGCCCTCATCTCTTTCCCCTTTCCTATCTGCCTTTCATGGCTCTCCTTCCTTCGTAGTCCCTCAATCCTCATTCTTCGGGGGTTGAGGGCATTTCTTTTCTTCCTGTCCTTTATTTGCCTTATCCTTTATTTGTTTACCATTTCTTCTTCTAGCATGTAAGTTTGTTGTTAGTATTAGTTACAGTTTTCATTCTCATCTCATCCTTCACTATCACCCAAACCATTATGGGCTGATAACCTAGGTGTTAGGCCCCTTAAATCAACAACTATCATCATCATAATCATCTTTGCCGAATGAACGGCAGTTTGCGAACAACGGCGTGTTGTTTCCAGGAACTGGTTCACACGGGTTGAACTTGTCAACACGCCAAGGAGTAAGGTAGCAATGAGGTACAAAAACACTGACATCTTAATTATAGACAACATTGTAGTCATGCAGAAGAGAGGACACGCGTAACGGAGCCTTAGTTCCCCCTGAAGACGAAGACGAGTTCTAGGATTGGATACACTCCCACACTACGTCGTAACAGGGTTGTCTGTAGTTGTTGTTGCTTTAGAGAGTTGGGACTTCAGCCTCGTATACTCGGGAGTGTGGTCAAATTATCTGATAACCTTTGTATTTGTCGTGACTGCACTAATGCGTGTAGCCAGAGCCGTAGAGAGTGAATGCGAACCCCCTACTTATTATTAGTCACGTGACATTATCCTGGAAGTATGAAACTTGCATTGTATACCCCCGCCACACACACAACCTCCATCTAATTTAGTATATCTAATTAAATATGAGTTTTCTTGTTCTCCCGTTATTCAGAGCTGTATTATTGTTTACCTTTCTTTATATATTTTGAAGATTTTAGTCATTTTTGTTGAATGTGACCCTTTATGCTCACCACAAGGATAAGCAAGACGTTTTTCAGAACAATAGACTACTAAGTAAATCGATTTTTCAAATATTGGTTTAGGTAGCAACTCCTTAACTTCAATGTCATGCATTAAATTAGTAAATTCTGGAAAAAGTAAAACATCATGGATATCCTAAAATTTATTTTGTGCTTTCTTTATGGCGTTTTGCTGGCTATTCACTTGTTGATGTTACATTGAACTATGTAATCCTTATCAGAAGAATTAAAAAAACTTTCGGAATTACGTTCAGTAAAATTGGGCTCTTCTACCACTCCGGGCCGCTCATCAAGTCGGGCCCCAGGGCTACAGCCCCGTTTGCCCCTCCCTCTCCTCGGGCCTGCGTGTAACTGTGTTTTTAGGGGTGGGAGTATGAAGATGACCTGGGACTTAAAATGAATCTTCGTATTTTTCTGGAGAAAGTGTGGAAAAACTCAGGGAAATACCACACTCAGGAAAGTCTCTATCAGCGCCTGGATTCGAACCTCCAATATCCGGACTTCCTGCAGATCCCCTCCGCGGTCGTGGTGAGCAATGTAACGCATACGGCTACGCCACAGGGTTGTTTTTAACTCTGAGCGACATAGAACACTTTTACAACAATGTTCGCCCAGTTCACTGAGCGCATCCGGCAGAAATTCATTGATTGATTGTTTATTTAAGGATTACATAAATAGGACTAAAAGATCCCATTGGATGTATATAATCCGCTCCCTTGCATGATCAACAATTCATTATTAATATGTAGATTATGGCTTTCACGGCCCGGAGCAGATTACCTCGTAGTTCCGCCCCTAAAAACACGGCCCGGAATACTATTCAAATTATTCATGCTCTTGGATATCGCCGTGTGAAAATCGAAAAAGCATGAATAATTTTAATAACATATATTAAATTTAACAAATTAAAATCTACACTAAAACTACATCAAAATTATATATCTGAATACACGATTGATTGATTTATTGATTGATTTATTTATTTCCACATTTAGAACTTAAGAGCTCCTTTACAGTAGCGCCCTACATACAATTAGATTAGGGCTTATAAAAATAAAACATTTCACTATCATTCACAGTATAAATAATAATAGTCTAACAATGATAGTAACAAAACGACAGTAATAATACAATAATAATAATAATAATAATAATAATAATAATAATAATGACAGGCGCGTTGCCAAAGGCGCTCCACTTCTGGGGATGGCCTTCATGGTCCACAAGACCATAGTAGAATCCTTAGAAGAAGTTACTCCAGTAAACAACAGATTGATGAGCATGCGCTTCCGGTGCGCCAACAAAAAATACACACTGATCAACGCACACGCCCCCACTAACCAAAGTAACAAGAGCGATCCACAGTCCGCAGAAAAATTCTGGTCGACCCTTGACACAGTGATGTCCAAAGTCCCAAGGGATGACGTCAAACTCCTCATGGGCGACTTCAATGCACAGATCGGTAGAGAAAAGGTGTACAGGAAAACAGTCGGAAACTATCCTGCACATAAATTCACGAATAAAAATGGCACACGACTCATAGAACTCTGCCAGCAGAATAACCTCAAGATCATGTCCACATCTCTTAGAAAACACCCTAGAAAACAGAAAACCTGGCGTTCTCCAGTCCAGCAGTTAGGTGAGTACCAAATCGACCATGTGGCAATCTCATATCCAGTACAGAAGGAGATTCATGATGTACAGGTACGTAGAGGAGCCAACATTGACTCGGACCATTACCTAACCCGCGTCAAGGTCAAGTTCACCCCAAAGAGAAATTTCTGTAAGAAAACCCCCCTACCAAAATTTGACACAAAAAAGATCGCAGACTCTGGAGTGAAGGAAGCCTGGGAAAAAGAACATGCCAATGACTGGCAAAATTTCCACCGAAAAATCATAGAAACAGCACAAGCTCTCATTCCTTTGAAGAAGAATTCCAAACATCCTTGGTGGGATGTTGATTGTGAGAATGCACTCATTACCAGGAAATTGGCATATCAGAAATACAACAGTAAAAAATCCCCAGAAAATTTACAGACTTTCCATGAAACACGAAAAGCAACCGCAAAAATTATCAGACAATCCAAGAGGAGATACCTGAAGGAACAGTTGGACTCCATTGAGGACAACTTCCGTAACTACAACGTAAGGGACTTCTACAGAACGTTTGCAGGACACATCAGAGGGTACACACCACCAAACCTTTGCTTCCGAAAATGTGATGGAAAATTAGCACTAACGAATAAGGAGAATTGCAAGGTGATGGCACAATACTTCTCTGATCTTCTCAACTGTCCAGAACCAATAGAGAGATTCTCAGAGGAAGAACCTACAGTCAAGAACGCAGACTCATTACCTCCGACAGAAGAGGAAGTTCACAGGCACATCATCAAACTTAAGAACAACAGGACATCTGGTGAAGACGGTATAGTGGCCGAACTACTGAAAAACCTAGGGCCACACTCACTTAGGGAACTCACACAGATTATCACTGACATCTGGACATCAGAAAAGCTACCAGATGAGTGGAAATGTGCATTGATCCACCCATTACACAAAAAAGGCGACCGCTCTGACGTAAACAATTACAGGGGCATTTCACTATTACAAGTTACGTACAAGATCCTCTCAGCTTGCCTACTCCTAAGGGCTCGGGACCAGCTGGAACACAAGATTGGCGAGTACCAGGCGGGATTTCGTCCTGGTCGCTCCTGCGCGGAACAAATCTTCAACCTAAAAAGTATATTGAAAATCAAAGCCCTCAGGAATACTCCAGTTATATGTACCTTCGTTGACTTCAAGAAGGCATATGATTCCATTGACCGTCAGTCATTGTTCAACATCTTACACGAGCAAGGTTTGGATAGCAAGACCTTGCGATTGATCAAACAGACACTGACAGACACGACATCAAAAGTGAAATTCATGGGGGAAATCTCAGAACCATTTCAGATCAATACAGGTGTTCGCCAAGGTGACGGGCTCTCTCCACTCCTCTTCAACCTAGTGCTGAACAAAGTTATCAAGGAATGGGAGAAAGAGCTGAGACTTCAAGGTTACTGGAGGCCAGTGCGACTAGGACGACCAAAGGACGAACTGGAGGTTGGATGTCTAGCCTTCGCGGATGATCTGGCTCTACTCTCAGATAACGAAACCACATCAATCAGACAGATAGAAGTACTCCAAGAGTGCGCCGAAAAAGTAGGACTACAGATCTCGTTCCAAAAGACAGAGTTTTTCTGTACGAAATTCGACATACAGAATTTAAACACGAAATATGGCAAGATCAATAGAGTCGCCCACTTTAAATACCTAGGTGAAGTGCTTGAACCGACGGGAAAAGAGAAAATCGCGCAGAACACTAGGTTAATGAAAATGAAGAGAGCCTTATACAAGACACAGAGTGTCTACAACAAAAAATGTCTGTCCACATTCACTAAACTTCGTCATTACAACACGGTTATTAAACCTGAGGTGCTTTATGCTAGTGAGACATTGACCTTACACACTAAGGGCGACTTGGAAAAAATCCTCTCAGAGGAAAGAAAAATAATAAGGAAAATAATTGGACCAAAGCACACAGATGAAGGATACAGGCTTCACTCCAGAGACACCACAGAGAAATTGTCCAACCTCGCAGCAGACATCAGAAAGAGGCGACTAAAATTTTACGGCCACATCAGCAGACTTCCACAAACCAGACTCACCAACAAAATTCTTAGATACATACAGCGGCTCAAGATTACTACACCCTGGATGATGCAAGTCAAAATTGATCTAGTAAAAGCACAGGTCGACCCAGAAGACGTCATAGACAAAAGCGTATTTAGACACAAAGTATACAAGTGGGAAGTGTTGTCAGAGAGAGCTGCACGTACAGCCCAAAGACCAAAGTGGACCGAAGAAAGGAAGAGGGCCTTTAGTGCACGAATGAAAGAGTACTGGAAAGACAGGAAGAACAAAAAGTCATGATTGCTTCGCGTGGTCTAATAGGCCTGTAACGTGTAAAATAAATAAATAATAATAATAATAATAATAATAATAATAATAATAATGGAAAAATTATATACTATTAGCCTGAAAAACAAACACAATATACAAGAAAAGCTATTCAAGTAGGTAGGTTGTCAACTATTGTCCTGATGTTATAATTGAACTAATGATAGTATTTTAACATAATGCAGTAATCAGATGTGAGAGGTATAATGCTCCAAGAAAGAAAGAAAGAAAGAAAGAAAGAAAGAAAGAAAGAGGGAGAGACACATCTGTAGCGTAATTTTCAAACAAACTAGCTAACAAACAAACAAACAAACAAAAATGTATAAATTATCTATCGGACTTTTTCTTCATCACTGCTAACTTCACAACCGGAATCAAATGCGATATACAGTATCCTGTATATCCTCAGTTTTTGGTGAGCTGACTGATAGCTTGAGTGCATCACAGTTACTTGAAGCAGGGTCGCATATTGATATCTTGGGCCGTGCGATGCCGGGGGCTAGAATCGATAACGTGGCGCTCAATACTATGTAATTGTCTTTTTTTTGCTCTTCAGTCGATCAACACAGTTTGCCCAATGAATGGGCAGAGTACAAGTTATAAATATGTAAACACAATCCTGGAGAGAAAAAAAAAACATGTAATAGTTAATTATCACACTTAAATGGGCAATAACTAATACATGTAGCCTAATTGTTTCCAGGAGTGTGTTTATAATTTGTACCCCGCCCGATTCATTGGGCAAACTGTGTAGACCGACAGAAGAGCAACAGACAATTTGTATGGGGAACACGGAAGAAGGAATGGCTTCAAATTTCCACTGTACTAAGTAACCAATCTACTCGTCTACAACGTCCGAGTTCGATTTCTGGCTCTGCCACGATACTTAATTCTGGTCAGAGGATTGGAACGGGCCACATTTGGCATCGGGAGGCAGAACTGAAAAGAGGTGGGTTCGATTCCCACCTTATCATCGTTGTTCTTGTTTGAGTCCTCAGTCTTTTGACTGGTTTGATGCAGCTCTCCATGCTTCCCTGTCCTGAGCTAATCGTTTCATCTGTACATAGCTACCACAACCTACATCCGAAGCAATCTGTTTAACACATTATGACCTTAGTCTACCCGTACTGTTCCTGTCCTCGACCCTTCCTTCCATAACTAGAAGTGGTTTTGCGTGTTTTTTCGTGGTTTTCCACATCTACTCAAGTAAATGAAGATCACGGCCGCCTCCTGTCCAAATTCTAACCTCAGTGACTAATACACACACTAGTGCAGCGTAGTTGGTAGCATGCTGAACTGCTGTGCCCAAGATAGCGGGTTCAAACCCGGCCGAAGTCGTCGGATTTTTTAAGAGCGTTAAAATCCTTCAGTATGCCTTCCTTCGGAGGGGAAGTAAAGCCGGCGGTCCCATGTCATAGATTTATCGCATGTAAAAGATCCTTCCACAGACTAAACTTGTGTGAAGCTAAATTGTTAGGTTAGATTTCGTCAGATGCTCTATCAAATTTCCAACGTTCACCACTAGGTGTCATTGATAGCCGGTAGCGAAAGCTGGAACTACTTGAAATTGAACGGAGCTTGTAGCTCACCCTAAGGGTGTCCACTGGAAGCAGCTACAGACTCAGCTCGGACACTCCCGCCACTAAAATCAATACGATAAATAAATAAATACCCAGGTTATCAGGCAGATTCCTCACATACACCAAAGTATACGGCGGAACACGACCATGATGTCACAAAGTCCCCCTGAAATGCCATGTCCTGTGGTTCGGATTCCACGTAAAAAGGAGGTCCCGTGACTCATGATCTCGCGATTAACGGTCACGTTAAACTACAGGCTTCCTTCCTAGCTTCCTTCACAAAGCCCATAAATGAATCAACAACAACTACAACAACGTTTACAAAGCCGGTCATTGTGTAGTGATAAAAAGCTTCGATCGAGGCAGCTTGCCCTCTATCAGAAGAAGATAACCTAGTTGTGAATGGGCGGGCATTATCGATTCTAATGTCATTTTTGTGGCAACATAAAATACGTTAATGTAGGTCGACAACAGGAAATAGGTTTAAACGTGATCGACTCGAGCGTGGGAGACGAGGGTCGACCTCGGGGCCTTTAGGACAGCACTACGTCATCCTCACTGGTATGCGGTCAAACGACTGGCACACGTTCATTCAGAGAAGCTACAACTTTCTCCCACGATATTTAGTTGGAAGGTATTATAGGCCTACTGGTTAGTGTGATCGCATCAATAGCGCAAGGTTTTAGCGACGTCCGCCGATACCGTATTCTCTCACGTACAGTACGATGCCAAGGTGGGGAAAGATTCCCACGCTGTAGGGGAGCCAAGCAAGGGAAGAGCATTCATTGTCCATGCCATTCCATTCCATTCACGGCCTTCAGCTGCCTGTGTATTGCAATAAATACACGGTGTTGTAAACAGAAATTGCGTGATCCCTTGGCTGTGCCAGTCATCCCAGGAGTTTATTTATTATTCGTATCGCAGCCATGGAATATTTCAAACATGACGCTAATTCTATACAGCTATGCCGTGTCAGCACGTAATGCTTCACGTGTGTTATATAAGACTCGTTATGATCATGAGGTTCTAAAATCAGTTTCTTGAACTATAGAATGAATGGCCCACGCTTACATTGCAGTTTATAATTCTGGTATGGTGTTGACGATTTTTAGTATCTTTGCGATTGTTATCCTTGCGTCAAAACCAGTAATCTCTCTGAGAAGTAGGCCTACTAGTAACTGATGCTCATATTATAAAAACAATATAAAAATATTCCTATTTGCATCAGTGAAAAAATGAAAATCCACAGCCTGCTTCCAGTCTCCGACCGGGTCAGGAATGGAATGAATGAAGCCCCCTATCTAGCGGCGAGGATATGAACTGTGCCGGCTGCCGAGGCCTGACGCACTCCTCTGGGGCAATGCTTAAATGAATGATAGATGAAATGAAATGATAGTGGAGAGTGTTGCTGGAATGAAATTTTGACAGGGAAAACCGGAGTACCCGGAGAAAAACCTGTCTGCCTCCGTTCTGTCCAGCACAGATCTCACATGGAGTGACCGGGATTTGAACCACGGACTCAGCGGTGAGAGGCCGGCGTGCTGCCGCCTAAGCCACGGAGGCTCGTATTTGCATCAGTATTTTTCTTAAATAAATAAATAAATAAATAAATAAATAGATAAATAAAATCCGACATTACAATACGGTAATTAAACCGGACAGTCTCTGTGCTTCAGAATGTATGTTTTCCATTAATAAATGGGAAATAGAAGAGCTAGGAAAGAAGGATACTTAGAAAAATATTGGGATTATTAAACACAGAAAGTGAAGAGTTCAGATACAGAAAAAATGACGACCTCTACAAAAAATAAAGAAATTGAAAAAATCTACGATACGATCAGGAAAAGGAGGGTTCATTTCTTTGGACACGTAATGAGGATGAATAACACCAGACTCAAAAACAAATTTTCAGTCATGTATGCAAAAGCAAGAATGCTAATCAATGGGTACAAAGTATAAAAAGGGATATGGAAGAGATGGAAGTAACAATAGATATAATTCAGGACAGACCACTTTTCAGAAATATGATCAAAAATGTCAAGGGTTTCCTGGAGAAGGAAAAGAACAAGCGGCTTAACATCTGGACGGAAGAGTAAAGAAGGAGACAAAGTGAAGTAATGAAGAACTACTGGAGGGCAAGAAAGGATAAAGGAAATAAGAGTCAGTGAATGCAATGGGTTATTTTGTCGCGGTCCAAAGATGGACAAAATTGAGGAAATAAGAAGAAGAGAAATAGATAATTAATTAATTAAATAAATAATAAAAATACATTAATTAATACATCTTACGCGATTAGTATTGTTACGGCTGTGAGTTTGTGTCATCGCTCGCCGCTTGAGTCACAACTGCCCCAGGGGCTGGGCTGTGGCTTGCCTCCTGTATTGCGCGCGCCTTATGCAACAGGGCTACTACAGACAAAGGGATAGTCCAGAAGATTCGTGACTGGACCAGCGGTGGAAACCTCGAGAAGCCGTGGACTCTGGATGGATCTAGAACCATTTATTGAGTCACCGGCCTGCTATATAAGAGTGACCCGTGAAGCAGTTGTGGTTGTGTTTTACGAGCTAGTGCGAGCGATTATCTTGTGCGACAGAAGTGTGGTGACGAAGTGCTGTGCGAGTTACGAAATCCTGTGACATTGTTTCTCCCAGCTTGTGGACAGCGAAATAGCCTGCAGCAAGTGATCGTAAGTAATTGTGGTCCGAGAACATAAATGAGAGGAACAGGTAGTTTCTGTCAAGGCCACCGTACTCATTAGGACAGATTAACTTCTGTGGTCTGTTGCAAGTGAAAGGGGCCAAGAGCGCATAAGGAAGAGATTTGAGGAAACTGGAATAAGGCTCCTAATTGCTTGTATTTGCTGACTAGTGTAATTTTCTGGCCGCAATAAAGTTAATTATTTCTTTAAGCTGTAATTGGTGTTATGCTTTGTACCCCCACCGTAATCCAGTTAACAAAAGTGCCACTCGGGGGTGGCACGTAACAATTGGTGTCAGAAGCCGGATTACGAACTCAAGCACAACACCTGACGGTCCTGGTTTCAAAACCCGAGCAGGTCATTTTCTCTAATTTTCCTGTGAGTGCATGCCCTTTACAAGACAAACAACTAAAATGGAGGAGAAATTGGCAGCATTGCTTGAAAAGTTAAATGGCATGGAAACCAAGATGGAGGACGGCCAGAAGAAGTTAGCCGAGGACCTAACTGCCAAACTAGAAGACGGCCAGAAGAAGTTAGCCAAGGAGCTAACTACCAAATTAGAAGACGGCCAGAAGAAGCTAGAAGACGGCCAGAAGAAGATGGAAGACGGTCAAAATAAGCTAGCGGAGGACCTGAAGAGGATAGAGGACGGCCAGAAGAAGATGGAAGACGGTCAGAATAAGTTGACACAGGACCTGAAGAAATTAGAACTGGGTCTGCGTGAGGAAGTCACGGCAGTGGAAAAGAAGTTCGACGCCTTACAAGTGGAAGTTGCCGAGCTGCGCCAACGCCCGCTGATGGGGGTGGAGGAGAAATTCAACGTCTTACAAAAGGAAGTTGCCGAGCTGTGCCAACGACCGCTGATGGGGGTGGAGGAGAAATTCAACGCCTTACAAGTGGAAGTTGCCGAGCTGTGCCAACGCCCGCTGATGGGGGTGGAGGAGAAATTCAACGCCTTACAAAAGGAAGTTGCCGAGCTGCGCCAACGCCCACTGACGGGGGTGGAGGAGAAATTCAACGCTCTAAGAGAGGAAGTTGCCGAGCTGCGCCAACGCCCGCCCACCGTTACACCGGGAATATTAGGAACGGGACATAGCAGAGTGACGCCCCCAACCTTCGACGGAAAGGTCCCGTGGAGCACCTACTTACGTCAGTTCGAGGCGGCCTGTTCCATAAATAACTGGAACAGCACAGAAAAGGCTACAGCTCTCATTGTAGCGCTGAGAGGTGACGCCCTTAACGTCCTTCAGGCCATCCCGACTGGATCCCAGGACTACGCTTCCCTGATCGCCCATATGGAGTCCCGATATGGAGATAGCCATCTTCAGCAGGCCTATCAGATGCAGCTCCGGACACGGGTACAGAAGAACGCGGAAACCCTGCAGGAGTTCGAGATGGACATCGCACGCCTCGTAAGGCTCGCCTACCCAACAGCGCCGGCCGACTTTCTGGAGCAGATAGCGACGCAGACTTTCACCGACGGGCTACGGGACTCGGACACTCAACAGGCGCTGCGTCTTGCGCGCAATAAGACCCTGGCAGATGCGCTGAGCCACGCACTTGAGTTCGAGACGGCAAAACAGGCATCCAGAATGCACGCGCGGGTGCGTCAAGTGGACGTCGACGAACCAGTAAAAACCAACGTGACCAAGCCCCTGGCCGACGAATTAATGGAGGCGCTAAGCCGTTTCTTCGATAGTCGCGGTACCACCAGCAACGACACAGCCGGAAGACAACCGGAGAAGCGGCCCGGAAGAGGACTACCGACCTGCTGGGCCTGCGGTAAGAAAGGCCACCTGAGCAAGGACTGCGGTGATCGCCGCCGCCGAGGGTATCCGACGGGAAATCAGTCGTCTGAAAACCGCGCGGCCCAGGGAAACGAGTATTAGCCAGCCTTGGGGGGCAAAGGTTGGCTTGTGACAGTCGTCAAGCCCCAGCAGTCCAAGTGCGTGTGACGAAGTTACGGAGGGACAATAGCAGCCTGATGGTCGACGGAGTCGTCAACGGGGTGAGCTGGCCCATGCTGATCGACACGGGAGCGTCGAGGACCATCGTCAATCCCACCGTGATCCCGAAGTGGAGAGTGCAACCCACACAAAGGGACCTCCAGCTAATAACCGCGACCGGAGAGACCGCACCGGTACATGGCGAAGCATCACTGGAGCTCGTCATTGGTCGACGGGTGGTGAAGCATCCAGTGCTTGTGGCTGACGTATCAAGCGAAGTGATCATCGGACTGGACTTCCTGGACCAGAACAACATCATCTTGGACTTGAGTACCAACACTCTGCACTTCGGAGGTGAGGAACTTGCTTTGCAACCTGCGCACGAGTCCATCACCGCACGACGAGTAAGGCTGAGAGAAGACGTCATCGTTCCCGCCAGGACGGAAGTCAGCGCTGCCGTAATTGTCGACGGAACTGCTGAGGGAGTGGCGGCTGTCATCGAGCCAAAATATGAGGACATCCAGACAAAAGGATTGCTAGTTGCCAAGACCCTCATCAACACGACGTCTCGGCCGTACGTCCGCCTGTCCAACCTGAACGACTACGACATTACGGTTCACCGGGACACCAACCTAGGAGTCTGCGAGCCCGTTACCTGGATTGCCCGCATCACCGACACGACGGGCGGACACCTGCAGACGGACAACCGAAGAAGACGCACACTGCCAGAAGAACTACAGAAGCTGTACCAAGGATCCCAGGACCATTTAGACGAGGAACAATCACGCCAACTTCAGGACCTGCTACGCGAATTCCAGGATGTCTTCTCCGTGGGGAGCAAAGACTTCGGCAGGACAAGCTTGGTCCAGCACAGAATCGACGTTGGGGACAGCGCACCGATTAGGGCCCCATTCCGACGTGTCCCGCTCGCCAAGCAAGCCGAAGTCGACCGGATGGTAGAAGAGATGAAGGAGCAAGGGGTGATCGAGCCATCACATAGTCCTTGGAGTTCTCCGGTCGTGCTAGTGAAGAAGAAGGACGGTTCCACCAGGTTCTGCGTGGACTACAGGCGGGTGAACGACGTCACGAAAAAGGACAGCTACCCTCTACCCCGGATCGACGACACGCTGGACACCATATCAGGATCAAGATGGTTCTCCACCTTGGATTTGAAGAGTGGCTACTGGCAGGTGGAGGTCCACCCTAAGGACCGCGAGAAAACGGCGTTCTCTGTGGGCAGCGGGCTCTGGCAGTTCACCGTCATGCCATTCGGTCTGTGCAACGCCCCTGCAACCTTCGAAAGGCTAATGGAGTCCATTCTGAGGGGACTACACTGGAAGACCTGCCTGGTATACCTAGACGACGTCATCGTTTTGGGGAGGAGCTTCGAGGAGCACTACAGCAACCTGAAGGAGATCTTGTTGAAGCTACGGGCTGCCCAGCTGAAGTTGAGCCCCAAGAAGTGTCAGCTCTTCCAGAAGCGGGTCCAGTACCTTGGGCATATCGTCTCCGAGGAAGGGGTGCGCACCGACCCAGAGAAGACCGCAGCTGTGAGGGAGTGGCCAGTTCCGAAGGACAAGTCGCAACTACGAAGCTTCCTGGGACTCTGCACTTATTATCGTCGCTTCGTGAGAGGATTCGCCGACATCGCCAAACCTTTACATCGACTGACCGAGAAGGACCAACTCTTCACGTGGACAGCAGAATGCCACAATGCCTTCGAGCAACTCAAGCAGGCTCTGTGCACCGCGCCTATTCTGGCCTACCCCAGACCTGGAACAAGGTTCATCGTCGATACCGATGCCAGCGACTTTGGCATAGGGGGAATCCTGTCGCAGGTAGTGGACGGCGAGGAGAGAGTAGTGGCCTACTTCAGCAAGGCCTTGTCAAAGCCAGAAAGGAACTACTGCGCCACCAGGAAGGAGCTGCTCGCCATCGTGAAGACCATTGAACACTTCCACAAGTACCTGTACGGGCAAGAATTTCTCATCAGGACCGACCATGCATCCCTGCGGTGGCTCCTGAACTTCAAGCAGCCCGAGGGTCAACTCGCGCGGTGGTTAGAGAGGCTTCAACAGTATAACTTTGAGATTCAGCACAGGAAAGGCCAACTGCATTCTAACGCCGACGCCCTGTCACGAAGACCGTACCCAGAAAACTGCACCTCCTGTGCCCGAAGGGAGGAGAACACCGGGATACAGTGCCGAAGGACTACCGTGGAACTTCAAGGGAGCTGGAGCCGCGAATCTTTCACGCGGGCGCAAGCGGAAGATGATGACCTGGGACTGATAGCCGAATGGAAGAGGGCCTGTGTCCCCAGACCCGGGTGGAACATTGTGAGTGACTGCAGCCCAAAGTTTAAGTCCTACTGGGCACAGTGGGACTCGCTGATTGTAAGGGATGGCCTCATCTGCCGTACCTGGGAGAGCACCGACGGGAAGACATCTCGGGAACAAGTCGTCGTTCCAAAGGCTATGACGGAGGAAGTCCTGAAGGAAGTTCATGGAGGATCATCTGGTGGACACCTAGGGATAAAGAAGACCCTGGAGAAGCTGAGAGAGCGGTTCTACTGGATCGGATGCCGAACAGACGTGGAGAACCACTGCGCGAGGTGCCACGATTGCGCAGCCAGCAAGGGCCCAGGACGAAGACGACGGGGTCCACTGAAGCCCTACAACGTGGGCGGCCCCATGGAGAGAGTGGCCATCGATGTTGCTGGGCCATTCCCGTTAAGCGAGGCAGGGAACCGCTACATATTAGTCGTCAGCGACTACTTTACCAAATGGCCGGAGGCGTATGCGCTCCCTAACCAAGAAGCTGCGACGATTGCAGAGACCCTGGTGAAGGAATTCGTCAGCCGGTACGGAGTACCCCTGGAGCTGCACTCCGACCTAGGGAGGAACTTCGAGTCGCAGGTGTTCCAGAACCTATGCCAGCTGCTGGGAATCCGGAAGACAAGGACAACGCCACTACACCCTCAGTCCGACGGGATGGTAGAGCGATTCAATCGCACCATCGAGAACCATCTTCGAATAGTCGTCAGCGAGCACCAGAGGGATTGGGACAAACATCTTCCACTATTTCTCCTGGCCTACCGCGCCGCCGTGCATGAAGCCACCGGGTGCACACCAGCCCGGGCCATGTTTGGGAGGGAGCTCCGTCTACCTGTCGATCTTGCCTTTGGCCGACCTGGGAATGATCCGATCCCGGTAAGCCAGTATTGTCAAGAACTGGTCGACCAACTGGAGGACGTGCACGCGTTCGCGAGGAGGAAACTGCGGATCGAGACCGACAGAATGAAGACCCGATACGACCAGCAGACCGATGCCGGCGGATTCCACGAGGACGACCTGGTCTGGCTCTTCAACCCATTACGGAAGAAAGGCCTGTCACCCAAACTGCAGATGTCCTGGGAGGGCCCGTACCGAGTCGTGAAACGGATCAACGATGTCGTCTACAGGATCCAGCGGAGCCCGAGGGCGAAGATGAAGATCGTGCATCGAGATCGCCTGGCAGCCTACGGAGGGACACAGACGGACCAATGATTGATCGGGACGATCAGCCTTTTTAGGAAGGGGGTGGTGTTACGGCTGTGAGTTTGTGTCATCGCTCGCCGCTTGAGTCACAACTGCCCCAGGGGCTGGGCTGTGGCTTGCCTCCTGTATTGCGCGCGCCTTATGCAACAGGGCTACTACAGACAAAGGGATAGTCCAGAAGATTCGTGACTGGACCAGCGGTGGAAACCTCGAGAAGCCGTGGACTCTGGATGGATCTAGAACCATTTATTGAGTCACCGGCCTGCTATATAAGAGTGACCCGTGAAGCAGTTGTGGTTGTGTTTTACGAGCTAGTGCGAGCGATTATCTTGTGCGACAGAAGTGTGGTGACGAAGTGCTGTGCGAGTTACGAAATCCTGTGACATTGTTTCTCCCAGCTTGTGGACAGCGAAATAGCCTGCAGCAAGTGATCGTTAGTAATTGTGGTCGGAGAACATAAATGAGAGGAACAGGTAGTTTCTGTCAAGGCCACCGTACTCATTAGGACAGATTAACTTCTGTGGTCTGTTGCAAGTGAAAGGGGCCAAGAGCGCATAAGGAAGAGATTTGAGGAAACTGGAATAAGGCTCCTAATTGCTTGTATTTGCTGACTAGTGTAATTTTCTGGCCGCAATAAAGTTAATTATTTCTTTAAGCTGTAATTGGTGTTGTGCTTTGTACCCCCACCGTAATCCAGTTAACAAAAGTGCCACTAGGGGGTGGCACGTAACAGTATTAATGGACATGATCATGCGCGTCTGTAGTTCATCAATATACTCGTAGGCTAATTACTAAGTCACACGAGTGCTTGCCAACAGCCGAGGCACAGTGATTAAAACTTACCCCTGTCACCAGTCTCCCAAGCACTATTTTTATTCTATTGTTACATCTACAGGTCAAAGCCGTCAGTGATAGGTATGAAAGTCTAGTTAGAAATAAAACAAAGAACTATAGCAGTTACCCTTCAAGACCAACCATAGCTGTTCGAAATCCAAAGTTATATTATAATGCATTGCTATTTTCTCTGTCGACAGAATCGTATTCACAGTTCTAATTGAAAATATCCCAAAGCTAACATTTTCTGTGGCAGCGTCTGTAGAGAATGGGTACTGGAGCGAGATAAACAGCATAGGAGATGTCATAAACTGGAAATGTTATTGCTCCTCCCCTAGAATATCCTAAATGGAAACAATAACTTAAATCCTCCCTCTAGCTGTTTTCATCCCCCGTCTTCACAAATCGAGATAAAGTCGTCAGTTTCATTTGTATATTCGGCTTCTCTTTCGCTTTCATTTTGCAGTCTCTTACATTTGCAATGGGGCACCGAAAAGAAAGGTCTTAACGAGGAGCTTGAAATCTCATAGAGAAGAAAAAAGGGCGGCTTGCCATGCAGTATGTATGTGTGTGTAGTATCTGTCTGTTAACCTGTGTCATTGCGATCTGTACTAGCATGAGCATTTGTAATAAATATAGCTTTGACACCATTTTTCAGTGCTGCCTTATTACCAATGATATGGTAACTTTTAGTCGGTCAACACTAAATAGTTCCAATTACTGGAATATGTGTAAGCCTCCGTGGCTTAGGTGACAGCACGCCGGCCTCTCACCGCTGGGTCCGTGATTCAAATCCCGGTCACTCCATGTGAGATCTGTGCTGGACAAAACGGAGGCAGACACGTTTTTCTCCGGGTACACCGGTTTTCCCTGTCAAAATTTCATTCCAGCAACACTCTCCACTATCATTTCATTTCATCTGTCATTCATTTAATCATTGCCCCAGAGGAGTGCGTCAGGCGTCGGCAGCCGGCACAGTTCATATCCTCGCCGCTAGATGGGAGCTTCATTCATTCCATTCCTGACCCGGTCGGAGACTGGAAGCAGGCTGTGGATTTTATTTTTTACTGGAATATGTACTCAATAGCGGCGAAAACGGGTCTGTTGATCATCGGAAAGACCGAGTTCATTACCAATATTCGCTCCTAAAACCATGAGAGTCAAGTGATACTAACCATATCAAGAGAGTTTTTTTTTCTCGTGTGGCCTCCTGAGAGGCCGAGTGCAGGTCTTTCTAGTCGACGCCCGTGGGCGACCTGAGCGTCGGGATGAGAGGTGGAATGAATGAAGATGAATGAAATTGGGCAAGGATGTGGAAGGAAGCGGCCGTGGCCTATCAGGAGGTACCGTCCCAGCATTTGCCTGGTATTGAAAATGGGAAACCACGGAAAACCATTTCAAGGACGGCTGACCGTGGGGCTTGAACCCACGCGTCTACCGAGTCAGGAGAGTGCTTGGCCCCATGACCTAACGCTGCGCTTTAGCCAGCGTAGCCACTGCTGTCGGTATCAAGAGAGTGAAAGCAGTAAAGTACAGGGTCTTTATATTTGCTTGGCAAGGACATTCTCGCTCACGCTCTCCGCCAGTAACGACTCAGTTGCCGGCTTAAAATCAGTACCAACACCATGCTTACAGTAGATGCAGAAAATATTTCCTATCCGCTGCCAAACATAATTGGCATCTACTTATGAAGTTTCCGGTTATCCTGGTTAATTTAGCTTCACTAAGGAAATAACGACCTTTACGTCTATCGTTTACTGAACCAGTACGTTTGAATCTCTTAGCCAGTTGTTTTATTGCGATTGTGTATAGTGCTGTAATGCCTTTTGTGAAATATTCGTTACTTGAACGTGTGTATCTGCACAATACGTACATAAAGTGCAGGAAATCGTGCGCTAGAACAAGACAAACGTTTCGAGTGAAACTTCCAGGGAGACCCATTCCTATAAATGCTTTTGTTATTAATGCCAAACAGTTCTAGATGCATAATCATGGGGCAAAGAATTGCCTGGAAACTATCCTTGAATTTAACAACATATTGGTTTCTCCATGGCAATAACAAAGAGGTGGGGATTATAAAAACAACCTCATAAAAACCAGAGACAGTATAAGAGGCTGGAGAGATTACGTGCTGCTATTTACGTCAAAGTAAACGACTTCTGTATTTGTTGTGTTTAAGATGGAACTTAGTGTATTAAACTTCAAAGACCACAGAGGATTCAGTGTATATACATAGTGTTACATGCGAAATTCAACAATTTAACTATTGGTGCCTTAGCTCAAAGTTCGTAATGTATGTAAATTTAACGTATTATTAGTATTAAGCATCAATTAAATATATTGGTACTCTGGGGTTAAATGTCGCTTAGAAGGGTCCAAAGGTAGTAATGTCCACATTTTCGGGGGACGAGCCCACTCCTCTTAGTCCACCTCGTGGCATAGTGGTTAGATGTCGCCCCGGAGGTCTGGGTTTGATTCCCGGTTCTTCCAAGAAATGTAATTTGTTCTAAATGCTTTGAAGAGATGAATTCGATTCCCACCTCAGCCATCTTGGAAGTGGTTTTCCGTCATTTCCCACTTCTACCCCAGGCAAATGCCGGGATGGTTCCTAACTTAAGGCCACGGCCGCCTCCTAATTGGTTAGTTCCTTAGTTTAGGGGCTGCGACAACGCGGTATTTTGGGTGAATGTAGAATCTGTCTGATAACCGGTGTTAACTGTTTTTAATTCAAGTCAGGACTGCAGACAGTAATTTCAAGTAGTTCCTACTTTTGCTACCAAATGCTACCGTCCACGACACCTAGTTTGCTGACTTGCCTGCCAGATGGCATCGCAGTCAGCACCTGGCGGCGAACGTTGGAACTAATAGAGCGTTATCAATTCTAACCTACACATTTAGCTCACACAAGTGTAGTTAGTGGAAGGTTCTTTTATAAGCCATAAATCTATGAGACATGGGACTGCCGGCTTTACTTCCCCTCTGAAGGAACGCATACTGAGGGATTTTTAACGCTCTTAAAAATATGATAACTTCGGCCGGTTTGAACCCGCGACATAGAAGCTCAGCATGCTACCAACTACGCCACCGAAGCCCCTCGCCTCCTAATTCCTCACCTGAATTAGAAATACACACACTATTGATTTGCCCAAGGAAATAGTCGCAATGTCTCCTTTCCAAATCATTGCAGATGCTTACGTGGTGGAGCCTAGACTAACCGACCGTGTTGGTGGTCTAAGTTTAGTATTGGTATTGAGATTCCTGAACTGAACGTCCTGGGTTTGATACCGGCTCTGCCAAGAGAGTTTCGGACGGGATACAATCAGCCTCTCGTTGAGTAGGATGTGGCTACATCCTAGAAGTTGCTTTCTTTGGTTTCCCACATCAATACAGGAAAATTCCAGGATGATATCTAAATTGAAACCATAAACGTCTCCTTCCTAATGCTTGCTTCAATCGTTAGTACAAAAGGACAGTTGTGTGAGATTTGCCAGTTCCAGTATTTGTGCATCAATACACAACTGTTATGCGTATTTTATCATTTTAAATGATCTTGTCGACTTCGTCGTTACTCTGGGGTCTGGCGTTACGTTACGGTGATGGGACGAAATGTACCCAGATGCACTGAGGTTTGTGACGTCATTGTACCGCTTGGTGCATGTGTTCCCCGACAATCTCTACTTCGTTAGTATAAGACAAAAATCCCCGATTCTTGGATGTCACGGGTAATCTCGAGAACCACTGGATGGATTTTGATGCGGTTTTCACCATTCTGTAAAGGATATCTCGAGGAAAGATTCTGTAAAAAATAATGTATGTATGATGAAAGGAAGCCAAGCAGTAACGATGGCGTCCGTGTGCTTCTTAAGCTTACGCTGGGCAAACCGTCAAAAATATCAACATACTATGAGCGTAAGAATTGGTCAGCATGAAAAGTTCTACAAAAAAGTCCGCGAGAGCATATCTCTATCTTCAATACATCGCCCACTATAAGTTTTTTTTAGACTGGATGGAAGGGGCATGTCCCCGCGCGCTCTGGTGAGCGTGACGGCATCCCGCGCGCTTGACATTGCTTTGCCTTTGGTTTACACTTGCCGTTCGCGAGTAATTTGAAACAAGGTAAAGTATTATAAAGCAAGATAAGTATTATGCAGATAATTTTCTAACATGTCAAGAGTCTTTGGCTTCGAGCGAAGCGAGAAGCTTCCAGCCTTTCTAGCATTTTTCAGCATTTGTAGCATTTAAAATGATACAAAGTCTAGTCTTTCAGACTGACTGTCACTTTTCTAATACGCTGTGTGGTTGCATCCATCTACAAGTAGTATTAAAAATAACTTCTATTTCTCGGTTTAACCGAGGTTAATGCCAGCTTCTTAGAATGTTATTTGGGTGTTTGTGAATTTGGTCTGCTCTGTGTATAGGTAGTTTCCACCACCAATTTCTACCGGTGTCCTTGACAGCTCGCACATTATAGTGAGTCTAGTATAGTAACAGACCACTGGAGGCGCTGTTGGTCAACAGCAGAGCACACAGCTCGATTATGGCCCGGTCAATCTCTCTGCACGACTGGTAACTTACGTATCAACGCGCATGCTCCAGTATTTAAGGCTTGCAGACTGTACAGTCTCCCGATGCACACACAGGACCCACCGGCAGAAAACGGTGGAGTAAATGGCAACTGTAATTATTTGGCTCTCAGGTTAGGATACATGTCCCGTGATTTCAAATAATTACCTGGAGTGACTGCGGGAACCCCCTCAAGGGATATACGATAGGCCTACTCAATGGGTTTATTGCCAGCGCTGGAATTGGAACGTATTCAGCTACCGTGGTGAATTGTTCTCTCATGATTCGAAAAGCTTTGCACCTTTGAGAGGTTTGGGCACTTCACTTGATTAGTATCAAGTCACCGAGGCGGTCAGATTTAATTAGTGTTTTCGGAGTGCTCTTCGGAAACAAAGTCTGTGCGCAGAGGAGACCACGACACTGTAGCAAACACTGGCTTGACGTCAAGCGGGGATCGTGTTAACCAAAGACTACGTGGAGAATGACAAGAAATCTGAGAGCAAGCTTTGCTGTGAAGTTAGGGGCTCGTTTTTTCTTTTATTTCAAAGCTGGTGTTTCTGTTTCTCTCCTCTCTCTCTGCCTTTTGAGCGATAAAATCCTCTTCGTGGTCCACGCCACGGCTACTACTCGTTAACATCCCTGTAGGGGGGTTCGGAGGGGACAGGAGCTTTATTACACTGCTTGCGAGGTCTCGGACAAACAGTCCATTTAAACCGCAGACGGTTGATAGGTTCTGCCTTCAAAAGCTGATGAAATTGATGTCAAAAACAAGCCCTTCGCTGTCGGGGCCAAACACCAGCTTCGCTCACATTAATGGTGTGCCTGTGATTGCTAAACCTCACACCGCCTTTGCTTAAGATCCGCGTTTAGTTTTCTCAACCACATTTACGGCTGTTAACTTATCGTGTATGCTTTGGAAGCAGTGAATGCGTTTTCTATGAGAGTCGTGGTTTGGCAGGAACTATAGTAGCGTTTCCCACACTGACGGCCAGGATTGCATTTTAATCCTAGTATGAGGGCTTAAATATACAAATATACGGGGCTATGGATCAAGTCCACAGCTTTACATATCTGGGAACAATGCTGACTGAGGATGGAAGAATCGACGGAGAGGTTAATACTCGAGTAAAGAAGGCAAACAATTTATATTATCAGTTGGGAAAAAAGGAATCTCAGAGAAAACCAAGATTCAAATCTATAAGACAGTGTTTTTTGTTTTGTTTTTTACCTACACTCACCTATGGTGCTGAGACATGAACTATGCTGGACAAACATGAAAGTAGAGTGACTGCCTCCGAGATTAAATACCTCCGGAAGATAGTGAATAACACTAGAAGATATAGGGTACGAAATATAGCAATCAGAGAAGAATTAAAGGTGGAAGAAGAAAGCTTTACAATGGTATGGACATATAATAAGGATGGATAAGGAAAGGAAACCGAAGCAAGTGTTTGAGGCCAAGCCTGAAGGCACTCGAAGAAGAGGTCGTCCAAGGACGGAATGGATGCAATATGTCGGAGAGGTGGCAGAGAAGAAGGAAAGGACTCTGCAGCAAACCAGGAGACTCGCAGGGAATAGGAATGAATACGGAAAGTGGCTGGCAGACCCGACGCCGAGAGGCAAAAGGGATATAAGAAGAAGAAGAAGAAGAAGAAGAAGAAGAAGAAGAAGAAGAAGAAGAGAATATACGGGGCTGACATCCATGATATCCGAAAGCTCTAAAATGAAGGAAAAAAAGGAACAATGAATTCAATAAAATAAATAAATAAGAAGTAAGTTTGTGCCATTGCACTTCTACACTCGGATCGCTGTTTGCGCAATTGTAAGCAAGTGAGAAGCAGTGGCCCGAGCTGGCTTGGGTAATGGCAGCCACGCGCGCTCGTAACTACCCGGCAGGAGCCAAGCAGCCCCGCTTCAGCGAACACCCACCTTGTATAATCTTAATGTGCATATCCATCAAAATCATTCACCGGTAGTTCAGTGTTCACCAGATTAGATCAGAATTGCTCAAAATCTTATGCTTGTCGAACTCGATAGATATTCCAACTCTGCTAAAATCTATACGTCTTCCTGTAGTGGTTGGTTTCGGAAATTGAAGAGCTGAACATTGCACAACCTCATCACGGATACGAAACTTTCAAACTAAAATTCAGGACTTTCTAGAGGCGTACAGTAAATTCAAAGATGGAAGGAACTCTACGATCATCCGTAAGGGTGTTATCTGCATTGCTGTGCGCACTAAACTAGGTGCCAAGAGACGAGAAGGAAGACTGTCCCACCTTCATATCCGCCGATGGTAATCAACTCGCGGGCAGCTGAGAGAATTGCTGGCGGCTAACATTCTGAGGCAGTGCAAAGAGAGCAAACCAGAGGCTACTTTTCTCTCTCATGTAGCCTATAGTGTATAGAATTTGTGGTTTTAAACACTTGAAAATACAAAATTTCGCCCTTTCATTTCCAAACTTAGTGTTTTGTAGCATCTATGACTTCCAGATTTAACGTTTTGTAGCAAATTTGTTACAGGTAAAGAGTTAATACGAGGACCGTATAAAAATAACAGATTGTCATACCAAACTGATTTTTCTTCTAAATGTTTGCTTGTTTTATTCTTATGTCTCAACAAAATCGCCAAAACGATTGAAACATTTGTAGTATCGTTACACCAGCTTTCCAATGCCCTCGGCAAAAAAATTCTGCCGCCACTGAGGTGGGTACGTCTGAAGAGTCTCCTGAAGTTTTTCCTTTTTGGCGAGGCGTTGCCGCCCAACCATACCTTCAATTCTCGAAAAAGGTGAAAATCATTCACGACCGCACTGTGCCAACGTTACGACAGACTTTTTCAAAGAATTCAAGTGTGATGTTTTGGACCATCTGCCGTTTAGTCCAAACCAGCACTGAATGATTTTCACCTTTTTCGAGAATTATTGACGGTATGGTTGGGCGGCAACGCCTCGCCTAAAAGGAAACATGGCGTATGGCCGGGAGTGTTCGAGGAGATGATCGGCTCGCCAGAGGCTGTAGCTGCTACAAGCGGACACCCATGGGGTGAGCTACAAGTTCCGTTCAATTTCAAGTACGTAGTTCCAACTTTCGCTACCAGATGTCACTGACACCTAGTGGTGAACGTTGGATCTTTGATAGAGCGTTACAACGAAATTTAACCTAGAAATTTAGCTTCACACAAGTTTAGTTAGTGGATCTTTTACATGCCATAAGTCTATGACATGGAACCGCCGGCTTTACTTCCCCTCCGAAGGAAGGTATACTGAAGGATTTCAACGCTCTTAAAAAATCCGACGACTTCGGCCAGGTGGAACCCGCCTTCTTGGGCACAGCAGTTCAGGATGCTACTTACTACGCCACCGATATATTGAATTTGATGTATGTAGTTATTGTGATAAAAAAAATGCTGTAGGTTGCAACGAGAATAGTAACGAAGACTAAAACAATCGTAGAAATGATTATCAGATGCCAATAATCCGAAGCAGGCATGAAAGCAAACTATGACAGGAATAGGTAGGCTACGGTATATATTTTAGCGCTCAAACCTGCCCCAAATAAGCGATCGATAGTGGATTGAACAAAGGCTGTCGGAGCGTTTGTTTCAAGAGAATAGAGTGGAGAGTTCCATTTCACCAATTGTAGTGCCGTTTAAAAGAGACAAAGAGGGCTACAGTTATGTATTAAATCTGAAACCAATTATAAGTGCAAAGCTGGCAGAGCTCTGTCTATTGTTTGAGTGAACGAAAATAGAAAGGCTGCAAGTAACAATGGTGGCTTATCAGCACATGACCAAAAGGACCTCACAGATATGCAAAGCTGAAAACGGCATATATTTCGCCTTATCTGAAGCGTGCGTGGGTTAAGCGGCTACAGAGTCAAACGGAGTCCAGGCACGAACGTCCACGCTGCCTGACGTATCTCAGGATTCACTGCACACAGATCACGCATTGGAAGATGTAAATATTGATGATAAGACTAGTCTCCCTGGTCATCTCCCAAGCGTGCTAAAACACTCGTCACATACAGTGCCGGATTAAGGTAAAATGAGGCCCAAGTCCCTCAGATTTTTGTGGCCCCTTTATTTTTTTCAAATAATTTTTATTTTTTAGCACCTGTACATTTAATAAAGTTTATACAAGAGTTCTTTTTCTCAAGATGAATACTACACTTTTTATTAAATCATACATACATTTCAATTGAAACGATCATCGTTATTTGTAAAACATTTCAGATGATTTGATGAACAATTTAACAAATATTCATACTATTTTTTACTTCTGTAAAATGTAATCAATTTTTTTCTTCTGTTTTTTCGGTCAATGCAATCTTCTACATGTCATCAAAATCAATTTCCCGCAGAACATCTGAATCGATATACATTAAACTTAGCATGTCTAATCGTTCTTGTGACATGATACTTCTTCGCGTACTTTTGATCCGTTTCAATTTTGAAAACGAGCGCTCCGCAGAACAATTCGTTATCATTAGGGTCAGGAAAATGCGAAAAGCAACTTCAACGTTCGAAAAAACAGACTCAAGCTTGTCTCGAATATGAATTTCGTCAAGTTCAGAACGAGTGAACTCAGTTTTAAAGGACTTTGTAATTGAAATATTATGCTGAAACTGTCTCAGTTCTGGATAAACATTTTCTACATCTTCGGAATAAAATTGAACTAAATTAGACATTGCTTGGGGGCCCTAGGCCTGGGCCTAGTCGGGCCTAATGGGTATTCCAGCACTGGTCACATGTTGGTCAAACATCTGCGCTGATACTTCAACCCAAAAATCACCTATACCAAACGTCAGGTCAAGTCCTGAGAAAAATATCCCTCCACGCATCTCCTCTCTCTCATTTCTTGTGTTTCCGGCATGGAAACTCTAGATTGTCATCCTTCAACCTACTATATACAGTACATATAAAATAATTCGTTTGCTCCTTTTACTCAACTTCTCTCCATTTCTATTATGGTACCTTATAGTATTTTATTGGTGATTCAAGCTTTACACTCCAATTTGAACACGTTGTCTACGTGAGGACACCATGTTGAACTTTGTGAATTAGTAACAGTGTTGCCAACCTTTGAGCCTGATTCGCTATAAAATCAAATTACTCGTGTGCTCATTTGCCGCTCAAACAAGGTTTGTACAAAACAAAATGTAATATAGCCTAACATCAAGTTCGTACTCATTACTCTGATTATAGTTCCAAATACCACTAAGAACCATGTTCACACACACACAATTCATCACATGAAAAGCAAAGTTGGTAAAGCTCCCAATTAACTTGAAAATGAAAAATGTACTCAGATTTTTGCAAAGCAAACTCTGAAAAGTAGCCAGCTTATGGTAACATAGCAACACTTTCTGGAAAATCTTGTGCGCCAAGACAAGCAGAGAATGTGGGAACTATTTACTGGCGCGTTAGCCTCTTCACTGACCAGAACATCAAAGTGACCGCTTAGATCTAGAGGTATAGCAAGGCTCTCCAACTCAACTGTCTCTGGTCGGCTCGGATCCGCTCTGTGCTGGAGCGTTGTGACGAGCTTCAAAGAGGTCGCCAATCAGAGCAAGTCCACCTGGCGAGACAATGCAGGTAGACGGAGCCGTCAGAAGTCGCTCTTGCTCAAAGGACGGGGCGGTCATGTTCTTGTCTGCGGTGTCTAAGGTTGCAGGATCGAATTCCCGTGCATTCAGTAGGTATTTGAGTTTATTTTAATGCGAGAGGCCTGTGTCTATAGATTTGTTGACCTATTAAAGATCCCATTTACGGCAATATTCTGGCAGCCCGGCGTCTCCAAAGCCGCAGTACTTAAAGGGATGGAAAACGCACATTATTATTTTAATTAATTCAAAGACATGGGCTGGAGACCTATGACCTTCCCCATCTTTAAGGCAAAATTGTACGCGTTTAAATACGCATGACCCATGCAGATGTTGTTAGCTATCTGACCAATATTACTCTACTACCCCCCGCTTCCCTCCTTAGCCTGTGTTGATACCAGTGACGACTGGTGGATAATTGTTCTGGGTGTTGCACTATTTTCATTAAGGGGGGGGGGGGGGATGGTGGTTAGGGTAAAAGACTGCTTGATATCAGAGAAAACTGTACGCAATTGCGCGGTAAAACGGATGTATCTCATTCATCACGAATGCCGCAGTTCAGAGAACATCACATTGTCATCGGATTAAATGGATTGTAAGGTAGTTCACGAGAACAAAACAAATATTACAGTGAAACGTGGCTAATTCGAACTTCTATAATTCGAAATCTTCTTTAACCCTGGAGAGGGCGCGAAAGAATAATCACGAGAGGAGGCGCGCACGGTGTTTTCGACCGGGTCGCGAAAAAATAACACAAATGACGCAAAAACTATTTTTATTGTTACAAAACAAGTAAATAATAATGAACCAACTTATAAATAATGCTCAAAGTCACTTAAACAATAAAAGATTAACTGAAAAATAAAAGTAAAACTTAACTCATAAACACGCATACGTCATGGGACGCGCCAGAAGGTTTAGACCGGGTCCGTTAAACAATGCACTCTGGCTGAAACTGTGGAGCGGGAGGGGTGAACTGTTTACGCACACCGACAGTGGACGAGTCCAATGTAAGGTACTGAGGGGATGGAAACTTTCCCACTAGAGTAACTGAAAAATAAAAGTAAAACTTAACTCATAAACACACATACGTCATGGGGCGCGCCAGAAGGTTTAGACCGGGTCCGTTCAACAATGCACGCTGACTGAAACTGAGGAGCGGGAGGGGTGAACTGTTTACGCACACCGACAGTGGACGAGTCCAATGTAAGGTACTGAGGGGATGGAAACTAACGGCCCACTACGTTGAGAACTATAAACATTTATCTCTGCACCCGGTCGAAAAGACCGTGACGCGCCCCCTCCAGGGTTAATTCGAATTTTCTTCCTGGTCCCTAGCATTTTATATACAATCAATGCTCAAAAATCGTGGTTAATTCGAATTATATTTTGGATAATTTGAAGTTTTTACATGTAAAAAGTCCATCGGAAGCCAAACAGTTGGGTCAGGAATTCCCGAAAAACGACAAACCACATCACAGAACTTAGGCTTTTATTTGAAAGTAGAAATTACGTAAGTGATTCTGTTTTCCATTGCTTAAATTTGTTAGATCTTTTGTGAAAGCCGAGAGACTTAATTGTAGGAAACCGGTAAACATCTCTACCTTTTTTGAAAAACTGTAGACTTCTCTAAGACTTAACTAGATTGCTGGATTACTACTGTCGTTAAATAGCTGAAGAGTACATTTTGGTTTTTATTTATCATTTGAAACATTTGAAGTTAATCACAATACAGTTATTATACAGTACCGTTGTCTGTTAATCTGCTTTGTTGAATGTAAATCATTATGTAAACGTAATACAATATATTTTTCTAACCTTTTCAAAGAACTCTCTTAATTCGAAGTTTTGGATAATTCGATTTTTTTTACTGGTCCCTTGAGGTTCGAATTATCCAAGTTCCACTGTATCGGCAGTAGACGGAGCATCACGGATGTCTCCGTCCGCGCCTTGGCTCCTTGTTGCAATCAGCGGGCAACGACCAACTGTTGGGATAGGGCTTACTCTACCATACCCTTCACTATTGAGATCTGGTCGTGCTTGGGGCTGGCAACGACCAAACGAACAAGCGCTCCTAGATGGTTGGCGCGCTTCGCTCTCTCACACTGTTTATAGTAACTTACTGTACTATAAGATTTCCTGAATTATAAAAGAACAGAATTATGAATTCTCATACATATAAAAGGAAACCTACTGCTTTTTTGACGGTATTAATTGATTTTTCTTGAATTAAGCTGGTCGTTGTGGAACACTGCAAACTTATTACCGACCACCACTGGTTGATACTACTCACTCAAACTAGAAGATCACAGTCCTCAAGATTAATCTGTTCTGAATACAAACACAAGAGATCTCATTTCATTCCGGGGATTAAAATCCTTCATGTCAGACTTAGGAATGGAACCAGAGTCTGCTGGATAGGGAACAACTATGCTTACCACTAGACTTGTTAACTCACACGCTGCGATTCCAAATTATTTGAAGGCTGTTTCCCCCTTGATATTTCCACACCAACTCCAGACCAATATCTTATTTCAAGCATCTATCCCTGATTGCTTTCCAATTTTTTGACACTACCGTAATTCACTGCAAAAATTCACGTCTTCCCATATTGGGGATTTTTAATGACCCATTCATTTTTCCACTCATTATTCACGTGGGTGAGTGGCGGAAGACTGCTCGGGGAGGTTAGTGCGTTGCTCCCTTGAAGTTGGTCGCGAATGAAACACAGCAAGAAAAGCTCGAAGCTTGTTCTCAGGGTATGAAGTGTGAAACCTTCCAATTACCGTAGCGAACCTCATTATAACAAACTTGCCTTATTAGTTTCCGAGTGCTGTACAGGGAAACACGACTCGACTCCTCAAACTGCTGAAAGAAAATTAATGGTCGCGACAGCACATCACTTTGTTCAACTATTGCCATTAAGAACTTTTATCTCGCCCTTGTACACATCGTATATCCCCATTATCATTATTACAATTAAGTGAAGACTAGTAAACAAGGTGAAAAGCTAAAGGAAGTAGGAGACTTCTGTTACTTAGGAAGCAAAATAACCAGTGATGGACGAAGCAAAGGGGATATAAAAAGAAGGTTGGCTCAGGCAAGGAAAGCATTTCTACAGAAAAGGAATCTGTTGATATCGAATATAGATTTTGGTATTAGAAAGTTATTTTTAAAATCCTTTGTCTGGAACGTGGCACTCTATGGAAGTGAAACTTGGACTGTTGGAGCAGTAGAAAAGAGGAGAATTGAAGCGCTTGAAATATAATGATGCGGGAGAATGATGAAGATCACATGGATAGAGGTATTAAGACGAGTGGGACAGGAGAGATGTTTCTGGCGACTGCTAATGAAGAGAAGAGATAGGTTGGTAGGACACATACTAAGACACCCAGGAGTAGAAAGCTTAGTTATGGAAGGAAATGTCGAGGACAAGAACTGTAGGGATAGAAGAAGGTTAGAATATGTTAGATTGCTTCGGATGTAGGTTGTGCTAGCTATGTAGAGATGAAACGATTAGCTCAGGATAGGGAGGCATGGAGGGCTGCATCAAACCAGTCGAAAGACTGAAGACTCAAACAACAACAACAACAACAGTAAACAAGGGTCGATAGACGGGCATAGAATACCCCGCTTGACACTTGCCTAGTTGCTTTATGTTCCGCGTTGATAAAGAGAAATGTCAGTCATGGAGGTAATGTAAGGAGAAAGAGCTTGTAGTTGTATGTGACCGTTAATCTCGCGATCTTCAACTATGGGACCTTCTTTTTATGATGAATCCGAGCCATCAGACGTAGCATTTCACCTTGAAAATCCCACATGCATTAACCGAGAATCGAAGCCGATCCGCCTTGGCGGGAACCAAACAGCTTGTCCGCTCCTGTGCATTGCAAGGAAAGATATTAATAAGTGAACGATACAGTGAATCACTGAGTACAGAATTACTTCTATTCTCGATTAGTGTATTTGAGAGGTTCGAAATAGAAGGTCACGTCTAGCTAATTTATTTATTTATTTATTTATTTAATTATTTATTTATTTATCGTATGGCCTTTAGTGCCGGGAGTGTCCGAGGACATGTTTGGCTTGCCGGAGGCTGTAGCTGCTTCAAGCGGACACCCATGGGGTGAGCTACAAGTTCCGTTCAATATCAACTAGTTCCAACTTTAGCTACCTGATATCACTGACACCTAGTGGTGAACGTTGGAACTTTGATAGAGCGTTACAACGAAATCTAACCTAGAAATTCAGCTTCACACAAGTTTAGTTAGTGGAAGGATCTTTTACATGCCATAAATCTATGACATGGGACCGCCGGCTTTACTTCCCCTCCGAAGGAAGGCATACTGAAGGATTTTAACGCACTTTCTGACGACTTGAGCCGGGTTTGAACCCGCGATCTTCGGCACAACAGTTCAGCATGCATTCTGGAGATGCATTCTGGAGAATACTCCTGTATATCATTGAGTCATTCTCAGAAACTGTAATGAACTTTAAACGGTCTTGAATACTAGGAATGAGCAGTCTTTTGGGTTTATGCCGCTTAGAAGAAAATTATGCCGAAAATATGGACGAATTACTGAAGGAATGCTCTATTCATGAGTGATGAACGGTCGGAGAGCCAGAAGAAGCAGTCAGTGACTGCAGTCGGCCTTGTCGAGGTCACTCAGTCTATGCCAGCACGCGATGCCGTAACTCCCAAGGGTACTCGTGGGGCGTCTGTCCGTCTCGACGTCACATCCAATTATCCCGTCTCATCTCATCACTTGCCCAGGAACGTCATGGTCATCAGCCCTGTATCCGATAATTAATGCGTTGTACTACATAATATATTTGTATGCATTGTAGCAGAAGCCCCGAGGCTACAAATTAGGCAGTGTCCCAGCATATAGTATCAAGTATATGCAGATTCAAAGGTAATTAACTATACCAGCCGTATACATATTTGGAGGAGGTAAGAGGCTGAGGAAAAACAAAAGTAGATAAATTGTTATGTGTTTTAACGTTTAACCTTTAAGTAATTAGTACAGAGTAGTAGTCTTATTGTATAAAACATATTTTCTTGAACGTGTGAAGAAAAAAGTATTAATACTATTTGCCCAATCTCCATACAACACGAAGCCTGAAGCATTAATTTTTACTGCTGAGAGTTGACTTCATTGCTAGGCGTCGGGAACCCAGTGCTTTGCAGCCTGACGGAGACTCACTTATATCAGCCTTCGGAGAAACATTGCACCTTAACTTCACGAGTGCGTAGAACACTTATTCTACAATTGGAGCTAGGTCAATGACGGGTTCGGTAAAAGGACAAAAGTCATAGTTGTTCGCCTAAAAGTGTCGGACAGTGTCTGCCGACTGCGCATCGGGCCAATACGTTCCACTATCTATTTATTTATGGTATGGCTTTTAGTGCCGGGAGTGTCCGAGGACATGTTCGGCTTGCCAAAGGCTGTAGCTGCTTCAAGCCGACACCCTTAGGGTGAGCTACAAGTTCCGTTCAATTTCAAGTAGCTCCAACTTTCGCTACGAGATGTCCCTGATACCTAGTGGTGAACGTTGGAACTTTGATAGAGCGTTCCAACGAGATCTAGCCTAGAAATTTAGCTACACACAAGTTTAGTCTGTGGAAGCATCTTTTACACGCCATAAATCTATGACACGGGATCGCAGGCTTTACTTCCCCTCCGAAGGAAGGCATACTGAAGGATTTTAACGCTCTTAAAAAATCTTTCGACTAACTTGTAGCAAGGAGGTTGCTATGGCGACTGCAGCAAGGCTGTGTGGAGCGAAGCCCCTTCCTCCCGCAAGCGCAAATAACTGGCCTTTTGGTAATATATTTTTACTAAAAGTATTTATTTTATTAAATGCATATTTTCAACCTTACCAAGCAACTTAAGGAAGATTGAAAGTGTCGCGAAAAAGTCGATAATTTAGAATTTGTAAAAATAAATATAATCGTGTGGCCTCAGCTACCAAGGCGTGGATCTGTTTTCAGTTGGAGCCATTGGGGCGATCTACTGTCCGATTTCAACATTCTGTTTTAACACTGCTATCTGGCATTGAAAACCAGAGATCACCAAATGCGATACGGAAGGCCTTTTATCGTACTATCACTTGGAATGCCGTGGATTTTTACCGGTCGCCGAAAATGTGACTTCGTCGAGCGGGAATCGATATGATGATGATGATAATTGTTGTTTTAAGGAGCTTAACATCAAGAGCGGGAATCGAACCTGCAAGCTTGGCATCATAAGTGGACACACGACCACAGAGGAGAATTTGTGTAGACACCCTAATGCAGCAGCAGCAGCAGCAGCAAAGAACAACATGCTTTCTGTGGGATTCCTGTACTGGAATCAAGCCATTTGAAGCCTGGTAATGAGTGGGATAGTGGCTCTGTTGTTTCAGCGTAGCCACAGTGCCTTCCCGACTGGACACGTGAATAAATAATACTGTGGCTTTATTGCCCGATCCTCTCCTCTTGGTTTACACAGCGAGGGAGAGGACAAAGAAAAACCTGTTCCGGACTTCATTATGTCAGTATGTGGCAAGTGGAGAAACGTGTTATCTTCGAACACTATGGCGAGTGATGTCATCTTTGTACTATACTAAAGTTGTAACGCGACACAAAGTGGTTGCTGTTGTTGTTGTTTACTTACGCGACTAAGAACTACACCGTCATCAAATCCGTAACCTATGAATAATATATGATCTGTTACTAGATACCACCGCAATGTCAATTCCATTTTGTAAGTATTTTGAAATTTCAATTGCATTTTGTGAGTATTTCAAATCTACATTGCATTTTGTAAGTATTTTGAATCTAAACTAAATTTTGTGCGTATTTTTCAGTCTATATTCATTTTGTGAGTATTTTCCTTGTAAATTACCTTTTGTTAGTATTTCCACTCTCCTTTTTGTGAGACATTTCAATTTGAGTTCCATTTTGCATTTTCCGTCCAGCTTAATTTTCGTTCTGGTTTCCATTTCATTGTCATTTTCGCCATCACCCAGACCATTAGGGCCCGGATGTTGATGCCGTAAAAAAGATTAAAAATGCACTTAAAATTTTCAAAAATGACTGTAATAAATGACCTAAAAAAATCGAAAAATGAAGAAAATGATCTTATAATAATAGACTAAACTCACCAATATTTCAAAAATTCGAAAAATGCACAATAAAATAGAGAAAATGATCTTATAAAAATAAACTCACCAATATTTTAAAAATGACATCTGAAGCTCAAACTGAAAAGTCAATCAAAATTGATTTCTAGCACTTAACAAAAGGTTTATTATATTCATAGCAACAGCTTATTCTTAACTCTGAGAGACGTAACTCCCTCATATAAAGCTGTGATGTGACTAAATTGGAGAAAAAAATGACCTTAAAAGGCTGATTTCTCTAAGATATGACCACAAAAATCTACCGAACGTAAAAAAAAATGCTCTTAAAATGGAAAAATAGCAAAAAAAAATGCGGAAAGATGCAAAATAAAAATTACATATTTGAAGACGGGGTGGCCCGTCCGGAGTTTCTATGTATTTCAGCATTGTTTTAGACAGTTCAGTAAGAAGATGACATGTCATCAACATCCGGGCCCTATTTTTATCATCATCTTCGAATTAGCAGTAAACGTATCACTCACGTAGGCTACGCTGGCCCTGAGCTACGCCTGCTAACATTTTGTCTTTGAATATAGGTATACTTTCCTCTGATATTGAACTGAGATCAATAGTAGGTCAAGTGCCATTCTTAAACTGTAGAGAATACGAAGGATACTATTTATTAACTTCCACAAATTTCTAAAACCTAGAGCTGGAGACAATATACGTCTGACTTACTCCATTAAACATACTTTAATCTTCTCCACATTTTGTGAATGGACTCGGCTCTCTGCCGTTCTCAGCCCTGTCTTGTCCTTCCTTATTTTACTAGAATCTTCAGTATGTTTATTTTTATCTTCCCCGAGTGGCGTGCCTGTTTCATGTTCGCAGTTATAAAAGAGGCGTGCACTGTAACTCGAGCAATTAAATCCACCACTTGACCTTTAATCTGACCGCAAGTGCCCCCTCTTCCGGAGTGTGCTGATCAACCAGCACTCGGTGCATGTGCGAGGAAGGGTAAGATTCACCCTCCGGTAGCCGAGAGTGCTATGGTAACCTTCAGGTCTGAAGTGAGTAGGTAGCGCTCGGAAGATCACAGCGGCGACTCACGACGTTGACATCGCCAACATGAGTGTGGAGTTCGCCAGAGTTTTTTCTTCAGATTCCCACCAGGCAAATGCAAGGATAGTAGGCTAACTCCTTTCAAGTTTCAGGGGATCTACCCTAGACTCTGATAATTACGTTTACCCTACTACAGTCATCACATAAACGCAGGTTACTAGACATATTCAACACACTCCCAAATTTACAGAGATAATATGATTTAATATGCTCATACTGATACTGTGGAACACCATAGTGGAAACTGTCTGTTCCAATGATTTATTTTCTGTGGAGTGGTTTTGGCTGTTAGGCAAATTAAAACAATAACAAGGCACAGAGGTTATAACATAAACAGCTGGTTATCGAAATTCGTTGTTTGTGTTATAACTTCTGTGTTCATGTTACAGCCTTTAGTAGACGATGTAGCCTATTATAATAGCTTCGGTCATGAAGTTTGATAGTCAAATGTTTGTGTTATAACCTCTGTGATTCGTGTTATAGTTTGGAGTTAGTTGATGTTTTTTTTTTGTTGTACTGACCATGCGCAGTATATAATCTCTTCAATGTTTTGGTGCTGACGAAGCCTAACAGTCAAAACCGGCCCACACAAAATAAATCAGTGAAACAGACATTTTCCTGTATATTTAGTTGTCTTCATTACATAGAGCTTATTAAGGTCAAGATGTCCAAAGCAACAGCAACAACTACACCAGAATTCACTCAATCTGATCGTGTACTTTTTTTTCTAAGCAGAATAGATAAGAACTTAATTTCGATTCAATGCTACAATGACGTACTTCTTATTGCTCCGAAGCGCGTAAGAGGACAAGTTTTGCCTTCGTGTGTTTATAATTGTTAATAGCCAGTTAATAATGTTTAAAGCAACTCGGGAGGTTTAGACATCAAATAGTCCCTGCATATCTGTGGATACCACAGTCTTTCTCGGGGCCCCAGCTGAGTCCGGCATTGCTTCCACTTACTTGTGCCAGCCTCCTCTCTGTCTTCGTTCCTTTCGACCTCACTTGGTCAACTCTTGTTCTCTTCCGACCCCGACGGTATTAGGGTATCCGAGGCCTAGGGAGTCTCTTCCTTTCCCGCCTTAATTGGCCCTTGTCTCATCTTTTCTGATTCCCTCCTTCTTTTTCTTTTCATGTTTTCTCCTGCCTTCTGCTCAAGGCCCTCAAGGAGGCAGGGTGTATGTAGCCCCACCACTTTTGGTGCACCCTGGATATTGCTACACCCTCAGGGGCTCACGGCTGGTGAGTTTGGGAGTTGGCGACCCCGAGGGATTCCTGAGCTGGGTCCGGTTTCCCCCTTTTGTTCCTTACCTGTGGGGTGGACCCTCTCCTCTTTCACTTTCCTATCTGCCTTTCATGGCTCTCCTTCCTTCCAAGTCCCTCAATCCGCATTTCGAGGGTTGAGGGCATTTCTTTTCCTCCTGTCCTTTATTTGCCTTATTCTCCTTTAGTTTTCCATTTCTTCTTCTAGTATGTAGGTTAGTAGTTAGTTTTAGTTTTAAGCTTGCTTTTCATTTTCATCTTCACGATCACCCAACCCATCAGGGGCCGATACCCTAGATGTTAGGCCCCTTAAAACAACAATTATCATCATCATCAACCACAGTCTTTCCACCTTAAGCGATGCTAGCAGTGTTCGACAGCTTTATATTAACTCTTATAGTATTATGTAAGGCTATTCCTTCTTATGAGTACCTATAATCAAGAGCATTCACACTACCTTTAGTGGAGTGAATTGCTGTTCGAGTAATTGTAGTGTATAGCATGCGATGATGCTACATTGCACGATATCCTGCTGGAATGTCAACAGCTAACCGTGGGCAAGTAATCGACTGCAAATTGCCTTCGCGCTGCAGGCTCTACTGTGCATGTGCACTAACGGTTTGGATATACTGGTGTGTGTAAATGATGGACTGGAAAATAATCAACTACTGCATTGCTAGATAACGCGATTGTGAATAGCGTCAAAAATATATTTCAGAATTCATAACCTAGTTCACTTTTATTTGTTACTACAAGCTTTTAAACGAACTAACCCGAGTACAACATTTTTTTGAAAGTTTATACAAGGGTAAGACATAAAGGTTGTCTGACATCGCTGATAACTATGCAAAGAAGAACTTCAGTAGTTGTTTGATTTTGGGTCTTAGACATCGTGATCATTTCAGTGTGGTTCGCCTCGCTAAATAGGCTAGTGGCTAGCAATCTTGGCTGTCACTGCGAAGGCCCGGGTTCGATTCCGGGCTGTGCCAAGAAATTTAATCCTGGTCTAAGAGCTGGAACGGGGTAAACTGAGCCTCGTGAGGCAAAATTGAGCTGAGGCGTGTTTGATTCCTACCTCAGAGCGTTAGTCAAATATAACCTATAATTTAGCTTCGCACAAGTGTAATTAGTGGAAGGTTCTTTTTCATTTCCCCCCAGCTGCTGCTCGCTTTGTATCGTCACGTGACGTGCACGCGTGCCCTCTAGCGACGGGCTGTGACCTTCCACGCTCTGGTCGGAACCACACCTCGTTACACACACCCCGATTAGCCGATGTCGTCACCGGTTTGCGCATTCCAGCCTCCGGCTCGTTACTTTTTGAACGCACCTTATATATTGGCTTTCACGGCCATTGAATTAAAACTCAGCATTTCTTCATATGGAGGTATGGCTGTTGCATGTTATTTTAACATTCTGAGGACTTTCCTTTATCATTTTGCATGGATTTCAGAAACAGTAAATCAAAGGAATGAGTACTCAAATCGTATAATTTCATAAATATCGAATAACCGGTGAGTGTTATGATGATCCAATTTTCAGTGATTGCTTTCTTATGTTAGGGAACGTAGAACTTGGAATGCTAACTGAAATGTAAATAGTGTTCTATAATCATTTGGTTGAAATTAAAACATAACAACCTGTCTCCTTAAGTCTCTCATTATAAACCTATTGGGGAAAGTGTGGTTTATGAACATCCGAGATTTCTCGCACGGGTCCGTTGGTCTTTATATATTATTTCAGTACTGTTGATCCCTTTTATGGCGCTCACAAGAAACCGATCGTAACAAATGCGCATTCAAATGAAAGAGAATTACCCGGAGCAGTGACGTTGCGCACTGACTTCATAAGTATCGGCAATTTGTTTATAAAAAATAAACAAGACAATAGCCCCTGCCAGAACTGTGTCGCGTCAAGCCCGCATAACAGTAAAACCGGGCCCGTACATAGCCAGACTCGGTTCGAACTGTGTCGCGAAAAGCGATCCTGGGGCATATTCCTGGATAACTGCTAGTCTCCAGTCTCTAAGCTGAATTTGCGCCGTCTGGGCTGTTAACCCTACAATACTAACATACGTCAAGTTTTCGTGTATGAATAATTTAACTGCTTAGAATTCTCTCTATATCATTCCCCGCCCTACCATCTTCCAGCAGTGCTTCAACTGGTCTATGTTGGTGATGTCAATGGTTTTGTTATTAAAACCAATCAGATCCAGAGGCATAATCATGGGGCAAAGAATTGCCTGGAAACTATCCTTGAATTTAACAACATATTGGTTTCTCCATGGCAATAACAAAGAGGTGGGGAATTTGATGCACTTATGTCACAAAACTTCAAAGGGATTATAAAAACAATCTCATAAAAACCAGAGACAGTATAAAAGGCTGGAGAGATTACGTACTGCCTATTACGTCAAAGTAAAGGAAGTAGGAGACTTCTATTACTTAGGAAGCAAAATAACCAGTGATGGACCAAGCAAAGAGGATATAAAAAGTAGGTTGGCTCAGGCAAGGAAAGCATTTCTACAGAAAAGGAATCTGTTGACATCGAATATAGATTTAGGTATTAGGAAGACATTTTTGAAAACCTTTGTCTGGAGCGTTGCACTCTATGGAAGTGAAACTTGGACTATTGGTGCAGCAGAAAAGAGGAGAATTGAGGCGTTTGAAAAAGGTGTTATAGGAGAATGATGAAGATCAGATGGGAAGATAGGGTTACAAACGAAGAGGTATTAAGACGAGTGGGAGAGGAGAGATGTTTCTGGCGACTGCTAATGAAGAGAAGAGATAGATTAGTAGGACACATACTAAGACACCCAGGAATAGCAAGCTTATTTATGGGAGGAAGGGTCGAGGACAAGAACTGTAGGGGTAGACCAAGGTTAGAATATGTTAAACAGATTGCCTCGGATGTAGGGTGTGATAGCTATGTAGAGATGAAACGATTAGCTCAGGACTGGGAGGCATGGAGTGCTGCATCAAACCAGTCAAAAGACTGAAGACTTAAACAACAACAGCAACAACAACAACAACAACAACAACAACAAACGACTTCTGTATTTGTTGTATTTAAGATGGAACGACTAAACTTCAAAGACCACAGAGAATTCAGTGTATATAAATAGTGTTACGTACGAAATATATATTAATTTTAACCATTTAACTAATTGGTGCCTGAGCACGAAGTTCGTAATGTACGTACATTTAACGTATTATTAGCACTAAGCATCTAATAATAATAATGTTATTGGTTTTACGTCCCTTTTAACTACACTGGCTTTTAGAAACGCCGGGGTGCCGGAATTTTGCCCCGAAGGGGATCTTTAACGTGCCAGTAAATGTACGGACACGGCTCCCTCGCATTTGCGCACCCTCAAATGCCAGCTGACTGCGCCAGGTTTCGAACCTGCAACCTTGGGCTCAGCAAGCGAGAACGTTACCCCTGAGCCACGCAGCCAGACACTAAGCATCTATTGCATATTGTTAGTATTCTAGGGTCACGTCCAGTTTGCGAGGTAGGCTATGTGAAGAGCAGTTGGTATGTGGAGCGAGTGGTCGATAGTGCGTGCGTGCCGGTGTTATCTGTCATTGTGCTGACACCAAAAATGTGAGGCACGATCAGCAGGCACTGGGTCCCCACAGCCACATTCAGCAGCTCTTGCATCATATAATAAACATTGGTAGGTGTCATCTCTCTTCTGGAGCCATCGAGCGACATTCAGTGGTGAGCAGCCTGGGTTCGATTCCCGGCTGTCATAACCGGGAGGGTTTCAATTTTGATATATGGGTTGGAACGGAGTGCACTCAGTCTCGGTAATACTCCCTGTGGGTTGTAAGCCACCCAAGAAGAACGTTTTACCCTTCAACTTCACGCGAACGTCTCCTTCCTAATAATAGTCCCAGTTGCAAGTGTTTGTACAGAAATCAGAATAACACAGTTTTTAGCCTACTTTTCACATTTTGTAAAAATGAGGAAAAATAGACGTATGAGATCGACCCGGGCAAATGTGTGTCTGTCTGCCCCCCCCCCCCCCCTCCCCCTATCAACTCCTAAACGGCTGCAGCTATCGAAACAAAATTTAGTATGAGTAAAGACCTATGCCTGAATATCTCACGGTCATATTTGAAAATGACGTCAGTCTTACCAACTACTGCTGAAAAATTGCAATCGAAAGTTGAAGTCTATGTTGGATATCTCGGAAGATTATGCATGGGAATTGTTCCAAAATTGACACACATATAATATTACATCAGACTAATTTACTAATTTACAGGAGCCCATACATGAGAGTGTTGCCAACATGATTCTATGCCTGCTAATAGGTCCAATCTTTAAATGCATGTAACTTCCATACTATCTATGGATTTCAAACAAATTTGGTATATGTGATTTGCACACCGGAGCAGATATAAATCTGCTTTATGTTCTAAGTGCCAAGAGGGCTTCAAACGGTTGAAAATTAGACTCAATATATCAGAAAGTATGTAGAACAACAGTTCTAAACTTTGCATACATATGTTACCTGCAAATGTAGGGTAATTTTCAGTAACCGATATACGACAGTGCTGCCAACATGCTTCTACGCGTGCTGATAGGTTTAATGTTGAATCTCATGTAACTTCCATACTAATAACTGCAGTTCATTCAAAATTGGCATAATATTTCAATTTCAGATTAAGCATCCCATTTATGGCAGTGTCGCCAACCTGATTTTACCCATGCTGATACATTCAATATTTAAATGCATGTAACGTGCATACTATCTATTGGACCTCAGCCAATTTTTGTGCATGTGCATTATGTACCGGTACCTTAAGAGATGAAACTAAGAATATATTTAGAGTCGCCAGGTCTGCCAACTGATGATATATGGTCTATATAATTTGATGAAAAGTAGGCTCTTTAGTTCGTCACGGAACTACTTGTTACATACGTAAAAGAACACGGAGCTGATGAGAAATACGTCTCAAGACTCTAAATGAAACAACAACAACAACAACTATTTCTTTATCATCGTAGTTTTGATGCTACGAGCCTGTGTACTTATGTGCGTGAGTAACATATCTTTAACAACCAGCATTATTGTGAATGTTTCGGTGTGACTGTATTGATATGAGCTAAGATACGCTTAAATGTCCCGGGACCTTCAATAAGATACCCTCCCGTCCTTTTTGTCGCAGAAAGAAAAACAAGATAGGTGGGAAAAACTACACACGGGATGGCCACTACAAGCGCCGGACTTTGAACCTTGAATATTTGAACGGTGCAGCTATCGAATCCAAGAATAGAGCGTGTCTTATAGCTTGCTCAGCAAACTCATTCCCTGTGAAACTCAACAATTTTTCAAAGTTTATGACGTGTCTTGTGTGGGGTTTCACCTTGGTGCCCGTGGTGATGAGCCAGTTTGGTGTTGCTAGGCGAAACCCACACAAGACACGGCATAAACCTAGAAAAATTGCTGAGTTTTAATTCACTGGCCGTGAAAGCCAATAGACCATCTCATTTACTGTATTTCATGCCAAATGTGTTACGTTTGTGTAATGTTAAAGACCACAATAACTCCATACTTCGGTATTATAGATAACCTATTGCTGCTGTTTCATATTAGTCACAACTATCATCTGTTTCGTGGAAATCAATATGCACGTGCGGAGGTATCATTCGAGCATTAGTCTAGAGTGCACAGAAAACTATGGTATATTTTACATTGACGGAATTCGAACCTAAGATATCCAAACGCGTTTATACACCCTTCTCGCCTGAACCAAAAGAATCCCGCTGCAATTTCACGCTATCAACGACGACGTGATGTTAGCAAAATCATTGATTGAGTTGCCTGCACCATTGGGAAGTACTATTTAACACTGTGTGTGCGGCGACATTTTTATTAATAGCCTCCCTGGAGTCACGGCAGCTCTCCTTTACTGCCTTAAAGGAGAACGGTGTTCTGAACACTGAATCCTGTGAGACAGTTTCCCATTGCTCCCATTACCAGTACGAATTAACACACTTTCTACAGGATGCACCAAGAAGTGTGTATGTTGATTTGAAATACTGGATGTTGTACAGTTAAAACTTAAACTTTAAAATTGATGTATAAGTAGCATGAACAGACCTACGGTCATGTAGCCCCGTGCACTTTGGGTGTGTGTAGAGAATCTGTCTGATAACCGGTGTTAATTGTGATGGCTGTATTAGTGTGTGTTATCTGTTTTTAATTCAAGTAAGGACTGCAGACATTCGATTTTCAAGTAGTTCCAACTTTTGCTACCAAACACCACCGTCAACGACCAACTAGTTCTGAACGTTGTTACTAGATGCCGCCGCAGTCGGTTCCTGGTGACGAACGTTGGAACCTAAGTGCGTTAGTCAAATATAACCTATAATTTAGCTTCACACAAGTGTATTTAGTGGAAGGTTCTTTATCATGCTATAAATCTATGACATGGGACCGCCGGCTTTACTTCCCCCCCGAAGGAAGGCATACTGAGGAATTTTTAACGCTCTTAAAAAATCCGACGACTTCGGTCGGGTTTGAACCCGCGACCTTGGGCATAGAAGCTCAGCATGTTACCAACTATAGGTTCATTAACTAAAAGTACCGGTACTCAATACTCGTCACCTTCAGAATCTTAAGCTGTCAATGAAACCAAGTAGACAGTATATAGGCTACAGGGTGACTGGGGTATTTTTAGGCAGCCGGGACATAAGATTCCCAAGATCGAAATACATCAAACACTTGTGGTTTAGTTTCGTTAAAATATGTAATTTTGCCTAGCAGACTAATCGCTCACCTATGTACTTTGTAGTTGCACTATGGTATTTTTCTTACAGAAATCCATGTTACTCCAACCATTTTGTGGAAGGCGGTTCCTTTATTCAGACTGGCAACAACGCTTCAAGGGGCGCGTGCTAAGGGTCATGGACGGGTTCCCTCTCACTCCGCGAGACCGGCCTCTTAATGGTCTGCCTGAGTGACCTTCACCTAAGTACCAGCTGGCTACATGCTAGTTACCTGTTGTCTTGTTTACGTTTCGTAGATTTGTTAACACACAAAACCAGTTAGTCAGATCCCGTCTTCTGGTTCCCGGGTTGACGCACAGAAGTAGGTTTACAAGCGGTGTTGCCAAATATGACGTACTCTTCCTGCTGTTATCGCCTAAACCACGCACCTTCTGCTATACGCCTTTCGCATCTTTCGGTGCTTGCTGACCTGAAGAAACGTAAGTTATATAGTAGGCCCAATACTTCATCCGCTCTGTATATACTGTTTATTTAATACTGTTTTTTTTTTGTCGTGTAGCCTCCTGAGAGGCCGAGTGCAGGTCTTTCTAGTCGACGCCCGTGGGCGACCTGCGCGTCGGGATGAGAGATGGAATGGATGAAGATGAATGAAACTGGGCAAGGATGTGGAAGGAAGCGGCCGTGGCCTGTCAGAAGGTACTGTCCCAGCATTTGCCTGGTGTTGAAAATGGGAAACCACGGAAAACCATTTCAAGGACAGCCGACGGTGGGGCTCGAACCCACGCGTCTGCCGAGTCAGCAGAGAGCTTGGCCCATTGACCTAACGCAGTGCTTTAGGACGCGTAGCCACTACTGTCGGTATTTAATACAGTTAATAAAAATGACCAGAAAAGAAAGACAGAAGAAGACCTAGGTTGGTTGGTTCCTCACTTTAGGGGCTGCGACAACGCGGTCATGTAGCCCCATGTACTTTGGGTGTGTGTAGAATCCGTCTGATAACCGGTGTTAATTATGATGGCTTGTAATGGTTTAGTTGTCTTAAACTTGCCTCACTAGTTGGGCGTTATTTGTAATGGTTTAGTTGTCTTAAACTTGCCTCACTAGTTGGGCGTTATTTGTAATGGGTTGTGAGAGCTTATTTAAACTTGATTACTGTTAATAAGAATAAAGTTAATTAAAAAAGTTAATATGCAAAGCTCATTATTTAAATAATCGCCCACATTTGGGTTATCAAAATGAAACATTTAATTGTGTATTAATCTAATAGTGTATCTGTATTGTTGTCAGCTTCACTAAAAAAGTACATAATGTGTAATATATGTGTTGCCAGGGCGCCAGATCATTTATATATATCATGATCAAAATAATATATTAAACCTCGGTTACACAGAGGTAGAGCATCGAAATTCCTATCTCCAGCCGTAGTGAAACTTACGTAATCTAACCTTACGATAATTAGTTCAGGAGTATGGTGTTGCCTTATAGTAATTTCTAGCTACTAAAGGAAACCAGTCAAGCATTTGAATTTAAAATGAATTTAATATATAAAAACAATAAGTGCAGAAAAAAAATATAAAATACTAAAGATAAAAATAATAATAATAAATTTAAATTAAAGAATCTACTGAATTTACTTATATTATGGTTCTTGGTTGGAAATTGGAGTATACTGAGTTAATTGAATAGAATATATTGAATTTAAGAAGCATGATAGCCTTCTGATTTGACTGGAGTATAACTGTTTACATCGCTCACCGCATTGAAGATCTTTGTAGTTGGATTGTTGCGTAGAGAGTTCCAGGTGGCCCTGATCATCCTCAAAGTAATTAATTTATATGTGGATGACGGAATAAATTCCAAAAATCATCCCTGTGACAATAGCCTCGTACACAACCATGTCACAGTTTGATGAGACAGAATGTCTTATCAAATTCACATACTTAATAGTCAACTGTCTAGTTTAGAACTGCGTTATAGACTCCATCTCGATACAAGTTACTCTGCTCCACTCAGCATCCTTCTCCTCCAGCAATTCAATAATAATAATTCCATTTGGGCGGCCGTCATATATATATAACGTTCCCAGGTAAAGCACGTGTATGACCCCTCTTCAGAAGTCGCTAGGCGATATAAGCCCGCCTTTCATATATCAACAATGACAATACTTCTTTGTAGTATTTCTCGGGAGGTCTAGCCCACCCTCTGTATATAGTTGCAAAGGATTCATTCATCGGCCCAGCATTGTTAGTGGCAAGTCTTCTTAGAATCTTTTCTTAGTATGATTTGTATATTGGTAGAATACTTGATGTGACAGACATAAGTGTCTATTTATGTCATTTCCAAGAAGCCGCCTTCGGTGAACACCCTTTTCTTCTCTTGTTCGAATTTTCTTCAGAAATAATATTCAGTCAAGCGTCAAACTAATTTAAAATATAATGTGTATCGCTCCAAATCCTTTCAATTGCCATAATATTCTACATCACCGCATAATAATAGATATAAATATATTAGTTAACATAATAACTAATAAAAGGTAAAATGTAAACTTAAAAAATATTGATAATAATAATAATAATAATAATAATAATATATAAAATTATTTCGTTCTGGTCTCAAATTGGGACCATCACATATTCGCCCCAGAGAATTATGGTATATGTCAACAATCATATCACCATACTTCTCTTCAACACTTGTACAAATATGAAATATTATACTCTACAAAGAAAATACCAACATCGACAATATTATACTCTTCAAAGCAATTACCAACATACAAAACATATACCCTTCAAGTTTAATATATATATATATATATATATATATATATATATATATATATATATATAATTTCAGTCTTTCACTGTTCATAATGTCTTTTTCTTTCTTCTTTACATAATTAAAGCGACCTGTAAACAATGTACATCAAAATACCCTTCACTTTTATATTCTTGTTTTGGATATAAGTCATCGTTGCACTTATGTATATTTGGGTGGCATACCCCTTTGCTTTATATCTTGAGGACGTAGAATTCAATTTTCAGCCTGGTGTCGAACTGAATACACTATGGCTAGTTGGTGGGACTGCCAACTGATTAATTCACTTTATCACTTCACAACACTTGGTATGTGATGCGAGTCACCAGATCTACTCCAGTCTCTCAGGAATTATATGTATCTAGTAACACAGGCATATTATTAAAAAAATGAAACTTTATTAGCTTGTATTACCTAAGGCAACATCGTTCAGTGCAAATGCAGTGCGCTAAATTACCCCACATATGTATATATATCACACTCAAATACACAAGCTTATAGCCGACAAAATACGCTTTATATTTCCTCTGTGCTCTTCAAGACACACAATATCATAGGTTGATGCAAATCCTCGCCATTACCTGCTCGTTCAGACCACAATCATTCACTTATTATTCAGCGACTTTCCTTACTTACCATCAACTTCACTTCTATTACTCATGACACATATTTCCTTAAGGATCTCACATTGTAAGTGCCATATAATCGTTTTCCTGCGTCTTCTAATTACTCACCTTTTTAACCGTAATTACTGATCTTATTTCTCACAATTACACTCCATTCTATTCAAGATTACACATCTTAATCACCTGTCGATACTCACCTTATTTCTCAAAATTATACTTCTTTCTATTCAAGATTACACCTCTTTATCACCCGTAGTTGTTCACATTATTTCTCAAAATTATACTTCTTTCTATTCAAGATTAGACCTCTCTATCACCCGTAATTATTCACATTATTTCTTTCTATTCAGGATTACACCTCTTTATCGCGGAATCCGTATTCACTTACTTTGTTTCTCAAAATTGCACTTCTTTATACTTCAGATTACCATTCTTTCGCTAAATCCGTATTCACTTACTTTATTTCTCAAAATTACACTTCTTTCGCGGAATCCGTATGACCAATAAAAAACTTAATTTCTCCACTACAAAAAATGACTTTCCTTTAAATCCTTGCATTACCATCCTAGCTACTGAAATATTAACTGTTCACAAGATCTGCCTAATTAAATTACGGGCATCAAAATATAGCTTTATTTTCCTTTCTGACTTGGGAACTACCCTTAACGAATTAATATATATATGGGCTAATATAGGGTTCTATAATTGTATCTTGCAATATGCTTTCAATCTGCCTACTTAAATTACGGGCATCACAATATAGCTTTACTTTCCTTTCTGAGTTGGGAACTACCATTAACGAATTAATATATGGGTTAATTAATATAGGGTTCTATAATTTTATCCTGCAACATGCTTTCAATCTGCCTTCTCACAGCTTCCTGAAATTTGTAAGGCACGGGGTAGCGATGACCTACAAAAATACTATGATCATGTACATATAATGAATGTTCGTAGCAATTAGCTCATCCAATACGGTTCTCAAATATATACTAATTCTCTTACAACACCTTCAACACTCGATCCACACGATCAACAATCGATCCACACGATCACACTCTAACGCACTCTGTAATGCAGCCTCACGCAAGGAATCCTCTAGATAATCCTTCGTCATCATACTGCCTAAAAATGTAAAAAACACAAGGTTCCCTCTCACGAGATACCCTAACAATCTCACCACTCACCACCTCACTACAAATATCGACTCCTTTAGTCATTAATACCTCCTCAAGCGTACATCTATTCTTAGAACCACCATATAACTTACTTCAATTATTAAATGACATGATCATATCTCCACCCATTCATCTGAATTTAACACTACCCTCCTTATAATATAGCAGTGCAGAATGTTGCGACATGCTGTCCGAACCCATAATTAGTGAATATATCAGATTTGGACAAAAAAAACATACTTGTGTTCCTATCTTACTTTCTTTTAAAATTTCTGCAACCACTTGTTTAGAAATTATGTGAGATTTCTTGCCCACCGCAGTTAACACGAAAGTAGTTCTAATTGGAATTTCCTCAATTTTAATACCATTTTCCTTCCTATTATTATAAAATGCTGCACTGATGCATGAAACCTGACAGCCACTGTCAAAAAGTGTATCGATACACGCCCCTAACACTTGTAATTTTAACACTGAGTTAAAATTAATAACGGTAGATTCTTTAGATACATCCATAAATTCACTTAATAAATCATTACGGATATTTAGGTCATACGGTTCGCTCAAAATAGTAATACCGACTCACATAACTACTCTATCTGGCATTTTTAAGTTCTTATCACCTTCTTCTTCGCTTCTATATTTATTTATTGTAACACTTTCCTCTTACATCATAACAACAGTTTCTTCCTCCTCCGTATTATATTTATTAATAGTAACACTGTGTTTCGCATCTCCGCCTATCACTTCCCCTATTCTACCTTCTATGGCACGCCACTGCACCTGATAATCTTTCTCTCTCTCTTTCATCCCATTTTCCCTTTCCTCTATCACCTTAATCCTTTTCTCTTTCATTTTACTTCTAAAAGTTCTTCCTGCATACCTTCCCTTCATTTCTCCTCTATCTCTCCCCATCATTTCCTCTAACATCGTGCTTTGCTTGTGCTTTTTCTTCCTATTCTTGAGATTCCTTATCTCAGTCTTCTGCTTTTCTTGTTCAATAATTATGTCTTTCTGACTATGACTTAACGCACGTTTCTTTATCTCTGTTAATTTCATATTAACTTCCTCTATACAGGCTTTGAATTCTTCCCTGGTCTGCCTAATCTCTTCATATATGATTTTCTGCATTTCTATTTCTTGAGCGCTTAGTACTTGATTTGTTTTACATACTTCCGCTCTTTCTTTCAAATTATTCTCTTTGTCTATTAATACATATCTTAATATCTTCTTTTTCTCCTCCTTCTTACTACGTTCTATAATCTCTTCTACAGGTATCCAGCTTTCATCTATCATCTTCGCTACCTCAGCTGACTGCTGTTCCTCACCTAAGCTACTTTCACCTATGTCTGTCATACTTTCACCTACACTCGTCTCTAAATACTGCACATCTACTTCACAATCCTCTACCGTCTCTACCAACTCTACTATGCTTTCTCCTACTATCTTCGCTAACTGCTCTTCCCCATCTAAGCTACTTTCACCTATGTCTGGCATACTTTCACCTACACTCGTCTCTAAATACTGCACATCTACTTCAAAATCCTCTACCGTCTCTATCAACTCTACTGTGCTTTCTCCTACTATCTTCGCTAACTGCTCTTCCTCATCTAAGCTACTCTCACCTATGTCTGGCATACTTTCACCTACACTCGTCTCTAAATACTGCACATCTACTTCACAATCCTCTACCGTCTCTACCAACTCTACTATGCTTTCTCCTACTATCTTCGCTAACTGCTCTTCCCCATCTAAGCTACTTTCACCTATGTCTGGCATACTTTCACCTACAGTCGTCTCTAAATACTGCACATCTACTTCAAAATCCTCTACCGTCTCTATCAACTCTACTGTGCTTTCTCCTACTATCTTCGCTAACTGCTCTTCCTCATCTAAGCTACTCTCACCTATGTCTGGCATACTTTCACCTACACTCGTCTCTAAATACTGCACATCTACTTCACAACCCTCTATCGTCTCTATCAACTCTACTGTGCTCTCTCCTACTATCTTCGCTAACTGTTCTTCCTCATCTAAGCTACTTTCACCTATGTCTGGCATACTTTCACCTACACTCGTCTCTAAATACTGCACATCTACTTCACAATCCTCTACCGTCTCTACCAACTCTACTATGCTTTCTCCTACTATCTTCGCTAACTGCTCTTCCTCATCTAAGCTACTTTCACCTATGTCTGGCATACTTTCACCTACACTCGTCTCTAAATACTGCACATCTACTTCACAATCCTCTACCGTCTCTATCAACTCTACTGTTTTTTCTCCTACTATCTTCGCTAACTGCTCTTCCTCATCTAAGCTACTTTCACATCTTCTCTCCCTCATCCGCTTCTGACGCTCTCTAACTGAGTTCTCCATCCACTCCTGATGTTCCTTCTTGCTCTCTTCTATCCTCTTGTATATTGCCTTGCTTATCTCCTGATTTCGCTTACTTATTACCTCTCTCATCTCCCTATTCATCTCCTGATTTTGCTTACTTATCTCCTGATTTTGCTTACTTATCTCCCGAAACATTCCTATGATCTTATCTAATTTATTTTCCGAAATATCCAGAGGCTTTTGTTTCTCCTTCCCTCCACTAGTTTCAGGATTTATTTCAGGATGTACCTCTATATTCGTCTCAGGGTTAACCTTGGGATTATTCTCCGGAATACTCTCAAGATTTACCTCCGACATCTTGGTATAATCCTCTACGCTCTCAGCCTCAGTATCACTATCAACTTTCGTATAATTAGCTTTCTCGCCTTTACCCCTACTCCTCAATTTCCTTTGTTCCTCATCCGCCATCTCGAAGTACACCGTATAAAGTTTACCGTTCCAAAATTCACCTCACTTTCCCCCAAAATCAATCACTAATAATACACTAATTCACTTCACTTTCCCCCAAAATCACTGACAATTTGCACTGAATTAACACTCACTCCTTCCGTAAATATCGTTAGGTTTCCGTGCCACATAGTTGGGTGCCATTTGTAATGGGTTGTGTGAGATATTTAATGGGGTTCTATTAATAATAAGAAAAGCGCTCCGCTAGTTGGGCGTTATTTGTAATGGTTTAGTTGTCTTAAACTTGCCTCACTAGTTGGGCGTTATTTGTAATTGTTTAGTTGTCTTAAACTTGCCTCACTAGTTGGGCGTTATTTGTAATGGGTTGTGAGAGCTTATTTAAACTTGATTACTGTTAATAAGAATAAAGTTAATTAAAAAAGTTAATATGCAAAGCTCATTATTTAAATAATCGCCCACATTTGGGTTATCAAAATGAAACATTTAATTGTGTATTAATCTAATAGTGTATCTGTATTGTTGTCAGCTTCACTAAAAAAGTACATAATGTGTAATATATGTGTTGCCAGGGCGCCAGATCATTTATATATATCATGATCAAAATAATATATTAAACCTCGGTTACACAGAGGTAGAGCATCGAAATTCCTATCTCCAGCCGTAGTGAAACTTACGTAATCTAACCTTACGATAATTAGTTCAGGAGTATGGTGTTGCCTTATAGTAATTTCTAGCTACTAAAGGAAACCAGTCAAGCATTTGAATTTAAAATGAATTTAATATATAAAAACAATAAGTGCAGAAAAAAAATATAAAATACTAAAGATAAAAATAATAATAATAAATTTAAATTAAAGAATCTACTGAATTTACTTATATTATGGTTCTTGGTTGGAAATTGGAGTATACTGAGTTAATTGAATAGAATATATTGAATTTAAGAAGCATGATAGCCTTCTGATTTGACTGGAGTATAACTGTTTACATCGCTCACCGCATTGAAGATCTTTGTAGTTGGATTGTTGCGTAGAGAGTTCCAGGTGGCCCTGATCATCCTCAAAGTAATTAATTTATATGTGGATGACGGAATAAATTCCAAAAATCATCCCTGTGACAATAGCCTCGTACACAACCATGTCACAGTTTGATGAGACAGAATGTCTTATCAAATTCACATACTTAATAGTCAACTGTCTAGTTTAGAACTGCGTTATAGACTCCATCTCGATACAAGTTACTCTGCTCCACTCAGCATCCTTCTCCTCCAGCAATTCAATAATAATAATTCCATTTGGGCGGCCGTCATATATATATAACGTTCCCAGGTAAAGCACGTGTATGACCCCTCTTCAGAAGTCGCTAGGCGATATAAGCCCGCCTTTCATATATCAACAATGACAATACTTCTTTGTAGTATTTCTCGGGAGGTCTAGCCCACCCTCTGTATATAGTTGCAAAGGATTCATTCATCGGCCCAGCATTGTTAGTGGTAAGTCTTCTTAGAATCTTTTCTTAGTATGATTTGTATATTGGTAGAATACTTGATGTGACAGACATAAGTGTCTATTTATGTCATTTCCAAGAAGCCGCCTTCGGTGAACACCCTTTTCTTCTCTTGTTCGAATTTTCTTCAGAAATAATATTCAGTCAAGCGTCAAACTAATTTAAAATATAATGTGTATCGCTCCAAATCCTTTCAATTGCCATAATATTCTACATCACCGCATAATAATAGATATAAATATATTAGTTAACATAATAACTAATAAAAGGTAAAATGTAAACTTAAAAAATATTGATAATAATAATAATAATAATAATAATAATATATAAAATTATTTCGTTCTGGTCTCAAATTGGGACCATCACAGGCTGTATTAGTGTGTGTTATCTGTTTTAATTCAAATAAGGACTGCGGACATTCGATTTTCAAGTAGTTTCAACTTTTGCTACCAAACGCCACCGTCAACGACCAACTAGTTCTGAACTTTGTTACTAGATGCCACCGCAGTCGGCTCCTGGCGACGAACGTTGAAACCTAAGAGCGTTTAGTCAAAGATGACCTATAATTTAGCTTCACACAAGTGTAATTAGTGGTAGTTTCTTTATCATGCCATAAATCTATGACATGGGACCATCGGCTTTACTTCCCCTCCGAAGGAAGGCATACTGAGGGATTTTATCGCTCTTAAAAAATCCGACGACTTCTGCCGGGTTTGAACCCGTGACCTTGGACATAGAAGCTCAGCGTGCTACCAACTACGCCACCGAAGTTGCGAAGAAGACCTAGAAGGATGTATTATGATTGCAAAATTGAAAAGTCAAATTACAATAGATTGCGTAGACGAGGGACAGCTAGCAATGGACCGACAAATTCGACAAGGCGTTCTGATGTTGAGTTTTTTATGAGAGAGCTTGTTTTAATTGAACCTGAGATTTATTTCACTATTTTCTTCGTCTTTTATTATCACTTAAATAATGCACGAACTACCAGAAATAATGACGTGAGTTACTGGAAGCGTTTGGTGGCCCCTGATCTAGGATACAAACGGACACTGAAACATAAGAGGCAGCAATCTTTCATAACACAGGGTACTTGAAGGACAGACGACCGCAAGTTGTAAAACTGGCCTTGGACTGTGTTAACTGGAGTTGAAAACCCAAATTAGGTCACTGTTCCTCTCACTACATCACTCTCATCTGTCTACGATCTAATCAACAGATGTCTTAACAGCTCACCAACGCCTTAAAACATTTAACATTTAGGAATGATATATCTTTAAAACCGGTGTACGATAAACCGGAAATGTGTCTAATCGACAGTGCTTAGCTTCTCCGTTACCGACCGAGTTCAGAACCGCAGCGTCTTCCATCCATGAGGAGGGGTTATGCAGTAGCAAAAACAAGATTGCTGTGATATGGCCCATTAAATCTGCTGATGCCATCCATGACTCTAATGTTGTCTAACTTTACAGTGGGGCTCAATCGAAGCGTAGAACACTATTTGTTAGTTGTAGGTTTTAATAAATTGCGCATGCAGATATACGTTTACTGAGTATTACATTTTATTTATGGATTATTGCTTATGTCCATTTTGCCGTAAAACTCCAAACAGTAGGCTACTGTAAAATCTCGATAATAGTAGGGGTTGGTGACGTCAGTTTTTACTAAGTTCAAAATAATAGCCTATGTCTTAAACTGCGCGATTTTGTAGACGTTTAGGGGATAATTTATTTCTTTCACATTGATCAGTAATGCACGACACATAAAAATGCAGGCATATCTTCCATATTAATGCAGTGTAATCAGGTATCTTTTGCGGCAAATAGTTTAATTTTGCTGAGTGATCCTGGAATATAGATGGCTCTGGAGCCATTTTTCAGTGTTGCCTTACTGATAATTACTACTTTTCAGTCGGTCAACACAATGTAATCCACAATTACTGGCTGCGTTCTCGCTCGCCTGTTGTGCCCAAGGTTGCAGGATCGAATCCTGGCGCAGTCAGTTGGAATTTGAGGGTGCGCAAATGCGAGAAAGTCGTGTCAGTAGATTTACTGGCACGTTAAAGATCCCCTTCGGGGCAAAATTCCGGCACCCCGGCGTCTCTAAAAGCCTCAGTAGTTAATAGGACGTAAAACCAACAACATTATTGTATTATTAATATAATGATCATTTCAACAATATGGTAAACATTATGGAAAATGATGAACACAGAAATTAACGTTCTCACAGTGGTTTTGCGTTTCGAACTGCCCCGGATTTCCACTTTTTGTGCCTCGTTTGTTCATTTGTGTTGCCCAAGCCATTACCTTGTTCGTCCATCGACACGCTATATGTCACCAAGTACACCACTGAACATGGGGCAGATGACCTCACTGTTCCTCCCCTTAAAACCACAATAACTATCGCGGGAGTTGTGGATCTTACATTTGGTCGGCGGAGAGGGAACGTCTGCTCTTACTGTGATTGAAGACAATGACGTAATCGTGACGTAGAGACAAGCGAACGGCGAAGAGTAAATGTCTCTTTGCCTGTTCTGAGCAAGGTGAGGGTCGCTGCCCAATATCAGCCAGTTGTGCAGGTCTGGTTAATAGTAAAAGGACTCGTGATTAAAGTCTTCCTGTTGATGAACGGAGAATCGCACACGTACACTAACTCTTGAAGAGTAATGTGGGTCTGATATGCTGATACGGCTTGTCCAATGAATAATGAAATCACCCCACGCAAGCGGGCGGCCGTCGCGTCGCGTACCAGCACATTCCACGTGTAGGGGAGAAAGAAGTGTTTGTTTGTGGTCACGTGACGGAGTTTAAACTGCCCCCTTCTTTCGTGTTCCCATTATCATGCGCCGCAGGAATCTGAGGCACGTGCATTATATTCAAAGGTCATTTACAGGCACAATTGGGAGAACATCCTTTCCAGTACGGCTTTGAAGACGACATCTTCATTAAAGACGTCATGTTCATATTGACAGTTAACTGCTGTTGTTGTTGATTTATTTTAGGGCTAGGGACATCTAGACCATTAACCCCTTAGCTAGTTAACTATAAGGGCCTATTGTTACCTGGTTACTTGTTTATAACCAATCTAAGAAAACTCATGAACTGAAAATTGTTTACGCGCACGAATTATTTCATCAAATCCACCAAAAGACGGGTGTTATCCCTTCTCAAGTCACGGGCATTGTATGGCAAACCTATTTGGATGTATCATACATTTGGTTTGTATAACAAGTACAATAGCTATTCTAAGGTGCAATCAACATGAAGCGTACTTATCCAGGCGGCCGGCGTGGTGGCCATTTGACCTGTCACTGACTTTAATTGGCTGTCAGGCTAAAATTATATGTTTACCAATGGATTAGCTTGCCACGGTGGGTGAGTGGATAGCGTGTCGGTCTACAAACCCCAAGATTGCAGGTTCGCTCCTGGCCGTGGTAAGTGATTTTTGAAAGGCGGCAAAAATACTATACGCATGTCATACGATGTTGGCATGTAAAAGAACCCATTTGAATTCAGTAGGCCGTGTTCATAATGGCAAAATTAATCTCGGGAGTTTCCGCCAACACAAAGTTCCTCATTTCTCTGCTAGATAGCGCTATGGTGTTCAAGGAGATTAGATATCTAACCTCCTTGACTTTCATAGTGATTCAAGGAACAACGAAATTCGACATGCAAGCTACCCTCTGGGTGTCAAATTACAAAGCTTGCACCCGGCACCCGAGGCCATACGATATTATTATTACCAATGGATTATAACAGATTTGTGGCTTAAAGAGACACTTTCTTATAGGTCGATAAAGTGTGTTTAAAATGACGTTCCATAATGTGTACTAAATATACAACTAACTTAAAAGATGCATTTATTAAAAAAATAAAATAAAAACTGACCGTTTTTTCCGACTAGTGAAAAATCTAACAAGATGAAGTTATGGTGCTTTAGAACGATAAACATATAATAATAAGATATTCGTCTATTCGTAGTATATTATGAGTGTCGCGCACGTTTCAATGAGTGGGTGCGTAAGTGCACTTGCACTTATTGACATGGTGTCGGAATTTGTCCGATGTCGAAATGTAAATATTATATGTCAGAAAACTGTATCATAATGAGGGTCATTATAACACTATTTTTGTTTTCATTATGAAACAGTTTCTCCCACCAATCAGAGCTCAAGACACAGTTGTGTGACCAATTAGGAGAGGATTAGCATCGCATCTGCGCTGACTTCCATGGCCCCCTATTTTAATTTCACTGTGTGGTTAGTGTCATAGTGGGGTATTCCAGGAGGCCATGGTCAAATGCGTCCCTTGCGCTCTGTTCAGTACATAAAACTGGCTAAATCTCGACAGATATTTATGAATATTTATGTTCGAACATAAATAGTTATAATAATCGTCGAACATAAACAGTCGTATGCAACTTGCCTATAATGGTAATTAAGACACTCGTGTCTTAATTATTGTCATTATAGGCTCGTTGCATAATGTACTATCATGTTATAGAATACTTGAACCCGAACCCGAATCCGGACGGTAGTCATATTTTTTAGCCTTACTCAACAGATAGCGACCGCTACAACGAGAACTATGCCCTAAAGCCATTTTAATGTTTCAAAAATATATAAACGTTTTCATATAAATGTTTTACTGTGATGTTCACGATCCCACGCGATCGATCACCCAAGTGTGTTGTCGATCGACAATTTGGTCACATCTCCTTCAGATCATCATTATTGTATGTGAAACGGATAAAAATCAGAATACTGTGTCGTCATAGCCGATGTAGTTACTGACACGTGTTCTTAGCCGTTTTATTTATGCAGATGTCACGTCATTGGGATCACTTGTTGAGTTGTTGCCTATAATTGGGCGGTTTCAGTATCTCGGTCGGGGTCACATTCTTAACTAACAAGATGTATTCATTGCAGGAGACGGAGCGATGAGTCATCTTGTCCGGACCGACAAATCGCGAACTGCATTGCCATTTTTGAGGGCGCTGGCTGGGCTGAGCTCCCCCTGCGTTGCCATGGAAACACCCCACGTGCTACTCGGCGATGTGGTGCGCTCGTGAAGCCAACACGTGTCTCGCCTTCCTCCCACTCTAATCAAATGCTTAATTCCAAAATGTAATAACAACATTATCATCGACCCAACTCCCTTAATCACTTGCACAAGGTGTCGAGTAAATTAAGATCTGAAATCTTTTTCACTTCGTGTAATCCATAGCAACCAACTGCGAATAGAATGACGCTCATAATTCTTATGAATTTACAAAACAAACAAAAAAGTAAAATACTTGCAGTGGTCGCATTTAAGGAGTCAGGAACGAGGTGAAACGAGACTACTTGGCGAGTAGATTTTACGGCAAGAGGTCTTTCTCAAGTAAACAAGTTATTGATTTACACACATCAAAAAAAGTTTTGCATCACCTCGGTTCCCAGATCTCCGGCATATAGACGTTGACTGTGTATATTGTATCCAAGATACAGTCCCTTTGACTGTTCATAGATGTCACTAAAACTGCTCAAAGATGTAAACAACCATGCATGAGCAGGGCCTATTAGACGGAGGGGGTACGACAGCCGATCAGTTCCAGTCATTCCACCAGGACGAAGGTACGCTGCTCATGTTGTCTGTAGTTCTACCATGCCTAGAAGGTCAATACCGCAGTTCGATCGCGTCCGCATTGATACTTTGTGTCAAGAAGGGCTCTCAACAAGGGAAGTTTCCAGGCGTCTCAGAGTGAACCAAAGCGATGTTGTTCGGACATGGAGGAGGTACAGAGATACAGGAACTGTCGATGACAGGCCTCGCTCAGGCCGCCCAAGGGCTACTACTGTAGTGGATGACCGCTACTTACGGATTGCCGCTCGGAGGAACCCTGACAGCAATGCCACCATGTTGAATAATGCGTTTCGTTCAGCCACAGGACGTCGTGTTTCAACTCAAACTGTGCGCAATAGGCTGCATGATGCGCAACTTCACTCCCGACGTCCATGGCGAGGTCCAGCTTTGCAACCCCGACACCATGCAGCGCGGTACAGATGGGCCCAACAACATGCTGAATGGACCCCACGGAATTGGCATCACGTTCTCTTCACCGATGAGTGTCGCATATGCCTTCAACCAGACAATCGTCGGAGACGTGTTTGGAGGCACCCTGGTCAGGCTGAACGTCTTAGACACACTGTCCAGCGAGTGCAGCAAGGTGGTGGTTCCCTGATGTTTTGGGGTGGCATTATGTGGGGCCGACGTACGCCACTGGTGGTCATGGAAGGCTCCGAAACGGCTTTACGATACCTGAATGACATCCTCCGACCCATAGTGCAACCATATCGGCAGAATATTGGAGAGGCATTTGTCTTCATGGACGACAATTCTCGACCTCATCGTGCACATCTTGTGAATGCGTTCCTTCAAGATAACGACATCGCTCGACTACAGTGGCCAGCATGTTCGCCAGATATGAACCCTATCGAACATGCCTGGGATATGTTGAAAAGGGCTGTTTATGGACGTCTTGACCCACCAACCACTCTGAGAGATTTACGCCGAATTGTCGTTGAGGAGTGGGACAATTTGGACCAACAGTGTCTTGATGAACTTGTGGATAGTATGCCACGGCGAATACAGGCATGCATCAATGCAAGAGGACGTGCTACTGGGTATTAGAGGTAGTGGTGTGTACTGCAATCTGGACCACAAATGCTGAAAGTCTAGCTGTATGATGGTACAACATGCAATGTGTGGGTCTCATGAGCAATAAAACGAGCTGAAATGTTGTTTGTGTTGATCTCTATTCCCTTTGTATTTAACGGTTCCGAAACTCTTGGAACCGAGGTGATGCAAAACTTTTTTTGATGTGTGTATTTCCACGGCTACACTCGTAGCTTAAGAGCTCCTTTACAGTAGCGCCCTACATACAGTAAGATTAGGGATTATAAAAATAGAACATTTCACTAGCATTCACAATATAAATAATAATAATAATAATAATAGTCTAACAATGATAGTAAGAAAAATACAGTAATAATACAATAATAATAATAATAATCATGGAAAATTATATACAAAAGAGTACATACAGACCCAGTATCAGCCTGAAAAACAAACAGCATATACTGTATAAGAAAATATATTAACGTAGGCAGCTTGTCAGCTATTGTCCTGATGTTATAATTGAACAAAGCCGGATGAAAGACGTCTTTTGAGAGCTACAGTGCTTGCAATGTTGACGAACTTATATAACTAGAAGGTGTTGAAGATGCGTGAGGTAGTGCAAATAAAGATACTTCATGGTTCGGTGTATAGGATCTGGAGTGTTAATTTTGTGTATCTATTTTCTCGATTATGAACTGAGTACATTGGTCTAAAGGCATTGTAGAGATATAACAGGGTCTTGGTATGCAATATTTTATGTGTCACAATGGCAAGCTAGATGAATGAATGCAACTGGGCAATGAGAGGGAAGGAGGCAGCCGTGGCGTATCAGAGGGTACCGTCCCGACATTTGCCTAGGGCTGAATATGAGAAACCTCAGAAAATTCTATCGAGGATAACCTATGATGGCGTCCACCTTGTGGTGGAGTGGCCAGCATTCTTGGATTCCCAACTCTGCGAAGAAATTTAATTCTCGTCTGAGGGCTGGAACGGGATCCACTTAACCTAGTGAAGCAGAACTGGCACGTAAAAAAAAAAATCGTTGTGTGTTGGATTTGACTGATGACCTGTGTTTCTGTGGTGATTGTGTGGGAATTGACGTAGATGACCCGGAAGTGAAATATGGTACCATAACGGCATTTACATGGAGAGAGTGTGGAAATTCCAGGGGGAACCACAAACAGGATTGCCAATTTCAGCGCCGGAATTTGAACTACCGATATCAGGTCTCGATCGTAGTTGGTGCGATATTTAACGTAGTCAGATTAGAGACCCCCATACTTCGGGGTGTAGTGACTAGGGGCTGAGAAAGTTTTACTGTTTATCTTCACTAGAACCAGAGAAAGGCTGGGAACGACTGCCACAGAGTAAACAAGCTTTCAATACGTTTACCCCCCTCACAGGTTCTCTGTACATGTTAACGACCCCTACCGGTCGATCTTCAGACCGGTTGTATTGTGTACTACTCACGACGATAATACATTAGTTGGGTCTTTTACCTTTCATGAATTTTGTACCATTTAAACAAGTTAGCACCGCTGCTTTATGCGGTAAACACGCCGCTCATGGCTTTCATATCTCACAGTCCTCAGTCAACATGCCGTTAGTTGAAAATACCGATTGCCTCGAATATTACTCATGTACTGTGAGCCGCAGTTTAATGTCACGTGGGTTCGGCCGTAGCTCAAAAGTATTACGTCAGTTTTCACTACTTTATTGGCAGAACAGAAGTTAACGAACACACTATATTAGTCATGTATATTGTGAAACAACTATTCGGGTTATATTTCTGTTAGCGGAATATCAATTTTAATTTAATAAACATATTTTTCAAATACATTTTGGAAACATGACTTAATGCCTTTCAGCCCCGTGGTCAGTTTAGTGCAGCATAAAGCCATCCAGAATGAATATTTCACAGGATATTTTATTTCAAAATGGGTTTGTAACATAAAAACCATCTAAACCCTGTACAAATATAATTTACAATAGCACTGTAACAGGCGGGGATCTTGCAGTGCAGCCAACATTAAGTACGGAATACGGCGCTAATAATAATAATAATAATAATAATATCGTATGGCCTCGGGTGCCGGGTGCAAGCTTTGTTATTTGACACCCAAAGGGTAGCTTGCATGTCGAATTTCGTTGTTCCTTGAAACACTATGAAAGTCTAGGAGGTTAGATATCTAAGCTCCTTGAACACTATAGCGCTTTCTAGTAGAGAAATGAGGAACTTTGTGTTGGCGGAAACTCCCGAGATTTATTTTGCCATTATGAACACGGCCTACTGAATTCAAATGGGTTCTTTGAATGCCAACATCGTATGACATGGTGTCGTAATTTTTGCCGCGTTTCAAAAGTCACTTATCACGGCCAGGAGTGAACCTGCAAGCTTGGGGTTAGTAGACCGACACGTTAACCACTCACCCACTGTGGCAAGCAATATGGCGCTGAAAGGCAGTAAGCCATTAACTTAATGCTTTTCTCCGCTAATCGCGCTACATGTAGCAGTGGGTTCTGGCTTAAACAGAAGGCTGACTTAATTCTTTCCTATGCCGTCCCATGGCCTTGGGTCAATACTCCAGAATACTAATTTTCAGCAAATGACCATTAATGCTTTTCAGCTCCGACCGACTCAATTAGTACGTAAAGAAAGGAAAACTCATCAATAACAGACGAAGCTTTCGATTATTAGGTCGTGTTACATTTAAAAAATACAAGCCGTAAACATAAATTTCTCTTTAGGTTGGTAGGGTCCTCCTCGTGGCGCAGTGGCTAGCATTGTTAGCTGTCATTCCTGAGGTTCGGGTATGATACCCGGCGCTCCCAACACATTTAATTCCGGTCTGGGGGCTACACTCAGCCTCGCGAGGGAAGAGAAGGGATGTATTCCCGCCTCATCCATCCTGAAAGTGGTTTTCCGTGGTTTCCCACTTCTACTCCAGGCAAATGCCGGGATGGGTTCTAGCTTGAGATCACAGCCGCATCCTTCCAAATCCTTTCCTGAATTACAAATACACACTCTACCACAGACACCACACAAGTTCACTTCGCTAAATGACCACGCTCTTAAATGAAACAACAACAACAACAACAACAACAACAACAACAACAACATGTGTACAAGATTTGGAGGTAATAATAGTGGGCATTAGAGTAAAATGTAGGCCTCTTCTTGAAAGAAATGAATGTGATTCCCTCAAATTCAGTGTTTAACCCTAATCATGACGTCTCTGCTAGAGCACAACAGCGACACCTCATTCCGCACGAAGGAAGACATACTGTACATCCCATACAGCGTAAGCCTATCATCATTATATATATTATTTCAATAGTATAGATCCCTCCTGTGGCGCTCACAAGCGAACTATCGTGACAAATGAGCATTCAAATGAAAGAGAATAGACATTAGCAGTGACTAATTGCACTCTAATTTCATAAATATCTATAATTTCTTTAAAAAATTACTTTTAAAAATGTACGAAGTGTGCGATTTGCAGATACTGTTGCTGTAGGAAAATACGCTCCATAATTGCTATCCACCTCATATTTTGGCCGCTGTGACGACTGTTTCATGTCATATATCCAGAATATCAGAATATATTCAGAGTCACCAGAGCTGCCAACTGTAGTAAGTTATTCTATTAGGCTACACAATTTCAGGTGTATTTCAAACTGCAGTACTTAGAAATGTTAGTATTATCAACTTTATTTCGTCATTATTCTAGATAGGTCTATAGCGATTGGTATGAATCTTAAATTTTAAGAAAAGTACGCTCTTTAGTTCGTCACTGACCACTTGTTTCTTATAAATACATCCTGTGGTTACACATTTCGAATACCATGCACGTTTAGTGTTCTTGTTTGGAGATTCCTAGTGAAATCGTGTGCGGAAATGTCTTTCAACAGTGATTACAGACTTCGTGTCATTTTAACATCCTGAGGTCTTTCCTTTATCATTTTGCATGGATTTCAGAAACAGTAAATCAAAGGAATGAGAACTCAAATCGTATTTCATAAATATCGAATAACCGGTGAGTGTTACAGCTAAGCTGTCAATCAATGGACTCAGCACACAAATGACATTAGCAGTGAGGAATTGCATTCTAATTTCATAAATATATTTTTTTGTAATAAGTGTGCGATTTGCAAATACTGTTGCTGTCGGAAAATATGCGACATCATTGCTGTTCAGTTCACATTTTGCCGTTGGGTTTGCCGGGGAAAGCGAGATTTCTTGCACGGGTCCGCTAGTGATTCTTCTTATTGGTCTGAACGAAGTAAACGAAAGAGTGATCAATCCTGGCAGTCTTCTGAAAACTGAGAGCTAACGAGGAGTAAATGACGCTGAATACAACACCAAAACTAATTAATCTCCAGGTATCATTGATCGGACTACATTTTAAGCGGTTACGGAAGCAGGGTCGCACCCTGAGCTCGCAGAGGTCAGGTCATGCAATTGGAACTCCTTTAAATTCCACATCCATCCCGTGTCGCCAGTTGTACCTCAATGAATACCAATGTGCTTACGTCATGTCGTGTCCACTATATGCGCATTTTCTAGCAGACCTCATTTGAGCTGAATTACTAGAAATAGCAAGCCCACTTGTATTACATCACCGCTGCTGAAACCTAAGATGACGTTTCTCCTAGTGCGAGTATAATTGCAGTTCCTAACTGTTAAATGCAGTCGTATTCCGGAACACCAATTTTAATAAGAGATATAGCGAGTGTTGGGTAGAGGAGAAATCTGGGCAGAAAGAACACACAAACCTTGATGTTCACATTTTAACACCCTTAAGGGGCTCGGGAAGTATGGATCAACATTTAAAAAAATACTGATTGTTATTATTAATCTGTAAGACACTGGGACCTTTAGTATAAAAACGGTTCAGAAACAGAGAAGATAAGTTCTATGAGTTGAACCTAAAAAATAAACTCTTTTATAGTTTCCTCAAACTTAAGTCAGTTTGTTCATTACTGGCCAATAGCTGACGGTTGTTGACCAATAGAAGGCTTCCTCTATCACTCTACGTGGACTCCTAAGTCCCGCCCTGGCAGCTGGATCGTGTCTCACGCAGGTGTCAAGTGTCCAGTGTTGCACATCTGAACGTAGTTCTGTCCAGTCTCGCTCCTTACTCTCAGTGGCTACGGTTGAAAGTTGACAACGCTGCGAAATCCTTGGCTCCAGGCAGCCATGGAATTTTAGCATATCCGCCCAGCGAGGTGCATGCTAGTGAGGAAAGTGAGGGAACTATACAGTATAAAGCCAGTTAAATGTAATAGAACTTGAACTAGGTTCGAACCTGTATTCTTGGGACTCAGTGGCACTAGTCCGAATCTCCTAAATAGCTGAGGCTGAAGGCAGTGAATTATTATCGTTTAGTTTTATTAAACGCAAGTGCCAAACTTTGATTCGAGTGAGATGACTGTCTGTCTTGACGAACATAGGTGAGTTACTCCCTGTGATCCCGCATGGTAAAGCCAATGCAGCGCCGTGCGGTCTGACGCCGAGCGACGCCAGAAAGCGGCTAGGCTATGAATAATGTAGCACCTGGCTCTTAGCACCTCAGCCGCAGCCAGTGCGTCGCGTAAGCCTGTAACATTAGTTAACCCGGCCTAATAGCACTCGCTTTGCACTTCCTTATGCAACTATTAGCAAGTGATTACTTCCTTACTTATGACGATATTATAATATCTCAGATTTTAGTTGCTCTTATTATTATTATCTATTACTAATATCATTATCTTTCTTATTATTATTCTTTGTTATGCCCATTCAAAGAGCGCGTTTGAACTTGTTAGTCGGCCTGATGGTTTTCGCCTTCTTATCCTCCCAAATATCTTTATGTATGCACTGAGCTGCATCTTGCGTTGTGTGAATTTGTGTGATATTTATTTCTTGGAGGGACGCCTTAGTTTCTTCTAGCCAGTTTATTTAGACCTTCTTTGAGTTGGTTATTTTAAATAATCTTTTAGTTTGTCTGTCGCTGTCCATTCCATAGATATTGCCATAGAATTTCAGACATCTCTTATGTACATCAGTGAACCGGTCAGTTAAGGAATAAAGGTCCGCTTTTCTCCTAATAATCCACATTCCATTTTCTCTGGTGGGACCATAAATTTTCCGGAGAATTTTCCATATTATTATTATTACTATTATATAAAGGTTTCACGATTTCTTATGATGTAGGAGCAGATGTCTGTTGGTGTGATTTTGGCACTTCTGAGATCAATTTCGACCTGTATAACTCAGACTGTTGTCACTTTAAGTTTGTCAGAATTCTCTTCGTTTATCGGTCGTCATTCAGTCTCATGATGTGGCCGTAAAACCACAGTCGTCGTTTGCGGAGATCTGTCTCGATGTTGGAGCATCTCTCTGTGATTGTAGACGATATCCTTCACCTGTGAGTTTAGGACCCAAGATTTTCCGGATGATTTTTCTCTCCGCCTTCATGATGTTTTCGAGATCCCCTTTGTAGTTGAGATTTAAGGTCTCGCTGGCGTAGAGTGTCTCGGGTTTAATGACAGTCGTGTAGTGACGATTTAAAAAAAATAGTATTATTATTATTTATTCTACAAACAGGTTGTCGGCTACTCCCGTACATTCGAACTATTTGTTCATATTAAACGATGAATGTGAATGCTTAACGACATAGAAAATGTGTTTCTCGCACCTATACTGAAGACGTTGGCAATAACATTGAGGGCACTCAATGTCCTGTTATGCTCAACGTGAATGATCCGATGACAGTGTAGACATTTTGACCAGGAACAGGAGAGCGGAAGCTACCAACGTGCCCACTAATTGTCAGTCTGCACTTGCCCTGTGATCTTGTCTTGTTTCCTGCGACACGCCAGGCCGCAGTGCGGACCGGACTGAACCGGGGCGGGGCTACCGCCTCGTTCCTTGGGGAAATTAAACCAATACGGAATGGGATCATCATTTGAATGAATAAATCTAAACAAACATCTACGTAAAATAATTGATTTCACATCGAACAAGAATATTTTAGGCGGCTTCGGTGGCGTACTTGGTAGTATGCTGAGCTTCTATGCCCAAGATCGCGGGTTCAAACCCGGCCGAAGTCGTCGGATTTTTAAGAGCGTTACATATCCCTCAGTATGCCTTCCTTCTGAGGGGAAGTAAATCCGGTGGTCCCATGTCATTAGATTTATGGCATGTAAAAGAACCTTCCACTAATTACACTGGTGTGAAGGTAAATTATAGGTTAGATTTGACTAACGCTCTTAGGTTCCAAAGTTCGTCGCCAGGAGTCGACTGCGGTGGCATATAGCAACAGAATTCAGAACTAGTTGGTCGTTGACGGTGGCGTTTGATAGCAAAAGTAGAAACTACTTGAAAATCGAATGTCTACAGTCCTTACTTGAATTAAAACAGATAACACACACTAATACAGCCATCACAATTAACACCGGTTATCAGACAGATTCTACACACACCCAAAGTACACGGGGCTACATGATCGCGTTGTCGCAGGCCCTAAACTGAGAAACCAACCAACCAGAGTATTTTAGGGGAACGAAAGTCTCAGACTTCCAGCCCTTCTTACGAGGATTGGCGACCTCGGGATGGCAGCTGAGTGCTGTATCCACTTACTTGTGCCGGGCTCCTCTCTACCATTTTGCCTCGTGTACTTGTTTGTGTATATATATATATCATTATCTGATAACCTGTGTTATTGTGGGTCAGTAGTAGTAGTGTGTGCACGGTATTTGCAATCGAGGCGAGGATTGTGAAGGAGGTGGCCGTGGCCTTAAGTTAGGAACCATCCCGGCATTTGCCTGGAGTTAAGGTGGGGAAACCACTTCCCGGACAGCTGAGGAGGGAATCGAACTCACTTCTTCTCAGTTTTGCCTCAAGTTCCAGCCTTCAGACCAAAATGAAATTTCTTGACAGAGCCGGGTATCGAACCTGGACCTCCGGGGTGACAGCCAAACTGGAAGCTTAATTACAGAACCTGATATTTCATAAACGTGTTTGACGTTTGTTACCATATAAGAATAAAGACTGAATAACGGCGCGGGGCACATTTTGTGAATATGACAGTCGAGCGACTGGGTGAATGACTCGTACGAGTTGTGAGTTAAAATTCCGGCCTCGGCAGCACGGGGTAAACGCTGTGAAGGGGGTTTACCATCACTCACCCCAGACAACAGGGGAGTGATACCACGTGAGACATAGACCTACTACATTGGATTTCCCATTCCTAGTCCCTCACATTTTCAGGAGTAGCCTACCCTTTTCTTTTGGTCAACAGAGAAAGCTACTAAAGAATTTGGGCCACACGAGAAAAATAACACCTAATCTATGCATCAGTTTTCTCTTCTGTTGCTGCTGTATTTATGCTCATCATCAGTTTGTCCGCCTGATGGCAGGTTTCCCGATGGTCGGTCTCTCCACCTTATCCGGTCTTCAGCAGCACGTTTCATCAGCTCATAAGATTTATCAATCTTGATGGAATCCAGCATCAGAAACCTTCATCTTCCTCTTCGGATTTTCCCTTGGACTGTCCCTTCTAATGCACTCTTCACCAAACCATCTCCTCTTATGCAGTGTCCAATCCAATTCATTTTCCTTTTCCTTGTCTTCTTTAGCATCATTCTGTCTTCTCCTACTTCCTCATTTCTCACTTTGTCCTTCCAACTTATTCTCCCCATTCTCCTCCAAAGCCACATTTGGAAAGCCTCTATTCTTCTCTCGTCTTCTTTCCTAAGTGTCCAAGTTTCCGCTCCGTACATAGCTACACTCCAAACAAAACATTTCAATAATCTCTTCCTTAGGCTTCCTTTCAGTGCTCCACAATTATTATTATTTTCTTACTGAAGGCTTCTTTTGCTGTTGCAATTATTGTTTTTATTTCTTTATTGCATATCATTTCTTGTGTAACCCAACTTCCTAGGTATTTAAAACTATCTACTTGTTCAATTTCATCTTCTAATTTTATTGTTTTGTTTTTTTCACCTTAACCACCTATGACAATACATTTCGTTTTTTTTTCTCATTTGTTTTCATCCCATATATTTTACAGATTTTATCTAGGTCTTTCAACATTTGTGTTGCTTGTCTTTATACTAGATATATAGATGGATAAAGCCTTTATTGGTGGCGAAGTTAGGGCTCAAGGCCCTCTCTTACACATAACCACTAGAAGACTACATGACTTATAATTACAAATACCAATAGCACAACTAATATTAATAGCAATAAGAATAGTGATAATATGAATAATGGTAGAATCATTCATTTCAAAATACACAAAGTAAAGTACCCTTAAATTACGCAACTACAGTGATCCAATCATTCATCTCATACCGGGTGAGTTAGCCGTGGTGGTTACGGCATGACTGATGGCAGTCACTCACATCCGGGAGGCGAGGAGGTTCGAATCCCCCCGCCGGCAACCTTGAAGATGGTCTTCTGTGGTTTCCCATCTTCCTTCCAGGCAAATGCCGGGGTTGGTCCCTAACTATAGGCCACAGCCGCTACCTTCCAACTCCTCGTCCTTACAATCCAACTTCCCTCCTTCCCTCCCCAACGGTACTTGTAGCTCACCCATTGGGTGTCCGTCTCGAAGCAGCTACAAAACTGGCGAGCCGAACATGTCCTCGGACACTCCCGGCACTAAAAGCCATACGCTAAAAAAAAAAAAAAAAAATCTCATACATTCATTCGTCCATTCAATATTTATCCAGGAAGTCAGCGGGATCCACCCAGCGAAGCCACTTTATACTAGAGCTGGTAATTGGCGATGTTCGGTTGGTCGATTAATAATCGATTAATTGAATTTGAAATTAGTCTAAAACGATTAATCGAATAATCCACTGGCCGTTAAATCGATTAACCTACTAACCAAATAATAGATTAATTGATTAGTACACACGAGATAAGAAAAGAAGTATAAATGATAGGTCATCATAATATGTAAGCAACAACCAAATAAGAGTCGGTGACAGTGGAAAGACAAACATCAATCAAATTGGGAAGGGAAAAAGGGCGGCTTCGGTGGCGTAGTTGGTAGCATGCTGAGCTACTATGCCCAAGATAGCGGGTTCAAACCCAGCCGAAGTCGTCGGATCTTTTAAGAGCATTAAAAATCCCTCAGTATGCCTTCCTTCGGAGGGGAAGTAAAGCCGGCGCGGCGGTCTCATGTAATTGATATATGGCATGAAAAAGAACCTTCCTCTAACTACACTTGTGTGAAGCCAAATTATAGGTTATATATGACTAAAGCTCTTAGGTTACAACGTTCGTTGCCAGGAGCTGACTGCGATGGCATTTAGTAGCCACGTCCGCAGCTAGATGTCGTGGACGGTAGCATTTGGTAGCAAAAGTAGGAACTACTGGAAAAAAGTTAATCGTCTACAGTCCTTACCTGAATCATAGATAACACACACTAATAGAGCCATCACAATATTAACACCGGTTATCAGACAAATTCTACACACACACACAAAGTACACGGGGCGACATGGCCGCGTTGTCGCAGCCCCTAAATTAAGGAACCAGCCAACCAAATTGGGAAGGCTTTCGAAAAAGGAAAACGAAGAGTTCTCAGCAAAGATTTTAAATTCTTGTTCAATGTTTGCAATTTAGGACAGGAAAAATATTGTTTTAACTTACTTTATTTTAGCTTAGTTTTTACAAAGAAAGTACATCATTTTTTAAAAACAAAAGATACAATATATTTTAATTAATTAATAGTACATTATGCAACGAGCCTATAATGGCAATAATTAAGACACGAGTATGCTTATAAAACGAGCGTATGCGAGTTTTATAATTTCCATACGAGTGTCTTAATTACCATTATAGGCGAGTTGCATACGACTGTTTATGTTCGAACATAAATATTCATAAATATCTGTCGAGATTTCGCCAGTTTTATGTACATAACAGAGCGCATGAGACGCAGGGAATGCCTTGTATTTGACCATGGCCTCCTCGATTACCCTACTATGACACTAGACCAGGCAGTGAAATTTAAATTAGAAGGCCGTGGAACTCAGCGCATCTAATTATCTAATTGGTCAAACAACTGCTTCTTGAGCTCTCGTTGATGGGAGAAACTGTTTCATAATGAGAAATAGTGTTATAATGATCCTCATTATAGTACAAGACATATAATAGTCAGGGTCGAACATAAATGTTTATTTTGCTTCTGTGAGAGCGTGGAGAAAAGACCGATATATTAATCGATATCTGTAACAATTAATCGATTCTTCTGCTTCGATAACTAATAAAATTACTCGTTTAAAATTACACGCGTGCGGACACCACAGATCAGACAGATTACGCGCATAAAACATAAGGGGCCGATGACCACGATGTCGCAAGCTCATATGAAATAACAACGCTGAGAATGAAGCGGTCATGAACTTGAGCAAGGCAGCTAAAATAGGAAAACAATGTCAGTGATGACAGATTAACATAGTCGGGCGTTGTGAAGTTTTAAGGTACCGTATGCCTCACGGCCGGACTGAGTGTAGTTTTCGCCCGTTTGGCATCTTTTATTAAAGGTCCAGTAATATCTACCTCAATCCTAGAACTACTCATGACAGCTGCGGTCATCTCATCAAAATGTTATCAGAAACACCGAAGTGCACGAGGTCGATGATCAGTAGGCTTAAGTCCCAAGCCCCTAAAAATAATTCAACAAGAAGAAGTAATCCTAGTTCTCAACTCACGACTCCGCCCGGGATCTCGTCTTATTACAGAACAGAAGTAGCACACTTGTGAGAACCGTCTTATTGTTTGTATACTAATGGTTCAAGTTCACATCCATTTAAACACTTGCGCGCGGTTTCATTCAAACAAAGCTAAAGCAGATATTATCTCGTATTGTTCCAAGGTTACTGCAATTAAACCTTCACTTAATGTTCGGTTTCGTATTTAAAATGTACGTAGGCCTAAATCTTTAGCGGGACACTTGCGAAAGTCAGTGGTGAACCTCGAAGGATTTTCGTGTGAAGTACATTGTAGGTGCATCCTTCCCTGTTCTTAGTGGACGGAAACGAAGATAATAATAATAATAATAATATCACAGGTGATCATCGCTTGGGCGCGTTGGAAATGTTCCAGCGAAGCGCATTAGCAGGATTTATATCACACATGGCAAACGCCAACCACAACCTATAATATTCGTTCGTGTATAGCACTGTGATATTATTAAACCGCCTTCTGTAGTCTCAGGGTACGTATTGAGATTCGGGTCCCAAAGATCCTCGGTTCGATTCCCAGCTCTGACAAGAAATGCAATTCTATTTTGAGCGTTGGAACGGAGCATACTTCCCCTCGTGAGATGAGATTGGTTTGATTCCCTCCTCAGACTTCTTAGAAGTGGTTTTCCTTGGTTTCCAGTTCTACTCTAGTCCAGGACTGACCAACCTACGGCCCGCGCCGTGTCGCCAAATCTTTGAAACAAGTTCCAATCGTCGCACTGAACTAATTTATCATGAACTTTATTTCATAATTTGATTAATAGTTGTGTCAAATGAGTATAAATACCCACTCTTTGTCATTCATGCTGTATGAGTGTATTGAATAGCACCGGTAGTGTAGTCGGTAGCATGCTGAGCTTCTATGCCCAAGATAGCGGGTTCAAACCCGGCCGAAGCCGTCAGATTTTTAAGAGCGTTAAAAATCCCTCAGTATGCCTTCCTTCGGAGGCGAAGTAAAGCCGGCAGTCCCATGTCATAGATTTATGGCATGTTGAAGAACCTTCCACTAATTACACCTGTGTGAAGCTAAATTGTATAGGTTAAGCATGTTAACAACGCTCGTAGGTTCCTACGTTCCTTGGCAAGAGCCGACTGCGGTGGCGTCTAGTAGCTAAGTTCTGAACTAGGCCTAGTAGTCGTTGACGGTGGCGTTTCGTGGCAAAAGTAGGAACCATTTGAAAAATTCAAAGTTGCAGTCCTTACTTGAATTAAAAGCAGATAACACACACTAATAGAGCCATCACAATTAACACCGGTTATCACACTGATTCTACACACACCCAAAGTACACGGGGCTACATGACCGCGTTGTCGCAGCCCCTAAACTAAGGAACCAACCAACCTTTCTTTCTTTCTTTCTTCGGCTTTTCCCAATTAATTGAGGTCGCCGGAGCCAACCAGGCTCATTTTGATTTTGGCCCGATGCCCTTCCTGACGCCACGTGATTTTTCAGGTGAAAATTTCACCCCGCTGTCACCGGGATTCGAACTCCGGCCGTCCGGGTGAAAGACGAGCAGCTAAGCCACCGCGCCATCACGCTCCCCTCATTTGATCCTTGTGAAAATACAGATGAATCAGAAGATAATTTGAGATTCGCAACTTAGGTGATCCTAAAATAACAGCGGTGAACGCTCGAAGATCCTGCGTGCCACTTGTGTAGATAGGACTCGGAACGCGTCTTCCATCCTAGTCTCCAGGAGAGGGTATATCTACTTTTCTAAAATAAATATTGGTTTGGCTTTTGGCGTTAAATTGACATGCAGACAGCTCCAAATTTTAATCATATCTGTATTTTTTATTCACACAAGCACTTAGGAAATTGACTTTAAGTTAAGGACATCACGAATACCCATGCCCCGGGTCGGATTCGAACCGGCATCGCTCAGTTCTAGAGTCACACGCTCTGACCCTGAGCTACGCCTGTCGGCTATAAGCCTGCAACAATTTTCGCCATGCGGATATACAACCTGTGACAATACTTGTCCTGGAAACTTTGTAAGAAGGCGTCCTTTGGGATGGTGTTCAAAAGGCTCGTCACGTTGCGTTCGGTGAATTAAGTCAGAACGGTCGAACTAGCAACATTTGCGACACGCAACGCAACGTACAGCTCCCGTTTGACGCAGTGCGTGTTTAGAAGGATGAATGTATGCAACCTAACATGCACACCTGTTCGGGGGTTGCAGTGAGTAGGATGAATTTATGCAACCTACCATGCACAACTGTTTGGCGGGTGACAGTGAGAAAGGTGAATGTTCTGTGGAATGGAATGGCTCATCTGAAAACCATCGTCACGGGCGACGAGACCTGGTGTCTGAGGTACGACCCCGAAGTCAAGCGTCAAAGTATGATATTTTACCGTTATATTTTTCATGGCAAATGTAAGATGATGATTTAAGCTAATCTCATTCAAATTAGGTCATTTAAGCATAATTAACACTCCTGATTGTAATGGGTTGCCGTCTTTCGTTTACTTCGATCAGACCAATAAGAAGAATCACTAGCGGACCCGTGCGAGAAATCTCGCTTTCCCCGGCAATTCTGGCTGTATAACACTAATTTCAATCATACCACATGACATACATAGCCTAAGGGAGCGATTTTCTCCTCAAATATTTAAATGTGTTGCTTTAGGTCTAATACTTTATGCTTTATCTAAAATATTATTGTTAAGCCAGTAGATTCTGATAACAGTCGTGCGGATGCGGATAACGTTTTGTTTATCCGCACAGGGCTCTATCCTATAGCTACTTGATATGCACTGGTTGGTCAAATTAGGAATTCGCATACAATCATCTGAAAGGGGTAGGTAGGAGGGGGAGATTGTGTGGCATTACAGCATGTTGCATGAAATGCCTAAAGACTTCGTACAGCGCGGAGCAGAGCTGGTAACTTCACACTTCAATACCTGCCCAACTGCGTGAACACATCTCTCCAGTGGAAAGTGAAATACACTGAGGAAGTCATCGATCGCTAATGAGAATGCGTGTGAGTCATGCAGCTAGGCAACACACTCGACGCGCAGACTCGCCGGGCTGCAGAGCGAACAGGCATTCCAATGGACTTGCTCGCTAGCAGCCCGCAGCCAGCCACCTCATCTTTTGAGTTTCGTTTCATTTTCATATTCCGTCAGTTCACATACTTAGGGTGTTTCTTGGGAAAGGTTGAGGTGGTCTCTGAGGTCCTTAAAAACAAGTAGCGTTGGCCTTGAAAACCCAAGATTGCGGGCTCCATCTCAGATCAGTCCATTGCCATTTAGGAGGGTCCACATGCGGCAAACTTGTGTGTGTGTCTTTGCAGTCAAAAATCCCCCCAGGATCTGTCACAGCTGTTAAATGAGACGTTAATTGCACATTATTATTATTATTATTATTATTATTATAAAAAAGTTAAGGGTTAACCATCCCTTTTATCTCCGTAGGTAGGGGTGCTGGTTTTTTTGTTTTGCATTGGAGCTCGTATTTAAACACTATATCAGATGGCAACTATCTTTATGTCGGGATTCGATCCACCAACCTTGGGTACCGGAAATACGGTTATTACAACTTTCGTTAAACTGCCGGCCCATGAACTAATTGTACGTTTTATTAAATGAATTATCTTCTTTATGAACGAAATGTTACAATTAAGAGATAGATTTTATAACTTTTTATGAGCTTTGAATTTCTATATAGAGACTGCTAAACACGTTTGATTTCTCATTATTTTAATATAATTAGGTGTGTTATTCTTAGAACTCGGCAATGTTTCTAGGATTATACCATGTCTTGTGTGGGGTTTCGTCTAGGACAACAAGCTGGCTCATCAGCGGGCTCGTGGTGTCCGTGCCTGGGCCCCCACAGGAGTAGCGAACTGCGCACTACCTCCCCTTTTATGAAGCACACCTGCGATTCTTTACTGCGAGAGCTAAAAGCTGGAGCAGCTTTAACCTCCCTATGAAGGCTTCCAAAAAGATGAATTAACTTTCACGGCCAGTGAATTAAAACTCGGCATTATTTCTAGGTTTATGCCGTGTGTCTTGTGTGGTTTCGCCTAGGACAGCAAGCTGGCTCATCAGCCAGAACATTGAACATCGAGGTAATCTGACCAGTTTTAGGTAGAGCACAACCACGCATATACGCATCCGCGCAGGACTTTACTTATAAGAACTTCTTGGATTAAATGCCGTTTTTGAAAAGCCAAGTGATGTTTCAAACTGTGCTACAGTATATGTCTGGCAGCGGCAGCCCTGCACTTGAGATATCGACCAGCTGCACTCAATGGGGGGAAGTTTGGGTTGTGTTCCCACTTCGAGTCACGACCACGCCACCTCACTTTGGAAATAAAACACAGTCATATCAGATCAATGTGGCACGCACAAGCATCATCTTAATCTAGGGATACGTCCGTCCAGGTTACTGGGGTAGATACATCAATGTTGCAGCCCTAATGTATTTATTTATCCTATGGCTGTTAGTGCCGGGAGTGCCCGAGGACATGTTCGGCTCGCCTGAGTCTGTAGCTGCTTCCAGTGGACACCCTTAGGGTGAACTACAAATTCCGTTCAATTTCGAATAGTTCCAACTTTCGCTGCCGGATACCAATGACACCTAGTGGTGAACGTTGGAACTTTGATAGAGCGTTCCGACGAAATCTAACCTAAAACTTTAGCTTCACACAAGTTTGAGAACCATTATCTGTAAATAATCTGCAATCATTCAAAGGCTAGTGACCGCTTTGTCACCATGTTGTACAAAAGAGCATTTGGAATTTGTTAGGTAACGTGTTCTCTCTTTTATTCAATGTCTATAGCAGTGTGTGTAGAATCTGTCTGATAACCGGTGTTAATTTTGATGGCTGTATTAGTGTGTGTTATACGTTTTTAATTCAAGTAAGGACTGCAGGCATTCAATTTTCAAGAAGTTCCAACTTTTTTCCACCAAACGCCACCGTCGACGACAAGTAGTTGTGAACTTGGTTACTAGATGCCACCGCAGTCGGCTCCTGGTGACGAACGTTGGAACCTAAGAGCGTTAGTCAAATCTAACCTATAATTTAGCTTCACACAAGTGTAATAAGTGGAATGTTCTTTTCCATGCCATAAATCTATGACATGGGCCCACCGGCTTTACTTCCCCTCCGAAGGAAGGCATACTAAAGGAATATTTAACGCACTTAAAAAATCCGACGACTCCGACTGGGTTTGAACCCGCGACCTTGGGCATAGAAGCTCAACATGTTACCAACTACGCCACGGAAGCTACCTGTGTAGCTGTAACTATGCAGGTAGTGGATTCGGATTGCGCAAATTGTTGTGGTCTTGTCTTCCCAATTGTATTCAAATATTAGAAGCCATATTTCAGCGTTGCTTAAGTAATCTGTTGTTGTTGTTGATTCTTTAGGGGCTTTGCGATAGGCTACTTGGGTGTGGAGAATTACTATGACAACCTGTATCACTGTGATGTCATACGATGTTGGCGTGCCAAAGAACCCATTTGAATTCAGTAGCCCGTGTTCATAATGGCAAAATTAATCTCGGGTTTTCCGCCAACACAAAGCTCCTCATTTCTCTACTAGAAAGCGCTATAGTGTTCAAGGAGCTTAGATATCTAACCTCCTTGACTTTCATAGTGCTTCAAGGAATATCGAAATTTGACATGCAATCTACCCTCTGGGTGTCAAATAACAAGGCTTTCATCCAGCACCCGAGGCCATACAATATTATTATTATACTGTGATGTCTGTACTAATGTGTTTACTTGTAATTGAGAAAGGATTCTGGAAGGAAGTGGCCGTGGCCTTAATTTAGGAACCCTCCCGGCATTTGCCTGGAGTAGACGTGGGGAAACCACGGTAAACCACTTCCGGGATGGCTGAGGTAGGAATCGAACCCCCGTTTCTTCTCAGTTTTGCCTCACGAGGCTGAGTGTAGGCCTACTCCGTTCCAGCCCTCAGACCAGAATTAAATTTCTTGGCAGAGCCGGGAATTGCACCCGGGCCTCCAAGAGTGCTAGAGGTGGACATAGAAAGAAGTGAAGTGTTCAGGGGAAGAAACATTATTGTATAATCGTGTAATTTAATGCGTGAAGATGTATATGCAACGGGGAAATTAATGAAAGAGTTCTCGGAACTGGAAATAGGAAAACCGGGTGAGCGCTGTGCGTGCAGACGTCTCAGATGTGCTGGTGTCGCGTGACCACGAACACGAGTCTCCGGAGTGAAATAACGATTTCAATGTCAACCACGCACGGAATTCCCTCAGCCAATGCACGTTTCCTGTACTCTGAAATATGTTAGCCTTCCCCGTGAACAGACGCACGGAAACTATTACAAGCATCAGAAGTTTCCTTTTGAATCTAAAGGTTTTTGAGTCCTTAATACCTCGTAACTAAGGAAGGAGATCAGTCACCAACTATAAGAACCAGACAGTCGCTACGAAGACGCGAATTCCCTTTAAATGTTTAAACTTCGCTTGGCCGCATTGTTGGTTGTGTAATCACCAGGTTATTAAAAGTCCCATAGGTGAACTTATGTTAATAGCCTCTATCAACATACAAAATTTCAGTCTGTTTGCTGTAATAGATTCGTAGATATTGAGAACTGCCTAAATAGTTCGTATGGTCGCCATGTTGGATTGTTATATGTGTAGGCCATAGAGTTATGTACCATTAGACTAGATGAAGATTATTGCGTAGGTTCATTATTCAAACCTTCACTTTGATATCATGAGTAGGAGACAAGAAATAAAAACTAAAATGTCGTACTTCCGCCATCTTGAGATTGTGTAAACAATTGAACTAGGTTAGATGCCAGTGCATTACAATGTGTACACACATTTGCTATACCAAGATTCACTGCGTTCGGATGGTTAAAACGCGAGAAAAGGCTATTTAAAAGTTTCAACTTCGCTTGGCCGCCATGATAGTTTTGTACTGAACAGGTTTATGAAAGTCATATAGATGAAGTTTCCCTTTATCACCGTACAAAATTTCAAAGTGATATCTGTTACTGTTGCGGAGATATAGAATGCCTGTGAAATATTTCGCGCGGTCACCATGTTGGATTGGTGAAACGTAGGCTATCAAAATTTGAAAGGCACGGTCAGGGTTGGACGAAGTAGTAGTATGCACTTACCAAGTTTCATTGAAATCGCTTTGGCTGTTTAGAATGTATTAGGTGGACACACATACACACACACGGACAAAAGGTATAGCACCAGCTGTCTCGATGGCAGATGACATACAACTTGATCCAGTTGTCTCCTCCGAGTAGAAAGATGTAAGATTCTGATGTGACAGATTATGCTTGTGTTTGAGGAAAAAGAGACCAAACCCGACAACATGCGCTACGGTACCGCGGTTAATTGCACAGCCAATCGCTCGGAAGGAAGAGGGGACTGTGATGCGTGTTGGATGGTGGAGTAAGCCTCTCTAATACCGTAGTATCAAAAGGTTTAATTGGCGTTACTCTACTTTGTGGCTTCTTTCTGATAAGGTCCCTCATGAATTGGGGGAGGAAATTCTGCCTTTCATCACTCAGAGGAGCCTTGTCAGAAAGTCAGGCATGCCAATGGCTTCTGTTGCTATGTTCCTTACAGACGAATGCTTTCTGGAGGAGGTCCAACTTCGTCCCTTACCATTCCGAGTGAAAACACCATAATTGCGTATTTCTTGCCACTACTCAGCGTTCTCTCACTGTTGATTTGCAGCTTAAATCTTATCATAATTCATTGTAGCTAAGCAAGGAGATCAGTCACCAATATGGCCAACTATAAGAACCTGACAGTCGCTACGAAGACGCGAAAAGTCCTCTCCGGGTTGTCGTTACAGAGAATAGCAAAAACGAATCGCTCTTAATTTGTCCCGCCTCTGAATTCTTACACTTTATAAAGTAGTCTAAATAATCTTGGTTATCAAACAGGAAGGAGGTTCTGAGTGTCACCCCTCACCGCGCTCTTCAGCTACAATTTGGAAGTTCTCAGCGCGGTCTCACTTTAAGTATTACTTTACACCCAGGGGCGTGGTGGCTCGGCGGTCTAGCTGTATGCCTCTCACCAAGGCGGTCCGGGTTCGATTCCCGGTTAATGCATGTGAGATTTTCGAAGTGAAATGCCATGTCCTGTGGTTCGGATTCCACGTAAAAAGGAGGTCCCGTGGCGCATGATCTCTAGATTAACGGTCACGTTAAACTACAAGCTTCCTTCCTTTTTTTTACTTTACACCCAATATCGGCCTTGACCAGCACAAAGCTAATGTGTTTAACGATATGAACATCCTACTTGATTTAAAAGAAATACATTGAAATGGTATGCGAAGGGAGGAAAGCTTCGCAACTATTTTAGTGCAGATTTCGACGTTTACATATCCTACCGCACAGCATACGAGCATTTCGTCTCTATCCTGTAGGATTATAACTTGAACTTGTACACACTGGCCTTACTGACATATACTCTAAGTGCACCAGCCTAGTAATTGAAAGGTGTCGGGTTCGATTTTCTAGGAATTCAATTCAAACATCCGCCATACGTGCTTTTTGAGACGTGCAGGTGGCTTGTTGGAGAGCGTGCGTGCTTGCAGTAGCACAGGTCAGAGTTAACATCGCCGAGACTCGTAAAAAAAGCAGGGTTAAGCCGCCAACCAGTGACTCCCAGGCACGCACTCTTCTAACAGGTTGAACGCTGCCTGCTCCAAAAGCTTTGCCCGGTGCCAAACCAGATAGATCTGGAATGTGGGATACATTTATTTTCTCAACGTATGCTAAACCGTGGGATTATATTATTATATCTGTATTAGTGTGTATGGCTGTACTTATTTGGGACGAAAGTATTGAAAAAAGAGTTATAAACATTGATTGTGAAAAATCCCACGTAGCGCAGTGCTTTGCCGCTTATTAAAATCTGATCACCTTGGGGCAGATGGCCTCGCTGACAATCCAGGCCACCTTTATATCAGAAGTACAAAATAAACTGACCAACATCATGTTGAGCTTCCTAAATCACGACGTAGGCCGAGTGAACTTTTCCTATGAAAGTAAAATCTTGAGAGGTAGATAGAAAGCAGGCAGAAACTTGATGAGCCACTTTTTAAATATCAATACATCTCTTAAAATTGAGGTTTTCTTTTGTATAAGCCGGACGTTTGTTTTAGACGATTGCCCTTGACCTTGAAGCTAGCGGGTGAGCCTGTACACAGTCACTCTCTAGCCCTATCCTTTCACAGTTGTCACCACCGTTCTGATGTAATGGAATTCCAGACTTGAGCACATGACGACACCACCGTGGAGACAGTACAGTTCACATCGAAGTATTGTATGACGCGGAAGTACACGTTACATAGTTACGGACAAAACGCTGTACTTCAGCAGTAGCGCGAGATAGTGTTGTCCATCATTGACCGCATGGGGCGGGTACCAACAACACAGATGCTGTAGTAACTCGCTTCCAGGCTTCCATTAAGATTTTTCGCTCATCTAAAACAAACGTCCGGCCTGTATCTTGGGGTATATTCCTAGATAGTCAGGAACCTCCCATATACAATGCAAACCATTTTACAAAATGTTGTGAACTAGAGGTCATTAAAATTGTTTAAAAAATAATTCAAACGATGGACTGTGAACTCTCTCGTCAATTGTGAAACTGAATTCAAGCCTGATTTTCGTGCACAAATTCTAGAATCTTGTGTGTAACAGGTCTACCCATCAGCACTGGCCAGCTGTGAGAGTCTCATGGAGGGAATGTATGGGGAGATGACACAGGTTATCAGTCGGGCATTAATCAGAGCAAGCCTCGCTGAGTGCGAGTGCGTGGAGTCGAACTCCGAGCTCCTGCCCTAAGGGAGAAATAGACGTTCGGAGATCCCGGCTCTGACAGTAGCCATCCTGGGTGTAGTTTTTCCTCGTTCTTTTTTTCATACATCCCTCCAGGCAAATGGTTGGTTGCTTGGTTCCTCAGTTTAGGGGCTGCGACACCGCGGTCATGTAGCCCCGTGAACTTTGGGTGTGTGTAGAATCTACCTGATAACCGGTGTTAATTGTGATGGCTTATTAGTGAGTGCTATCTGTAATTCAGGTAAGGACTGCAAACGATCAAATTCAAGTAGTTTCTACTTTTGCTACCAAATGCTACCGTCAACGACACCTAGCTCTGAACTTGGCATCTAGATGCCACTGAAACCGGCTCCTGGCGACGAACGTTGGAACTTAATAGAGCGTTAATCAAATTTAACCTACAAATTTAGCTTCACACAATTGTAGTTAGTGGAAGGTTCTTTTGCATGCCATAAATCTATGACATAGGACCGCCGGCTTCCCTTCTCCACCGAAGGAGGGCATACTGAGGAATTTTTAACGCTCTTAAAAATTCCGACGATTTCGGCCGGGTTTGAACTCGCGATCTTGGGCAGAGAAGCTTAGCATGCCACCGAAGCCGCCTCCAGGCAAATGCCGTGATGATACATCATTTCAAGTAGTGGAGCACCTACCCCAGCCTCAGGCCCCAAACACACATCAAATTCCACACACACCCAAGCATACATTGCTAATTATCACATTTTCACAAGCTCCTTAAATAAAACAGCAATATGTGGATACTAGACTCGTTCCTCATTTCCTGTCGTATCGGCATGTTCAAAGCTACACATCAGACGCCCTTCATTAAAAATAAGTAGGTCGAAAAAAGATTCCAGCATGTCTAGTTAATTGTAATGAGTGTGGAAGAAGACTGGAGGTGTAGTTAATTTGCTTTGTAACGGTGCTAATTAACATGATGATGGATGCTAGACTAGCCGCGATCGATTGTCAGCCTTGTTGTTGCCAGGCGATAACCCTTAAACATTGTTTACTTTCATGTTAGCTAGCTCAGTCATCTTCGAATTAGTATAGCCAATAGCTTCCTCCCTGTTATGTATGACAAATGATACAAACTGAGGTAAACCACTGCCTGGAGTAGTGACTAGTATTCTTGACTGCCACCCCTGAGGTCCGTGCAACTTAACTCAATGCCATTTCTAAATAATGTTGTATTTCTCTGATAAGGCTGTTATCCGCATCCGCCCCGCATCCGCACGACTGTTATCTGAATCCGCCCCGCATCCGCACGACTGTTATCTGCATCCGCCCCTCATCCGCACGACTGTTATCCGCATCCGCCCCGCATCCACGCGACTTTTATCCACAAGTTTGTTATCCGAATCTACTGGCATTACAATAATATCTGCAGGGTAATCATGCGCATGGGTTGGGAAATTATGCGCATGGGATGAGTGTTGGAAAGCCATAATAATGCTGAAACTTCTCCCCACTTCCCTTATTTTCCTCCCATTATCCCTAATTGCACGTAGAGCTTTCTGCACATTTTCTGCTGGGTAGGAGTTTTTCTCCGTTTTCCATGTATAATTTCTTGGCATCTGGAGAACAAACACGAAATATTTTGCCATTAATATCGCGTTGTATTTACTTGTATCGTATATGTTCTGCGCACCATTACCCCACTCTGCTTTTAAAACGTAACTCACTGAATCCCGGTAAACTAATCTATTATATTGAAAAATAAATACATGCAAAACCACGGTAAAAACTACATTTATTTTTTAATAATAATTGAATCACAACTGTAGGCTTACCTTCTCATTTGCTGGCTACAGAAAATAACATGCAACGTGCTAAGTTTCTTCATCCAAGCCTCACGGTTATCACATAGGAACTGGCATCATGCTGACTGTCCCTATCTGATAGGTACGATGACAGCTTTATAAGGGTAGCAGTGAACTGAGTTGCTAGTTGTACTACCAACTCGAGAAACATAGGTGCGCACGATTAGCCGCTGCGCACAATTACCCCAACTTTCCCCATGATATTCAACAAGTTCGGATTGTATTCTAAAAACTATCCGCAAATTAACTCCAAACATTATCCGCAGCTTATCCGCTATCCGCAAAGCCATGAAAAGTATATCCGCATGGCGAAAACTGTTGCGGATATCCGCGGATATCCGCATCCGCGCAGGGCTTTAGCTATTATTACACGGTCTTTATTTTTGCTTTGCATGACAATTCCGCTCGACCTTGGCTGGCTGTTACAGGTTGGCGCGCGCGGTCTCCGGCCATATTCCCACGCTCTTGCTGCGGTAGACCTGTGAGCTCCGAGCTAATTGGGGCCAATGTGTACTAGTGGTATTGTAGTGACAGTAGTAGTGTGCGTGCTTAGGGTAAATGCCACGAGCGAACACACTCTAGATGTCCGCTAATATTTACAGCATATGCAAATGTGAACCTTACGGCGCGGAGAAACTATCTGAACGCCCTCAGTTTCCTGCTGGTGTCGAGTTCTCTGAAGAGCGCTTGACGGGTTAATTGAGCTCTCATTAGCCACAGGGCTACGCAGCACTTGAATAACTCTCGGCACCTGGTAGTTCGCAAACATGACGCAATCTTATTCGCAGAATAAACAAGTGTGCTTGCCACCTGCACTCGGCTGTAAACAACATAGTGCTGGCTGGCAAGGCGTGAGAAGGACGCTGTACACCCGCATATGTACAAGCAAGCTAATCTGACTTCACTCGCCAAATACATGTTTAATGTACGCGTAGAAGTTATTTCATTTTGTAGGATGGCTTCGGTGGCGTAGTTGGTAGCATGCTGAGCTTCTATGCCGAAGGTCGCGGGTTCAAATCCGCCCGAAGTAGTCGGATTCTTTAAGAGCGTTAAAAATCCCTCAGTATGCCTTCCTTCGGAGGGGCAGTAAAGCCGGCGGTCCTATGTCATAAATTTATGGCATGATAAAGAACCTTCCACTAATTACACTTGTGTGAAGCTAAATTATAGGTTAGATTTGACTAACACTCTTGGTTCCAACGTTCGTCGCCAGGAGCCGACTGCGGTGGTATCTAGTAACCAAGTTCAGAACTAGTTGGTTGTTGACGGTGGCGATTGGTAGCAAAAGTAGTAACTACTTGAAAAATTAATGTCTGCAATCCTTACTTGAATTAAAAAACAGATAACACACACTAATATAGCCACCACAATTAACACCAGTTATCAGACAGATTCTACACACACCTAAAGTACACGGGGCTACATGACCGCGTTGTCGCAGCCCCTAAACTGAGGAACCAACCAACCAGTCACGATATGCGATTTGATAAGCATGGCTATGCTGCGGTCTTGGAGGACAAGAGCATGGAAAGACCCTGGAAGAGATGGTCCTGCAGGCAGTCTGAAACCTGGTGGCTCAGGATAGGAGAGAGTGTTAAAACTGCATTCAGCAACACAAGAAGAAGAAGAAGATGATATATAAGGTTCGGATGTTAAGCAAAAGTCATATTTTTTTCATGAGCTCATTTTACCCGAAATCTGAAAAATAAGTTTGAATGACGGGTCCCTGACCACGTTTAAAGCAATTTGATGTTGCGTATAAATGCATATTTGGTCATATATTAGTGATATAAGGTCATATTTGGTTATAATGTCAGCATTTTTGTTTAAATTGAGGCGTCGTTAACAAGGTACGTGTTATCTGCGTCGAGTTTCAAACACAGGATTTCCCAATAGTGTAGTAGATATATATATATTTTTTTCGGAACAGGCAGATAGCAGGTTTAGAAGACCTGATTCCAAGAAGGCGCTCCTCTACGGACGTATTTTAGCACATTTTTCTGGACAAGTTAGATTACGACACTGTTCGCATGAGGTCACGGAACATGACGATGGTGTGCTTCCGCCTTTCAATAGGATGGCATACGGTAGTCTTTTAGGTCATATTTAGCTAGTTTTTAGGGCATACTTGCTTGCATATTTTGTACTTCTTTAGGTATTAAACTTGCGAACCCTATTGATAACTCACCACTTCAGTATGATTCACGGAGTCTGTACCCAACAAATGTTCTTGAAGCCACCTGAATAATGCCCGCATCCTTCAGCAACTCTATCTACTGTCATTAATCATAATGTGTCGTACTGTGATGGAGGTGCTATCATTATTGTCCCAGCACGCGTCGCAATGCATGTAACACGCCTCATTCCACTTGAATACATCTCAACAGTGAATATGATACTGCTGCTTTCTGGACAGGTGAACCAAGCACAGATGTTCTCCTCCCGAGGAGGAGTGATTTTTAGTAAATGTCTTCTATTCTGCTTTGACATATACAGAAATATATTTGACTAGCGGACCCGTGCGAGAAATCCCGCCTGTTCTTAACCACACTTTCCCCAACAGGTTTATAATGAGACACTCAAGGAGAAAGGTTACAATCAAATGAAAAAAGGAAGGAAGCTTGTAGTTTAACGTGACCGTTAATCTCGAGATCATGAGCCATGGGACCTCCTTTTTACGTGGAATCCGAACCACGGGACATGGCATTTCACTTCGAAAATCTCACATGCAATGACCGGGAATCGAACCCGGACCGCCTTGGTGAGAGGCATACAGCTAGACCGCTGAGCCACCACGCCCCCTCAATCAAATGATTATAGAACACTATTTACATTTCAGTTAGAATTCAAAGTCCGTTCTCTAACTTAAGAAGGCAATCACTGAAAATTGGACCATCATAACACTCACCGGTTATTCGATATTTATGAAATTATACGATTTGAGTACTCATTCCTTTAAATTACTGTTTCTGAAATCCATGCAAAATGTTAAAGGAAATACCACAGATGTTAAAATGACATGAAACAGGCGTCACAGCGGCCAAAATGTGAAGTGGACAGCAATTATGGAGCGTATTTTCCTACAGCAACAGTATCTGTAAATCGCACACTTCGTACATTTTTAATGTCATTTTTTAAAGAAATTATAGATATCTTTAAAATTAGAGTGCAATTCGTCACTGCTAATGTCTATTTTCTTTCATCTGAATGTTCATTTGTCACGATCGGTCGCTTGTGAGCGCCGGAAGAGCGATTTATACTACTGAAATAATATATATGATGATGCATGTCCCGTATCTACGAGGTCAGATGAATGTGGCAAGTTGCTTTTTACGGCTGGACGATGAATGAAATTGAGCAAGGAGTTGGAAGTTGGCCAATTAAAAGGTGCCGTGCTGGCATTTGCATGAAGTTGGAAATGGGAAACAACAAAACAGTTTCAACGAAGGCCGGGGATGGGGTTCGAGCCCATTTGTCTACGGAGTCCGGAGATCGCCTAGCCCTATGCCTTAGCGCGGATCGGTAATTATATATTTATTTTGATTAAAGAGCGTCATAAGTTTTAATTGCTCTTCCAGGAGAGCTCGTTACGCAGGTTAATTGTATGCACCCCTTATGAATTTGTGCAGATGACCTCGAAGTTCAGCCCCTTAAAAAGAACAATCATCAACCTTGAACTTGGATGGACCGGGACGTCACTTGACAAAGAACAGCTTGTACACCCCTGTAAGATAGGACGCTGAGCGAGTGCACGTGTTATTCAAATCGTCATTTCCACGAATGGTACGTGAGGAGCAATCCAAGTGATACTGACTAGAATTTGTTATAATCCGCAATGTCGTTTAACTGTAGACAGGCGAAGGTTTTCACAACGTTTGCCACAGTTGTTACGTTATACGTCATTTTATTGCCTCTCCCTTATACATGACTGTTTGATCAGCGTCCTGTTTATAAAAATACGTGAGCCTAGAAGCATGTTATTTGTAATTTCAGAATATTCGTAATTAAATTTACCTTCCTGTATATTATAACAAAATCCTGTTGCTCTGGGGGGGGGGGGGGGGGGGATTGCTTCCAAGGCTACTATTCTAAAAACCTAGGTTTTGTAATAATGTTTTTTATTTTTACTATACTGAACGGTTGCCGATCTTTCCTCATACCGATACGCCACAATACCCGCACGTGCCGTTAACTTGGTGGGAACTCGATGACTTCAGGGACTTGAGCGTCATAGGGGCAGATAACTGTCGTTCCGTTTTCATAACTAACTGAAGATTTAGCTTTCCATATGAGTTCTTCACCAGCATTACAGGTGTTCATACTGGTGACTCAAGATGTATTGCGATCTCCCCAAACACGGACTGTTTGGTAATTTCTTTCTTGACCGTCTATCGTTAAAGGGTGATGTGGTCTAGATAAACCCATAACCATGCACAGAGCTTGGGAGTTGGTAACAGCTTGTATACCTACGATATTACAGGTATTCAATGGTACTTTTTCTATTTAGTAGTCAAACAGTTCTGTGGTAAACGCGTTTTGGTGGGTGTTTGTTTCTACATAAAGGCATTAACTAATATTTAAATCCAATGTACACGTACATAATTTGAACGATTCCTTTGTTGTCGTTTTGTTTCATTTAGGGATATCGTTACCCCCTCCCCATCCACGGATATGGGGGCGGATATCCTCTGAAGTTGGTATGACGTTATCGATCGTGACGGATCCATACGAAGACACATATTCTTCTTAACGCTCAGGAGTGTATCAAGTGGCATCAAAACACTCATTTAAGATAGCATCAATGAGAAAATACACTCGTAATATGTCTCTTCTTACTGAGCTATATAACAGCAATATTCCTATTAAATATATTACTGTACCTTCCTTTCGTAATAAGGTTGAAGATATTATCAATTGATTATTCAAATCAGCCAACACACTGTCTGTAGGCTCTGTAGTATTAATATTATCCCCCGGAGCTTATATTGAGCTGGATTAAGTTCGAAAATGTCAATTTACAGTAACTGTGACTCAACACTGTATATTCTGGCGACTGGCTTTGGCAGTAAGGTAGCTATGCAGGTAGCAAGATGAATTTTTAGCTCGATGAAGTTTTCATTAAATTTAGTATTAATTGCTGTCTGATGAGCTTTGCACACATCACTAGAGGATTGAAACCTATTTCGCCAGGGTTAACATGTACAATCTGTTGTATCAACATTTCCTATTCAAATCTCCTTCGACTGATGGAAGTAATGTGTCCCCTAGTAATACTTACATAACTGTACCAAACCACTGTTTGATCGAGTGGTGTTGTAATGGGCATAAATTGAATTCCGTCGTTAAGACAGCTCCGTAGATAAAACCAACTGGCACACGTCTATCAAGTTGTTGCCCCAGTGATAACCTAAATCTAAAGTTTCAAAACAACACAGTTCTTTCTTTTTAAATGTATTTCTTTACGTAGTGGCAAAGAAGCCTGTTACGCTACTTGCTGGGGTGTTCGGCTGCCGAAACAGGAAACACACACAGAGGTGCGCAGGTGTCTGACCCTGACGCCGGAAGTCAGAAAGCGAGGGGTTGCCTTCATAGGCCTACGTCCTGAACAACGTAGCTCTGTTCCTCCATTTCTACTTTCGCCTTTTAACGAATGTGCTATACCTTTTCTTGGAGTGTTTTCAAATATCGACCACTGTGACCAGTTACATCGGAATCGTCATCCATTAAATGGCTATACATGCTATCGCCATTTCAACTTCAGAAAAATGCTGGGATTGTACCGTTCTTGAGGTCACGATCATTTTCTTCCCAATCCCAATACAATAGGCCTACATACTTGAGTAATAACATTACAGTGAAGATTTTCAGATAGGTTACACGTATGCATTAAGTAAACGAGGCTGATGATCACGACGTCCCACTTATACAAACGAAAGAAACCCGGGTAATGTAGACCTAGTTATAAAGGCTACCTTGCTACACGTCCTGTCTTTCCACCAGCAGTCCCCACAATACGAACTGTGAGGTTTGAATGCCAAGGTTATCAGAGAGAGAGAGAGACAGTTGGTCAGTGAAATATAAGACCAAGAAGAGCAGTGCAGACTTGCACACGTCATAAAAAGCTGATCATGCTATTTAATTGATTGCGTTACACAAACTGACCCTTCTTCCTTTACTGGGTTAATCGTCCAATGTCATGTAGCTTCCACACTACACTGTACTACTCAATTATTGACTATGGTCTTGTCATATCGTACACTACGCATATACAGAACTGAATTATTGAAGGAATATAATGACAGTATAATAATAATAATAATAATAATATGATAATATGGATAAATAGACCGACAATGGAACTGTACAACATGGTGACCACTCATATCGGTCAACGATTTTCCAGGAGTTTTCCAGGAATTTTCCAGGAGTAGCCTAATTTTCATTTTTCCAGATTTAAAAATAAGCGCGAGTGCAGAGGGCTTTATCGGTAGCCTATTTCAAGACCAAAATAAAGCAGTTGTGTTTGGTTTACTTACACTGATGTTGACAAATATTAGTGGTGATTGCGTCATTGATACGCAAGCCTAAACACAAATGATTTAATTGTTTTAAAAAAGCCTTTGTGTCTCAAATATCCGCTTTAAAAAAGTATGCTGCCTGCAATTTCATTGCGATGAAGTTGTCTATACTCAATATGTTTTACAAAAATACTATCGCGTCTTCTCCTATACTGAAACAGGTAGCCTGAGGAAATTTATTTCGTTAACGATAGAGTTCTCGCCCAAAACCGCAGCGGGAGTATGATTTAAGATGGAAAGATTTTTATAATAATTAACAGTGGCTATTTTCCAGGAGTTTTCATATTTTTCATCATTTTCCAAGAGTTTTTCAGGAGTTTTCCAGACCTAATAAAAATCCAGGAGTTTTCCGGGATTTCCAGGTTTTCCAGGAGTAGTGGCCACCATGGTACAAACAGACAGAGACGATTACAAACAACATAAGGAAAAGAAGGGCAAAATTTTATGGACATATACATAGGATGACCGAAGACAGACTGACCAAGAACATTTTTAATATAGTGTAGTTACGAATAGCACACTAAAAACCAATTGGGTAAAGGAAACCGTGGAAGACCTCAAGAAACTAAACATCTCTACAGAAGACAGGAGCACATACAGAGAAAAACTTAGACAACAGAAGTTTGAGCAAAGACAACCGGGAAAGAGGTGGACGGAGGAGAGACAGAGGAAGCACAGTGTGTATATATGAGAGGTTTTTGGGAAAAAAAGAAGAAAGGGCCAGAATAAAACATGAACATTGGTTGTGTTGTAACGCTCTCCTTATGGGGAATTAACGAATACATAATAATAATAATGGATCGCGGCCTCCGGAGAAGACTGTCGGGTTCGTCCTCGGGTGACATTTGCGTCATGATGAGCGTAACATGTGAAGATGCCAAATACGATCAGCCCTCGAGCCAGGCCTAACCGTACGAGGTTGGATTCTCGCTATATCGATGACGAAGATTGAAAAACCACATGTAACACACTTAGAGAGAATGCAGCTCATTTTTTAGAGCTTACTCCTTAAAATAGACAAAACGTGTTTTTTTTTTAATATTCATAACTGGAACACAGTTCAAGGGCAAGCAGAGCACGGTAGATTCTGTAATAGCCATGTCTCATCATATTCTCTAGTCAAGGAAATACATTGGAAATGAAAATCCACAGCCTGCTTCCAGTCGACCGACCGGGTCAGGGAATGGAATGAATGAAGCCCCCATCTACCGGCGAGGATATGAACTGTGCCGGCTGCCGAAGCCTGTCGCAATGATTAAATGCATGACAGATGAAATGAAATGATAGGGGAGAGTGTTGCTGGTATGAAATTTGTGGCAGGGAAAACCGGAGTTCCCGGAGAAAAACCTGTCCAGCACAAATCTCACCTGGATTTGAACCACGGACCCAGCGTACTGCCACCTAAGCCACGGAGTCTCCCAGACAAGGAAATACATTGTCGCTTAATAATAGATATATCATGTTAGCTAAGCAGTATTCTCCCAAACCAAAGTCCGTTAGATACAATACCGTGAACCAGCTAACACATGACGTCATGACAGATAAAGACCATTCTCCAATTATTTAAGTTGTGGACCACGTTTGTCAATGCTAGCTGCAGGTACACACGCAAGTCTTGCCCAGTAAGTCCACTCTGTCCTTAGCTTCTAAGATTGAAGCACAGCATCTGGATAAGGAGATAAATAATGTTAACTACTGAACCCGTGCGAGACCTCTCGCATGTGTATAAACCACCCACCCGGCTTTACTGTTATGCGGGCTCCTATAAATATGATAAATTGTTTAAACGCACTTTTTAAACATATTGGCGATATTTATAAAATCAGAGTGTAATTCATCACTGCTGCTGGTTGTGTGCGCCCCATGTGTACAGACTACCCGCCCAGTTCTAGTGCTATGCGGGATAGACGCGGCACAGTTCTGCCAGGGGCTATTGAATTGAGTATTTGTTTAAAAGCACTTTATAAACAAATAAATATATTTCCGTTGACTTCTCAAGAAATGCAAGATTTTTTCCTGTACTATTGAGACAATTTGGAAGATTTTGGTACAAACCGCACCTTCTGACTCCCTCTGGTTTAGGAGCTTGCGTTTTGTGAAACATACACCTTAGCGTAATCTTTTCTTTCTTTATCGTTTGGGTCTACTTAGGACCACTCTTCGGTGAAGTTGTTGCTTTCTTCTTCTTCCAATAGTCCCTCATTTTCTGACTGTGAGTCAGTCTTCTCCTCTTCTGTCCACTTCGCTCCTGTAGTCTTCTTACTCGTAGGCAGTCACGAGTTTGTTCCAGTGAGATATCTAGTTGTTCTATATCTGACTTAACTGACGCAATCCATTTGTTCTTAGAAGCCTTGCCTCTTCCTGTTACTGTGAATTTCCTGTTGGTGAGTCTTTCAGAATCCAGACGTGCCAAGTGTTCATTGTTCATAAAAGCTCAGGCGTCTTTTCCTTATAGACGTGATGATGTCCTCCTGGTGTTCATACAAGTCATCATTATGACGGATTATGTAAATTCCTCTTTCCTGGACCTAATATCCTCCTCAAGAACTTCCTCTCTTTTAACTCCAGTTTTCTGATTGGATCCTTTCTGATCGTTATAAGGCACTCGGGAAGCCTCCGTGGCTTAGGCGGCAGCACGCCGGCCTCTCACCGCTGGTCCGTGGTTCAAATCCCGGTGACTCCATGTGAGATCTGTGCTGGTCAAAAACGGAGCAGACAGGTTTTTCTCCGGGTACTCCCTGTCATTATTTCATTCCAGCAACACTGTCCACTATCATTTCATTTCATCTGTCATTTATTTAATCATTGCCCCAGAGGAGTGCGTCAGGCCTCGGCAGCCGGCACAGTTCATATCCTCGCCGCTAGATGGGGGCTTCATTCATTCCATTCCTGACCCGGTCGGAGACTGGAAGCAGGCTGTGGATTTTCATTTTCACAAGGCACTCGGAAGCATACAGAAAAGATGGCTTGACGACCGGGTTATAGTGTCTGAGTTTGAGGTTCCTGGAGAGGCACTTAGATGAATAGATACTACGACAGGAATGATAAGCCCTTTCAAACTTGGTTCATGTGGCATCTATGGCTAGATTCTCGCTCTGATTCGCAGAAATCCATTCTCCCAAGTACTTAACTGCAGGTACCTTTCGTATGGTAGTGTCTGTGAGAGAAATATTAGAAGGGGTATCTTTGATATTGACCTTAGCGTAATATATATAGAATAAAGTAAGTCTGTATATTAGGCTAAGTACTTCAATGTAAACCTGCTGTAGTACTCAGGACCACCTTGCTACACAGTTGTTGTTTTCCCACCAGCAGTTATAAGATATATAAACAGGAAACACACATTATTGTCTACGCACATTACCCATGAGACCTTGGGCTCTGCCATTAAACAGCTGATTTACTTTTTCGAGACACGATGATCACTGTATTACTTTCGTAATGATACAAGGGTAGAACTCACTTCTGTTTCCACGGGAATTACGTAACACTTTGTACACCTCATGGTGTAGTGGCTAGCATTATTGGCTGTCGTTCCGGGTTCGATTCCCAGCTCTGCTCTGAGGGACGGAACAGCCTCGTGAGGCGAAACTGAGAACCCGTGGGTTTGATTCCCACCTCAGCCATCTTGGAAGTGGTTTTCCCACTTTTACTCCAGGAAAATGCTGAGATGGCTCCTAATCTAAGGCCATGGCCGCCTCCTTCCCAATTCTCACCTAAATTACTCGCACCAATACAGCAATAACAATAACACAGGTTATCGTCATCATGATATTGTAAAGGCTAATGCCGCACTCTTCTGTCGTTGGCGGTTCGGTTCAGTTCCATGTAATTGTCACATCCCATTCTATTCTTGATGTCTTCCAAATACTTCGTCCTAGGCCGTCCTCTTCCTTTCTTTCCCAGCATTTTCCCTTCAAGAATGTTAACGATGAAAGTGTTGTGTCTGATCACATGTCCAATAAATTGTATTTTTCTCTTTCCCATTTCCTTCATTAATCTTCTCTCTTCTTTGACTTCCCTTAAGACTTCCAGGTTGGTTTTTCTTTCCATCCTGCTCGTTCTTGTCATTTTCCACCATATCCACATTTCAGCAGCTTCAAGTCGATTCTTTTCCAATTTACCCAGAGTCCAACTTTCACTTCCATAGAGCAGTGTACTCCATACAAATGATTTTGCAAAGGATTTTCTTACATCTATATTCATATGTTTGCTGGATAAAATGTTTTGCCAATGCAATCCTTTTCTTCACTTCCATTAAGCATCTATTGTCTTCTGTGATTATACTACCGAGATAACAAAAGACACTGATAGTCAGTCTGAAAGACTAGACTTTATATCATTTTAAATGCTAGCAGCCGAGTACCAAGAAGGCAGTGCGAGAACAGGGGAGATTCTATTTTGTTTCTTCACTGCCTACTTGATTGTTCTCGCACTGCCTTCTTGGTACTCGGCTGCTACATCGTACTATGACGTCACACACTTCAGTGCATTCTCGGCTCATTTCGTCCCGTCACCGTAACGTAACGCCAGGCCTCAGCGTAACGACGAAGTCGACAAGATCATTTAAAATGATAAAATTGTTTCACTTGTTCAATTCTCAAGTCGTCAATTTTTATATTGGTTATAATTTCTTCCATATTTTTCCGAACTATCATTACTTTCGTTTTCCGCTTGTTCAGTTTAAATTTCCATAGTTTAAGCAACTATTACGATGTCAACACAGGTCATCAAACAAAATTACTAATACACCCTAGTACACGAGGCTGAATGACCACGATGTTCAAGGCCCTCATATGAAATAATAATACATGGTGGCCACTCAAATCGGTCAACGATTTTTCAGGAGTTTTCCAGGAATTTTCCAGGAGTAATTCTCATTTTTCCAGATTAAAAAATAAGCGCGAGTGCGCGGGGGGGGGGGGGGGGGGGGGCTTTATCGGTTGCCTACTTCAAGACCAAAGTAAAGCAGTTGTGTTTGGTTTACTTATACAGATGTTGACAAATATTAGTGGTGATTGCGTTATTGATACGCAAGCCTACACACAAATGATTTAATTGTTGTTTTAAAAACGCCTTTGTGACTCAAATATCCGCCTTTTTTTTTTTAAGAGAAAAGAATGCGGCCTGCAATTGTATTGCGGTGAAGTTGTCTACACTCAATATGTTTTACAAAAATACTATCGCGTGTTCTCCCTCACAGAAACAGGCAGCCTGAGGAAATTTCTTTCGTTAACCATAGAGCGCTCACCCAAAACCGCAGCGGGAGTATGATTTAAGATGGAAAGATTTTTATAATTAATTAACAGTGGCTATTTTCCAAGAGTTTTCAAATTTTTCGTCATTTCCCAGGAGTATTCCCATATTAACTTATGCAGCTGACACTTGGACCCTGACAAGCAGGCAAGAGAGTAGAATCCAAGCCAGTGAAATGAAATTCCTAAGAAGTATGATAGGAAATACAAGGGAAGACAGAGTGAGGAATGAAGTTGTTAGGAAGGAAGTTGGGATGGCAAAACTAAATGAGAGAATTGAGAAGAATAAACTAAGGTGGTTTGGACATGTAAAGAGGATGGAGGAAAATAGAATACCAAGACAGATGCTGGAGGCGAAGTGCAAGGGTAAGAGAGCAAGAGGAAGACCTAGAACAAGGTGGATTGATTCAGTGAAGAACAGCGTAAGAAAAAGAAATCTGGACTGGGACAAGATCGTGGAAGAAGAATGGTGGAAGGACAGAGGAAAGTGGAGAAGTGCCATAAATACCCCGACCCGGCAGGAGCTGGATAAGGGGAAATGATGATGATGATTCCAGACCTAATACAAATCCAGGTGTTTTCGAGGATTTCCAGGTTTTCCAGGAGTAGTGGCCACCATCACCATGTAGCCTAATAATAACAGTATGTTGTCTGGCACGTCAAGCAGCAACACAGTCGACTTTAATCGCTGTTGTGAGCCTGGGAACGACCGAGGCCTGGCTGTTCCGTAAACTTGTTCACTGCCACCTGGATATTTTTATGTTCGAGCATGCTGCCTTCCCCACTGTAACGGACTTTTTCGCTGTGCGGTTTTCACCAGCGAAGGTCAGCAGCTGCAGGGATTGTTCTGTACCTGGCATCAACATGTTTCCCCCTTCCTTGCTTCTCCCCTGCACTGCTCCCCTTGGATGCACCTTAATTATACCTCCATCCCCATCCCTCGTATGCACGTCTCAACCCCTGTAACAGTATCAAGATGTCCTCAGAGCAGCAGCCAACAGAAGTAAGCACAAGGCAAGATCGTGACACTACTTCCTTATAATCGTGAATCATTTTTCACGAGTAACTTCTCTGTGAAAGACTATTTCATGAATGAGATTGATAATTCCCATCGCCTGATTTGCGGAAATCGTACACTGCCTAGAGATGGATTCCCGGACTCTAGTCTACTATGGATGATTTGAACGGGATACATTCAACCTCCTGAGGGTAAGTGAGAAGGGGTGGGGTTTGAATCCCACATCCATCCTAAAGGTGCCTGTACACTGGAGAGTGATTTTCATAGAGCAAGTCTAGCTAGACCGCTCTAGCTAAACTGAGTGCGTGTACACTGTAGAGTAATATATTTTCCCTAGGTAGAGCATTCGTAGAGTGGAGATAGACAAATCTACCTAGAGCACTCTCTGAACCTGTGTACACTGTCAAACGTAAATGCACTCGGTAGAGCAGCGCTAAAACATTCTGAGAGCAGTGAGTCTAGGTTTATTGTGCTGTGCTGTGAAGTTAAAATGTCTTCAAGAGAGCTTTTAGCATCTGTGGTGGTTGTGTGTGCCTTGTTAAAAGAAAATATAGGCTATATATATATAAATGAAGAGGAAAAGAAGGTTGTGGGTGAGGAAATGGATATCAAAAAGAAAATACAAGAGAATGCACGCTAAATTATTGCAAGAGTTATGTTCAGAAGATTCTGAAGCGTACAAAAACTTTTTAAGAATGAGCAAAAATGACTATTCTTTCAGAGTACAATTCCAAGTTTCTGGATGTTCAATTAATGTTATTGTTTTTTCGCGACTCCACACAAATTCAGCCATATTCAAACACTATAATTAACAACAAACAAATAACCCCAACAATCCACAACTGACTCTACATAGAGCACTTTCCAATATTCAACCGAACGAATAGAACTAGACTGGTCTAGCTAGGGCACCCAAATACTGTTTACACCGTAGGGTCAGCCGGCCCTAACTAGAGCTTAGAGTGGTCGCCGCTAGGGTTCTCTACCACCTGTGTACACTGGAGAGAAGCTTAGAGTGCCCTAGCTAGAGCTATCTACGCTTTAGCTAGGGCAAAAGCTCTCCAGAGTACAGGCATAATCGTGAGTAACTTCTCTGTGAAAGATTATTTCATGAATGAGATTGATAATTCCTATCGTCAGATTTGCGGGAATCGTACACTGCTTAGAGTTGGATTCCCAGACTCTAGTCTACTATGGATGATTTGAACTGGATGCATTCAACCTCGTGAGAGTAAGTGAGAAGGGGTGGGGTTTGAATCCCACATCCATCCTAAAAGAGATTATCCGTGATTTTCGCACTCCCCATTCGAACTCTAGACAAATTCCGTGAATGTTTCAAGAATAAGTGTACCGCCGTCTTCCTCCCAGTTTTACAAGGGGAGTATCAGGTAAGACCGGTCGAAAACTATCTTGAAACTTCGTGGACGCAATTGTTGCACTATAAGAAGACAATGTGCGGAAAATCAGCTGCAAGGCTCCGAAATCGTACCTGACATCCTGGTACGCAGGCATGACGGCTGGAGGAGCTGGACATCCCTGTGGCACTCAGAGTTGTAGCTAGGCTGGGCGTATATGCTGACAGGAGCGTGCGACTCCTTCCCACTGGCCTTGAGTGCTTGGGCGGTCAGAGCTGTCCATTCCAACATGTACGGTACTCGCTACCTTCCATTGATTTATTCAGTCCCGTGTAGTTGGGCGTGTGTTGAACTGTTACAGTCACTGCATAAATACAAGTTATCACACAAGTTGTGTGTGTTGAACTGTTACAGTCACTGCATAAATACAAGTTATCACACAAGTTCAACACACACACAACTACACGGGACTGATGACCAAGATGACCGTTACGGTGTCAGGGACAGGGCTGTGGTAGGTGCCCCTGGGCATAAAGTAAGGTATTATCGCGGCATTTGCCTGGAGGGAGTGTGGAAAAAACTGGGGAAAACCACACACAGGACAGCTGCTGTCAGCGCCGGGATTCGTACCTGCGATTTCCGGACTTGCTACAGCTGCCCACGTGGCCGTGGTGCATGATTTAACGAGCATGGCAACGCCGCCCCGTACTGTACAGTGCCTCAGCCAAGACTGCAGAACCTTGAGTTTTCAACAGCTACGTGTAAGGCACTTCAAATATACTCGTCTTACGTTGCTGTCCACGAATGCCCGTTGTTTGCAGGACCTGGAACACTTAAGTCCTCAGTGGAGAGCAGTGGACATTATAATACAAGAGTGTCTGTGCCAGACTCGATGCTATGCTAATAACAGCACTCACCACTACAATACAGTATTATTAATATCCATTTGAATTCCTTGTACACTTGTACCATACATATCTTTATAATTTCCGGCTGTTAGTTGCCATAGTTAAAACCGTGAAGAACTATACAGCCTATTTTCATATATCCTACTTATTTTAAATGCCTCTATCAACATACAAAATTCCAGGGAGATATCAGTAACTACACGGGGCTACATGACTGCGTTGTCGCAGCCCCTAAACTCAAGAACCGACCCACACACTGAATGACACGGGACTGATGTCCCAAGCCCCTGAAATGATTTAACAACAACAATGGTTGCGAGTTTCTACTTCATACCACACCGTTCTAGTCTGAATAGATTACGAATAAATTGATCAGAGGGATAGCATCGGTGTCTAACAAACTGAATCCTTCCACAGCGAAGCCTGTAGCCTGTTCTATAGTTCAGTAAGTGAAAGGCTAATTTAAATTTCAGATGCCATTAGTGCATCTTTGAAGATACAGTTTTCTCGCGTTTGCTGGAAGAAAGTTTGCAAACTGTCCATTAGAAAATCATTAGAAAGACATCAGCACATCTGAGTCTGTTTCACATGATGTTCTCCCCATCCACAGCCAGTATTGATCTCGTTGGGCGACTTAGCCCCCCTGCTATTGCCTGTTTATTGCGTGCACACCCTTATCCGCCATCAATTACAGCCAACTTCGTAAGAAGCCATTACTGGAGGACAATTACTCTTGTTTCTTATCGGCGTGGAAATGGCGACTGGACATAATACAGTATTTAACATAATCTCTAAGTGCTCTCCTAGTGGTTTGCATAATTCACCAATGGGTGTTCAAGACTTCGATGAATTTACCGATCTTATTCACTTTACCTGATCCACGTTTATACAGACTTGAATCAGTTAAAGCTAGACAGGAAAAATTTCCCAATGAGTCGTCATTATTACTATTAGTCTTTTCATGAATCATTCAAAGGTATAATATCTGCAACGATATAACAGAACAATTATTATTAATGTGAACATACGGGTAATAGAAAAACTTGTTTAAATGATCGGCATCCAAACCTGTAGCCAATCATGGCTAGCGGTGTACCTTCCGGGACTTCCTTGAGATTACCACGCGTTTTTCTACTTCATTCTCAGTCAAGCATATTTATTATGTTCGAAAAATAAGATATATTTCGTAGACCTATTCATAAGATCGTTTCCCTTAAAGCTCTGTCTCCTGGTGCTGTGTTGCTACTGACGAATTATCCGACAGCTGTTTGTTGAGAAAGAGAACTACCGTTAGGAATTGGATTAGTTAAAGGTGAAGTCCGAAGCAGCGTCTGCGGTTACAAGCGACGAGCCATCGATCTCGGATTTATTTAAAAGGAAAACAGTAGGCCTAGAGGTGTAATCTGCAGGGCAGAGGTGTAACATTAACCTGAACCCAAGGGGTGAAACCGCAAGAAAGTTAGCTCTACTGCTGGCTTTAATGTAACTCGATCACTTGATCTATTCACCTTGCATTTAGCTGTTCTGCTCCTTGTCTCTGCTGGTTGTAGACAGTGCACACTCCTCCTCACGTATTGAGCCACAGATTCTCCCTATCTCTCTCTATCTGTATTTTAATTAAAATGAGTGATTTAAACGCTCTGCATTTTGTTGATCGTGATGCACTAAGCCAAATGCATATCCTCAGATATTACTCATTCTTGAATAACTAATTTTGATTCGCTAAAATATACTGGGTTTCAATAATTTAGAAATACTGCTGCAGCTAGGACCGTGGAGAGCGAGTACGAGCCCTAGGGCTAGGACTTACGGGCCACCTCCATATTTTTTGTCTCCGTGACATCATGTAAATATCAAATTTGCTTTTTTTTATTTTAAGGCCCTTAATTATTTTTGGAACATACCGTACTAATTTTGTTCATTGTAAATTTGCAATGTCGTTCTTGTTGTATCTGACCGAAGATGTTTCTCTCTCTCATCACAAGAACAAGTCCGCCTTTCACAATCTTATGTACGAAAATTCGAACTTTGGACGGTACATAAATAATGTACCTTAGCGGCTACTAGATCGAGTTGAAACTTGTAGAAACGTTCCTCCCTACAAAAAGTGGAAACTTTACTATTTCACTGGCCACGAAGATTTGAAGATAATGGTTATTTACATGTTCTCTTTATAGTATTTTGTAGCATATTCAATTTATTCAGATACATTGGATATCATAAAATGTCAAATTTGTTGGCAAATACGTACAATTGGGTAAATTTGTCTACTCTGGAGTTTTCTACTTTCGCGGGCCCCTCAGCAAGACTGGGCTCCAGGGCTACAGCCCCGATTGCCCCTCCCTCTCGTCGGGCCTGACTGCAGCAATCCATTTTCAGCTTTGTTAAAACATAATTAACTTATAGGAACGAGAGTATAACGCCCTTATACTGTAATTAGCTGGGGCTAGTATCACGGAGTAAATCTCGGGATGAAAATGTAAACCAACAGAAAGCTAGGGCTATGTCTCGGATGGCGAACTATGATATTCGAACATACATTCTCTCTCGAGTCTACGGATACTTTTTTCAGTGTGATACGGAAAAGCACATATTGTGAGGAGCATTAAATTGGATGAACGTGCAGCGCAGGGGTGAAGCAATTTGCTATATTTCATTTCTCAGAAAGCTAACTGTTTATCCGGTCCGTTGTGGTGACCTGTCGCCAGGCGAACACGGCAGGAGAGAAAGTGCCATATCGCTGGGAGTAGAAGGGACATGCTATACAAAGGTTCAGTATTACGAGTTAACAATAGTGGGTGGAGACTTGGCTCTTAGAGAGCCATTGTAGCGATAACTCGCCTGTTTTTCAGCTACGCAGTCGTGATTCTAGACCACTCTGGAGTATGGGAAGTACTGAATGGTATCTTTTCATGTCCAACAGTACCGCATTTTGAATGGCACATTATTACATTGCAGGGGCAGATAACCTCGCTGTTCTACCCCTTCTAACACTTCATCAGCTTCGGAGTGGGTGAGTTGTTATCGTGTCGGATTACTAACTAGGAAGAGTTTCCTAAAAACATCAAAGGAACTCACAACCACCGAGAAAAATGCTAGACTACAATCTTGGAAAGCTAAAGGTCTTCTTCCTGGTGGCTGTACAACACCATCTGAAACTTTACCACCGGGTCACAACGAGGCATGGATGGCATGGAAATCCCTAAATAGGTTGAGATCAGGAGTCGGCAAATCAAGAGCTAATATGGTAAGATGGAACTACGCTAAAGACGGAAACATCAAGTGTGATTGCGGAGAAGATCAGACTGTCGACCACATGATTCAATGTCGTATGTGTCCAACCACCTGCACAACGGCGGATCTACACCTAGCCTCAGAGAATGCACTACAAGTCGCCAAGTTCTGGTCTAATTGTAGGCCTATTTAGTGAAATGTTTTGTATTGTGTAACATGTTTCTGATACGAAAATAAATAAATAAATAAATAAATACCAACCCCAAGTTTGCAGGTTCGCCGCTGGCCATGTTAAGTGATTTTTGAAAGGCGGCAAAAATTACGACACGCATGTCATACGATGTTGGCATAAAGAACCCATTTGGATTCAGTAGGATGTGTTCATACTCGGGATTTTCCGCCAACACAAAACGTTCCTCCTTTCTCTGCTAGAAAGCGCCATAGTGTCGAGGAGATTTAAATATCTGACTCTCATAGTGCTTCAAGGAACAACAAAATTCGACATGCAAACTGCCCTCAGGGTGTCAAATAACAAAGCTTGCACCTGGCACCCGAGGCCATACGATATTATTATCTCCTCTCTTCATTAGCAGTCGCCAGAAACATCTCTCCTCTCCCACTCGTCTTAATACCTCGTCATTCGTAACCCTATCTATCCATCTAGTCTTCATAATTCTCCTGTAACACCACATTTCAAACGCTTCAATTCTTTTCTTTTCTGCTGCTCCAATAGTCCAAGTTTCACTACCATAGAGCGCCACGCTCCAGATAAAAGCATGCAAAAATGACTTCCTAATACCTAAATCTATATTCGATGTCAACAGATTCCTTTTCTGTAGAAATGCTTTCCTTGCCTGTGCTAACCTACTTTTAATATCCTCCTTGCTTCGTCAATCACTGGTTATTTTGCTTCCTAAGTAACAGAAGTCGGATGGTGCCTGTTTTAAATATGTTCCTAATTCTAATTAATTGAAGATCCTTCATACACATCAACACAAATAGGGTATCGGTTACTAGGTAAACTACTTGGCGGTCTTCTTACCCCTAAATGAAGCTGCTCCAGCAATCGACGCGTAAGAATGTGGGACTATTAAAGAATAAAAAGAGTACATGGCCGTCATGCTCATTCCTGTCAGTTGTCTAGCTCCAAAAGGAATTGCTCATAAACCGACTTATGAGGAGAAGGCTTTTTTAGAATTGTCTGTAAACCGAAGAAGATGCAAGCATATTTTAGTTCAAATCATTATAGACCTGCACCAGGTCTCTATGTAGGCCACAGGCCCAAGATGAAGTAATAAAATGACCATGATATTCTCTAGTTGTGAATGAGATAAGGCTTAAAATAGTGGTCCCTTGGAATAATAATAATAATAATAATAATAATAATGTTATTGGTTTTACGTTCCTTTTAACTACTGCGGCTTTTAGAGAGGCCACCGGGGTGCCAGAATTTCGCCCCGAAGTGGATCTTTAACGTGCCAGTAAATCTACTGACACGGCTCCCTCGCATTATGTGCACCCTCAAATACCAACTGACTGTGCCAGGATTTGATCCTGCAACCTTGGGAGCAGCAGGGGAGGACGTTACTGATGAATAAGTGAGCAATAGGATATGTTTGAGTACCCTACTCGCTTTTCTCAAAATTGGACCGTATCCCTTGCCGAGCAAGGGATTATACCGATGCAATATTAGATAAATAGGCGAGAAACTAAGGTCTATAATCAAGGATACTCTGGGATATGTACGCGTTAGGTAGCACTTCCTCGAGGCTTTACACGACAGCCTCATCACATCCGGAAAATTGGCAGTGGAGATGAATAAAATGACAGTGCATAGCAATAGAACCTATGGTGGCTTATAAGGATGTTTTAAAAATACATCTCGTGCTGTATGAAATAAAAGGGTTGTTTATTTAAACCTTCTAAGCCAGGTTCCTTTGTTCATGTGTGACGCAACCCTCAGAACTGGAATGCTTAACCATTGCATATGAGTCGGGGGGTAGTGATACAATAAGAGAATCGTCAAAAAGACAAGTTATCGATCTGCACGGCAAATTCAACTTGAATTACTATCCACTACTACAACTGCCTTCTTCATGGCCAAGATGTAGAATCTGTGACTCTTAAGACGCTTGTTCGAAAGGTCCGGGATTTGAATCCCGGCTCCTTCAAAATATCAATCTCTGGTGTGTGGGCTTCAATGGGATGTATTCAACCTTGTGAGTACAAGTGATAAGAAATGGATTTCATTTCCATTTCATCTATCGTTTCCTGCTTTGATTCAGTAAAATTAAATCGTCAAAACGTCAACTACAACTAACAAATATTGACGAGTTGCATTATCTCAACTAATAATTTAAAAAAAAACCTGGCACTATCCAGCCCATGACAGGCTAAGGCCGACCAGCGATCGCTGACCAGCCATTTGGCCTGCAGATATTGGGGTGACGCGTGATCAGCGCGTCGGGTCCCCTCGGCCGTTAATCTTGGTATTCGTGATCGGGGCACTGTCTCATTGGCAGACAGCTACTCAATTGTCCTCACGAGGCTGAGTGCACCCCGTTCCAACCCTCACGTCAGTTTTAAAATCCCTGACGGAGCCGGGGATCGAACCCGGGGCCTCCGGGCGAGAGGCAGGTGCGCTACCCCAACACCACGGGGCCGGCTTTTATCTCAACTAATACTGCAACTAAATAAGTGTATATATTGTAAATATTTTCACCCATACTTTCAGACATAGATTTTATAGCCCAAGTGTAATGGATCTGATGATGATCGCTTGACGATCGAAACTGGTCATCCTAGTGTATTTAGCGGCTTCGGTGGCGTAGTCAGTAGCATGCTGAGCTTCTATGCCCAAGATAGCGGGTTCAAACCCGGCCGAAGCCGTCGGATTTTTAAGAGCATTAAAAATCCCTCAGTATGCCTTCCTTCGGAGGGGAAGTAAAGCCAGCGGTCCCATGTCATAGATTTATGGCATGTATAATTAACATTAATTATTATGGCATGTTAAAGAACCTTCCACTAATTACACCTGTGTGAAGCTAAATTGGATAGGTTAAGAATGTAAACAATGCTCTTTGGTTTCTACGTTCGTTGCCACGAGCCGACTGGGGTGGCGTCTAGTAGCTAAGTTCTGAACTTGGCCTAGAGTCGTTGACGGTGGCGCTTGGCGGTAAAAGTAGGAACTTCTAAGTTGCAGTCTGTACTTAAATTAAAAAATAGATAACACACACTAAGACAGGCATCACAATTAACACCGGTTATCAGACAGATTCTACACACACCCAAAGTACACGGGGCTACATGACCGCGTTGTCGCAGCCCCTAAACTGAGGAACCAACCAACCATAGTGTATTTATTAATCTTATGTAACTTTTTCAGGATTCGGGAATAACCCATCTCATTTTTATACAATTGTGTTGACCGACTGAAAAGCACCAAATTTTTGTCTACACAAGAAAAATGAAATAAAATCTTGTGCTGTATATATGGTGTCCATCTCTTCGTCGTGGATAATAATAATAGACTAATAATTTACAAACACACCAAATTAGCATCTTGGTGAGGGGTGGCGATGGGCGGTGAGTGTTGAAATGCCACAAGAATGAAACTGCCTCTGCTTTATGCTGATAAGTAGGGCTAGGATTTTTAGGTAAATAAATATTTGTTTACGTAAATACACATTTTAAGCATTTTTATACATAAATTCCTGCTTTTCACTTATTAGCACATAAAAGGACGTAATATTTACGTATTTTTAAATCAGTATGCTAGATCTTTCAGTTTATTACATTTTTGTTGTGTTAGGCCTACTTCAACGGAGAAGAACCTATGACCTATCTAATCTTCATGCAGAGCGTATGTGAGCTTGCTACTGTGTTATTCAAACTTGTCGCCCCGCGCCACTCACTGTGGAAGTCGCGGATTTATTTGTCCATAGCCATATTGCACCACGTGCTAGACCTCCCCTTCCCCCCAGCTACCTGGAACCAGTGTCGTCGTAATTTCTGGCACTGTGAAGTGTAAGTCAGTTTTTCGATGCCTAAAGTAAAAACAACTACAAGTTATCGTCTGTTGCAAAATTTAAAGATAATTTTACTTCTGATGTGGACGTTCTGTTCTGCCAACCATGTGGGGAAGCAATAAAGGCTGAACAGTGATCTCAAGTTACACAACACCTCAAGGGCAAGAAACATATTGCCCCAATTTCGCGCCTTCAGAAGAAGAAGTGTTTCGCGATAATCGTCGGTCATTTGTGATGGACAACCTGAAGATGTATCTCGTGTATTGTAATGCTTCAGCAGTCAGTGGGACATAGAATAAATTGCATTCCTGAGTACTGCATATTGTTTATATTCACATTAATAAACTAAAATATATTAAAATATTTTTACTTTTTTGTCACATATTTCAGGTATTTTAATACATAAAAAATAAATATTTTTCCGATTTTTAGCACCTAAAAATCCGAGCCCTAGTGATAAGTTAGCATTCGGACAGCGAATGTTTGTTGTACGCCATATTGCGGAGGTTTATTTATCGTATGGCTTTTAGTGCCGGGAGTGTCCGAGGACATGTTCGGCTCGCCTGAGTCTGTAGCTGCTTCCAGCGGATACCCTAAAGGGTGAGCTACACATTCCGTTCAATTTCAAGAAGTTCCAACTTTCGCCACCAGATATCAATGATACCTAGTGGTGAACGTTGGAACTTTGATAGAGCGTTCTGACGAAATCTAACCTAACAAATTTTGCTTTACACAAGTTTAGTCTGTGAAAGGATTTTTTACATGCCATAAATCTATGACATGGGACCGCCGGCTTTACTTCCCCTCCGAAGGAAGGCATACTGAAGGATTTTCAACGCTCTTAAAAAATCCGACGACTTCGGCCGGGTTTGAACCCGCTATCTTGGGCATAGCAGTTCAGTATGCTACCGACTACGCCACCGAAGCCGCATTGCGGAGGTGAGGTAACGGTTCACCCCAGTATTGTACTCTGATTGAATAGGCTGGAACGGTAATGGGTTTTAAAGGCCACTATTGAAGCACTATCGAACTGTTGTATACTGGGAATGTAATCAAACTTGACCTTGGTAAAGAATAGACCTGGTCGCTGCTTTCTGCGCACATTGTATGTGTCTGCGACAGGCAGGATGTGACACAAGAAACTGGAAATGTCCTTATAAATCCGGCGAGTGCGCGCTATAACGGAGCTCGTTCACCGTTCTGCTACAGCTGGACCGACCGGCTCCCGCGGCTTTCATTCTAATTTCACAGGAAAATTAACTTTAGGGTTATTCCAGGGAAAGTGATTTGGGGTCATCGCAAGTCGCATAGAGTTAGGACCGTAGTATAGAAATTAATCCTGCTTTACGGGGGAAAATCCAAACAATTATCTTTCCCCATTTATAGACACGATGCGCTCACCATGCGACACCCCAATATCTGCAGGCCAAATGGCTGGGCAGTGGTCCTTTGGTAGACCTAGGCCCTTCATTGGCTGTAGTGCCAGGGAGGCGGTTATTTATGGATTGCCGTCAGAGAAACCGTGCTCAAAAAGAAGTTGTATATGAATTAGAGGTAGAGGAGCACTTTTTTTATTCTACTACGGTAGTTGTTCAGATAAGTAATTATTTCACTTTTTCAACACGTACATTTATACTGCATTTATAAAGGTTCACATAATCTTCTTTTACATACATGTTGTTAAATATCTTCCATGGACAAGTAAACCAACCGGCAGTAATTCGTGTTGCACAGAAGTAAACGCCTTAATAAAATGTTCAATTGAAGAGCACCAAGTGGATATTCAATGCAAATGACCAAAAGAAAAGTAACTGAATAGAGCCCAGAGTAGGAGGATAAAATACAGTTCCAGCTCAAGTAGCCTCCGTTCGATTTGGGCCTCTATCATGGAGGGTTTAAATCCTGACATGAATGTGCGTATAACTGGCAAGTGATGTTCCCCACCTTGCAGAGTGCTGGCCACGCCCAATGTTCTTTCAATTAGAGATCTTTCGGATGTGGGCGTTTCAACACGACCGAACCGCTGACTGTAGGATATAGTAGGGGATGGTCAGAAGCCCGCACAATGCGGACGGATATCTTACACATCTCCTGTTACATGCAGTTCGTCTCGGTCATGAGCAGCCCCGTTCCGGCTCGTCGCTTGGTCGACCGAGCATTGAGCGCAGCCCGTGCTGTCCCGAGGCGCGAGGAGATAGTTTTACACCAGAGTGGCGTCGAAACGTCCTCCGAAAGATGGTGGATTAAATAGAAAGCAGCATAACAACACCGCTAACATCGTGCTTGCGAAGACTTTGCGCAGAATCACAAAGGACGAGTTGTTATTTCATATGAGGGGCTTGGACATTATGGGCATTTATCCCCGTGTACTTGGCTGTGTGGAGAATTTGTCTGATAACCTGTGTCACTGTGATGTTTGTAGTAGTGTGTATTTGTAATTCAGGTGAGGATTGGGCAGGAGGCGGTCATGGCTTTAATTTTAAAACCATTCCGGCATTTACCTGGAGTAAAAGTGGGAAACCACGAAAAACTAGTGCCAAAATGGCTGAGGTGGGAATCGAACCCACCTCTTCTCAGATTTGCCTCACGAGACTGAGTAGAAGTGATAGTGCAACGGCTTGGTCATGTTGAAACACCGCAGTTAAGCAGCATTGGGTGAGGTCACAATTTGGATGGGGGACCACGTGCTGTTGGCGAGGAGAGGGTAAGGAGGAGCGGAAAGGACTAGGCCACCCTACCGCACGTAAACTCTGGCTCAGGACAGCCTTTTCGGAGGCACGGACGTGCCACGTCAGGCAGAATAAACAAATAAAAGTCCCTGAGGCCTTTAGATAAAACGAAGTGCATTACTCATCCAAGAAAGAAATCATTCGAGTCGTGTACTTGAATTGTAATTATATAGTTGTCATATGACCGGGATTTGAGCGACGGCCACCTTATTGAGAAACCAAATAGCAATGGAAGTCACCGAGCTGTCATGTACCGGTAGCCATTAAGATGCTGGCAACGGTACGTTCGAAAATATGTCCAACCGACCTAGAGTAGTCTTCCGATAACTTTCCCTTCACGCACTTACATATAATTATGTAATCGTTTAAGTTGAGATTTCCCTCCAGTCAGGACAAAGAACAAATATACGTATACTCGTAAATTGTCTGTGAGTTCCACATGTAGAAAAATCATTTAGCAAAAAAAAAAAAAAAAAAAAGATTCACATGTAGACCTACATTTGAGGGAGGGGTGGGGGCTCCAAATAAAATTTTCTTAAAGTAAAGTTAGTTACAGCATCAAATAACATTTTCATTATACCGTAGTTACGTCTTTCAGCGTTCAGTAATCAACCCTCAGTGAAGAAACTGAACACGTCAGCTACTAAGACGGGCACATCTGAACATGCACTTGTTATACGTTGAAATGGTTAAATACCGAATATAGCTGCCAACTATAGTCGCCACAATAACGCATATTATCATAAAAATACGTATAGTGGCAAGCACACAAGCCCAATGACCAAGATTTCCCTAGTCCATAAATGAAACAATTTCATCAGTCTAACAATGGTGGCAAAATAAAGAATTCTACTAGTTTTTCTTGAACCTCAACTGTCTGAAATTTTTCCACCATTACTGTATGAAGTTACTTGAACGTTTAACGTTTTTGATAGATCCATAACTGGCAACCTATGTATAATCATATAGACCTAAATATATATAAATGGTTTAAACCTCGGACGTCAAATTCTATAACGCTGAATTGTCAAGATTGTCAGAAGTTTCCTACATTTTCGGAGTGATTTTTGAGGTAGTCCGTTGGAAAAGAAGAACGCTCTGCAGTCCAGCTTTCTGCTTTCGAACCTGTTCCGCCTTTTTAAAATTTTGCAAATGGACAAAGAACGCGTGGTGGATATAGGGCATTGACATTTAACCTCTTATCTTCAACAAATAATTCCCAAACCAAAAATACGCATAACGAAGATAAATTTTACCTTATCTTTTGTGAAATCCCAGTGAATAACCGGTGTAATACCGTTGGAATCACGTGTCTGTGTGACATTTTTCATTCTCCCTGGCCGGCGTAGGTATCTTGAAATCATAGACTTATAACTCTATCAAGACATTCCGCCCTGCTTGCACATGTTCGTGATTGCGTGCCAGCGGGACACACGAACCTTTATTTACCTGTCCCGCCCTCAACTTCAAAAGTGAACAGAAAGGGACAGACTCCTTGTCAGTTGGAGACTGCACACCCACTAAACCGGTTTCTTCACGGGCAACAGACACAACGCGCTGTTAGGATGCGAGATTTCCCTTTCATTTCTACCAGCAATTGCCAAAACATCGTATGAATATCGAGATCGTATAAATATCCAGTAATAATAATAATCTGATCATGTAAACTGTATTATAGTAGTTATGCACTTTCTATTGATTCATTTCCGGCCAGCATTTGAAATAGGTACCAACCAAAATGTTTTCATGGACCTATAAACTTAACAACAGGAAATACCAATTTATCAGTTCTAGAATTAAAGTACCGGTAGTCAATGTCGAGGTTCAATTATTGATTGGACTTAAACACAATGTGATAATAAAGATTGTTAGTGGTTTTCAAATGGCTTATCACTAGATATTATTGATTATTACTGAAGAAAAGAAGACGATTGGAGGTCAAAACATTTTATAGGCAAGCAGTTGGAGGCTATGACGGAAATACGTTTATTCACATAAAGTCAAGGTCCGACCACAGCGTAGAAATTATGGGAAATATTCATTCATTAACCGTGCTATTGATAATTGGTACTCATTACCTGCCTCAGTCTTAGAGCCTTTCCCCAAACATATTGGTGTGTTTAGGAGAAGATTGAAATTTTGTGTAAATAACTTACTACGATGTAATTACTAGTTCCCAAATTGCGTATTGTGTTTGATGTTATAGTTGGTGATTTTCTATATTTGTACAATTTTCCACCGGGGAATTACCCCCATTTGCAAATATTATATATAATAATAATAATAATAATAAAATATGTCAGGACGTCTTTTTAGTGTATTTTTTGTTTGTTTGTGGAAGTAGATAACAGAAAAACCTGTACGAAATAGTATCTGAAGATGACTCGAAATTTGTAACTGAACATTCAATCATTGAAAACATTTCTTGTAGAGTGCCGGTGTAAAAATACGCCGGTATATGAATGATTTCGTGCATACAAGCAATTTTCCTGCGAATGACATTTTCCTACTGCAGAAAGAGTAGTTCACCTAACTCTGTAGGAATGGGATGTTTCTGTTGACGTTCGTTTTAAAAAAAAAGCTTTTATTATTTATTGTTTGAGCTGATATTTTTGACCAGCATCTTACCTGCTTTGGTAATTATTATAAAAAAATATCCTGTGGAGATAAGAGAACTGTCGGAATAGAACTTATTTTCGCGACTGAACTTCACTTCACTGACTTAGCAATCACCCTTTAATAAGTGCGCACCTCTCTCGCTGAGAAGCAACCACTGACTGCTGGCTGCGTCCCCGCGCCGTTACGAACCCGCCGCGCCATCTGATTCGCTCTAGCCGCCAGCCAATACCAGCTTGCCCTAACGTGACGTCACTTGGCGCGTTATCAAGGTTATGTCATACACGAAACGCAGCGAGTGATGCTACGCTGCATAATGCGTTATTATTGCATTCGCAGCTCCCATAAAGGGTACTAATTATGGAGTGGTAACGTTCCAACCCACTGAAATATCTGCTGCATTCCACTACGAGCGAGTGTTCCGCAGTCAAAATTTGTTCCGTTGACCTAACACAACCGCAAGCCTACGGTCATAACTTTCATGAGGCATATTTCATTATTTTTATGAGCGGTCGTGTTATTGTATTCAGGTGGTTCCAGCTAAAGGTCGGAATATTGTTTATGCATGTTGCAAGTAACATGGGCGTATATAAGGGGAGAGCTGAGGGGGCTCCAGTACCCCACCCCCGAGAACAGCCAATAAAAATCAAAAATGTGTTACTTTCGTAAAAGCGTAAATCTTAACTTATTGCTAATAAACAATATTAATATTGAAATTATACTATCACGTGGTGTAGCGGCTAGCATTCTTGGGCACCACCCCGGAGGTTCGAATTTGAAGTTGGTTTGAATGCCAAGTTGGTCTGAGGGTTGGAACGGGGTAGCCTACACTCAGCCATCTGAGGCAAAACTGAAAATTCCACAGTACGGTACTTTTGAGAAATAAATTATTAATTTGTAAACAAAAAACTGTTTACCTTTCTGCTTAGTAAATTGACGAATATTTAGATATTTACCATTCACACTCCATAGATCATAATAGAAAGTTCATTAAGTATAAAATTTTATTTGTGTTGTATTTTACAACTTTTTTGTATTGCCAGCAATAATTGTAGGCTCTAGAAAATTTGAATCTTATCTAAAATAATTACACAAAGTTATACGCTATTAAGGTATTGGTTGATATTTCTGGGTATTTTGCGGTGACAATCCCCTGAGATTACTCACAATTTTCCAGGATAGTCAGCCCCCCCCCCCAAATAAATGGTATGTACGCCCCTGGCAAGTAACTAGCTAATTAATTCACATGACTGATGGTTTGTAAATGTTACTAGTACGGTACATTTTGTTCTTGAGCTTTAGGATGACAATAATAATAATAATGATAATGAAGTGGTTCCAAGAATGTGAGGAAGATCTGAGAGAGATAGGCATTGCAAATGATAAAATAAATGACAGGGACAGTTTCAGAAGGACAAAGTCGACAAACTGGGCAAAGCTTACCATTAATGACTAATTGTTAGTAGAAATTATGATTGCATCGATAGTGTAAATAATTTACATAATGATACGTCTTTCATCAAATTATCACCGAGAACATCACACTTTTAGGCAATATTTGCTCATCTTAAATATGTTCATTATTCAAATTCAACGAAAACAAGGATGTCAGAGCTGATTTTCACATTACAGCCCGTTTAGAATACAGGGAACTCGGAAACAATAAGAGATTTATCCCCACTTTTCTGGCAGTAAATACCTTACTAAACAATGAGATATAAGCTGGGGCGGCTTCGGTGGCGTAGTTGGTAGCATGCTGAGCTTCTATGCCCAAGGTAGCGGGTTCAAACCCGGCCGAAGCCGTCGGATTTTTTAAGAGCGTTAAAAATCCCTCAGTGTGCCTTCCTTCAGAGGGGAAGTAAAGCCGGCGGTCCCATGTCATAGATTTATGGCATGTTAAAGTACCTTCCACTAATTATACCTGTGTGAAGCTAAATTGTATAGGTTAAGAATGTAAACAACGCTCTTAGGTCCCTACGTTCGTTGGCAAGAGCCGACTGCGGTGGCGTCTAGTAGCTAAGTTCTGAACTAGGCCTAGTAGTCGTTGACGGTGGCGTTTGGCGGCAAAAGTAGGAACTATTTGATAAATTCAAAGTTGCAGTCCTTCCTTGAATTAAAAAAACACAGATAACACACACTAATACAGCCATCACAATTAACACCGGTTATCAGACAGATTCTACACACACCCAAAGTACACGGCGCTACATGACCGTGTTGTCGCAGCCCCTAAACTGAGGAACCAACCAACCAGATATAAGCTGAAAAGTGCTGTAAGTGTAGAGGACTGAGAAGATGGACATCTTTGGCTTATTTCATGTATTTCTTCTTTCTTCGGTAGGGATACTATCCTGTGTTGGGATTCGTATAGTATAAATTAGTGATCGGTGAAAACACGGACGTCTTACTTAGAAGCCATATTTTATTACACTATATCAAAGAGCCTCATACATGAAGAATAAATACATGAAATAAACCAAAGAAGAAATACATGAAATAAGCCAAAGATGTCCATCTTCTCAGTCCTCCACAGTAAGTATTTGATTTTTCTGGCAGGTAGGATCTCTCTCAATCAACTAGAGCTAGGAAAAACAGTGTATTGTGATTTACTTTTAAAAATTACGGACTAAAAATTCTAATATACTACAATAAATGGTACAAAATATGGCTATTTCGAGTGTGATTCGTAAAAGTTTTATTTTGTATTTAGAAGTAAGGAAAAAATACGTAAAAGCGAAAGAATCCGGTCCGTACTGGTGTCTGTACTAGTGTGTGTGTTTTTAATTGGGGTAGGATTTGGGAAGGAAGCTGATGGTGATTTTTGTTTTAAGGGGCCTAACATCTAGGTTATTGGCCGCAAATGGTAGGAAGCGGCCGTGGCCTTAAGTTAGGAACCATCCCGGCATTTACCTGGAGTAGAAGTGGGGAATATCACGGAAAACCTTTTCCAGGATGTCTGAGGTAGGAATCGAACCAGCCTCTATCAGTTTTGTCTCATGAGGCTTAGTGTACCCCGTTACAGCCCTCAAACCAGAAGTAAATGTGTTGACAGAGCCGGGAGTCGCACCCGGGCCAATGCGGTAACAGCCAAGAATGCTAGCCACTACGCAACGAGGTGGACACATGCCTTATGGCATTAAAGTCAAAATCATCACCTACATATTATAATAGTTAAGAAAGGGGCTGACAGATATCCATGAAGAGCCTAGGCCTACCAAGCGACGGCTGCCCAGCCATTTGACCTGCAGATATTGGGGTGACGCGTGGTCAGTGCATCGAATCCCCTCGTCCGTTAATCTTGGTTTTCGTGACCGGGGCACTGCCTCACTGTCAGACAACTACTCAATTGTCTTTACGAGGCTAAGCGCACCCCGTTCCAGCCCTCGCGTCAGTTTCTATAATCCCTGATGGAGCTGTGAATCGAACCCAGGGCCTCCAGGTGAGAGGTAAAAGTGCTACCCCAACACCACGGGGCTAGCCGTGCACCTGATTAGCTAAACATTATTGAAGCATTTTAAACCCAAGTGAACGTTATTGCGCTTGCTCAGCCATTATATTTTAGTAAATAGTTAACCATTCTGAAAATGATGTTTCATTGTTTCGTGCATACGTATCGTCGTAACTGGTTCACAAAGTTAATAGTATGAGGCTATATTGCGTCCACCACGTAGTCACTGGATCACAAGGCGTCTCCATTGTTCTCAGAATGTGAGCTGGTACCACCAGAACGAAGTATGTTGCAGCAATTAACCGAATCCCAGAAACTGGCACTGGCCGCTGCCCTGCCTTCCTCTAATGACAGCTAAGGGATGAACAAAAGAATGCCATACTCTTATTCTAATTTGTAACACGAGAGAGAAGCTGATATTCAGAAAGGTGTGAGGCAAGGATGCAACTTATCACCCATACTTTACAATCTTTACATTGAACAAGCAATTAAGGAAACTGGAGAAAAATTTAAAGCGGCAGTGAAGATTCAAGGAGAAATAATTTCAACTCTGAGATTTGCTGATGACATCGTCATCTTGGCCGACACGCCAGAGGATTTGAATGAGTTTTTGAATGGTATGGACTCCGTCTTGAGGAAAGAATTCATGATGAAAATTAATAAATGTAAAACAAAAATATTGGAATGCAGCCACAATAAATCAGAAACCTCTATGTACACCAAATTGGCAAGTGAAAAACTAAAGGGAGTAGGAGACTTCTGTTACTTAGGAAGTAAAATAACCAGTGATGGACGAAGCAAAGAGGATATAAAAAGATTAGCTCAGGCAAGGAAAGCATTTCTACAGAAAAGGAATCTGTTGACATCGAATATAGATTTCGGCATTAGGAAGTAATTTTTGAAAGCCTTTGTCTGGAGCGTGGCGCTCTATGGAAGTGAAACTTGGGCTGTAGGTGCAGCAGAAAAGAAGAGAATTGAAGCGTTTGAAATGTGGTGTTACAGGAGAATGATGAAGATCAGATGGGTAGATAGGGTAACAAATGAAGATGTATTAAGACTAGTGGGAGAGGAGAGATGTTTCTGGCGACTGCTAATGAAGAGAAGAGATAGGTTGGTAGGACACATACCGTACTAAGACACCTAGGAATAGCAAGCTTAGTTATGGAAGGAAGGGTCGAGGACAAGAACTGTAGGGGTAGACCAAGGTTATAATATGTTAAGCATATTGCCTCGGATGTAGGATGTGGTAGCTATGTAGCTCAGGACAGGGAGGCATGGAGGGCTGCATCAAACCAGTCAAAACACTGAAGACTCAAACAAGGATGCGGAATGAAAAATACAGGATCCTAGAGTTGGTGATTCAGGGGAAGATCTCAGGACAGCGGAGACCCGACCGAAGGAGAATCTCGTGGCTGAAAAACCTCAGGGACTGGTGTTTGATGAACACAACGGCCCTCTTCCGTGTGGCAGACTCGAAAAGCAGAATAGCGGTGATGACCCCTAACTTCGATAGAAGACGGCACGGCAAGAAGAAGAAGAATTCTCAACTCAGATGATTCTGAATATTGTATGATCATGAGATGTGTTTCAAGAGACAGGTCTCTTCCAAGCCTAAAGGACCGGGAGCGATTCCCGGCAACTTGATCACGCCACGAGGCAATGAAACACAATATCGTGCCTCGAGTACATTTCTTACAAACAGTTCTTAAAATAAAAGCTGGCATTATTCATCCACTTGACAGCGTATTTCTATTCGAAACTGAAGAGCGGGCTGCACGGTACGGCCTGAGTCAAACAGTCAGATGTGATCCGTTATATAGGGCTGGCTGCGTGGCGCAGCGGTGACGTTCTCGTCTGCTGTGCCCAAGGCTGCAGGATCAAATCCTGGTGCAGTCAGCTGGCATTTGAGGGTGCGGAAATGCGAGGGAGCCGTGTCATTAGATTTACTGGCACGTTAAAGATCTCCTTATGGGCAAAATTCCGGCACCCCAGCGTCTATAAAAGCCATTGCAGTAAAAAAGGACGTAAAGCCAAAAATATTATTATTATTATTATTATTATTATTATTATTATTATTGATACAGGGTGTTTCAATGGAAGCCCCGGTTTTGCTATGGCATTCGACACAATAACATTTCAATAACGCTGTTCGCAAATTAAACAATGCGAGGGTGATCTACTATCACACCATTAGCTGAAAGTGACCCCCAATTCTATTCAAGAGACATTATCGCACATATCACCATACATGCTTCAACATGTTCGCACCAATATACTTATATCAACCATATCGTTTCTAATACAGTCATCACAATTAACACCGGTTATCAGACAGATTCTACACACACCCAAAGTACACGGGGCTACATGACCGCGTTGTCGCAGCCCCTAAACTTAAGAACCAACCAACCATATCGTTTAATTGTGGTTTTTTTTCTTGTAGACTCTCTCTATTCCGATCTTAACAAAGGAATGACACATCAATGTTTATTGCTTAGAATAGTCATCCATTTTAGGTTCCGTATTGACGATATAGGCTACAACAGAGTAGGAGATCTTTCGCCAAGTCAATGCTTTATAGTACAAATTATTCAAGTTTTTTCAGGGTACATGTTTCGGGACACACTTTGCCCCTTCTTCAAATAATTTGTACTATAAAGTACTGACTAGGGGAAAAATCTCCTACTCTATTTTTAGCATATTTTCATTTTATGAAAAAACAAGATGTTCAGTAAAGAACATATAGCCTACTTTCTCCTAAATGTATGAGTATAGTTATAACTCGTTGTTATTATCAAAGAGTATAGACTAATAGAACTATTCTTTGTTGAAGACCTTAGAAACGATTTACCTCTACCAAACGCCACAACCTAGATAAAAACTGCTACCATCATTGAAGAAAGAAAGATAAGAAGTATATCAAGAATGTTATGGATCTGGAGACATAATCGACCGGACTGGCTGCGTGGCTCAGCGGTAACGTTCTCGCTTGCTGGGCCCTATGTTGCAGGTTCGTATCCTGGCGCAGTCAGCTGGCATTTGAGGGTGCACAAATGCGAGGGACCCGTGTCAGTACATTTACTGGCACGTTAAAGATCCCCTTCGGGCCAAAATTCCGGCACCCCGGTGTCTCTAAAAGCAGCAGTAGTTAAAAGGGATGTAAAACCAATAACATTATTATTATTATTATTATTATTATTATTATTATTATTATTATTATTATTACATATACGACCTGCCGTGGGCAACATCCAACTTTGAGTTGAGGCATGTCTTTACACGTCTGGTTGTGCATGGCTTTCACAACCCTAATTGAATTAACAAATCTTTCCATGACCCTACAGAGACGTGTGTATACAAACTATGTGGATATTTTCGATTGCTATTTGCCTGAAATAAAAGTAGTAATTAATAACCTGAACTAACACCAACGGCTTGAATTCAGTTACTATGTGAAATCGTTTTGTTCTTTACTTCAAATAACATTTTCAAGTAACGCAAAATAGGCTGTTGCAAACCCTTTAAAATAAAAAGTAAAAATGTATCTTGTCATTCTTCAAATTCGATGCGCATAGAATGCCAATGGTATAGTAATCAATGGAGCCCCACGTAGACTAGTCGTGACATCTAGTGGTGAAATATCGAACAATATAATCCTAACAGAGCGAGTGCATTCTAGCGGCCAGAAGAAGAAACTTTTCAATAAAATCTGGAAGTTAATAAGTAGGTCGGCGTGCAGTTACCTTTTTGGCAGCTAGATGTCTCGAGTAAATCTGCTGGCGAATTATGTTTTAATTAAATATATATTTTACACCATAATATGCACAATATAACGCTTAATTTTAAAACATCTGAGTCATTACAAAACAATAAACATATAACATTTCAACCAGAAAACCTAGCTCTGATTGGGTTTGAACCATAGGCATTTGAGCGATAGGCTAACGCTCTACCACTGAGCTAATTGTGTCAACGAATATCGTTCTATATAAAATGACTTACATAGAACTTGTTAGCAAATAATGATTTATACTAAACGATTTCATCACTGGAGTATATTATTTATATATAAAGCATTTCATACAAAGTTTATTTATTTTGTATCAGTACGCTATATTGCATGCAATACTCAAATTAGTGAAATATAAGTCAGGCACAAGATATCCGCTGCCATCTTGTCTTATTACTGAATCGGCTCAGCTTTTTAAAATCACGTCTGCACTATAGTATTATAAATAAACTTTTAATTTTGAACGTGCCTCTTCCTTTAGAACAGTTAAAACGATTCTCGGCTCGATAATCGGAACTGGTGGGTCCCATGATATGGATTATAAAGTTTGCATAATTCGCACGGCCGCCATCCTGAAATGGTATGGCGGACGACCATGTAGTTTGGTCACAAGACGCATCCTATACGAAGGTATGTTGTTACCAAATTTGGTAGAGATCGGATGATTTGGTTAGTCGTTATTTGATTTTACGTTTTGAACGTTTGAGTGGCCGCCATTCAGTTTTAGTAAAGATGGCGGCGATATAAAACATGACACTGAGGTGTCCTTTGCTAGTGCTACCTTTGTACCAAATTTCGTTCAATTCGCATTCACCGTGTTCGAATTGATAGGGGGGGACAGACATTCAGAGTACACACACTCACACACACAGACACACACACACACACACACACACACACACAGACTCACACACACACATACACACACACAGACAGACACACTTTTTTCGCCCTGTGTTGATCTCATAAGTCTACTTTCATTTTTTGCAAAAATCGAAAGTAGGCTAATAGGCTTATGAGATCACCTTTTGTGCGTATGTGCGTGTGTGTGTGTGTGAGGTGTGTGTCCCCCCTAATAACATCTAAACGGCTGGAGCTATTTCATTGAAACTCGGTAAGATCATAGCACCATTCTGGCCGACCCCGACCGCGCCCTTCAAATTTCATTCTGTCTCACCAATCCAACATGGCAGCTGTGCGAAATATTTCACCAGCATTCAGTATCTCCGAAACTATTATCCATATCACCCTGAAATTGTGTACGGTGATAAAGGGTACTACTAGAAGTTCAGCTATGAGACTTTCAAAAACCTGGTAACTACAAAACCAACATGGCGGCTAAGCGAAGTTGAGACTATTAAATAGACTTTTCTCGCGATTTAACCAGCCAAACGTAATGAAACTTGGTACAGCAAATGTTTATACACATTGTAATGCACTGGCATCTAATTTAGTTCAATTGTTTACATAACCTCAAAATGGCGGCTGTGGGAAATATTTCACCGGCATTCTATATCTCCTAAACTATTACAGATATCACCCTGAACTTTTGTACGGTGATAAAGGGCACTGCTACAAGTTTATCAATGTAACTTTCATAAACCTGTAAAGTACAAAACGAACATGGCGGCCAAGCGAATTTGAAACATTTTAATAGACTTTTCTTGTGATTTAACTCTCTGAGGCGCAGTGAAATGTGGTACAGTAAATGATTATACATATTGTAATACACAGGCATCTAATTTAGTTCAATTGTTTACATAACCTCAAGATGGCGGCTGTGCGAAATTTTAAAATTAAGTTTTTATTTCTTGCGTCGTAATCATGCGACGGAAGTGAAAGTTTGAATAATGAACCTACGCAATAATTTTCCTTTAATGGCACATACCTCTATGGCCTATACATATAACAATCCAAAATGGCGATCATCCGAAATATTTAGACGGTTCTTAATATCTGCGAATCTTTTACAACAATCAAACTGATTTATTTTTATGTTCATAGAGGCTATGAACATAAGTTCACCTATAGGACTTTCAGTAACCTGGTGAGCAGAAATCCAACATGGCGGTGACGCGAAGTATACATATTTAAAAGAACGTTTCTCGCGATTTAACTATCCGAGTGTAGTGAAACATTGCACGTTAAATACTTATACAAATGTTAATCCACTGGCATCTAATTTATTTCAATTTTTTTCATAACCACAAGATGGCAGCTGTGCGAAATTTTAAAATCTCGTTTTTACTTCTTGTGTTCTAATCATGCGATTGAAGTTTGAATACCACACGTACACAATAATCTTCATGTAATAGCACATACATAACAAGAAGTACCGTGAAGAACTATACAGCCTACTTTTCATGCCAATGATTACTCTACAGTATATGAACTTATCTAGAATAATGACGAAATTAAGTTGGTAATATCGAAATATCTAATTAGTTCAAAATATACCTGGTATAATGTAGCCTAATAGAGCACTACAGTTGGCAGCTCGGTGACTGAATATATTCTTAGTTCCATCTCTTAAGGTACAGAATACAAAATTTGGTTGAAGTCCAATGGACGTTACATGCAGTTAGACACTGGATTTATCAGCACGTGTAAAAGCATGTTGCCAACAATACCTCGCGTGTGCTGGTCAGAAATAATCTGAAATATTATGATATCTTGGTGTGCCAATTTTGGATGAAATCCATTTGTTAGTATATAAGTTACATGTATTTAAAAATTGGACATATCAGCAGGCATAGAATCATGTTGGCAGCACTGCCTTATATTAATTACTCCAAATTAATCTAGAATGTCAGGTGCTAAATGTGTGCAAAGTATAGAGCTGTAGGCTTGCATACTTTCTGATATATTGATATTAGGTTAAAAAAATATACACAGCATTTATTAACAGTTGGCAGCCCTGATTGCTCTTAACAATACTTATAGTCATATCTGTTATGGTACACATAGCACATACGAAATTTGGTCGAAATCCAACTGATAGTATAGAAGTTACCTGTATTTAAAAATTGGTACTGTCAGCAGGCTTATAATCATGTTGGTAGAACTGACGTATTGTGCCCTTTTAGCAAGAAATATGCCAATCACAGTTTACCAGCGTAGCTCAATTCGGGATTGTCGGGGTAGCGGTAAGTTCACCCACTCTGTGACTCACATATTTTGGATTAATCAGAGGATACACTTGCAAAATAACAACAAAATCAACTCCTATTTTAACACATTTAATTAATAAAAATTATGGCGCTACAAACAATTAAACACTTAAATTACTGACCCATAATCATCTACTTGTTCCAAATGAACAAGGAATAACATAAAAATAAAACAAGTATTGTATTAAAACATATGGTTTCCATATAAACCAACAATTCCTAATTATTTTTACTTCCATAAAGCATCAACTGTAAGTTTCATATAACTCCGAGCTCTTTTGGCTCAATGCTTTCTATAATAATGGTGTCATTCTTTGTACACCTCCAATACTACTTTTTTATATTTTCTTAATCATCAAACAAATGTATAATTACATTTAAAATTACATGTTAATTATCTAACTCAATATTTGGGCATTTCACAGGTTTTCAGCTGTTATCATCTCTCTCTAGTTTTACAAATACATTAAGGTAATCAGGAAATTACTTGTGTACTCCAGAGTATGAAGATACTTGACACAGTCAAAAAAACTATGGTCACTCCCGGAACCTAGTTGCCTTCAATTAACTCATGGAATCCTACTTCCATACAACATTACAATAGGGATTGTTATTTATCTCATATGTCTTATAAGACCATTATCACATAAAAAAAACCACGATCTGAACAGGCAAGCGGAAATATCAATCTACAAGGACCTCGGTTCAACGCCCGGGTCGTTAACAACTTTAAACACTCCTGGTGTATTCATTACTCCTTACAAGACGGCCTTCAGACACCCCTCCTGCTCCGAGGGTCTGACAGTGATACTTGAGAGTTATTTATGACTATGCGGGAACCCTCCCGTCTAGTCTGTAGCTAGAGCTCTCTTTAATGCTTTTACAAACAGCTTTTCGTTCATTCTCAATTCTTTGGGGAGACCTGGCATTCTACTCCTCGTTTAAATTCAACAATATTATTGGGCTCATAAACCACATTCGTAATCTTGGCATTTATTAATTATGAAAGGTCCTCATTGATTGGGGGAAGAGTAATACACATTCTACGACGAATAATAAAGGGGCTTTCACAATACGAAGATTCTGAGTTCGAATCTCTTCACATGCCTCGGGAACCATTCCCATATAGAGGACTATACAAAATGCGATTTAGGGTCAGCCTATAGCTTATAAGACCTACGCTCAATACCATACATTTGCTCCCTTTCAATACAACATACACAATGGCCTCGTGATACTACGTCACAAATAGAGGACTTATACCAATTCTCAATTCGCTACAATCAACTACCTCTCATAAGTAATTTACCAAGTACATTAACTTTTACGCGTTCCTAGCGTGACATTTTATTTTAATTGCGCTCTTTTGCGCTATACTTTATTTTTAAGCCTAGCGTCATCCAAAGAACTGATAATATCATATTAACAATTGATACACATCTCAATTTTTATATTATTCTTTTCCTTTGACAATAACTTTCTCTTTTTTTTAAGAACATGCATTTGAACATCATGTATATACTTTTTATTAAGGCTCTAACGCTCTTATGTTCACATCAATTAATTTGATCTTTATTTAACATTTCCTTACTTGGTTATTATTATTATTCATTTCATATCTTCATTCTTTACAAAAAAACTCAAAAGCTATTTCTTTCATATAACTCAAATTTTATTTAAATATCTTTCATGATAATTATTAATATTTCGCTTGCTCTTATGACATTCGTCAAATACACTGACATTTTATTCATCTATTTCCTCTACTGGATTTATTCTTTTATATAATTATTTATAGTTTCTCAAATTTCTATTATTGTTCAGACCGCGTTTTTGTTTTGTTCAGTATTTATTTATTTAAACACATCCCTTTTACTCACAAACTCTGGTGGATTTGTACACAATCATTTCCCGACCCCCAAAATATAATGAAATTCATTACTCACATGTTTTTAAGGTCGTCTCATGATCTTTATCCTTGTGCGGTGTTTCATGTTGGCCCACTTTTTAACTTACTCCATATTGTAGAAATTCATCTCATGTACGAACACTTCTTGACACATATTCAATACACTTAACATTGACAACATTTTTAATACACTGGTGTATCCTTTTAGAACACACAATAAACACTAAAAAATATTATTTTAACACACAATCTTGATAGATTTACACTTCACAACTTTTGATCACTAGGCCGTATTTTCCTAGCCTATCACACGTGACCTCTTAATCTCCCGTTTCCAAGGGTGAAATTTATTCAATGTCGGCTTCCTATCCTGCAGAATACGAAAGTCTCGAAACATCTACTTTTCCCTGGAATCCTAATTCTTCGAATCCTATTCTGGATGACCGGCTATTTCTCGAGCTTGAACGGCTTCTTTTTTAGATTTAGTTTATCGATCCTAGTAAAAGTCTGTTCGGATCGAGGTCCCCTCGATAACCTATCGATGATCAATGGATTTATTTTATAGCAGCTAGTACTTCTCGAGTCTAGTGCTTTAGAATAGTTCGTCTGCTTTCTGGAGATAATGTCTATAGTCTCCGTTCTTCTTTATTTATTCGGTTCTCGCACTCCTACTTTTCTGAAATACGTTGCGAACCTTACTCTGTTTTCCCTATTTGGGTTCTTTAAATTAGATAACTGTTTATCTTTCTATTACGGTACTTCCGTACGTTATGATATTTTCGGTCGTTTATTTAAAGACCTATCGCCTTAAGTCCAACGTTCGCGGCCTGCTCTGACTATATTTTACGAACTTTTCACTGTAAACTTGTGTACTGTCGGACCTAAAATCCAGTAACTAGGATTTTCCTAATTTTTCAACACGGCGATACTTTAATATTTCTTCTTTACAACTCCTTATGGAGGCACGCAAGTTGTTAATACTGCGACGCCTGTGGCTTTTTAGATATTAATTCTGCGGTGTAATACAGCGTTTCTCCCCTCAAGGAGTACTGGTAAACTGTCTTCGGTGTGAAGCAGAGTAACGCCCCACACGGCTGTCTGAATACTGATGCGTAGCAACGCCCCCCTCGGGCTGTTTGGAACTGCTTGTACTGATGCTCCAGCGTCACGTCCCCTGGACTGTTTGAAACTGCATGCTTGGCTTGGTGATGCCAGGAGCTTTATACTCTTTCGCTACAAAAAGATAAGACTCTAGCCCTTTCCGTGCCCAACTTTTAAAATAATGGTTGCACCCTTATAAAAATTATACCTTCAAAAAGCTCGTCTTCTCAATGTTAAATAATCTCATTGCGCATAAGAATCGATCGTGCAATTCGGAGATATTAATTAATTTCTCGTCCTCAACTGTGTGGGTGTTGCTGTTCATTTGCATTCTCCCCTCTCCACAGGCCTTGGTAAATCCCCTATGACGTCTACTTGCGTTTGCAGTTTTCTCCTATGCAATTATTAAAGGGTTTATCTTTACACAAAAATCTCTAATTCGAAATGATTCACCGTACTGTAATTGTTTACTTTTTTATACTCGTAAACGGGTTAAATTTAATTATTCCTCTTCTGGCGCATAGGCGGTGTTGTCGTTTTTAAGCAAGCTCAGCTCGATTTCCGAGTCAGGCTTCCTTGTCTAACAGCCGAAATTTTCTACTCGGTTATTAATACTCATGACCAGCTCCTTCTGAATGTCAAGAGGCGTGATCTCATCTCTCGAACATCTGGCTCGCGCTGCTTGCACAATGTTAGGCTAGAATCCTGGCTTGATCTTTCTCTATGTTACATTAGAAACTGTACGTTTCTTTCATTTCTTCCCCAAATACATGGATTCGACCTCCTTGAACCCTATGGCACATGGGTTCATCTCTCCCCTCCTTAGGTAAATAAATTTTCGAAAAATTTTGAGAAAATTTATTTCAATTAATCTTATCTTTCTTTATTCGTCGAAACCATCATAACGTTGTCCGTATCTTCTGTTGTTTTTATTTCTTTAAAGTCGTATCCGGTAATTGTGTAGGTCGGGTATGCTCTGTCCCTACCCTTTCTTTCTTTTTCCTTTATTCGTCTGGGCTATAAATCTCCAGAACCTCATTCTTCCTTACGGGTGTGGTCTATCCCTACCCGTTTCCTTATTTCATCATTCTCCTTTCTTAAATTGAAATTTTCTTCTTCAATAAACTCAATTATTTCTTTGATTTCCCAATACAACTTTTCCAATTCGCATTCGCACTCGAATGCTTGAGCTCTATTCTCTATTTCTTCCTTATTCTTGTTTATGTCAAAAGCGGATTCATCTCTAAATGTTTCCATAACCAGGGCTTGTTCATTTGCTTCATCGAAATCTTCGGGAGGGTAATATAATTTCAAATTTGCTGAATTCATGGTCACTTCGTGATCCGTTTCACAGTGCCGAATTCTATATGCGTTATTCCTCAAATCTCTGATTATTTGATACGGTCCGTGGTACATTTTCTGGAACTTCTTGTACACACGGTTCCCTGGATCCGAAATGCCTGGTCTTTTTACTAACACCATTTCTCCTGCTAATAATGGTCGATGATACCTCTTATGCCTATTTCTTCTTTGCCTCCTGTCGGCTTGAGCTTTTAGATGCTCAAAGGCTCTTCTAATACGTACATCTCTTCCAGGCTGAGCGTCTGCTGGCCTAGGAATTACCAGACTCCAAGGTCTCTCTGGTTGCTCATTTCGATGTAACGTTATGGGTATCTCTCCCGTGGATTCATGGATTGTATTATTTATACAAAATTCGATAATATCCATGATATCTATCCACTTCCAATTTTCTTCGGCACAGTATATTCTACAGTACTTGGCCGTCTCCCTCATCACTCTTTCTACAGGATTTGCCTCCGGATGGCGAATACTTGACAAAATCTGACGTATTCCAAGTCTTTCTAATTCTCGTCTGAACTCTACACTGGTGAAACAACTGCCGTGATCCGACAACAAATTCTCAGGTTTTCCCAGAATCGGTATCACTTTTTCTTTTAGTCGTTTTAACATCTGTTTGGTACTAGTCTTCTGTATGGGAGCAAGGACAACCATTTTAGTGAAGACATCCATAGCCACCATTATGTGTCGATTTCCTCTTCTTGCCTTTGGCAAAGGTCCGAAGTTATCAATAGATATGATTTGACCTGGCCTTTCGGGCAACAATGGTATAGGCTTTTGCCTCATCAGAAATGCATTAGGTTTTATCCTTTGACATAAATCACATGTCTTTAGCGTGTCCCTTACAGTTTCTCTCAGTCTCGGCCATACAAATGCTTCTTTCAGCATCGAGACGGTTTTGTCGACTCCCATATGTCCGAACGATCTATGGGCTAACCATACTATTTTCCTCTGCAAAATTGCAGGTACAACAATCCTTAATTTGGTATGGTCAGAGTCCACAAACTTATATAATAATCCATTATAAAACGTGTAGTCTTGAGCTATCTTATTAGCTTCCGTATACGCTGGTGTTCCCCTTATCAAACTTCCCTCAAGGAAAGATATGAGCATGTTCATCCATGGATCCTCCCGTTGCCTTTGACTAATGCTTCTTAACTCATTTAGAGTACGCTGATCCCTGTCTTCCAAATCTATAGCCATTACTTCCTCTTCTTTGGACTCTGGCTGTCTACTTATATAGTCTGGAACTATATTTTCTTTTCCTGGGCAGTATTCTATCTTGACATCAAACTGTTGAATGTATAAAGCCCACCGCATCAACCTTTGACTGGATAAATCAGTCTTCATCAAAAAGGTTAAGGCTTTATGATCCGTTCTTAGAATGACCTGAAACCCATATACGATCTTCCGCCTATATTGCAACGCGTGCAGTATTGCTAACAGCTCGATTTCCCTGATCGTATAATTTTTCTCGTGTGGTTTCAGTCTCCGACTTGTGAAAGCTAGATAATTCTTCTTATCAGGGTTTTCCGGGTTTTCCTGATATAGCATTGCCCCTATTCCAATCTGGGATGCGTCTGTTTGAATTATAAATGTCTGATTAAAATCAGGATATCCTAGCTTCACGTAATTTAAGAGCATTTCCTTGGCCTCCACGAATGCTTTTTCTGTTTCCTCCGTCCATTTCCACTTGCCCCCCTTCTTCAGAAGGTCCTGTAGTGGTGCAACAGTTTTTGTGTATGATGGACAATGTCCTGAGAAGAAACCAATCAATCCCAAAAACTGGCGAACGTTCTTCACCTTCAAAGGCCTTGGAATATCCCTTATCGATTCCAATTTGCATGGATTTGGTTTAACACCATCCTTGTCAATCACATGCCCTAAAAATGTTACTTGTCTTTGACAAAAATTTGACTTCTTTAAGTTTATTTTAAAATTAGCCTTCCTTAAATCTTCCAAGAGTTTCTTCAGTTTTTCTAAATGTTCCTCAATATTCTCCGAGGTAAGCAAAATATCATCCACATAACGGATAGTGCACTCTTTCACTTCCTCTGACAGGTTTCGATCAAGCGCTCTTATTAAGGCTGATCCCGCGGTCTTCAATCCAAACGGACATCTCCTAAAACAATAGGTTTGTTGGTCGAACTGAAATCCAGTCAGCAAGCTGGTTTTCTCTTCCAGTTCGAGATGATGATACGAAGAAGTCATGTCAATATTTGTGAAAATCTTCTTGCCCTTGAACTTCCTCAGTATTTCTTTTATGGGTGGTGCCGAATCATTTTCAGGTATGATTTTTGCATTTAGATTTCTGGCATCTAGACACACCCTTACTGAGCCATCCGGTTTACTCACAATCACTAATGGACTAACATATGGTGTCGCCATCTTTTCTATAACACCTGCATTCATCATCTCCTGCAGTGTTTTCTTAGTTTGTGGGTAATGTTTTTCCTCAACCGGGTATGGTTTTTGTCTGAACGGTGCCCAATCATTGACTTGGAACGCATATTTAAAATTTTCAATCTTCCCTGGCTTGGAATCAAATACGTCCCTAAAATTCAATAATAATTTCTTTAACTGTTCCTTATTTTCGAGGTTAACTTTAGCTTCCTCTACTTTTCCTGACAGGTTGGTTTCGAACTCAGTTTCCAAATTATCTTCGAGTTCTATGTTGAGGACTTCAAATATTTTTTCTATGTCCTTATAACCTTCCTCCGTTACTTCTTCCATATGCCATACCTGTTCTCCTATTTTCGCATCCTGTTCCTGTAGGTTAATGTTTTGTTCATCCGCATCCTCTCTTTGAATTCTAATGCAGTTTTGCGCTAGGTCTATAATGACCTTGTTCTCACGGATAAAATCAATACCTAATATGACATTATACGGTAATTGATTTACCAGCAAAAAGCACTGCGAAATTTCAGCGTTACCCATGATCAGATCGATATATACCTGAAATTTACATGTTAAAGATTTTTCAGGGATAATCCCCTTAATCTTTACACTTGATGTGGGAATCTTTAATACTCGGCCCCTTATTTCCAGTTCATTTAGAAGGGTTTGTGTAATTAGACTTATTGTGGATCCGGTATCAATTAATGCTCTGACCAGTAATCCTTCTATCCTTAGCATAATTATAGGTAGTTCGCTTTTAACAGGTGGGATTCCTTCCACATCCTCGTTAATTAGCTCATCTGGTCTTGTTATCCAATTCACAATTTCTACCTCCTCCCAGCTCCTGCTATGTTTCCACTTTTGACAATTTAAATTTGGAGTTTTTTTTTATCCTGATGGCTTCCTTTCCCTTCATTCTTTAATTGAGCTTGTAGTTCCAAGCTTTGAGCTCCGTCTAGTCGGTCGGGTGATTTCCGGTTCTTAATTGCCTCACTCCAACGAACCTTTTGCCTATCAGGTTCATCTGGTCGTTCGTTCATATAACGAAGACTTTCCTGATATCTTTCCTCTATTTCGGCCCGATATTCATCATCCTTATCCTCTGGCCTTACGTTCCTTCTGGGATAATTCTCCCATTTCTTTCTGTTTTCTTGCCTTTGATGGTTATTGTTATAGGGTCGGCTCTCTTGTTGCCTATAACCCGTATTCCTAGGATTTCTTCCTCGATATCCTCCTCTGTAATATGGCTGTATTCCTCTAGGCTCCTGGTGCCCATACTCTCGACCCAGTCCCTGAGTATCCGTGCTGGTGGACTGATTCCTGGTCGTTGGTTTTTCTCTGGTTTCCTGACTGCTGGCCATATGTACTTGCTCAGTCTGTCTTTGATGCCTAGGAGTTACGTGCGAAGTCGTCATAGCTAATTGACGTAATACACTCTCCACTTCCACAGCACTTCTGGCTTTGGATGAGATTAACAGCCTCTGAATCTCATACGGAAGTTGTCTTGCAATGGCGGCACACAGGTCGTTCTCTGCCGGAGCAATGTCGAGTTCGCGGAATTTACACAGCTGAGCGGTGAAAAATTCCGAGTATTTAGTAGGTGCATTCGTGCTGTACTTCCTAGAGTACAGATCTAGCCTTAAATTCTCTTGGACGTCTGCTGCCCAATATCGTTTTAAAAATGCTTCCCTAAAGCCTTCCACCGTATCAAAGGTGTACCTGAAGCTTCTGAACCAGGTGAGACAATCACCTGCCAACAACTTTTCAATAGCTCTCAGTCTCCGATCCTGAGGAACTTTCATTTCGTTTAAATACTCTGCAACTTCCTTTAGCCAGTATTTTGGAGTAATTGACATGTTATTACCCGTAAACTTTACTGGTCTGTCCTCATTCGATTTAATATTGTTTATTATCTGGCCATTTGTCTGATTCATGTACGGGGTTGACATCGCCATCGGATATCCTGGGTTCTTATAAGGGCTCTCCCCTCCTAAGTCCCTCTCTGTATCTGTGCCTTGTTCACGGGAATCTACCCATCCTGACTTTGGAAACTCCTCCTGATTCTCAAATTCTAACTTCCTTTCCCTTCGGGCACTTTCTTCATTAGCCATGAGTTGGATTTCCATTTGACTATTCTTATGTTCAGTCCTCTCCAATCGGGATCTTAATTCATTCTGAATTCTTTCTTGATTCCTTTTACTATCTTCCTCTGCCTTTTTGAGTTGGAATTTCTCCTCCCTGTAACTATCCCTGAATTCATTTAGTTGGTCTTCTACCTCTTTCTTAATGACCATGGCCTGTTGATTGATAATTTCTGGCTTAACGTCACCTATGGTCTCCAGGCCCTCTCGTATCTCCTTTATTTGCTTCTCCACTTCTTTCCGACCTTTGACCATATCTAATTCAATTCCTTTCAACTTTTTATCCGTCTTCTTAGACACTTCCGATAAGTCATCTTTAATCAGTTTTACTTCAGTATTAGTTTTTCCTACTCGCCCCTCTAACTTTCCGATAGTTTCCTGGACCTCATTAATACCCTTGCTTATTTCATTTATCTTCTGGGTATTTTCCTTACTTTCGTCCTCTCGTTGTTTTCTTTCACTCTGAAGATGCCCCTCGTATTCACCGAATCTTTTATCTATTCCTTCCTCATGCTTCTTTAAGGTCTCATCTACCTGCCTAGTAAAATGATCAATCTGCCCTTTCATACCCTGTACATCCTTTTGATTCTGAATTCTCATATCATTTACTTCGGTCTGAACTACATCGACTTTTTCCTCAACCCTTTCAAATCGGGTTCCTAGCTCACTAACACTTTTCTTTATCTCATCCCGGGAACTTTCACAAATACTCTTGTTAGATTCTATCTGAGCTTTCAATTCTTTCTGCACACCTTGGATCTGGGTTACAAGTTCATTTCTACATCCGTCTACATTCTCTTTACATGCCTTTTCCATAGAACCAATTTTATCCTCTATAATTTTAAAATTGTCTTGGCACTCCTTTTTGGATTCTATACTATTTTTTTCTATAGTACTTATCTGGGTTCTCAATCCTGCATTAAACGTGTTACTCTCAGTTTGCAATGCCTTTAACTTGTCCCCAAATGTGTTATCCAATATTTGAAATTTGGACTCTATGTTTCCTTCTATACTTTCTCGGAGTTCATCTGACTCCTGTTTTATTCCCCCTTTTAATTCATTTAACTTATTCCCAAAATCAGTGTCAAAAGCTTGAAATTTGTTATTCATTGTTTCTTCTAATTTCTCATTTATATTACTTTGTATTTTAGTCTCCATGGCCTCTAGTTTAGTGTTCATGGCTTGACTTTTCATAACATTATCGGCTATCATCTTCTCCTGAAACGAATGTAATTGATTTTCAAGTTTCACTTCCATTACTCCTAGTTTATCCTCCCAATCCTTGGATTGCGCTGAAAAATGATCGGTATTCTCTGTCCTTATATTATCCAACTTACTTTCTATCTCAGCCTTCAATGTACTATTCATGTTAATACAATCGGCTTGGATAGATCCTAACTTTTGATTTATGGATTCGAACTCTTTTTTATTTTCATCCTTTTGGAGACTCAATGTATTGTCTACTGTTCCCAATTTATTGTTCATGGTCTCCCACTTTTCTTTGCTATCGGCTTTTATAGCGTTCAAAAGTTCCTGCCTCTCTTCCCTATTCTCTTTTTTTGCATCTTCCGTACTTTTCGTACTTATTTTTACTATCTCGTCCCTATTCTTTTGGAAATGTTCATCCAAACACTCCTTTAACTCCATCATCGTCACCATCCTTTCTAATATAAGAATACAGTGGGCCACTCATGCCACCACACTAGTACATGCTTGAGAGATGATACTCTGAATCATTGTGTCCCAATTTCTTTAAAAATTTACTTTGGTACGGGTGTTTACTACAACGTACCCTTTTGATACTTTTATTCAATTTCATAAACCTTTATGGAAGTATTTAAAATTCAAAATTTCGAAAAACCATTTTTTAAAAAAATGAAAATTTTGATTTTTCGAGAAAACTCGGGTTTTCCCTAGGAAAACTCATCCCTGCGTACTGGGCGCCAAAATCTACGATTTGCTAGGGGGGGTTAATGATATAATTCAGGGCTGCTCGGTATGAGTTTCCAGGGACCCATGCGGTCAGTTAATATTTTACGTTGTAGCTATTCCTATCATTACTTTAATTTACATGTTATGACCGTCTTAAGTGTTCCTCTAGTTATTAATCCAGCACATTACTTCTATGCCCCCCATGTGCCCTTTTAGCAAGAAATATGCCAATCACAGTATACCAGCGTAGCTCAATTCGGGATTGTCGGGGTAGCGGTAAGTTCACCCACTCTGTGACTCACATATTTTGGATTAATCAGAGGATACACTTGCAAAATAACAACAAAATCAACTCCTATTTTAACACATTTAATTAATAAAAATTATGGCGCTACAAACAATTAAACACTTAAATTACTGACCCATAATCATCTACTTGTTCCAAATGAACAAGGAATAACATAAAAATAAAACAACTATTGTATTAAAACATATGGTTTCCATATAAACCAACAATTCCTAATTATTTTTACTTCCATAAAGCATCAACTGTAAGTTTCATATAACTCCGAGCTCTTTTGGCTCAATGCTTTCTATAATAATGGTGTCATTCTTTGTACACCTCCAATACTACTTTTTTATATTTTCTTAATCATCAAACAAATGTATAATTACATTTAAAATTACATGTTAATTATCTAACTCAATATTTGGGCATTTCACAGGTTTTCAGCTGTTATCATCTCTCTCTAGTTTTACAAATACATTAAGGTAATCAGGAAATTACTTGTGTACTCCAGAGTATGAAGATACTTGACACAGTCAAAAAAACTATGGTCACTCCCGGAACCTAGTTGCCTTCAATTAACTCATGGAATCCTACTTCCATACAACATTACAATAGGGATTGTTATTTATCTCATATGTCTTATAAGACCATTATCACATAAAAAAAACCACGATCTGAACAGGCAAGCGGAAATATCAATCTACAAGGACCTCGGTTCAACGCCCGGGTCGTTAACAACTTTAAACACTCCTGGTGTATTCATTACTCCTTACAAGACGGCCTTCAGACACCCCTCCTGCTCCGAGGGTCTGACAGTGATACTTGAGAGTTATTTATGACTATGCGGGAACCCTCCCGTCTAGTCTGTAGCTAGAGCTCTCTTTAATGCTTTTACAAACAGCTTTTCGTTCATTCTCAATTCTTTGGGGAGACCTGGCATTCTACTCCTCGTTTAAATTCAACAATATTATTGGGCTCATAAACCACATTCGTAATCTTGGCATTTATTAATTATGAAAGGTCCTCATTTATTGGGGAAGAGTAATACACATTCTACGACGAATAATAAAGGGGCTTTCACAATACGAAGATTCTGAGTTCGAATCTCTTCACATGCCTCGGGAACCATTCCCATATAGAGGACTATACAAAATGCGATTTAGGGTCAGCCTATAGCTTATAAGACCTACGCTCAATACCATACATTTGCTCCCTTTCAATACAACATACACAATGGCCTCGTGATACTACGTCACAAATAGAGGACTTATACCAATTCTCAATTCGCTACAATCAACTACCTCTCATAAGTAATTTACCAAGTACATTAACTTTTACGCGTTCCTAGCGTGACATTTTATTTTAATTGCGCTCTTTTGCGCTATACTTTATTTTTAAGCCTAGCGTCATCCAAAGAACTGATAATATCATATTAACAATTGATACACATCTCAATTTTTATATTATTCTTTTCCTTTGACAATAACTTTCTCTTTTTTTTAAGAACATGCATTTGAACATCATGTATATACTTTTTATTAAGGCTCTAACGCTCTTATGTTCACATCAATTAATTTGATCTTTATTTAACATTTCCTTACTTGGTTATTATTATTATTCATTTCATATCTTCATTCTTTACAAAAAAACTCAAAAGCTATTTCTTTCATATAACTCAAATTTTATTTAAATATCTTTCATGATAATTATTAATATTTCGCTTGCTCTTATGACATTCGTCAAATACACTGACATTTTATTCATCTATTTCCTCTACTGGATTTATTCTTTTATATAATTATTTATAGTTTCTCAAATTTCTATTATTGTTCAGACCGCGTTTTTGTTTTGTTCAGTATTTATTTATTTAAACACATTCCCTTTTACTCACAAACTCTGGTGGATTTGTACACAATCATTTCCCGACCCCCAAAATATAATGAAATTCATTACTCACATGTTTTTAAGGTCGTCTCATGATCTTTATCCTTGTGCGGTGTTTCATGTTGGCCCACTTTTTAACTTACTCCATATTGTAGAAATTCATCTCATGTACGAACACTTCTTGACACATATTCAATACACTTAACAATGACAACATTTTTAATACACTGGTGTATCCTTTTAGAACACACAATAAACACTAAAAAATATTATTTTAACACACAATCTTGATAGATTTACACTTCACAACTTTTGATCACTAGGCCGTATTTTCCTAGCCTATCACACGTGACCTCTTAATCTCCCGTTTCCAAGGGTGAAATTTATTCAATGTCGGCTTCCTATCCTGCAGAATACGAAAGTCTCGAAACATCTACTTTTCCCTGGAATCCTAATTCTTCGAATCCTATTCTGGATGACCGGCTATTTCTCTAGCTTGAACGGCTTCTTTTTTAGATTTAGTTTATCGATCTTAGTAAAAGTCTGTTCGGATCGAGGTCCCCTCGATAACCTATCGATGATCAATGGATTTATTTTATAGCAGCTAGTACTTCTCGAGTCTAGTGCTTTAGAATAGTTCGTCTGCTTTCTGGAGATAATGTCTATAGTCTCCGTTCTTCTTTATTTATTCGGTTCTCGCACTCCTACTTTTCTGAAATACGTTGCGAACCTTACTCTGTTTTCCCTATTTGGGTTCTTTAAATTAGATAACTGTTTATCTTTCTATTACGGTACTTCCGTACGTTATGATATTTTCGGTCGTTTATTTAAAGACCTATCGCCTTAAGTCCAACGTTCGCGGCCTGCTCTGACTATATTTTACGAACTTTTCACTGTAAACTTGTGTACTGTCGGACCTAAAATCCAGTAACTAGGATTTTCCTAATTTTTCAACACGGCGATACTTTAATATTTCTTCTTTACAACTCCTTATGGAGGCACGCAAGTTGTTAATACTGCGACGCCTGTGGCTTTTTAGATATTAATTCTGCGGTGTAATACAGCGTTTCTCCCCTCAAGGAGTACTGGTAAACTGTCTTCGGTGTGAAGCAGAGTAACGCCCCACACGGCTGTCTGAATACTGATGCGTAGCAACGCCCCCCTCGGGCTGTTTGGAACTGCTTGTACTGATGCTCCAGCGTCACGTCCCCTGGACTGTTTGAAACTGCATGCTTGGCTTGGTGATGCCAGGAGCTTTATACTCTTTCGCTACAAAAAGATAAGACTCTAGCCCTTTCCGTGCCCAACTTTTAAAATAATGGTTGCACCCTTATAAAAATTATACCTTCAAAAAGCTCGTCTTCTCAATGTTAAATAATCTCATTGCGCATAAGAATCGATCGTGCAATTCGGAGATATTAATTAATTTCTCGTCCTCAACTGTGTGGGTGTTGCTGTTCATTTGCATTCTCCCCTCTCCACAGGCCTTGGTAAATCCCCTATGACGTCTACTTGCGTTTGCAGTTTTCTCCTATGCAATTATTAAAGGGTTTTTCTTTACACAAAATTCTCTAATTCGAAATGATTCACCGTACTGTAATTGTTTACTTATTTTTATACTCGTAAACGGGTTAAATTTAATTATTCCTGTTCTGGCGCATAGGCGGTGTTGTCGTTTTTAAGCAAGCTCAGATCGATTTCCGAGTCAGGCTTCCTTGTCTAACAGCCGAAATTTTCCACTCGGTTATTAATACTCATGACCAGCTCCTTCTGAATGTCAAGAGGCGTGATCTCATCTCTCGAACACCTGGCTCGCGCTGCTTGCACAATGTTAGGCTAGAATCCTGGCTTGATCTTTCTCTATGTTACATTAGAAACTGTACGTTTCTTTCATTTCTTCCCCAAATACATGGATTCGACTTCCTTGGACCCTATGGCACATGGGTTCAGTATATAAGTTACTCCAAATTATTCTAAAATGTCAGAATATACGTGTTCATAGTTTAAAGCTGTTGGCTTGCATACTTTCTGATATATTGGTATTTGGATAAAAACATAGAGAGAGCAATTATTAACATTTGGCAGCCCTGGTGGCTCTTAAGAATACGCTCAGTCATATCTGTTTATGCACAGATATTACATACAAAATTTGGTTGAAATCCAATTGATAGTGTAGAAGGTGTATGCATTTAAACATTGGACCTATCAGAAGGCTTAAAATTATTTTGGCAACACTGTCATGGTTGGCCTCCTGGAAATTAAACTGAAATAGTATTATCTACATGTGTGCCAATTTTGGAATAGCTCCCATGCATACCTTGCAAGATATCCAACATGGAGCTCAAATTTCTAGTGCGTTTTTTCAGCAGATGGTAGCACTGACTTCATTTTCAAATATGGCCGTGAGATATTCAGGTATAGATCTTTACTCCTACCAAATTTTGTTTCGATTGCTCCAGCCGTTTAGGAGTTGATAGGGGACACACACACACACACACACACACACAGCCAGACAGACAGACAGACAGACACACATTTTCCCGGATCGATCTCATAAGTCTACTTTTTCCTCATTTTGCAAAAAGTAGGCTAAAAATCTAACCTACGAACCATCTGAAATATTAAGACGGTTCTCAATATCTACGAATCTATCACAACCTTCAAACTGAAATTTTGTATGTGGATAGAGGCAATAAACACGAGTAGGACATATGAAAATAGGCTATTTAGCTCTTCACGGAACTACTTGTTTTAAATGTTTATTGCGTCACCGATTCTTGGATGTCACGGGTAATCTCGAGAACCACTGGATGGAATTTGGTGCGGATTTCACCATTCTGTAAAGGATATCTCGAGGAAGGTTTCTGTAGATTTATTTATGATCAAAGGAAGCCAAGCAATAACGATTTCAGTGAAATAGTCGAAAAAAAACTGGCGTCCGTGCGCTTTTTACGCTTACGCTGTACAAACCGTTAAAAATATCAGTATACTACGAGTGTAACAATTTTTCAGCATGAATAGTTCTACAAAATAGACCGTGAGAGCATATCTCTATCTTCAATACATCGCTAACTATTGTACCCATGTGAGTAATCTCGTTGGATAATATGCATCTGTCTCCAACTAGCATCAGCTCTCAGGCGTGTACGGTAACCCCAATTTTGCAGTGCATATTTTGGATTTGAGGCTAAAAGGTATCAACTCTACAATGATAAGGCACAACTCTATTCTAAAACTTTAATTCATTAAAATAAATCATGGCTTCAAACACAAAACAATACCCAAAAAAAAAGCATAAAATAAAAGCAAACAAAATCTTTTACTTCCACAATCCACAAATAAACAAATATAAAATCACAACAAAGTCATAACTAGCCGTAATGCTTTACCCTTCTGTGAACTTCACAAGGATATACTAGTGCGCTGATGCACCTACGACTTCCAAACAACTTTACATTAACATAACAGTCATACAATGTGACTTCTTTAAGATTACAACAAGGATTATTCCTTAAATCTCTTTATGTTAAACAATTATGTGTGCCGTGCGTGTTTTAATATTTTTCTTCTCACCAATGAAATGCTTTGCATGCATTACCTATTTGGACGTTGCACCAAAATCAACGTGCAACTCCATAATTATGTAAGCTACCCCCGACACATCCTTCAATTATATGGTTTCACCGCATGCTGTCTGTGATTCCTAGATAAAACGTTACGTTATAGCTTATGTCGGATTGTACAATAGACTACCTCGCGCTCAAGGCGATTGGCATCTAGTAACCAACTACATGACTTGGTTCCAGTGACAGTACAAATATATCATGTAACTATTCGTCAGATAGCTAAATTAATGAACCATCAGGATGAACTATAATTATCCATGTGTTCACAAACCACATGGCTATAATACTCAACATAACAATCTCGCATTATATGTCATTTTAACAAGGTCTAGAATCTCTTCCCTTTATAACTTGCCTGAGCGGTTCGAGTGGTTGGCACCGACCCTCGGCTAAAGAAATCGCTACACAATAGAAAGTGGGATGGGTCGTTCCACCAATTATCTCGACCTTTCTAAAAGTTTGAAAGCTTCCCTCTCTAAGCAGTGGAGATTTACAAGACAAATACTGTGTCCTAACCGGCACACATGTTCCCAAAGGATCTTAATTGACTATTTTGCCAACAGGTATTGAATGAGCTTTTGTAATTATTCCTACGTCGAGGATAACGATTAATTAATGGCCTCACATGGGTCCATTCAACATGAAGGTTCGGGGTTCGTAATGCATGAGCCTGGTGGTTGACCGATGTCTCAAGTATAATATAGGCGCACAAAACCACTGTCGCCATGAGTTTTCGCTGCCCACGAGCGTAAATAACTCATCATAAGTTCTCGGGAAATCATAGAGCTGCGAGGTGTCCTTGTTATCCTCGACTCTTACAAGATTCCAGCCCGGAACACATTTCAATCCTTCTTCAGAGTTAGGGTCAATTCACTAAAACTCCGGAATAAATAATGTCTCCAACAATGTCCACGACATAGGAGAATTCATACGTAGAATAGACTATCTGGCCCCTAATGCTCCATGCTACGACATTCCGACCTCTAATATTAAGAGAAATCTAACATTTACTCTATAAGCTTCTCAATTAAGCTGCAAATTCAATTCATTAAAAGCTCTTTCATTACTGGTATCATTACTGAATATATGCAATATTCTGATATAAAACTTCTTTCCATAATTACTGAAATGTAATCTCACTGTAACATCCTCCTGCTTAGATTGATAAGTCTTGCACTTAGCGTTAATAATTCTCGCTTACAACATTTATTTGTTTCCTGATGTGTTCATTCATACTCTTAATAACCATTATTATTATTATCATCATTTCTCACTGACATAAATGACCAAAATCATCCTTTGTTATTATTATTACAAATCTCATTGACATAAATGACCAAAATCATTATTTATTATTATTCTCACATAAATTACCAAATTTTCCGACATAGCTAGACGTTTTAAACTCGAACAATCGCGTTCGTTACATTTACATAACTGATTGCCATTCTTAATTCATAGTGGGAAAAATTACTCCACTTAATGATGCAAATCATCATTCCAACTCTATAAAAATCAACTCAATACTGATTAAACATGGAGGATCAGCCTCCTAACTGACTTTTACTGGCATCTATAAGGAATTCACAATACCTTTACGGAATCACAGACATGCATCGGTCCATACTTCTACCTAATTATAACCATAATTTGTGGGGTACTCACATCTCTATAGGCATCTAAGGTGGCTCCAACCAATCATATTCTTCCATGTCGCCCGCCATAATGGGTTTAACGCGACATATTTCTCTTGTTTACACACATTTGATTATACATTTCTATCACCAACACGACACGTTGCATACCTTTCAGGAAGTTATCACTCCCCAAACATGTGAAACACTTCATCAAACACTACTTTAAATGATATTTTTACATATACATTACACTGAACACTCGTCACTTTATACACACTTCAATGCTGAAATTCCCTAGCAGAGATCGAAATTGCAGGTGTCGACGGCATCTTACGTTATCAACTCCTGATTGAAAGTCTGGTTATCTGCTCTCGGAACTCTCCAACAGTTTTTGTGACGATCATTACTCCTACAGTAAGCGTTACCATCTGGTACTCTCATGGCAATACCAAACACTTAGTAGAGTTTCTTTCGCGCATTCTATCGTAGTTACACACACACGATTAGTTAATACTATACACACTGCGCTTAATAAAGTTCAACACTTTCACAAATAATTATATACAATAGTGCTGCCGTTAGTCTATACGGTGCTTCATAACTGAACACGTCATAGTTCGTGCGGCTGATTATGCCTGTATCACGACTATTATTCATACAAACATATTTTCTGTTTCTTTTACACATACCAGTCTTTGTTCGGCGTCTCGATGAATATATCCGTCATGCGTTATGCCTTGACGAACTTGCTTCACCCTGGCTGTAGCTGACTGAAGTTTCACTCGAAGACTGCACGTAACTTATTTGACGACTTCTGTCTGCGGCTTACACGCTGTCTCGTACTGCTGCATATTTGCTGCATACTGATTGCAACTTATTTCCATTGTGCTACAATCGACAATTGAGTAAAAACTGTAACTGGTTGTAACTGCGCTTGGCGGCATGTAGACTGAGCTTGACTGAGTTAGAACAGAGTGAGTTTCAAAGTGAGGTTCAACTGAGCTAGAACAGAGTAACACTGAGATTCAACTGAGCTTCAACTGAGTAACTGAGTGAGACTGAGGTTCAAGTGAGATTCGACTGAGAGCTCCTCCTGGGGTCTACTCCCTTATATCGGATTTCCACAGAAAGTAGAGCAACATCTTCCCGCGTAATCTTTGCTCCTCTCACAGCATGATTCAGGTCTTCAAACCATGATCATTGTGTTCCTCTCTCTTCACAGGTCCCAAAACTATATGTGTGCAAAGGAATCGCTCGTTCAATTAATTTATATTAATTCCTTTCTCCATGGCGTGGGACGCTACCTAATCGGGAACTCCCCGTCAACATCTTCACATCCCTCCGCGAACAATGGTCGCTTCACAGTCCTTACGCACATCACTAAATATGCACCAATTTCGCCGGTAAAAGACTCTAAAATTATCTTCTTGCCAAGATATTCACCTGTGTGCAACTCTCATCTCGATTCGTTACTCCAATCACGAGTAATCAATGATTCTTCTGGGCATTTCTCCGCCCCTCCTCTAAATCTATTCTCCGTCGGGGAATAACTGTGTCATTTTTCAGGCCTCTCCCCTGCTCCAGACGACATAATGGGGTGACAGAGATGGACGTGGCTCCACTGGGACCAACCCACAATTCTGGGCCGATTAGTAAATGTCAGCTCTGCCCTCCTCTGTGCTTCAAACTCCCAATAGCTTACACCAAATCGTCTTATAATGATATAATCCGCTCATTATTTCCTACATTATTTTAATAAATAATGCCATTTCATCAAAATCACACCAGTGATTAAATATACATCTCTTTCGAGGGGTTTTTACCAAGAAACTCCCTGTACAGATCTCTGGTTCGCTTCCTGGCGGAACCTTTTTACTGAGATCACAGTCTCTGAGAACCATGTTCGATTCCAGTCAGCATAACCCCATCGGGTTCATGTTCCCCTTGCAAAACTTATAAAAGTCCAATGCAAGTGGCTTATATAAGTAACCAGCTGACTGTCGACCACCGTCTGTGTTTACGTCTGGGGTCCTTCACCTTGTCTGGCTGCGAGTGGGTTAGTAGTGTTCCCCCTTCCACACTCGGCCTTGTTTCTGAGCTGTCTATTCTCCCTGCGAAGGGTCGCGTTTACAGCCTCAACCTCTCTGGCTATTCTGACCATTTCTTCATAGAATTCTCGCAAACACTGGCATTCTTTCTGCTCTCCGCTTACACTGGGTAAACTGTCTGCTTCTCGTCCCGTCTCGCCGTTCCAACATTCAGGTCTGCCTGCTTGGCTGCCTCCGCTCTCCACGTTGAGTTGGGTGTGCGTTACTAATTCTTCTTCTGGTTCATCGAATTCTTCTGGCGAGTAATAAATTTTCAAGTTGGCTATGTTCATAACGACCTCGTTTCCATTCTCTAAATGCCTTAACCTGTATGCATTGTTCTGGAGGTCTCTTATCACCTCGAACGGGCCGTGGTAAGAAAAATTAAACTTCTTATACTTCCGTGCCTCTGGATCTGAACTGGCGGGTTTCTTAATTAAAACTTTCTGTCCCACGAGAAGCGGTTTATGATACCTCTTCGCACGATTCCTTCTCTGGCGTCTCTCCGCCTGTGCTTTGAGATATTCAAAGGTTCGTTGGATCCTCAATTCTCTACCGAGCTGTGCGTCTACTGGTAATGGAATAACACCATTCCACGGTCTCTCTGGTCTCTGATCCAGATGTAGAGTAACGGGAACCTGACCTGTCGCCTCATGTACAGTATTATTTATACAGTATTCAATTACTTCTAGAAATTCAATCCAACGCCAATTCGCTTCAGAACAGTAGATCTTCATGTATTTCTGGATCTCTCTCATTACTCTTTCAACGGGACTTGCCTCAGGATGGCGAATGGTAGATAAAATCTGCCTAATTCCTAGAGTTTCCAGTTCTCGACGAAATTCTGCACTAGTAAAGCAACTTCCGTGGTCCGAGAGAATGTTATCCGGCTTCCCAAGAATCGGAATAACTCTCTCTTTCAGGCGCTTCAAGACCTGTTTTGAACTTGTCTTTTGAATGGGGCACAACACCACCATTTTCGAAAATACATCCATGGCTACAAAAATGTGTCTATTGCCTCTACGTGCTCTAGGCAATGGTCCAAAGTTGTCGATACTCAATAGCTGCCTTGGCTTCTCTGGTAATAACGGGATAGGTCGTTGCCTCATTAAAAAGGGATTCGGCTTTACCCTTTGGCAAAGATCACATGTTCTAATAGCATTTCTCACCGTTTCTCTCAATTTTTGCCAAGCAAATGCTTCCTTCAACAGAGCACAGATTTTATCAATCCCCGGATGACCAAATGCTCTGTGGGCTAGCCATACTAACCTCCTCTGCAAAGATGCAGGAATTACAATCCTTTGACGTGTGTGATCCACATCGTCCCACTTGTGTAATATCTGATTATACCATACATATTCTGTTGCCAATGCCTCCGCCTCTCTGTATATCGCAGTTCCCCTTGCTAAACGTCCCTCAAAGTAATCGATTATCATCTTCAACCATGGGTCTTCGCGTTGTAGGTTGGTAATGTTCCTTAAGTCATCCAACGTCTTCTGATCTCGATTCTCAATCTGGACCGCTAGTACTTCTTCTTCTCTAGGGTAACGACTTAATATGTCCGGTATTACATTCTCTTTCCCTGGACAGTATTCTATTTCCACATTAAATTGCTGGATATACAGGGACCATCTTGTCAATCTCTGACTAGACAAATCTGTCTTTAACAAAAATGTTAAAGCTTTATGGTCTGTTCTCAGGACTATTCGGAAGCCATACACGAGTTTGTGCCACGATTGCAACGCGTACAAAATTGCGAGCAATTCTATCTCTGTGATCGTGTAATTTTTCTCATGGGCTCTCAGTCTTCTGCTGATAAAGGCGATAAAAACTTTCTTCTCAGGCTGGTCAACATTTTCCTGGAATAGCATCGCTCCAATCCCAATAAGTGATGCATCCGTCTGTATGATGAACTTCTGGGTATAATCTGGGTATCCCAGTTTCACATATTCCAAAAGCATTTGTTTTGACCTCACGAATGCTTCCTGGCATTGCTCCGTCCAATTCCATCTGCCGCCTTTCTTCAATAGGTCCTGCAGTGGTGCTACTGTCGCAGTATAGTTTGGGCAGTGGTTCGAAAAGAATCCAATTACTCCCAAATACTGTCGGACGTGCTTAACTTTCGTGGGTCGAGGGAAATTCCGAATTACCTCCAATTTATCTGGGTTGGGCTTCACTCCATTTGCATCAATAACATGCCCTAGGAATTTAACTTCCCTCTGACAGAAGTGCGATTTCTTGATATTGACCTTAAAGTTCGCCTCTCGAAGGTCATCTAGCAACTTCTTCAGGTCTCTCATGTGCTCCTCCAGAGATTCTGATGTGAGTAGAATGTCGTCTACATATCTGATGGTACTCTCTTTAACCTCATCTGATAGATTGCGATCTAACGCTCTTATCAGGGCTGAACCAGCTGTTTTCAACCCAAAAGGTAGCCTTAAAAATGTGAATGTATGTTGATCAAACATAAATCCTGTCAACAGACTAGTTTTCTTCTCTAATTCAAGATGGTGGAAACTGGATGTGATATCCAAGTTTGAGAATATAGTTTTCCCTTTGAACTTCCTGAGGATCTCTTTAATAGGTGGCACTTGGTCAAATTCCGGAATAACTCTCAAATTTAAGCGTCTCAGGTCCAAGCAGACTCTGACAGATCCGTCTGTCTTTGGTACAATTACCAATGGACTTACATAAGGCGTAGGTGTTTTCTCAATAACACCGGCCTCCAACATCTCCTGAATTGCCTCTTTCACTTTAGCATAATGCTTTTCAGCTATAGGGTAGGGTTTCTGCCTAAATGGTGTCCAATCACTGACTTGAAAAGCATAAGTGAAGTTCTTTATCCGACCAGGTCTCGAATCAAAGACTTCCTTCTGTTCCAGCAATAACTGCTTTAAATTTTCCTTCTCTTTTAGCCCAATTTTCGCTTCTTATAGCTTCTCCGAAATGTAGTCTTCCAATTTGGGTTCCAGATCTTTTTCCAAGTCTGTGGCTAGTGTTTTGAGCTCCGCTTCTAACTGCTCAATAGCTAACACTTCTTCATCAGCCACATCTCTGTATGTATGCCATACTTGTTCACTGGATCCTGGTTCAATTTCATTGAGTGTGACCTCTAAGCCTTCAGCTTCTTCATTCACATGGAACATAACCCTGTCCTGTGCTAGGTCAATTATCACTCTGTATTCCCTTATAAACTCTGCCCCAATAAGTAGGTTATAAGGTAGTTTGTTTACTAACAGAAAACTCTGTGAGAAAATAGAGCCTCCTATCTGTAAATCTAGGAATACCTGGTATTTACATATCATTGTTCTGTCTGGAATTACCCCTTTAATTTTGACACTGGAGATCGGTATCTTCAAAATGTTCTCTCTCCGGGCTATTTCATTATATAGAGCTTGTGTCATCAGGCTCACTGTTGATCCTGTGTCTAGCAGACTTCTGACTTTTAATCCTGCCACTCTCACAATTATAATAGGCAATTCTCTCTTGACCATGACCTGTGGTCCTCCTGTATCCTCAATCAATTCTTCTGGTTTGGCTATCCAATTGACGATGTTAATAGACTTCCATCCATCAGTCTCGAGCTCTTCTAATTTTGGCGTTTTTTTTTTTCTTCAGCGCCCGCCCCTTTGGAGTTCCTTCTCTCCTGTTCGCTGCGCTGTAGTTCCAAACTCTTAGCTCCATCTCCATATCTGTCTGGCGATGTCCTGTTCTGCATGACTTCTTGCCAGCGGACTTGTGATTTCTGGGGCTCATCTCCCCTTTCTTCGAGGTATCGCAAAGAAGCATGATAACGCTCTTCTGCCTCGTCATCGAAGTTATTTCTTCTCTCTTGGGGTCTCCAATTTCTATTATTGCCTTCCTGGCCATTATTACCTCCATTGTTATGGTACGGTTTGCCCCTGTTATCGTGTTTATTCCACGAACTTCGACCTCTTCCTGCTTTATTAGCATTTCCTTTGTACCTTGACTGCCATTTTCTGGGTTCCTGTTCCCATTGCCGTCCATAGGAATCTAAAGTTTCTGTGCTCGTGGCCTTGTTGTTCCTTGGAGCTTGCTGTTGGTCAGTCTGTGTGTTGGTCACGTGGACTTGTTCCACGGTTCGACTCTGACGCATAGTATTTGCTGTGGTGAGGTCCAGTTGCCTTAGAACTGTCTCCATTTCCATAGCCGTTTTCGCATTAGCCGAGATTAGTAGCCTTTGGATCTCGTATGGAAGCTGTTTGGCGATAGCAATGCATAGCTCCAGTTCACTAGGTTTTTGATCCAGCTCTTTAAAACGACACATCTGCGATATGAAGAATTCTGCGTACTTCGTCGGGTTGTTCGTGCTGTACTTTTTGGCATACAAATCCAGCCGTAAATTCTGCTGAGTCGCGGCGTCCCAATACCTCTTCAAGAATGCCTCGCGGAATTCCTCAACAGTATCAAAAGTGTAACGGAAGCTGCGAAACCATAATGCGCACTCCCCCTCTGTTAACTTCTCTATAGCACGTAGCCTACGCTCCTGCGGTATTCGTGCATCATTGAGATATTCGGTCACTTCCTTTAACCAATATTTTGGTGTCATACTACAGTGACTACCTGAAAACTTCCTAGGTTTTTCTTCGCTTGCCCTAATGACGTTTATCACCTGGGTGTGCATCGCATTTTCATGTGGCGTCGATGCCGCAATTGGTACACCTGGCGTCATGTAAGGACTTTCTCCTGCGCCTGCAGCGTTCCTGCTTATAGGTTGGGTTTCTAGGTCTGCCCACCTTGTTTTTCTTATATCCTCTATGCTGCCTTCACTTGACTTAGGATATTTCAGAAGTGTCTCCTCCTGTGCTATTATCCTAGTCTCCATTTGGTTATGGCGCATTTCTGCTCTTTCTAGGCGAGTAATGACTTCTTTTTCTATTCTCGTAAGCCTATCTCGGTTTTCCTCGGCTACTTGAAAAATTTTCACCTTGTCTTCTTTCAGACTTTGTTTGATATGGGATATTTCATCCTCTACGTCCTCTTTAATTTGAGCAAGGGTCTTGTCGCTTGCCTCTGTTTTCTGGCCTTCTCTTATTTCGAGTTCTTCTCTCAGACCTTTAATTTCATCTTGAATGTGTCCATTGACTTTAGACAATTCATTCCGGACCTTGGTGATCTCGCCTCTATTTTCCTCTTGTCTTTTATTGACTATGACAATATCACTCTGAACTTGGTCCAGTTCTTTATGAACTTTACCCATCTGACCTTTTACGTTGCCTACCAGCTCCTTATTTTCCTGAGCGATAGCCTTAATTTCGCCTATTTCCTGGCATTGACCTAATATATTCTGGTCCTGTTTCTTGAGGTCACCGTTAATTGCTCTAGCGTAGCTTTTCAATTTCTGGTCCCATTTGGAGTCGTTCTCCTCTAATCTCTGGTCTACTGTTTTCGTAAACTCTGCGAACTGTTTCGCTTGGCGTTCGAGATTCGCCTCATTTTGGATCTGAATATCCTTAATATCGTTAGACAACGCCTCTAATTTACTGTTGGTTTGCTCCTGAGCATGCCTACACGCTTGCAAATTACCCTCAAGTTTGGCTTCTATGGCCTCGAAACGTTTGTCAGTTTTTACCTGCATTTCCGATACAATGCTTACAACAGTATCTGTTACTTCGGTCTTAATGACTTCTTGCATTTGACCTAACTTATTGTTTAATTCAATCTGGTTATTATCCATCGCAACCTGATTTGCATTAATTGCCTCTAATCGATTGTTTATACTCTCCTGGAAAGCCTTTGTTTCCAGTTTATTCTGCTCGTTAGCAGCATCAAAATGTTGTTTCAATCCTGCAATAACTTGCAAGATTTCCTCCGTACCTGACATTTTACAATAACACACTTAAATATGCAGGCAGGCTTCCTGGAAAAATATGTGGATACGTTTCGAAGAGAAACATCAAACACTGCACACATATTGTGAAGTCGTACAAAACCTGATAATATTATCGTAGATTGTGGATTGGGTATGTAACGCTCGTACCCTTAGGCCCTTCTCTTCTCAATAGAGAGATTCTGCGTTACCTCAAAAGCCTACTGAATTCAAAAATCACTCAAACACAGTTTGAGGCAAAACAATTACTATGGTTTTCCCCATGAAATACCATAAAAAATCTATGGGTTTTCCCTAAATCCCATAGGTTCCACGTATTCTGGGCGCCATGATAAATTAATATCTGTCGTGGTATTAGTAGGACATCGGCCATATTCTAATTTACTATAAAAACTGTTCAGGGAGTGGTTTTTACTGCCGAAAGCCCCACTTGGGCCACGCCATGATAAATTAATAGAGCTTTTACTACCATAGACTCCACAGATGGGCGTCATGATAAATTATATCTGTATCTATCGTTGCCCGGTTCGTGCAATGCCAACATCGCTCATATTGCACTGACGCAGGCGGTTCCATAAAGAGTTAATACCGTCCCACGCTGCTTGGGCCATGATAAATGAGTAGTGATAAGCACAATCTATCAAAATTTATATATACGTATCGGAACTTAGCTATGGATTAGGAGCGGTCACACCCTACTTCGTTAATTCTTACTTTAATAGAGTTGTGTGCATTAAATCTGACCGACTTTAGTCGTACCTTTAGCTCAAATCACAGTATAGGACATCAAATCCCATGTACCCATGTGAGTAATCTCGTTGGATAATATGCATCTGTCTCCAACTAGCATCAGCTCTCAGGCGTGTACGGTAACCCCAATTTTGCAGTGCATATTTTGGATTTGAGGCTAAAAGGTATCAACTCTACAATGATAAGGCACAACTCTATTCTAAAACTTTAATTCATTAAAATAAATCATGGCTTCAAACACAAAACAATACCCAAAAAAAAAGCATAAAATAAAAGCAAACAAAATCTTTTACTTCCACAATCCACAAATAAACAAATATAAAATCACAACAAAGTCATAACTAGCCGTAATGCTTTACCCTTCTGTGAACTTCACAAGGATATACTAGTGCGCTGATGCACCTACGACTTCCAAACAACTTTACATTAACATAACAGTCATACAATGTGACTTCTTTAAGATTACAACAAGGATTATTCCTTAAATCTCTTTATGTTAAACAATTATGTGTGCCGTGCGTGTTTTAATATTTTTCTTCTCACCAATGAAATGCTTTGCATGCATTACCTATTTGGACGTTGCACCAAAATCAACGTGCAACTCCATAATTATGTAAGCTACCCCCGACACATCCTTCAATTATATGGTTTCACCGCATGCTGTCTGTGATTCCTAGATAAAACGTTACGTTATAGCTTATGTCGGATTGTACAATAGACTACCTCGCGCTCAAGGCGATTGGCATCTAGTAACCAACTACATGACTTGGTTCCAGTGACAGTACAAATATATCATGTAACTATTCGTCAGATAGCTAAATTAATGAACCATCAGGATGAACTATAATTATCCATGTGTTCACAAACCACATGGCTATAATACTCAACATAACAATCTCGCATTATATGTCATTTTAACAAGGTCTAGAATCTCTTCCCTTTATAACTTGCCTGAGCGGTTCGAGTGGTTGGCACCGACCCTCGGCTAAAGAAATCGCTACACAATAGAAAGTGGGATGGGTCGTTCCACCAATTATCTCGACCTTTCTAAAAGTTTGAAAGCTTCCCTCTCTAAGCAGTGGAGATTTACAAGACAAATACTGTGTCCTAACCGGCACACATGTTCCCAAAGGATCTTAATTGACTATTTTGCCAACAGGTATTGAATGAGCTTTTGTAATTATTCCTACGTCGAGGATAACGATTAATTAATGGCCTCACATGGGTCCATTCAACATGAAGGTTCGGGGTTCGTAATGCATGAGCCTGGTGGTTGACCGATGTCTCAAGTATAATATAGGCGCACAAAACCACTGTCGCCATGAGTTTTCGCTGCCCACGAGCGTAAATAACTCATCATAAGTTCTCGGGAAATCATAGAGCTGCGAGGTGTCCTTGTTATCCTCGACTCTTACAAGATTCCAGCCCGGAACACATTTCAATCCTTCTTCAGAGTTAGGGTCAATTCACTAAAACTCCGGAATAAATAATGTCTCCAACAATGTCCACGACATAGGAGAATTCATACGTAGAATAGACTATCTGGCCCCTAATGCTCCATGCTACGACATTCCGACCTCTAATATTAAGAGAAATCTAACATTTACTCTATAAGCTTCTCAATTAAGCTGCAAATTCAATTCATTAAAAGCTCTTTCATTACTGGTATCATTACTGAATATATGCAATATTCTGATATAAAACTTCTTTCCATAATTACTGAAATGTAATCTCACTGTAACATCCTCCTGCTTAGATTGATAAGTCTTGCACTTAGCGTTAATAATTCTCGCTTACAACATTTATTTGTTTCCTGATGTGTTCATTCATACTCTTAATAACCATTATTATTATTATCATCATTTCTCACTGACATAAATGACCAAAATCATCCTTTGTTATTATTATTACAAATCTCATTGACATAAATGACCAAAATCATTATTTATTATTATTCTCACATAAATTACCAAATTTTCCGACATAGCTAGACGTTTTAAACTCGAACAATCGCGTTCGTTACATTTACATAACTGATTGCCATTCTTAATTCATAGTGGGAAAAATTACTCCACTTAATGATGCAAATCATCATTCCAACTCTATAAAAATCAACTCAATACTGATTAAACATGGAGGATCAGCCTCCTAACTGACTTTTACTGGCATCTATAAGGAATTCACAATACCTTTACGGAATCACAGACATGCATCGGTCCATACTTCTACCTAATTATAACCATAATTTGTGGGGTACTCACATCTCTATAGGCATCTAAGGTGGCTCCAACCAATCATATTCTTCCATGTCGCCCGCCATAATGGGTTTAACGCGACATATTTCTCTTGTTTACACACATTTGATTATACATTTCTATCACCAACACGACACGTTGCATACCTTTCAGGAAGTTATCACTCCCCAAACATGTGAAACACTTCATCAAACACTACTTTAAATGATATTTTTACATATACATTACACTGAACACTCGTCACTTTATACACACTTCAATGCTGAAATTCCCTAGCAGAGATCGAAATTGCAGGTGTCGACGGCATCTTACGTTATCAACTCCTGATTGAAAGTCTGGTTATCTGCTCTCGGAACTCTCCAACAGTTTTTGTGACGATCATTACTCCTACAGTAAGCGTTACCATCTGGTACTCTCATGGCAATACCAAACACTTAGTAGAGTTTCTTTCGCGCATTCTATCGTAGTTACACACACACGATTAGTTAATACTATACACACTGCGCTTAATAAAGTTCAACACTTTCACAAATAATTATATACAATAGTGCTGCCGTTAGTCTATACGGTGCTTCATAACTGAACACGTCATAGTTCGTGCGGCTGATTATGCCTGTATCACGACTATTATTCATACAAACATATTTTCTGTTTCTTTTACACATACCAGTCTTTGTTCGGCGTCACGATGAATATATCCGTCATGCGTTATGCCTTGACGAACTTGCTTCACCCTGGCTGTAGCTGACTGAAGTTTCACTCGAAGACTGCACGTAACTTATTTGACGACTTCTGTCTGCGGCTTACACGCTGTCTCGTACTGCTGCATATTTGCTGCATACTGATTGCAACTTATTTCCATTGTGCTACAATCGACAATTGAGTAAAAACTGTAACTGGTTGTAACTGCGCTTGGCGGCATGTAGACTGAGCTTGACTGAGTTAGAACAGAGTGAGTTTCAAAGTGAGGTTCAACTGAGCTAGAACAGAGTAACACTGAGATTCAACTGAGCTTCAACTGAGTAACTGAGTGAGACTGAGGTTCAAGTGAGATTCGACTGAGAGCTCCTCCTGGGGTCTACTCCCTTATATCGGATTTCCACAGAAAGTAGAGCAACATCTTCCCGCGTAATCTTTGCTCCTCTCACAGCATGATTCAGGTCTTCAAACCATGATCATTGTGTTCCTCTCTCTTCACAGGTCCCAAAACTATATGTGTGCAAAGGAATCGCTCGTTCAATTAATTTATATTAATTCCTTTCTCCATGGCGTGGGACGCTACCTAATCGGGAACTCCCCGTCAACATCTTCACATCCCTCCGCGAACAATGGTCGCTTCACAGTCCTTACGCACATCACTAAATATGCACCAATTTCGCCGGTAAAAGACTCTAAAATTATCTTCTTGCCAAGATATTCACCTGTGTGCAACTCTCATCTCGATTCGTTACTCCAATCACGAGTAATCAATGATTCTTCTGGGCATTTCTCCGCCCCTCCTCTAAATCTATTCTCCGTCGGGGAATAACTGTGTCATTTTTCAGGCCTCTCCCCTGCTCCAGACGACATAATGGGGTGACAGAGATGGACGTGGCTCCACTGGGACCAACCCACAATTCTGGGCCGATTAGTAAATGTCAGCTCTGCCCTCCTCTGTGCTTCAAACTCCCAATAGCTTACACCAAATCGTCTTATAATGATATAATCCGCTCATTATTTCCTACATTATTTTAATAAATAATGCCATTTCATCAAAATCACACCAGTGATTAAATATACATCCCTTTCGAGGGTTTTTTACCAAGAAACTCCCTGTACAGATCTCTGGTTCGCTTCCTGGCGGAACCTTTTTACTGAGATCACAGTCTCTGAGAACCATGTTCGATTCCAGTCAGCATAACCCCATCGGGTTCACTATACAGGTACTACGAAACGTTTTCGACACCCGCAAATTTCATGATCATTATTCTTGTCCCTATACTTTTGCTCTCACGTATACGAATTTTCACAGGGACATAGAACGTGTTTCGAGGAACATATTGTGAATTTATTAAGGAAACATAATTAATATTCCAGTCAGTGATTTTAACCCATCACGCCGAGACGAAAAACGGACATTGACATAAACATGATAAGCGCTTATCATGTAATGCATTCATAACTGTTCCCGGGCGAAGCCGGGTCGGGTTGCTAGTATATTTATAATGAAGGATTTCCCTCTAAAAGTTTTGCCCAGTTTTCATGGTCCAAGCTGAACTGAAGCAAGTATTCACGGAGGTTATCATCACAAGTGATGCAGATAGTATGAATAATACTGGTGAAATTCATAAAAGAAAATGTTTAGGAATCTACCTTACGAAAACTGCCTAAGTCACATTCCATTAATTTGATTTACTAACGTTTCAGTAAGTACCTTGGTTGTTGGTTGTCAGAGGACTTGAATACAGACCTTGAAATTAAGACCCGTATAGAAATGGCAAGATCAACTTTTAAGAAAATGAGACCTTTATTGTGCGATGATGCCTTAAATTTAAAACTAAGACAGCGTATTATAAAATGTTTTGTTTGGTCCATTTTGCTTTATGGAGTGGAAGCCTGGACTATGCATTAAGAGGCTCGTAGCTCTGGAAATGTGGTTTCATAGAAGGATGCTGAAAGTCTCTTGGATAGATCATGTCTCTAATGACCAGGTACTGCAGAGGGCAAATTCTCAACGAGAGCTACTGACCACCATCAAATGCAGGAAAATTGCATACCTCGGTCATGTGTTACGTGGTGAAAAATATACAATATCACATCTCATTTTAAAAGGCAAAATTGATGGGCAACGAAGAGCGGGAAGGAAAAGGACGCCTTATCTTCGGAACCTTCAAGATTGGACTGGAACAGCTCTACCGCTCTTCTGAAGATAGACAAACACTATCCACTTTGATCGCCAACGTCTGGAAGACTGGGCAGGGCACATAGAAGAAGAAGAACGTTTCAGTATTATTCATAACATCATTTTTAGTAACAACTTCTTTCTATTGTGTAACATTTAATTTCTTATTCTTCTTCTTCTTCTTCTTTCGTTTCGCCCTGTTTGGAGTTCGTTGAATCAATCATTTCCCTGTACGCTGTTCTTTCCGTAGAGCCCAGTACTTCTTCAGTCTTTTCGATTCTCTTTTCCTCTCTTCTTCCGAGATAATGGGTTTGGATTTTAGTGTAGCTCTGTCTTGGAACCTTATATTTTCGTCTTAAGTAATTAATTTGGCTGTTCGATCGAGTATTGACGTTTCTGTCATTTTCAATTTCTTTAAACCAGTTGGGTTTTGTTTTACGATTAAGGAAAAAGTCAAAGATTTGTTTCGTTAATCTATTTTATGGCGGCTTCGGTGGCGTAGTTGGTAGCATGCTGAGCTTCTATGCCCAAGATAGCGGGTTCAAACCCGGCCGAAGCCGTCGGATTTTTAATAGCGTTAAAAATCCCTCAGTATGCCTTCCTTCGGAGGGGAAGTAAAGCCGGCGGTCCCATCTCATAGATTTATGGCATGTTAAAGAACCTTCCACTAATTGCACCTGTGTGAAGCTAAATTGGATAGGTTAAGAATGTAAACAACGCTCTTAGGTTTCTACGATCGTTACCAAGATCCGACTGCGGTGGCGTCTAGTAGCTAAGTTCTGAACTTGGCCTAGTAGTCGTTGACGGTGGCGCTTGGCGGCAAAAATAGGAACTATTTGAAAAATTATAAGTTGCAGTACTTAAATTAAAAAACAGATAACACACACTAATACAGTCATCACAATTAACACCGGTTATCAGACAGATTCTACACACACCCAAAGTACACGGGGCTACATGACAGCGTTGTCGCAGACCCTAAACTTAAGAACCAACCAACCAATCTATTTTATTTTAAATTCAGATTTTTTAAGGATATCCATTTCAATTTAGCATGTTAATTTAAGCTATTCAACGCTGATGAAGATATCACTGTCATACCGAATCATGTATGTTTAAATATTTTTTAAACGTCATTTCACAGTATTGACAAGGCGGATACCACAATTACATATTACCATTAGTCAATATGGATAAAACTGTTACCAATTTGAAAAGGTTAACGTATACCCATTTTATTTTAGGATAATGCTTGGAAACCTCTATAGCGAGGAGGAAAGCGGTAGGAGCTCTCAGCTCTCATAGTAAATAAGCTCAAATGGTTCACCATCCCTGTGGTCGCCAAGGCCCACTGAAGAGCTTACCTTAGTGCTCCTAGGCGAAACCCTGCAGAAGACATGGCAAAAGACTAGACTTTATATCATTTCAAATGACGCATGCTACAAATGCTACACATGTTAGAAAGGCTCAGGAGGGCTTTTCGCTTCGCTCAAAGCCCCGGGACTCTTTCAACAGACTCCATTACCCATTAACTTAGGCTTCCCGCGCGGGCACCTCTTTAAGGGTCACCCTGTATTTGAGTCTCATATCTTTTACAACTCTTTAAGGGTCACCCATTATTTGAATCTGATATCTCGCAAACCTCTTTAAGGGTCACCCTGTATTTGTAATGAATCTAACATGCTGTACACGTCGTTAAGTGTCACCCTGTAATTTGCTCTGACATCCTGCACACCTCTTTAGGAGGCACCCTGTATTCTTATCTGGCATCTTGTATATCTCTTTAGGAGGCACCCTGTATTCTTGTGTGACATCTTGTACACCTCTTTAGGAGTCACCCTGCATTCTTGTCTGACATCTTGTGCACATCTTTAGGAGTCACCCTGTATTCTTCTGTGCCATCTTGTACCCCTCTTTAATAGTCACCTTGTATTCTTATCTGGCTTCTTGTATATGTCTTTAGGAGTCACCCTGTATTCTTATCTGGCATCTTGTACTGTATTTTGCTCTGACATCCTGCACACCTCTTTAGGAGGCACCCTGTATTCTTGTCTGACATCTTGTGCACCTCTTTAGGAGTCACCCTGTATTCTTCTCTGCCATCTTGTACACCTCTTTAAGAGTCACCTTGTATTCTTATCTGGCATCTTGTATATCTCTTTAGGAGTCACCCTGTGTTCTTATCTGCCATCTTGTACACCTCTTTAGAAGTCACCCTGTATTCTTCTCTGCCATCTTGTACACCTCTTTAGGAGTCACCCTGTATTCTTGTGTGACATCTTGTACACCTCTTTAGAAGTCACCCTGTATTCTTGTGTGACATATTGTACACCTCTTTAGGAGTCACCCTGTATTCTTCTCTGCCATCTTGTACACCTCTTTAGGAGTCACCCTGTATTCTTATATGACATCTTGTACACCTCTTTAGGAGTCACCCTGTATTCTTCTCTGCCATCTTGTACACCTCTTTAGAAGTCACCCTGTATTCTTATATGACATATTGTGCAGCTCTTTAGGAGTCACCCTGTATTCTTCTCTGCCATCTTGTACACCTCTTTAGAAGTCACCCTGTATTCTTATATGACATATTGTGCAGCTCTTTAGGAGTCACCCTGTATTCTTCTCTGCCATCTTGTACACCTCTTTAGGAGTCACCCTGTATTCTTATATGACATATTGTGCAGCTCTTTAGGAGTCACCCTGTATTCTTCTCTGCCATCTTGTACCCCTCTTTAGGAGTCACCCTGTATTCTTATCTGCCATCGTGTACCCCTCTTTAGAAGTCACCCTGTATTCTTCTCTGCCATCTTGTACACCTCTTTAGGAGTCACCCTGTATTCTTGTGTGACATCTTGTACACCTCTTTAGAAGTCACCCTGTATTCTTGTGTGACATCTTGTACACCTCTTTAGGAGTCACCCTGTATTCTTCTCTGCCATCTTGTACACCTCTTTAGGAGTCACCCTGTATTCTTATATGACATCTTGTACACCTCTTTAGGAGTCACCCTGTATTCTTCTCTGCCATCTTGTACACCTCTTTAGAAGTCACCCTGTATTCTTATATGACATATTGTGCAGCTCTTTAGGAGTCACCCTGTATTCTTCTCTGCCATCTTGTACACCTCTTTAGAAGTCACCCTGTATTCTTATATGACATATTGTGCAGCTCTTTAGGAGTCACCCTGTATTCTTCTCTGCCATCTTGTACACCTCTTTAGGAGTCACCCTGTATTCTTATATGACATATTGTGCAGCTCTTTAGGAGTCACCCTGTATTCTTCTCTGCCATCTTGTACACCTCTTTAGAAGTCACCCTGTATTCTTATGTGACATCTTGTACACCTCTTTAGAAGTCACCCTGTACTTTTCGCTTCGCTCAAAGCCCCAGGTCGCTCGACGCCCCAGGACTCTTTCAACAGACTCCAATAACCATTAGCTTCTGCTTCCCGCGCGGCTTCATGACGTCACTACCCGCGTCGCTGCATGACGTCACTTCCGTCTCCGTCTCCGTAACGCATAACGTTGGATCCAAGCATAACGACGAAGTTGACAAGATCATTTGAAATGATAAAAACTAGAATATTTTCTGAGTCTTAATAGCAACATGTGTATTGTAATTGCTATAGGGTGTAACCTTCCATCTCTTAATTTCAGTCACTGTTTGCGAACCTGAATAATGAATCAAATCCAGATATTCAGTGTAAGTTGAATACTGAATATTTAATTTTTTTAGTTGTTTATCTCCAGGGTTGGCTTTGCCCTCGCACTCCAGCGAGGGATCCCACCACTATCGCCACCAGGTCAGTGTCCTGGAGTTTGAAACATCGGGTCGGGGGATACAACTGGGGAGGCGGGACGAGCACCTCGCCCAGGCGGCCTCATTTGCAGAGCGAACAGAGGCTTAGAGAGGAATGGGAAGATTGTGAGGGATAGGCAAGGAAGAGGAAAGGAGGCGGCCTTGGCCTTATGTTAGGAACCATCCCGGCATTTTCCCGGAGACGAAGTGAGAAACCACGGAGAACCACTTTGAGGATGGCTGAGGTGGGAATCGAACCCCCTCTACTCATTTGGACCACCCTAGGCTGAGTAGACCCCGTTCCAGTCCTCATACCAATTTTCAAATTTCGTGGCAGAGCCGGGAATCGAACCTCAGACCTCTAGTGGGGTAGCTATGCACGCTGAACACTACATCACGGAGGCGACTTTATTTACTATTTATTTATTTATTTATTTATTTATTTATTTATTTATTTAAGGAAGGAAACTTGTAGTTTTACGTGACCGTTAATCTCACGGCACCTCCATTTTACGTGGAATCCCAACCACAGCACGTGATATTTCACTTCGTATATCACATATGCATTAACCGGGAATCGGCCTTGGTGGGCAGCTGTGCCATGAGGGTGAGGAGGTACGTTTAGCAGGAGTTGCAGGAGTGTAGAGTCAAATGCTATGTGCTCAAACACACTGGAATTCACGAAGTGAAAAATGAAAATCCACAGCCTGCTTCCAGTCTCCGACCGGGTCAGGAATGGATGAATGAAGCCCCCACCTAGCGGCGAGGATATGAATTGTGCCGGCTGCCGAGGCCTGACGCACTCCTCTGGGGCAATGATTAAATGAATGACAGATGAAATGAAATGATAGTGGAGAGTGTTGCTGGAATGAAATTTTGACAGGGAAAACCGGAGTACCCGGAGAAAAACCCGTCTGCCTCCGTTCTGTCCAGCACAGATCTCACATAGAGTGACCGGGATTTGAACCACAGACCCAGCGGTGAGAGGCCGGCGTGCTGGCGCCTAAGCCACGGAGGCTTCAATTCACGAAGTCTTATCTCCTAAACACAAATACCTAGGTACGGTACATTGTTGTAAAATCTAGCTACTCTGCATCAAAACTAAATAAGTGCCGCAATGTCCTCTACCGGTAGAGCCCTGCGCGGATAAACAAAACGTTATCCGCATCCGCCCCGCATCCGCACGACTGTTACCCACATCCGCCCCGCATCCGCACGACTGTTACCCACATTCGCCCCGCATCCGCACGACTTTTTCCATATTCCCACGTTTGTTATCCGAATCTACTGGCATTACAATATGATTTTTAATTAGATAAAGTATAAATTACTAAAGCAACATATTTAGATATTTGAGGGAAAAGGTCGTTCCCTTAGGCTTTGTGTGTCATGTGATATGTTTAATATGAATGTTACACAGCCAGAATTGCAACCCTTTCCTGTTCAGAGTGTTAATTATGCTTAATGACGTAATTTGAATGAGATTAGCTTAAATCCGCTATCCGCACAGCCATGCAAAGTATCCGCCAAACATAAGACACCACACTCCATACAAAGCATTTTGCAAACCTCTTCCTAAGTCATGCTTCTGGATGTTAATAAACCTTTCACTCTCCCGAAAGCTTTCTTCCCCATGGAGATTCTGCGTCTCACTTCCGCTGGAGGTGATCAAGCTTCCTAAATACTGGAATGAGTAAACCTGTTCTAATACCATTCCATCTATTGTTATATTACATGTGTCTTCTTCTTTTCCTATTCTCATTTCTTGGGTCTTGATAATGTTTATTTTCATTCCAAACTCCTTACGCACACTTAAAATATTCTCCATCATTACCTGGAGCTCTTCCTCCATTTCTGCTACAACAGCCATGTCATCAGCATTCTTGATTGTTTTTATAACTTCTCCTCTCACTGCCAGTCCTTTTGATTTTTAGAAGGCCTTATTATTGGTGGTGGAAGTATGACAGGAATTTCAATGCTGTGTTTTGTAGTGATTTCTAGTGATCATTTTTATTCAAATTTTGAGGCATCTGACTGCTTACGCAATGCCCTTTATTATTGACGACGTCGTCTTTAAAGGAAGTAAGCATATTTATGCATCATGTTTCGCGATCTTTGAAATAACTCTTGTATTTTATAAATTGCGATAGGTTACTCACCCAACCTCACCGAAAGAGATTACATTCAGCGTTGTAGAAGCGCGGCGTTTGTCATGTCTTGACTTCATTGTGCGGTAAGCTAATATGGTCCATCGCCACCTTATCCCTGAGCTTCTTGTTTTAAAAGCCAGTGTAAGATACTTGGACATTTGTGAGAGCTTAATTTACCGTGAACATGAGATAATACACGGTCGTTTAGTGTTACAGCTGTATGGTATCGTGGACACGATAGGTCGCATGAAACAGGTGTCACCTGCAAGCGATAATGTCTTAGTAATAATGTTCTTGTCGTTTTAATGCGGCTTTAACGACAATACAAGCGTTAGGCTCAAACGAGTTATGTTCATTATGATGATGAGGATGATGATGATGTTTTTTTTTTTTTTTAGCGTATGGCTTTTAGTGCCGGGAGTGTCCGAGGACATGTTCGGCTCGCCAGTTTTGTAGCTGCTTCAGGACGGACACCCAATGGGTGAGCTACAAGTACCGTTGGGGAGGAAAGTTGGAAGGGAAGGGTGAGGAGTTGGAAGGTAGCGGCTGTGGCCTATAGTTAGCGACCAACCCCGGCATTTGCCAGGAAGGAAGATGGAAAACCACAGAAGACCATCTTCAAGGTTGCCGGCGGGGGGATTCGAACCTCCTCGCCTCCCGGATGTGAGCGACTGCCATTAGTCATGCCGTAACGACCACGGCTAACTCACCAGGGAAGATGATGATGATGATAACGAATTTATCGCCTATAAGCACCCTTAGGGTACCATAATAAATCTACTTCTCTGTTTTGAGAATGGTCTAAATAGAATCCAGCTTAAGATCGTTCGCAGATGACGCTATCCTATACAGGGCTTATGTTAAGTAATTTTGTGTGATAAACATTTCTTAAAATATCAGTTGAATATGCGTCTGAAAATCCTTTGTATGGGACTAATTAAAGGATATGTCCGTGAATTGGTTGCTGATACGTAATTCTACTTAACCTCCCCCTTCACTGATTTTCGTATGGAAGTGGGCCAGAATATTAATTGTGCTTTGTTTAATTGCTTTCATTAATTGCAGTGCAATGGAATCAGAAGAAAATATTGTGCAAATGAAGAGACTGATGTGCACTAGCCTACATCTAGGCCTTGCTGATGGGAATGCAGAAAGGTTCTTGACAGTTACCTTGTTCAGGAAATTTCTCAAGACACCATCAACGCTTGTGAGATGTTGGCTGTATGCCAAATGTCTTCCACTAACGTTGATTATTATTATTCTACGACTGTTGCCTACGATATCGCTTAGGATCGTGATTGATTCTTTTAGGGGCTTTGCGACATCGTGGTCATGTAGCTCAGTGTACTTGGGTGTGGGTAGAATTTTTGTCTGATTACCATTGTTATTGTGATGTATGTGTTAATGTGTGTATTAATAGATTTTTTTGTGGGAATAATTATCCGTATTGAGTATTGATATATTTAATGAAAATCCGCCTATTCAATAGATGTTATGTTTAGTATTGACCAAACAGATTTCATTAAATATTAAATATAAAGTGTGTATTTACAATGCGACTAGGTTTCTTCTGATTTCTTTGCACTGCAATTTATGAAAGCAATTAAACAAAGCAAAATTAATATTCTGGCCCATTTCCACACGAAAATCAGTGAATGGAGAGGTTAAGCAGAATTACGTATCAGCAACCAATTCACGGACATATCCTTTAATAAGTCCCATACAAAGGATTTTCAGACGCATATTCAAATGATATTTTAAGAAATGTTTATCACACAAAATTACTTAACATAAGCCCTGTATAGGATAGCGTCATCTGCGAACGATCTTGAGCTGGATTCTATTTAGATCATTCTCAAAACAGAGAAGTAGATTTATTATGGTACCCTAAGGGTGCTTATAGGCGATAGATTCGTTATCATCATCATCATCATCATCATGAACATTACTGACTATCGTTTGAGCCTAACGCTTGTATTGTCGTTAAAGCCGCATTAAAACGACAAGAACATTATTACTAAGACATTATCGCTTGCAGGTGACACCTGTTTCATGCAACTTATCGTGTCCACGATACCATACAGCTGTAACACTAAACGACCGTGTATTATCTCATGTTCACGGTAAATTAAGCTTTCAGGAATGTCCAAGTATCTTACAATGGCTTTTAAAACAAGAAGCTGAGGGATAAGGTGGCGATGGACCATATTAGCTTACCGCACAATGAAGCCAAGACGTGACAAACGGTGTGCTTCTACAACGCTGAATGTAATCTCTTTCGGTGAGGTTGGGTGAGTAACCTATAGTTAGAAACCATTCCGGCACAATATACTACCGTGCGATAGGCCTTGGAATGAAATGCCTCACTGTGCAACTTACTACTGTCGACCAAAATATTATGTGCACTCGAGTTTGAAGGATGTTTGTGAAGTAACCAATAGACCTACATAATATCCAATAAAATCATCATTTCTTTCGTTCTATTGTACGCTAGTTCATGTAGGTTTGGAATTTCAATTTATCTTTTAATATTTTTTATCGCAGTTGGAACACAAAAAGTGCCCATTTTTAAGCGTGTTTCAACCATGCGTCACATTTAAGAATTATTATCTCAAAAACCCGTCATCACAGAGAATCCAAATTTTAACACAATATACATTGGAATGTTTTATAACTGGTTTATTAATTTCAAAATTTTGTGTGTCCAAGAAACACAGTTGTTATCATTTTTGTAAGGTAACTTTTTCTCGGCTCGGGATGGTTGGAAAATGTAGTTCTTGGTCGCGTTGTAGTCATTATACATCAAAAGGTTATGCTGAATGACTGTGAAATACGTAAATTAATTCACTTATTTCATATCGGTTTGTATTTGTACGGGAAAATAAGGCATGGTTCCGCAGCTAGCCGATACGTCAAAAGCTGTACAGCGTCGTTTTTGTTGTTGTTATACAGTGTACTAGCGTTCTGGATGACGCTGGTATTACGAGCACAGAAGAGTGTGTAGCTCACAGATTGGACTGATCAGTCATCTGAGGAAGCATCAGTAGGAGGACTAATTCATACTCGCTCGCGAGTGAATAATTAGGGTCAGACCTTAACTTAGGTACCATCCCAGCATCCACTTTAGTAGAAGTGGAGAAACCACGGAATACCACTTCTACAGTAATGGATTACCCATTAGGCCCGACTAGGCCCAGGCCTAGGGCCTCCAATTATCTGGGCCCCCAAGCAATTTCTAATTTAGTTCAATTTTATTCCGAAGATTTAGAAATTGTTTATCCAGAACTGAGACAGTTCCAGCATTATATTATATTACAATGTCCTTTACAAACTGAGTTCACTCGTTCTGAACTTTACGAAATTCTTATTCGAGACAAGCTTGAGTCTGTTTTTCCGAACGTTGAAATTGCTTTTCGCATTTTCCTAACCCTCATGATAACGAATTGTTCTGCGGAGCTCTCGTTTCCAAAATTGAAACGGATCAAAAGTGCGCAAAGAAGTATCATGTCACAGGAACGATTAGACATGCTAAGTTTAATGTATATCGAGTCTGATGTTCTGCGGGAAATTGATTTTGATGACATTGTAGAAGATTTCATTGACGAAAAAAATAAAACAGGAAAAAAAAAATGATTACATTTTACAGAAGTAAAAAATAGTATGATTTTTTAAATCGTTCATCAAATCATCTGAAATGTTTTACAAATAATGATGATCGTTTCAATTGAAATGTATGTATATGTAGGCCTATGTATGATTTAATAAAAAGTGTGTTATTCATCTTGAGAAAAAACTCTTGTATGTTCTTTATTAAATGTACAGGTGCTAAAAATAAAAATTATTTGAAAAATAATAAATGGGCCCCAAAAATCAGAGGGACTTGGGCCTCATTTTACCTTAATCGGCACTGCACTTCTATATAGGATGGCTAAGGTGGGAATCCAACCCACCGCACGAGCCCTCAGACACATAATTACATTTCTTGACTCAGCTCACTTTATGGGTATTTTTAATATTCTTAGAGGGAAGATTTATTACCGAAACGTCCTAGTTGAGGTGAGAAGTCATTGCTCTCGCCCGACAAGTGGGCCAGCTTAGGGGCTTTTGGTCCACAACACTGAACGTCTAATGGTTATAATGAGGGCTCTTCTCTCAGTGGGACACTAATGAGCACAACCATGTGTGTAATTACATTCACAAAGATTACTGCTATTGCAGGCCCATGGGGTCTTGGGCCGATTATTAAGGTTCGGTTTGTTATTGTCAATACCCTGGTGATAGTCCGTACCCCGCTTAATGAAGAGATCACTTCTTTCTGTCTGACTGTAGCCTACTGTACAGTAATTATCGAATTATACAGCGTTCTCAATACAACATTTACAATTCTTAGAAAGAACACATACCGATGCAAATGTTTTCTTGTTGCCAACAGTACTAGCGAGGGATCTAGGACCAGTGTTGCCGGATCAATTTACCGAGATAGGACGTGTTAGGACATTATTGAGCCTAGATATACTCACCCGACATTTTGGGTATATTCTGTTCTATTTCTGATTGCCTGAAAACTATATATCCCTCTAAAAAAGATGGTATATTCGGTTTCACGGTCAGTGAATCAAAACTCAGCAATTCTTCTATGTTTGTGCCATGTCTTGTGTGGGGTTTCGCCTAGGACACCAAGCTGGCTCATCGGCGGGCTCTAGGTGTCCCCGCCTGGACCCCCACAGGAGTAGCGAATTACATGCTACCTCACTTTTTATGAAGCGCACCTGTGCCTCTTTACTGCAAGAACCATAAGCTCAAGCAGCCATAACCTCCCTATGAAGACCTAGAAGAATTGCTGAGTTTTTATATCCCTCTGTTCTTCCTTCTTTTCCCCGTTACCAAAATCAAGCATGGAACAAACGCAAGCATCTACGTCTGTTTTTGTGCGTAAACATACAAATTCCTAGCAAATTGCTAATTGTATTTGCCCTCCGCGGAGTTTTAACTACAGCAGGAATGTCTCATTATAGCTTAAGACACCAGTTCGACAAGGAAGCAACCGTGGTCTATTAGGAACATAAAATGAAAACTACTGATAATGGGGTTCGAACCTGCCTCTCGCCCCGAATTCTGGTTTCCGATGGCAACGCCTAATGGCATTGTGCTAACCTGATCAGTACAATTAGTGACATTAAAAACCATTTACCACGGCCAGGAGCGAACCTGCAAGCTTGGGGTTAGTAATCCGACACGATAACCACTCACCCACCGTGGCAAGCCAGAAGACTGATATAGCGGTACTGCTAACTCTCGATTATCCGTGCGCAAATATCCGGTTTGCGGATTAACCGTGCACGTTTTCGCCTCATTAATAATAATAATTGAGAATACAGCATACAGTGCAAAAATGTCTCCGTAATTGACACTGTACTGTAAATTGGATATGTTTAAATTTAATTTTCGTGCATATTTTTGCAGTGTAGTCCCGGTGGGGGCAAGTCACTTGTAGTACCGTACGGTATTTTGTGACAGATCGACGACTTCTTGCTTTGTCCAGTCTTGTTTTATAATAGCGAAGTGTAAGTTCGGCAGGGAGGTGAGGAGAGGCAAGTGTTGTTGAGGGATCCAACAGCTGTTGTCATACGGTAAGCTACGGTACGTTGTGGTGTGAACAATGTCTGGTGTAAGACGTAAACGAGTAGTGCTAACAATCGAACAAAAGTTAAATATCATTTACAAATTAGACAGTAATGGAGTCTCTGAAAGCAAATTAGCCAATGATTACGTCTCGAGGTAAGGAAGCAGACGAGCAACCAAAACCAGAGGACCATTACAGACTTCTTCAGAGCACATTAATGTGGGTGAGTTATCTTTATAGCCTACTTCATATGGTACTTTATTTAAAAACAAATAGTTATGTGGAGAACTATACAGCCTATTTTCATATATCCTACTTATGTTAGTTGCCTCTATACACATAAAATTTTTCAGTTTGATTGCTATAATAGTTTCGTAGATATTGAGAGCCGTCTAAATATTTCAGATGGTCGCCATGTTGGATTTTAATATATGTAGGCCATAGAATTATGTACATTTTCTGTACCAAGATCCATTGCGTTTGGATGGTTAAGTCGTGAGAAAAGTCTATCTAAAAGTTTCAACTTCGCTTGGCCGCCATGTTAGATTTGTACTTAACAGGGTTTTGAAATATAACAGCTTAGGCTTTCACGGCCGGCGTTCATAATTAAGTAGGCCTACAAGTTTTTTGGTCTTGTAGGCCGTGGTCTAGGCAGGATATCTCCCGACGTTTCACCGGAAACTGCGTCCGGCTCTGGTTGGCCCTGTTCTAGAGCCTACAAGAATAGGGTAAAATACTGATTTCATAAATTAAATTATTCAATTTATCTGCAGTTCACTTACTTATTTATTACTAGCTATACCCGGCATGCGTTGCAATGCCAATCAAAGACAGATAGAGAGAGCCTTTTGAACACCATCCCAAAGGACGCCTTCTTGCAAAGTTTCCAGGACATGTATCGCCGATCTCAGCATTGCATAGTTACGGGAGGGGACTATTTCGAAGGACAATAGGGTCACTGTCGTGCATTGTGCATCTATGTTCATAACACAAGGCTATTCACCAAACTCGATTGTCACATAATTAAGTACAAGTTTTTCGGGCTTGTAGGCCGTGGTCCAGACACACATCGACCGGTATCTACACAAGACATCTAACCACCACCCCCGATAGAAACACGGAGTTATTAAAACATTGGTAGACCGTGCTAGGATAATCTGTGAGCCATCCAACCTCAACCAAGAGCTATAATGAGACATTCCTGCTGTAGTTAAAACTCCGCGGACGGCAGATACAATTAGCAATTTGCTGGGAATTTGCATGTTTACGTACAAAATCAGACGTAGATGCTTGCATTTGTTCCATGCTTGATTTTGGTAACGGGTAACAGAATGAAGACCTATGGGGTGAAGACGGTTTATAAACCCACCGCCAAAATCCGGGACTTGCTGCGATCCGCTAAAGACAAGCGTCACCCACACTCCACTGCAGGTGTCTACAGAATCCCGTGTTCCTGTGGGAAGGTGTACATAGGAACGACGAAGAGGAGCGTGACCACCAGACTCAAGGAACATAATAGACACAGCCGCCTGGGTCAAACTGAGAAATCGTCAGTCGCTGAGCATTTTCTCTTGCCCGGTCACGATGTACAGTAGGGGACACGGAGATCCTCTCCACGACCACACACTACCACGCCAGGCTGCAACGAGAAGCCATAGAAATCTTCTAAAACCCCGACAATTTCAATCGAAAGGAAGAAATTGAACGTGTGCGTAATACATGGATCCCGGCCCTTAGGAACACCAAGGCCAAGAAATCACTCACACGTCAAACTGAAGAACCTTCCTGCTACAGCCCGGCAGTCGCCCAGGGAACACCTGACCCTCCCAAGCTCGCTCGCCGAAGCCGGAGCACGCACCGCACCCCGCAACATGTACGTGAGACCAGACGATCCAGCCGGAATGCGAAGAGAACGCTCGGCTCACCATGCTTATTTGAAGATCCAAACTACCTTCCAGCCGTTAGTTCATCGCCAAGATCCACCCAACCAACAGTCATATTCAAACAACAATACCCCACTACAAACCGTTACCCATTATTTCAAGCCTCTTCCTCATTCCACTGCTGGCCAAGGAAAGGAGCGGAACCCTTGATAATGCCGGACGCAGTTTCCGGTGAAACGTCGGGAGATATCCTGTCTGGACCACGGCCTACAAGCACGAAAAACTTGTATTTAATTAGGGTTTTGAAAGTTTAATAGGCGAACTTCTAGTAGTATCCTTCATTACTGTACAAAATTACAGGGTGATATCAGTAATAGTTTCGGAGATAACGATCGCCGGTAAAATATTTCGCACAGCAGCCATGTTGGATTGGTGAGACGTAATAACATTTGTAGGGCACGGTCGGGGTGGGCCGAAATAGTACTAAGATCTTACTGAGTTTCATTGAAATTGCTTCTGCCGTGTAGAAGTTATTAGGGGACACACACACGCACACACACACACACGGACAAAAGGTGATCTCATAAACCTACTTTTTCATAAAATGAAAATAGACTAAAAGTAATAGAAGTCCTTCTTTTTACAATAAACACATGCTTTTGGATTATCCGTGCCATTCACCCCCGGATAACCGAGAGTATATCAATTATTATGGCTTCTATCATCTGTCGATCAAATATGAACAAATCGGAGCGATTGACCTGAGCGCCTGTGTCACTGTGGACTTCTGTGTCCCGGTATAACACTGTATACTCTGTAAGCTGGGAGAATGTGATTGCCAGTTCACGTCTCGCCATGTGGTCTGAGAACGAGGTTGCCAAACTGTACAAGCCAGAGATACAGCTGACCAGGCACTGAAGCACGTGGGCTGTAATATTGCAACACAAGTATTATGACATCAACTATGAGAACATGGATTGGTAAAGAGGCAGAGGGGCGATGACTGACGTCAGGGGCGTATATACAATTTTTTTCGGGTGGGGTGCTGACTATCCTGGAAAATTGTGAGTATTTTCAGGGGCTTGTCACCGCAAAATACCCAGAAATATCAACCTATACCTTAGAGCATATAACTTTGTGTAATTATTTTAGAAAAGATTCAAAGTTTATATAGCCTACAATCACTGGCAATACAAAAACAGTTGTAAAATACAACACACAAATACAATTTTATACTTGACGAATTTTCTATTATGGTCTGTGGAGTATGAATGGTAAATATCTAAATATTTGTCAATTTACTAAGCAGAAAGGTAAACAGTTTTTTTTACAAGTTGATAATTTATTTCCCAAAAGTATCGTACTGTGGAATTCACAGTGTTGCCTCACAAGGCTGAGTGTACCCCGTTACAGCCCTCAGACTAGAATTACAATTTCTTGGTAGAGCCGGGAATCGAATTCGGACCTCCGGGGCGACAGCCAAGAATGCAGCCACTATACCACGAGTTAGTCTAATTTCAATCTTAATATTGTTTATAACTTAGCCAATAAGTTAAGATTAGGGTACAACCAAATTTACAATTATTTTATGCTCTTACCAAAGCGACACTTTTTCATTTTTATTGGCTTTTGGGGGGGGGGGGGTGGAGCCCCCTCAGCACCCCCCTTTATATACGCCCCTGAGTGACGTGGAATTTCCAGCCAAATATCAATACCATTCTCCAAGCGTACAGAGTTTTCTTTATTATACGACTTCCGCTATCTGACCCATATTTTGGCTGCTACTTGTAGTATGGGAGAAGAGGCTCCACCATGTGAATTATTAGTAACACTGGAGAAGACCAAATCGTGGGGAATAAATTCCTTAACTACTGAAATTAGCCAAAACACCTGCGGTAAAGATGGAAAATGAGCTGGATATGATGTAGCAGTAGATTTTTACTCCTCCGTTGTCTATAACCCACCCACCATCCCCTTTTTAGATCACGACTTGCACTATAGGTGGAGATCTGCGTGGATAAACAAATCGTTATCCCCATCCGCACGACTGTTATCTGCATTCCTCCAGAATTAATGTATTATCTTCGTTACGTTGTTGTTGAACCAAACTGCAAGAAAGGGCAAGATCAGAAATGAAGTTAATAGGAAAGTAGCTGGCATCGAGGTTCCTATTACCAGTGTCATAAAGTAACGCAGACTTCAGTGGTATGGGCACATAATGAGGATGAACATACAAAGACCTGCCAGAAAATATTTTGACCTTAACCTCATAGGAAGAAGACCACGAGGAAGACCAAGAAAACGCTGGATAGAGAAAGTAAGATCAGACGTGGAGGAGAGAGGACACAAATGGGAAGATGTCCTGGAACAGAAGATGTATGAAGATAGAAGGAGATGGCGAGCGCTTGTACACAACACCCGGGAAACTGTAGTTGGAAATTGATAATGATGATGATGATGACGTTGTTGTGGCTCTCAGTATAGGCCACATTTGCTGAGGCTGAATACCCGCTCAGAATATGGTGTAAGGTTTCATCGTGTACACTTATCTTCAACGTCTGCCTTCTTCATGATGAACTTTCCGTAGTTTCTTTTGATGTGTAACATCTTTCCAGTCGGTAGCCGGACATTTTTGTGGGAGTGATTTTGGAAAAGGGACGGAAATGGATGGGACGGAAACAATGAGCGCGCGTGATGGCGGAGATCGGTACAACGACGTACTGTAGGCCTTGTGGCTATGGGGAATGTATATCGCATACAGTTTAGTGCAAGGTTTGGAGATCCCATTTAAGATATTCCTACAATAAATCATCTTCAAGTTGTCGTTCTTTGGTGTGAAAATATTCACTTTATCATATTTGGTGAAAACAATTACGATTTATTAAATCTTCATACTTTTGCTGTATTCTTATTTAATGTAAGCACTCGATGTACTGTCGGCCATGTGGCTATGTGGAATCTATATCCCATCAACAAACACTCCAAACAGCGTAGGAATTCAGTATATTAACGCCGACTACTAACAATAATTGAAACTTCGTTGGTCTAAACATATCACTGGAAGAAACACATTTAATATACCTTCTGCACACCTAATTTTTAATCGCGCCTATACCTGTCATTGCGCTAATCGGCAAAACGAGGCCATTTTCAATAACATCGCTGGCATGGGTTCACTAACTGGCCGGTATAGAGCGCAGCTTCTGCCACGGCAAATAACAATTATGATTCATTACGGTCAGGATTTGGCACTGGAGTTTGACAAGTAGTTATTTCAATGACCATCAGAGTTCACTGTCAACAAGGGAATTGCGCTCCCGGGACACACATAGTAGGATAACATGTCACATATTACACATCATATGCGACTACGGTCTGGCTCGTATATTTTTTTTAGAATTACCTTGTGATTTATGGCCAACATAGTGGCTTCTCCATATAATCGACTATCTGTTGAATTCCAACTGCCAATCTTAGCTGGTTGATATGTTCTCTATGGAGCTCCTTTCCATTCCATAACCTGTGTGAGGTGCTATTTTGAATTTGATTCTGTTCAAACGGAGTTTGTAGTTATTTTCACCCTTGCAAATAGCAGCTTGAAATCTGTTTCGATGTTTGAAACACGTACAGTAATTCTTTAAAGCAAAGATTTGCTTGTGGCATAAATGAGTCAGTTTGACAATACCCTGCACTCCTTCTTTTGGTGGCAGCCTAATTCGTTGAATTGCAGACTCGAGATGATAAAGTCTGTGTTTCCACAGTCCCTCGAGTTCCTTTGGAAACCATTCCACAACTCCAATGAATAAGTAACATGGTGAAAATGTTAATGGCTTTGATTTTGTTCAACAAGGTTTTGAGAACAGTCCACAATTGGTACTTGAAGTTTATTTTCAACCTCTACTTAATCTCACCACCATCATCACATCTTGTTGCCTTCCGTCTTGTTGTAAAGAAGCTCTTGAGTGTAAAAGAGGAATTGTGGCACGGAAGCAGACTGCGAGGATTGCCTCGAGCTAGATGCTTAGGATATAATTTTATTCTCCATTCATATTATATCATCTTCGCTTATTTTGTTTCCAGTGCTACTGAGTATATTTCCTTTATGCAAATCACTATTTTCCCATTGGCCTTGGGACAAATCCTCTCCTCTTTCTCTTTTCTGCTAACCTTTCATGGATCTACTTTCTTCCAAAACTCTCAATCCTCATTCTTCGAGGGTTTACGTTTACTTCTTTCTTTCTCTATTTATTCTTCTAGTATGTAACTTAGTTTTGAGTTGGTGCCACTAGTAGAAGACATTATATTAATTATCGTCCTCACTCCTCACCCCTCACTCTCAAAACAAGTGAGCTTCCAATAGTACCATCCTCCAGAGGTAGCCTCTGTTCCTTCGATGTTCCGCCCCTTAGACAATACCACCACCATCACATCTTGTTGCCTTTTGTCCTACAAGAAGTTCCTCAGTGTATAATGAACTGCGGCACGGAAGCAGGCCGCTATGATCGCCTCCGGCTAACTTCTCAGCTTGGCGCCAGAGCTCACATGCTTCTTCCACCACATCAATGACTCACTTGCTGGAGCCTGCATTGTGGGAGCTGAATCAGCAACCAATGTGTGCAGTGTCACGTTCCAAAGAAAACTCCTCGAAGGTGTCACGTTTCTCCCGCCGCTAAACTTCTCTCTTTAATTTCTGTCGCACTGCTTCGTAAGCTATTGTCATCCCGCCAGGAGATGGCAGTTCAACACGCTGCGACGGTGTCTTGCAGTACGCATGCGTGGCCCGCCTATTCCAAACCTAAATATATCGGCTTCCTGCATGCCAATGGTTGTCATTGCTGCTGACGACACGCAGCCAGTGAAAGAAGGGATGTGCTGAGTGAGTGAAGCAAGTAGTAACCAACTTAATGTTTTTGGAATGCGGGTTACGCAGTGAGCGGGAAGACCTCTGCAGTTCAAACCCAACTGCCATCCCCTGGCGCGATTATAAAAAAAAATACTTATCTGGAAGTTGCAAGAGGAATGAAAAAAAAAACAGCAAGTGAGAATAACGACTTAATAAGAAAGCAAGAGCGCAGATACGTGCTTCAAGAAAGTCACTCACACCGAGTGTCTGCGCAACGAGCTGATATATTCTGGTTGGTTGGTTCCTCAGTTTAGGGACTGTGATAATGCGGTCAAAAAGCTCCCTGTAGCCTACTTGGGATGTGTGTAGAATCTGTCTGATAACCGGTGTTAATTGTGATAGCTGTATTAGTGTGTGTTACTTGTTTTTTATTCGAGTAAGGACTGCAGACATTCAATTTTCAAGTAGTTCCTACGTTGGCTACCAAACGCCACCGTCAACGACACCTAGTTCTGCATTGGGTTTCTAGATGTCACCGCAGTCGGCTTCTGGCGATGAACGTTGGAACCTAAGAGCGCTAGTCAAATCTAACCTATAATTTAGCTTCATACAAGTGTAATTAGTGGAAGGTTCTTTTACATGCCGTAAATCTATCCCATGGGACCACCGGCTTTACTTTCCCTCCGAAGGAAGGCATGCTGAGGAATTTTTAACGCTCTTAAAACATCCGACGACATCGACCGGGTTTGAACCCGTGACTTTGGGCATAGATGCTCAGCATGCTACCAACTACGCCACCGAAGCCGCCTCAAGTCTTAAAGAAGCAAGGAGAATGGCATATTCTCTTCAGTGATTTCCTTACATCCGATAGGACGTTGTTGCAGTTGTAGAGAGGACGAAGCAAAAGTCAGACTCAGATCCCCATTACCCCCAGTACGACCATCAATCTGTGGCGCGCCAACTCAAGTGCTGGAAGGGCTTCTTGTAGAGGACAACAGGAAGCGAATCGAGGAGCAAATCGAACCACGCTGACATCCCAGCGAAGGGAGAATTGACTCCCAGTAGAATTCTTCCCTTCTCAGTGTGTAAGACATTCAAACCCGTAGGAGTGTGGGAGTAGGCTACCAAGATGGGGCTTCCTTGTCAGCCTATCCGGACATTCTATGTGAGTGCGGCGCTGTTGTGCTGATATGCCCCCAACTGGATCATCCATGTACAATGGCGGACATATTCCTGGCAACGGACAACATCTCTTTTAGAAATTCATAGTATGACCTGACACGGGAAAGTTAAGTACTCGTAGTAATTTTGCATATTCGCCGCGGCAGATCTTAGGATGCGAATGGTCAGGGAATATGTACAGTATTTTCCACACTATTGTATGGAATGGAAGGGTGGGTTCTAGCCCAAGCCCTGTGCCAGAAGCTGGAAGCCTTCGAAATGTGGGCGTACAGGCCGGACGTTTGTTTTAGACGAGTGAAAAATCGTAATGGAAGCCTGGAGGCGAGTTACTACAGTACCTGTGTTATCATCAGCCCCATGCGTTCAGATGATGGACAAAGCTGTCTCACACTACTGCTGAAGTACAGTCATTGGCAAATATAATAATGTTCTGTTCGAAACTATGTAACTTGTACTTCCGCGTCACACAATACTTCGACGTGGACTGTACTGTTCTGGACGGAGGTGTCGTCACGAGCTCAAGTCTGGAATTCCATTACATCAGACCGGTGGTGACAAATGAGAAGCGAAAGGGCTACAGACTGACTTAGTACAGTACAGCTGGAATGGTTTTGTTCCAAAAACTGTGCTATGGTTGGCTTTTTGTAAATCGTTAGAAAAGCACAAAAAAAGCTTAACTCTGAATTTTAGAATAATTTGCACGATCATTTTGTCGGAAAACTAAAAAAAAACATTGAAAAGCGTTTTTCCCTGAATCGACGTATTTTAAAGAAGAGTTTTTTAAACAAAAAATGTAGAGGACATTGTCACCTACAATTCGTCTCATTGAGGTCATGTCATACGTTTTGAAATGCAGAAGCTAGGGGGCGCCAAAGTTTCCAAAAAAGTATTTTTTCACTTTTTGTCCTAGAAAAAAAAAAAAGATTTTTCACAAAAGAGTGAATCAGAAATTTGTTCCTCTCAAAATTGTTCCTCTCATTTATTTAAACGTTTGTTTCCTCCGCCTTACCGTTCCAAAGTTATAGCTCAGCAAATGCAACGCTGCGTAGTCAAGGCTACTATAAAATTGTTACTGCGGAGAGAGCGGTGGGCATAATTTAGACCGGGACTGGTGTCGGACAGCTGCCTAAGGCTCGGTCAAAAAGGACGCGGGCTGTGTTTGTTAATTAGCTCAAACAATCATATCTATTTCAATTGCAACGTATCAATCACAACTGTACACATATTAACCTTTGTGCGATCTGAATAGTACAATTTTCACACTTTGGCAGACTAGAACTTAAGAACGGTAAGGCGGAAGAAAAAAATGTTTCAATAAATGTTGTAGACAATTTTGAGAGGAACAAATTTCTGATTCGCTCTTTTGTGAACAAATCATTTTTTCTAGGACAAAAAGTGAAAAAAACACTTTTTGGAAACTTTGGTGCCACCTAGCTTATGCATTTCAAAACGTATGACATGACCTCAATGAGACGAATTGTAGGTGACAATGTCGTCTACATTTTTTGTTTCAAAAAATTTTCTTTAAAATACGTCGATTCAGAGAAAAACGCTTTTCAATGTTTCTTTGAGTTTTCCGACAAAATGATCGTGCAAATTATTCTAAAATTCAGAGTTAAGCATTTTTTGTGCTTTTCTAACGATTTACAAAAAGCCAACCACAGCACAGTTTTTGGAACAAAAGTTTTTTTTCTGTGCAGCTGTCCTGTACGAACTGTGTACGGGCTCACCCGCAAGCTTCAAGGTCAAGGGCAATCGTCTAAACAATCGTCCGGCTTGTACTGGTCGAGAACTTGAAGAGTGGGAAGAGAAGGGCCTGTCAACAGCCCGCCGTGTTATCTGTAATTCCTGTCTATTCCAATATTGCTAACATAGGGCCGTTGCCTAAACCAGTGCGGTGTTGCGAATGAGTGAGTGAGTCATCGATCAATGTATTTGTTTCTGTTACTACGCACGGACCGGGAACCCCCCACATCTCTCCTCATCGTCCACGATCCACATTCCTTTCAGGTTCACGGAGCTTGGACTCGAGCAGTATGTATCTCGTGGACCGAAAGGGTGTGGAATGCTGAGATGATGGGAAGATCAAACAAGAAGACTGAAGTGCTCCTTTCCATCAAGAAGCGGAAACTCTAATATTTCGGACACGTGAGGTGGAATGAAAAGTACAGGATTCTAGAGTTGGTTTTAACCCGGCTGCAGTCGTCGGATTTTATAGGAGCGTTTAAAGTCCCTCAGTATGCCTTTTTCCGAGGGGAAGTAAATCCGACTGTCCCATGTCATAGATTTATGGCACGATGAAGATCCTTCACCTAATTACACTTGTGTGAAGCTAAATTATAGGTTAGATTTGACTAACGCTCTTAGGTTCCAACGTTCGTCGCCAGGAGCTGACTGCGGAGGCATCTAGTATCAATGTTCAGTACTTGTTGTCGTTGACGGTGGCGTTTGGTAGCAAAAGGAGAAACTACTTGAAAATTGAATGTCTGCAGTCCTTATGTGAATTAAACACAGATAAGACACACTAATACAGCCATCACAATTAACACCGGTTATCAGACAGATTCTACACACACCCAAAGTACATGGGGCTACATGACCGCGTTGTCGCAGCCCCTAAACTGCGGAACCAACCAACCAGAATTGGTGATTCTGGGGAAGATCTCAATGCAACGGAGACCTGGCCGAAGGAGAATCTCATTGCTGAGGAACCTCAGGGACTGGATTGAGATGAACATCATGACCATTTTCCGTGTGGCAGACACCAAAACTAGAATGGCCGTGATGACTTCGATAGAAGACGGTATAGCAAGAAGAAGAAGAAGTGGCTGTATTTGGAGCTTCAATACACGATATTGCAGGTTTGATCCCGTGCAAGTCCAGTAGCCCTTAAATGTGCTCGTATCGCTAGACTTACCTTTATTAAAAGAACACTTTCTGGAGACAATTCCGACACATGTTATAAATATTGCTGTGCTTATCATTTACTATAGTTATGGGTTATTTTCTCATTAGACAGCTATTGAAAAATACTATGGCTACAAATAAACGGATTACTTTCATGGAGAACATAATATGACGCGCTGTCGAATTGGCCCGGTTATGTCGGCGCCTTCTACTCTAGTCACGTCCTCGTGGGGTATCATGACCCGTCGTCACTTCTAACAGCTCACCTCGCGAAGTGGTAATTATGAAAATATGACCATTATGGAGACACGCGAGTACATTCCCGGCCTCAGCAAGGTCGAAACACCGGCGTGGCCATGCATTAACTGTGCTCATAATCATATTTGACAGCCGTAGTTATATAGCTTATTCGCGGATCAGGTTGATTCAGAAAGAAGATCCCTCCGTATACAGAAAACCCACCCACAACAACGGGACCCACCTCATTGTCAACACCATAGAAAGGGAGCAGAAAAATGAATTTGTTCATTTCCTTTTCATCATCATGATCATCTTCATTTCCCCTTTTCCAGTTGACACTGGGTGGGGGCAAATATGGTTCCTCTCCACTCTGTTCTGTCGTTCCACCATTCCTCTTCCGACACAGTGTTCCAATCCAGGTTTTGTTTTCTAATAATATTCTCCACCGAGTCCATCCAACGCATTCTTGGTCTTCCTCGTCCTCTCTTCCTTGTCATCCGTCGTTCCAGTGCTCGTCTTGGTAGCCTTACTTCATTCATCCTTTTGACATGTCCAAACCATCTCAATCTGTTTTGCTCCAGTTTGTCATTTAGTTTCTGTACTCCCAATTCTTTCCGTATATCTTCATTTCTCACTCTGTCCCTCCTCGATTTCTGGACCATACTTCTCAGGAATCTCATCTCAGCTGCTTGTACTCTGCTCTCATCTCTCTTAGTCATTGTCCAATATGCTTTGTACATAACTTATTTAGCCTTAATTGGTATATCCCTGTTCCATACTAGACCCCATACCTTTTGGTAGAAAGCACTCCCGAGTTGTATTCTTCTGCTAATTTCCACATCTAGTCTTCTATGTTCAGTCAGTTCACTTCCCAAGTATTTGAAGTGTTTCACCACTTCCAATTCCTTATCTCCTACTTTGATTACTTCTTTTCCTTCTTTCTTACCTCTACTCGTCACCACTGTGTTACTCTTCTCCACATTTATCTTCAATGCCCATTGCTCAATCTTTTCATTTATTACGTCTAACTGTTCTTGTTCCTCCATCTCATCCTCGCACAAATCAAAATAGATCAAGATAGTTTTGAAGCCATTTTTCAGTGTTGCCTTATTGACAATTGACTTTCAGTCGGTCATCATAGTGTAATTCCAATTACTGAATATGCGAAAAAAAATAACATGAAAAGAATTGCATAATAGTAGCCTACATTATGCAACGAGCCTATAATGGCAATAATTAAGACACGAGTATGTTTATAAAACGAGCGAAAATAGTTGTATAATTTCCATTCGAGTGTCTTAATTTCCATTATAGGCGAGTTGCCTACGACTGTTTATGTTCGACGATATTTATAACTTTATTATATATTCTAACATAAATATTCATAAATATCTGTCGAGATTCTGACGGATGAATTCTTCTTCTTGGGAATTGTGTGGGCTCAGCATTTGCTCTCCACCCCGTAACGAATCACAAAGCTTTGAAACATTGCTTATCCTAAAGTAGCACCAACAGATGGCGCACAGGTACTATGTTGGATCACTTTGTTATTTTGGTCAAATGACACAAAATAGGCCGTTACAGACGCTTTAAAATTAAAATGTATCGTATTATCAACTAGTTATTCTTGAAATTCGATGCGTATAGAATGTCAACGGAAGGCAAATCAATTGAGTCCCAAATAGCTGAAGTAATCTATGTACTTTTCTTTGTAATTTTTGAGGCTACGTCTGAGGACGACCCTCCCATTTTTGAGCTTACATTCAAATGTAATTCAGTTTAAGTAATCCAAGTGGTATATAAGCCACTTCTTTAATCCCAACATAACTGTCGGATTTTTCCTTTTATGCACTTTAGTTGATTTATTTGAGTCAAAAGGCTCAGTTCAGAGTCCAATTTTACTGCCTTCGCCTGAAAGGTTTCTTATGGTGCTTATTTGCATTACATTGTTTATGTACTTTCAACTCTCATGTTCGAGTCCAAAGACTTTATCGCTACTTGCATTATATTTCTCTAATGCATAGGCACCTGCTGTGTTCAGGATCTCAGGATCAATGCACGCTTAGCTGTCTTAGCCATTTTCAATCTTCACTGTGTATATTGCAGCACGTCAACTTCAATATTCTTACTTGTTGATCCTAATTTAGGATATCACTGCTGTTACCAAGTTGCTAGGATTAACTTGGATTTCTATTGTAACTTTACCCTTTTCTAATCGTGTCTATTGAGACACCCTAATATATAAGATAATCGCTCATTTGATTTAGTTTTTTCAACAAATTATATTTTTTACGCATAGCTATTTAGTGTATTCTTGGTCTGAGACCAATAATTAAGCAGCATCTACACTCTTTTTGTACGCTAACCTTACAGCAATTGAATTGCATATTTTTATATGTGCGGCACAGTTTTAAATTTTTGGCCACGCCCGTCCTTGTTTGAATCATGTAGCACTTGTAACCGCTTCAAGTTACAAATACAGTATTAATCAGTGTCAAAGCTAATCAATGTTATTACTTTCCCTTTGATCTCACGCTTGGCAGCAATTTGAGATGCGCCACGTGAACTTGTTTATCTTTTGTTATGCTTTTATCCAAGTTTTGTCTATCTATTACTTCAGTATTTCACAGATCTCTTTGACTGTTTATGGCTGGTATAGTTCGTTCAGCTAACTTCCGCCTTGGGTTGTATTTAGCTCATGCATCTTGATTACTGTTTTTTTCGTAATCGAGACTGTGTCTAACTTAACTAACTCTCTTATTAGTACTGTTTTTGTCGGAGATTTAGTTTCCTTTTATCGAGCACAACAATCCTATTGGTTCACTATCTTTAAGTTTAACCATACTTATTGATAACTTCAATCATTGTAAATGGGCCACGGGCTACCCCTTCCCTCGTGCTACTCAGAGGTTTCACATTATTATCACCTTTAGATTTCAATGCAACTTCTATATTGACTTGTTTTTTTCTACTTTTGTTATTTGTTTGGGTTCGTCCCTTGTACCTATTCTTGCCATTTCACTCCCAACCCTTTTCCCCATTTTACTACATCTTCCCTATGGTTGTGATTGGAATTTCCTTCCAATTGCTTCAGGTGTATTGGTGCACACTTCCAGTTATGTTTATTTTCATTATTATTATCACCATTTTTTAAAACATGCGAATGGACCACTTAGGATCACGCTACAACGTTATTTCTTTTTCTTGGTGCGAAGTTCTTTCTGCACCCAATACTCCGTCATGCGGTCGCTGGCCTGTTTACTCTGTTCTTCCGTCCAGGCTCTTCCGGTCTTCTTAGGTCTTCTTGCGGCTTGAATCCCTTCCAAATTATTCAGTATATTCCTAAATCTATGTCTGTCCAACAGTTGGTCTTCTGAGATGTTCAATCTTTCCATATCCGCCTTTGTTTTCCTAATCCATTCTGTTGTGGTCTTCGTTCTCCGGAAGGAATCAAATATCTGTTTGGTGAGTCTATCTTGGTCCATTCTGTATAGATGTCCGAGAAACTTCAATCTCCTCTTCTTCATGGTCTCAGAGATTCTTTCTACTTTCTGGTAAACTTCTTCATGACTTCGATGTTTCCATCCACTTTCGATTTGAACAGCACCCATAATTTTTCTGAGGATTCTCCTTTCCAAGACTTCTAGTTTATCCAGCTTGTAGTTCATAGACAGACATTCACTGGCATAGAGACATTCTGTCTTCACCACGGTTTTGTAGTGTCTTATTTTGGCATTCCAGGATAGGCACTTTTTATTGTACACAAGCTGTACCCGGCATGCGTTGCAATGCCAATCAAAGAAAGTGTTGGCGTTGAAATTCTGTTTCTTGAAGTGCTTTTGGATACACAACATGTTAACTGCCTCTAAGCTGTCGTAAAATGGATTTTATAATTTAGAACCATTCGTGGGAGCGTGCACAACAACTTTCAAAAGTTTCATCGCTGTCACTCATTTGTTGAATCTACTCGTACGCTACCTATTGTGAAATGGATTTACTAAGTCGAAACCCTTCCCTGGCGTGTACACAATAACTCATCAATGATTCATCGCAATCGGATGAATGGTATATGCACGTATAGGGTTTTTTGTTTAAACGATTCGTGCGCTGTCACTCATTTGTTGAATCTACTCGTGCGCTACCTATTGAGAAATGTATTACTAAGTCGAAGCCCTTCCCTGGCGTGTACACATTAACTCATCAAGGTTTCATCGCAATCGAAGAATGTTATATGAACGCAATAGGGGATTTTGTTGAAACGCTTCGCGCGTCGTCACCCATTTGTTGCATCTACTCTTGCGCTACTTATTGTGAAATGGATTTACTAAGTCCCCTTCCCTGGCGGGTACACAATAACTGATCAATGTTTCATCGCAATCGGATGAATAGTATATGAACGCATACCTGATTTTGTTTAAACGATTCGCGCTCCGTCACTCATTTGTTGAATCTACTCGTGCGCTACCTACTGTAAAATGTATTTACTAAGTTAGAAACCGTCACGTAAGTGTCCACAACATCTCACCCAAGTTTCATCGCTATCGGACTAATGGGATATGAAGACATAGGGGACAGTATTGAAACGCTCCGCGTGTCGTCGTTCATTTGTCGAATCTACTCGTGTGCTACCTACTCTGAAATGTATTTACTAAGCCAGAAACCTTCCGTGGAGTGTCCACCATATTTCACCCAAGTTTCACCGCTAACGGCAGAATGGTATATGACCTTATACGGAACTTTGTTGAAACGCTTCGCGCGTCGTCCCTCATTTGTTGAATCAACTTGTGTGCTGCATATTGTATAGGGGATTTACTAAGCCAGAAATTTTTCATGACGCGTACACAACATCTCACCCAAGTTTCATAGCTACGGACGAATGGTACATGTATGCATACGGGACTTGGTTGAAACGCTTCGCGTGTCGTCGCTCATTTGTTGATTCTACTCTTGCGCTACATATTGTAATATGGATGTACTCAGCCAGAAACCTTCCCTGGAGTGTACACAACATCTCACCCAAGTTTCATCGCAATCGGATGAATGGTATGTGAACGTATACGGGACGTTGTCGAAACGCTTCGTGCGTAGTCACTCATTTGTTGAACATAAACGTAAGCTTCGTATTGTAAAATGGATTTACTTAGCCAGAAACCTTTCCTGGAGTGTACACAACAATTCACCGATCATTAATCACTATCAGACGAATGGTATATGACTTTATACGGGACTTTGTTGAAACGCTTCGCGTGTCATCGCTCATTTGTTGAATCTTCTGGTGCTCTACCTATTGTAAAATGTATGTACTAAGCCAGAAACCTTCCCTGGAGTGTACACAACATCTCACCCAAGTTTCATCGCTATCGGATGAATGGTATATGAAATTATATGGGACTTTGTTGAAACGCTTCGCGCGTCGTCGCTCATTTGTTGATTCTACTCGTGCTCTACCTATTATTAAAGGGATTTACTAAGCTAGAAACCTTCCCTGGAGTGCACACAAAATCTCAGCCTAGTTTCATCGCTATCGGACGAATGGTATATGAACGCAAACGTGACTTTGTTGAAATGCTTCGCGCGTCGTAGCTCATTTGTTGAATCTACTCGTGCTCTGCCTATTGTAAAGTGGATGTACTAAGCCAGAAAATTTCCCTGCAGTGTACACAACATTTTACGCAAGTTTCATAGCTATCGGACGAATGGTATATGAATGCATACGGGACTATGTTGAAACGCTTTGCGTGTCGTCGCTCATTTGTTGAATCTACTCGTGCGCTATCTACTGTGAAATGTATTCACTAATTTTGAAACCTTCACGTAAGTGTACACAACATCTCAACCAAGTTTCATCGCTATCGGACGAATGGTATATGAACACATACGGGACTTGGATGAAATGCTTCGTGCATCGTCGCTCATTTGTTGAATCTACGCGTGCGCTACCTATTGTAAAATGGATTTACTAAGTCAGAAACCTTCCTTGGAGTGTACTCAACATCTCACCCAAGTTTCATCGCAATCGGACGAATGGTATATGAACGCATAGGAGGCATACCCACAGACATACCCACAGACAAACTATCACGTTACATTGATTTTTGTATATATGGATGTTTTTTGTCAAGCCATATGCTATCTCCATTTTTGAGATCCTATCTTCTATTGCATCTTTCTCCAGTCCATTCGCCTGTATGGTCTCACCAAGGTACTTGATTTTTTTTACCCTTTTGATTCTCCCTATCTCTGTTTCCAGATTATTATTATTATTATTAATTTTTCGTCATTAGATTGATGGGCACTTTCTTAGTCATCAAGAATATCATCTCATCATGACTTCAGCCTCTGGTCTAATAGTTACTCCCACTCCCCATTTTTAGCCTACTTTTCACATTTTGCAAAAATGAGGAAAAAGTAGACTTATGAGATCGATCCGGGAAAATGTGTCTGTCTGTCATTTTGTCTGTCTGTCTGGCTGGCTGGCAGGCTGTGTGTGTGTGTCCCCCTATCAAATCCTAAACGGCTACAGAAATCGAAACCAAATTTAGTATGAGTAAAGATGTATACCGGAATATCTCACGTCCATATTTGAAAATGATGTCAGTGATACCAACTGCTGAAAAAACGCACTAGAAATTTGAGTTCCATGTTGGATATCTTGGAAGGTATGCATGGGAGCTATTCCAAAATTGGCACACATGTAGATAACACTATTTCAGTTTAATTTCCAGGAGACCATACATGACTGTGCTGCCAAAATAATTTTAAGCCTTCTGATAGGTCCAATTTTTAAATGCCTATAACTTCTACACTGTCAATTGGATTTCAACTAAATTTTGTATGTAACATGTGTACAAAAATAGATATGACTGAGCGTATTCTTAAGAGCCACCAGGGCTGCCAACTGTTAATAATTGCTCTCTCTATTATTTTATCCAAATACCAATATATGAGAAAGTATGTAAGCCGATAGCTTTAAACTATGCACACGTGTAGTACCTGACATTTTAGATTAATTTTGGAGTAACTTATATACTTCAGTTCTACCAACATGATTCTAAGCCTGCTGATAAGGCCAATTTTTATATACATGTAACTTCTATACTATCAGTTGGATTTCAACCAAATTTCGTATGTGCTATGTGTAACATAACAGTTATTACTATAAGTATTCTTAAGAGCAATCAGGGCTGCCAACCTTTAATAAATGCTGTCTATATTTTTTTAACCTAACATCAATATATCAGGAAGTATGCAAGCCAACAGCCCTATACATTGCACACGTATAGCACCTGACATTCTAGATTAATTTGGAATAATTAATATAAGTCAGTGCTGCCAACATGATTCTATGCCTGCTGATAGGTCCAATTTTAAAATACATGTAACTTCTATACTAACAAATGGATTTCGTCCAAAATTGGCACAACAAGATATCATAATATTTCAGATTAGGCTATTTCTGGCCAGCACACGCATGACATTGTTGCCAACATGCTTTTACGCGTGCTGATAGATCCAATATCTAACTGCATGTAACGTCCATTGGACTTCAACAAATTTTTTTATTCTGTACCTTAAGCGATGGAACTAAGAATATTTTCTGTCACCAGTGCTGCCAACTGTAATGCTCTATTAGGCTACATTATACCAGGTATATTTCGAAATAATTAGACATTTCTATATTACCAACTTAATTTCGTCATTATTCTAGATAGGATCATATACTGTAGAATAATCATTGGCATGAAAAATAGGCTCTTTAGTTCGCCACGGAACTTCTTGTTTAATACTGTAGTTGATAGGTGACTGTGGTTTTTAAGGTCAGAACATCGAGGTCGTAGTTACTTATTGTTGTTTTAAGGGGCAGAACTACGAGGTCATCTGCCCCTAACATCGAGGTCACCTGCGCATAAATTTAATAACGGTTTTTTAATGTGTTATTTTAAACTGAATGAATAATGTAAATAAAAAAGAATGTTAATAAGAAACTGATTATTTAAATAGTCGCCCACTTTTGGGTGATCAATATGAAACATTTAATTGTGTATTAATTTAATAGTGTATCTCTATTGTTGTTAGCTTCACTAAAAAAATACATAATGTGTAGTATTATGTGTTGCCAGGGCGCCAGACCATTTATATATCATGATCAAAATAATATATTAATCCTCGGTTAAACAGAGGTAGAGCAGAGAAATTCCTATCTCCAGCCGTAGTGAAACTTACGTAATCTAACCTTACGATAATTAGTTCAGGAGTGTGGTGTTGCCTTATAGTAATTTCTAGCTACTAAAGGAAACATTTGAATTTAAAAATGAATTTAATATATATAAAAACAGGTGCAAAAATAATAAAATACTAAAGATAATAATAAATTAAATTAATGAATCTACTGAATTTACTTGTATTATGGGTCTTGATTGGAAATTGGAGTATACTGAGTTACTTGAATAAAATATAGATTGAATTTAATAAGCATGAGAGCCTTCTGATTTGACTGGAGTAAAACTGTTTAAATCGCTCACCGCATTGAAGATCATTGTAGTTGGATTGTTGCGTAGAGAGTTCCTGATGGCCCTGATCTTCCTGAACGTAATGAATTTATATGTGGATGACGGAATAAATTCTAAAAATCATCCCTGTGACACTAGCCTCGTACACAACCATGTCACAGTTTGATGAGACAGAATGTCTTATCAAATTCACATACTTAAATAGTCAACTGTCTAATTTAGCACTGCGTTACAGATGAATGTTAATTTTCAACTCCATCTCGCTACAAGTTCCACTCTTCTGCTCCACACAGCACCATTCCGTCTCCTCCAGCAATTCAATAATAATAATCCATTTGGGCGGCCGTCATATATATAACGTTCCCAGGTACGCGCCCACTTCTGAAGTCACTAGGCAATTTTAGCTCGGCATTCACATATCAATAATGACAATACTTCTTTGTAGCATTTCTCGGGAGGTCCAGACCACCTTTTGTATAAAGTTGCAAAGGACTCATTCACAGGTCCAGCAGCCCCATTCATTTCCTTGCCTGCCAGGTATTGATAATGGAGAGTCTTCAAAGAATCCATTCTTATTATGATTTGTATACTGGTAGAATACTTGATGTGAAAGACATAAGTGTCTATTTATGTCATTTCCAAGAAGCCGTGGATAAGCCGGCCTTCCGCGAATCACCCTCTTTCTTCCCTTGTTCGTATTTTCTTCAGAAATAATATTCAGTCAAGCGTCTAACTTATTTCAAATATAATGTGTATCGCTCCCAGTCCTTTCAATTGCTATAATATTCTACATTACCGCATAATAATAGATATAAACATATTAGTTAACATAATAACTAATAAAAGGTAAAATGTAAACTTTAAAAATATTGATGATAATAATAATAATAATAAAAATAAAATATTAAAAATTATTTCATTCTGGTCACAAATTCGCAATTCTCCCCAGAGAATTATGGTGTATGTCAACAATCATATCGCCATACTTCTCTTCAACACTTGTACTAATATGAAATATTATACCCTACATAATGATTGCAAACATCGACAATATTATACCCTTCAAAGCAATTATCAACATCAACAAATTATACCATTCCAGTTTCACATATTTTTAAAAATTTCATCATTCCAGTCTTTCACTGTTCATGTGGTCTGTTTCTTTCTTCTTTACATAATTAAAGCGACCTGTAAACAATGTACATCAAAATACCCTTCACTTTTATATTCTTGTTTTGGACATAAGTCATCGTTGCACTTATATATATTTGGGTGGCATACACCTTTGCTTTATATCTTGAGGACGTAGAATTCAATTTTCAGCCTGGTGTCGAACTGAATACACTATGGCCAGTTTGTAGGACTGCCAACTGATCAATTCACTTAATCACTTCACAACACTTGGTATGTGATGCGAATAACCAAATCTACTCCAGTCTCTCAGGAATTATATGTATCTAGTAACACAGGCATATTATAGAAAAAATGAAACTTTATTAGCTTATATTACCTAAGGCAACATCTTTCAGTGCAAATGTAGTGCGCTAATTTACCCCACATATGTATATATATCACACTCAAATACACAAGCTTATAGCCGACAAAATTCGCTTTATATTTCCTCTGTGCTCTTCAAGACACACAATATCATAGATCGGCGCAACACTTCGCCATTACCTGCTCGTTCAGACCACAATCATTCACTTAATATTAAGCGACTTTCCTTACTTACCATCAGTTATACTCCTATTACTCATGATACATATTTCCTTAAGGATCTCCCATTATAGGTCCCGCATAATCGTTTTAGTGCATCGTCTAATTACTCACCTTTTTGACCTGAGTTACTCACCTTTTTAACCGTAGTTACTCACCTTATTTCTCACAATTACAGTCCATTCTACTCAAGATCCCCTTATTTCTCACGATTACACTCCATTCTACCTAAGATTACACCCTTTAATCACCTGTAGATACTCACCTTATTTCTCAAAACTACACTTCTTTCTACTTAAGATTACCTTTCGTTATCTCCCGTAATTACTCACCTTATTTCTCAAAATTACATTTCTTTCTACTTCAGATTACCTTTCTTTATCACCCGTAATTACTCACCTTATTTCTTAAAATTACACTTCTTTCTACTTCAGATTACCTTTCTTTCGCGGAATCCGTATTCACTCACTTTATTTCTCAAAATTACACTTCTTTCTACTTAAAACTACCTTTCTTTCGCGGAATCCGTATTCACTTACTTTATTTCTCAAAATTACACTTCTTTCTACTCATGATTACCTTTCTTTATCACCCGTAGTTATTCACCTTATTTCTCAAAATTACACTTCTTTCTACTTAAGATTACCTTCCTTTCGCGGAATCCGTATGACCAATAAAAAACTTAATTTCTCCACTACAAAAAAATCACTTACCTTTAAATCCTTTTATTAACCATCCTATCTACTGAAATATTAACTGTTCACAAAATCTGCCTAATTAAATTACGGGCATCAAAATATAGCTTTACTTTCCTTTCTGACTTGGGAACTACCCTTAACGAATTAATATATGGGCTAATATAGGGTTCGATAATTTTATCCTGCAACATGCTTTCAATCTGCCTACTCATAGCTTCCTGAAATTTGTAAGGCACGGGATAGCGATGACCTACAAAAATACTGCGATCATGTACATTTAATGAATGTTCGTAGCAATTAGCTAATCCAATACGGTTCTCAAATATATACTAATTCTCTTACAACACCTCCAACAATCGATCCACATGATCACACTCTAACGCACTCTGTAATGCAGCCTCACGCAAGGAATCCTCTAGAGTCTAGATAATCCTTTGTCATCATATTGCCTAAAAATGTAAAAAAACAAGGTTCCCTCTCCAGAGATACCCCAACAATCTCACCACTCACCACCTCACTACAAATATCGACTCCTTTAGTCATTAATACCTCCTCAAGCGTATATATATTCTTAGAACCACCATATAACTTACTTCAATTATTAAATGACATGATCACATCACCACCCATTCATCTGAATTTGACACTACCCTCCTTATAACATAGCTGTGCAGAATGTTGCGACATCCTGTCCGAACCCATAATTAGTGAATATATCAGATTTGGAATCAATAAACATACATGTGTTCCAATCTTACCTTCCTTTAAAATTTCTACAACCACTTGTTTAGAAATTATGTGGAATAACTTTCCCATCGCAGTTAACACAATAGTAGTTCAAATTGGAATTTCCTATATTTTTTATACCATGTTCCTTCCTATTATTATAAAATGCTGCACTGATGCAAGAAACCTGACAGCCATTGTCAAAAAGTGTGTCAATACACGCCCCTAACACTTGCAATTTTTCTACTGAGTAAAAATTAATAACGGTAGGTTCTTTAGATACCTCCATAAATTCACTTAATAAATCATTACGGATATTTAGTCATACGGTTCGCTCAAAATAGTAATACCGACTTACATAACTACTATATCTGGCATTTTTAAGTTCTTATCACCTTCTTCTTCGCTTCTATATTTATTTATAGTAACGCTCTCTTCTCTCCTCATAACAATAGTTTCTTCCTCCCCCGTACTATATTTATTAATAGTAACGCTGTATTTCGCCTTTCCGCCTATCACTTCCCCTATTCTACCTTCTATGGCACGCCACTGCACCTCATAATCTTTCTCTCTCTCTCTTTCATCCCACTTTCCCTTTCCTCTATCAACGTAATCCTTTTCTCTTTCATTTTACTTCTTAAAGTTCTTCCTGCATACCTTCCATTCATTTCTCCACTATCTCTCCCCACCATTTCCTCTAACATCGTGCTTTGCTTGTGCTTTTTCTTCCTATTCTTGAGATTCCTTATCTCAGTCTTCTGCTTTTCTTGTTCAATAATTATGTCTGACTATGACTTAACGCACGCTTCTTTATCTCTGTTAATTTCATATTAACTTCCTCTATACAGGCTTTGAATTCTTCCCTGATCTGCCTTTTCTCTTCATATATGATTTTCTGAGCTTCTATTTCTTGAATACTTAGTACTTTATTTATTTTACATACTTCCGCTCTTTCTTTCAAATTTTTCTCTTTTTCTATTAATTCAAATCTTAATATCTTCTGTTTCTCCTTTTTCTTACTACGTTCTAAAATCTCTTCTTCTGGTATCCTGCTTTCACCTATCATCTCTGCTACCTCCACTGACTGCTCTCCCTCATCTTAGCTACTTTCACCTATGTCTGTCCTACTTTCATCTACACTCGTCTCTAAATACTGCACATCTACTTCACAATCCTCTATCGTTTCTATCAACTCTACTGTGCTTTCTCCTACTATCTTCGCTAACTGCTCTTCCTCATCTTAGCTACTTTCACCTATGTCTGTCCTAGTTTCACCTACACTCGTCTCTAAATACTGCACATCTACTTCACAATCCTCTATCGTCTCTATCAACTCTACTATGCTTTCTCCTACTATCTTCGCTAACTGCTCTTCCTCATCTAAGCTACTTTCACCTATGTCTGTCCTAGTTTCACCTACACTCGTCTCTAAATACTGCACATCTACTTCACAATCATCTATCGTCTCTATCAACTCTACTATGCTTTCTCCTACTATCTTCGCTAACTGCTCTTCCTCATCTAAGCTACTTTCACCTATGTCTGTCCTAGTTTCACCTACACTCGTCTCTAAATACTGCACATCTACTTCACAATCCTCTATAATCTCTACCAACTCTACTATGCTTTCTCCTACTATCTTCGCTAACTGCTCTTCCTCATCTAAGCTACTTTCACCTATGTCTGTCCTAGTTTCACCTACACTCGTCTCTAAATACTGCACATCTACTTCACAATCATCTATCGTCTCTATCAACTCTACTATGCTTTCTCCTACTATCTTCGCTAACTGCTCTTCCTCATCTAAGCTACTTTCACCTACTCTCCTCTTCTCCTCATGCTCTATTTCACTTTCACTTACACTTATCTCTAAATACTGCACATCTATTTCTTGTTCACCTAACGTCTCCCCTATTTCTATTCTGCTTTCACCTACAGCTACGTCTGGTTCCAATCTGCTTTCACCTAAAATATATTCTACCTCTAAACTGCTTTCAATTATTATCTCTCTCATCCACTCCAGATGACCCTTTTCCATTTCTCCATGTCTCTCATCCATGTATCTTATTATCTCCCTACTGCGATTCTGCAATTCCATACTTAAGTTACTTTCACCTACGTCTTCCTCTAATCTGCTTTCAATTACAGTCTCCTTACAGGCTGTCTTCACTGATTCTTTAGCCTTCATCTCTACCACCTCCTTGTTTTCTCCTGCGTTCAGTTCCATAGCCTGATTAGTTTTCTTTATTTCAGTATTCCGCTGATCTAACTCCCTATTATTTCGATTTACTTCCTTATCTTTTTCCCTTAATTGTTGCTTATCCCAGTCATCTTTTAATTCCTGAAGCATTTTCATTATTAAATTATAGTGTCCTTCCATTCTCATACCGGTGGTCACCTGAAATTTCTCGTCCGATATCATTTTGCAACACACTTAATAAAATTACCCTCCAAAATTCACTTCACTTTCCCCCAAAATCAATCACTGACAATTTGCACTGAATTTTCACTCACTGCTTCCCTAAATATCGTTAGGTTTTCGTGCCGCATAGTTGGGGGCCATAATGTGTTATTTTAAACTGAATGAATAATGTAAATAAAAAAGAATGTTAATAAGAAACTGATTATTTAAATAGTCGCCCACTTTTGGGTGATCAATATGAAACATTTAATTGTGTATTAATCTAAATAGTGTATCTGTATTGTTGTCAGCTTCACTAAAAAAATACATAATGTGTAGTATTATGTGTTGCCAGGGCGCCAGACCATTCATATTTAATGATCAAAATAATATATTAATCCTCGGTTAAACTGAGGTAGAGCAGAGAAATTCCTATCTCCAGCCGTAGTGAAACTTACGTAATCTAACCTTACGATAATTAGTTCAGGAGTGTGGTGTTGCCTTATAGTAATTTCTAGCTACTAAAGGAAACCAGTCAAACATTTGAATTTAAAAATGAATTTAATATATAAAACATCAAGTGCAAAATAATAAAATACTAAAGATAATAATAAATTAAATTAAAGAATCTACTGAATTTACTTGTATTATGGGTCTTGATTGGAAATTGGAGTATACTGAGTTACTTGAATAAAATATAGATTGAATTTAATAAGCATGAGAGCCTTCTGATTTGACTGGAGTAAAACTGTTTAAATCGCTCACCGCATTGAAGATCATTGTAGTTGGATTGTTGCGTAGAGAGTTCCTGATGGCCCTGATCTTCCTCAACGTAATGAATTTATATGTGGATGACGGAATAAATTCCAAAAATCATCCCTGTGACACTAGCCTCGTACACAACCATGTCACAGTTTGATGAGACAGAATGTCTTATCAAATTCACATACTTAAATAGTCAACTGTCTAATTTAGCACTGCGTTACAGATGAATGTTAATTTTCAACTCCATCTCGCTACAAGTTCCACTCTTCTGCTCCACACAGCACCATTCCGTCTCCTCCAGCAATTCAATAGTAATAATCCATTTGGGCGGCCGTCATATATATAACGTTCCCAGGCACGCGCCCACCCCCACTTCTGAAGCCACTAGGCAATTTTAGCTCGGCATTCACATATCAATAATGACAATACTTCTTTGTAGCATTTCTCGGGAGGTCCAGACCACCTTTTGTATAAGTTGCAAAGGACTCATTCACAGGTCCAGCAGCCCCATTCATTACCTTGCCTGCCAGGTATTGATAATGGAGAGTCTTCAAAGAATCCATTCTTATTATGATTTGTATACTGGTAGAATACTTGATGTGAAAGACATAAGTGTCTATTTATGTCATTTCCAAGAAGCCGTGGATAAGCCGGCCTTCCGCGAATCACCCTCTTTCTTCCCTTGTTCGTATTTTCTTCAGAAATAATATTCAGTCAAGCGTCTAACTTATTTCAAATATAATGTGTATCGCTCCAAGTCCTTTCAATTGCCATAATATTCTACATTACCGCATAATAATAGATATAAACATATTAGTTAACATAATAACTAATAAAAGGTAAAATGTAAACTTTAAAAATATTGATGATAATAATAATAACAATAATAATAATAATAAAATATATAAAATTATTTCATTCTGGTCACAAATTGGGACCATCACAGTTTGTTTGTAATTGTGTGTCTTGTTGTTCCAGGTAAGTCCACACATCTCACAGAGTAGTGCTCAAGTGCCTACCATTGGTGAGTACAAGCTTCATTTATTGAGTTTCTAGTTATAACTTCTCTCTGGTATTCCGAGATTCGGAACAGAGGGCATTCTATCCTAGTTTTAGTTCCTCTCGAACAATCCGAGATTCGGAACAGAGGGCATTCTATCCTAGTTTTAGTTCCTCTCGAACAATCCGAGATTCGGAACAGAGGGCATTCTATCCTAGTTTTAGTTCCTCTCGAACAATCCGAGATTCGGAACAGAGGGTATTCTATCCTAGTTTTAGTTTCTCTCCAGCAATGGGAGATTCGGAACAGAGTGTATTCTATCATAGTTCCTCTCTAGCAATCCGAGATTCGGAACAGAGTGTATTCTATCCTAGTTCCTCTCTAGCAATCCGAGATTCGGAACAGAGGGTATTCTATCCTAGTTTTAGTTCCTCTCTAGCAATCCGTGATTCGGAACAGAGGGTATTCTATCCCAGCTTTAGTTCCTCTCTAGCAATCCGAGATTCGGAACAGAGGTTATTCTGTCCTAGTTTTAGTTCCTCTCCTGCAATCCGAGATTCGGAACAGAGGGTATTCTATCCTAGTTTTAGTTCCTCTCCAGCAATCTGAGATTCGGAACAGAGGGTATTCTATCCTAGTTTTAGTTTCTCTCTAGCAATCCGAGATTCGGAACAGAGTGTATTCTATACCAGTTTTAGTTCTTCTCTAGCAATCCGAGATTTGGAACAGAGGGTATTCTATCCTAGTTTTAGTTCCTCTCCAGCAATCCGAGATTCGGAACAGAGGTATTCTATCCAAGTTCCTCTCCAGCAATCCGAGATTCTGAACAGAGGGTATTCTATCCTCCTTTTAGTTCCTCTCTAGCAATCCATGATTCGGAACAGGGGTATTCTATCCTAGTTATTTCCTCTCTAGCAATCCGAGATTCGGAACAGAGCGTATTTTACCCCAGTTCCTCTCTAGCAATCCGAGATTCGGAACAGAGGGTATTTTATCCTAGTTCCTCTCCAGCAATCAAAGATTCGGAACAGAGGGTATTCTATCCTAGTTCCTCTCCAGCAATCCAAGATTCGGGACAGAGGGTATTCTACCCTAGTTCCTCTCCAGCAATCCAAGATTCGGAACAGAGGGTATTCTACCCTAGTTCCTCTCTAGCAATCCGAGATTCGGAACAGAGGGTATTCTATCCTAGTTCCTCTCCAGCAATCCAAGATTCGGGACAGAGGATATTCTACCCTAGTTCCTCTCCAGCAATCCAAGATTCGGAACAGAGGGTATTCTACCCTAGTTCCTCTCTAGCAATCCGAGATTCGGAACAGAGGGTATTTTATCCTAGTTCCTCTCCAGCAATCAAAGATTCGGAACAGAGGGTATTCTACCCTAGTTCCTCTCCAGCAATCCAAGATTCGGGACAGAGGGTATTCTACCCTAGTTCCTCTCCAGCAATCCAAGATTCGGGACAGAGGGTATTCTACCCTAGTTCCTCTCTAGCAATCCGAGATTCGGAACAGAGGGTATTCTATCCTAGTTCCTCTCCATCAATCCAAGATTCGGGACAGAGGGTATTCTACCCTAGTTCCTCTCCAGCAATCCAAGATTTGGAACAGAGGGTATTCTACCCTAGTTCCTCTCCAGCAATCCAAGATTTGGGACAGAGGGTATTCTACCCTAGTTCCTCTCCAGCAATCCAAGATTCGGAACAGAGGGTATTCAACCCTAGTTCCTCTCTAGCAATCCGAGATTCGGAACAGAGGGTATTTTATCCTAGTTCCTCTCCAGCAATCAAAGATTCGGAACAGAGGGTATTCTACCCTAGTTCCTCTCCAGCAATCCAAGATTCGGGACAGAGGGTATTCTACCCTAGTTCCTCTCCAGCAATCCAAGATTTGGGACAGAGGGTATTCTACCCTAGTTCCTCTCCAGCAATCCAAGATTCGGAACAGAGGGTATTCTACCCTAGTTCCTCTCTAGCAATCCGAGATTCGGAACAGAGGGTATTTTATCCTAGTTCCTCTCCAGCAATCAAAGATTCGGAACAGAGGGTATTCTACCCTAGTTCCTCTCCAGCAATCCAAGATTCGGGACAGAGGGTATTCTACCCTAGTTCCTCTCTAGCAATCCGAGATTCGGGACAGAGGGTATTCTACCCTAGTTCCTCTCTAGCAATCAAAGATTCGGAACAGAGGGTATTCTACCCTAGTTCCTCTCCAGCAATCCAAGATTCGGGACAGAGGGTATTCTACCCTAGTTCCTCTCCAGCAATCCAAGATTCGGGACAGAGGGTATTCTACCCTAGTTTCTCTCCAGCAATCCAAGATTTGGGACAGAGGGTATTCTACCCTAGTTCCTCTCTAGCAATCCGAGATTCGGAACAGAGGGTATTTTATCCTAGTTCCTCTCCAGCAATCAAAGATTCGGAACAGAGGGTATTCTACCCTACTTCCTCTCTAGCAATCCGAGATTCGGAACAGAGGGTATTCTACCCTAGTTCCTCTCCAGCAATCAAAGATTCGGGACAGAGGGCATTCTACCCTAGTTCCTCTCTAGCAATCCGAGATTCGGAACAGAGGGTATTCTATCCTAGTTTTGACTTCAGCCACAGCTACGTAAAAACTGTTGTAGTTGATTCACTTGAGTGTTTTTTGGACACTGTGGCCATGTAGCCCCGTGTACTTGTGTGTGTGGTCTGTAGGGCCAGGATGTTGATGCCGTAAAACAGTTAAAAATGCACTGTAAAATGGAGAAAATGATCTTATAATAATAACCTCACCAATATTTCAAAAATGACATCATAAACTCAAACTCAAAAGTCAATCAAAATAGATTTCTAGCACTTAACAAAAGGTTTATGTTAACTTAAGTCTGAGTCGCAGTGCACTACGAATGTCATTCTGATATTGTCAAATATAAATGATCTGCGGTTATCAGCCAACAAGTTTTTATATCTCGAAAAGCTGCGTTCAACATCAACTGACGTGATCGGAGTGTACTTGAAGTGAGGAAGGTGGTTTGCTGCTAAATCCTCCTCAATCCCATTCATGCAGTAATTTTCACCAGAAAGAATGTCTGAGATTTTGCATAATGTTTTATACCCGGTGTTTTTTGTCCAGTTTTGATGCAATACCTGCAGCAATATCGCCACGATTGTTGCTAAGACTAGTTTCCAACCGCTTGATTAAGAAAATGGAATGGATATTGTTTTAGATCCCTTGGTTGGGGGGGGGGGGGGTAGTTTAGGGATAAAACATTAGTGTCACTGTGCTAATTTAAAAGGTGGTTCCTAGTTGAGAGCAGCTTCCCGAAACTGGGAGAGCTTACCAGTGTAGAGTGTTGTTTAGTGTTTGAATGCTAGGGGGTGCTCCTATAAAGACGTAAGTATTTGTTAGGGGATGGTACTCTGGCTGCAGGCTGCTGTGCTGGTCTGCCAGCTGGACGGAGTGAGTGATATAATAGACGTGCTTATGTCAGCGGCTCGCTGCTATGCAGTCGCGTGCGGGAAACACAATGGAGTTTGACCAAGCAATTACTGGCTACTGTGGTCACGGTCAATCGTGACGGAGGTCAGGAAGGGTATGAGGATGTAAAGAGGCGTGTAATTATCAAGACAAGTGTAGTTTACTGACCATGTGTTTATTGGTCAGTGAGTGTGAAATTGTAAGTCCCTTTTAGGGGAATGTAAGTAATGATACAAGTTGAGTGTACAAGATTGTGGATGAGTGTTTACAAAGTAAAGGATTCTGAACACTTGCTGAGTCTCACCTGATGATGGCAGCTGGCACAGTTGTCGGCTAGGGCCTTCGGCGGCGCACACTGTATGACAGATAATGCTCAAGAAAGGCCTCCCTTCTTATAGTTCCTGCCGTTGCTTAGTCAGCATTCCGTTGACGTAGCTGCCCCAGTTAGTTGTAGTGTTAATGTTTATGAATGTGTTGCAAGTGGTTGGCTAACCTCCCGAGCTGGGTGGTCGCCTCTTGCCGTGTAAAGGTGATGTTCTGGTCTTATGATGTTGCCAGTTGGGGTGGTTTTATTAGAAGATGGGGGGTAGCTCTCAGGGGGTACAGCCCCTCGGGCCTGTACAATATTTCAATATTTTAAGGTATCTTGTACCAGCTACTAGCTTCTTGTTAACTCTGAGAGACGTAACTCCCTCATATAAAGCTGTGATGTGACTAAATTGGAAACAAAAAGACCTCAAAAGGCCGATTTCTCTAAAATATGACCAAAAAAATCTACCAAACTTAAAAAAATGCTCTTAAAATGAAAAATAGCAAAACATGCAAAAAGATGCAAATTAAAAATGACATATTGAAGACGGGGTGGCCCGTCCTGAGTTTCTATGCACTTCAGCATTGTTTTAGATGGCTCAGTAAAATGATGACATGTCATCAACATCCGGGCCCTATTGATCTGTCTTACAGCCTGTGTTATTGTGATGGCTGTTCTAGTGTGTGTACTTGTGATTGGGGCTAGGATTTGAGTGGGAGGCGGCCATGGCTTTAAATTAGGTACGACCCTGCAATTAGCGTGGAACAGAAGTGGGGAAACCACGGAAAAACTACCTCTACAATAACTGAGCTAAGAATTGAACCCACTCTTCTCAGTGCTGCCTCAGGAGGCTGAATAAACACCGTTCCAGTCCTCAGACCACTATTACATTTCTTGGCCGAGTTTTCAAATTCGACCACCTTGTGTCGGTAAATCTACTGACATGTCAATGATTCTCTTTGTGGAATAATAATAATAATAATAATAATAATAATAATAATAATAATAATAATAATAATAATAATAATAATAATAATAATAATGTGATGCTAACAAAACATGTTGAAAAGCTGTCAAAATACGGAGAGCTTTCAGAACTGATCAGGAAGCAATGGCACAAGTTAGGGCTGTTCCTATTATCATCTCAAGCACTGGCGTGCTTCCGAATAACTTAAAGGAGTCTCTTGCAGAGTTGAAATTAGACCCAGGCCATCTTTAAGCTTATGCAGAAGACAGTCATACTTTCATCGTGTCGCATAGTGAGACTGTTCTTGGCTAATCAAGCCTGAAGGAGTGGGGGGAAGGAGTTGGTTGGTTGGTTCCTCAGTTTAGGGGCTGCGACAACGCCCCGTGTACTTTGGGCGTGTGCAGAATCTGTCTGATAACCGGTGTTAATTGTGATGACTTTTAATTCAAGTAAGGTCTGCAGACATTGAATTTTCAAGTAGTTCCAACTTTTGCTACCAAACGCCAACGTCAACGACCAACTAGTTCTGAACTTGGTTACAAGATGCCACCGAAGTCAGCTCCTGGCTATAAACGTTGGAACCTTAGAGTATTAGTCAAATCTAACCTATAATTTAGCTTCAAACAAGTGTAATTAGTGGAAGGTTCTTTATCACGCCATAAATGTATGACATGGGCCCGCCGGCTTTACTTCGCCTCCGAAGGAAGGCATTCTGATGGATTTTAACGCTCTTAAAAAATCCGACTACTTCGGCCAGGTTTGAACTCGCAACCTTGGGAATAGAAGCTCATCATGCTACCAACTACGCCACGAAAGCTGCCTAGGGCAATGCGTAATGGTATCACTGAATGTAATCACCGAGAGATTGAAGTGTTTGCTCCTTATGATGTACATAATATCTGGGATTGTAACTGTTTTCTTTCGAGCAAATATGTTGAGAATGTGTAAGCGCTTGCGCAAATTAAATTATTATTATTATTATTATTATTATTATTATTATTACCCGTTCCGTTGGCTTCTCTGGGACGTGACGATCCCGTGCCGCTCTCACTATCTGCCTCCATTTCCTCCTATCCAGCGCAGTATTCTCCCATCCAGTAATACCCATTTGTCTGCAGTCAGAGGTCACCTCATCTTGCCATCTACTCCTAGGTCTTCCAGGGGGTCTCGGGCCATCGATCTTCTTGTCGTACACCTGGCGAACTATTCTGATGGCTTGTCCTGCCCATTGCAGCCGTTTCGCTTTCATGTTCCACTGCCCTGGATCGATTGGTAAACTTGTACAGCTCATGATTTGATCTGAGAACCCATCTTTGTGTTTCCTGGTCAAAAATGGGGCCGAAATTTTTTCTATATATCTTGTTTTCGAAGACTGTAAGTTGGTGTTCCTCCCTTTTGGTCACACTCCAAGTTTCGGCTCCGTATGGCAGTCCTGGCCTGATGATCGTGTTGTATAGTTTTAGTTTTGTTTTCCTGGTCAAAAGTTTGGAGGAAAGAAATTTATGCAGGGAAAAGTAAAATTTGTTTGCATTCCGTTATCTAATTTGGTGTTCAACTTGTCTTCTATTGCAGTCATTTATATTTACCCCAAGGTATTTGAAGTTTGGCGTGTTTTTAAAGGTAAAATTGCCTATATGAAGGTTGTTGCGCTGGTCTGTAGTCATGTTTTCTCTCTGTATGATCATGTATTCTGTCTTCTCTTCATTAATCTTTAGACCTATTTTAGCAGCAGTTTCATTTAATTTCCTGAATAAAACTTCAATTTCTCCTCCATTATTTCCTATTAATACAATGTCATCTGCATATGCCAGGATGTTGTGTTTGTTATCTGCTAGGTCTCCAGTTGCAGCTTCTTTGGTTTCCCGAATTACTTTTTCCAGAACGATGTTGAAGAGAAGTGGGGAGAGCGCATCACCTGGTTTTAGCCCTGTTCTGTTTTCAAAACCGTCTGATACGGATCCACAGTGTGTCACTTTGCTCACTGTCTCCTCCATACACATTTTGACCAGGCTGATAAGTTTCTGTGGGATTCCGTATTCTGCCATAATTTCCCACACCGTTTCTCTGTGGACTGAGTCATAGACCTTTTGGAAGTCAATAAATAGGTAATGGACGTTTTTGTTATATTCCCAAAATTTTCCATTAATTGTCGTAATATAAAATATATTGTCTGTTGTTGATCTGTTTTTACGGAAACCATTCTGATAGTCTCCTATTATATCTTCGGTGTATGGAATTAGTCGTTGTAATATTATGTGCGACAGTAATTTGTAAGCTGTGCCAAGTAGGGATATTCCTCTGTAATTTCCGCAGTTATGTTTATCTCCTTTCTTATGTATTGGAACAATAATTGCTTCCTTCCATTCATCAGGTATTTGTTCCTCGCGCCATATTTTCAGGATAAGTTTATGCAGTTTTTCATGAAGCTTCTCACCCCCATATTTCAGCAATTCAACTGGTATACCGTCAGATCCAGCAGCTTTGAGGTTTTTCAGTTTCTTCAGACTGCTGGTTACCTCTTCATATGAAGGATCATTTATGAAAGGTTCTACCGTTGAAAGAGTGGTTCTCTCCAATTTGTTGTCTGGTTCAGGGCAGTTCAGCAAGTGGTCCAAGTACTCTTTCCAAGCCTGTAATATGTGGGTTGTTCCTGCAGTGATGTTACCATTGTTGTCGTGGAGAACTGCTGATCGCGGTTGGTAACCTTTCTTAATGTTATTCACCGTCCCATATACTTTACGGATGTTGTTCTCCTTCTGGTCATTCTCAATAGTCTCTAACATATGTTTAAGGTAAAGCTTCTTTTCTTTTCTTAAGGTTCTGCCTGTTTCTCTTCGTGTTTCCCTGTAGTGCTGTTCCAATTCTTCATTTCTCCTGTCCTGTAGCCATGCTTTCCTTGCTGAGATGCTAGCTGCTACTGCTGCTTTGCATGTATCATTAAACCATTTCTTCTTTCGTTCCACTTTTGGTAATGCGTTTTTAGCTGATTCTTGAATCACCTTCTTGATATCCTTCCACAATCTATTAATATCTGTAGTTCCACTTTCATCCACTTCTTCTCCTACTTCATCAAGTACGCCAAACCTGTTGCTCACTTCCACTTGGTACTGACAAGTTTGAGGAGTTTCCTTTAATGCTTGTATCTCATACTGTATTGCGCGCCCTTGTTGTTGTTTGTGGTGAGTTTTCAGTTTCACCTCCATGGATGCAACCAGCAAGTTGTGGTCAGAGCCTATGTCAGCTCCCCGGTAAGCACGAATATCAGTGATGGCGCTTCTGTGTCGGTTTGAAATTAGTATATGGTCGATTATTATTATTATTATTATTATTGCTACGCCTGGAATGGGCCCTACTTACCTTGTTTGAGAGGTCCGCGGCGCTAACTGCAAAATCACCGCCAGATGGCATGCCCCAACAGAAGAACACCTAAAGGGAGGAAGAAGGTGGAGAAGGGGGAAACGCACAGGCTCGTCTACGGACAGACCCGATTACCAATAGAACTGCCACCGACGAAATAATGCCACAACAGTTGCTTAAAATTTAAAAAGAAAATTTAATTACCAAAAGGGGCCAAGAAAAATTAAAATTTAACAAAATCATAAAGGAAACTCTATTGCCACAACAACCTCTCTCTGGAGATGCATTGGGCTTATGGCCAACATAAGTTATTTACATAAGTAGGCAAGAGACGGTTTAACATGCTTGCTGAGCGAAATGAAAACATTTAATTTAAAATTAAAATAATAACGCCCAAAAGATAGAAAACCAGAATACAGGTATTACCAAATGAGAAAGGGCTTGATAATTTACTAAGGTACGCAATACCGACCCGACATGCAGACATCAAGGCCACGATGAAACCAAAAATTTAAAATTAAATTAATAAAATAAATAGGATCAATTAACAAATCCACAATTTTCATGACGGAGAAAAACTCGGGAACACTCACAAAAACACAAAGTTAAACCAACAAGATTAACAAAAACATACTAAGCTACCACCACAACACGTTTGAGTCTCCCGCTCGACGCCTAGAGAATACACTCTCAAGACCAGAATGCACTCGGGCAAAACAAAAACAAAAACATGGCCACAAAATAGATGCTTGCATGTTCAGTCGAATCACGGCAAACAATTAGCTTAAAATTAAATTTAAAGTCACCAGAGAGAACAGTAAGGGAGGAAAGAATTACGCCTTAACACTATTGACACGAGGCATTTTAGCTGCAACGGATCGTAAATCAAATTAATAATAGGGCAATCCCAAAGACTACCAAAAACTAAATAAATAAAAATTTACAACCTAAAATAAACTAGAAACGTGTCTCCAGAAGGTACGAAGGAAAACAACAAAATTTACATATCTGGTAACATTAGCAAAACAGAAAAATTAGGCCTACCAGTCGAAACAAAATACAGTATTAAAACATTAATATAAGGTCAATATCGGAGCTCCCATAACAATATATATATATTAAACAATAACGTACCTTAAAAACTTATCTGTGGAGACACAATAATAATAAAATAATTAACACACAAATTAAATAATATTATAAGGCACAAGATTGCCTCAAAATGGCTAACCCGCACATGCCCTGTTTTGGTAACAAGCACTCCTGTTTGCATCTAGTTGCGATTACTATTTCATTCTTCATCTTCAATGCGAAATGGCGAAAATACAGCCTTAAGAGCACAGGCAATTCCTTTTTAGCATATATCCGTATTTCGTAGAGGCTAGGGGCCAAAGCCCCCAGCACACGGAGAGACACTCTTTCACCAACCAGCCGGCTTGTTGCTTTCTTGACGACAGACTATAAAGATGCCAAGATGGCGGAGAATCCAAAGTCAAAAGCCGCACTGCATTAATGTTAATTGTAATTGTCCAATCACAGATTGACACATCAAGTAACAATGTGCATATTATATAATTATTTTGGCGGCATGATGTATATAGTCTTTTGTTCAATGACGTAGAATACAATATCCTTCAAATATGTCTCGATTAGGATGAGATCAGAAGACACCACTCACACACTCTAGCGGTCGAAGATACAACTCCGGCTAGAGGAGGCCGATAGATACTGCCATCTCGAGTTCATTAGCGAAACCAAGCCATCTAGGCGGGCGCTTTAAAGGTCAGGAATACAATATGTAGAGGAGATGCATATTAAAAACGTTGGGACGGGCTTTTGCACGTAACAATTATTATTATTATTATTATTATTATTATTATTATTATTATTATTATTTTCTTGCTGTCGTTTCGGCCATCTACGGACCACGCTATTTCAACTGCCCTTTTCCAAGTCTTTGCGCCTGGGCTTTAACGTTCACTCAGTATTCCCGCATTTGTATCCTGTGCTGTTCCTTCCTCGCTTCAGTCAGTCTTGCCAGTTTTTAGTTTTGGCTTTTCTTGGAATCCATGATGCTCTTGGAGTTTCGACTTTAGTGGAACACGTTTCTGGATATCTTCCTGGGTTATCCCCACTTCATATTATTACCTCAGACGAAAGGACGGTTGACGGAGAAGATCTTTCACTTTTTTAATTTCAACCACTAAATCACGATACCCTGGTTTGGAAACACCAAAGAAGACTGCCAAATGCTCCAAATCAATCCCGACGACGCTTTGTACAGGGATCTCTTCCGCCAAAAGATAGTGATGAACGCTCTCAACCGAGCCTTGCTTCCAGAAAGAAGACGTGGTGCCCTTTGGACAGAGGAACGTAACCAGACTCATTCTCAAAGGATGACGGAATTCTGGGCGCAAAAGAAAGCCAAATGTAACAAGACTTAACGTGGCCCTAAATGGCCCTAGCGAATTATTGTATACAGGGGTAACAAAAATGTACGGCGCAAATTGCAGGACACATTCCTCACACGTAGACGAAGAAATTATGTTATATGAACATGGGTCCGGAAACGCTCTGTTTCCATGTTACACTTCATTGTCTCCAACTCATTAATCATGGGAAACACACAAGAACAGAACGTTAGAATCGTGGGGAACATGCACTCTTGGTTACGTCTGGTTATGTTGTCATTATCGTAGGTGCACCGCCAGTGTTTTGTTTTACAAGGCCCCGTTGCCATGCGACTTAGCAGATGTGCCTTTAGCTGTGCGACAATATATGTACTGTACTTCATGCACGATGGAGCACCTCCTTATTTTAGTGCTTATATCCGTCGGCTTCTAAATTACAGATTTGGTGACGGATGGATAGAGGTGGAGCAATTGCCTGGCCTCCACGCTCTCCGGACCTAAAATCACTGGACTTTTATTTGTGAGGGCATTTGAAAGCTCTTGTGTATTGAACCCCAGTACAAGATTTTGAGAGTCTCCGAGCCCGTATTATGGAAGGCTGAGAAACCATACGCAGTACTCCAGGGATACATCAGCGCATCCGAGATTCACTACGGCGGTGGGTTGATGCACGGAGGGCATATTGAACATCTGTGAGAAAGAGTTGCATGTGGTATGCTGGTATGTTCTGTTCTTGTGTGTTTCCTATGATTAATGAGTTGGAGACAATGAAGTGTAACATGGAAACAAAGCGTTTCCGGACCCATGTTCATATAACATAATTTCTTCGTCTACGTCTGAGGAATGTGTCCAGCATTTTGCGCCGTACCTTTTTGTTACACCCTGTATACTGTATAACTAGCAACCCTCCCCTGCTTCGCCCGGGAACAGTTATGAATGCAAGGTGATAGGCTGCTTTTAACTGAGGTCTTATATTAAGATTTCCTTTTATAGCCTACGACATTAATCGTTTTCCCTCCAGCAGTGAACACGAAAAGATATCGTTTTGATGTAACACGCGATAGAACCATATGAAACTCAAATCCCCATCCCGTCCAATCTTACCTAGACAGTGTATTTCGCGGAACGAAAAGTTCTCAGGTGAAATGAAGAAAAGCACTTTCAGGGAAACTCCAAACACTCCACTCTTCTCTGAAGTCTTAACTCATCACGACTCGGCAGTTTGCTGCTGGCTGTATCTAGGGTAATAGGCTCGCCCGCTACCTAGGCTAACTGAGGTGATAGGTTTGCCCCTAGCTGGCTCGTAAACTGTCGCCTCAGTAATTTAAGGGAGATTGTTGGAAGAAATTAAAACATAAGAATACTTACAGTATAGTGGGAGATGTATTGAAGATATAGAACTTTTCATGCTGAAGAATTCTTACAGTCATAGTATATTGATATTTTTGACAGTTTGCCCAGCGTAAGCTTAAACAATGCACGGAAGCCAGGGTTTTTTCCGATGTTTTCACTGAAATAGTTACTGCTTGGCTTCCTTTGATCATAAATATATTACTTTCTACAGAAACCTTCCTCGATATATCCTTTACAGAGTGTTGAAAACCGCATCAAAATCCATTCAGTGGTTGTCGAGATTACCCGTGACATCCAACAATTGGGGACTTTGTTTTATACTAAGTAGAGATAATAATAATAATAATATTTATAATAATATGCCTTAACCACTCGACAACCCGCCCACAAACTTAAGCTCTTTGTATCTCAACCATAATCATCATAATTGCCATCGTTGTATGCGAGTGGGGAATTCACAATTAGTTAATCCCATTGTTCTTTGATCAGTTGATGGAATCTTCTGGTAATACTGTACAGTCGCATCACTCTTGTCTGCATTGCAACAAATCGCGAATCCCTGGGCTATCTTTGGTATGCAATCCGGCACACCGGTCTGCACGAGCAGCTACATAAATCACAGGGAGTCGAGCAGCTGGCGAGCAGACTGCATGTTCCTCAGACCACAGGTGTTTTAAGGTCTTCAAAACATGCTCCTGACATCAGTCTCCCAAGGGGGGTCACTACTAGTGGGACGTGAGTTGTCGGCCAGACTTCTACTTACTAGTGCCGGCTCCTCTCTGCTGTGTCATCTTTCGTGTCGACTTTCATTGGTCAACTCTTGTTCTCCTCCGACCCTGTCGGAAGTCTAGGGTGTGTTACATTTTCCCTCTTTAATTGCTGAAATTAAGATGGACGGAGAAAAAAACTAACGAATGGGTCGTCAAGGAAGTAGACGAAACAAGAAAATTGTTCACTATTACAGAAAAGAGGAAAGCAAAATTTGTTAGCCACACCGTACGTCATAATGAGTTCCTGACCACCATACTGGAAGGAAAAGTTCTTGCGGATAAAGGAAGAGGAAGACCTTGGAAGGCTCATCTGGATTCTGTGATGCATGGACTTCAATTTAAACAGTATGCTGACTTCAGCAAGTGAGAGACAAATATGGTTTCAGCGACAAGATGATGATGATGATGATGATGATGGTTTGGCCCTTGTGTTTACTTTACTGTTGTTTGAGTCTTCAGTCTTTTGACTGGTTTGATGCAGCTCTCCATGCTCCCTGTCCTGAGCTAAACGTTTCATCTCTACATAGCTACCACACCCTACGTCCGAGGCAATCTGTTTAACATATTCTAACCTTGCTCTACCCCTACAGTTCTTGCCCTCGACCCTTCTTTCCATAACTAAGCTTGCTATTCCTGGTGTCTTAATATGTGTCCTACCAACTTATCTCTTCTCTTCATTAGCAGTCGCCAGAAACATCTCTCCTCTCCCACTCGTCTTAATACCTCTTCGTTTGTAACCCTATCTACCCATCTAATCTTCATTATTCTCCTGTAACACCACATTTCAAATGCTTCAATTCTCCTCTTTTCTGCTGCACCAATAGTCCATGTTTCACTTCCATAGAGCGCCACGCTCCAGACAAAGGCCTTCATAAATGACTTTCTAATACAGTACCTAAATCTATATTCGATGTCAACAGATTCCTTTTCTGTAGAAATGCTTTCCTTCCCTGAGCTAACCTACGTTTTATATCCTCTTTGCTTCGTCCATCACTGGTTATTTTGCTTCCTAAGTAACAGAAGTCTCCTACTTCCCTTAGTTTTTCACCTGCCAATTTGATATGTCCATAGAGGTTTCTGATTTATTTCGGCTGCATTCGTTAGTTTTGTTTTACATTTATTAATTTTCATCATGAATTCTTTCCTCAAGACGGAGTCCATACCATTCAAAAACTCATTCAAATACTCAGGCGTGTCGGCCAAGATGACGATGTCATCGGCAAATCTGAGAGTTGAAATTATTTCTCCTTGAATCTTCACCCCCACTTTAAACTTTTCTCCAATTTCCTTCATTGCTTGCTCAATGTAAAGATTGAAAACTATGGGTGTGGTTTCTGTATAGATTGTAGATCCCTGTACTTTATTCCAATCGTTTTCAAAATGCCATCCATTTTGATAACCTCATATTAGAGGGATCAGACCTCTTTTGTTTCTTATTTTTACGGCATCTACTGCCTTCTTTAAAAGGCCCTAAAGGGGGCTGGGGATGTGTAGCTCACCATGCATGGTGCAGCCTGGATAGCGATACCCTCAAGGTCTCACGGCTGATGTTCTCAGGAGTTAGAGAATCCAAAGCTTAAAAATTGTCATGTTATGTTTATTAGCATGTTTTCATTAAAAAAAAAAGAAAAAAAAAGAAAAAAAAAAGAAAAAAGCTTATGAGATCACCTTTTGTCTGTGTGTGTGTCCCCCTAATAACTTCTAAACGTCTAGAGCGATTTCAATGAAACTCGGTAAGTTCATAGCACTATTCCGGATGACCCCGACAATTACGTCTCACCAATCCAACATGGCGGCTGTGCGAAATATTTCACCAGCATTCAATATCTCCGAAACTATTCCCTATATAACCCTGGAATTTTTTACGGTGATAAAGGGAACTACTAAAAGTTCACCTATGTGACTTTTGAAAAACTGGTAACTACAAAACCAACATGGCGGCCACGCGAATTTGCCACTTTTAAATAGACGTTTCTCGCGAATTAACCAACCAAACGCAATAAAACTTGGTACAATATATGTTTATACACATTGTAATGCACCGACATCTAACTTGTTCAATTGTTTACATAACCACAAGATGGCGGATGTGCGAAATATTTCACCGGCATTCGATATCTCTGAAACTATTAGCGGTATCACCCTGAAATTTTGTACGGAGATAAAGGGCACTACTGGAAGTTCATCTATAACACTTTCAAAAACCGGTTAACTACAAAACGATCATGGCGGCCAAGCGAATTTGAAAATTTTAAATAGACCTTTCTCGCGATTTAATGTTCCAACCGCAATGAAATCTGGTACAGGAAATGTTTATACACATTGTAATACACTGGCATCTAATTTAGTTCAATTGTTAACATAACCTCAAGATGGCGGCTTTGCGAATTTTAAAATTAAGTTTTTATTTCTTGTGTCGTAATCATGCGATCGATGTGAAAGTTTGAATAATGAACCTACGCAATAATTTTCCTTTAATGGTACATGATTCTATGGCCTATTCATTTAACAATCCAACATGGCGACCATCCGAAATATTTAGACGGCTCTGAATATCTACGAATCTATTATAGCAATCAAACTGAATTTTTTATGTTCATAGGGGCTATGAACTTAAGTTCACCTATAGGACTTTAAATAACCTGGTGATCACAAATTTAACATCGCAGCGACGCGAAGTATAAATATTCACATGAACGTTTCTCGCAATTTAACTATCCGAGTGCAGTGAAACTTGGTACGGTAAATCCTTATACGAATGTTAATCCACTGGCATCTAATTTATTTCAATTGTTTCCATAACCACAAGATGGCAGCTGTGCGAAATTTTAAAATCTCCTTGTTACTTCTTGTGTCCTAATCATGCGATTGAAGTTTGAATGCTACACGTACACAATAATCTTCCTGTAACAGTACATAACTCTAGGACCTACATATATAAAATCCAACATGGCGACATCCGAAATATTTAGTCGGTTCTCAATCTCTACGAATCTATTACAGCAATCAAACTGAAATTTTGTATGTTGATAGTGGCAGCTAACATAAGTAGGATATATGAAAATTGGCTGTATAGTTCTTCACGGAACTACTTGTTATTCATTGTATCATAATGGAAAATGAGGACATCGTGTTTATCACCTGCGTGGTGCAGCGGTGAGTTCTTGCCTGCTGTGGCCAAGGTTAGAGGATCGAAACCTGGTGCTGTCAGTTGGCATTTGAGGGTGCGTTAATGCGAGGAAGCCGTGTCAGTAGATTTACTGGCAAGTTAAATATTCCCTTAGGGCAACATCCCGGCGTCTCTAAAAGCCGCAGTATTTAAAAGGGCTTCGGTGGCGTACTGGGTAGCATGCTGAACTTCTGTGCCCAAGATCGCGGGTTCAAACCTGGCCGAAGTCGTTGGATTTTTAGAGCGTTAAAAATCCTTCAGTATGCCTTCCTTCGGAGGGAAAGTAAAGCCGCCGGTTCCATGTCATAGATTTACAGCATGTAAAAGATCCTACCACAGGCTAAACTTGTGTGAAGCTAAATTTCTAGGTTAGATTTCGTTGGAACGCTCTATTGAAGTTCCAACGTTCACCACTAGGTATCAGTGACATATGGTAGCGAAAGTTGGAAATACTTGAAATTGAACGGAACTTGTAGCTCACCCTAGGGGTGTCCGCTTAAAGCAGCTACAGCCTCTGGCGAGCTGAACATGTCCTCGGACACGCCCGGCACTAAAAACCATACGATAAATAAATCAATAAATAAATAAATAAATATTTATCAGCCTCGTATACTTAAGATGTGACTTGTTTTACTACGGTGTCGTGTGCAGTGTGTTTACATAATAAACCCTGGCACTACAGCCCTTGAAGAGCCTAGGCCTACCAAGCGACCGCTGCCCAGCCATTTGGCCTGCAGATGTTGGGGTGACGCGTGGTTAGCGCATCAGGTTCCCTCGGCCGTTAATCGTGGTTTTCGTTCCCGGGGCGCTGCCTCGCTGTCAGACAGCTACTCAATTGTCCTCACGAGGCTGAGTGCACTCCGTTCCAGCCCTCACGTCAGTTTCTAAAATCCCTGACGGAGCCGGGAATCGAACCCGGGGCCTCCGGGTGAGAGGCAGGCGCGCTACCCCAACACCACAGGGCCGGCTGTGTGTTTACATAATTTATATAATTTTTCTATAACTGACTTATTTCGACTGTTTACAGTACAACAAAATATTTCAGTCACAACAACAACAAAATCAACACACGCTCAAGTACACGGGAATAGCACTGATGACCAATATATCCAAAGCCCCTAAAATAAGTTAATAAAAACTCACAATACATTTTGTGTGCTTCCCCCTATTTTCTTGATTTTAAAACTACTTTTCTCATTGGCTAATATAAACATATGATCTTTCTCTGAGAGTCTTGAACTGTATTTTGCGTGAAATATGCGCATGCTTTCAGAAGACCGAGTCCGTCCACAGTCAAGTAACAGCTCTGTAATCGATAAGTACCTCGCAGTTTGTGCATAAGTAGCCCTTTGTGTTCTAGATGGCCTGGTGTTATGTTATCTTGATATACGTGCACTAAATGCACAACGAGCGGCTCAAAGGGCACATTTGTGGTCTCCTAATGATGATTTATCGATCAACCGTTTTTAATTTTTCTGAGAATCTGGGAACTGAATATATACGTCACTCCTTTGATTTGCTCCAATAACGTGTAATAATTTGATTAAAGTCAGCCAATTATAATGCTCTACTTTGATAATAAGGCGTATGGCTTTTAGTGCCGGGAGTGTCCGAGGACATGTTCGGCTCGCCAGTTTTTGTAGCCGCTTCGAGGTGGACACCCAATGGGTGAGCTACACGTACAGTCGCGTGTGGAGTGTTGTCTGGGGAGGAAAGTTTGAATGTAAAGACGAGGAGTTGGAAGTTAGCGGCTGTGGCCTATAGTTAGGGACCAACCCCGGCATTTGCCTGGAAGGAAGATGGCAAACCACAGAAGACCATCTTCAAGGTTGCCGGCGGAAGGATTCGAACCTCCTCGCCTCCCGGATGTGAGCGACTGCCAGCAGTCATGCCGTAACGACCACGGCTAACTCACCCGGTACTTTGATAATAAGGCACCATGATTGGTATAGCTGAGCTTTTATCACACCGTTCTTTTCGCTTACCACCCTTATTTCGTTCACTAAGAAGATCAACAAAGAATTAGTGCTCTGCTTTATTCATTTCTTTATTTCATTTTGGAAACGCATTTCGGAGTTCTTTTGTTGACAAAGAAGAGCAACAAAGGCTTACGGCAATGGTTTTATACTCCGTTTTATTGATTTCCTTTTAAGTTCGCATTGGCACGCATTTCGGAGTTATTTTGCCGGCAAAGAATACCAACAAAGGATTGGAGGTTTTAACCTCCGTTGAATTGATTTGTTTATAAACATACTGTTACGGCTGTGAGTTTGTTCCATCGCTCGCCGCATGAGTCACAACTGCCCCAGGGCTGGGCTGCTCGGCCTCAGTGTATTGCGTGCGCCTTATGCAACAGGACTACTAGGACAAAGGGGTGGTCCAGAATATTCGTGACTGAGCCAGCGAAGGAAACCTCGAGAAGCCGTGAATCCTGGATGGGTCTGGAAGCATTTATTGAGTCACCGGCCTGCTATATAAGAGCGACCCGTCAAGCAGTTGTTGTTGTGTTTTACGAGCTAGTGTGAGCGATTATCCTGAGCGACAGAAGTGTGGTGACTTGCGAAACCCCTAGTGAAGCCGTTTCTCTTGACAGCGAGGAAGTGAGAAGCATACAGGGGACTGCCTGTGTTTTGAGTGAGTGTGATTTCACTGAGTGTCTGAGATATTGTGGTTACGAAATCCAGTGACATTGTTTCCCAGCTCGTGAACAGCGAAGCTGCGCGTAGCAAGTTATCGTAAATAACTGTAATTTGTGTACAAAAGGAAGAAGTTGCATGTAGTTCTGTCAAGGCCACCAGGCTCATTAACGAGAAGATTAACTGTTGACAAGTGAAAGAGGGCAAGGGCTCTCCATAAGCAAGAGACGTGAGGAAACTAGAGTAAGGTTCCAATTCCTTGTATTTGCTGATGAGTAGTGTATCTTCCTGCAAGCAATAAAGCTAACTTCTCTTTAAAGCAGTATTGGTGTTGTGCTTTCTACCCACCGTAATCCAGTTAACAAAAGTGCCACTAGGGGGGCGGCACGTAACAATACGTTGGCCACACATTTCATCGCATGTTTCTAAATACCGTACTGTAAGAACACAGTAACGATCCTCATAATTGAAACATACCATACCTAGATTTGCGTTAAACATTTATTCTAGTTGGTTCGTGAAATAGTTTGTATAAATGCAACTGATACTTTTGAAGTACTCATTATATTGGGTTGGTGCGTAAGTCCGTAGCGTTTTCCATAAAATTATCCACATCAAGTTTATAAGTTTATTAAACTCATCAGATACATATAAGAGCGTAACTAATTATCAGTAACATATTCTCCTTCACTATCTACAACAGTCCGCCAACGCTGCGGTAATTTTTCGATTCCGCGCCTGTAGAAATCACGTGGTTTTGAGTTGAAGAATTAATCATGCCATGTTTGGAGCGCATCTTCATCTGGAAAGGAAGTTCCTTGAAGGTTGAGGTAGAGAGCGGAAAAGGTGAAAATCTGAGGGCCCAAGATCGGGCGGAATGATGTCCCAGCCCAACTCCTGTAGGCCTAGAGTGTTTTTTGTCAGGCTAGCAGAGTGCGGGCGTTATCAAGGAGGAGCATCACTTCACGCAGTCTGCTGGTTGTTTTATCGTTTTAAATGATCGTGTCGACTTCGTCGTTACGCTGAGGTCTGGCGTTACGTTACGGCGACGGGACGAAATGTACTGAGAATGCACTGAGGCGTGTGACGTCATAGTACCGCTTGAGCTGCCTCCTTTCCCCGCGCGCTCCGGTGAGCGTGACGTCATCCAGCCAGCTACCTCCTTTGACCTTGGTTTGCACTTGCTAATGGATTTTGAGTTCACGCAGTTCGCTACATGATCATGAGGCTTTCACCCAGCATTTTTCAGCATTTGTAGCATTTAAAATGATATAAAGTCTAGTCTTTCAGACTGACTATCACTCTTCTTTCTTGGAATGTATCTGCAAGACGTCTCAGTTGTTGGCAATAAATGTCAGCAGTGATGGTTACACCTCGGGGAAGCAATTCGTCGTACAGCACACCGTCGGTATTCCACCAGATGCATAACATTATCTTTAGTGGATGCGCACAGGTCTTTGAACGGGGAGTTGCTTGTTTGGGCTTAACCATTCCTTTCTTCTCCTTATGTTTACGTAAAGACACCATTTCTCGACACCAGTAACGATACATGATAGGAATGCTCGATGTTGTTCACGAGCCAGTCGACAACGAGCAAGCAGAGATGCACATATGGCCACCCGCTGAATTTGTGATTTTGGCTTAGAGCATGCGGTACCCATACACCGGATTTTTGAACCTTACCCATTGAATGCAAATGTCGCACGATGGTGGAATGAACCCAGTTTATCACATTTGCCAGTTCCCTAGTACACTGACGAGGATCATTGTGAATTAATGCGTTTAAACGATCTTCATCAAATTCCGACGGCCTTCCTGAACGTGGCGAGTCACTAAGGTCAAAACGACCCACCTTAAAACGAGACAATTGCTGAGTTTTAACACAAATCTTTACTTCATTTCAAACTATACAAAAAACATTAGATGAAACTCTTTTCATTCCCTAACTATTGTGTGAGAAACACACTTCACAAGATCTAATCTACTCATTGTTTGGTTAGCGTACTGCATGAGCTTGTTTTCAATGAATTCTTTTCTCACACGACTATTTTTGTCTTTGCTCGACACCCGCCCGCTGCTGTTAAGTAGAATGTACGTGTCTGTCTGTATCTGATGTAGGCACTGCGCTGCAGAAGGTGTTTGACGTTGACCCAGCCCTTGGTATGCGAGCAGGAGGGTTATGACATTGGTTTACGTCATTGGGGATAACCCCTTTGCCGACCCCTTGTCAAAGCCTGAGCGGAGTTGAGGAACTTATTTTTGGGTCCCTTGGAGGACCGGGTGGAATTGATGTTCGACCCAAAACTTCAATATGTAAACTCAAGAACAAACATTGAAGTACCTTAGCAACCGGAATACCAACAACGCTACGGACTATGATCCGTATTACTGGCCTGTAATATCTTACAAGTACACCAATGATTGACAAAATATTGAGATGAGAACAAATACCCTACTTGCTCTTTAATTTATGAATGTAATTATACTTTTTGAAATAGGAACCATTGGAGTATCCAGGTACACAAGATCTCGATTAGTTTACGAACTTGCTGGAGAACCTTTCCTTCTCGAAACTTTGAGACATAAACTCCTTTTACCATCTACGGATAATTGGACGTAGCTAATGCATAAAATGGAAACGAAGAGGTCCGAGATTTGGCGAGACTTGTACTTTACAGAGGCGATGATGAACAAATCATGGGCAGACACAGACCAGGAACGAGGACATTTTGTGACTTCGCTGGCAGAGCATGGGTATTGCCACAAGGCGTGCAAAGTCAAGTCTTTCCACCTCTGTGGCAATTATTGCGAACGATATCACGTTGACAATTGCAAAAGACTTCCCAACTCAATCATAGAATTTTGTACGAGTGCAAAGTGAGCCGCTTGCTATCACGCAGTGATCTGTAATTTAGGCACAATTTGTGCGTTTTATTTATTTATTAAAATAACATGCATTAGGAAGCCATTATCAGTGTTGCTCGATCAACAATTAATATGTTAACTGCTAATAGATGATCATGGAGGTGACTAGATTACAAAAGAGGCTTGCAGACTAGACTGGGCACTGAAAGGCATATCATCATCATCATCATCATCATCTTCATCATCATCATCTTCATCATCATCATCATCATCATCTTCATCATCATCATCATCATCATCATCACCACCACCATCATCTTCATTTTCATCATCATCATCATCTTCATCATCATCATCATCATCATCATAATCATCTTCATCATCATCATCTTCATCATCATCATCATCATCATCATCTTCATCATCATCTTCATCATCATCATCATCATCTTCATCATCATCTTCATCATCTTCATCACCACCATCATCTTCATCATCATCTTCATCATCATCTTCATCACCACCATCATCTTCATCATCATCTTCAGCATCATCATCATAATCATCTTCATCTTCATCATCATCATCATCATCTTCATCATCATCATCTTCATCATCATCATCATCATCTTCATCACCACCATCATCTTCATCATCATCTTCATCATTATCACCACCACCATCATCTTCATCATCATCATCATCATCATCATCTTCATCATCATCTTCATCATCATCATCATCTTCATCACCACCATCATCTTCATCATCATCATCATCACCACCACCATCATCTTCATCTTCATCATCATCATCATCTTCATCATCATCATCATCATCATCATCTTCATCATCATCATCATCATCATCATCATCTTCATCATCATCATCATAATCATCTTCATCATCATCTTCATCATCATCATAATCATCTTCATCATCATCTTCATCATCATCATCTTCATCATCATCTTCATCATCTTCATCACCACCATCATCTTCATCATCATCTTCATCACCACCATCATCTTCATCATCATCTTCATCATCATAATCATCTTCATCTTCATCATCATCATCATCATCATCACCACCATCATCTTCATCTTCATCTTCATCATCATCATCATCATCATAATCATCTTCATCATCATCTTCATCATCATCATCATAATCATCTTCATCATCATCTTCATCATCATCATCATCATCTTCATCATCATCTTCATCATCATCTTCATCATCATAATCATCTTCATCACCATCATCATCATCTTCATCTTCATCATCATCATCATCATCATCATAATAATAATAATCGTAATCATCATCATCATCATCATCATCTTCATCTTCTTCATCATCATTATCATCATAATCATCATCATCATCATCATCATCATCATAATCATCATCATCATCATCATCACCATCACCATCATCATCATCATCATTATCATCATCATCAAGTTTCCACTCCAGTTTCCCAAAAGTGATTTACGAGCATCTCCATTTTAGTCTATTCCAGTTGATTCCCTTGGATGTGATATCTCCCTTCACTTGGTCCAGCCATCTCCTCCTAGGTCTTCCAACAGGTCTCTTTCCAGTAATCTCAGTATGCAACCGTTGTTTTGCTATTCTTCCTTCTGTCATTCATTTGACGTGTCCTAGTTATGGTCTCCTTCAGGGACTGACTTATTACAGCTTGTTCTCTAATCTTCTCATTTCTTACTTTGTCTTTCCTGAAGCATGCTTCTTATAAGCTTCATTTCTGAAGCCTGAAGTCTGCTGTCATCTTATTTGGTAGTTGTGCATGTTTCCAACCCATAAGTCAATATAGGGACAAAGTATGTTCGAAACAGAGTTGTTTTGATCTTAGTCGCAATTGCTTATTCCGGAGTAGATATCGAACTTGCTGATAGAATTGCTTGATTTCTGAATACGGTTATTTAATTCAAGCTGTATTCTGTTGTCACTTGATATTATGCATCCAATGTTCTAATAATTCGCACAGCCGCCATCTTGAATGCATGAAGAGCCTGTTATTTTTCCTTGACTATCCGGACGTACCTTATCACTAATTTTCGTACTCAATTATGTTAGACGGAAAATATAAAACTCTACCTAAACAATCAAACCCATGTGATTAATTATTTGTGATCCCCGTGATCAAGTGGTTCGTGGTACTGCTGTATGTTGGGACAATTGCCTCAACAGTGGGTATGCATATTTGTTGACTCTCTCTAACTTTAATCTGTATGCTGTCGTTTTATACCATAGTGTTAGTTCCGCCCCTTAAAACAACAATAACTAACTAACTATACCATAGTGTGTATTATAGTTCTTATTAAGAATTGTACACCCGCCTGAATCAATACTATAAAGAAAATTAATTATTTAACTTGTTTTTAGTACACGTTTCGAGGATTAACTATATTTTATCCCCTTCATCAGCTAAAAAACATATTGAAAGAACAAAATAAAACGTAGCACAGTAATAAGATACGTTATTAAACCTAATATGGTGCACCATATAATTTAGGTTATAAGATCAGAATAAAATGAAATGAAATGAAATAGATGGTGACGGTGATCAGCTGCTCATGACAAATAGTAGTTCCGTATTGAAGCTTGAAATGGTAGATTTGGAACACCAATACTTCACCAATCCGTGTAGGTCTATAATTAATGAAGAGCCTGTATGCTTAAAGATCCATTTTTAAGCCTTTTCAATTTAAAGCGGCTTCAAATAACCCGACGTGATGGAAAGTGATCTCTTGGTAAAGAGAGGTTAGTTCAAAGCATATGGTGTATGACAATGTCACTAAAAACAAGTTAAATAATTAATTTTCTTTATAGTATTGATTCAAGCGGGTGTACAATTCTTATTAAGAACTATTCTAGCTTATCAACCACCATGAGTCGTTTAAATAATGTAATAGTGTGTATTGCCCATTACGTGTTTCATTTGAACACTTATGTTTTTAATACCACCGTGGGACGCTCGACTAAGCATCATATTTCTGGTGAAGGTTGTTGAGGGATGTACTGTAGATTTTTTCGTCCGCTTATAGCTTGGAATCTGCCTCTGCCCGGCCCGGTCGAACCAATCTAAACACAAACTCGCATTTTTCGAGTTTGATTTGGACAAAAACTGATATTTTGATGGCTAATTCGACTAATTCGATGTCGCTTTCGATAGGTGATGTCAAAAAACCGATTTGGGCAAAAAAAAAAGTGCCAAAACCATGCCATAAAAAGTTGATTTGCGCGTTATGTGTGAACTACACACAAAAACCAACGAAACAAAAGTTTTAGAGCTTGAAAAGTACTTTCCAAAGCGCGTATCAACATTAAAATATCTTGAAAAACAAATGAGTTACAGCACAAAGTAGGGCTTGCTGCGAACACCCTGTATACACATCCAAACATTGATATATACATATTTACAGGGACACATGGCAAGGCGGGCTTATATCTTTAAATTAAAAGTGTGTATCCATTGCAGTGCTGGAGGTGATGCCAACAGGAAGTCAGACCGATTGCCCTGATAATTGTGCTCTTCTATGGCATTCATGAACAATGTGGTGAACTGGCTGTGAAAGAGCACCGCAGTCACATTGGGGAGAAGGAATTTTACCCCATTTGAAGAGTGATTCAGCACAGACCCCGTGGTTGGTCCGGATCCTATTGAGGGCAGTCCACGTTCCTCTTGGCAGGTCAAAACCGGGTGGAGCGCTATCTCCAATTAAATCACTCCAAACTTCAAGCTTGATTAATTTCTCCATTGGATATTTGGCTTAAAATTGTTGCCTTCGAGATCCCTAGCATATTTGATGGGTGCATGTCTAGATTTCAGTCGGTTTCTATTCAGATCAGGGATGTCGCAGTGAATAGGAAGACCTGGGTTACTCTATGCTCTCGGATCAGGGCAGCTTTCCTGCGTAGGTCAGGAGGCATGATGTTGCTGGGGACAGGAGGCCAATAAGTGGGCGTAGTTCTAATAAGGCCACTTATCATTCTCATGGTGTTACTTGAGTTGGGTATCAATTATCTTTACATGGGGGCTGTTCAGCCATACTGGAGCACAATATTCAGCAGCGTAGAAGACAAGACCTAATGCAGAACACCTCAGAGTTATAGCAGAAGCTCCCCAAGTAGTTCCACAAAGCTTCTGCAGGATATTATTCGCGTAGCACTTAATGTGGACACGGCATGGCGACTGAGAGTGAGCAGGAACCTAACAAATCTCAATGGGGATAATGGTCCGTGGAGTGTCGTGCCCGTGACCGAAGGTAATGGTCCGTGCCGACGCTCCCCGTAATCTGGTCATCCCCATCGCTTGTCTTGTCGTTCGTAATTTACTCTTACGTTTGCATATTTATCAAGTGCTGTACTGGGGGGGGGGGGGGAGAGTTAGCCTTAGGATACAATCCTAACCACACACACTTGTAAGGAATTACGGTAGGGTGAGAATAAATGGGTGTCTGTGGTCGCCCTCGGTATTTGAACCCAACTCCCTTGTTGTCAAGCTGCTGCCTATTCTTATTCTCTGATTGGTGCCTTCAACTTTTGTATGCACAGTACAATGAAGCGCTGTATCCGACAAAGTCCGAAGCGCCTGTGAATTATTTTGGTGATGGCCACGCCCTCTGTAAGTAGAGCACTGCGCCGATAAACTAAACGTTATCCGCATCCGCACGACTGTTATCGGCATGTGCCCCGCATCCGCACGCTTGGTATCCCAATCTACTGACATAAAAAGTAATTTATTACATAAAGCATAAAGTATTAAAGCAAAACATTTAGACATTTGAGAAGAAAGTCGTTCCCCCAGGCCAGGGCCATCCAGACAATGCTCCGGCCACGCTCTAAGCCAGTGCTCCGAGCGCTTTGGTGGAAGGTAGTTTCAAATGGTGGGAGGAGCTTGGAAGGCTGAGCACGCTGAAGTGTGCAGCCCATCCATCAGTCGCTAGTCTAGTCCAATGCGCTTTGTTGACAGCGTATAAGTAAATCAGTTTCGCAGTGGTCATGACTGAACAGCATACAAAAAAAAAAAAGGAATGGTGAAGCAGCAGTCTTTAAAGCAGAATGGGAAATTTTATTTTTCTGTACAAGTTATGTTTAGTGTGCCACAGAGATTTAATGTGTTAAAAAGAACACAATTTGTTGTTGAATTGTCCTCTCTAATATGTTCACACTTCAGTTTGCAATAAATCACCATATTCTTTACTTAACACTTGTGTTCGTTTTCTGCACATTCCATACATCGGAGTACCATTCGATTTGTATATGCGGTATATTTGTTGTGGCAAAACAGCCCTATTAATATGTCAACAATCCCACAAGAGCCGTCGGCCGCACGACTGTACGTACTGTATCTAGTCAGCGTGGTCCGTCTCCTCGCTGCCACAGTGTAGTGGTGGTAGGGGAAGGAACACTAGTCTGACTGCCCAGTGCTCTCCTCGCTGCCACAGTGTGGTGGTGGTAGGAGAAGGAGCACTAGTCTGACTGCCCAGTGCTCCCCGAGCCCAATGACTGGATGGTCCTGGTCTCCTCGCTGCCACAGTGTAGTGGTGGTAGGGGAAGGAACACTAGTCTGACTGCCCAGTGCTCCCCGAGCGCAATGACTGGATGGCCCTGGTCTCCTCGCTGCCACAGTGTAGTGGTGGTAGGGGAAGGAGCGCTAGTCTGACTGCCCAGTGCTCCCCGAGCGCAATGACTGGATGGCCCTGGTCTCCTCGCTGCCACAGTGTAGTGGTGGTAGGGGAAGGAGCGCTAGTCTGACTGCCCAGTGCTCCCCGAGCGCAATGACTGGATGGCCCTGGTCTCCTCGCTGCCACAGTGTAGTGGTGGTAGGGGAAGGAGCGCTAGTCTGACTGCCCAGTGCTCCCCGAGCGCAATGACTGGATGGCCCTGGTCTCCTCGCTGCCACAGTGTAGTGGTGGTAGGGGAAGGAGCGCTAGTCTGACTGCCCAGTGCTCCCCGAGCGCAATGACTGGATGGCCCTGGTCTCCTCGCTGCCACAGTGTAGTGGTGGTAGGGGAAGGAGCACTAGTCTGACTGCCCAGTGCTCCCCGAGCGCAATGACTGGATGGCCCTGGTCTCCTCGCTGCCACAGTGTAGTGGTGGTAGGGGAAGGAGCGCTAGTCTGACTGCCCAGTGCTCCCCGAGCGCAATGACTGGATGGCCCTGGTCTCCTCACTGCCACAGTATAGTGGTGGTAGGGGAAGGAGCGCTAGTCTGACTGCCCAGTGCTCTCAGAGCGCAATGACTGGATGGCCCTAGTCTCCTCGCTGCCACAGTGTAGTGGTGGTAGGGGAAGGAGCGCTAGTCTGACTGCCCAGTGCTCTCAGAGCGCAATGACTGGATGACCCTAGTCTCCTCGCTGCCACAGTGTAGTGGTGGTAGGGGAAGGAGCGCTAGTCTGACTGCCCAGTGCTCTCAGAGCGCAATGACTGGATGGCCCTGGTCTCCTCGCTGCCACAGTATAGTGGTGGTAGGGGAAGGAACACTAGTCTGACTGCCCAGTGCTCTCCTCGTTGCCACAGTGTAGTGGTGGTAGGGGAAGGAACACTAGTCTGACTGCCCAGTGCTCCCCGAGCGCAATGACTGGATGGTCCTGGTCTCCTCGCTGCCACAGTGTAGTGGTGGTAGGGGAAGGAACGCTAGTCTGACTGCCCAGTGCTCCCCGAGCGCAATGACTGGATGGTCCTGGTCTCCTCGCTGCCACAGTGTAGTGGTGGTAGGGGAAGGAACGCTAGTCTGACTGCCCAGTGCTCTCAGAGCGCAATGACTGGATGGTCCTGGTCTCCTCGCTGCCACAGTATAGTGGTGGTAGGGGAAGGAACACTAGTCTGACTGCCCAGTGCTCTCCTCGCTGCCACAGTGTAGTGGTGGTAGGGGAAGGAACACTAGTCTGACTGCCCAGTGCTCCCCGAGCGCAATGACTGGATGGCCCTGGTCTCCTCGCTGCCACAGTGTAGTGGTGGTAGGGGAAGGAGCGCTAGTCTGACTGCCCAGTGCTCTCAGAGCGCAATGACTGGATGGTCCTGGTCTCCTCGCTACCACAGTGTAGTGGTGGTAGGGGAAGGAACGCTAGTCTGACTGCCCAGTGCTCCCCGAGTGCAATGACTGGATGGTCCTGGTCTCCTCGCTGCCACAGTATAGTGGTGGTAGGGGAAGGAGCGCTAGTCTGACTGCCCAGTGCTCTCAGAGCGCAATGACTGGATGGTCCTGGTCTCCTCGCTACCACAGTGTAGTGGTGGTAGGGGAAGGAACGCTAGTCTGACTGCCCAGTGCTCCCCGAGCGCAATGACTGGATGGCCCTGGTCTCCTCGCTGCCACAGTGTAGTGGTGGTAGGGGAAGGAGCGCTAGTCTGACTGCCCAGTGCTCCCCGAGCGCAATGACTGGATGGCCCTGGTCTCCTCGCTGCCACAGTGTAGTGGTGGTAGGGGAAGGAGCGCTAGTCTGACTGCCCAGTGCTCTCAGAGCGCAATGACTGGATGGTCCTGGTCTCCTCGCTGCCACAGTATAGTGGTGGTAGGGGAAGGAACGCTAGTCTGACTGCCCAGTGCTCTCCTCGCTGTCACAGTGTAGTGGTGGTAGGGGAAGGAGCGCTAGTCTGACTGCCCAGTGCTCCCCGAGCGCAATAACTGGATGGCCCTGGTCTCCTCGCTGCCACAGTGTAGTGGTGGTAAGGGAAGGAACGCTAGTCTGACTGCCCAGTGCTCCCCGAGCGCAATAACTGGATGGCCCTGGTCTCCTCGCTGCCACAGTATAGTGGTGGTAGGGGAAGGAACGCTAGTCTGACTGCCCAGTGCTCCCCGAGCGCAATAACTGGATGGCCCTGGTCTCCTCGCTGCCACAGTGTAGTGGTGGTAGGGGAAGGAGCGCTAGTCTGACTGCCCAGTGCTCCCCGAGCGCAATGACTGGATGGCCCTGGTCTCCTCGCTGCCACAGTGTAGTGATGGTAGGGGAAGGAGCGCTAGTCTGACTGCCCAGTGCTCCCCGAGCGCAATGACTGGACGGTCCTGGTCTCCTCGCTGCCACAGTATAGTGGTGGTAGGGGAAGGAACGCTAGTCTGACTGCCCAGTGCTCCCCGAGCGCAATGACTTGATGGTCCTGGTCTCCTCGCTGCCACAGTATAGTGGTGGTAGGGGAAGGAACGCTAGTCTGACTGCCCAGTGCTCCCCGAGCGCAATGACTGGATGGTCCTGGTCTCCTCGCTGCCACAGTATAGTGGTGGTAGGGGAAGGAACGCTAGTCTGACTGCCCAGTGCTCCCCGAGCGCAATGACTGGATGGTCCTGGTCTCCTCGCTGCCACAGTATAGTGGTGGTAGGGGAAGGAACGCTAGTCTGACTGCCCAGTGCTCCCCGAGCGCAATGACTGGATGGTCCTGGTCTCCTCGCTGCCACAGTATAGTGGTGGTAGGGGAAGGAACGCTAGTCTGACTGCCCAGTGCTCCCCGAGCGCAATGACTGGATGGTCCTGGTCTCCTCGCTGCCACAGTATAGTGGTGGTAGGGGAAGGAACGCTAGTCTGACTGCCCAGTGCTCCCCGAGCGCAATGACTGGATGGCCCTGGTCTCCTCGCTGCCACAGTATAGTGGTGGTAGGGGAAGGAACGCTAGTCTGACTGCCCAGTGCTCCCCGAGCGCAATGACTGGATGGTCCTGGTCTCCTCGCTGCCACAGTATAGTGGTGGTAGGGGAAGGAACGCTAGTCTGACTGCCCAGTGCTCCCCGAGCGCAATGACTGGACGGTCCTGGTCTCCTCGCTGCCACAGTGTAGTGGTGGTAGGGGAAGGAGCGCTAGTCTGACTGCCCAGTGCTCGCCGAGCGCAATGACTGGATGGTCCTGGTCTCCTCGCTGCCACAGTATAGTGGTGGTAGGGGAAGGAACGCTAGTCTGACTGCCCAGTGCTCCCCGAGTGCAATGACTGGATGGTCCTGGTCTCCTCGCTGCCACAGTATAGTGGTGGTAGGGGAAGGAACGCTAGTCTGACTGCCCAGTGCTCCCCGAGCGCAATGACTGGATGGTCCTGCTCTCCTCGCTGCCACAGTGTAGTGGTGGTTAGGGGAAGGAACGCTAGTCTGACTGCCCAGTGCTCCCCGAGTGCAATGACTGGATGGCCCTGGTCTCCTCGCTGCCACAGTGTAGTGGTGGTAGGGGAAGGAGCACTAGTCTGACTGCCCAGTGCTCGCCGAGCGCAATGACTGGACGGTCCTGGTCTCCTCGCTGCCACAGTGTAGTGGTGGTAGGGGAAGGAGCGCTAGTCTGACTGCCCAGTGCACCCCGAGCGCAATGACTGGATGGTCCTGGTCTCCTCGCTGTCACAGTATAGTGGTGGTAGGGGAAGGAGAGCTAGTCTGACTGCCCAGTGCTCCCCGAGCGCAATGACTGGATGGCCCTGGTCTCCTCGCTGCCACAGTGTAGTGGTGGTAGGGGAAGGAGCGCTAGTCTGACTGCCCAGTGCTCCCCGAGCGCAATGACTGGATGGCCCTGGTCTCCTCGCTGCCACAGTGTAGTGGTGGTAGGGGAAGGAGCGCTAGTCTGACTGCCCAGTGCTCCCCGAGCGCAATGACTGGATGGCCCAGGTCTCCTCGCTGCCACAGTGTAGTGGTGGTAGGGGAAGGAGCGCTAGTCTGACTGCCCAGTGCTCCCCGAGCGCAATGACTGGATGGCCCTGGTCTCCTCGCTGCCACAGTGTAGTGGTGGTAGGGGAAGGAGCGCTAGTCTGACTGCCCAGTGCTCCCCGAGCGCAATGACTGGATGGCCCTGGTCTCCTCGCTGCCACAGTGTAGTGGTGGTAGGGGAAGGAGCGCTAGTCTGACTGCCCAGTGCTCCCCGAGCGCAATGACTGGATGGCCCTGGTCTCCTCGCTGCCACAGTGTAGTGGTGGTAGGGGAAGGAGCGCTAGTCTGACTGCCCAGTGCTCCCCGAGCGCAATGACTGGATGGCCCTGGTCTCCTCGCTGCCACAGTGTAGTGGTGGTAGGGGAAGGAGCACTAGTCTGACTGCCCAGTGCTCCCCGAGCGCAATGACTGGATGGCCCTGGTCTCCTCGCTGCCACAGTGTAGTGGTGGTAGGGGAAGGAGCGCTAGTCTGACTGCCCAGTGCTCCCCGAGCGCAATGACTGGATGGCCCTGGTCTCCTCACTGCCACAGTATAGTGGTGGTAGGGGAAGGAGCGCTAGTCTGACTGCCCAGTGCTCTCAGAGCGCAATGACTGGATGGCCCTAGTCTCCTCGCTGCCACAGTGTAGTGGTGGTAGGGGAAGGAGCGCTAGTCTGACTGCCCAGTGCTCTCAGAGCGCAATGACTGGATGACCCTAGTCTCCTCGCTGCCACAGTGTAGTGGTGGTAGGGGAAGGAGCGCTAGTCTGACTGCCCAGTGCTCTCAGAGCGCAATGACTGGATGGCCCTGGTCTCCTCGCTGCCACAGTATAGTGGTGGTAGGGGAAGGAACACTAGTCTGACTGCCCAGTGCTCTCCTCGTTGCCACAGTGTAGTGGTGGTAGGGGAAGGAACACTAGTCTGACTGCCCAGTGCTCCCCGAGCGCAATGACTGGATGGTCCTGGTCTCCTCGCTGCCACAGTGTAGTGGTGGTAGGGGAAGGAACGCTAGTCTGACTGCCCAGTGCTCCCCGAGCGCAATGACTGGATGGTCCTGGTCTCCTCGCTGCCACAGTGTAGTGGTGGTAGGGGAAGGAACGCTAGTCTGACTGCCCAGTGCTCTCAGAGCGCAATGACTGGATGGTCCTGGTCTCCTCGCTGCCACAGTATAGTGGTGGTAGGGGAAGGAACACTAGTCTGACTGCCCAGTGCTCTCCTCGCTGCCACAGTGTAGTGGTGGTAGGGGAAGGAACACTAGTCTGACTGCCCAGTGCTCCCCGAGCGCAATGACTGGATGGCCCTGGTCTCCTCGCTGCCACAGTGTAGTGGTGGTAGGGGAAGGAGCGCTAGTCTGACTGCCCAGTGCTCTCAGAGCGCAATGACTGGATGGTCCTGGTCTCCTCGCTACCACAGTGTAGTGGTGGTAGGGGAAGGAACGCTAGTCTGACTGCCCAGTGCTCCCCGAGTGCAATGACTGGATGGTCCTGGTCTCCTCGCTGCCACAGTATAGTGGTGGTAGGGGAAGGAGCGCTAGTCTGACTGCCCAGTGCTCTCAGAGCGCAATGACTGGATGGTCCTGGTCTCCTCGCTACCACAGTGTAGTGGTGGTAGGGGAAGGAACGCTAGTCTGACTGCCCAGTGCTCCCCGAGCGCAATGACTGGATGGCCCTGGTCTCCTCGCTGCCACAGTGTAGTGGTGGTAGGGGAAGGAGCGCTAGTCTGACTGCCCAGTGCTCCCCGAGCGCAATGACTGGATGGCCCTGGTCTCCTCGCTGCCACAGTGTAGTGGTGGTAGGGGAAGGAGCGCTAGTCTGACTGCCCAGTGCTCTCAGAGCGCAATGACTGGATGGTCCTGGTCTCCTCGCTGCCACAGTATAGTGGTGGTAGGGGAAGGAACGCTAGTCTGACTGCCCAGTGCTCTCCTCGCTGTCACAGTGTAGTGGTGGTAGGGGAAGGAGCGCTAGTCTGACTGCCCAGTGCTCCCCGAGCGCAATAACTGGATGGCCCTGGTCTCCTCGCTGCCACAGTGTAGTGGTGGTAAGGGAAGGAACGCTAGTCTGACTGCCCAGTGCTCCCCGAGCGCAATAACTGGATGGCCCTGGTCTCCTCGCTGCCACAGTATAGTGGTGGTAGGGGAAGGAACGCTAGTCTGACTGCCCAGTGCTCCCCGAGCGCAATAACTGGATGGCCCTGGTCTCCTCGCTGCCACAGTGTAGTGGTGGTAGGGGAAGGAGCGCTAGTCTGACTGCCCAGTGCTCCCCGAGCGCAATGACTGGATGGCCCTGGTCTCCTCGCTGCCACAGTGTAGTGATGGTAGGGGAAGGAGCGCTAGTCTGACTGCCCAGTGCTCCCCGAGCGCAATGACTGGACGGTCCTGGTCTCCTCGCTGCCACAGTATAGTGGTGGTAGGGGAAGGAACGCTAGTCTGACTGCCCAGTGCTCCCCGAGCGCAATGACTTGATGGTCCTGGTCTCCTCGCTGCCACAGTATAGTGGTGGTAGGGGAAGGAACGCTAGTCTGACTGCCCAGTGCTCCCCGAGCGCAATGACTGGATGGTCCTGGTCTCCTCGCTGCCACAGTATAGTGGTGGTAGGGGAAGGAACGCTAGTCTGACTGCCCAGTGCTCCCCGAGCGCAATGACTGGATGGTCCTGGTCTCCTCGCTGCCACAGTATAGTGGTGGTAGGGGAAGGAACGCTAGTCTGACTGCCCAGTGCTCCCCGAGCGCAATGACTGGATGGTCCTGGTCTCCTCGCTGCCACAGTATAGTGGTGGTAGGGGAAGGAACGCTAGTCTGACTGCCCAGTGCTCCCCGAGCGCAATGACTGGATGGTCCTGGTCTCCTCGCTGCCACAGTATAGTGGTGGTAGGGGAAGGAACGCTAGTCTGACTGCCCAGTGCTCCCCGAGCGCAATGACTGGATGGCCCTGGTCTCCTCGCTGCCACAGTATAGTGGTGGTAGGGGAAGGAACGCTAGTCTGACTGCCCAGTGCTCCCCGAGCGCAATGACTGGATGGTCCTGGTCTCCTCGCTGCCACAGTATAGTGGTGGTAGGGGAAGGAACGCTAGTCTGACTGCCCAGTGCTCCCCGAGCGCAATGACTGGACGGTCCTGGTCTCCTCGCTGCCACAGTGTAGTGGTGGTAGGGGAAGGAGCGCTAGTCTGACTGCCCAGTGCTCGCCGAGCGCAATGACTGGATGGTCCTGGTCTCCTCGCTGCCACAGTATAGTGGTGGTAGGGGAAGGAACGCTAGTCTGACTGCCCAGTGCTCCCCGAGTGCAATGACTGGATGGTCCTGGTCTCCTCGCTGCCACAGTATAGTGGTGGTAGGGGAAGGAACGCTAGTCTGACTGCCCAGTGCTCCCCGAGCGCAATGACTGGATGGTCCTGCTCTCCTCGCTGCCACAGTGTAGTGGTGGTTAGGGGAAGGAACGCTAGTCTGACTGCCCAGTGCTCCCCGAGTGCAATGACTGGATGGCCCTGGTCTCCTCGCTGCCACAGTGTAGTGGTGGTAGGGGAAGGAGCACTAGTCTGACTGCCCAGTGCTCGCCGAGCGCAATGACTGGACGGTCCTGGTCTCCTCGCTGCCACAGTGTAGTGGTGGTAGGGGAAGGAGCGCTAGTCTGACTGCCCAGTGCACCCCGAGCGCAATGACTGGATGGTCCTGGTCTCCTCGCTGTCACAGTATAGTGGTGGTAGGGGAAGGAGAGCTAGTCTGACTGCCCAGTGCTCCCCGAGCGCAATGACTGGATGGCCCTGGTCTCCTCGCTGCCACAGTGTAGTGGTGGTAGGGGAAGGAGCGCTAGTCTGACTGCCCAGTGCTCCCCGAGCGCAATGACTGGATGGCCCTGGTCTCCTCGCTGCCACAGTGTAGTGGTGGTAGGGGAAGGAGCGCTAGTCTGACTGCCCAGTGCTCCCCGAGCGCAATGACTGGATGGCCCAGGTCTCCTCGCTGCCACAGTGTAGTGGTGGTAGGGGAAGGAGCGCTAGTCTGACTGCCCAGTGCTCCCCGAGCGCAATGACTGGATGGCCCTGGTCTCCTTGCTGCCACAGTATAGTGGTGGTAGGGGAAGGAGCGCTAGTCTGACTGCCCCGTGCTCCCCGAGCGCAATGACTGGATGGCCCTGGTCTCCTCGCTGCCACAGTGTAGTGGTGGTAGGGGAAGGAGCGCTAGTCTGACTGCCCAGTGCTCCCCGAGCGCAATGACTGGATGGCCCTGGTCTCCTCGCTGCCACAGTGTAGTGGTGGTAGGGGAAGGAGCGCTAGTCTGACTGCCCAGTGCTCCCCGAGCGCAATGACTGGATGGCCCTGGTCTCCTCGCTGCCACAGTGTAGTGGTGGTAGGGGAAGGAGCGCTAGTCTGACTGCCCAGTGCTCTCCTCGCTGCCACAGTGTAGTGGTGGTAGGGGAAGGAGCGCTAGTCTGACTGCCCAGTGCTCCCCGAGCGCAATGACTGGATGGTCCTGGTCTCCTCGCTGCCACAGTGTAGTGGTGGTAGGGGAAGGAGCGCTAGTCTGACTGCCCAGTGCTCCCCGAGCGCAATGACTGGATGGTCCTTGTCTCCTCGCTGCCACAGTGTAGTGGTGGTAGGGGAAGGAGCGCTATTCTGACTGCCCAGTGCTCCCCGAGCGCAATGACTGGATGGCCCTGGTCTCCTCGCTGCTACAGTGTAGTGGTGGTAGGGGAAGGAGCGCTAGTCTGACTGCCCAGTGCACCCCGAGCGCAATGACTGGATGGTCCTGGTCTCCTCGCTGCCACAGTATAGTGGTGGTAGGGGAAGGAACGCTATTCTGACTGCCCAGTGCTCCCCGAGCGCAATGACTGGATGGCCCTGGTCTCCTCGCTGCCACAGTGTAGTGGTGGTAGGGGAAGGAGCGCTAGTCTGACTGCCCAGTGCACCCCGAGCGCAATGACTGGATGGTCCTGGTCTCCTCGCTGCCACAGTGTAGTGGTGGTAGGGGAAGGAGCGCTAGTCTGACTGCCCAGTGCTCCCCGAGCGCAATGACTGGATGGTCCTTGTCTCCTCGCTGCCACAGTGTAGTGGTGGTAGGGGAAGGAGCGCTATTCTGACTGCCCAGTGCTCCCCGAGCGCAATGACTGGATGGCCCTGGTCTCCTCGCTGCTACAGTGTAGTGGTGGTAGGGGAAGGAGCGCTAGTCTGACTGCCCAGTGCGCGCCGAGCGCAATGACTGGATGGCCCTGCGCCTAGGCTATGTATGTCATGTGCTATGTTTAAAATGAATATTATACAACCCTTTTCATTTCAGAGTGTTAATGACATAATTTGAATGAGATTAGCTTAAATCATCATTTTACATTTGTCAGGGAAAAAAAACATAACGGAAAGATATGATATGTCATTGTTATTTACGGAGCCCGTTTTCTTGAATAGTTAAGCGAGCCTCCTAATTGTACAGGCATTGGGCACAGGTCTTCCTGGAAACTTGATTCGAAATTTTCGTCTTGTTTCAGAACAAGACTTTCTGCTCATCATATACGAATTATGGATATAGGCCTACACACGTTCACGCAATGTGAATTGGTGACTAGGCATGACCAACAATCACAGTAATCATAATACTCACTAAACGTGTAACACTAACGTCTAAGCTTTGCAGATACACGTCCATATGAATGACAAAACACATGTGAACTAACGATATGAGTCAGCGGAGCGCGCCTACTACCGGCTGAACCGTGTACGCGCGCGCGCGATCTGCGCCAGTCACAGCCGTGTTTATCGGGGCGCACATAGATAATGACTCTGTAGAAGGGTCAATACCAACTCGATGGGTGGACCAAATAAGGAGTTTGATCAGGCAGAATATATAGTTCACGTACATGTAGAGAGGTTGTATGTAGGATCAAGGCAAGTGAATAAGTTAGTCAGCCCTCTGAGTATGAGAAAATCTCATGGATACGCAAACAGTTGCTGAACGTCATCGGATGTCCCCCGACGGAGAACTGATTGTTATTTGAACGTAGTAGTCCCACTGCGTCCTGGCGTATTGGTATTCTGTGTACATGAACTGTGCTGACCCTGTCATCCTTCAGGAACTAACTAGAGCTGATAACCAAGAGAAGGCCATTTACTCCAAAGACAAGTTGTATTCTCTGGAGCTTAGCATACTTCGCCGTATTCAAGCCCCCCCAGGGGCTCACATCTAGTGGGACGTGGGTTGGCGACCACGGGACCCCAGCTGAGTCCACTTACTTGTGTCGGGCTCCTCTCCGACTTCTCTTGATCAACTCTTGTTCTTTTCCGACCCCGACGTTATTAGGGAGTCTCTTCCTTTCCCGCCTTCATTGGCCCTTCTCTCATCTTTCCTGATCCCTCCTTCTTCTAGGGACCAGCCCTCTTTTTCTTTTTCTTTTCATTATGCATAATTACATGTGATGATGGCCTCCTCCCTTGTAAAATTTCAATCCGGAGGTAAACTAGTCCCCCGTTCGGATCTCCGGGTGGGGACTACTCGAGAGGGGGTTAACATCACAGAAGTGACAAAGAGGAAATCTGACATTCTACGGATCGGAGCGTGGAATGTTAGAAGTCTGCTAGGAAGTGGAAAGTTAGAAAACTTAGAAAGGGAAATGGATAGGTTGAGGTTGGATTTGGTTGGGATTAGTGAAATGCGCTGGCAGGAAGAACAGGACTTTTGGCCAGGAGACTATAGGGTCATTAGCACTAAATCAAACAATGGCCAAGCAGGGGTTGGCCTCATATTGAGTAGGAAACTTGGACAGCGGGTGGAATATTATGAACAATATAGTGAACGGATTATTGTAGCAAAAATCAATACTAAACCTACCTGCACCACAGTGGTACAAGTCTATATGCCTACCAGTCAAGCTGATGATGAGGATGTTGAAAAGGTCTACGAAGAAATAGACGAAATTTTGAGGTATATCAAGGGTGATGAAAATGTTATAGTAATGGGAGATTGGAATGCTGTGGTAGGAAAAGGGAGAGAAGGGAAAATAGTAGGAGATTTCGGATTAGGTGAAAGGAATGATCGAGGAAGCAGGCTGGTAGAATTCTGCACCGAGCATGAGTTGGTCATAGCTAACACCTTATTCAATAACCACAATAGAAGAATATACACATGGATGAGACCAGGAGATACAGGGCGTTACCAAATCGACTTCATTATGGTCAAGCAGAGGTTTCGAAACCAGATTTTGGATTGTAAAGCATATCCTGGTGCTGACATAAACTCTGACCACAATCTGGTCGTAATGAAATGCAGATTAAAGTTGAAGAAACTGAAGAAAAGTCAAAAGCCAAAAAGGTGGGCAATAGACAGACTGAAAGAGAAGGATGTAAACGAAAGATTCAAGAAGAGTATAAAGGAAGGACTAATGAAAAACCCTAAACAAACTTCAATTGCAGACGAATGGGCACTTTTGAAGAATGAAATAACAAAATCCGCAGAAGAAAACATTGGTAGGAAAGAAAGAATAGGTAGAAAACCGTGGATCACTCAGGATATACTAGAATTGATGGATGAAAGGCGGAAACACAAGAATGTAAGAGATGAGAAGGGGAAAGCAGAATACAGACGTCTGAGAAATGAGGTTAACAAGAAGTGCAAGGAAGCGAAAGAAGAATGGTTGAAAGAGAAATGTGCAGGTATAGAAAATTGTCTGAAATTAGGTAAAGTAGACACAGCTTATCGAAGGATTAAGAATACTTTTGGGGAAAATAAGACTAAGTGCTGTAATATTAAGGACACAAATGGAAAGCCTCTAACAGATAGGGAAGAAAAGGTTGAGAGATGGAAAGCTTACATAGAGAGTTTGTATAAGGGAAAGGAGATTGAGAATCATGTAATGGAAAGGGAGGAGGAAATTGATGAGGATGCGAAAGGAGATTTAATATTGAGATCAGAATTTGATAGAGCTTTGGAAGACTTAAGCAGGAACAAAGCACCAGGCATAGATGATATACCGATTGAGTTGCTACGCTGCATAGGAGATGAAGGTCTGATCAGGTTATTTCACTTGGTGTGTAGGATTTATGAGACAGGTGAGGTACCCCCTGATTTCAAGAAGAATGTAATCATCCCTATACCAAAGAACGTGGGAGCTGTCAGATGTGAAGATTACCGTACAATCAGCTTGATTACTCATGCTTCAAAGATCCTGTCTAGAATAATTTACAAGAGGATTGAAAGCCAGATAGAAACGGAGTTGGGTGAAGACCAGTTTGGTTTCAGGAGAAATGTAGGAACAAGGGAAGCTGTACTAAGTCTTAGGCTGATTTTGGAAGGTAGAATAAGGAAAGATAAGAGAACGTTCATGGCTTTTGTAGACTTAGAAAAGGCTTTTGATAACGTTGATTGGACTAAATTGTTTGACATTTTGAAATCGATTGGAATAAAGTACAGAGATAGGAGGGTGATATACAATCTATACAGAAACCAGACAGCAGTCATTCGAGTTGAAGGACATGAGAGAGAAGCTGTTATTCAGAAAGGTGTAAGGCAAGGCTGCAACTTATCACCCATACTTTTCAATCTTTACATTGAACAAGCAATGAAGGAAATTAGAGAAAAATTTAAAGTGGGAGTGAAGATTCAAGGAGAAATAATTTCAACTCTGAGATTTGCTGATGACATCGTCATCTTGGCCGACAAGCCTGAGGATTTGAATGAGTTTTTGAATGGTATGGACTCCGTCTTACAGAAAGAATTCATGATGAAAATTAATAAATGTAAAACAAAAATACTGGAATGCAGCCGAAATAAATCAGAAACCTCTATGGAGATCAAATTGACAGGTGAAAAGCTGAAGGAAGTAGAAAACTTCTGTTACTTAGGAAGTAGAATAACCAGTGATGGACGAAGCAAAGAGGATATAAAAAGTAGGTTGGCTCAGGCAAAGAAAGCTTTTCTACAAAAAAGGAATCTGCTGACATCGAATATAGATTTAGGTATTAGGAAGTCATTTTTGAAAGCCTTTGTCTGGAGCGTGGCGCTCTATGGAAGTGAAACTTGGACTATTGGTGCAGCAGAAAAGAGGAGAATAGAAGCATTTGAAATGTGGTGTTACAGGAGAATGTTGAAGATCAGATGGGTAGATAGGGTTACAAACATAGAGGTATTAAGACGAGTGGGAGAGGAGAGATGTTTCTGGCGACTGCTAATGAAGAGAAGAGATAGGTTGGTAGGACACATACTAAGACACCCAGGAATAGCAAGCTTAGTTATGGAAGGAAGGGTCGAGGACAAGAACTGTAGGGGTAGACCAAGGTTAGAATATGTTAAACAGATTGCCTCAGATGTAGGGTGTGGTAGTTATGTAGAGATGAAACGATTAGCTCAGGACAGGGAGGCATGGAGAGCTGCATCAAACCAGTCAAAAGACTGAAGACTCAAACAACAACATAGTTTTTTTTTCTCTTTAAGATTCCCGTCCTGTTTTTCTGAATTGGCTCCCCGTGTCTCTAAATTACATTTTGTGAGTATTTTGAACCTAACCTGCATTTTGTGCGTATTTTTCAATCTAAATTCCTTTTGTGAGTATTTCCACTCCACATTTTGTGAGTCATTTCAATCTGAGTTCCATAATTTTCATTCTGGTTTCCATTTCACTGTCATTTATGCTATTAACCAGACCAAGAGGCCCCTCAGGGGCTCACATCTAGTGGGGCGTGGGTTGGCGACCACGGGACCCCAGCTGAGTCCGGCATTGCTTCCACTTACGTGTGCCGGGCTCCTCTCCGTCTTCTTTCCTGTCGAGCTCCCTTGGTCAACTCTTGTTCTCTTCCGACCCCGACGGTATTAGGTTATCCGAGGCCTAGGGAGTCTTTCACTTTCCCGCCTTAATTGGCCCTTGTCTCATCTTTCCTGATGCTCTCCTTCTGTGAGGGGTCAGCCTTCTTTTTCTTTTCCTTTTACCTCCTGCCTTGTGCTCAAGGCCCTTAAGGAGACCGGGTGTATGTAGCCCCACCACTTCTGGTGCACCGTCGATAATGCTACATCCTCAGGGGCTCACGGCTGGTGAGTTCGGGAGTTGGCAACCCCGAGGGATTCCTGAGCTGGGTCCGTTTTCCCCTTTTGTCCCTTACCTTTGGGACGGACCCTCTCCTCTCTCTCCTCTCCTCTCCTCTTTTCATTATATTTCCTTTCTCTTTAAGATTAGTTAGTTAGTTATTGTTGTTTTAAGGGGTGGAACTACGAGGTCATCTGCCCCTTCTCTTTAAGATTCCCGCACTGTCCTGTTTTTGTTACTTGGTTCACCCTGAATTGAGATACACGGTGAACCAAGTAACAAAAACAGGACAGTTTAAGATTCCCGCACTGTTTTTGTTACTTGGTTCACCGTGTATCTCAATTCCCTTTTAGCGATTTTTTAAAGGTATTTTTAATCTACGTTGCATTTTGTAAGTTTTTTCGATCTAAATTATATCTCGCGATTTTTTTCAACTTCAATTGCATTTTGTAAAGATTGACAATCTAAATTGCTTCTTGGTAAGTCTTTCAATGCAGGTAGCCGGGCCTTTTAGTGAGAATTTTGTTTTTCAATTGCATTTTGTAAGTATTTTCAACCAAAACCGCATTTCGCACGAATTTTGAATCTAAATTGCATTTTGTTTGGCGGGCATTTTGCACATATTTTGATTCGCAATTGCATTTTGTGGGTATTTTGAATCTAAATTACATTTTGTCAAGTATTTTCAATCTAAATTGCATTTTGTAAGTATTGTCAATCCACATGAGTCGTTTAAATCTACCGTACATTTTGTAAGCATTTTCAACTTCAATTGCATTTTGTAAGTATTTTGAATTTCAATTGCACTTTGTGAATAATTTGGATTGGAACTGGGATATTTCAATCTGAATTGCAACGTGTATTTTCAATTTCAATTGCATTTTGTAGACTAAGTATTTTGAAGCTCAATTGCATTTTGTACGTATTTTGAACCTAGCCTTCATTTTGTGCGTATTTTTCAATCTATTCCTTTTGTGCATCTTTTCGTTCTAAATTCCCTTTTGTAAGAACATTTTGTGAGTTGTTTCTATCTGAGTTCCATTTTGTAAGTATTTTCCGTCTCACTTAATTTTCGTTCTGGTTTCCGTTTCATTATCATTTTCGCTATCACCCAGACCATTAGGGGCCAATAACCTAGATGTTAGGCCCCTTAAAACAACAATTATCATCATTATCATATTATTATCAGACCAAGAGGAGCCGATAACCTAGATGTTCGGCCCCCTCAAAACAACAATTATCATCATCAACGTATTCAAGCATGCCTGAGAACCCGAGAAAGCTGTACATGGTGTTAGTCTTCCGCACAATGGACAGTCATTTTGCGTTCACTCACGTTACCTATCGCGTTCAGTTGGGTTTCTGCTTGCCTTGAATCGCTGAATGCATTTTGTTGTCTCTTTGCTGTGCATGCACTGAGATTAGGTGCATATAGCAAAATAAAACTTGCATGAATCCACAATACACACAATAATGTTTTGATTGCTGTAATTCTCATGACACTGAGGGTGGAAGTCAGAATACAGGTGACTAAGAGAGCAGGGTGAGCATTTCTTTTTCAGTTACTTGGTGTATAAACTCGTTAGCAGCACTGTCAACAATCTCTAGTGAGAACACAATCATGGAATATACCTCAAGTTCCATCTATGAGGCTCTGCAGTTTGCACTACAGGATGCTCGAATCCGCTTTCTCGTGTGTACCGACTCTTTGAGTTCGTTGCAGTCAATTGCTACATGTTTCCCGCAACACCCCCTAGTGCAGCGAATCCACGACCTACTAGCCGGGCTGTGCCAAGCTGACACTCGAATCACCTTTCTGTGGCTTCCAAGCCACATGGGAATTGCGGGAAATGAGTTAGCGGATCAAGCTGCAAAAGAGGCGGTATCACTACCACCTCGACCAATGGAGGTACCCGCTAGAGATATTCGCTCTCAGTTACGCCTACAAGTTCTGGCTTTTTGGGAGAGTCAGTGGCTAGCTGACCCACTGCCCAGTAAACTGAGAGCGATCAAGGGAAATACTCGCGTGTGGCGGAGCTCCTTCCGGGCCCGGAGAGAGTCCGTCATTTTGTGTAGGCTAAGGATAGGTCATGCAAGATCCACCCACTCGTACCTTATGAGAAGGGAAGACCCCCCACATTGTACCTGTGGAGCCGTTTTCACCGTGGCCTACATTTTAACCGAGTGTGTGGATCTTGATGACTTACGAAGAAACCTTGGTTTGCAGATGACACTCACACTTATATTAGCCGATGACGCGGTGGCAGCTGATCTCGTCATCCGCTTTATACGTGAGAGTGGGTTAGGGCCAGCAATGTAAATTTTCCAGTGAACATTGACTCAACGACTTGTTCGTTTTTAAGTGTTGATTTTTTTGTTTTTCCGTATTTCTTCTATTAGTTTTACTTAATTTTTTGTTTTATAATGTTCGGTCTTTTCAAATTTAGGTATCCGCCTCTAAATTTTAAATTCCATTCCAAATTTGTATCATTTAATCTGTGTTAAGAGGGGCAGATGACCTCGTAGTTCCGCCCCTTAAATCAACAATAACTGACTACCTCATGTAATCTGTATATTTTAAATAAATAATTATAATTCTGCTATCTTATATACATTTTCATTCAAAATCTAATTTATTTTAAACAATTTATTATATACTAGCAACGCGCCCCGGTTTCGCCCGGGAACAGTTATGAATGCATTATGTGATAAGCACCCTTCTTCGATGTCAATGAACTACGGCCTATATCCATTTTACGTCTCGGCATGATGGGTTAACATCACTGACTGGACTATTAATTATATTATCATGGAAATGCATGTGAAACGAATTCTTGTCAGACGTAATTTAAGAATGGCGAGGTGCACGAAACACAAATCCCCCTTCCATCCAATCTTAACTTGACTGTGTATTTTGCGGAACGAAAGGTTCACAGGCGAAATGAAGAAAAGCTGAGTTGCACTTTCCGGGAAATTCCAAACACAACCACTCTTCTCTGAAGTCTTAACTAAACATGACTAGACAGTTTGCTGGTGGCTGTATCTGGGGTAATAGGCTCGTCCGCTAGCTAGGCTGTAACTGCGGTGATAGACTCGTCCCTAGCTAGCTCGTAAACTGTCGCCTCATTAATTGAATGGAGATTGTTGGAAGAAATGAAAACGTAAAATCACTTAAAGTGGGCGATGTATTCAAGATAGATATATGCTCTAGCGGACTTTTTTGTAGAACTTTTCATGCTGAACAATTCTTACACTCATAGTATATTGCTATTTTTAACGGTTTGCCCAGCATAAGCTTAAAGAGCGCACGGACGCCAGGTTTTTTTCCCCGACTTTTTCACTGAAATCGTTACTGCTCTGCTTCCTTTCATCACAAATAAATTATGTTCTACACACACCTTCCACGGGATATTCTTTACAGAATGGTGAAAACCGCATCAAAATCCATCCAGTGGTTCTCGAGAATAGCCGTGACATCCAAGAATCGAGGACTTTGTTTTATACCAAGTAGAGATTGGTACGTTATATCAGACACACAGGCCTATAATATCAAAACGCAGTGCTTGTGTTTGTTGAATACTAGGCGTGATGAACAAATTACAGAACTGAAGTGGTTGAAGCTTGATGAGTGCTGACAGCTGTCAGTTGCCGTCGTGACATATGAAGTTATCTCAAAAACGACCCTGTTATACCTCTATAACGCTTGTAAAGCCTAATAAACACTCCAGAATCGTATCCACCACACCTGTAAATCCAATTGTCTGTATACAATATACACTCTATGCTTGTACAGAGCACCTGTTCATCAACTCTGCAGGTCTCAAAAATACTATTCTATAAGGTGCGTTCAAAAAGTAACGAGCCGGGGTTAATCGTGGCGTGTGTAACGAGGTGTGGTTCCGACCACAGCGTGGAAGGTCACAGCCCGTCGCTAGAGGGCACGTTACACGTCACGTGACGATACAAAGCACGCAGCAGCTTGCATCAATCGTCCAACGCTGCCAGTCGCATTGCAAACAGTGACATGGAGGCGTCAACCGAAGACCAAAGAAGTGTTGTTCGGTTTCTGACAGCGGAAGGAGTAGAGGGAACGGACATTCATCGCCGAATGTCACAAGTGTACGGTGAACACTGCATGTCCCTTGCAAGGGTCAAGGCGTGGCACAAGCGCTTCAGGGGAGGACGGGTGTCGTTAGCCGATGATGCCCGGTCTGGGGCACCCCCCTGTATTACCGATGACAACGTCCAGCTAGTTGATGCACTCATTACCCAGGACCGCCGAGTGACAGTGAACGCCATAGCCCCCGTGGTCGGATTGAGCGTCGGAAGTGTGCACACCATCATGAAGGAACGACTGCACTTGCTCAAAGTGTGTGCCCAATGGGTGCCCCACAGTCTTCAACCACACCAGGAAACATGTTGAATGGCCTACTGTCTTGGTCATCTGCAGCGCTATGCGAGGGAAGGGGATGGCTTCCTGGCACGAGTGGTGGCTGGAGATGAGTCATGGTGTCATGACTTCGAAACAGAATCCAAACGACAAAGCCTCCAGTCGAAGCATCCAGGGAAGGCAAGGCCATCCACACGAGTGCAGGAAAGGTAATGCTGACGTTCTGCTTTGACCAAGATGGCCCCCTTCTGATACACTTCATGCCGCACGGGACAACAGTGAATTTCCTGCGTTACTCGCAAACCTTGATAACGCTTCGCCAAGCGATCAAAACAAAACGACCAGGCAATCTCACCTGTGGGGTCATTCTGCTCCACGACAAAGCACGACGTCATACGGCCAACACAGTCGCGGCACTCCTGCAGAAATTCAAATGGGAGGTTCTCGTCCACCCTCCATACAGTCCAGACCTTTCTCCCTGTGATTACGCCATGTTTGGTCTCCTGAAAAGGGCTCTGCGGGGCCAACGATTCATCCCGCTGTACGTGCGGAACTGGTTCACATCGCAGCCCAGGGAATTTTATGAGACAGCCATTCACCGCCTCGTGTCACAGTGGGACAAGTGCCTCAACAGCCAGGGCCAATAGTTCTAACATACAGGTACTGGTTTCTGTAATTATGCGTTCCGGCTCGTTACTTTTTGAACGCACCTTAGATAAAGAAACTTTAAAGACAGAGAGGCTTCCTATTTGTGGTGTGGACGGATTCAGGAACAACTTTTGCTTGTTGCTCGTGTAATGTGAACAGCTACAAGATTGTGTCTCCTCTTTGATTTATTGTCTTTGATGGGGATTGATAGTAGTGGCGCGATCACATCACTTCATGGCCATTGGCGCTTCATTCATTCCGCGAGATTATAACTCACGTATAGACAAGAGACGTTTGGAATTCCATGGACATATCTACAGACTGAACAACAAATGCAGTAAATACACAGAATTCCAAGGTAATTCGGTTAGAAGTAATGAAGGGAGATATAGGCCTACACGAAATAAACATCAATTGAAGACATTTAAAATCGCTGAATGCCTTGAATATTTATTAGCCTATTTTCATTTATGAGATCACCTTTTGTCCGTGTGTGTGTGTGTGTGTGTGTGTGTATGTTCGTATGTCCCCACCCCCCAAATAAAATCTTATCGGCGGGTGTGATTTCAATGAAACTCGGTAAAGTCATAGTACTTTTTTGTTCGACCCCGACCGTGCCCTTAAATTCTTAAGACTCACCAATCCAACATGGCGGCTGTGCGAAATATTTCACCGGCATTCTATATCTCCGATATATACTGATATCACCCTGAAATTTTGTATGGCGATAAAGGGCACTACTAAAAGTTCACTTTCAAAAACCTGTTAAGCACAAAACGAATATGGCGGCCAAGCGAAGTTGAAACATTTAAATAGACTTTCCTCGCGATTTAACCATCCGAGCGCAGTGAAACTCTGTACAGCAAATCTTTATACACATTGTAATGCACTGGTATCTAATTTAGTTCAATTGTTTACATAACCTCAAGATGGCGGCTGTGTGAAATTTAAAATTTAAGTTTTTATTTCTTGTGTCCTAATCATGTGATCGAAGTCAACGAAGGTTGGTTGGTTCCTTACTTTAGGGTCTGCGACAACGCGGTCATGTAGCCCCGTGTACTTTGGGTGTGTGTAGAATCTGGCCGATAACCGGTGTTAATTGTGAAGGCTGTATTAGTGTGTGTTATCTGTTTTAATTCAAGTAAGGACTGCATACATTAATTTCATGTAGTTCCTACTTTTGCTACCAAACGCTACCGTCCACGACACCTAGCTTGCGGACTTGGCTAATAGATGGTATTGCAGTCAGCACCTGGTGGCGAACGTTGGAACTAATAGAGCGTTCTAGCCTACAAATTTTGGCTTCACACAAGTGTAATTAGGCGGCTTCGGTGGCGTAGTTGGTAGCATGCTGAGCTTATATGCCCAAGATCGCGGGTTCAAATCCGGCCCAAGTCGTCGGAATTTTTAAGAGCGTTAAAATCGCTCAGTATGTCTTCCTTTGGAGGGGAAGTAAAGCTGGCGGTCCCATGTCATAGATTTATGGCATGTTAAAGAACCTTCCACTAATTACACCTGTGTGAAGCTAAATTGTATAAGTATAAAGACTCTCTTGCATCAAGCGCCCCTTACGCTCAGTCCACCATTGCGTCTCAGTTGTGCTGAGGGATTGCGTTTCCTTCACATCAGTTCAATTACTTAGCAGAGGGCGAAGCAGCTGCCTTCAACTTCCATTAGCAATTCCCTCGCAACCTCCTGCCCGCATTCAATGAATTGGCCTGTTTTAAGATGCTATCTGCAAGTGATCTGCTACTATTAGTCGAAAAGACTTGATTAGTCGACGTTATTTTTGATGGCAAATTTAAAAACTTTCTTGAGGAAACTAACAATAATGAGCACAGCGCTGAAGGTTTCTACGAAGAAATTAAGAATACCTCGAAAAACTATGTATTTATGTATCAAGATGATTCACAATAATTGTCACGAGGTTAGTGAAACAGTTCGTATAGCTTTATTCAAGTGGGCGTTGTTAAATTATTTGGCCTATCAAATGAGCTGCTAACATGCTAACAGTGAGGCGAAACACATGTTTCGTGTGTAAACTGGCTGCTCTGGATACACGAGAAAATGGAATATGGATGAAGAGGAGAACTGCCAACATCTACAATCTAACCGAAAGGTGAATTAATTCTACAGACAAGAGATGTATGAAATTCCATGGACATATCTACAGACTGGACAACAAATAGGGTACAGTAAATTCACAGAATTCCAAGGCAAGCCAGAAAAAATAAAAGAAGATATAAGCTACACGAAATAAACATCAATGAAGATATGATGAGAAATCGAAAACATATACAACATTACTAAATAAACACCAAAGAAGAAGGCTGGTAATAAATGGTCAGAGGAACGCATTTAGCGCAATGTTGAAGATAATTTGGAAGCATAGGAAGACAAGAATTGGTTGGTTTCTCAGTTTAGGGGCTGCGACAACGCGGTCATGTAGCCGCGTGTACTTTGGGTGTGTGTAGAATCATTCTGTTAACCGGTGTTAATTGTGATGGCTCTAGTAGTGTGTGTTAACTGTTTTTAATTCAAGAAAGGACTGCAGACATTCCATTTTCAAATAGTTCCTACTTTTGCTACCAAAAGCCACCGTCAACGACAATGAGTTCTGAACTTGGTTACTAGATGCCACCGCAGTTTGCTTCTGGTGAAGAACGTTGGAACCTAAGAGCGTTAGCCAAATCTAACCTATAATTTAGCTTCACACAAGTGTAATTAGTGGAAGGTTCTTTTACATGCCATAGATCTATGACGTGGGATCGCCGACTTTACTTCCCCTCCGAAGTAAGGCATACTGAGGGATGTTTAACACTCTTAAAAATCCGACGACCTCGGCTCTTAGATTCCAACGTTCGTCGCCAGGAGCCGACTGCGGTGGCATCTAGTGACCAAGTTCACAACTAGTTGTCGTTGACGGTAGCGCTTGATAGCAAAAGTAGGAACTAATTGAAAATTGAATGTATACAGTTCTCACTTGAATTTAAAACAGATAACACAGACTAATACAGCCATCACAATTAACACTGGTTATCAGACAGATTCTACACACACCCAAGGTACACGGGGCTACATGACCACGTTGTCGCAGCCCCTAAACTGAGGAACCAACCAACCCAGGGCCGTGGTCCCGCCCCGAAATTTTTGTCACATATAATATTTGTTTATGAATTAAAACAATAAAAACTAATATACTTATCATGTACTATTGTTACTAAGCGACGTATGGCAACGTTGCAAAGCAAGGCAACGGTAGAGCGATGTAAACAGTGTGACAATCAGTTTGCTCTGATCTTATGTGTAACAACATAACCTCTTACGATCCAAGAACAGCAACAAGTGCCCTTGAAGCGCTTGACAAAAGTTTTTCCTATAACTTTTATACCCTTATCAAACTTTTGGCAAATTTCCCTCTCTCTCTGAAGCTACTGGTACTTCCGAACGGAGTAAAGTTGGTTGAAAACATACTTAAGAAATTCTACTTCTGTAAACAGACTCAACGGTCTAGCATTGTTATCTATTCACAGAGACATACATATGACTGACGATGAAGTTATAAACCGATTTGGTAATGCGTCAAGAAACCTTGACTTTATATAATAGTGTGCGTTGTAAATCCTAATAGTGACATTAATTCTCTCCATGTAAACACTATCAAGTGAGCAAGATGATTGTATTAATAACATAAAATGGTCTTAGTTGTGTTTGACATTAACCAAACTTAAAACATCACAATAAATTGGTAGAAAAAGTGATGCCAGATAGCCTTAAAACTCATCATTTTGCACCATATTATCCAAAGTTTCCCGGGCAGAACCCCGGACCCCCTATTCTTTGGGGCCTATACCATGCCATACGATAAATAAATAAATAAATAAATAACCATGCCCCCTAACCGTCGGTTGAGCACCCCCCGAAATAAAACTCTATATACGATCCTGATCTAACAAACCAACTCTGAAATTCATGTAAGTAATGATGATTAATACATACGTTAAAAGAGTAAATGTGTTGAACTAGTTGGGTGCTACGCTGCTGCTAGCACTAGTGCCTTGCTCGACAGGCGGCCACCGCGAATCTCCGTTCAATAGGGAGGGTCCTCACTGTTGAAGCTTCTGGTTGATTGTTACGTGGTCCCGTTATTGCGTGATTGGTTTGATCATCTCAGGGGGAGGCTGCTATTCCTCCCGGATTGTTTCTGTCCTAGGGAGTGGCTCAATGTGGGTTAGGTGCACAGTTCATATAACTATCTTCAAGTTTTCTGATCAACTCAAGTGGGTGTTGCTAAATTATTTCGCAAATGAGTTGCTAACAGTGTCTAGGTGAGGCGAGACAGATGCTATTCCCCTGGCTGCTCTCCAAGCAGCGTGGGAAAGGTTTATGAGTCTTCATGTTTACTCCGTATAATCCAGGTTATAAACATGGATGAGATCAAACAGACACCGCTTCAAAGTGAATAAAGCACAGCATAAAATTGTTCACAGAAATTTCATTCTAATGTCGTAATATTACAGAATTGCGTGTATGTTCAGAAACTGTTCCTTGAGTACATTTTGCTGTTGTTTCATGAAGTTGTATTGTATACAGTGTTGCCAATTTGGTGTTTTTAGCACCAGATCTGACGTTTCTGAAGTTCGTCTGGTGCCAGAAATGTTCTAATAGCGCCATAGCAAAATACTGGTGTTATTTCAATAAAAGTAGTGCCAAATCTGGTGCTTAACGGATTTTTCCATGAAATTGTCTCCTATGACAAATAAGTAAATCCTGGAAGCCACGTAATATTTTTAATAAAGTTAATCAATTAAGATAGTCAATGGTCAGCCTTACACGTGTCAAGATCAACACTCCAACAGGGGAAGTCCCTGAAATTCTCATTCTCGTGCATAAGTGCTAAGTAAGCACAACATGCAGGGCTCAGTGCAAGTGCACTTATACAAAGAATCCACCAATCATCTATTTTCTTCCCGGCTCCCAGGAGATTTCTCAGTTTCATGCGAAGGCAGTTTATGTACTTTCGCTCCCTCACTCTAATGCAAATATAGGGAGAGTGTTTAGCCAAGTTTAATTGGTGAAAACAAAGCAAAGTCATCGAATGAAAGTTCAAAAATTGCATTCCATTCTGTGTGTGTGATTTGGACTAAAAACACAGGGAAAATGCTATCACGACTACGAACATCCGAAGGATATAATAGTGGCCAAAATCGGAAGTATGCAGAGCTACAGCAGTACTACACCTTCTGCTCTAAAGATGTAATAGCGGTAGCAGGCTCCGCAAGTGAAGAAGACGATTTTTAATGAAAGAAATGTAAGTAAAAAGCCGTTTTTATAGTCACCTCAAGACCTAAGCGGATGTTCTGGCCTGTGAAGAGGCTAACGCGCCAGGAAATAGTTCCCACTTTTAATGCTTGTTTTTGGCGTACAAGATTTTCCAGCACAATTTGCTATGTTTCCATAAGCTGACTAGATTACTTTTCAGATTTGCCTTTGTAAATATCTATGAATGAATGTTTAGCCTACTTTTCACATTTTGCAAAAATGAGGAAAAAGTAGTCTTATGAGATCGGGCAAATGTGTGTCTGTCTGTCCTTCTGTCTGTCTGTTTGTCTGTCCTTCTGTCTGTCTGTCTGTCCTTCTGTCTGTCTGTCTGTCTGGCTGTGTGTGTGTGTCCCCCTATCAACTCCTAAACGGCTGGAGCAATCAAAACAAAATTTGGTAGGAGTAAAGCTCTATACCCGAATATCTCACGGCCATATTTGAAAATGATGTCAGTGCTACCAACTGCTAAAAAATCGCAATTGAAATTTGAGCTCCATGTTGGATATCTTGGAAGGTATGAATGGGAGTTATTTCAAAATTGGCATACGTATAGATAATAATATTTCAGTTTAATTTCCAGGAGGCCATACATCGCTGTTTTGCCAAAATGATTATAAGCCTGCTGATTGGTCCAATTTTTAAATGCACATAACTTCTACACTATCAATTGGAATTCAACCAAATTTCGTATGTTGTATGCATACATAACCAGATATGACTGAGCGTATTCTTAATATCCACCAGGGCTGCCAACTGTTAATAAATGCTCCTAATTTATTTTAAACCAAATACCAATATATCAGAAAGTATGCAAGCCAATAGCTCTAAACTTTGCACACGTATAGTACCTGGCATTCTAGATGCATTTGGACTAACTAATATACGTCAGTGCTGCCAACATGATTCTAAGCCTGCTGATAGGTCCAATTTTAAAATGCATGTAACTTCTATACTAACTAATGGATTTCATTCAAAATTGGCACCACAATAGATCATATTATTTCAGATTATTTCTGACCAATACATGCATGACATTGTTGCCAACATGATTTTACGCACGCTGTTAGATCCAATGTTTAACTGCATGTAACGTCCGTGCTATTCATTGGACTTCAACCAAATTTTGTATTCTGTACCTTAAGAGATGGAACTAAGAATATATTCAGTCATCAGGGCTGCCAACTGTAGTGCTCTATTAGGCTACATTATGCAAGGTATACAGTATTTCGAAATAATTAGAAATTTCGATATTAGCAACTTAATTTCTTCATTATTCTAGATAGGTTCATATACTGTAGAATAATCATTGGCATGAAAAGTAGGCTCTTTAGTTCGTCACGGAACTTCTTGTTCATCTTCACGTTAATTGGGATCTTTACTAACTTTGCAGATTAAAGTTGAAGAAACTGAAGAAAAGTCAAAAGCCAAAAAGGTGGGCAATATACAGACTGAAAGTAAAGGATGTAAACGAAAGATTCAAGAAGAGTATAAAGGAAGGACTAATGAAAAACCCTAAACAAACTTCGATTGCAGACGAATGGGCACTTTTGAAGAATGAAATAACAAAATCCGCAGATGAAAACATTGGTAGGAAAGAAAGAATAGGTAGAAAACCGTGGATCACTCAGGATATACTAGAATTGATGGATGAAAGGCGGAAATACAAGAATGTAAGAGAAGAATAGGGGAAAGCAGAATACAGACGTCTGAGATATGAGGTCAACAAGAAGTGCAAGGAAGCGAAAGAAGAATGGTTGAAAGAGAAATGTGTAGGTATAGAAAATTGTCTGAAATTAGGAAAAGTAGACACAGCTTATCGAAGGATTAAGAATACTTTTGGGGAAAAGAAGACTAAGTGCTGTACTATTAAGGACACAAATGGAAAGCATGTAACAGGTAGGGAAGAAAAGGTTGAGAGATGGAAAGCTTACATAGAGAGTTTGTATAAGGGAAAGGAGATTGAGAATCATGTAATGGAAAGGGAGGAGGAACTTAATGAGGATGCGAAAGGAGATTAAATATTGAGATCAGAATTTGACCGAGTTTTGGAGGACTTACGCAGGAACAAAGCACCAGGCATAGATGCTATACCGATTGAGTTGCTACGCTGCATAGGAGATGAAGGTCTGATCAGGTTATTTCACTTGGTATGTAGGATTTATGAGACAGGTGAGGTACCCCCTGATTTCAATAAGAATGTAATCATCCCTATACCAAAGAAAATGGGAGCTGACAAATGTGAAGATTACCGTACAATCAGCTTGATTACTCATGCTTCAAAGATCCTGTCTAGAGTAATTTACAAGAGGATTGAAAGCCAGATAGAAAGGGAGTTGGGTGAAGACCAGTTTGGTTTCAGGAGAAATCTAGGAACAAGGGAAGCTGTACTAAGTCTCAGGCTGATTTTGGAAGGTAGAATAAGGAAAGATAAGAGAACGTTCATGGCATTTGTAGACTTAGAAAAGGCTTTTGATAACGTTGATTGGACTAAATTGTTTGACATTTTGAAATCTATTGGAATAAAGTACAGGGATAGGAGGGTGATCTACAATCTATACAGAAACCAGACAGCAGTCATTCGAGCTGAAGGACATGAGAGAGAAGCTGATATTCAGAAAGGTGTTAGGCAAGGCTGCAACTTATCACCCATACTTTTCAATCTTTACATTGAACAAGCAATGAAGGAAATTAGGGACAAATTTAAAGTGGAAGTGAAGATTCAAGGAGAAATAATTTGAACTCTGAGATTTGCTGATGACATCGTCATCTTGGCCGACAAGCCTGAGGATTTGAATGAGTTTTTGAATGGCATGGACTCCGTCTTACGGAAAGAATACATGATGAAAATTAATAATTGTAAAACAAAAATACTAGAATGCAGCCGAAATAAATCAGAAACCCCTATGGACATCAAATTGGCAGGTGAAAAGCTGAAGGAAGTAGGAGACTTCTGTTACTTAGGAAGCAAAATAACCAGTGATGGACGAAGCAAAGAGGATATAAAAAGTAGGTTGGCTCAGGCAAGGAAAGCATTTCTACAAGAAAGGGATCTTTTGACATCGAATATAGATTTAGGTATTAGGAAGTCATTTTTGAAAGCCTTTGTCTGGAACGTGGCGCTATATGGAAGTGAAACTTGGACTTTTGGTGCAGCAGAAAAGAGGAGAATTGAAGCTTTTGAAATGTGATGTTACAGGAGAATGATGAAGATCAGATGGGTAGATAGGGTTACAAACGAAGAGGTATTAAGACGAGTGGGAGAGGAGAGATGTTTCTGGCGACTGCTAATGAAGAGAAGAGATAGGTTAGTAGGACACATACTAAGACACCCAGGAATAGCAAGCTTAGTTATGGAAGGAAGGGTCGAGGGCAAGAACTGTAGGGGTAGACCAAGGTTAGAATATGTTAAACAGATTGCCTCGGATGTAGGGTGTGGTAGCTATGTAGAGATGAAGCGATTAGCTCAAGACAGGGAGGCATGGGGTGCTGCATCAAACCAGTCAAAAGACTGAAGACTCAATCATCATCATCATCACTAACTTTGCTTTTCATGTGATGAATTGTGTGTGTGAATATAGTTTTGGTACGATAGAGTAATTCAGTAAGAATTGTATTGTGTATAAACATTGCATGAGTGGCAAAAGAGCACCCATGTAATTCGATTTTATGGTGAATCAGGCTCAAAGGTTGGAAACACTAGTTCAACACGGTTTCCTCAAGTAGACAACGTGTTCAAACTGCAGCTGAAAAGCTTGAATTACCAATAAATTATTTCAAAGGTAATACAAGTGGAGAAAATTTGAGAGAAGGTGCAGACAGATTTTTTAAAATGTATATAGTAGGTTGGGAGATGATAATCTAGAGCAGGGGTTCCCAACCTGGGGGGCGTGGGGCTTTATCAAGGGGGGCGTGAAGTGATTTCCGAATTAAGTTTTTAAAACTCGAATATTACAATTTTGTAAAATAAACATTTTTTGAATCTCTCCAAGTGATTGTCGCACCAAGTCAATCGTTCAAAAGCACTGGTAATTGCCAACTGTCTGTGGAGCCGTGAGGTTGGAGGTGAAATAAGGAATTTGTTGTGTTGTAAGGAGCAAAATCATGCCAATTTCATCGTCTCGTTGGCATAACTTTGTGATCTCTTTGAAGCTTTGAACAGTTTGAACTTACATTTTCAAGGACATATTTATGCGATTCAGGATTTTCAACCCTGAGTGTCATAGAAACAAAGCAGCGCTGTCGGCTTGATGTTGCAAGTGATCTGTGCTCTGTCGAATACCAAACCAAACATACCGAATCTTACCCAGAGAAAACAGTGTCAACCCTCTCACTGACATTTGTTGACTAATTTAAGGATTTGTTGTAAAAGTGTGTTCTTTGTATTGTGCTAAAATGAAGTTAGTATGTTATACCATTATGTACTGTAGTGTTATTAGCTTAGGTCTATATCCTCCGCGTCAATCGAAGAGGTTATAGAAGCGATGAGTGGGGGGAGGGCTAGAGGGGGAGGGAGTGTGGGGGGCGCGATGAACTCCCGTATCTGAAAAGGGGGGCGTCAGCTGACAAAGGTTGGGAACCACTGATCTAGAGTTTCTATGTTGGGAACACAAGAAATGAGAGAGAGAGAGAGGAGATAGGCGGAGGGATATTTTCCTCAGGACTTGAGCTGACGATTGTTATAGTAGTATCTGTTGTAGCGAGCGTATTTGGAATTGAGGCTAGAATTGAGAAGGTGGTGGCTGTGACCTCGAATCATCTTTGTATTTTCTAGCAGTAGAAGTGGGAAACCACGCTGAACCGCTTCTAGGATGGTTGGGGTGGGAATCGAGGCACAGAATTGTTGAACAACAATACAATATTGACGAGCTATATTTTGTGTAACTATTTATATATTACTCTGCTGATCTGAAGAAGTTGCTTAACGGACAAAGCGTGTAATGCTCGTGTTTATTGTTCGTTTATTTATATCTCACCGATATTAACTTACGGCCTGATATTAATCTGGGACCAACTGCAAAAGAGGGACATCAAAGAAATTGAAAAGGTAATGTTAGATTTCTAAAAAAGTATTAGGAGTCTCTAAATTTACCCCATCGCGATTGGTTTACCTGCTGGCCAGAGAACCATTCTACATTGAAGATATCAGATTTGAATTATCATTGCCCACAACAGGAGCATACCAGAGCCTATTACAAGAACGTCGGGACAAAAGGGAAGATATATGTCTAGATTTCTTCTCCACAGACGCGATGATAAACAGGGAATGGATAACGGCTAACTATGAACTGAGGCACACCATGACTCGCTTTGCGGTTCATGGTTTTCCCTACAAAATCTGTAAAAGCGATACCTACCATGAACCAAGTGGCCTGTGCCAGTGTAAACTCAGTGGTGACCAATGTGATAGATATCATGTGACAAAATGCAAAAGCAGGAACATCTCGTTGACAAAATTTTGTAATAGTTATGTGCTATATGAACTTATACATTGACCACTATATCTATAACTATATTATTATTGTATGGCCGTTGGCTGAATTAAATATTTAATTAATTACTGTTCTTTACCGCGGTCGCCCGGGTTCGATTCCCAGCTCTGCCAAGATATTTTATTCTGGTCTGACGGCTGGAATGAGGTACACTCAGCCTCGTGATGCAAACTGGTTCCTACCTCAGACATCATGGAAATGGTTCTCTGTGGTTTCCCCACTTCTACTCCAGGCAAATGCTGGTATGGTTCCTAAATTGGGGCTACGGCCACCTCCGCATTTGAATTAAAACTTCACACAGTAATACAGCCATCACAATAACACGGGTTATCATACACAATTCTACACACACACATGGCTACATAACCACGATGTAGCAAATCCCCTATATATATTCTACTGTAGTGTCTGGGGTTGTTTTGCCGACAGCGGCTTCGGTGGCGTAGTTGGTAGCATGCTGAACTGCTGTGCCCAAGATAGCGGCTTTCAACCCGGCCAAAATCGTCGGATTTTTAAGAGCGTTAAAATCCTTCAGTATGCCTTCCTTCGGAGGGGAAGTAAAGCCGGCGGTCCCATGTCATAGATTTATGGCATGTAAAAGATCCTTCCACAGACTGAACTTGTGTGGGGCTAAATTTCTAGGTTAGATTTCGTTGTAACGCTCTATTAAAGTTCCAACGTTCACCACTAGGTGTCATTGATATCTGGTAGCGAAAGTTGGAACTACTTGAAATTAAACGGAACTTGTAGCTCACACTAAGGGTGTCCGCAGGAAGCAGCTACAGACTCAGGCGAGCCGAATATGTCCTCGGACACTCCCGGCACTAAAAGCCATACGATAAATAAATAAAATGTTGCCGGCGTTTTGCCATCGGTACAGTGTGCTTAGTCATGACGGTTGCTGGTTGATGTATTCGAAATATTCGAAGTGAAAAATCACATCAAATAACTTGAATTCCAGGTTCCTTGTTTTCATATCCATTTTCATCACTAGGGTCCCTATAACCTCGTAGTGTTATACAGAGTCTTTATATTTGCTTGGAAAGGAGATTCTCGCTCACGCGCTCCGCCAGTGACGGCTCAGTTCCCGGCTGCCGGGCGCGCATATGTACGGTAGAATACCGTGCTTAGAATCAGTATCATGCATTTTTACTCACCATGCTTACAGTAGATGCTGAAAATGTTCCCCATCCGCTGCCAAACATAACCGTCATCTCCTTATGAAGTTTCCGGTTACTCTGGTTAATTTAGCTTCAGTAAGGAAATAACGACCTTTACGTCTATTTTGATTGTTTACTGAACCTGCACGTTTGAATCTCTTAGCCAGTTGTTTTATCGTGATTGTGTATAGTGCTGTAATGCCTTATGTGAAATATTCGTTACTTGAACGTGTATATCCGCACAATACGTACATAAAGTGCAGGGAATCCTGCGCTAGAACAAGACAAAAGTTTCGAGTGAAATTTCCAGGGAGATCCATTCCTATCAATTGCAGAATGTAACAACTGGCTAAGAAATTCAAACGTACAGGTTCAGTAAACAGTAAATATAGATGTAAAGGTCGTTAGGCCTATTTCCTTACTGAAACTAAATTAACCGGAGTAACCGGAAACTTCATAAGGAGATGCCGATTATGTTTGGCAGCGGATGAGGAACATTTTCAGCATCTACTGTAAACATGGTGAGTAAAAATGCATGATACTGATTTTAAGCACCGTACCCTGTCGTACATATGCGCGCCCGGCAGCGGGCAACTGAGCCGTCACTGGCGGAGCGCTTGAGCGAGAATGTCCTTGCCAAGCAAATATAAACACCCTGTATGTTTAACGTCCCTACTGTGGCCTTTAGAGTAGCCGGAGTGCCGGAATTGCGCCCTGAAAGGAATCCGTAAAGTGGCACTCAATCTACTGGCACGGCTTCCTCGCATTTAAGCTCACTCAAATGCCAACTGTCTGATCCGGGATTCGATCCCGCAACCTTGGACACAGCAAGCGAGAGCGTTGTCACGCAGTCAGCCAGTAGATAGGTCTCCCAAAATAATACCAATAATAATAACAATAATATCTATGTCGGATGATTTTCTAAAGTAAAATGACACATCATTTACGTAAAAACAAAATTAAGAAACTTCATGGCACATGATCGCGAGATAAACGATCGCGTAAATCTACAAGCTTCCTTCCTTTTCTCTCGCCCCCCCCCCCCAGGGGCTCACATCTAGTGGGACGTGAGTTGGCGACCACGGGATCCCAGCTGAGTCCTGCATTGCTTCCACTTACGTGTGCCGAGCTCCTCTCCGTCTTCTTTCCTGTCGACCTCTCTTGGTCAACTCTTCTTCTCTTCCGACCCCGCGGTATTAGGGTATCCGAGGCCTAGGGAGTCCCTTTCTTTCCTGCCTTAATTGGCCCTTGTGTCAATTTGTTGATACCCTCCTTCTGCGAGGGGTCTGCCTACTTTTTCTTTTCATTGTATCTCCTGTCTTCTGCTCAAGACCCTCAAGGAGGCAGGGTGTATGTAGCCCCACCACTTCTTGTGCATCCTGGATATTGCCACACCCTCAGGGGCTCACAGCTGGTGAGTTCGGGAGTTGGCGATCCCGATGGATTCCTGAGCTGGATCCGTTTCTTTCATTTTTTCCACTGACTTTGGGGCGGACCCTCTCCTCTTTCCCCTTTCCTATCTGCCTTCCATGGCACTCCTTCCTTTCAAATCCCTCAATCCTCATTCTTCGAGTGTTGAGGGCATTTCATTTCTTCCTGTCCTTTATTTGCCTTATCCTTTATTTGTTTACCATTTCTTCTTCTAGTGTGTAAGTCTGTAGTTAGTATTAGTTATAGTTTTCATTCTCATCTCATCTTTCACTATCACCCAAACCATTAGGGGCCCATAACCTAGATGTTAGGCCCCTTAAAACAACAGTTATCATCATCATCATCATCCTTTTCTTGTTTTGGTGGAATGCGGCTACAGTGTGGGGTGATTATGTGGGGGGCATGCCGCGGAATGGTGACGATGTGAGAGATAAGACGAGCTCATTCCCAGCTGTCCAGTAATCCCACGTCTCGTCATATCTGAGAGGTTGTCATTATCCAATCGCTCGTCGTGCACTACGTACGGGGTGACCTCATAAACCCACGTGCTCACTCACGGAGTTCCTCTAATTGCTGGCTTTGTGTTAGATTTCCTTCAAAAATTAAACATGAGCTTTTCAAATCCTTACTTCCTCTTGCCTCTTCACCGCTTCCTGAGAGCTCTTGGTGAAAAGTACGAACATTTATAAAACTGTGCCAAGGGAATTAGAACATTTCGCAGCATTGCCCAACGAGGCACCCCTGGTATCTTGTCCTCCCATGAGTTCCGATTCCCACCAGTTCCAAATTCTTTAGCGGATTGCCAATTACACTACCTGAGCGAGTTCATGCTTAGTTTTCTATAGCAAAATTGTATCAATTTGTTTATTACTGAAACAAATAAGGTCCATTGTTAGCGCCAGCCGGGAGTGCATGCCCTCTTTAATGAATTGGCTCCTCTAACAGAATATTGAGACTCCTTCTTCAAATACAAGACCAAGTCTCTTACACGAGGATGTTATTCGTTCGTTCTATGCCTCTTCCCATGGCAATCCCACATTTCAATCGGAATATGCACGTTTTCAAGCCATTGCTCGACAAAGTAATCAAAAAACCATGTTGGATGGACTCAGACACAAGATATCACTGTATAACTTTTCATTGTCCGGTGCCGTGCTATGAATGTGTAGCCAACTGTCTTCTACTTTTTCTGATTTGAGGAATGCAAGTGCAGCACACTTCCTGATGGTGGTTCTCATTTTCTGGCTAGTTTGATACATACCCGAAAGCCCAATTGCTTGCACTTTTCTCCAAATACATTGGTTTAAGTGGAAGAAACAGCCTTGCACTTGGACTCTAGGAAATATTTCTTCTATCGCTTTGATAGCTCCAACCTCAAAATCCATGTTCACTATTATTAGCCAATCAAACCTCAGTACTGACAGCTGGGTTTTCCAGAGACATTCGGAACTAGTGGAACTAGCTTATTAACTCAGGTGTTCGGAACTCATGGGACGTTTTTCCTAAGAATTTTGTTTTCGGAACTCATGGGAATGGAACTCGTCGGACGGAACCCCCTGGTATAGCCTACTATTACACCATCCAAACGCATATTTAACCCTTGAGAACTGGCGTAAAAAAATATAACACGAAGACTGGTGCCGAGTCATTTTGACCCCATAGTGTGTTACTCTATTTTTGTCGTAGTCGTACGGATTTTAATGGAGTAATTTTACACCTGGTGTTTTTCAAAGAACTATTCCCAATATAAAGTGAGGTTCATTTATATTTTTCAAATGTAACACGCAGAAAAATGACAGTCATTTTCGTAAGAGTATGATTGACCTTGATAATGACGGCAAAGCAGTCATCTTAACATTTTTTGATCAAAGGAGCCGATGACCAAGGTGTCCCTAGACTCTAAACATGGACCAACAAGAACATGAGCTATGTGATTGTGCTGCACCAAGATAGGTGGATTTTTCCCTGATTTTTTTACATATTGTCCCGACTAACGTAAGCCAAAAATTGTCACGCGAGGACTGGCGCCATGGGTAAATCTGACCCGACTGTAAAAAAATATAGAAATAACTTGAGTGTTCCAAAAAATATTGGCATGTTTCTTTTGCAGGGTGAAATTCAAGGCTAGGAAGGAAGGTACAGTAAGTGACAGGAAATAAGGGCTGACCAAAACGAAAATATAGAGCATCATTGAAGCCTCGGGTCAAAAATACCCACGCGCCAGTCCTCGCGGGTTAAGTATTACATTACCCGTAGCTAAAAGTAGGGGCTAAGGATGAGAAGAATGACCCGAGAACCCTAGTGGCCCCTGTTTCGTGATGAAAATGTCGAGCATCAGCCTGGGATACCTCAGTGTGTGTTCAATATTTGATGAACGAGGTGACTACAGTATTTAGAAGAGAAACATCTGCTAAAAAGATTTGCATTTTTCCGATGCAAGGAAATGCTGAATATCTTTACACTGCATTTGTAAGGAACATTCCAGTGGAATGTGCCGATCCCGATACTGCTCAATATGATTCACAGGATTAATAAGTTAATAGACTGACGGAGTTTCATGGATATAGACTACTGTATGCTTTTGTTTAATATTGCAATCTCAACCTTGCGCCCATAAGCGTGATTCAACTCTTATGATAGAGTAGTACATTATGCAACGTGCCTATAATGGCAACAATGAAGACACGAGTATGTTCCCATAAGAGTGTCTTAATTACCATTATAGGTGAGTTGCATACAACTGTTGAGGGCGTGGTGGCGCAGCGGTCAAGCTGTTTGCCTCTCACCAAGGTGGACCGGGTTCGATTCCCAGTCAATGCATGTGAGATTTTCTAAGTGAAATGCCATGTCCTGTGGTTCGGATTCCACGTAAAAAGGAGGTCCCGTGGCTCATGATCGCATGATTAACTGTCAGGTAAAACTAAAAGCTTCCGTCCTTCATACGACTGTTTATGTTCGACGATAATTATAACTTTATTATATGTTCTAACATGAAAATGAAAATCCACAGCCTGCTTCCAGTCTCCTACCGGGTCAGGAATGGAATGAATGAAGCCCCCATCTAGCGGCGAGGATGTGAACTGTGCCGGCTGCCGAAGCCTGTCGCACTCCCCTGGGGCAATGATTAAATGAATGACAGATGAAATGAAATGATAGTGGAGAGTGTTGCTGGAATGAAATTGTGACAGGGAAAACCGGAGTACCCGGAGAAAAACCTGTCTGCCTCCGTTTTGTCCAGCACAAATCTCACATGGAGTGACCGGGATTTGAACCACGGACCCAGCGGTGAGAGGCCGGCGTGCTGCCGCCTAAGCCACGGAGGCTTCATTATATGTTCTAACATAAATATTCATAAATATCTGTCGAGATTCTGTCGTTTGAATTCTTCTTCTTCCTGAGAATTGTGTGGGCTCAGTATTTCATCTCTACCCAATAACGCATCCCAAAGCTTTGAAACATTGTTTATCCTGAAGTAGCACCAACAGATAGCGCACAGGTACTATGTATGATCATTTTGTTATTTTGGTCAAATAACACAACATAGGCTGTTACAAACGCTTTAAAAATTAAAATGTATCGTATTATCAACTAGTTATTCTCCAAATTCGAAGCGTATAGAATGTCAACGGAAGGCAAATCAATTGAGGCCCAAATGGAACAGTTTCGCGTAAGAACTCCATTTACTGAACAGAGGGCTGGATTATAATTTCCGTGGAACTAATGTCATACGCATGCCTCCTCCATGACGTTCTGGTGTGTTTATGTCAACAACAGCATTCACTAAAACTGTCGGCGAAATCTTACGAATGTGTAGAAATTGGAGTTGCGGATATTAAGGTACAGTGCTATTTCTTTTGCAATATTGCCCAGTGTGTTTATGCATTGTAAGTACAATGGCTGATCCAATATAGGCTACATTGTCAACTTTCAAATCATTTAATTCATGTCCGACATGTCGGAATTTGAGTGCATGTGCGAAGCCATCTTTACCTAATTGGTCAATGAATGAAAATATTGAACTCTGATTGGTTGGAAAAATCTGTGTTATAATGAAAAGTAGTACTTACCCGTGGGGGTTTCAGCCTGTTCCCCTATCGGGCGCGTCCCACGTGGCGGATTGGGAGGCTCGCCGGACTTGTCCGGAGGGTTTGAGGGAAATAAAATACCTCTCGCGGACCAAAAACAGCCCCAGCTTGACAACATCTTCAGCAACCTCTGAAGCTCACTACTTCAGTTGTAACCATGACACCGACATAGATCGATGTCCCCACTACTTTCAACTTGTTAGCATGATGGAAACAACCTACAATATAACTACCCCAAGCCCTAGTAGACATACTAGTTATTTTTCTCGGTCATCGGATTCTGGGGGACCGAGAACATCATGCGGGAATGTATCGGAGCTTCCCAAATCTCTTCGCCCAAAGTGCAAAACTTTCATTGGTAGCTTAAACATCAACACACTTCGGAAAACTGGCAAGTTAAAACAATTAACAGACATGTTGGATAACTTCAACATCCAAATTTTAGCACTACAGGAAACCAGATACACGGATGAAAATCATTTTGAATCAGGAAATTATAGAATTTATAAAGGCAAGCCAGCAATCTCCCTCCATATGAAGCCACTGCAATTTGGCACTGGATTCGCTGTCAGAAAAAAACATTATAAACTCAGTGCTTAACTTTTCCTCGCCTTCTGAAAGAATTTCAACACTATCCGTTAAATCAGGAAACAAAGCTTATACGCTTATTAATGCGCATGGACCCACCAACAACTACAATCGTAAAGATCCACAAAAGGTGGAAGACTTCTGGGAACTGCTGGAAGAAACTACAGCCATCATTCCAAATCATCACATAAAAATCCTCTTGGGAGATTTTAATGCCCAAATTGGTAGACAAAGGAAATTCAGGACCATTGTAGGACTATATCCAGCACACAATAGAACTAATAAAAATTGAGAAAGATTACTTGATTTTTGCAAAACTTCTGATCTCAAACTAATGTCAACACATTTCCTGGCACTTCCACACAAGAAAAAGACCTGGAGATCCCCTAATTTTCACTTAGGAGAATTTCAAATAGATCATGTGGCTATTTCCAAAAAGAATCAAAAATAAATTATGAATATCAAAGTCAAGAAAGGAGTCATTGACACTAACCACCATCTATCCTTAATCAAAGTAAAATTTCAACCAAACAGGTCCAAACCAAAAATAACAAAAAATCTGCGCGTCGATCCAGAATTTCTTGAACAGAACGCCAGTACTTTCCAAGAAAGAATCCCTACTCACGATTCTTCTGGCTGGTTAGAACTCAAAGATATACTTTCGAAAGCTTCTCAAAACATTGGCACACCGCCCAGGAAACGCAAGCATAGGTAATTGGAACGAAACCTGTGACAAGGCTATAAACTTCAGAATTAAAGCCTGGCAGAATTGGAATTCTCACAAAACGGAATAAAATTGGCACGAATTCGCCAAAGTACAGAAACAAACCTCTAAAATCATCAGATCTGAAAAACGCAAGTACTGTAATGGTTTTTGTGTACTTATTGTCCCTCGTTGAGGCAGCCATTTGTAATGTGTTTAGGGAGATCTTAAACTTGTCTCACTAGTTGGGCGTTATTTGTAATGGTTTTGTGAAAGAACTGAATCTTGTTAATATGAAAAATTTAATTGTGTATTAATTTAATAGTGTATCTGTATTGTTGTCAGCTTCACTAAAAAAGTACATATTGTGTAGTATTATATGTAGCCAAGGGCGCCAGACCATTTATATATCATGATCAAAATAATATATTAAACCTCGGTTAAACAGAGGTAGAGCATCGAAATTCCTATCTCCAGTCGTAGTGAAACTTACGTAATCTAACCTTACGATAATTAGTTCAGGAGTGTGGTGTTGCCTTATGGTAATTTCTAGCTACTAAAGGAAACCAGTCAAACATTTGAATTTAAAAATGAATTTAATATATAAAAACAACTAGTGCAAAAAGAATAAAATACTAAAGATGATAATAATAATAATAATAAATTAAATTAAAGAATCTACTGAATTTACTTGTATTATGGGTCTTGATTGGAAATTGAAGTACACTGAGTTAATTGAATAAAATATAGATTGAATTTAATAAGCATGAGAGCCTTCTGATTTGACTGGAGTATAACTGTTTAAATCGCTCACCGCATTGAAGATCATTGTAGTTGGATTGTTGCTTAGAGAGTTCCTGATCTTCCTCAACGTAGTGAATTTATATGTGGATGACGGAATAAATTCCAAAAATCATCCCTGTGACAATAGCCTCGTACACAACCATGTCACAGTTTGATGAGACAGAATGTCTTATCAAATTCACATACTTTAATAGTCAACTGTCTAATTTAGCACTGCATTACAGATGAATGTTAATTTCCAACTCCATCTCGCTACAAGTTCCAGTCTTCTGCACCACTCAGCACCATTTCCTCTCCTCCAGCAATTCAATAATAATAATCACCTTTCAGTTGGGCGGCCGTCATATATATAACGTTCCCAGGTAATGCACGTGCCCACCCCCACTTCTGAAGTCACTAGGCAATTTGCACGCCTTTCACATATAAATAATGACAATACTTCATTGTAGCATTTCTCGGGAGGTCCAGCCCACCTTTTGTATAAAGTTGCAAAGGACTCCTCGCCTACTGTACTTTCCACGTACACAAGCCCCATTCTTTACCTTGCCTGCCAGGTATAGTTAATGGCGATTCTCCATAGAATCTCTTCTTAGTATGATTTGTATACTGGTAGAATACTTGATGTGAAAGACATGTGTCTATTCATGTCGTTCCCAAGAAGCCGTGGATAAGCCGCCCTTCTGCGAACAACCCTCTTCTTCTCTTGTTCGTATTTTCTTCAGAAATAATATTCAGTCAAGCGTCTAACTTATTTCAAATATAATGTGTATCGCTCCAAGTCCTTTCAATTGCCATACTATTCTACATTACCGCATAATAATAGATATAAACATATTAGTTAACATAATAACTAGTGCTGGGATTTTAAGGCAAATGCCTATTTCATTCCTTACGAAATAACATGATTTTTTAAAAATATCTTGACGTTTCATGATAAATCCCTTACATTAATAGAGTTTTATAGTGCCCTAAAATGCCTATTTGGACCTTTAGAGCCTATTTTACTATTTTAGTGCCTAAAAATGCCTATTTTCTACATTTAAAATAAAATTCAACTTCTGTAATTTTTACAATCACACAATGGACATCCCTGGAACGAGCAGAACAGCAGAGGGTGGGTTTTTCACAGAAATGTGCTCTTCCCAGACAACTGTCACCAAAGGAATGCTGAGTGAAGGGTGGATGTGGAGGATTAGCTCAGACGAACAACAAGCAGGTAGTCAAGGACGTACTGTGTCGAGTGACGGGGTGAGGGGGAGGATTATCTAGGAAGAACAAGGAGCAGGTAGTAAGAAGCGACATACTGTGTCAAGTCGCCAGTGAAAGAACATCTGTTTAAGTGAATATAGTTCATCATGCCTAAAACGAAATCATCTAAGAGTGCGCTTATACAACAATGGCTTGTACAATTTCCAGGGATGACTTTTGATGGCAAGATTATTTTCTGCCAGTACTGCAATAAACAGGTATGTGCCTATATCTTATATTTCATATTAATCTAAAATTAAGGTTTTGATATTGGCTTCTCTAATTAATTGTAGAGACCTACTGTCGGCGCAGAAAGTATGTGCAGTCGAGTTTAAGCGCTAATACAATTTGAACCAGTCCACCAATCTAAAATATAAATACACCATCGTAAAGCGTGTTTTATTCTGCGTTATCTCCTGTTACATGCATATTTCTATTGTGTTTCTGGTGAAAGATATATTAGGCGGAATGCAAAAAAATACCTATTTTCTTGTCCGTTTTTTGTAAACAACAACTTTGTAGTTTAATTACATGAAAACGGAGAGCCTGTCGCTCGATTTCAAATAAAAATCGGTATAAAATACAGAAATCATTGTAAGTTTTCGGTATACAACGATTTGAAACAAAAACCTTCAGACCTTTGATGAACTCAGTCTCGATTTCGGAAGACCACCCAGTATCAAACGGACAGTCTTTTACAAAAACAATAACTTTTTTCCAACGTGTGTAGAGTAATGAAACTTCATAAATATATTTATAATAGTGCATTCCATAATCCACCTAAATTTCATGAAAGTCGAACAGTACGTTTTCATGTAACGGTACTGCAAAGTTGTTGTTTACAAAAAAAAAACGGGCAAGAAAATAGGTACTTTTTGCATTCCACCTAACATAACTTTCACAGGAAACATAATAAAAATATGCCTGTACCAGCAAAGAATGCAGAATAAAACAAGCTTTACGATGGAGTGATTGCATTTTAGATTGGTGGACTGGTTCAAATTTTATTAGCGTTTAAACTCGACTGTAGATACTTTCTGCGCCGACAGTAGTCCAGGCGACCTGGGTTCGATTTCCAGTACCGGCAGTAATTTAGAAATCTATGAGGTCTGGAAGGGTGTTGACCCAGCATCGTGAGGACAATTGAGAAACTACGGTGGGCAGGGGTCACGGAGGCAAGGCAATGCGGCTGAGGGATGTATCGTGCTGACCACACGCCACCCAATATCTGCAGGCCATGAGCTGGGCAGCAACCGTTATTGAATGCCAAGGCCCTTCGGGGACTGTAGTGTTCTTGTTCTTAATTAACTTTAGAGTAATAATGGCTTAATTTAAATAGTTCAAAATTACAAAATGTCTTTTTTATTCTGTCTTAATTTTGCAGTTATTTCGGTTAAGAATAGGGATACCACGTTTGTTAAAGAAATAAAGTATCACGTTACAGTTTAAGTGTATATTGTAATATTTTAAAGTCTATTTCCTGCCTATCCACACATTTTGAAAACATATTTTAAGTGCCTAATTTCTCTTTTAAAAGCCTATTTTAGGCGCCTAAAACTATTTTTTTAGAGCCTAAAATCCCAGGTCTAATAATAACTAATAAAAGGTAAAATGTAAAATTAAAAAAATATTGATAGTAATAATAATAATAATAATAATAATAATAATAATAAAATATACAAAATTATTTCATTCTGGTCACAAATTGGGACCATCACATTCGCCCCAGAGAATTATGGTATATGTCAACAATCATATCACCATACTTCTCTTCAACACTTTTACAAATATAAAATATTATACCCTACAAAGAAATTACCAACATCGACAATATTATACTCTTCAAAGCAATTACCAACATACAAAAATTATACCCTTCAAGTTTAATATATATATATATATTTTAAAAATCTCATCATTTCAGTCTTTCACTGTTCATAATGTCTTTTTCTTTCTTCTTTACATAATTTTAGCGACCTGTAAACAATGTACATCAAAATACCCTTCACTTTTATATTCTTGTTTTGGACATAAGTCATCGTTGCACTTATGTATATTTGGGTGGCATACACCTTTGCTTTATATCTTGAGGACGTAGAATTCAATTTTCAGCCTGGTGTCAAACTGAATACACTATGGCTAGTTGGTGGGACTGCCAACTGATTAATTCACTTTATCACTTCACAACACTTGGTATGTGATGCGAATAACCAGATCTACTCCAGTCTCTCAGGAATTATAAGTATCTAATAACACAGGCATATTATAAAAAAATGAAACTTTATTAGCTTATATTACATAAGGCAACATCTTTCAGTGCAAATGTAGTGCGCTAATTTACCCCCCACATATGTATATTGATATCCTACTCAAATACACCAGCTTATAGCCGACAAATTATTCTTTATATTTCCTCTGTGCTCTCCAAGACACACAATATCATAGGTTGATGCAAACCCTCGCCATTACCTGCTCGTTCAGACCACAATCATTCACTTATTATTAAGCGACTTTCCTTACTTACCATCAGCTTCACTTATTATTACTCATGATACATATTTCCTTAAGGATCTCACATTGTAAGTGCCGTATAATCGTTTTCCAGCGTCTTCTAAGTACTCGACTTTTTGACCTGAGTTACTCACCTTTTTAACCGTAGTTACCCACCTTATTTCTCACAATTACAGTCCATTCTACTCAAGATCCCCTTATTTATCACGATTACACTCCATTCTACCTAAGATTACACCTCTTAATCACCTGTAGATACTCACCTTATTTCTCAAAATTATACTTCTTTCTATTCAGGATTACACCTCTTTATCGCCTGTAGTTACTCACCTTGTTTCTCAAAATTACACTTCTTTCTACTTAAGATTACCTTTCTTTATCACCCGTAATTACTCACCTTATTTCTCAAAATTACACTTCTTTCTACTTCAGATTACCTTTCTTTATCACCTGTAATTACTCACCTTATTTCTTAAAATTACACTTCTTTCTACTTAAAATTACCTTTCTTTCGCGGAATCCGTATTCACTCACTTTATTTCTCAAAATTACACTTCTTTCTACTTCAGATTACCGTTCTTTATCACCCGTAGTTATTCGCCTTATTTCTCAAAATTACACTTCTTTCTACTTCAGATTACCTTTCTTTCGCGGAATCCGTATGACCAATAAAAACTTAATTTCTCCGCTACAAAAAAATCACTTACCTTTAAATCCTTTTATTAACCATCCTATCTACTGAAATATTAACTGTTCACAAAATCTGCCTAATTAAATTACGGGCATCAAAATATAGCTTTATTTTCCTTTCTGACTTGGGAACTACCCTTAACGAATTAATATATATATGGGCTAATATAGGGTTCTATAATTGTATCCTGCAACATGCTTTCAATCTGCCTACTCACAGCTTCCTGGAATTTGTAAGGCACGGGGTAGCGATGACCTACAAAAATACTGCGATCATGTACATAACGAATTTTCGTAGCAGTTAGCTAATCCAATACGGTTCTCAAATATATACTAATTCTCTTACAACACCTCCAACAATCGATCCACACGATCACTCTCTAACGCACTCTGTAATGCAGCCTCACGCAAGGAATCCTCTAGATAATCCTTCGTCATCATACTGCCTAAAAATGTAAAAAAAAAAAAGGTTCCCTCTCAAGAGATACCCCAACAATCTCACCACTCACCAACTCACTACAAATATCGACTCCTTGAGTCATTAATACCTCCTCAAGCGTACATATATTCTTAGAACCACCATATAACTTACTTCAATTATTAAATGACATGATCATATCTCCACCCATTCATCTGAATTTAACACTACCCTCCTTATAACTTAGCTGGACAGAATGTTGCGACATCCACTAAGAACCTCTAATTAATGAATATACCAGATTTGGAATCAATAAACATACCTATGTTCCAATCTTACCTTCCTTTAAAATTTCTGCAACCACTTGTTTAGAAATTATGCGGAATATCTTTCCCATCGCAGTTAACACAATAGTAGTTCTAATTGGAATGTCCTTTATTTTTTATACCATGTTCCTTCCTATTATTATAAAATACTGCACTGATGCAAGAAACCTGACAGCCACTGTCAAAAAATGTATCGATACACGCCCCTAATACTTGTAATTTTTCGACTGAGTAAAAATTAATAACGGTAGGTTCTTTAGATACCTTTACAAATTCACTTAACAAATCATTACGGATATTTAGGTCATACGGTTCGCTCAAAATAGTAATACCGACTTACATAACAACTCTATCTGGCATTTTTAAGTTCTTATAACCTTCTTCTTCGCTTCTATATTTATTTATAGTTACACTCTCTTCTCTCCTCACAACAATAGTTTCTTCCTCCTCCGTATTATGTTTATCAATAGTAACACTGTATTTCGCATTTGCCCCTATTTCTTCCCCTATTCTATCTTCTATGGCACGCCACTGCACTTCATAATCTTTCTCGCTCTCTTTCATTATATTCTCTATTTCCTCTAACAACTTCATTTTCTCCCCTTTCATTTTACTTCTGGACTTACTAATTTCATGCTTTTCCTTCATTTCTCCACTACTATAGCTTAACGACCTTTTTAACTGTTGCTTTTTGCTTCTGCTTTCTTCTATATCCGTCCTTCTTTCGTCTTCTACACTATCTCTCTCCACCATTTCTTCCACCATCGCGCTCTGCTTGTGCTTTTTCTTCCTATGCTTTGAATTACTTATCTCAGCTTTCTGCTTTCCTTGTTCAATAATTATGTCTTTCTGACTGTGCCTTAACGCACGCTTCTCTATCTCTGTTAACTTCATATTGACTTCCTTTATATAGGCTCTGAATTCTTCCCTTGTCTGCCTATTTTGTTACTCTATAATTTTCTGCATTTTTATTTCTTGAGTGCTTATCACTTTCTTTATTTTATCTACTTCTATTCCTATCTTGTCTTTAATCTTCATCTCTTCTTTCTTGCTACGTTCCATAATCTCTACCTTCACGTCTTCTACTCTTTCCCTTACCTCTTGATTAATCTCTTCTACTTTCTTGCCTATAACTTCAAACTTTTCCCCCACATCTATCCTAACTTCAGCTATGGTTTTCTTTAACTCACTTTGCAATTCCTTTCTTATTATTTCTTTGAATTCTGACATATTCTCCTTAATCGTCTCATACTTTTTATTTAACTCCTCATTCACCTTTTCCATCTTATCTAGCTTCTGATTAATTTCTTTATTATCTTTACATATCGCCTCTTTTATCTCCCTACTCCTCTCCTGATTTTGCCTACTTATTTCCTCTCTCATATCCCTACTCATCTCCTGATTTTGCCTATTCATCTCCTGATTTTGCCTACTTATTTCCTCTCTCATCTCCCTACTCATCTCCTGATTTTGCATATTCATCTCCTGATTTTGCTTACTTATTTCCTCTCTAATCTCCCTACTCATCTCCTGATTATTTTTATTGCTATATTCTAGCTTCTTGTCTATCGCCTTACTTATCTCCCTACTCATCTCCTGAATATTTTTATCATTGTCTTGTTTCATCTCCAGAAACATTCCTATGATCGCATCAAATTTATTTTCCGAAATATCCAAAGGCTTTTGTTTCTCCTTCCCTCCACTAGTCTCAGGATTTATTTCAGGATGTACCTCTATATTCGTCTCAGGGTTAACCTCGGGATTATTCTCTGGATTACTCTCAAGATTTACCTCCGACATCTTGGTATAATCCTCTTCACTCTCAGCCTCAGTACCACTATCAACTTTCGTATAATTAGCTTTCTCGCCTTTACCCCTACTCCTGAATTTCCTTTGTTCCTCATCCGCCATCTCGAAGTACACCGTATAAAGTTTACCGTTCCAAAATTCACCTCACTTTCCCCCAAAATCAATCATTAATAATACACTAATTCACTTCACTTTCCCCCAAAATCACTGACAATTTGCACTGAATTTACACTCACTCCTTCCGTAAATATCGTTAGGTTTTCGTGCCGCATAGTTGGGTGCCATTTGTAATGGTTTTTGTGTACTTATTGTCCCTCGTTGAGGCAGCCATTTGTAATGTGTTTAGGGAGATCTTAAACTTGCCTCACTAGTTGGGCGTTATTTGTAATGGTTTTGTGAAAGAACTGAATCTTGTTAATATGAAACATTTAATTGTGTATTAATCTAATAGTGTATCTGTATTGTTGTCAGCTTCACTAAAAAAAGTACATAATGTGTAGTATTATATGTAGCCAAGGGCGCCAGACCATTTATATATCATGATCAAAATAATATATTAAACCTCGGTTAAACAGAGGTAGAGCATCGAAATTCCTATCTCCAGTCGTAGTGAAACTTACGTAATCTAACCTTTCGATAATTAGTTCAGGAGTGTGGTGTTGCCTTATAGTAATTTCTAGCTACTAAAGGAAACCGGTCAAACATTTGAATTTAAAAATGAATTTAATATATAAAAACAACTAGTGCAAAAAGAATAAAATACTAAAGATAATAATAATAAATTAAATTAAAGAATCTACTGAATTTACTTGTATTATGGGTCTTGATTGGAAATTGAAGTATACTGAGTTAATTGAATAAAATATAGATTGAATTTAATAAGCATGAGAGCCTTCTGATTTGACTGGAGTATAACTGTTTAAATCGCTCACCGCATTGAAGATCATTGTAGTTGGATTGTTGCTTAGAGAGTTCCTGATCTTCCTCAACGTAGTGAATTTATATGTGGATGACGGAATAAATTCCAAAAATCATCCCTGTGACAATAGCCTCGTACACAACCATGTCACAGTTTGATGAGACAGAATGTCTTATCAAATTCACATACTTTAATAGTCAACTGTCTAATTTAGCACTGCGTTACAGATGAATGTTAATTTCCAACTCCATCTCGCTACAAGTTCCAGTCTTCTGCTCCACTCAGCACCATTTCCTCTCCTCCAGCAATTCAATAATAATAATCACCTTTCAGTTGGGCGGCCGTCATATATATAACGTTCCCAGGTAAGGCACGTGCCCACCCCCACTTCTGAAGTCACTAGGCAATTTGCACGCCTTTCACATATAAATAATGACAATACTTCATTGTAGCATTTCTCGGGAGGTCCAGCCCACCTTTTGTATAAAGTTGCAAAGGACTCCTCGCCTACTGTACTTTCCACGTACACAAGCCCCATTCTTTACCTTGCCTGCCAGGTATAGTTAATGGCGATTCTACATAGAATCTCTTCTTAGTATGATTTGTATACTGGTAGAATACTTGACGTGAAAGACATAAGTGTCTATTCATGTCGTTTCCAAGAAGCCGTGGATAAGCCGCCCTTCTGCGAACAACCCTCTTCTTCTCTTGTTCGTATTTTCTTCAGAAATAATACTCAGTCAAGCGTCTAACTTATTTCAAATATAATGTGTATCGCTCCAAGTCCTTTCAATTGCCATAATATTCTACATTACCGCATAATAATAGATATAAACATATTAGTTAACATAATAACTAATAAAAGGTAAAATGTAAAATTAAAAAAATATTGATAGTAATAATAATAATAATAATAATAATAATAATAATAATAATAATAATAATAATAATAATAAAATATACAAAATTATTTCATTCTGGTCACAAATTGGGACCATCACAGTACGATCACTACAGATTGGCTGAAATTGAACAGGATTTTACTAAAAACAATACACGAAACTTGTACAAAACATTCAGAGAAGAATTATCAAATCATCAGGCACCCAGTCTTTGCTTCAAACGCCCGGATGGGACATTGGAAACAAATAATCAAGAAAATTGCAATATTCTAGCAGATTATTTCAAGGATCTTTTAAACTGTGAATCCCCTAAAGAACAACTCATCTTTGAAGAAAAAAAAACATCCAACCAAGATTCAGAACCCCCAACATTGGAAGAAATTAATGAAATAATCCATGGACTCAAAAATAATAAAGCCCCAGGGGAAGATGGTATAATTGCCGAAATGCTGAAGATAGGTGGTGAGAACGTAGCCCGGAAAATCCACTCAATTCTTGAGAACATCTGGATCACCGAAGAAATACCTGAGGATTGGAAATGTGCGCTAATCCATCCACTGCACAAGAAAGGGGATAAAACCAACATCAATAATTATAGAGGAATTTCCTTGATACCAGTTATTTATAAAATTTTCTCCAAAGCCCTGCTCACTAGACTTGAGAAACACACAGACCGTCTGATTGGAGAATACCAGGCAGGTTTCCGAAAAGGAAGATCATGTACGGAACAAATTCTTAATCTCAAAACTATCCTACAAATGCGCAAAACCAGACAGACAGTCACTACCTTTGTAGATTTCAGAAAAGCATATGATCGTCAAACACTTTTCAATACTCTAGAAGAATTTCAAGTGGATAGAAAAACAAGAGAATTAATCAGACAAACATTAACTTGCACTACTTCAAAAGTTAAATTCCTCGGCGAAATATCTGAGCCTTTTGCAATTAACACTGGGGTCCGCCAAGGAGACGGATTATCTCCGTTACTGTTCAACCTCGTACTTGAGAAGATAATCAGGACCTGGGAAAAGGAAACTAAGGGAATAACCCTTAGCAGACTACTCAAAGATAGAATGCATGTACATTGTTTGGCCTTTGCTGATGACATAGCAATCCTTTCTAATAACAGGCAAGAAGCAATTCATTCCATTGAGAAATTACATGAAATTGCCATCAAAACGGGACTTCAAATTTCTTATGAGAAAACTCAGTACATGGAAGGAGCCTCACGATACTTAGACGGACAACCTATGAGAACTAAATTCGGCAAAATCTTTCAAGTGTGTTGTGTGTTTGAGTCTTCAGTCTTTTGACTGGTTTGATGCAGCTCTCCATGCCTCCCTGTCCTGAGCTAATCGTTTCATCTCTACATAGCTACCACACCCCACATCCGAGGCAATCTGTTTAACATATTCTAACCTTGGTCTACCCCTACAGTTCTTGTCCTCGACCCTTCCTTCCATAACTAAGCTTGGTATTCCTGGATGTCTTAGTATGTGTCCTACCAACCTATCTCTTCTCTTCATTAGCAGTCGCCAGAAACATCTCTCCTCTCCCACTCGGCTTAATACCTCTTTGTTTGTAACCCTATCTACCCATCTGATCTTCATCATTCTCCTGTAACACCACATTTCAAATGCTTCAATTCTCCTCTTTTCTGCTACACCAATAGTCCAAGTTTCACTTCCATAGAGCGCCACGCTCCAGACAAAGGCTTTCAAAAATGACTTCTTAATAGCTAAATCTATATTCGATGTCAGCAGATTCCTTTTTTGTAGAAATGCTTTCTTTGCCTGAGCCATCCTACTTTTTATATCCTCTTTGCATCGTCCATCACTGGTTATTCTGCTTCCTAAGTAACAGAAGTCTCCTGCTTCCTTCAGCTTTTCACCTGCCAATTTGATCTCCATAGAGGTTTCTGATTTATTTCGGCTGCATTCCAGTATTTTTGTTTTACATTTATTAATTTTCATCATGAATTCCTTCCGTAAGACGGAGTCCATACCATTCAAAAACTCATTCAAATCCTCAGGCTTGTCGGCCAAGATGACGATGTCATCAGCAAATCTCAGAGTTGAAATTATTTCTCCTTGAATCTTCACTCCCACTTTACATTTTTCTCTAATTTCCTTCATTGCTTGTTCAATGTAAAGATTGAAAAGTATGGGTGATAAGTTGCAGCCTTGCCTTACACCTTTCTGAATACCAGCTTCTCTCTCATGTCCTTCAACTCGAATGACTGCTGTCTGGTTTCTGTATAGATTGTATATCACCCTCCTATCCCTGTACTTTATTCCAATCGATTTCAAAATGTCAAACAATTTAGTCCAATCAACGTTACCAAAAGCCTTTTCTAAGTCTACAAAAGCCATGAACGTTCTCTTATCTTTCCTTATTCTACCTTCCAAAATCAGCCTAAGACTTAGTACAGCTTCCCTTGTTCCTACATTTCTCCTGAAACCAAACTGGTCTTCACCCAACTCCGTTTCTATCTGGCTTTCAACCCTCTTGAAAATTATCCTAGACAGGATCTTTGAAGCATGAGTAATCAAGCTGATTGTACGGTAATCTTCACATCTGACAGCTCCCACTTTCTTTGGTATAGGGATGATTACATTCTTCTTGAAATCAGGGGGTACCTCACCTGTCTCATAAATCCTACACACCAAGTGAAATAATCTGATCAGACCTTCATCTCCTATGCAGCGTAGCAACTCAATCGGTATATCATCTATACCTGGTGCTTTGTTCCTGCTTAAGTCTTCCAAAGCTCTATCAAATTCTGATCTCAATATTAAATCTCCTTTCGCATCCTCATCAATTTCATCCTCCCTTTCCATTACATGATTCTCAATCTCCTTTCCCTTATACAAACTCTCTATGTAAGCTTTCCATCTCTCAACCTTTTCTTCCCTATATGTTAGAGGCTTTCCATTTGTGTCCTTAATATTACAGCACTTAGTCTTCTTTTCCCCAAAAGTATTCTTAATCCTTCGTTTTTTTTTTTTTTGTCGTGTAGCCTCCTGAGAGGCCGAGTGCAGGTCTTTTCTAGTCGACGCCCGTGGGCGACCTGCGCGTCGGGATGAGAGATGGAATGGATGAAGATGAATGAAACTGGGCAAGGATGTGGAAGGAAGCAGCCAATTTCAGACAATTTTCTATACCTGCACATTTCTCTTTCAACCATTCTTCTTTCGCTTCCTTGCACTTCTTGTTAACCTCATTTCTCAGACGTCTGTATTCTGCTTTCCCCTTTTCATCTCTTACATTCTTGCGTTTCCGCCTTTCATCCATCAATTCTAGTATATCCTGAGTGATCCACGGTTTTCTACCTATTCTTTCTTTCCTACCAATGTTTTCTTCTGCGGATTTTGTTATTTCATTCTTCAAAAGTGCCCATTCGTCTGCAATTGAAGTTTGTTTAGGGTTTTTCATTAGTCCTTCCTTTATACTCTTCTTGAATCTTTCGTTTACATCCTTCTCTTTCAGTCTGTCTATTGCCCACCTTTTTGGCTTTTGACTTTTCTTCAGTTTCTTCAACTTTAATCTGCATTTCATTACAACCAGATTGTGGTCAGAGTTTATGTCAGCACCAGGATATGTTTTACAATCCAAAATCTGGTTTAGAAACCTCTGCTTGACCATAATGAAGTCGATTTGGTAACGCCCTGTATCTCCTGGTCTCATCCATGTGTATATTCTTCTATTGTGGTTATTGAATAAGGTGTTAGCTATGACCAACTCATGCTCGGTGCAGAATTCTAGCAGCCTGCTTCCTCGATCATTCCTTTCACCTAATCCGAAATCTCCTACTATCTTCCCTTCTCTCCCTTTTCCTACCACAGCATTCCAATCTCCCATTACTATAACATTTTCATCACCCTTGATATACCTCAGAATTTCGTCTATTTCTTCGTAGACCTATTCAACATCCTCATCATCAGCTTGACTGGTAGGCATATAGACTTGTACCACTGTGGTGCAGGTAGGTTTAGTATTGATGTTTGCTACAATAATCCGTTCACTATATTGCTCATAATATTCCACCCGCTGTCCAAGTTTCCTACTCAATATGAGGCCAACCCCTGCTTGGCCATTGTTTGATTTAGTGCTAATGACCCTATAGTCTCCTGACCAAAAGTCCTGTTCTTCCTGCCAGCGCATTTCACTAATCCGAACCAAATCCAACCTCAACCTATCCATTTCCCTTTCTAAGTTTTCTAACCTTCCACTTCCTAGCAGACTTCTAACATTCCACGCTCCGATCCGTAGAATGTCAGATTTCCTCTTTGTCACTTCTGTGATGTTGACCCCCTCTCGAGTAGTCCCCACCCGGAGATCCGAACGGGGGACTAGTTTACCTCCGGATTGAAATTTTACAAGGGAGGAGGCCATCATCACATGTAATTATGCATAGAGAGGTGCATATCCTCGGGAATAGCATACGGCTGTAGTTTCCCGTTGCTTTCAGCCGTGCAGCAGGACGCAGTGTAGCCATTATTTGGCTTATATTATCAATATCTTAACCGTCTATAAGACTAGTAAAGAATTGATTTATTCTGAAAGGCTGCTACTCCCTTTCAGAATAAATAAAGAGCAATTCTACTAACAAAAATACTAACCTTCTACCGTACTAACTATTAAATACCAAAATTCTACTAACGAAAAAAATACTAAAGTTCCACCAACAACAAAAACTACCACTAAAACAGTCTGTCACCAGGCACACTCACATGCACCCTCACACATCACAGTCTACTGAAACAATGAACTATAACTAATAAACAATGCAACTGCTACCAGACACACTCACACACCACAGTCTAATAGACTAACTACCTACTTACAACTAAAACTAACTACATATTTACTGTACTGTTATTTGAATTGACAATATTTACAAAATGCAATTTAGTTAGAAAATACTTACAAAATGTAATTTAGATTCAAAATAGTCACAAAATGCAATTGAGAATAATAAATACTTACAAAATACCCACCTTACACAATATTGGCATTTATCGAAGGATTGATTAATTATCTTAATGTCTTTCAGCAATTAAAATTCAAAATACTCACTAAAAGGCCCGGCCACCTGCATTGAAAGACTTACTAAAAAGCAATTTAGATTGTCAATCTTTACAAAATGCAATTGAGGTTGAAAACAATCGCGAGATGTAATTTAGATCGAAAAAACTTACAAAATGCAACGTAGATTAAAAATGCCTTAAAAAAGCTATAAGGGAATTTAGATACACGGTGAACCACGTAACAAAGACAGTGCGGGGATCTTAAAGAGAAAAGGAAATATAAGGAAAAGAGGAGAGAAGAGGAGAGGAGAGGAGAGGAGAGGAGAGGAGAGGGGGAGAGGAGAGGGTCCACCCCAAAGGTAAGGGACAAAAGGGGAAAACGGACCCAGCTCAGGAATTCAAATATCTGGGTGAAATTATTCAGCCCTCTGGTTTAAACCGTGAAGCAAATAAGGAGAGAATTTCCAAATTACAGAAAGCTTACAGAATCACTTGGAATAGGTATAACAAAAAATCAATATCTCGGAAAGCAAAACTTAGACATTATAATACAGTAATCAAACCGGAGGCGTAATATGCATCAGAAACCTTAATCATTGGTGGCAAATCTTTAACCAAAGAGATTGAAAAACAAGAAAGGAAAATTTTACGAAAAATTTTTGGCCCAGTTTTTATAGAGGGAATCTGGAGGAAAAAGTCATCCCAAGAAATAAATTGCCAATGTGAAAAAATGTCTCATACTTTTCGGAAAAGACGATTGAAATTTTACGGGCACATTATCAGGATGAACAATGGCAGATTGACTAAAGGAATTCTCAACTTGGCCCTCTCACTAAAATCCAAGAACAGCTGGGTACGTGAAATTGAAACAGATCTCCAGGAAATCAACATTTCAGACAATATTATACAGGACAGATGCAAATTCAGAACCCTAATCGACAATCACCAATTTGAAGACAAACCCAACACCAGGGCCACCATAACTTGGACAGAAGACCGAAGGAAGTTGCTCAGCGAGAGGATGAAGAGATTTTGGAAGGAAAAGAAGGCCAACACATCAGCTAAACAGGTTCAACCGTGCTCCTGAGTCGGGCATAACGATGCAAGAAGAAAAGTAGTACTTAAATGAGCCCCATTATGATACATTTTTCTGACATATAATATTTACATATCGACATCGTTGAACATAAAGTTTATTGTTGGTGTTAATTCATTGCTTTTTTTTTCTTCCGAGGGAAACCGTGGGGAAATCTTCAAAAGACAGATTGCAAGCTTCCGGACTTACAACTGTGCAGGATTCTTACCTACTAAAAGCCCACAAACCCTATACTTGGCTTAAGACCACCCCTTAACTGCCTGTTCAGCCTTACTTCAGGGTGGAGCTACTGTTACGACCAGAGGTCTCAGTCAATTTCATTTAACGTGATGATAATGAAATTACTCATCATCATCTTCATTGTCTTCAGCATCCAATCTTCTCGGTTCCTCTTATTTTTTTGTTTTTAGCAGCTCAGGGATGTACACAGCAATGTGTGCGCAACTTTCTCTTCCGCTGAGCATTTTATCCACCACATTGTCTGGTGTAATGGCTCCCAACTTTTGTCTCCAGAAGACTTCGAAGATTTCTCCACCTCAAGCATGCGAAGAACGTGTGCTGAATGTCATCCCATTGATCATCACAATAACGACACCGTGAACTCGGTGAAGTTCCCATTCGACGGAGGTATATTTCATAATAACCATGGCCAGAGAGAAACATGGTAATATAATAATAAACTCACCATGTTCCCTCGACAGCCTTCAGTTGCTTGATGAGGCTAGCGGTCCACCTGCCACGATGTTCACGTTCCCATTCTTGTTGCTATTCCAGAAGAGTTCTGTCTCTTTCCTCCCTCTTCACGCGTATCTTAGAATGCTCTTCTTTGCGCAAGTATATACGGCACTTTTTCTTGGCCAGGATGTAAATGGGTATCGCCCCAGCTATTACTAGGACTGCGGTTCAGACACTGTACGATAGGCAGAAGTTATTCTGAGGGCAGCTCTTCTGTGAACAGAGGTTATCCGCTTCCTATACATCTCAGAGCCAAGAGCTACTGACCAAATCTCTGCACCATAAAGAATAACTGATTCCGCCACTCTCATCAGCAATTTCCTTTTCAAGGGTGAAGGGCCGCCAATATTAGCCATGAGCCGCGACAAGTTGTTGATTCGTATTAGGGTTTTGGGACATTTTGGTAATCTGCCCTGAGTGTTTGGGTATTGTTGAATTTGTCTGATAACCTGTATTTTTGAGGTGACTGTAGTAGAGTGTGTAGCTAGGGTTGGGAATACGATAGGTGTCCCAGGAATTGCCTGGAGGGAGTGTGGAAAAACCACATTCAGTTTAGCCGCTGTCAGCTCTGAAATCGAACCTCCGATTTGCTACAGCTACACATCGTGATTTGACGCGCACGGCTACGCCCCAGGATTATAATACACGGGTGAACTTATTCTAACCCTTTATAAGGCAGACTATTTTTGTCTAATTTTTACTTTAATTTTCATTTCAGCTCTATTTTTTTTATTATTTTGATTTTAAATATTCATTTTTTTATTAAAAATTATATTCTTGTTTCTTTCTTTCTTTCTTTCTTTCTTTCTTTCTTTCTTTCTTTCTTTCTTCGTTTTGCCCACTTAGGGAGCGCGTTTGAGCCTGCTGACTCGGGTTGATGGTGTTTTCCTCTTCTTCTCCTCCCAAAATCTCCTCATGAACTCACTATGCCTTTCTTTCGTTCCCCCGTCCATTTTTTCCAGTGGTCTTTTTAGCTTTTTCGGCGAAAGAGTGAATTGTAACTGGAGTTCCAAATGCCTTGCTGTTCATGATGATATCTTCTGTAATGTTTATTTCTTTGAAGTCCTGTTTGATTTCTTCTAACCAACTGATTTTGACCTTGTTTGAATTTATTATATCAAGCAGTTTTTTTGCATATCTGGTGTTGTCCATTCTGCAGATGTGACCATAACATTTCAATCGTCTTATGAGACGGTATCAATGAACTTATTGATTACTGTGTACAAGTCTGTGCTTTTCTTTTTAAGCCAATTAAAATGATCTATTTATTTTTAATTTTAATTTTTAGTGTCCTTTATGTTTTATTTTAATTTGTATATTTATGTTTTATTTTATTGTTTAATTTTAATATTTTTGATTATATTTAAATGTTGAAATTTTATCCAACACCATAAAACTAGACACATAATATTTGCTTGTCAGAAATATTACATCTACAAGGAATGTTGTTGTAATTAGGCTGAAAGTTTCAACTATTAGCACCTTTGATAACAGCCTACAAACTTTTTTTTATAGTGGGTGGTTAATATACAGACCACTATCCTATAAAGGATTGATAGATCGAGCATTTTAACAAGTGTCCAAAAGGTGTGGAATCTAATATTAGGCTATTATTCCACTTAACACTGAACATTGTTTTTTTTTTATTTTTATTGATGAAAAGTCAGTTTTTATTTAGGCCCACGGCTATACGATTTTGAAAGGCAAGTAATTTTCACGGAACATTAGCTTGGAATGTGAAGCACAGAGAAGTTGGCGCTGACCTCAATGTGGCAAGCGCTTCTACTTGACCCCATTAGTTCCTGTGTCAGCCTCCTGGAGCCTTGACTCTCGCGCGGCTTGCTGGCCTATATTGTGGGGGTGTTCGTCCACAACACGCAATGCCTCTCCTCTCATTAGCTGTACTTTACAAGTTCCAAGGTCAAATCCTGGTGCTCACATCGGACATCCATCTGTTTCTTTTATTTTTGGCCTATTTTCATTTATGAAAAAAAAAAAGGCTTATGAGACCACCTTTTGTCCGTGTGTGCGCGTAGGTGTGTGTGTTTCTGTGTACCCCCTAATAACTTATAACGCCTGGAACCACTTCAATGAAATTCGGTAAGGTCACAGTACTTTTACGGCCGACCCCGAACATGCCCTTCAAATTTTATTACGTCTCACCAATGCAACATGGTGGCTGTGCGAAATATTTCACCGGCATTCAATATCTCCGTAACTATTACTCATATCATCCTGAAATTTTGTACGGTGATAAAGGATACTACTAGAAGTTCAGCTATGAGCCTTCCAAAAACCTGTAAAATACGAAACGAACATGGCGGCCATGTGAAGGTGAAACATTTTAATAGACTTTTCTCGCGATTTAACCATCTGAGCGAAATCTGGCACAGTAAATGTCTATACACATTGTAATGCACTGGCATCTAATTTACTTCATTTGTTTACATAACCTCAAGATGGCGGCTGTGCTCAATTTTTAAATTAAGATTTTATTTCTTGTGTATTATTCATGCGATCGAACTGAATGCAAAAATCGTCATGAAATAGTACATAACTCTATGGTCTACATATATAAGAATCCAACATGGCGACCAACTGAAATATTTGGACGGTTCTCAATATCTACGAATCTATTACAGCAATCAAACAGAAATTTTGTACGTTGATAGAGGCAATTAACATAAGTAGGATATATGAAAATAGGCTGTATAGTTCCTCACGGAACTACTTGCTATTCACATTTCGTCGGCTTGCTGGTGAAGTATACTAAGTCAGAGAACACGTTCCCAATAAAATGAGATTTAAGTATATAGGCCTACTGTATATCCGCAGCTCATTTCCTCGTGAATCTCTTCTCCAAATGATTGGCGATAGATAACATCCTCCATAAGAGTATGTGTCTCTCCAAAATAAGTGGAATTCCACTGCGATCGAAAGAATTTCGGTCATGTATTAGTGGGCCGTTCCGTCTTGACCGGTACATATTACAGTCTCCATACCTTTGTGATCAATGCTAATAAAGTGCGCAATGTGTCCTCGACAGCGCATGCGCATAGTCAGTGATCTCAGTGTTCTACTCAGGCTTTAAGAAGAATTCTCACGCGCTTACGACTGGCCACGAATGACCGGCTCATCTATAACCAACAACCTTCCGAATAACAAAATGAAAAAATTAAAATCCACAGCCTGCTTCCAGTCTCCGACCGGGTCAGGAATGGAATGAATGAAGCCCCTATCTAGCGGCGAGGATATGAAATGTGCCGGCTGCCGAAGCCTGTCGCACTCCTCTGGGGCAATGATTAAATGAATGATAGATAGAATGAAATGTTAGTGGAGAGTGTTGCTGGAATGAAATTTTGACAGGGAAAACCGGAGTACCCGGAGAAAAACCTGTCGGCCTCCGTTTTGTCCAGCACAAATCTCACATGGAGTGACCGGGATTTGAACCACGGACCCAGCGGTGAGAGGCCGGCGTGCTGCCGCCTAAACCACGGAGGCTCCCGAATAACAAAATAATGCATGAAATTGGAAACAGGGTGTGGGATTTTTCACGTTGCATAGTTACGACGTTAGAGAAGAATTACAAGTTGCAACAGCTTCTCAGTGCCATAGGTTGGCTATATTGGTCCATTCCCTCGCTTCTCCCACCATCGCCAAACGTCAGTGGTGGAGACTCGGCGGATGGACCTCACTTGTAAGGTGACTATTTACTCCAGGTACACTGCAACGTTTTCTTGTGTCAAGTGTTGAAGTTCACGTCCAATTCCCAGTTCAAAGTAATTAGGCTCACACATACTGCTACAATAACAAACTTTGTCAATTTACTCATGCTCCTAGCCATCAAATAAAGTAACAAATACATTAAGTAGATACATCCATTATTTGCTACATATCATCTGTCAGAAACATAATGTAACGTCTAGGAGGCCACCTCGTAGTGTAATGGCTAGCATTTTTGGCTCAATTGTTTGACATTTTGAAACGATTGGTTTAAAGTAAAGGGATAGGAGGGTGATATACAATCTATACAGAAACCAGACGGCAGTCATTCGAGCCGAAGGACATTAGAGAGAACCTAGTATTCCGAAAGGTGTAAGGCAAGGCTGCAACTTATCACCCATACTTTTCAATCTTTACATTGAACAAGCAATGAAGGAAATTCGAGAAAAATTTAAAGTAGGAGTGAAGATTCAAGGAGAAATAATTTGAACTCTGAGATTTGCTGATTACAACGTCATCTTGGCCGACAAGCCTGAGGATTTGAAGGAGTCTTTGAATGGTATGGGCTCCGTCTTGAGGAAAGAATTCATGATGAAAATTAATAAATGTAAAACGAAAATATTCGAATGCAGCTGAAATAAATCAGAATCCTCTATGGGCATCAAATTGGCAGGTGAAAAACTAAAGAAATTAGGAGACTTATGCTACTTAGGAAGCAAAATAACCAGTGATGGACGGAGCAAAGAGGATACAAAAAGTACGTTGGCTCAGGCAAGGAAAGTATTTCTACAGAAAAGGAATCTGTTGACATCGAATATACAGCTATTAACAAGTCATTTTTGAAAACCTTCGTCTGGAGCGTGGCGCTGTATGGAAGTGAAACTTAGACTATTGGTGCAGCAGAAAATAGGAGATTGAAACGTTTGAAATGTGGTGTTAGAGTATAATGATGAAGATCAGATGGGTAGATAGGGTTACAAACGAAGAGGTATTAAGACGAGTGGGAGAGGAGAGATGATTCTGGCGACTACTAATGAAGAGAATAGATAGGTTCGTAGAAGACATACTAAGACACCCAGGAATAGCAATCTTAGTTATGGAAAGAAGGGTCGAGGACAAGAAATGTAGGGGTAGACCAAGGTTAGAATATGTTAAACAGTTTTCCTCGGATGTAGGGTGTGGTAGCTATGTAGAGATTAAACGAGTAGCTCAGGACAGGGAGGCATGGAGAACTGCATCAAACCAGTCAAAGGATTGAAGACTCAAACAACAACAACAACAACAACTCCTGAGGTTCTGGTTAGATTCCTGTCTCTGGTCTAAGGGCTGGAACGGGATGCATTGACTCTCGTAAGGCAGAGCAGAGAATAGGTGGGCTCAATCGTCCGATAAGTAGTTTTCCGTGGTTTCCTATCTCTAGTACAGGAAAATGCTGGGAGAGTATCTAAGTTAAGGCTACCCAATCCTAGTACCAATAAAAATACACACTAATACAGCCATTGCAATAATGCAGCTTCTCAGACAGATTACACACTGCCAAGTACACAATCTCGGAAAGCCCCTAAATCAAACGACAGCAAACTGTATTCATGGAATCAGTGGCGTAACCACGGTGTAGGGGTGATCAGCAGAATCAATCCCCCCCAGAGTCAAATAATAAAATTACGTGATTCGAAATGTTTATTTCGAATAAAACCAATGTTCGAATTGATGATAAACGATTGGATTATCTTCGTTTATACTGTACTTTCTCTGTACTTGTGTAAAACTTTTAGTGTTACCTAAAGTTAACTCTTAGCAAAACTGTTCATTGTACATTGATTGCACCGGACATAGATTGGTGCAAATAAAACGTATTAAATGTTATCGAGATGAAGCACGAAAACGTGTTGGTTTGCTTTCGTTTATTATGTCCCCCCCGTCTAATAACGCAAAAAACAAAACAAAAAACAAAAATGAAAAAAACACACACAAAACCAAAAACACAAAACAAAAAGCAAATTCAAAAACAAAAACAAATTCCAGAGCAGGAAACCACAAACACTAAACCAAAGGCTACAGAGCATCATCAAAAGCAGAATTAAAAGTAAAAACAAACAAAAGCAGAAGGCAAAACATCAAAAAGCAAAGCCAAACCATAAAGACAACCAACACGAAACCAATAACAAAGAAAACACGAAACCATTAATAAAAAAATAAAAAACATGAAGCAAAATCAAAACCAAAATACCAATAACATAAAACAAACACACAGTAAAAACAAAGAACACAACAAAACACAGGAAGAAAACCTGCGCTTATGCACACTCATCTATCGGCTTCTCATGATCGTCACACGCGATCTGGATCTATAATTGCAATTCCTCTACATCATTCATCTGCCTTCAGTAACTCTTTCCTCGTGTCGGGAACTAGAATTGGGAATAATTGTCCTCGTGACGTTAGAAATTGTACATCCCTAACAACTTTCAAACGTGCATGTAAAGATTTCCTCTTGAATCTGTAGAACAATTTGTGTATGAATGTGCGAGGGAATGACCATAGTAAAATTGTGTTAAAATTGTATGTAATTTGTATAGCTTAGTTAATATCACGCAGTCGCCAATTTAACTCTAGTATTTAAGTTTCGTGTAGCCTCCGTGGCTTAGGCGGCAGCACGCCGGCCTCTCACCGCTGGGTCCGTGGTTCAAATCCCGGTCACTCCATGTGAGATCTGTGCTGGACAAAACGGAGGCAGACAGGTTTTTCTCCGGGTACTCCGGTTTTCCCTGTCAAAATTTCATTCCAGCAACACTCTCCACTATCATTTCATTTCATCTGTCATTCATTTAATCATTGCCCCAGAGGAGTGCGTCAGGCCTCGGCAGCCGGCACAGTTCATATCCTCGCCGCTAGATGGGGGCTTCATTCATTCCATTCCTGACCCGGTCGGAGACTGGAAGCAGGCTGTGGATTTTCATTTTCATTTAAGTTTCGTAGGTTAAGAATAACATAAGAGTATTGATGTATGTTGCACTGTGTGTGGTTAAGTGTAACAGAGGGCCTAGAGCCCTATCTTCGACACAATAAGGGCACCAATAAATAAATAAACAAATAAATAAATAAACGTAAAACAAAAGGGAGAGAAAAGCAAAAGAAAACATTTGAAAATAATAGTTGTGTCCTATGAGGAGTAAAACGCTTATTGGTTCATCCCCCTCCAGAAGCAAATGCTTGTTTCGCCACTGCATGGAACAGTTTCTGCCTACATGGTCACTCTCCAGGATTGAAATAACCGGCGTCGTCCTAGTCCCACAAGGGATCTGCCCTGATAGCTGGGCAAGTTTCGTAAAGCGAGAGCCTTGTTCGCTCTGACAGGACAGACCTTCCGCAAGCTGATAGCTTTCACTTTTAAATCAAGACACTCACTCGGAGCAGAGCGTTCAAACAAGCCGGCGCGGCGTGGCCCGTTGCGTCCCTAATGGACGCTCTGGATCTTATCGATCCCTCACCACTTCTTCGCTTTCAGATTTATACTAAAACAATGTTCTGCTATACTTGGACCAGTACCATATCATATACCGTACTTTTAATTTTGGAAACATATCTTAGCAGACAAAGTAGGGGTCTCCATTATAGCGAAAACTCAAAATTAAGCAACTTCCACAATTGTGACAAAAGTAGAAGGGCTAAAGGCCTAGGGCGCAGAAAGGGTTTAAATTGTGAGTCTTAGAGAGCTTTATCAAACTAAAAAAACAAATTTAGAAAATCACTTCCGGTTGAAATGCAGTTCCGGAAAAACAGCCTAAAATCGCCTGTTTTTTTTACACGTTTTCGTTTTTATTCAAAATCTAGCCGAATTAACTTATTTACATATTTATTCTTTAATGTGTTCATTGGTTCAATATCTTCATGCGTTTTATTTACTCTTTTTGAAAAATCTTCACACCGGAAGTAGTTAGAAGTGCTTAAGCGGAACTCTGCATTGACTCACACTAGTGCTCGTAGTGGTAGAAAATGCAAACTTATTAGTTAGTTATTGTTGTTTTAAGGGGCGGAACTACGAGGTCATCTGCCCCCCTCCCCACTGAAAAGGCAAACTCCTAACCTAATCGACCGGATATGATTGAGTTTCATAGACTCGCACTAGCGCTCGTAGTGGTACAGAAAGCAAACTGTCAATCTAATCGACGGGATATGGTTGAGTGTCCGATGAACAATCAGCAGTCTATTACGTGTCATCATGCCGGCAATGTACGTAACTTACCAAGTCTACACACATCAAAAAAAGTTTTGCATCACCTCGGTTCCAAGAGTTCCGGAACCGTTAAATACAAAGGGAATAGAGATCAACACAAACAACATTTCAGCTCGTTTTATTGCTCATGAGACCCACACATTGCATGTTGTACCATCATACAGCTAGACTTTCAGTATTTGTGGTCCAGATTGCAGTACACACCACTACCTCTAATACCCAGTAGCACGTCCTCTTGCATTGATGCATGCCTGTATTCGCCGTGGCATACTATCCACAAGTTCATCAAGACACTGTTGGTCCAAATTGTCCCACTCCTCAACGACAATTCGGCGTAAATCTCTCAGAGTGGTTGGTGGGTCAAGACGTCCATAAACAGCCCTTTTCAACATATCCCAGGCATGTTCGATAGGGTTCATGTCTGGCGAACATGCTGGCCACTGTAGTCGAGCGATGTCGTTATCTTGAAGGAACGCATTCACAAGATGTGCACGATGAGGTCGAGAATTGTCGTCCATGAAGACAAATGCCTCTCCAATATTCTGCCGATATGGTTGCACTATGGGTCGGAGGATGTCATTCAGGTATCGTAAAGCCGTTTCGGAGCCTTCCATGACCACCAGTGGCGTACGTCGGCCCCACATAATGCCACCCCAAAACATCAGGGAACCACCACCTTGCTGCACTCGCTGGACAGTGTGTCTAAGACGTTCAGCCTGACCAGGGTGCCTCCAAACACGTCTCCGACGATTGTCTGGTTGAAGGCATATGCGACACTCATCGGTGAAGAGAACGTGATGCCAATTCCGTGGGGTCCATTCAGCATGTTGTTGGGCCCATCTGTACCGCGCTGCATGGTGTCGGGGTTGCAAAGCTGGACCTCGCCATGGACGTCGGGAGTGAAGTTGCGCATCATGCAGCCTATTGCGCACAGTTTGAGTTGAAACACGACGTCCTGTGGCTGAACGAAACGCATTATTCAACATGGTGGCATTGCTGTCAGGGTTCCTCCGAGCGGCAATCCGTAAGTAGCGGTCATCCACTACAGTAGTAGCCCTTGGGCGGCCTGAGCGAGGCCTGTCATCGACAGTTCCTGTATCTCTGTACCTCCTCCATGTCCGAACAACATCGCTTTGGTTCACTCTGAGACGCCTGGAAACTTCCCTTGTTGAGAGCCCTTCTTGACACAAAGTAACAATGCGGACGCGATCGAACTGCGGTATTGACCTTCTAGGCATGGTAGAACTACAGACAACATGAGCAGCGTACCTTCGTCCTGGTGGAATGACTGGAACTGATCGGCTGTCGTACCCCCTCCGTCTAATAGGCCCTGCTCATGCATGGTTGTTTACATCTTTGAGCAGTTTTAGTGACATCTATGAACAGTCAAAGGGACTGTATCTTGGATACAATATACACAGTCAACGTCTATATGCCGGAGATCTGGGAACCGAGGTGATGCAAAACTTTTTTTGATGTGTGTATATGCCCTATATTATTCTGCTAAGGTCCCATTCCAGTTTTGTACCGAAAATAAGGTCCCATTAACACCAACCTACAGGTTCAGCATAACCCAATGCGTAAATGCCTCACAATTAAATAAATACCTTAAAACATGTATATTTACAATAATAATATCGTATGGCCTCGGGTGCCTGGTGTAAGCTTTGTTAATCGACACCCAGAGGGTAGCTTGCATGTCGAATTTCGTCGTTCCTTTGAACGCTATGAAAGTCAAGGAGGTTAGATATCTAAACTCCTTGACACTACAACGCTTTCATGAAGAGAATGGAGGAACTTTGTGTTGGCAGAAAATCCCGAGATTAATTTTGCCATTGAACACGGCCTACTGAATTCAAATGGGTTCTTTAACATGCCAACAACGTATGACATGAGTGTCGTGATTTTTGTCGCCTTAAAAAAAAACACTTACCATGGCCAGGAGCGAACCTGCAATCTTGGGGTTGGTAGTGCGACACTATAACCACTCACCCACCGTGGCAAGCTATATTTACAATGAAATAGTGAAAGAATGCAACACGGTAACCATGGTAACAGAATCTCACAGGTCCATCTATTTCTGTAAGACGCAATGCATTTCCAATTATTACGTTATTGTGAAAGTTTCCAGACGGTTATAAGGTTATCACTGAACCAAATTAAGCTGTAAAATTCATAAATACATACAGTATAATGCGCTTAAGGGGGTCAAGGGGCACTCCAGATTATTTTCACGCCAGTTTCACGAGTGTGGTACGAAAGGTCTTTTTCACCCGACTATAAAGGGTCTCCGAAAACCACATTTAAAGGCCCTTAAATTAACAGTGTCTGTGATATTCCCAGAAAACTAACTTCGCTCTGATATACCTATCAAGGAATGACAAACCCCTAACCACTGCACCAGTAGCTGAATTGATTAAGTCTGATTATTCATACCAAGGATAAATCAGTCATAGCATTCATGATTGAGATTTTGCTAAGTGTACTCTTTACAACTAGAATATTCGCGGGCGAAGCCGCAATGGGTAATGCTAGTATCCTCTAAAGGAACAGTGTTCGTGGAAGGTCTAGTCTAAAACATTGAGGGGCGTGGTGGCGCAGCGGTCAAGCTGTATGCCTCTCACCAAGGCGGACCGGGTTCGATTCCCGGTCAATACATGTGAGATTTTAGAAGTGAAATACCATGTCCTGTGGTTCGGATTTCACGTAAAAAGGAGGTCCCGTGGCTCATGATCGCGAGATTAACGGTCACGTTAAACCACAAGCTTCGAGCTTCGCTTCTAAAACATTGAGTTGCTTGCTTGAAGGGCTATACTGTGGATATTTAATTTGACTTTTAGTTCTGAAAAGATGATGGTGATGATAATTGTTGGTTTAAGGGGCCTAACATCTAGGTTATGGGCCCCTAGTTCTGTGAAGAACCAATCTGTCTATTTTCATATGCTCTACATGTTCTTCCAATCTCAGAACTCTCCCGTCAGTTAAACTCAATTTCCATATCAGTGATTAAATATCTGTTGTGCCTAATACTTGTCTATCACCTGCAGTGTTTAAAATACACAATCAAATCGCTATAAAATAGGATTACATAATCCTCCGAGAAAACTGAGATCATGCCCATGAAACTTGGGTGTATAAATAGTCTCCATAAATAATCAAAATATTGCAGGAAAACTTTCATGTTATAATAAATATTAACATAATGTTACGGCTGTGAGTTTGTGTCATCGCTCGCCGCATGAGTCACAACTGCCCCAGGGCTGGGCTGTGGCCTGCCTCCTGTATTGCGTGCGCCTTATGCAACAGGGCTACTAGGACAAAGGGATAATCCAGAATATTCGTGACTGGACCAGCGATGGAAACCTCGAGAAGCCGTGAACCCTGGATGGATCTAGAAGCATTTATTGAGTCACCGGCCTGCTATATAAGTGCGACCTGTCAAGTAGTGGTTGTTGTTGTGTTTTACGAGCTAGTGTGAGCGATTATCCTGAGCGACAGATGTGTGGTGACTTGCGAAACCCCTAGTGGAGCGGGGAAGTGAGACTCCTACAGAGGAACTGTGTCTTGAGCGAGTGTGTTTATTTCCAGTGCGACAGAAGTGATTGTGCTACATTGTGAAACAGTGTGTAGTACGGTGACAGGCTGGGTGCAGCTATTTCCAGCTAGCGTACGGGACCGGACTCATTAGCGAAGAGGATTAACTGTGGTCTGTTGACAAGTGAAAGGGGAAGTGTTCTCGCCGTAAGGAAACTGGAGTAAGGTAATAATTGCTTGTATTTACTGAAGAGTGCTGTATCCTTCTGGCCGCAATAAAGTTAATTATTTCTTTAAGCAGTAATTGGTGTTGTGCTTCCTACCCACCGTAATCCAGTTAACAAAAGTGCCACTAGGGGGTGGCACGTAACAACTGGTGTCAGAAGCCGGATTACGAACTCAAGCACAACACCTGACGGTCCTGGTTTCAAAATCCGAGCAGGTCATTTTCTCTAAATTTCCTGTGAGTGCATGCCCTTTACAAGACAAACAACTAAAATGGAGGAGAAATTGGCAGCATTGCTAGAAAAGTTAAATGGCATGGAAACCAAGATGGAGGACGGGCAGAAGAATTTAACCAAGGACCTAACTGCCAAACTAGAAGACGGCCAGAAGAAGTTAGCCGAGGACCTAACTGCCAAACTAGAAGACGGCCAGAAGAAGATGGAAGACGGTCAAAATAAGCTAGCGGAGGGCCTGAAGAGGATAGAGGACGGCCAGAAGAAGATGGAAGACGGTCAGAATAAGTTGACACAGGACCTGAAGAAATTAGAACTGGGTCTGCGTGAGGAAGTCACGGCAGTGGAAAAGAAGTTCGACGCCTTACAAGTGGAAGTTGCCGAGCTGCGCCAACGCCCGCTGATGGGGGTGGAGGAGAAATTCAACGCCTTGCAAGTGGAAGTTGCCGAGCTGTGCCAACGACCGCTGATGGGGGTGGAGGAGAAATTCAACGCCTTACAAGTGGAAGTTGCCGAGCTGTGCCAACGCCCGCTGATGGGGGTGGAGGAGAAATTCAACGCCTTACAAAAGGAAGTTGCCGAGCTGCGCCAACGCCCACTGACGGGGGTGGAAGAGAAATTCAACGCTCTACGAGAGGAAGTTGCCGAGCTGCGCCAACGCCCGCCCACCGTTACACCGGGAATATCAGGAACGGGACATAGCAGAGTGACGCCCCCAACCTTCGACGGAAAGGTCCCGTGGAGCACCTACTTACGTCAGTTCGAGGCGGCCTGTTCCATAAATAACTGGAACAACACAGAAAAGGCTACAGCTCTCATTGTAGCGCTGAGAGGTGACGCCCTTAACGTCCTTCAGGCCATCCCGACTGGATCCCAGGACTACGCTTCACTGATCGCCCATATGGAGTCCCGATATGGAGTTAGCCATCTTCAGCAGGCCTACCAGATGCAGCTCCGGACCCGGGTACAGAAGAACGCGGAAACCCTGCAGGAGTTCGAGATGGACATCGCACGTCTCGTAAGGCTCGCCTACCCAACAGCGCCGGCCGACTTTCTGGAGCAGATAGCGACGCAGACTTTCACCGACGGGCTACGGGACTCGGACACTCAACAGGCGCTGCGACTCGCGCGCAATAAGACCCTGACAGATGCGCTGAGCCACGCACTTGAGATCGAGACGGCAAAACAGGCATCCAGAATGCGCGCGCGGGTGCGTCAAGTGGACGTCGACGAACCAGTAAAAACCAACGAGACCAAGCCCCTGGCCGACGAATTAATGGAGGCGCTAAGCCGTTTCTTCGATAGTCGCGGCGCCACCAGCAACGACACAGCCGGAAGGCAACCGGAGAGGCGGCCCGGAAGAGGACTACCGACCTGCTGGACCCGCCGTAAGAGAGGCCACCTGAGCAAGGACTGAGGTGATCGCCGCCGCCAAGGGTTTCCGTCGGGACAGTCAGTCGTAGGGAAACCGCGCGGCCCAGGAAAGCAAGTATCAGCCAGCCTAGGGGGGCAAAGGTTGGCTTGTGACAGTCGTCAAGCCTCGGCAGTCCAAGTTCGTGTGACGCAGTTACGGAGGGACAATAGCAGCCTGATGATCGACGGAGTCGTCAACGGAGAGAGCTGGCCCATGCTAATCGACACGGGAGCATCGAGGACCATCGTCAGTCCCACTGTGATCCCGAAGTGGAGAGTTCAACCCACACAAAGGAACCTCCAGCTAATAACCGCGACCGGAGAGACCGCACCGGTACATGGCGAAGCATCACTGGAGTTCGTCATTGGTCGACGGGCGATAAAGCATCCAGTGCTTGTGGCTGACGTATCAAATGAAGTGATCATCGGACTGGACTTCCTGGACCAGAACAACATCATCTTGGATCTGAGTACCAACACTCTGCACTTCGGAGGTGAGGAACTTGCTTTGCAACCTGCGCACGAGTCCATCACCGCACGTCGAGTAAGGCTGAGAGAAGACGTCATCGTTCCCGCCAGGACGGAGGTCAGCGCTGCCGTAATTGTCGACGGAACTGCTGAGGGAGTGGCGGCTGTCATCGAGCCAAAATATGAGGACATCCAGACAAAAGGATTGCTAGTTGCGAAGACTCTCATCAACACGACGACTCGGCCGTACGTCCGCCTGTCCAACCTGAACGACTACGACATTACGGTTCACCGGGACACCAACCTAGGAGTCTGCGAGCCCGTTACCTGGATTGGCCGCATCACAGATACGACAGACGGACACCTGCAGACGGACAACCGAAGAAGACACACACTGCCAGAAGAACTACAGAAGCTGTACCAAGGATCCCAGAACCATTTAGACGAGGAACAATCACGCCAACTTCAGGACCTGCTACGCGAATTCCAGGATGTCTTCTCCGTGGGGAGCAAAGACTGCGGCAGGACAAGCTTGGTCCAGCACAGAATCGACGTTGGGGACAGCGCATCGATTAGGGCCCCATTCCGACGTGTCCCGCTCGCCAAGCAAGCCGAAGTCGACCGGATGGTAAAAGAGATGAAGGAGCAAGGGGTGATCGAGCCATCACATAGTCCTTGGAGTTCTCCGGTCGTGCTTGTGAAGAAGAAGGACGGTTCCACCAGGTTCTGCGTGGACTACAGGCGGGTGAACGACGTCACGAAGAAGGACAGCTACCCTCTACCCCGGATCGACGACACGCTGGATACCATATCAGGGTCAAGGTGGTTCTCCACCTTGGATTTGAAGAGTGGCTACTGGCAGGTGGAGGTCCACCCTAAGGACCGCGAGAAAACGGCGTTCTCTGTGGGCAGTGGGCTCTGGCAGTTCACCGTCATGCCATTCGGTCTGTGCAACGCCCCTGCGACCTTCTAAAGGCTAATGGAGTCCATTCTGAGGGGACTACACTGGAAGACCTGCCTGGTCTACCTAGACGACGTCATCGTTCTGGGGAGAAGCTTCGAGGAGCACTACAGCAACCTGAAGGAGATCTTGTTGAAGCTACGGGCTGCCCAGCTGAAGTTGAGCCCCAAGAAGTGTCAGCTCTTCCAGAAGCGGGTCCAGTACCTTGGGCATATCCTCTCCGAGGAAGGGGTGCGCACCGTCCCAGAGAAGACCGCAGCTGTGAGGAAGTGGCCAGTTCCGAAGGACAAGTCCCAACTACGAAGCTTCCTGGGACCCTGCACTTATTACCGTCGCTTCGTGAGGGGATTCGCCGACATCGCCAAACCTTTACATCGACTGACTGAGAAGGACCAACTCTTCACGTGGACAGCAGAATGCCACAGTGCCTTCGAACAACTCAAGCAGGCTCTGTGCACCGCGCCTATTCTGGCCTACCCCAGACCTGGAACAAGGTTCATCGTCGATACCGATGCCAGCGACTTTGGCATAGGGGGAATCCTGTCGCAGGTAGTGGACGGCGAGGAGAGAGTAGTGGCCTACTTCAGCAAGGCCTTGTCAAAGCCAGAAAGGAACTACTGCGTCACCAGGAAGGAGCTGCTCGCCATCGTGAAGACCATTGAACACTTCCACAAGTACCTGTACGGGCAAGAATTTCTCATCAGGACCGACCATGCATCCCTGCGGTGGCTCCTGAACTTCAAGCAGCCCGAGGGTCAACTCGCGCGGTGGTTAGAGAGGCTTCAACAGTACAACTTTGAGATTCAGCACAGGAAAGGCCAACTGCATTCTAACGCCGACGCCCTGTCACGAAGACCGTGCCCCGAAGACTCCACCTTCTGTGCCCGAAGGGAGGAGAACACCGGGATACAGTGCCGAAGGACTACCGTGGAACTTCAAGGGAGCTGGAGCCGCGAATCTTTCACGCGGGCACAAGCAGAAGATGATGACCTGGGACTGATAGCCGAATGGAAGAGGGCCTGTGTCCCCAGACCCGGGTGGAACATTGTGAGTGACTGCAGCCCGAAGTTTAAGTCCTACTGGGCACAGTGGGACTCGCTGATTGTAAGGGATGGCCTCATCTGCCGTACCTGGGAGAGCACCGACGGGAAGACATCTCGGGAACAAGTCGTCGTTCCAAAGGCTATGACGGAGGAGGTCCTGGAGGAAGTTCATGGAGGATCATCTGGTGGACACCTAGGGATAAAGAAGACCCTGGAGAAGCTGAGAGAGCGGTTCTACTGGATCGGATGCCGAACCGACGTGGAGAACTACTGCGCGAGGTGCCACGATTGCGCAGCCAGCAAGGGCCCAGGGCGAAGACGACGGGGTCCACTGAAGACCTACAACGTGGGCGGCCCCATGGAGAGAGTGGCCATCGATGTTGCTGGGCCATTCCCGTTAAGCGAGGCAGGGAACCGCTACATATTAGTCGTCAGCGACTACTTTACCAAATGGCCGGAGGCGTATGCCCTCCCTAACCAAGAAGCCGCGACGATTGCAGAGACCCTGGTGAAGGAATTCGTCAGCGGTACGGAGTACCCCTGGAGCTGCACTCCGACCAAGGGAGGAACTTCGAGTCACAGGTGTTCCAGAACCTATGCCAGCTGCTGGGAATCTGGAAGACAAGGACAACGCCGCTACACTCTCAGTCCGACGGGATGGTAGAGCGATTCAATCGCACCATCGAGAACCATCTCCGAATAGTCGTCAGCGAGCACCAGAGGGATTGGGACAAACATCATCCACTATTTCTCCTGGCCTACCGCGCCGCCGTGCATGAAGCCACCGGGTGCACACCAGCCCGGGCCATGTTTGGGAGGGAACTCCGTCTACCTGTCGATCTTGCCTTCGGCCGACCTGGGAATGATCCGATCCCGGTAAGCCAGTATTGTCAAGAACTGGTCGACCAACTGGAGGACGTACACGCGTTCGCGAGGAGGAAACTGCGGATCGAGACCGACCGAATGAAGACCCGATACGACCAGCAGACGGATGCCGGCGGATTCCACGAGGACGACCTGGTCTGGCTCTTCAACCCATTACGGAAGAAAGGCCTGTCACCCAAACTGCAGAAGTCCTGGGAGGGCCCGTACCGAGTCGTGAAACGGATCAACGATGTCGTCTACAGGATCCAGCGGAGCCCGAGGGCGAATATGAAGATCGTGCACCGAGATCGCCTGGCAGCCTACGGAGGGACACAGACGGACCAATGATTGATCGGGACGATCAGCCTTTTTAGGAAGGGGGTGGTGTTATGGCTGTGAGTTTGTGCCATCGCTCGCCGCATGAGTCACAACTGCCCCAGGGCTGGGCTGTGGCCTGCCTCCTGTATTGCGTGCGCCTTATGCAACAGGGCTACTAGGACAAAGGGATAGTCCAGAATATTCGTGACTGGACCAGCGATGGAAACCTCGAGAAGCCGTGAACCCTGGATGGATCTAGAAGCATTTATTGAGTCACCGGCCTGCTATATAAGTGCGACCTGGCAAGCAGTGGTTGTTGTTGTGTTTTACGAGCTAGTGTGAGCGATTATCCTGAGCGACAGATGTGTGGTGACTTGCGAAACCCCTAGTGGAGCGGGGAAGTGAGACTCCTACAGAGGAACTGTGTCTTGAGCGAGTGTGTTTATTTCCAGTGCGACAGAAGTGATTGTGCTACATTGTGAAACAGTGTGTAGTACGGTGACAGGCTGGGTGCAGCTATTTCCAGCTAGCGTACGGGACCGGACTCATTAGCGAAGAGGATTAACTGTGGTCTGTTGACAAGTGAAAGGGGAAGTGTTCTCGCCGTAAGGAAACTGGAGTAAGGTAATAATTGCTTGTATTTACTGAAGAGTGCTGTATCCTTCTGGCCGCAATAAAGTTAATTATTTCTTTAAGCAGTAATTGGTGTTGTGCTTCCTACCCACCGTAATCCAGTTAACAAAAGTGCCACTAGGGGGTGGCACGTAACAATAAGTTAGTTCAACAATTTAACGTTTTATCTCTAATTTATGTATTTGTATGTAAGCTTATCAAGAAATTCAATGAGGTTGGAATACCTTTACTACTAGAATTATTCTTGGCAGTAGTATTTATTCGGCGTTTGGCATACAAATACATAAATTATTACAAATGTACAATAATTATCAATGAACTAAACTACAAACAACATCCAGACCTTGTATATAGGACTACTCAATACATTTTGGGGTTGCCAACAAGAAGTCTTCAAATCGTCCTCCGTAAGCTCTGATGCTGCAGACCTCCCTGATGTGCTCAACAGTCTGTTGGGGCGCGCCACAGTCGCATACTGGTGAGGACAACATTCGCCATATCCCCGCGTCTTCCATGTCCCGTCCTAAGGCGGTTGAGCATTGAGAGGTTGATCAAACCCAGGAACTGTCTCTCTGATGCATAGCATTGCCTGGCATGGAGCTGGAGCATTATGGGTCCATTCTCTCCTCCAGGAATCGGTGGTGTTGAATGCAATGAGGTTTGGCACTAGTATCGCATATAGAATTAGAATCGTTGTCCTTTCCTTGTACTATCTTGAAAGGCAATAATTTGAAATTGATGATATTTAGAAAGTTACCTCGTTGACGTTATAATCGGAAATAACCTTCTTAACTAAATACTAAACATATTGCATCATCTTCCATGAGCACTACTATGAAAAACAACGCATATATTAAGACATTTTGTAATCCAACTTCAACATAGACATCAACGCGACATTTTCACAGTCAAAGATCATCAGCTTCATCCATACCATACATAAAAAGAAATTCATTGAAGCAAAGAATAAATACAATATATTCCCACTTCTCTCAGCAAAGATATTTATTTCATCTTATGGAAAACGATCTCAAGATATATATTTTTTAAATTTATTTATATTTTTTACTATCACCATGTATTTTAGATATAGTAATTTTCAGGAAAGGGACTGGAGCAGGCTGCAAGCGGGGGAAATGAGGTTTCTCAGAGCAGTTGAAAGGAAAACAAGATTGGACAGAATAGGAAATGTAGAAATTAGGAAGGAACTAAATCAGGAAAGTATGAGAGAGGGGTAGAGAAATAGAGACTACGCTGGTATGAATGGGCAAAGGTTACCAAAAATAATGGAAGAACTTAAGATCGATGGAAGGAGACCTCGAGAGTGTCCAGGAATGCGCTGTAGTACAGGAGTAAGGAGAGAAGAGGAGTTAACTGGCAGCAAGTGGAGGTAGAAAAGTGGTGGGAAGAGGCTTCGTAAACACTCAGGCCCGGCAATAGCTGGAACGGGATTTGGATATGATGATGACGACGTAATTTTCAGAAAATTAGTTTAGAGTATCATCAATGTAAAGCCCATATTGTTACAGATCTCTTTTTTAATACTTTTTATGAAAGATTTTAACAAATAAAAGGAAACCCCACATTGTGGCCGAAACAGGTAGGCCTATAATACAGTATATTTGATTTTCATTATTTATGACTAAATTGTATTACATTTAATAAATACTTTTTTTTGAGACGTTTCGGCCATCAATGGACCACGATGTTCTTCACTCATATGATCACTGTAATGCTAGTTTTCTTGTCTGCCAGTAGATCTTCATTCTTGAATGTTCAGCTCTCCTTTCTTTCGTCCACTTGCGGTGAGGGCGAGGCATCACAGATGTTAAAGGGTGTAGATTACTGGTTGATTTAACCGCCTTTCTGAACAGGTTCCTATCCCAAACCAGAGCCTGATTGATTCGAGCTTCTGTTAGGTCCTTTTTAACTTGCATCGACCATTTACAATAGGATTTTTTTTACAGATTGATGAGTGTATTCGATATGAAAGTCGATGATGCTCCATCCGTTCCAAATGTCCAAAGAAAGACATTCTCCTTTTTCTCATCACACTCATCAAATCTTCTATATGTTCAAATAATTCACTGTTATGTCTTCTTCTGTAATTACCATTATCATTAACAGGTCCTAATATTTTCCTTAGAATTTTTCGATTCTTAAGTTCTAATTTTCTCAATGGGCCTTTGTTTGTCATCTGTAAGCATTCTGCGGCATACAGTGCTGACGGCCTAATTACTGTGTTTTAATGACAAAGTTTGACATTCCGGGACAAGCTTTTACTTTTGTAAATGTTTTTGCAGGTTTGAAAGGCACCTTCCAATTTGTTACATCTGCTCTCAATGGCAGCTATTTGTGAATTATTAGGGGTAAGCCATTCGCCTAGGTATTCAAATTTTCGGCCTTTTTGATTTTTTGGAGACCAATCGTGATGAATTTTGAGGCATCTTTGACATTTGTGATAAAATTAGTTTTATGGAAGGCCACTTTAAGTCCAGTTTTAGCAGCTATGATTTGTGGTATTTTGTTTCCGACTAACTTGATAGTCCATCTTTGTCTACGTATTCGACAAAACGTCACAGGACTTGCAATTAACCTGAGATGATCCGTTGACATTTAAAGCGCAGGGAGTTATTAAAGAAAATGAAATGTTGCATGGTCTTCGTCCCCGTCTTTCAGCTTATTTAATGAATGTGTGCACTATCTGGTGAATTGCTGGGTGAACTCATTCCTCTAATGCTTCTCTTCTCACTTTCCTACATTTCAATGGTGGTGATTACATAACTTGCCCAGCCTAGTGCACCACACAACCCCCTTTAGGTCTTCGTTTTAAAGCTCGTAACGGTTTCCGAGTTATTTTACAGACTTCTATTGGGGGCAAATATTTATTTCACAATGGATGATTAGGATTCGTTCTATCTCTGTGTTTTAGCCCCAGAGGATAATCGTACGATTTAAGCCGCGCACCATAACTGGAAGGGAAAATTGCAAAATCTAGAAATTCTAGATAGCAGCTAGGCGATCCGTCAAATGAAAATGTTCATGACATGCGTTGCCGAAAAATCGGCATCATAACTAGTGTCCGGATTTTTAGGTGCTAACAAACGGGAAAATAATTTTTTAAATGTATTATAAATACCTGAAATAATCCTATGTGACAAAAAAGTAAAACTATTTAGTTATAATTCGCTTTTTCATTGTGAATATAAACAATATGCAGTACTCACGAATGCAATTTATGCTATGTCTCACTGACTGCTGAAGCATTGCAATACGCAACGAGATACATCTTCATGTTGTCCATCACAAATGGCCGACAATTATCGCGAAACACTTCTTCTAAAGGAGGGAAACTGCGGCAAATGTGTCTTGCCCTTGAGGTGTTTTGTAACTTGAGATCGCTGTTCAGCCGTGATTGCTTTCCCACATGGTTGGCGGAACAGAACGCCCCTATCGGAAGTAAAATTATCTTCAAATTCTGCAACAGACGATAACTTGTAGTTGTTTTTACTTTAGGCATCGTAGAACTGCCTTACACTTCACAGTGCCAGAAATGAACTGCGTGTAAGTGACACTGGTTCCAGGTATCTGGGGGAGGGGGAGATATAGCACGTGGTGCAATATGGCTATGGACAAGGAAATTCCCGGCTTCCACAGTGAGTGGCACGGGACGACAAGTTAAGAATAACACAGTTGCGAGCTGACATATGCTCTGCATGAAGATTAGATAGCTCACAGATTCTTTCCAGTTGAAGTAACACAGAACAAAAATCTAATAAACTGAAAGATCTAGCATAGCCTACTGATTTAAAAAATGTAAATATTATGTATTTTTATGTGCTAATAAGTGAAAAACAGGATTGTATGTATTTATAGAAAAATACTTAAAATATGTATTTTCATTTTAAAAAATACCTACAGTTCCGAGTCCTAATCATAACAAACACAATGTGGTTTACAGTCGGTAATATGGCTATGGCGGTCAGTCCGGAGGTCCGTGTTCAAATTAATCTTGGCCCGCGGCGTGAACCTCGACCGTGCGGTCAGCTGTCGCAAGTCCGGAGGTCAGAGGTTCGAATCCCTTGAGTGAGGTTATATCCCGCGATTTTCCACACACCCTCGAGGAAAATACCGGGATAGTAGGCGTTACTTCAAGTCCCGGGGCACCTACCCCAACCCCTTCCCTAATAAAGCTACACACACTACTACAGTCATCACATACACACAGGTTAACAGACAAGTTCAACACACACCGAACTCCACGGTGCTACTTACCATGATATCCCAAGCACTTAGGTTTAATTAACAACAACAACTGATAACCTTCGTTTTTGTAGTGACCGTACGTTTGCGAGTAATTAGGATCTAAGACTGAGAAGGAAGCAGCTACGAAATGAATTTACTGTGAGAAACCATTTCTACGAAGACCGAAAGTAGGATACGAACCCACCACTCACCACTCAACCGTCAACTGTCCTTTAGAGACTGCTCGCTTCCTCAGTTTAGGGGCTGCGACAACGCGGTCATGTAGCCCCGTGTACTTTGGGTGTGTGTGTGTAGAATCTATCTGATAACCGGTGTTAATTGTGATGGCTGTATTAGTGTGTGTTATCTGTAATTCAAGTCGTCGGATATTTTAAGAGCGTTAAAAATCCCTCGGTATGCCTTCCTTCGGAGGGGAAGTAAAGCCGGCGGTCCCTTGTCATAGATTTATGGCATGATTACGAACCTTCCACTAATTACACTTGTGTGAAGCTAAATTATAGGTTAGATTTGACTAACGCTCTTAGGTTCCAATGTTTGTCGCCAGGAGTCAACTGCGGTAGCATGTAGTAACCAAGTTCAGAACTAGTTGGTGGTTGACGGTGGCGTTTGGTAGCAAAAGTTGGAACTACTTGAAAATTGAATGTCTGCAGTCCTTACCTGAATTTGCCTCTCGAGGTCGAGCTGGCCCCGTTCCAGCCCTCAGACCAGAATTGAATTACTTGGTAGAGCCGGGAATCGAATCCGGACAGCCAAGAATGCTAGTAACTACACCAGGGAGTAAGCTGTCTTCTTAGCAATGATTATAATGTTATGCGACTGTGGTGCGCCCCGACAGACTGTTGAGCATCAGGGAGGACTGCAGCATCAGAGCTTACGGAGGACGATTTGAAGACTTCTTGTATTGAGTATATACGAGGTCTAGATGTTTGTTTGTAGTTCAGTTGATAGTTATTGTTTATTTGTAACAATGTATTTGTATGCCATACGCTAATCATCAATCAATGTCCAAAGGCAATGCCTTGTCGATTCAACCATTGTCTTCTGTCTTCAGCTTGTCTTTTCATCTCACAATGGGAACCATATACTACGTTTTGCATCAATACTTGAAGGAATTGCTTCCTAGGTCGACCTTTCCTTCTATAAGGTGCATTCAAAAAGTAACGAACCGGAGGCATAATTACAGAAACCATTACCTGTATGTTAGAAGTATTGGCCCTGGCTGGTGAGGCACTTGTCCCACTGTGACACGAGGCGGTGAATGGCTGTCTCATAAAATTCCCTGAGCTGCGATGTGAACAAGTTCCGCACGTACAGTTGGACGTCGACGTCCGAGGTGAATCGTTGGCCCCGCAGAGCCCTTTTCAGGGGACCAAACATGGCGTAATCACAGGGAGAGAGGTCTGAACTGCATGGAGGGTAGCCGAGAACCTCCCATTTGAATTTCTGCAGGAGTGCCGCGACTGTGTTGGCCGTATGAGGTCGTGCATTGTCGTGGAGTGACCACGGCGGCTATGGCGTTCACTGTCACTCGGCGATCCTGGGTAATGAGTGCATCAACCAGCTGCACGTTGTCATCGGTAATGCAGGGGGGTGCCTCAGACCGGGCATCATCGGCTAACGACACCCGTCCTTCCCTGAACGCTTGCGCTACGCCTTGACCCTTGCAAGGGACATGCAGTGTTCGCCGTACACTTGTGACATTCGGCGATGGATGTCCGTTCCCCCTACTCCTCCCGCTGTCAGAAACCGAACAACACCTCGTTGCTCTTCGGTTGACGCCTCCATGTCACTGTTTGCAATGCGACTGGCAGCGTTGGACGATTGATGCATGCTGCTGCTCGCTTTGTATCGTCACGTGACGTGCACGCGTGCCCTCTAGCGACGGGCTGTGACCTTCCACGCTCTGGTCGGAACCACACCTCGTTACACACGCCACGATTAGCCGATGTAGTCACCGGTTTGCGCATTCCAGCCTCCGGCTCGTTACTATTTGAACGCACCTCATAGTCGATTGTTTAGAGAAGTATTATGACGCACAGTGTGTCCGATGAATTTAGCTGTTCTTCTATTTACTGTTACCATCAGCTGTTTCTTCCTCTGGATTTCTCGCAGTATACTTTCGTCTGTTCTTTTTTAGTCCAACTGGCCTTTAGAATTCGCCTCCAGACCCACGTCTCAAACGCTTCAAGCCGTTTCCTATCCTTTTCTCGAATTGTCCAAGATTCACATCCATATAAGAATACGCTCCACACAAATGACATCACAATTTTTTTTCATAATCTCAATATCTAGATGTATATTAGTCAGAAGAGTTCTTTTGTTGCTGAATGCTTGGTTGGCAAGCGCTATTCTTCTTCTTATCTCTTTCCTGCAGCGGTTATTATTTGTGATTAAACTTCCGAGGTAAGGGAAACTGGTGACTTGTTCCACCACTCTGTTAGCAAGCCTGATGTTGGTGTGATTTCGCTCGGGATGTTTACTTACAACTAATTTTTCTGTCTTCTTCACGTTAATGTTTAAGTATAAATCTACTAAATGTGATGACAGTATATTCAGCATCTTGGATAATTCCTTTTCTGAGTCTGCAACCACTGCTATATCATCTGCAAAGCGAATACAATGGATTTGTTGTCCATTTATTCTATTCTTTTGTGTTCGTTTTGAACTTATTTATAGCTTTTTCGATGAATACATTGAATAGGTACGGTGAAAGGGGGCAACTCTGTCCTACTCCCTTCCTATTTTTTACTTCCTGACTGCTTCCTTGGATGTCTACTATTGTGGTATGATTTTCGTAAAGTCTTAGTATCAGCCTCCTATCCATCCAGTCTAATCCCGAAGATTTAATAATTTTGAAGAGTTGGTCCCAACTGACATTATCAAAGGCCTTTTCAATAGCTACAAATGCTATGTATGTGTTTGTATTCATCTCCATTCTTCTTTCTAATATACGCTAAATAAATAAGTAAATAAATAAATGATGTTATAATACGGACCTGGAACTCAGCTGATTATCTAAACTCCCGTCAGTGTAGAAAGTCGATAGGGTTATTTAATATTTCCTGCGGTTAAATTTAATCGTTTATGGTGATTTGTGCTTCTCCACTTTCATTTCCATAATGTATGGTAATTTCATCTCACGTCGACACGAACTTTCTATCCGAGATGGGAGTCTTGATAAAAAGTTCTTCCGGCTATGTTACCCATAGTTAGTAAACACGTTCTCTGTACAGCCCCAATATACAGTAGATGTGTGGCTCGAGCGATACCATTCACGCGGTAGAGAATACTGCCGGGTTTCACTGCAATTACTATCTGAGTGTTTCAGAAATGTGTCACCGCCTTCCTAGGGCGCATCCTTTGAAACAATATAGCCTATTCTACGTGGCCAAATGTCTCCAGACATCCATTGCTGTTTGTTCCAAAGACGCCAGTTAAGTAACTAACAGCTACTGCTATTACCCTTTCACGAATTGATTGCCGGCGGTCACGATGGGAACTATTCTTTGTTTACCTGTGTCACTCGTCACTCTGCTTCGTTGACAGGTACAGTGCGCGAGTACGATATGATTTAGCTCCAGCAGCCTCAATCATCGTTTAACTGTCCGCGGTAACTTGAACTCCTGTCACGCTTATCAGACGCAATGCTGCTTGACTTATGTGCAGACTGCACTCTGCCATCGCTGTGTCCTCCGCTTCGCCCCGCGGGGTTCCTGCTACAATAAACAACAAACGCTGGCGCAGCTACGCTCAGCAGCTATCAAATGTTGAATGCATCGTTTAATATTAACGGAAGGTTGTCCACTAAGTTCTCATATACTGAAAGCAGAATTTGTTTCCATTCTTCGTGAAGTATGGCGAATCGTTGTTGCAGGGTTGTAGGGAGAATTGAACTGCAACGTATCCGGCACTCTAGTTCACTTAAGAGATTTCGATGGAATTCAGGTTGTAACATTTTTAAATTAGTCCTTAACTATGGTGACAACTGTAATGGTTCTAATTTAAACAAACATGATAAGAATAAATATACACTGTGGTGTGACCTTACCTGTGATAGTATAATATAATAAGTTGTTGAGCGCCAGATCCCTATTTAAGACAGTGAATCGAAATTTATGAATTAACCTCGGCTATCAGCAGTAGAGTTCGAGACCACTTACCCGGGCCGTAGTGTAACTTAGTTGACTAACCATTCAGTATTTATTTATAAGGAGTAGTTGAATTTGCCTATAGTATTTACTAACCACTATGAAAGAAATAGGCATTACGTTAAAGAAAATGAATTTATTAAATGCAAAAACAAAATATTAATAGTTACAAAAAAGAATTTAATTTACCAACTGCGGTTTAATTATTTAAAAGAAAATGAACATTTAAAATGAATTGAAAATTAATTGAAGTTAAATTATCATAGAGACGATAGTTTTATTTAATTGTTTGCTCACCCAGTCGAAGATTCGTCATATTTAAGTAATGACCGATGATCTCGATGTTACGTCGCATATGTTTAAAAAATGATGTGATATCTCAATTACTATGAAATATCCTCATTAAGTACGTTGACATTTGTAGAAAGACTCTTGATCAGGGATATAACCCATTATGTACTTAATATAGATATCGGCAGGACATCGTTCAGTGTCGACTCTGTATGCTCAGTCCATTAGGACCCAGAAAGCAAGGTTACTACTTCCTTCTTTCATTGAGAGCTGTTGATCAATGAGTGTCTTGTCGAGGGTGCTGATACTAATAACTTCCTTGTCACGTGAGTCGTAAACTTCCCTCTCCACTTCAGTGTTCATTCTCTCACGAGGGCTAATTGCTTCACAACTTGTAATATTTAGCAGCGTACCTACAGTAGAAATGGCGTGTTAGTTGCACCATGCGTGAAATATAATGTTCCATTCCTTCCAGAAGGAACTCGATGGTGCGCACGTGATTCTTAGTCATCCCATGACAGTGACTCTGTTTGCCGTGGTGAAATAACTACTGCGTCATTCTGGGGTTTTTAAGATCCCGGGACAATGGCTACCTGCCGTTGTGAAATTACTACTGCGTCGTTCTGTTTGTGACACATAGGGTTGGTCCTTATTGCCAATCTTGTTGCAATATATAATACTTCGTCTCTTTACAAGTAATTGTTAATAAAAATTTGTCTGACTATAATAATAAAAGCCGCTTACAATTATCTGATATAAAAATCATCTCATGGATGTACTAATTAATAATAATAATAATAATAACATGATAAATGAATAACCCTATAAATATAACAGCTATGGGATCGAATCGTTACAATCGCCCCTAAGATAAATAATTTAAATGACATTTAACATTATTTCTCTTACCACATCCAACATAAAAAACTATAAATATAAATATTATAACCCCCAAAATGACAAGATACAATATACTCTTCATCAATACACAAAAATATACAAGAAATATACTCTTTTCACTTTACATATTTGTACTATCATTTTTTTAAATGTTCATAGTACTTTCCGTTTGAATACATACATTCTTCTTTATGTTCAAAATGTTCCATATTTTCTTCTTTTTATAATGTATTAGCGAGCTGTAAAAAATATACATAAATGCCCTTCACTTTTAATTTTGACATATATGTCTGCGCTGCACTCGTTTATAATTGTGGTGATTGTATGCTTGACATACAATTTTGGTTTCATATCTAGTGAACGTAGTTTTCGTCAGTCTGGTGTAGAATTACATTGTTGTATTTCCAGCTGATTAACACATTATAACTATTACAGCACACGATATGCAAACAACACAATATTCCTTTCGTCTCTATAAAGGGATTACTCAAATGCAGTAAAATTTCAATAATTGAAGAAAAAAATAACTTAGCAAGATACCTAAGGCAATTCCAATTTCAGTGCATATGTCATACATGTAAATACTTCCCCAAATACATAATGACATCGAAATACCTCAAAGCAGTTATTAAACAGTTCACTTAAATACCCAAGTTACTACTCACTTGCCTACGTGGCTTCTTACCTTCTTAGGTCACGGCCGCCTCCTTTCAAATGAATACTTCCTAAGTCTCCACGACTTCTTAACTTCTCATTAAACCATAATTCCTCTTCACTACTTCTCGAAAACAATAACTTGAATTTTCAAAATCACAAATAAACATAAAATCTGACTTCTCGTTCACTTTATAAAATTTAACTTAGCGTCAAGATATAACTTTACTGTATCGTCATTCCTTACTTACCACAACAAAATGATTAAGACTTGGACAAAATACTACTCAATAAACCTGAATTACGTATATCACTAAACTATTTCACAAAAACACATGACAAACTCCTCGGAATAAATATTTCGTTCCACAAAATATTAATGCTCTTATACTTTAAACTTAGTCTATACATGATTTGACTTCTTGCTGAATACCTAAAAACCCCCCATAGTTTTCTCTCAAAACTTATTGTGACATTACTCGTCAACACTTCCTTACTTGCTTCGATCGCCTGGACTATAGCTCATTCTTGCTATACCAGAATCTCTCAAAACTCATCGTGACATTACTCGTCACCATTTCTATACTTCTTCCACCTCCCAATACGTGGTAAAATCCCACATCTTCTTACTGTTACAGGTCACCCCTTACTGACCAATAACACACTAAATTTCAGCTAAAAAGAATCTTTCATGCTTCGACTAACTCCTTGGAATAATAACATCACACTTAGCTTTCCTAACTATTTTCTTCCTAAAACAGTGTTCCAGTTGATAGTCAATAACACCGACACTCCTAATTGGCAAATATTTTCCCATAATCACTTCATAAAGCAAGTCCTGAGTCATAACACAGTTCAGACACTCTCTGCTCTACCAAATTAAATGCGTAAATTTCACCTGCCTTTAATTGAAACTTCATTATTTCCCCTTAGGTATACTTACCTTACAAACATACCCTTGTCTTCAAAAAAATATATACACACTTCTCTTTACTAACTCCGTATGACATAAATAAAACTTAATTTCCCGTCTACTAAAAAAGTGATTCACCTTTAAATCCTCAAAACTTCGAATTATAACAAATTCCTTTCAATAATAGTAAACATTATGCCAACCATCTAATTATTATTATTATCTTTACTTTTACCTGTGTAGGACAACAATATACCACATCATTAATCATCAGTAACTTTTTACTACAAAGTGGTTTAGCTCAATAACAAGCCTTGTAATATCTTTAAAACGTGCGTAACTGTAACTAAAACTTGGACCATCTTACCTTTGTAATCTCTTATTACCTTGTGTGCATACAACCATATATACTTTAAAAACCTCCCAACCTTAACTTCACTTAGTCCCGTAGACACCATAAAAAAAACTCATTGCTCAACGGAATATACCTCGCTGACCTACTTCATCCTCCAAAAACTTCTTAAAACTTCATTTGGCATCTTACCAAAACTTCCTCCATTATAACTCCATTTGGCATCTTACCAAAAACTTCCTCCAACTTACTTCATTTGGCATCTTACCAAAAACTTCCTCAAAAAAACAACTTCATTTGGCATCTTACCAAAAACTTAAAACCACATTGCTCAACGGCATTATACCTTCGTTGGCCTACTTCTTCAAACTCACGTCCATTTACGTGAAAATACACACATACACACACACATATCTGTCACCAAGTAAGTTACCAGATGTTCTAATTAGTTCCTACTTCCTTATTTCAACCCGATGTTGGTTAATTCATACAACGCATTACCATCAACTATTCTAAACCACTTCTAAATTTCTCAAAATATATCCACTGATAACCTCGCTGTCCTCTACTGAAACTTCTTTATTTAATCAATACTTCTTCAACTAATTAATTTTTATACCACTGAATCATCTTATCTTCTCTCATTTTAGAATTAAATCTTCATTACCATTATATTCATAATTATGGTTGCCATAATAATTATTACTTTCTTTCGATTATTTACCTTTGTAATAATCTTCCTACTTTTTAATATAATCCTCACTTCCTCCAACTTACCTGCAGTTTAAGGACCCACATCAACTTACCTGAATCGCTAAATAGCATCACAACCTCTATCTTCCAAATTAAATGACTTTAGACCACCTAAATCAATAAGCGTAGGCACTACGCGCCCCTTACCATCCTAACTTCACGACTGAATTAAAATTACACACAGCAGGTTCCTTATCTACCTCTGTTAAATCCTATAAAACTTCATTACTTAATATTTAAGTCATACGGAACAGTAACTATCGGTAATACAAATTCACATCACTACGTTCTCTGGCATATCACAGTTCTTACCATCTACTATTCTGATATTGGCCCCTGCCATTATAATCCTGCTGATTATTATCATAATAATTATTTTCAGGATCATTCTGTAATATGGGCATATCGTATGAATCTTCGAGTGCATCGAATCTGCTTAACAATCCCTCTAATTCCTGAATTGTGGTGATCATTTGTATACAAGCAGCCACGTTTACCTTGGGTGGGAAATGCCTGAGGAGAAGCCTTACCACATCCCCATCTTGATTCATTCCGTCAAGATGTTTACATATGAGTACATACTCTAGAAAGTAATCAGTCATATTACTCCCTTCCCCAGATTGATACCTGCCAGAATTAATAATCTGTCTCATTTTTGATTAGATATCCTCATTCCAATATTTTTCAATAAATTTACTTTTGAAATCTTCAAAATTTATCAAGGTATGCTTGTATACTAAAAACCATCCCTTAGTATCTCCTATAAAAGCCTGGTCCAATAGCTCTACTACCATCGTCCATTCAATTTGACCATCTTTTAGCCTTTCTTTAAATCTATCCTCCACCTGATTTATGAACTGCATAGGCCACTCCTGTTTATTTGAAAACTTAGGCAGTTCAGTCTCTCTCATACTACTTAAATATTTCATTCTATCCTGATTTCCTTCCTCCCTTATCTGCTTCTTTAATCTCGCCTCCATTTCTTGAAAATTACTCTCTTTATCCATTAAGCCATTTCTAAATACCTTAATCTTATCCCCAAAATCTTCTCGCATCTGCCTAGTTTCCCCTTCTATCAATTTGCTAAAACATTTACCTAAAATTTCCTCCGACTCCGATCTACTTTCATCTAAAATCTCCTGAAAGGCCGTCTTTACTGATTCTACTTTCTTATTAACTTCTATCTCAACTTCCTTAATTTGAATTTCTACTGCTTCTAATTGTTTATCTATTTTTTCAACCATATCTTTAGTCTTCTTCTCTACCACTTCATTAATTTCACCTCTGATCTCCTGTTTTAACCCCTGAATACTTTCCTGTAGCATATCATACTTCTTACTCAATCCTTCATTTACCTTAACCACACTGTCGAGCTTTTCACTATTTTCTTCCAGCTTTTGGTTGATCGTTTTACTATTTCTATGCAATTGTTCAAACTTCTCATTAAATTCCTTCCTACTTTCCTGATTTTGTCTACCCATCTCTTCTCTCATCTCCTGACTATTCTTATCAAGCTTCAAATTCAACTCCTGACAATTCTTTTCTAATTTCTCAAATTTAACATTGAACTCCTGAGTATGCTTATTTAATTTTTCACTCATATCTTGATTTAGCCTACCCATCTCTTCTCTCATCTCCTTACTATTTTTATTCATATCTTTATCTAATTTCTCAAATTTACCATTGAATTCCAAATAATTTATTTTATTCTCTTCACTATTTTTATTCATCGAATTCATATCTTTACTCATCTGCCTTATGAGCGCAGTTAATGTATCGTCATGAACCTCTATAGACTTTTCTTTCTCCTGACCACCACTAGTCTCAGGATGAACCTCTGTATTCTTGTCAGGGTTAACCTCAGGATTATTCTCAAGATTTACCTCCGACGTCTTGGTATTATTCTCTACGCTCTCAACATCGCTACCGCTATCAACCTCCTTATAATTAACTTTCTCGACGTTGTTCCTACTTCTCAACTGCCTCTGTTCCTCCTCCGACATCTCGAAGTACACCGTATAACAATTGCCCTTCCAAAATTTCACTTCACTTCACTGTCCCCCAAAAGCACTGACAATTTGCACTGAAATTATACACTCCTCTCCTAAATACCGAATGGTTTTCGTGCCCCACGTTGGGAGCCAAATGTAACATTTTTAAATTAGTCCTTAACTATGGTGACAACTGTAATGGTTCTAATTTAAACAAACATGATAAGAATAAATATACACTGTGGTGTGACCTTACCTGTGATAGTATAATATAATAAGTTGTTGAGCGCCAGATCCCTATTTAAGACAGTGAATCGAAATTTATGAATTAACCTCGGCTGTCAGCAGTAGAGTTCGAGACCACTTACCCGGGCCGTAGTGTAACTTAGTTGACTAACCATTCAGTATTTATTTATAAGGAGTAGTTGAATTTGCCTATAGTATTTACTAACCACTATGAAAGAAATAGGCATTACGTTAAAGAAAATGAATTTATTAAATGCAAAAACAAAATATTAATAGTTACAAAAAAGAATTTAATTTACCAACTGCGGTTTAATTATTTAAAAGAAAATGAACATTTAAAATGAATTGAAAATTAATTGAAGTTAAATTATCATAGAGACGATAGTTTTATTTAATTGTTTGCTCACCCAGTCGAAGATTCGTCATATTTAAGTAATGACCGATGATCTCGATGTTACGTCTCATATGTTTAAAAATGATGTGATATCTCAATTACTATGAAATATCCTCATTAAGTACGTTGCCATTTGTAGAAAGACTCTTGATCAGGGATATAACCCATTATGTACTTAATATAGTTATCGGCAGGACATCGTTCAGTGTCGACTCTGTATGCTCAGTCCATTAGGACCCAGAAAGCAAGGTTACTACTTCCTTCTTTCATTGAGAGCTGTTGATCAATGAGTGCCTTGTCGAGGGTGCTGATACTAATAACTTCCTTGTCACGTGAGTCGTAAACTTCCCTCTCCACTGGTAAGCTTCCCTTTCTTCAGTGTTCATTCTCTCACGAGGGCTAATTGCATCACAACTTGTAATATTTAGCAGCGTACCTACAGTAGAAATGGCGTGTTAGTTGCACCATGCGTGAAATATAATGTTCCATTCCTTCCAGAAGGAACTCGATGGTGCGCACGTGATTCTTAGTCATCCCATGACAGTGACTCTGTTTGCCGTGGTGAAATAACTACTGCGTCATTCTGGGGTTTTTAAGATCCCGGGACAATGGCTACTTGTCGTTGTGAAATTACTACTGCGTCGTTCTGTTTGTGACACATAGGGTTGGTCCTTATTGCCAATCTTGTTGCAATATATAATACTTCGTCTCTTTACAAGTAATTGTTAATAAAAATCTGTCTGACTATAATAATAAAAACCGCTTACAATTATCTGATATAAAAATCTTCTCATGGATGTACTAATTAATAATAATAATAATAATAATAATAATAATAATAATAACATGATAAATGAATAACCCTATAAATATAACAGCTATGGGATCGAATCGTTACAAGGTCAGGGCTTTGAGCTGACCAGTCCAGTAATTCCACCTGATGTTCGAATCACGATTAAATAGTCCTTGCTTTATGAACAGGAGCTTGTTCTGATACAGAAAATGTCTGATTACAAAATGTTGCCACAGTGTAGGGATTATGCTGTAGCGTTAAATATTTTCATAAACAACTGTGTTCATTTTGCGATCGATCAAAACCATCGGTCCAAGCTCACACCAGGAATACTAGGCCCAGACCATCAGTCCACATTCACTGAATGTCACTGTTCACATGACGCACTGCGGTTAATACCGTTTGTCAGGCATCCACCCATCTGAGTGCCACATCGAATACCATGACTCTTCACTCCACAAAGCCTTCTTCCACTGTTCTACGGGCCGATAACCTAGATGTTAGGCCCCTTGACACATCATCCTCCTCTTCCACTGTTCTACAGACTTATATTTAGGTCTCGTATATTTAGGTGCTAAAAATCGGGAAAATATTTCTTTCTTATGTATTAAAAATACCTGAAACTTGTGACAAAAAAGTAAAAATATTTAATTATAATTGATTTGATTAATGTGAATATAAACAATATGCAGTACTCACGAATGCAAATTTTTCTATATCTCACTGACTGCTGAAGCAAAACAATACACAATGATGTACATCTTCAGGTTGTCCATCACAAATGACCGACGATTATCGCGAAACACTACTTCTGAAGGCGCGAAACTGCGGCAATATGTGTCTTGCCCTTGAGGTGTTGTGTAACTTGAGATCGCTGTTCAGCCTTTATCGCTTTCCCACATGGTTGGCAGAACAGAATGCCCCTATCAGAAGTAAAATTATCTTTAAATTCTGCAACAGACGATAACTTGTAGTTGTTTTTACTTTAGGCATCGTAGAACTGCCTTACACTTCACAGTGCCAGAACTGAACTGAAGATATGGACAAGGAAATCCCCGGTTTCTACAGTGAGTGGCACGGGGCGACAAGTTAAGAATAACACAGTTGCAAGCTGACATACGCTCTGCATGAAGATTAGATAGCTCACAGGTTCTTCCCCGTTGAAGTAACACAGAACAAAAATGCAATAAACTGAAAGAAAGAAAAAAAGTGAAAATAGGAATTTATGTATTGTACCCACGTGAATAATTTCCATGGAAAACATGCTTCTGCCTCCAGCTAGCATCAGTCCTCAGGCGTGTACCGTTCACCCACTGAGCAGTTGCATATTTTTGATCTGAGACTAAAAGCTACCAACTCTACAGTAATAAGGCACAACTCTATTCTAAAGACTTAATTGAGCTCTAAATCATGGCTTCACACAGACAAAAAACACAATCCCAACAATAAAACACAAAACAATGAAAAACTTATACCTTCAATCCACTGTTATTCGCATTTTATCCTCGCAAATCCAAATGATTATTGATTCATTTACCATCAGATTAACATGAAATTCATTCTCAAGTGCGCTGATGCACTGGTAAAATACACATACAACTGTACTTACAATCTTACGTCACCTATTGTGACCACTTTAATTTCACTATCTAGTTGTTTATTCTCAACACATTTTACTTTACATTATGCGTACAATTATGTTCTGTATTTCTCTTCCCACCAAAATGCTCTAGCATGCATTAACCAATTTATGAGTTGCACATCAGATTGACTTGCAACTCCACTGTTACTTGTAATTCTACCCCTTTATGTAGTTCCACTGTATGCCGTAATGAGTTCAATTTCATAATAGTAGTGTGTTTGTGAGAGTTCTAATGCCTCCACCTCCACATTCCTCCACACAAGATGGCGGTGACGCGATATCTCTCGAACGCATGGTTGGATTTTAACAAATGAGGTGTCGTTGAACTCGGGCTGACACCCCCTTTCCAATGGACAACATATTTCAACCCCAAAATAAAACCTACCCCTACTAGGGGGTGAAATTGTATATTCTGAGAGAATCTCGCTTTCCAAGTGCAACATGTGAGAGTTTGAATGCCAATATGAAATTAAACGTTGTTCTACACACGAGACATGTGTACGGTGGATAGCCACTATGAATTAGCATGCTTGTTTTCTGTTTTTTACGCATGCCCACTGATGGTTTTTGTAAGAGGGTGGGGGTGGAGGAGTGGATCCCTGTGGACGGGTCATTGTTGACAGGTCATTGTTGGCGGGTCATTGTTGACAGGTCCTTGTGAACGAGTACTTGTTGACAGGTCCTTGTGGACGAGTCCTTGTTCACAGGTCCTTGTGGACGAGTCCTTGTGGATGAGACCTTGTTGATGAGTCTCTTTGGACTGATCCCTTTGGACCGGTCCCTGTGGCCTGGTTCTTACGGACTGGCCCATGAATTTATTTAAATTATGTCAAAGGGCCTAACTACATTTTGCGTGTGAAGCAGTGTGTTGAACTGACGTTGTTCACCAGTCCCCCACTACTATAATGTGATAACGATATGAAAGGAAAGTGACGAAATACATGTGAACACGTGTGAGATGTCATTATTACCGTCCTCCTTGTGAAACAAGTCACATTCTGTTTCGGTTCATACGTGAGAAAATGCCAGTTCATGTGTAATATGACCTAACACACAGGTGTTCACCTGTACACGTGCACGATAAGAGCTAACAAGTCACAACCTGTTTTGACAGTGGTGGGAGGTGAAGGGGAGGAGAGGGGAGAGTCGGTGTAAGAGAGAACACAGGTGAAGAGAGAAAGAAATATGTATTGCTCATAATACATGTGGAGCTGAGGACTGTACATAGGACTGTAGGTTAAGTACAACATGAGTGAATAAATAAATGCAAGGCACACAGGTTCACACAACATGTAATTTATTAATCCAAGAATTAAAGGCTGAGCTAAATCCCAACCATATTACATATAGTTTATTTCCTTTTTGTTTCAACACTTTTTGCACAAGTTAATGTTTAGGAAACGCTGTCTTTTGGAGTTCTTGGAGATAAAACCTGCCTTTTATGGGTTGATGGTTAAGGTCATCGAGTAAATAGGTGACTGGACTGTTCAGGTTGACTTGACGAATTTGAAATAGTTCAGTCCCCCAATTTGGTGTGTAGCCCTTGTCGAAGACGGACTTGAATTTGCTCACACGAACATGGTCCCCGATGTTAAGGCGATGACGTTTAGGGTCTGTTGTTTTTATGGGGTTAAACAGTTTATACAGTTGTGGAATATTTTTGGTCACAAGTCGTGGCTTGGTCTCAATGGTTCTGTGTTTGGTGTCATTGTAACGTGACACTAGCTCAGGTAACAAGTCCAACCAGCGATAAGTGCCCTGAGCGGTAAACGCTTTCCACATATGGGTTTTCAATGTTCGGTTGAACCGCTCGACCACGCTGGCTTTGAGATTGCTGTACGTGGTGTAATGGTGAATATCCTTAGATTTGAGAAAACTGGAGAAATCCTTGTTGAAAAATTCTTTTCCCTGATCGGTTTGTAGCAGCTGAGGTTGACGTTTGGATTGTCGAATAATATGTTGAAAGGCCTTGGTGTTTAGTGGACCAGACTTGCGTCGCACAGGTTCAACAAACGCCATTTTCAAATAAACATCAATGACCGTCAATATATAGCGTACACCATTGTTAACGCTAGCATAGGGAATCATTTCAACCAAGTCTGCTTGCCAAAGTTCATCCACACCCTGTGTAATCACCTTGAGTCGTTGATAGTGACGTCTAGCTGGACGATGCAACTCGTGAGCAATACCCATTTTAATGGGTGAGGACTTAAACAATAATTTTGGCATTTCGAAGTTCTTCCTCAATTTCTTGAATTTCCCAATCGTGACCAGTATGGCCGGCATGACGTGAAGCATGCAACAGCTGTAGTCGCTGGACGAGTTTATTGGGATTGTGCCAGTAGGTAACATCCACAAGGGGTTTTAATGGCTTAAATGTCACCCCTGAAGCGGACACTTTACGACGACCACTTTGACTAGTGGGGAACATTTTTGCAATGATGGTTTTATATTTTTGAGATATATTGGCATTCACTTGTTGAGTGGGATCATACTGTCTTTTGTGGGCATGGGTGTACAATAAAATGGATTTATATTTATCAAGCTCCTCTAGCGTATAATCTTGGGATGAGGGATTCCGAGAGAATAGTAGCTTTAACAGTCCTGGTGTTAATTTATAGTTGATCTTTTTAATGACAGCTTTAGTACGACTAAATTTAATCCATGAATCACCAATTTTAAAACTATCATCCTCATAGCGAACACCATACGTGGTATCTGTGTTTCCAATAAATAGATTGGTGAAATAGGGTTCCAGTGTTGATCCATAATATTTTATTAAAATGTTTTTCAGTGGAGCTTTATGTTGAGGGGTGGCCAAGAGTTGTGACAATGGAGACGATCTGGAAGGGCAAGGTGCTTCGACCATGACCAAGGATTTCTTTTTTCTTAAAAACGCTCCAAGGGGTGATGCCTCTTTTTGAGGCGTAAACACTTGTTCCTCATTATCCTAAACTTCGCTAACACTAGTTAAATCTTCCTGCTCCTCTTCCTCTTCCTCTGCCTCTTCCTCAGGGTCCTCGTGGTGCGTCTGAGTGGCTTGTGAAACGGTGGGTAGCGTTTCAGATGGCTTGAAAGAGGGTTTCAACATGGCTTTTAGCGGAGGTGCTAAATGTTGTTGAATAAACAAAGCATGATCCGCACGTGATCGTTTCAATTGACGGAACCTTTGGCGAATAGTATTTTTTGCTCTAATAATATGCTTTTTCAATTGACTCTCTGCTAACGCCATGGTGTCTTGACCAATTACTTGCCGGGGAATGATACAGTGCCTTAAATAGCTATAAAATGATCAAACCCTAAGCGATACCGCCCTTGGTTGAGTTCACTTTGTTTGTCAATCACTAAACAGGCATGACGTTGTGTGTTCCAGCACTTGCCACACAATTCTGTAAACATTTGAAAGGTCATATCCGGATTCACATGTTCATTATAAATGTGACGACTGTTCCTCTCGTCCTGGCGAAATAAAACAATGACATTGGCATTGTCACGAATTAACTGTTTGGACATTTTAGAATACGTTTGTCCAAGATAGAAGCAATCGATATATTTGTGTCGACCCATGCTGAAATAGCTTTGAATGATGCCTTGTCGTTCAGTGGATACATCATCGAAAATCATGAGTGAATCAGGCTTTACCTCATCCGGTGAAATAACATTTTCTTGCGTGGAAAATGTAAAATACCCCATATTCTCATTTTGTAATCCAGACATGACTTGATCCAGAAACACGTAGAGGGGTTGGTAGAGAGATTTTGCGAAAATATAAATATTTTGAAAACACAGACCATTAGGCGCTGTAATAAGTGTCAGCAAAAGATTGGTCTTTCCACAGCCGGAAGATCCCACAATGATGCAGCGAATGGAAGATGGAAACAGTGAACCATGGCGTTGTTCACGTGATGTGGGGCAGAGATGGGAAACCATGTCCCTCACGGGTAATGACTGTTGCTGCTTAATTATCTTCATTTCTACTAAGGCTTAGAGAGGCTAGCAGGCTGTCTATATACATCGCACCGAGCCTTGTCATAGAAACAATAGACTCGTACTACAGGTCGACGATGGATGTCTTTGGACGTGCGTTGATGGTCAAAGCTAGGTCTGTTCCCATACATGATCCTAAACAAGAAACAGATCCTGCTAATAAACACTATGTGGATAGGTCAGTAGTGCCACGCACAAAACAAGGAGATTATGACTTTAAAGGAAAGCGGTTAACCCATGTAAAACATCCTCAAGTGTCTACAGACGTTACTACAAAAAGTATGTGGATAACAAGGTGTATGAGTTTTATGATAAAGTGCCTCAGCTTACGGTGGATGGCTATAGCGCTAATCACCATCGTATTATTCACGTGGAAGACCCGCAAGACGAAGACGATGTCTGTACCAAGCGATACTTGAGCTATTAAATGAAAAGGCTTTATAAATTTATCCCATCTGTATTTTAAGTGTATCTGACAAATGTAAAACTTGTGAATGAGAGAAACCATATACCGCTAGTTCATGACCAGCACTTGACCTATGTGCTTGCTTCGGGTTTAAGCCACTATCGATTACACTATAATGGAACCATTCACATCAAATATGTCATACCTGATGAGAACCATTTACAAATAGAGATAAATGGTCATAGGATGATGGTCCATAACCATGAAATGGTCAATACAGGAGACGAATTATCCTTTCATCTCATGTTGACATGGGATGAAAAGCAAGCTGGAAAAACCATAAACGATTTCCCACTTTATGTGGAATTGGAATATACAGCCATGAAATAACAATCCGACGTTAGTTGTGACTTAAACTTTCTTGTGAAAGGTTGTTGGTCATCCTCATCATTGTGAAACAAAGATATGTGGTGAGAAAGACTAAAAATATGACCCTGTCCTTGGCAAAGCCTGGGCTTAAGACATTCGTGGACAAGCCCTTGCGAAAGAAAAAAGAAAAATAATGTGTTGACAATAAGGAAAGCTCTTCGAGCAGCACAGAGACTTGTTATTCCAAAACGTCAGCGACAGGGTTCAAAACAAGGGCGAGTGATTCCCGTCCCCAAACGAGCGGGATTTTTACCTGCATTATTCGCTGGTCTGGCTGCTTCAGGTTCACTTTTAGGCGGCGCCAGTGCAGTGGCAAAAACTATTAAGCCGCGCAACAGGGCAAGCAACAATTCAAAGAAAGTCAGCGACACAATGAAACGGTGGAAGCCATTGCTATGGGAGCTAGAAATGCCAATTTGAAGCCAGCCTTTTATCAACAAGGATTTGGAATTTCACCTTTTCGAAATAAAATAGAAACATCTTTAACCTCAGCCATAGCAAGACATGCCCTGACGCATCAACAAGTGGAAAGCTATGCTAAACAACTAAAGCTTTCTCATTTTCGAGGTGTGTTTATGAGAAACCAATTACTCCCACAACCCTGGAAACAGGAATGTGGTGTTGTTTGTAATTTGGATGATCACCGAGGACCAGGAACACATTATGTAGCTTATGTCAAAGAGGGATCCAACGTATGGTACTTTGATAGTTTTGGGAATTTGCCCCCGCCCAAGGAACTAGTGACCTATTTTGGAAACAGGATCAAGATATATTATAACGTGAAACGTGAGCAAACGTTTAACAGCCAACAGTGTGGACGTTTATGTTTATTTTTTATATAAAACGCAGCATAAACAAAAACGTCAACAGTATGTCGGCAGAAAGTAAGACTTTTACACTGCATGGACGTGGACCTGAAGTGAGCCTAGACTTTTACCCACCTATTGAATTGAGTGAAAACCCCTATGGTTTAGGACTTGTTTCACTTGAAACGTACAATAGAATATACAACATACGTGAAAATGTGAACAACAAGTTTTACTATGATGATTCTGTGCTCACCCTGAACTCTGGTGGATACACGATAGATGACATTTATGAACACATTTATGTGGTGTTGATCAATGAATATGGTTTAAAGTCATTTCTCGATGGAACGCGCAAGTTTGAACTTGTAGGAAATACCAACACTCATCGCTGTAGTATTTTTTCTACATTCAAAATTGACTTTAAAACACACCCCGATTCCATTGGTCCATTACTAGGATTTAAACCAAGCGCGTTGGAGCCCAACAAAAAACATGAATCAAACCATGAAGTGAAATTCATTGAGGACCATCATGTGTCGGTGACGTGTAATATTATTAGCCAAGTGTTCACCAATCAAGAACCATCGCATTCGCTTTATGACTTTATTGTAACATCGCCCAATGGCTATATTATTCGTGAAATTCCTCCAGTGGTGCTTTTTCATTCTGTGGCTGTCAATGGTATTAGTAATATAACATTAAGACTGATCAATAGAGAGCAACAACTCATTGATCTAGATTCTACCACACCAGTGACTTACAAGTTGGTGCTAAAGCCACTATGAAGTTTGTGTATAAAGCAACAGCACCGTCTAGGAATGGTGTTAGTTGTTTACCACGTGAATACACGTTAACATCTCAGAACAAGCAGATTTTACAGCATTTGGGTTACCACGTCAACCCCCGCGATGAATTCTATCCTAGAGGTAGCGAATCACATCGAGGAGCAACCAGGAGTGGTAAGAAGTGATCTCCATTCTTATCAAGCTCAAACAACTGGACTCAATAACAATGATGAAATTCAATTTGTTATCAACAACCAAGATATTTACACTCTACCGCATGAAAGTGTTATTCAGATTGAAGTTAGGCTCACCAAAGCCGATGGCTCTACGCCCACCACATCCAAGTTAGCCAACCATGCTTTCGCCTTTCTGTTTTCTGAAGTGCGTTACGTGATTAACGATATCGTTGTGGATAGCACTCGAAATGTGGGTATTTCCAGTGTCATGAAACTATATCCCTCTTATAGTGAGGAAGAAGCTAAAACACTTTGCATGGCGGGTTGGTGCCCTGACTCGATCAATGACTGGATGGTACACACCGATGGCACCTTTACTGGATATTTACCTCTTAAACTGATTTTAGCCTTTGCTGAAGATCACCAGCGCATTGTGGTCAACGTAAGGCAAGTGCTTTAGCTGGTGAGAGACAGGAGTGATAATAATGCACTCAAGGGAGCCGACAATGTCCCCATTGATTCAAAAATTCAACTACAACGCTTGCTATGGAAAGTGCCTCATGTGACCCTTAACGATAGCAAAAAACTGGACATACTCAAGATGGTAACGAGAGATATACCTCTACCCATGGAATTTAGAAGCTGGCCACTCCATGAGTACCTGCTATTGCCCACCACCAACACACACAGGTGGTCTATAAAAACAGCCCGCTATACAGAGAGACCTCTCCACATGATTGTGGGTTTTCAAACGAATCGCAAGTATCAACAAACCAAAGATCCACGCAATTTGATAACAAGCAATTGAGAAATGCACGTCTTTTCCTCAACGGTGCTGTGTTTCCCTATGAAGGACTGGATTTAGATTTTTCAAAAAATGAGTTTGGCCCCCTGTACGACTTGTTTTCTAAATTTAGAAGGTCGTATTATCAAAAAGAGAATTGTCCTATGTTGTCACCCCAAGCTTTTAATACAAGGGCGCCACTGATTGTCTTTGACTGTTCCTACTTGAAAGAGTCTGTCAAACCATCCAATATTGACATTCGACTAGATTTTGAAACGCATGACAATGTTCCAGCCAATTCGACGGCCTACTGTTTGATTATTCATCACAAACAAGTCAACTAGTATCCACTGTCCAACCAAGTGACAAGTGTATAAATAGCAGGTCAACCCACATCAAACCGCTCAGTCATGTCTTGCTTTCAAGCCTCAAGAGAAGTTACATCCATGAATTTAAAATCTGAGGAACAACGTTTCAAGACCTTTGCGACGTGGCCGGTGCTTTTTATAAACCCTCAAGCCTTAGCGGCCGCTGGATTCTACTATTTAAAAACAAGAGATGAAGTGAAATGTGTGTTTTGTCCCATCATCTTAGACCAATGGCAAGAAAGTGATGAACCCATGCAGGAACATCAGCGCTGGTCACATGCCTGCCCCTACCTGTGCAGAATGGAGGTGGGTAATATACCCTGTCATTCAAGTTACCCCTCACTCGTGCCTCTATGTGATGAGAAAAGTTATGATACATGTGGACTTTATGGTGTCAACAGTGCTTCAGTGAGCAGCTCACAGTCAAAAACACCCAGTTTAGATACATTAGAATATCATCGGTGTTATGGAAACTATGAACACAAAAGACTTTTTTGTTGTATGAGATGGTACCGCCTCTATCCTAGAATGAAAAAAGAATGTAAAGCTTGTTATGCTAATAAAATAATGTAATAAAAAATTGGTTGTTGTTGTTATATTATTATATCTTATGCCCCCCTGTCATATCCTAACCTCTATAGTGACTACTCGATGTTTTTATTTTCTTTTACTAGAATGGAATGTAAGTAAATGTCATGGGTACACTTTACTGAACAATCGTCAGTCTGTGGTCAGTTGGACTTGATCCAGACAAGAGTGAACATGTTGCGTACACTGATTGTCGACTGTCAAGGGTTTAACATTGGAGATAACAAATTTATATTTAAAGAAGTGGCCATCATCGATTGTTCCACTTTTTGGATATCGCAAGCTACCCATTTGGTGTTTAAACCACCTTATGCGTTTGATTTATTGTGTGATAAAGACCGTAAACAAACCCAGTGGATTGAAACTCATATGCAACTAGACTGGAAGCAAGGAACCATTTCATATAAGCACCTGGACATGGTCATGAAAGCCCACTTGTCTTCTGCCCATGTAGTATTTGTTAAAGGTAGTGAAAAACGTCAATGGCTACAACCATTTTTGGCGTCATACTGTCAATGTATCGATTTAATGGACATGGGCTGTCCCTCGCTGCAAACACTCATGGACCGCTGCCCCTGTGACAATATTACCCATAAAGCCCTGGCACAGGTGTGGCAATTGTTTCATTGGCTAACCACCAATGCCTGCTGGTAGTTGTTAAATAAAATTAAAACTGAAGGTTTACCTGTGAATGCCACCAGTGACATTTCTACAAGCGACGTGTAAACATCAACGTGATACCATGGAGAAAGGGGATGCTACCGATAAAGCGATTGGAAAGTTCTTTGTGTGCAAAAAGAAACTAGACAGTTTTACCGAAGAAGAATTATTGGCTCTTCCAAAATCATTCATTTATTACGTCGCTGCAAATGGCGTGAAAGATATCTGGCAACATGTACCAAAATCATGGACTCAAGACCCTGTGTTAAGTGAATTGCAACCATGTACGGATTATGATCACCATAAGCAAGTGGGTATGGCAAAAATACCCTCTATGCGACAGTGTGCTACTTGCCAGCTGGTCAAACTGTATCACGGTCATAAAAGTCAGTGTAAAGACTTTGTTTCCTCATACCACGGGTGTGATGAAGAAAAAAAGCAGCAACAACAAACATCATCCACAGAGGAGGAGGAAGATCAAACCTTTTTACCATCGATGGAAAAGGATATGCCAGACCTGTACTGGCAATGGCGTCATTGACAAAGTAATTCAATACTTAACTTTCGAAATCTACCTACCTGGTTATTATTTGTGTGGTCCTGGAACTTATCTTGAAGAACCTTTGCAGCGTGGTGATATACCTATTAATCCTTTGGATCGAGCATGCACCTTTCTTATCACCACAGTCATCCTGCATAAAGACGTGTAGCGGATAAAGTATCGTTGAAAAGCTAAACAACGTTTGACATCCTGTGATGTCTGAGTGGGAGAGAGGTTGGCAGCCCTCATTGTGATTAGTGCTATATAAGGAAAGTTAATGATGAGTGGACATGAACATTGAAAAGGATTGAGGAATTGGTATTTCTTTGTATTCTATTTTTGTATAGCTCAATTTGTTGTGAAATAAAAACAAGGTTTACAAGATCACAATGTCTTTTAATTTTAACAAGTAGTTCCGTGAAGAATTATACAGCCTATTTTCATATATCCCACTAATATTAATTGCCTCTATCAACATGCTAAATTTCAGATTGATTGCTGTAATAGATTCGTAGATATTGAGAACCGTCTGAATATTTCGGATGGTCGCCATGTTGGACTTTTATATATGTAGGGCTTAGAGTTATGTACTGTTACATGAAGGTTATTGTGTACGTGTAGTACTTAAACTTCAATCACATGATTAGGACACAAGAAGTAAAAAAGAGATTTTAAAATTTCGCACAGCTGCCATCTTGTGGTATGGAAACTATTGAAATAAATTAGATGCCAGTGGATTAACATTTGTTTAAGGATTTACTGTACCAAGTTTCACTGCATTTTGTTGGTTAAATTACGAGAAACGACTATGAGAATATTTATACTTCGCGTCGCCACCATGTTGGATTTGTGATCACCAGGTATTGAAAGTCCTATGGGTGAACTTATGTTCATAACCCCTTATGAACGTAAAAAAATTAAGTTTGATTGCTTTAGTAGATTCTAAACATTCCGGCTGGTCGCCATGTTGGATTGTTATATGTATAGGCCATATAGTCATGTTCCTTTAAAGGAAAATCATAGCGTAGGTTCATTATTCAAACTTTCACTTCGATCGCATGATTACGACACAAGAAATAAAAACTTAATTTAAAAATTCGCACAGCCGCCATCTTGAGGTTATGTAAACAATTGAACTAAATTTCATACCAGTGCATTACAATGTGTATAAACATTTGCTGTACCAAGTTTCATTGCGTTTGGATGGTTAAATCGCGAGAAACGTCTATTTAAAAGTCTCAACTTCGTTTGGCCGCCATGTTGGTTCTGTAGTTACCAGGTTCTCAAATGTCACATAAGTGAACTTCCAGTAGTTTCCTTTATGTCCATACAAAATTCCAGGGTGATATCTGTAATAGTTTCGGTGTTATTGAATGCTGGTGAAATTTTTCGCACAGCCGCCATGTTGTAATGGTGAGACGTAACATAATTTGAAGGGCACGGTCGGGGTCGCCCGGAATAGGGCTATGAACTTACAGAGTTTCATTTAAATCGCTCCAGCCGTTTAGATTTTATTAGGGAGGGACACACACACGAATCACACACACACGCACAAAAGGTGATCTCATAAGCCTATTTTTTCAAAATTGAAAATAGGCTAAAAATGGTGATAGTCATTTCTTCATTTTCATTTTTTCACACATGAATATTTACAATTTCCACTTCCCCCTTTTGCATTCCCCTTGTTTAGTTCACACATTCTGTACATTTTTAGCCTATTTTCAATTTTGAAAAAATAGGCTTATGAGATCACCTTTTGTCCGTGTGTGTGTGTGTGTGTGATTCGTGTGTGTGCCCCCCCATAATAAAATCTAAACGGCTAGAGCAATTTCAATGAAACTCGGCAAGTTCATAGCACTATTCCAGGCGACCCCGACCGTGCCCTTCAAATTTTGTTACGACTCACCAATCCAACATGGCGGCTGTGCGAAATATTTCACCAGCATTCAATATCTCCTAAACTATTAGCGACATTACCCTGACATTTTGTATGGTGATAAAGAGAACTAATATAAGTTCACTTATGTGACCTTTGAAAACCTGGTAACTACAAAACCAACATGGCGGCCAAGCGAAGTTGCGACTTTTAAATAGACGTTTCTCGCGATTTAACCAACCAAACGCAATGAAACTTGGTAGAGTATATATTCATATACATTGTAATGCACCGACCTCTAACTTCGTTCAATTGTTTACATAACCACAAGATGGCGGATGTGCGAAATATTTCACCGGCATTCTATATCTCTGAAACTATTACTGGTATCTCCCTGAAATTTTGTACGGAGATAAAGGGCACTACTGGAAGTGCAACTATAAGTCTTTCAAAAACCGGTTAACTACAAAACGAACATGGTGGCCAAGCGAATTTGAAAATTTTAAATAGTCCTTTCTCGCGATTTAATGTTCCAAACGCACTGAAATCTGGTACACGAAATATTTATACACATTATAATGCACTGGTATCTAATTTAGTTCAATTGTTTACATAACCTCAAGATGGCGGCTGTGCGAATTTTAAAATTAAGTTTTTATTTCTTGTGATGTAGTCATGCGACCGAAGTGAAAGTTTTAATAATGAACCTACTTAATAATTTTCCTTTAATGGTACATGACTCTATGGCCTATACATTTAACAATCCAACATGGCGACCATCCGAAATATTTAGACGGCTCTGAATATCTACGAATCTATTATAGCAATCAAACTGAATTTTATAATGTTCATAGGGGCTATGAACTTAAGTTCACCTATAGGACTTTAAATAACCTAGTGATCACAAGTGGGCCGATAACCTAGATGTTAGGCCCCTTAAAACAACAATTATCATCATCATGATCACAAATCCAACATGGCGGCGACGCGAAGTATAAATATTCACATGGACGTTTCTCGCAATTTAACCATCCGAGTGCAGTGAAACTTGGTACAGTAAATCCTCATACAAATGGTAATCCACTGGCATCTGATTTATTTCAATTGTTTCCATAACCTCAAGATGGCAGCTGTGCGAAATATTAAAATCTCCTTGTTACTTCTTGTGTCCTAATTATGCGATTGAAGTTTGAATACTACACGTACAAAATAATCTGCATGTAACAGTACATGACTCTAGGACCTTCATATGTAAAATCCAATATGGCGACCATCCGAAATATTTAGTCGGTTCTCAATATCTACGAGTCTATTACAGCACTCAAACTGAAATTGTGTATGTTGATAGTGGCAGTTAACATAAGTAGGATATATGAAAATAGGCTGTATAGTTCTTCACGGAACTACTTGTTTGTTGTGAAATAAAAATAAGTTTCACTAGATCACTATATATTTTAATTCTAAAAATGGTGATAGCCATTTCTTCATTTTCATTTTTTTCACACATGAATATTTACAATTTCCACTTCACATTTTTCTATATTCCCGTGGTTTAGTTCACACATTCTGTACATTTTTGTTGTGAAATAAAAATAAGGTTCACCAGATCACTATATATTTTAATTTTTAGAAATGGTGATAGCCATTTCATTTTTTTTCACACATGCATATTTACAATTTCCACTTTTCATTTTTTTACATTCCCTTGTTTAGTTTACACATTCTGTACATTTTTGTTGTTGTGAAATAAAAACAAGGTTTACCAGATCACATTGTCTTTTAATTTTAAAATGGTGATAGCCATTTCACTTTTTCACACATGGATATTTACAATTTCCACTTTTCATTTTTTACATTCCCCTTGTTTAGTTCACACATTGTGTACATTTTTTAAAAATCTTTTTCGTAATATACAAAAGCAAACATTTTACACTAAAATGTATTACTTATCTTATTTTTACTAAACTACAGTAGCCTAACATTATACATTCTACTTACAGTTTTTACAAAAAATATTACAATATAAAACACACTACAAATATTACAATATAGTGATCAATAGACTTAAGTAAAGTAATACTCGTCAATGCGACTGTTTCCCCAAGCAAGAGTATCAAATGTGTTTGTTGTCTTCATTACTTAAAGCAACTTTGTTCAGCAAATTGGTATGTAGTTGATGATTTTTACTTCTAAATACACACATTTTCTTATATAATACAGGTGGGTTACTAACTATACAGTTTTTATAATCACTTATATCTAACTCTTTACTAACAACATTCTTTTTCACTCCTTTTAATTTTTTACTACCACATTATCAATTGTCATATAGCTCTATGATTTAGATTTTGTGCCCACAAAGGTGTTTATAATAACACCAGCACATTCATCCTTAAATTTCACAAGAACCTTTTTGTTTACTACAGGTAAATGGTAAATATTATCCTCGGGATAGTCACTTGTATCAAACCTATTTAGCTCAGTTTTGATATCCTCATAAAAATCATCAGTTTTAAACTCATAAATAAAAGAATCTGTGTCTGTGTAGAGTAATTTAGCATTATCAAGATAGTTTTTCTTTACATAATCATAGTGAAATTCATACATAAGTGTTTTTGACAATTCCAGAATGGTGTAACCCACATATATAGGTTTGTTGTAAGTTACTTTAAGACGATTCATTTGTATTACAACTAAATCCTCATGAATAATTGAACAGCTATGAAAGATAGGCTTGCTTATTAAGTTGCTCGCACCATACCTTTTACCATCATTCTCCCACTTTGTTATCAGCTTTACATCAACTCGTTTATCAACATTCTCCATAGTCTTTCCATAAACAATATTATTTATGAGTTTATAAAAATCTTTTTCAAACGCGTTTGTTGACTGTGTTCTTAAATTATTGTTTAGATCAATATACGGTTTGAGCCATGCTGACTGATGAAATTGCAATACGCGATGAATTTTAGTTAATTTCAATCCATGCTGTAGACACTGTTTCAAGTTTTGATAATGTATTACATATTTACATTTATCATTTACATTAGCAATTAACATTTTTGTTCGTGATGTGATGTATGGAGATTTCATATTCTCAGGACACAATGGTAAATCATTATGATCATCATGTAACTCTTTAGGGTACTCAAGATTTACCTCTAAAATATATCCTTTATCATCGTTATCATTAAGAGTGTCAACATGTAAGACATCAATTTCAGGTTGTGTCAGCCAGCGAAAATCTTTCAGTGGTAGATATTGACTCATAGCCCAACCATATTGGTTATTTGCATCGAGGTAGACAATATACTTTGACTCTTCACAAGGGTTGTAGCTAGACATGTATTTATTATTCGCTTTAGAGTACCGCCCACTACATTGGCTTAATCCACCTCGAATTGATGATTTTATAAAATTGATCATGTCTATATCAGTCATTAATTCTAAATTTACTTTCGTTTATTTCAACATTGAACTGAAACTTAACCCAGGAGCTGTGAAATACTGACAAGGATCAAGGTCATAAGTTTTCATACAAACATTCCGAAAATTTTCAAAAACATCTGCTAATAATAACACATCTGTCTTCAAATATATGTCTGAAAATTCTCCTGAAGTTTGAATGTGGAACTGTGTCCATACACGTTGTGCATGCAAATATTCCTGATCACTGATATGACTTGTGTTTAAGGAACTGTAAAATGCATCTTTCGGTGGTAAAGAACACTCCTCAAGACGTTCCACACAGTTAATATATTCATAAGGGAATATACCCTTTGAACGAATCAAATTAAAATCATAGGAAAGACACGTTGAATTTCATGAAACTGATCTGATTTTAAATTAATAGCCAGCTTATCAAGACTACTTGACATAAAGCGGAATGAATCTAAAAATCTCAGTTTTATAGTTTTCTTATTGTCAATTTTGATGTATTTTGTGAACGATATGTATTGTTCTTTATTATTTGCAATCACATCAATTTTTACATCTGAAGCTCCAAATCCTTTAACGATAAAGTGGTTATCGTATTTGCTACCGTTATGTAGAATGACCGGAATCAATTTACTTACTCTATAATTTAAATTACATTCTTGGTGAGCAGCACCACGATATTTTCCTGTTAAATGGTCATGATCGCGAACCCTGTCTGTATATAAACATTCACCACATATAGAACAATTAGTTTCAGTTTCAAAATTCATTTGCTCTGATGAAGTTAGTGGCTCCATTGGAATGATCGTATTTAAAATGGAGGATATACGGATGGCATCTTTCTCAAGCCTTTCCATAAAAACGTTAGGTGCATCAGGTCCTCTATAGAGCTCAAACTTATTTTACGAGTCATCATAACTACATTTAATATAATATGCAAAGCTAAAAGGTTCATGAGTGTGAGTAGTGTTGGTAAAAGGTTGGGCTGGATTCGATGAACATGTATTAAATGGTTTTAGCAAAGCCTCGAAGTCAGCATATATATAAGAAATGGTACTCGTCATAGGAAAGCTGTTTCACATAATCCTTAAATTTTAGAATGTTATTTTTAGGAGCCGGTAATACCATACACACATGATTACATCCCCATTTTTGGTGTTGAATTAGTTGGTCCTCTTTCTGGAAATGTAGCAAACAACCATCACACAACCATTGTTTTTTGAAACCTGATTACTGACAAGTCTACTTAAATGTTTTATCCAACAATAGTGGGCGTTTTCACCTTCAGTTATGTACAGTAAATTTACATGAGCATCCTTTTTTCCTGAGTATAATATAGAGGACCTACTATACTCTTATTTTCAATTCCATCAACATTAATACTTACATTGTTCAGCTCTTCAAAACGTTGAATGTCTTTTATCGTCATAGGAAATTCTATTTCTTTTAAATCTAACACTGAAGAATAGTGAGGATAGGATGATGTTCTCATCGCGTCCCTCACTGCTGGATGGAGAGCTGAAGTTACAGCCCACGCAAGACAAGCGTCATCATTATTCAAAACGTTCACAACAGCTTTCTTTCGTTTGATCCATCCTGGCAAATCAATGTATGATTATGCTCGAAGGGGGTTGTATTTATTCAGGTTGGTTTCTAAATAAAGTACTTCAACCATCGCCCAACCTGACCCCCTTTCCTGGAACTCTTCACTCTTCACAATGATAGCACTTGAAATATTTTGATATATATCACTAATATTAGTTGATTCGCTATCAATTATGTTTTTTTGTATTAAAGGATTTGATATCCGTAATTTCACCTTCGCTCCCAGTTTTTACATAGAGTCCAAAAAGTTCAAAATTCATTTTAATTGTTTTATGCTCTAATAAAACATTACCTCCCAAGCCAAACACAGTAGGTTGACAATTTTTAAAAATAATTCAATACTTTGAGTTTTTTCTTTACTATAAAGTCTATAACTAGCAATTCGACTTTTAAATGCACTACCAATTTGTTGAATATTTCCAGAATTTCTTTCATGGCAAGCGTTATTTTTATGATGAATACTGCGTAAATGTCCATGAATGATTGAAGAAGGTATATCAATATTACATACATCACAATGTGTTATCGAAGGTTCACCATTCTTCTTTGTTTTTTTTTGCATAACTATTTTCACAATCTTGAGATCGTTTACGCTTTTGAGCATCACATTCGTTTAAAGGTTCCATGCTAGTTGATGGTTTTACAGATTTCATCTCCTGTTGTTCTCCATGCACTTCAACCATGTGGGATTGATATCGCTTTACAGCAGAAAAACCAAGATCACAAACTGAACATGAGAAAGGTGATGAACGGACATGCTTTAAATGTACATGTCGTGTAAGACTATCTTGTCTGTTAAATGTGGTAGCACAATGATTGCACACAAACATTTTAATGTTATGTTTAGCATTTGCATGCCGTTGAAGGTTGCCAGGTCCTGAGAATTGTTTCCTACAGTCACCACACTTGAACATGATGTTCACTTTCGAATTTACCTATAAAAGAAAGAAATTATAAATGTTAATAAAAGATAAAACAAAGTACAATATAAATAGTTTAATTACATTCCAGTCAGTGGTCATAGCAGGGTATTTAAATCGATCATATGTGAACTCCTAGCAAGTCTAACTTCATGTAGTTCTAACTGGGGGTCTGTATATACCACTGTCACTGACACTTAGCGGTGTACATTGGAACTTGATAGAGTGATAGAAACCAGCGGTTGCCAGTTAAGTAAGCTAGGTGTGACGTCATAGCCAGTCTTAAAGCAAGTCTAAACTTGTAGAACATGTCATGTGATAGAAACCAGCGATCGCCAGTTAAGTGAGCTAAGTGTGACGTCATAGCCAGTCTTAAAACAAGTCTAAACTTGTAGAACATGTCATATGATAGAAACCAGCGGTCACCAGTTAAGTGAGCTACGTGTGACGTCATAGCCAGTCTTAAAGCAAGTCTAAACTCGTAGAACATGTCACATGATAGAAACCAGCGATCGCCAGTTAAGTGAGCTAAGTGTGACGTCATAGCCAGTCTTAAAACAAGTCTAAACTTGTAGAACATGTCACGTGATAGGAACCGGCGATCGTCAGTTAAGTGAGCTAAGTGTGAGGTCATAGCCAGTCTTAAAACAAGTCTAAACTTGTAGAACATGTCACGTGATAGAAACCAGCAGTCACCAGTTAAGTGAGCTAAGTGTGACGTCATAGTCAGTCATAAAGCAAGTCTAAACTTGCAAAACATGTTACGTGACAAGGTTAAGTTAGGTTATGTTAGGTGAACTGAGGTTAAGTCTTTAAATATTCGCTATGTCACTGACACCTAGCAATGAACATTCAGACTTAATAGAGCGGTAATCAAAATCTAACCTACAAAATTAGCTTTTTACACCATGGTCAAGTAGTTCCAACTTTTGACTGCTAAATGTACCATTTTCACTGACATGTAGTGGTGAACATTGGAGAATATCACTCTAACTGTTTAAAAGTTATTAGAGGGGCACTTACCTTTTTATAATTTATCAACTGCTGCCACTGAATGAACAGATTGTAGGAATCTGGTAACCTACAGGTATCCCATTGTCTGTAAACAAATCAATCAATCAATAAACACATTCCAATCAATAACTTCAACATCAATTAGTAATATAAGACTACAATCCATTAATAATAAGTACTTACCTTGCAAAATAATTTAATGATTTTCTACCAAAAAGGCTTTTTTTACAACTCTTGAGCAGTAATAGAGCACTGTTCACTCAAAGCGAGTAATAAAGCCTGACAGTAGGGAAATATATGACACCTCTCTTATATAAACTCTCATCGCTCGTGTCAGCAGTTTTTTGCAGATCATTGCAATTCCTTTCCCAATACAGCTGAGAGTCCAAAGTACACTAGGAACACCTGTGTGGTATCCAATTACTGCTGAATTTGCATGATCTTCACCCATTGTCTTGATCAACACCTGGGGTTTCAAATTACTGTAGCGTCAGTCATAGCAACAGCAGTGTGCGCTCTCTGCCATGTCAGCAACATGACACCGGAAGGAACACCTGTGTAATATCCAATAACTGCTAACTTTGCATGATCATCACCCATTGTCTTCATGAACACTTGCAGTTTCAAATTACTGCAGCGTTAGTCATAGCAACAGATCTGCGCGCTCTCTGCCATATCTGTAATATGACACAGGAAATAACAAGTTAGTTTACTGAACATACCATCTCCACAGTTTTAACAACTTAAGAACATGTATTATTCTCTTTCAACTACAAAGGACTCGTTAGAACACATCCATCCACCAAGTTAGATCCCTTGTATGTTCACATGTATTTCGTCACTTTCCTTTCATATCGTTATCACATTATAGTAGTGGGGGACTGGTGAACAACGTCAGTTCAACACACTGCTTTACACGCAAAATGTAGTTAGGCCCTTTGACATAATTTAAATAAATTCATGGGCCAGTTCGTAGGAACCAGGCCAAAGGGACCGGTCCTAAGGGATGAGTCCAAAGGGACTCATCAACAAGGACTCATCCACAAGGACTCGTCCACGAGGACCTGTCAACAAGGACTCGTCAACAAGGACTCGTCCACAAAGACCTGTCAACAAGGACTCGTCCACAAGGACCTGTCAACAAGGACCCGCCAACAATGACCTGTCAACAATGACCCGTCGACAGGGATCCACTCCTCCACCCCCACCATCTTACAAAAGCCATGAGTGGGCATGCGTAAAAACAGAAACAAGCATGTCAATTCATAGTGGCTATCCACCGTACACATGTCTCTTGTGTAGAACAACGTTTAATTTCATATTGGCATTCAAACTCTCACATGTTGCACTTGGAAAGCGAGATTCTCTCAGAAAATACAATTTCACCCCCTAGTAGGGGTAGGTTTTATTTTGGGGTTGAAATATGTTGTCCATTGGAAAGGGGGTGTCAGCCCGAGTTCAACGACACCTCATTTGTTAATATCCAACCATGCCTTCGAGAGATATCGCGTCGCCGCCATCTTGTGTGGAGGAAAGTGGAGATGGAGGCATTAGAACTCTCACAAATACACTACTCATAATGATTCCGTTACCGCTGTGTCGGGTGGGATTTTATGCTACCCTTGCGTAGGCCTAGCATGTGACATCTGGTATCCACCTTCGGAAATAGGTGACAATGTCAGTATAAAAATGCAACTTTTAACATCTCATAAGTTCGCCACGTATTAAGTTATCAGAATGATCCTTAAATATCAATGTGTTTCAAACCACACAAATTCATTATACAATACTACAATAATTATTTTATAACAAACAGGGTTTCAAAGTCTTTCCACTCTAAATGTCACCCTCCAAGCCTGGGTAGTTTAAAGCCTCTTCCCCCTGGCCCTTCCTGTATACAATGGGGCTGTAACACAACACTTGTTACCCCCTCTTGCCCTTTTTCCTTTTCTTTCCAAGCAGTAGCACGTGGCTTCAAATACAATAGTGCCGTCTCAATGACCTGCACAACACATATGATCTAACTCAACTGTATGCAAGACGGAATATGGAATTGTTTAAGCATTTATTCCTATCCTTAGGATATTAATAGCTGGCCTCAACAGGTCCATTTACATTTATAAGAAGGAACGAGATTCATCAAACACATGTCGAATTGGAATAGCCGGCATCTTTTTGTTAAAGAACACGGTCAGGCACCACTTCCTGCCGTCCAAATTCACTCCCAGGAGCTGAATTAATTCACAATAGCTAGTTCTCGGTCGATATCAGGTGTCATGCTGAGGTGTCCATTGTTATCCTCCCATGCACCACTGGATTCGAACGTTTCATAGCAATACTCAGAGCTAGGGTTTCCTTCACTAAATACGCTCTGGCAACAATAATATCTCTGTATGCCCTTGGCTATACGAGATTTCACACGTCGATTAGACTACCTGGCTCCCATGACCATTGTGAGATGATCCCGTCCTTTAATTAGTAAGATAATCTCTATCAATTACTCTTATAAGCTTATTCATCAAGCTGCGATTCAATTCACTATTAAACCCTTCCAGTTCCTATTCTTGCATATTTCTTTATCCATTATAATAATATAGTCTGATATTAAATTCCTTTGCTTAGCCCATGACGTAATACTACTGCTTGGATACACAAGTATTCCAACTTAGCACATATGTTTTGCTTACAAACATTCTCCCAGATGTGTATTCATTTATTATTATTATTACTGACATAAATTTCCCCTGTACCGACACAACGTAACCATATTTATATAATCAATAACCGAACATCCGTGTTCGTTACGTTAACTTTCTATTTAACTCAATTGCCATTTTACATTAGTGGTAACGATTTATCCACTCAATGATGCACAAAGACATCTCATCTTGACTAAAATCAATACAACATTACTATCTGAAGGTTCTACCTCCCAAAATTGACTCTTATTGGCATATTCTACAATGTTGACGTCACTCAACATACAGTGGACTACATTCGCTACAAAATCATGTTTTTGGGTACTTACATTGGCTAATCTGGTGGCTCCGACCATACATTTTCTCCCTTAATGCCTGCCATCATTTGCAAGTTAGCAAGGCATTATTTCACTTTTCACACACATTTTACATAATTTTTGCATTACAAAACACACTGCACTTTGCTTCTCCATGTCGAAGCTGTCGCTTCCCTTTTCACAAAACACGTTATATCAATTATTACACTGGTAATTTTACATATATTTAAATGACCATCACTAAAATCACACGATCACTATGTACATTTCTTAATGGTTGACCCTTCCTTGCAGAATTTCAGAAATGCAGGCGTTGAAGATCTGTCCTACACGAATATCCCGCATCTCGTTCGAAAGTCTCGATACTCTGCCTGATGATTCCTAGCGGTCCCCAATCTGTCTATCAATTTCTATCCTTAGATAATTTCCCGATATAGCATATATTTGCTTCCACCTCGTCCTGAGCATTAATTACAGTGGTATCCCTGCGAAATTTCATCCCTCGTATAACAAAGTTTATACCTGCACCGTTCGACATCCTATTATTATGTCTAACCAATAGCTTATATATTGCGCTCGTCCATTGTACATTGTACTTGTACAATTACCACTTTCAAATGTCCTTCGGCCGAACTTACAGTCTCCTTGAATGATCTGCTTATAACAAAGCCTCGGACAGTTCCACGTACATTATTATGATACCACATAATATCTCCTCGTCATGAGGTACGATTTCCTAATATGACATTGTCTTAAAATGTACACCACACGGTACATTTACTGCGTACTCAATAGTAATCACTTGTACTGCCGACTGTAAAAGTATGGCACGACTGTCCTTATTACTTGTTCTAACTAGTGCGTTATACTGCACGGTTACTATGTAGATCGTTAAATATGTCAGAGTGCGCGCGTCCCCCTCCTGGACTCCGGCAACGTGCGCTCCGCACTAGCGTATGGTTCAACTGACCTCGACTGCTCGTTCCACTGACCTTATATCTGTTTGGAGACGAAAAATAGGTCTAAAATTTCCTTGGAGCTTCATCTCCTCTATCCGTGTTTCTCTGGTCTTGAAATAACGTTTTCCTGGTCTATTTTGCCTCGCTGATCACATATCCGCCTGTGTGTCCGAGGATCGATCGGCCAATTAATTAATATTAATTGCCTCTGCCAGCGCGTCCCCACGCCGCGTCATTGGTTTTTCCCCGAAGACATGGTCAGATTCTGGCGCTGGCCTCATTCCCTCAGTGTCATTGCGCGTTACATTAAATCTGCCTCGATTTCAATGTTTGACGGCTTGATAATTAGCCTCATGGCAATACATTCACATAGGTGCGATCCTCATGTCTCTGAGTTACTCCATTCCCGAGTAATCATTAAATTTTTCTAGCATCTTCTCACCCCGCTGGACATCTCCTTATGTGTCGGGGATTCACTTGCCCATATATTACTGTCCTGCCTTGTCTCAGAGAGCATAAATAGATCCTAGTGACTGGCATGGCTCCACGAAACCACGCCTCTATTCCAGGCTCATTTGCAATCTGTCAAGAGTTCCAACGCTCTGCACTAAGTCCAGAATTGTATGCCTCCTACAGCCCAATACTGCCGTATTCTGCTAATATTTTCTACATTATATTAACAAATAATGTCAGAATTTGTTCATATCACAACAGTGATTTAATGTGTCCTTTCTCTAGGGGTTTTATAGCTTAAACTCCCTCAAAAGATCTTGTGTTCGTTTCTTGCTTGTATCTCTAGTCTGTTCTCATTTATCCCAGAGATCCAGTTTTGACACCAGTCAGCCTACTACCGTTGGGTTCAGTATTTATAGAATGCTTAAAATATGTATTTATGTAAAAAAAAAATACCTACGAATCCGAGCCTAACTTATAACGTTTCGCATGCGTTCTTGTGATCAGTGGCTTTTGGGCAGCAGCACAACCATAAAAACCGAGTCCTATCGCTTCTCAACGAATCTTTCTGCCGTTGACCTCTGTGCTTGACCTGCAAAGGAAGTCATCTGCAATAGTAGACAAGGATGCCGGACGCTTGGTTCGTACAGTACGCATTAGAGCTCGGCGCGATCCCTTTGACTTCCTACCAGAGCGATGATTGGGTTCAGTGCTTCCCTGACGTTTCCACTTCACAATAACGTCGCTAACCCTGGACTTGGGTACATTTAACTACTGTCAAATCTCTCTGACGGATTGCTCCAACTTGTGAGCCCTACAATCAAGCCCCGTTTTAACTCGCTCAGTTCTCTCCGTTGAATCATGCTGACAGAGAATACGTCCATGATGATGACGCATCGTGCCTGCACTTATTGATGTATAGCCTGATGTCAATGGAGACCTTTGGTCACTCTGAAATTGTAAAGTTTCGTTGGCGCAGCATTGTTCGGAGGTTATTGCTAGAGCCCTGCACGGATAAACAAAACGTTATCCGCATCCGCCCCGCATCGTCACGTTTGTTATCCGAATTAGAATAATATTTTCAATTATATAAAATATTAAAGCAACATATTTAGTTTTGAGGAGAGAGCCGTTTCCTTAGGCTATGTGTGTCACGTTCCATGTTTAAAATGACTGTTATACAGCCAGATTTGCAAGCCTTTCCTGTTCGGAGTGTTAATTATTCTTAATGACATAATTTAAATGAGATTAGCTTAAATCATCATCTTACATTTGTCATGAAAAAAAAACATTACGGAAAAAAATGATATGTAGGTTTGAATAATGAACCTACGCATTAATCATCCAACAGTACATAACTCTATGGTATACTTATATAAAAATCCAACATGGCGACCATCCGAAATATTTAGATGGTTCTCAGTATCTACTAATCTATGACAGCAATTAAACTGACATTGTGTATGTTGATAAAGACTATTTATATTAGTTCACCTATGGTACTTGATGAGCACAATTCCAACATGGCGGTGACGCGAAATTTTAATGAACGTTTCCCGCGATTTAACCATAAGAGCGCAGTGAAAATTGGTACCGGTACGGTAAATGTTTATACAAATTTTAATCCACTGGCATCTAATTTATTTCAGTTGTTTTTATAACCTCAAGATGGCGGCTGTTCAAAAGCTCTTTGGTTTTATTTCTTGTGACCTAATCATGCAATTGAAGTTTGAATAATAAACCTACGCAATAATCTTCATCTAATAGAACATAACTGTATGGCCTACATATACACAAATCCAACATGGTGACAATTCTAAATCCATGGATTTTTTTTTAGTTTTGGCACCAATGCTTCAGTACCAAGTTGCAACAATGTTGGGCGCTGCCACTTTTACCGACGGTTGCTGCCCTGCATCCCCTCCCTCAGAGCACATGACCTCGCCCGTCCTCACCACCGCTAGTGCGCAGTCGCGCCTGTTAGATGAGTAGTGTGAGACCAGCGCTCGCGAAAGACAGTAGCAATGTTTTCCAAGCAGGAGCAGAGAACGTGGATAAATATTCAGTGCGCTAGGGGTCGCAGTGCTAAACAGTGTCACCGAGTATTGCAGGAAGCGTACGGTGCAGCTGCGTTACCGTTCAGAACGGTAGCAAGATGGGTTGCAGCCTTTCGAGATGAGCGCGAACGTGTGGAGCACATGCCTCGATTTGGTCACCCACCAGTAAGTGATGACAATGTACAGATGGTGTCCGCGTTAGTAGAGGTGGATCGGAACGTAACGATTCGTCAATTAGAGCAAGATACCGGACTGGCTCATTCAACTGTCCTCCACATCCTGAAAGACTTACTGAAAATGAGGAAGATTGCGTCCAAATGGGTTCCGCATGACTTAACCGACATGCACAAATGGCTGCGATATGACGCTTGTCGTATGCACTTGCAGCGTTATGAGTGCGAAGGAGAGGCCTTCTTACGGCTTATCATAACCATTGACGAGACGTGGGCCAGATCTTATGAGCCACTAAAACGCCAATCGAACGAGTGGCGGCACCACGGATCACCACGGAAACAAACAGTTCGACTAACCCCCACCAATGTGAAGGTAATGTTGATTCTTGCCTATGATTGGGATGGTGTGATCATTCACCATACTGTTCCCCGAGGGCAAACCGTTAATGCGGCGTATTATTGTTCGTTTCTGCAAGACCATCTCCAAGGAGCTCTGAGAAGGAAACGGCGCCACCGCATGGTTACACCACCCATCGTTCTGCATGACAATGCTAGGACACACACAGCAGGCGTTGTGTCGGCATTGTTGGATCGCTGGGGCTGGGAGGTCCTCTTGTTACCCCCATATTCTCCCGACATCAGTCTCTGCGACTATGATCTCATCCCGAAGATGAAGATGACAATGCGCGGGGAGCGCTTCCGTACCATTGAAGACGTTAGGCCGGCTGCCGAGTGCTCTCTTCGAACCATCAATAGATTGGGCAGTACCAACGGGATCCAACGACTTCTGCATCGCTGGGAACACGTTGTACGCAACGGTGGGGACTACATCGAGGGCCTGTGAAACTTGGAACCATCTAAGTGAGTTATTAATCCAGTTAAAACTAAGGTGCCAAAACTAAAAAAACAACCCATGTATTTGGACGTTTCTCAATATCTACGAATCTATTACAGCAATCAAAGTGAAGTCAAAGTCAAAGTGAAAGGTCGTGTTTTTCCCGAGCTCTCAGGTGTGCTGAAATGGGTTGTTCTCTGGAGTGTTATCGGGCGAGGATCGGACTGTGGTATGCGAAGGGTAGTCGGGATTTCCGGTGTTTGTGTGTGCGTACGGGACCTAGCAACTTGTGATTCATAGCCCTAGTGATAGCTGCATTGCTAGTTATTGGTGGAGTGGAAGTGAATCCAGGGCCTGTTACTCCAAATGTGAGTCAGGCAAATGATCCAGTGGCAGCTTTAAAGTGTCGAACGTGCAGTAAAACATTGAAGAATGGTGTTGAGTGTGGTCTATGTGAGATATGGTTTCACTTCGGCTGTATTAAGGTCAAGAAGGAGGATTGTGATGTCGGAAATTGGTTTTGTAAAGTATGTGATACGCCGGACTGTTTGAGGGTGCAAATCAAAGCAAGGGATCAAATAATACAGGAACTTAGAGCAAAGCTTCGTGAATCAGAAGAAACGGTGAAGGATGTGACTGAATGGCTTTCTACTGGGATCAGTGTGGAAGAGGGCGTGCAGGAGCAAACTGAGGATGACGTTATCATAATGGGTGATTCTATGATACGATGGAGTGCGAATATCTCGAGGAAATCAGGTGCGAAAGTGCGGTGTTATCCGGGGATTAAAATTGACCAGCTTGCCCAACAAGTGGAAGAAGCAAATGTAGAGGACTGTGACAAAGTTAAAGTGTTGTTGCTACATGTTGGGACGAACGATTTGAAGAAGAGGGCTACAGCTGATTACATCATGGGGGAGCTCTACGAACTAGGCAGAAAAGCTAAAAGAAAGTTTAGAAATGCAAAAATTGTAATGAGTGGCATTGTTCGGCGGGGGGATGTTCCGTTAAGGCGAGTTAAGACTGTAAATGACCGCATGGACTGGGTATGTGCACAACTGGGATTAGTGTACGTAGAAGCTGACTGCTGGATTGGTGGCCGTGACTTCGCCCGAGACGGGCTGCATCTAAATCGACGGGGCGCTTTCAACCTAGGGAGCCTACATGACAGGGTCATCGGTTCATGCCGGATTTTGTGAGGAGGAGCAGGTCCAGAGGTTGCCAGCCGATGGGAACAGGAGGAGCTATTTCGAGATATTTGCTGCGGAGATAAGACTCTAAGATTACTGCAGGTTAATTGTCCGAGTTTAGGAAATAAATTAATTGAATTTTGGAATCTTGTAGAGACGTATTCTCCGGACATTGTCATTGCAACTGAATCTTGGTTATATGAGGACATAAATAGTAGCGAAATAATTCAAGGGACTTACGAAATATACAGAAGGGATCGGGGGAAGCGAGGTGGTGGGCTATTTATTTGTGTGCGCAAAAATATAGCTAGTTTCTTAAAGTGGGCTGATATGGATCATGAAATGTTATGTGTACAAATTTCGGACAAAGGAAATAAATTCTCTCTTCAGGTGATAGGGGCGTATAGAGCACAGAAAGATAACTTTTCTCTCCTCGAAACACTGTATGATAAAACTTGTACCGGTAATGCTATGAAAAAGAGCATAATAATTGCTGGAGATTTAAACCTCCCCAAAGTAGACTGGTCTGGTGAGTCAACTAGCTGTGGTCAAGCTCAGAGCGCTGCAAATAAATTCTTAAGGGAGGGGGGATTTTCCCAAGTAGTTGACTTCCCAACTAGAGACAATAATACCTTAGATGTTTATCTCGTAAGGCCTGTAGAGCTGTATATTAACTGTCTGAAAGTACCAGGAATTAGTGACCATTCTGGGGTTGAATTAAATATTAGATATGGTGACATTACAAAATTAGACTCTGATGTAGCAAAAAAGATCATATTCGAGTATCGCAGGGCGGATCAGGGCAAGTTTCAGGGGTATTTGAATGAGATATTTGTAGGATGGGCATCGGAAGGAAATCACATTAATATCCTGTGGACTAACTTTTTGAAAATTTTAAATAGCGCTGTTGATAAATTTGTCCCATTAAAATTGCTGAAACAAAACCCAGATCCTGAGTATTACACACGAGAAATTAGGAGTCGAAAACGGAAAATTAGGAAATTATACAATAAAAGACATGATAGTGACAAGTATTTGTTGAAATTTAAGTCCTTATCAAGAGAGCTCGTCTTAAAAAAGAGGGTTGCTCATGACAGTTATATGCAAGGTTTACTTGGTTCGGGAGGTGATGGGTGGAAAAAAAATACAGTTATGTTAGGAGAAGAAAGGGAAATTCAAATAATTTGTCGATGATAATGTCCGGTGACGGTAAATTAATTACAGAGAAACAGGCCATTGCTAATGAATTAAATGTCTTTTACGGTAGTGTGTTCAATAAATCCAATAGCTGTGTGTTGGACCTTAACGATGAATCAGGGGCTCCCCTGTTCGAAATAAACCAGTCAGCAATTGTAAAGCTAATACAAAAACTACGTTTCAATGTATCAAAGGGTCCTGATAATATTGTAAGTGAAGTACTTAAACTAGGAGGTAGGGCCGTGGCACAATACTTGGAGGTGATGTTTAATGTGTCCATAAACAATGCGCAAATCCCAGATGACTGGAAAAGAGCTACGGTACTCCCAATATTTAAGGGAGGAAGCAGACTTGAATTGGGCAACTACAGGCCGGTTAGCCTTACGTCCATCGTTTGTAAACAGATGGAGTTTCTCATTTGCGACTACTTGAGGGAACAGTGGGAAACATTATCATGGTTTAATGATAGACAACATGGATTTCGGAAAGGTTACTAATGCGAGAGTCAGATGCTATCACTTTTTCAAGACATTTGCGAATCGTTAGACCATGGAGTTTCAATCGACGCCGTGGTTATAGATTTTGCGAAGGCATTTGATGTCGTGCCGCATGACATGCTACTCCATAAATTAGCTTCGACGAAGATTGATAGAAGAGTAATTTTATGGATCCAAGAATTTTTGACGGGTCGTTCCCAGAAAGTGAAAGTCGAAGGCATATTCTCAGATGAAATTACCGTAACGTCGGGTATCCCTCAGGGCAGCGTAATCGGAACTTCGTTATTTTTGGCGTTTATAAATGACTTACCAAAAGGGATTCGCAGTGACTGTCGATTGTTTGCGGATGATTGTGTAATATATCGAAAGATACATGACTCACAAGACAATGCAGTGCTTCAAGAGGACCTGAACCTGGACTATAAGTGGGCGATTGTAAATAAAATGAAAATAAACACAAGAAAATGTAGTTTCTTAAAAATAGGGAAAGTGCGAAGGAAGGATTTTCAATATAACATTGGCTCGGAAATACTTGTAGAAGAAGATTCTTGCAAATATTTGGGCGTTCACGTAAGGAATGATATGAAATGGAGTAGTCATGTAGGATATGTAGTTTCAAAAGCTTACACATCCCTGCATTATGTAATGAGGGTATTAAAAGAAGTAGTACCTCTGCTAAAGAATTAGGCTATTTGTCACTTGTAAGACCTATTCTGGAATATTCCTCGGCGGTTTGGGATCCATATCAAGTAGGGCTCATCACTGAGTTGGAAATGGTACAAAGAAAGGCCGCTAGATTTGTGCTCAGTGACTTTAATCCCAGGAGCAGTGTGAGCCGTATGTTAAAGAAACTTGGGTGGGAATCACTGGAGGCTAGGAGGATGAAATCTAGACTCTGCGCTATGTACAACACGTATACAAATCAACCAGCATGGGGTGAGCTTAGCAAACGATTGGGAAAGCCCACTTACATGGGTAGGAGCGATCATCCTTTCAAAGTTAAGGGCCGACCACAGCGAACAAATTATGGTAAATATTCTTTAGTAAACCGTGCCATTGATAACTGGAACTCTCTACCTGCCGCAGTCTTAGAGCCTTTTCCCAAACATATAGGTGTGTTTAAGAAAAGACTGACTATTTGTGTAAATACTCCAGTTTAATTGTTGTATAATTGTTATTGAATTGTTATGTATAATTATTTATTTGTTATGTATATCCAATTTGCCACCGGGGAACACACCCCCCATTGCAAATACATGAATGAATGAAATTTTGTGTGTTGATAGAGGCAATTGACATAAAGAGGATATATGAAAATAGGCTATTTAGTTCTTGACGGAACTACTTGTTAAGATTTGGATCTGATGATGCTCCGTGACGAACGAAACATGCCATTCCTTAGTTTTCTCCATCTGCAATAGTCCATAACAATGTACTGTAGCCTATATTGTACAGTACATATCTTTATCACAGGTAATTTATTCCAGGCTTTTTTTTCTCACATATTCCAGTAATTTGAAATATATTGTGTTGTCTGCCTGAATGTTACAATATCAATTGAATATTAATGGGTCATGCCTATTAAGTTGCTCATACATCACAGGGGACCACACGCCAAACGTTTATCTATCCTCTATCTTCTAGTCTTCTTCTTCTATTTGTATAAAAATCTATGTTTCGGGATAGTCTGTCTGTATGTCCCCTATGCGTTCTTATACCATTCGTCCGATTGCGATGAAATTTGTGTGAGTTGTTGTGTGCATTCCAGGGAAGGTTTCTGACTACAAATTATTACTTATGTAACACAAAAGGGTGAGGAACTTAACAGGAACCCTTAAATCCCACAGTAACCCAGGTGTGAGACTCATCGCGAGGTGACATGTCCTGACATGAATGTCTCAGGACAGCCTAATGCATAAGGACCGGGGCACCAGACAGAATGTTGTTTATCCAAAGGCACTTCAGCTCTTATCTTTGTTGGGCTGGCTGCGTGGCTCTGCGGTAACGTTCTCGCCTGCTGTGACCAAGATTGCAGGATCGTATCCTAGCGCAGCCAATTGGCATTTGAGGGTGCGCAAATGCGAGGGGGCCGTGTCAGTAGATTTACTGTCTTGTTAAAGATCCCCTTCGGGCCAAAATTCCGTCACCCCAGTGTCTCTAAAAGCCGCAGGGACTTAAAACCAATAACATTATTACAAACTTCCTGTCTGTCTTTGATTGGCATTGCAACGCATGCCGGGTATAGATATTAATACCGTATTTACTCACCTATAGTACCCCCCCCCCCCTCATTTTTGAGAGCCAAAATACAAAATTCTTGGAAATCGCTTATTCATTAATTATTGAGAGTCAATTCTTGGAAATTGACGAATTCTTAAAAAAAAAAAAAAAAAAGAATCCTAACTAAAATTCATCCTCTTTTATGACAAATATTTTTCTTGTTACATTAGTTGAGCTGTGTATCCAATAGAAGGTGCCACACTATTGGCCGAGTAGAAGCCCCAAGTTTAATATCCGGCCAATGAAAGTTATGGTTTCATATCTTGCCTGCATTCTTTTGTTTTGTGTACAAAGATGTATTGCCCTTCGAAATGGTGTTCGTAGCAGCTTTTTCACAGTTTTAACACATTACATTTGTTGGAAGAACTGTCGGCGTTTGTGTGACATGTTATTGGTATATTAATGTAAAACATGTGAATAATATGTACTCGGTTGTGTTTACTAATGTTAGTGAGATGTGATTGTCCAGGGTCATCACTCGTTCCCTAATTGATGCATGTTTAAATAAAAATAAAGTTTGCATTTCCATGTCTGATACTTTGTTCATTCCATTCTATTTCTTTGATACTAAGATTTTTGCTAGGCAAGGGATAGTAGTGAAAGTCATTCGAGGGTAGGGAATAGTGGTGGACAAGTGAGGTTATGGCAGTCTCATAATGGGCTGATTAAAGATGTAAACCTCGTATATTTTGATTAAATATATCCTAGGCCTACTATGTAGCAACAAAATATAATAGCTTATTTTTATTATCTCTCTTTTTCCCAAAATAATGGATTTTTGCGAAGTTTGCGTCTATAGTACCCCCCCCCTCTCAATTTCAGAACTAAAAATTTAGAAAAAAAAAGGGGGTCCTATAGACGAGTAAATACGGTATATAAAATAGGTGGATTGGATTTTCACGGCACTTCATATAATTATTGCATATAGTTTTCCAGAAAAAACAAAGTAATGGGAACCCCTTGTGTATCCATTTTTCCCTCTTCTTATACTGTACAGTAAATCATCCCTTTACTCACCAGGAATGGAATGCAATGCCTTACGTCATTAAAGTTATGGTTTAACTACCCAGGTGTTCCAGCTTCACAATGCATAGGAAGTATTACATATTCTGTGGCTACATAAATCGTCCAGTCAATGGCAGGGAACGTCGTATGACTTCAAGTAATTACATGTAGCTTTTTGGGTGTGGAAGGGGAAGAGGAGAAAGCTCTTGTCGACACATCTGGTAGCCTGCCATCATTCACTCTTAATTAATCGCGCCTAGGCTCAGCTTCGCTCCTTTTAAACGTCTTCTCTATCCCCCTCTTGCGTCATTCGTCACCTGTCGGCACAAATGCCCTCTGTTAAACAGAATAAGGTTAACACCGCGCACATTACAGAAAGAAACGACTTCGTCTTGAATAAAATACAAACTATTTGGGAGTTCTTCTTGGGAGTCAGTTGGATACATCTGAAAGATTTCATTCAAATCTGGTGGATATTTTTGAAAAGTATCTCGCTATAATTTTCGCGATTGAGAAACGAATGCCGCATATCCTGGTTTCGCTAGCGTTTGTTATTAGTAGCATTTGGAACCTTGGGGTACACAGCGGTGACGGAGTACAATGTTCACATAAAAATCACTGTTAAGCTGTTGTTTCATTTAAGGGGCACACAAAGCTATACATTCGTCGCTATGGCATCCTGCTTACCACTCGGCAGAATATATCCGCCCATTGCGCACTCGGTGGGACGAATAGGAAGTTTTGCCAGAATGGCTTTGGGACGGCAGATATGGCTGACCATCAGCCAGACAACGACGCGCCACGTTCTTAGTGGCTGTATGTATACATATAAACAAACAAACACATTGTCTGATAACCTGTGTTATTGTGGTAGAAGTAGTAGTAGTAGTAGTAGTAGTAGTAGTAGTAGTAATAGTAGTAGTTGTATTAGTGTACTGCAATTCACGTTAGGATTGGGAAGTAAGCAGCCGTGGTCTTAAGTTATGAACCATCCCGGCATTTGCTTGGAGTAGGGGTGGGAATGGATCCTACTGCTTCTCAATTTTGCCTCACGAGGTTGAGTGTACCCCACTCCAGCCCTCAGACCAGAATTAAGTTTCTTGGCAGAGCTGAAATCGAACCCGGACCTTAGGGGTGGCAGCCAAGAATGTTAGCCACGATATGACAGTGATTACACAGGCTACTGGAACTGCGTCGTATCCTACCCGCGCGACTGTGCATGTCAACAGTGTAAGCTGACATGTAAACAAACAATAGTTTCCACTCTTATCTCAAACGGGTATTACACCTCAAGATCTCTCGAACGAACATCCTGTTTATATCTCAGCTCCGAATATAGACCTACTGTACTTTTGCGCAGACATTTTCTGATCTAATGGAGCTGAGTCATATCTTACCGCGCAACTGTACAGATACCGGCGTTTAGGTGTGCACTAGAGCTTGAGAGCTCAACGGTAGGAGAGGGGGTGGGGAGCGTGCCGAATAATTCCCTATCTGAGAACATTGATGCGCGCGACAGTAGGTTCTCACCATCAGTTCAGCGTGGCAAATGTTTGACGCTGCAGTAGTATACCGGGGAAGTGCAGAGCTAACAGCCGGTAACTGTACCTGTTAACCAAACATGCTGACAGCGTGACACAAGTAAACGAAGAATAGTTCCAACCTCAGCCACCTGCAATCGTACCTTGAAAGGCTAATACAGTCGAGTCTCCCAAACTCGGCACTTGGTAACCCGGCACTCCGGATTTCTCGGCCACCCTGACAGGAGACATAAATCATGATTTTTGTTTGTTTTTGTGTTTCCGCACAGAGCGTTATTATGTTTTCTTTCGTGTTCTCCATCAATGGAATTATCGACAGTTAAATACGACGCGATACAAGTTGACCTACAGTAGATAGTAAGAAGAGTAACGACGACCTGTACAGTACTGTAAATGCACAAACTGTTGGCAGTAAACAAACGGTTCTCGCGCAGAGCGTTGTATTTATTTCATTGCGCATTCTCCGCAATTCTGTTTCCTCGCCGTCTTCGTGGCGAGGCTTCAAGAAACAGGTTTCAAAGCGAAAAGCAAAAGAACATTACTTCCTTTTTTTTTGCAAAAAAAAAAAGGAAATGGTCATTTTCAATAAGTGAAAAAACTATTTGCCTACGGGAACTGTTTTGTTAGGTACTATACAGTGTACATATTGTAAAAAAAATGTAGGCCTCCTTTTTTAAGTTTTCCTTTATAATTTACAGTAATTGTTATCCTTGATTCTTATGCAGTACAGCACTGAACTATATATTCAAGTACTGTAATTGTAGTGGCTTAATCGTTTTATAACTTGCGTTTCTGTTAAAAACAAATAAATGTACTGCATTACATTACTTTTAAACCAAAACAAACAGCTTATTTCTTCTTTTTAACACATTTCCCGATAACCCGGCATTTCCGCGAACTCGGACACCCTTCGGTCCACATTAGGCCGAGTTTGCGAGACTCTACTGTATATCCTGAAGCTACAGACATCGACATTCCAAAACACAACGGATTATTGCATTGAAACTTTAAAGTGCTAGGTGTAAAACTCAGGAATTCTTCTAGGTGTGTGCCGTGTCTTGTGTGGGGTATCACCTAGGACACCGAGCTGGCTCATCAGCGGGCTCTTGATGTCCCCACCCAGACCCCCACAGGAGTAGCGAATTGCGTGCTACCTCCCTTTTTATGATGCGCAACTGCGACTCTTTACTGCGAGAACTAAAAGCTCAAGCAGCCATAACCTCTAGGTTTGTGCCGTGTCTTGTGTGTTTGGTGTAGCCTACAGTGAAATATTGTTTTACACGCTCCTCTGTTATACTGCAGGTAGTAGGCTATGTTCAGGACTAACCGCAAAGCTTCAATTCACGTGCAATGACTAAAGGATAAGCACCCGTAAAATATTCTGTTTGTGTTGATTCTTTTAGGGGCTTTGCGACATCGTGGTCATGTAGCCCCGCGTACTTGGGTGTGTGTAGTATTTGCCTGATAACCTGTGTCACTGTGATGTCTGTACTAGTGTGTGCATTTGTGATTGAGGTAGGATTTGGGTAAGAGATGGCCGTGGCCTTACGTAAGGCATTTTAATTTATCCTTCTTTTTGCTTACCAAAGTTTTAAAAACCACTGAACCGACTTGGACGCGGTATTCATGAAATTGTCTTTCAATGAAGGTTTTTTTTTGTTTAACCTCACTTGGCGCGGCTTCGATGTCGTAGTTGGTAGCATGCTGAGTTTCTATACCCAAGATCGCGGGTTTAAACCCGGCCGAAGTCGTCGAATTCTTTAAGAGCGTTAAAAGTCTCTCAGTAAGTTATGCCTTCCTTCGGAGGGGAAGTAAAGCCGGCGGTCCCATGTCATAGATTTATGGCATGTAAAAGAACCTTTGTGTGAAGCTAAATTTGTAGCTTAGATTTGATTAACGCTGTATAAGTCCCAACGTTCGCAGCCAGGCTCTGGTCGCGGTGGCATCTGGTAGCCAAGTTCACAGCTAGGTGTCGTTGACGGTAGCATTTGGTAGGAACTACTTGAAAAATTCATCGTCTGCAGGCATTACCTGAATCACAGATAACACACATTAATACAGCCATCACAATTAACACCGGATATCAGACAGATTCTACACACACCCAAAGTACACGGGGCTACATGACCGCGTTGTCGCAGCCCCTAGGCCTAAACTGAGGAACCAACCAACATCATTTGGTGATCTCAAATAGAAATAAAAAAACAGCATATTGAAAACTCAAATTCAAAGGACTGAACCCATGCGAGGGACTCATAATATCGCAGTATTTGCACAGTTTATTTCTTAAACCCAATCATCATCCCCTCCCGCTATTATTAATTAATTAATAATATTAATATATGTTATTGGAAAGATCAGCCGGTGTATCACCGTTGCCCAGGGAACGCCCGGATGTAAATCACACACTCTACGGGGAGGAAATAATCATTAACTAGGGTAATACAAAGGAAAGAAAATGATTTTGAATATAAAATTGTGACTGATTTAAATTCTTTGTTGCGCGATACACTTCAACAATTGAGTGTATTTCGTACAGTTTAGCGGCAGTTTCTATGATTGTCCAGCATGTTTTCCTATTCCATTCATCCGATTGTGATTGTTGTTTTGGCATTCCCGCGAAGGTTCCTGAATTAGTACATCCGTTTTTCAATCGGTGGCGCGTGAGTCGATCAACAAATGAGTGTTGGCGCACGAATCATTTCAATAAATAAACTTTGGTGAGTTGCTGTACGTACGCACAGGTTCCTAAATTAGTAAATCCATTTTACAATACATGTCGCGCAATTCTGTAAGGATTCGATCCCATAGCTGTTATATTTAAAGGGTTATTCATTTATCATGTTATTATTATTATTAATTAGTACATCCATGAGATGATTTTTATATCAGATAATTGTAAGCGGTTTTTATTATTATATTCAATTAGATTTTTATTAACATTTATTTGTAAAGAGACGAAGTATTATATATTGCAACAAGATTGGCAATAAGGAACAACCCTATGCGTCACAAACAGAACGTCGTAGTAGTTATTTCACCACGGCATACAGCGTCACTATCATGAGTAACCATCACGAGTTCGACCATCGAGTTCCTTCTGGAAGGAATAGAAGCTTGATATTTCACCTTATTGTGAAAGAATCACGCCATTTTCTACTGTACGTACGCGTCAATATATTACAAGTTGTGATGCAATTAGCCCTCATGAGAGTATGAACACTAGAGAGAGGGAAGCTTACTGGGGTGGGAGACAGTCGAAGACCACGTGACAAGGAAGTTATTAGTACCTGCACCCTCGACAAGACATTCATTCATCAATAGCTCTCAATGAAGGGAGGAAGCAATAACCTGGCTTCCTGGTATAGCATCGAACTGAGTATACTGATTCGACACTGAACGATGTCTTGCCAATATCCATATCCGCCGATAGTGGATTATATCACTACTCAACGGTCTTAACACAGATGGCAACGTAATTGAGTATGGTATACCATATCTACTGACATACTACAACATTTTTTTGAATATGAGAAGGAACATTAAGGTTATCTGTTATAACGTTCAATATGACAAAGCTGCAAGTTGGTGAGCATAAACAATTATTACTTCCGTCTCTATTTGCAATTTAGAGTCAAGCTTTTTTTATTCAAGTAATTTAAATGGTCATTTTCTTTTAAATAATTAAACCGCAGTTGGTAAATTAAATTCTTTTTTGTAACTATTAGTATTTTGTTCTTGAGTCAATAAATTCATTTTCTTTAACGTAATGCCTATTTCTTTCATAGTAGTTAGCACATACTATAGGCAAATTCATACTCCTTGATTAAATACTGGATTGGTTAGATGACTTTGTCTCACCACGACCAGGGATAATTAGGTCTCACTCTACTGCTGATAGCCGAGGTTAATACATAAATTTCGATTCACTGTCTTAAATAGGAATCTGGCGCTCAACAACTTATTATATTATACTATCACAGGTAAGGTCACACCACAGTGTATTTATATATTCTTATCATGTTTGTTTAAAATTGAACCACAATAGTTAACACCACGTTAAAACGACTTATTAAAAATGTTACATTTGGCGCCACAAAGTAGGACACGAAAACCATTCGGTATTTAGGAGAGGAGTGTATAATTTCAGTGCAAATTGTCAGTGCTTTTGGGGGACAGTGAAGTGAAGTGAAATTTTGGAAGGGCAATTGTTATACGGTGTACTTCGAGATGTCGGAAGAGGAACAGAGGCAGTTGAGAAGTAGGAATAAAGTCGAGAAAGTTAATTATAAGGAGGTTGATAGCAGTAGCGATGTTGAAAGCGTAGAGAATAATACCAAGATGTCGGAGGTAAATCTTGAGAGTAATCCTGAAAATAATCCTGAGGTTAACCCTGACACGAATTCAGAGGAAAATCTCGAGACGAATACAGAGGTACATCCTGAGACTAGTGGGAGTAAGGAAAAAGAAAAGTCTATAGATATTCCTGACGATAAATTCAATTTACTCATGAGGATGTTGCAGAATATGGATGGGCGAAATCAGGAGAGTAAGAAAGATAATCAGGAAAGTAGAAAGGAATTCAATGATAAATTTGAGAAATTAGATAAAGATATGAATAAAAATAGTGAAGAGAATAAAAGAAGTTATTTGGAATTCAATGATAAATTTGAGAAATTAGATAAAGATATGGGTAGGCTAAATCAAAATATGGAAGAGAGTAAGAAAGATAATTTGGAAAGTAGGAAGGAATTGAGTAGAGATTTAGGTGAGAAATTAGATAAGAGTAATCAAGAGATGAGAGAGGATATGAGTAAAATAAATCAGAAATTGGAAGAGAATAATGTAAAACTAGATATTGTGGAAACGATGAATAGAGAATTAAGTATGAAGTATGATATGCTACAGGAGAGTATTCAGGGGGTGAAACAGGAAATCAGAGGTGACATTAAGGAGGAGGTAGAGATGAAGGATAAAGATATTATTAAGACAGTAGATAAGAAATTAGAAGCAGCAGAAAGTAGGATTCAGGAAAGAATAGTAACTGTGATTGAAGAGAAAATAGCAACTCAAGGTGAAAGTTTTAGCAAATTGGTAGAAGCGGAAACTAGGCAGGTGAGAGTAGATTTAGGGGATACTGCAGTAGAATCAGTGAAGACAGCCTGTAAGGAGACTGTAATTGAAAGCAGATTGGAGTTAGAGGAGATAGTAGAAGAAAGCATAGTAGAGTTGGAGGAGATTGTAGGTGAAAATAGATTAGAGTCAGAGGAGATTTTAGATGAAAGTAGCTTAGGTAAGGAACAGCAGTCAGCGGAGATGATAGATGAACGCAGGATAGCTGTAGAAGAGACTATAGAACGTAGTGAAAAAGAAGAGAAGATGAAAGTAAAGATAGGGATAGAAGTAGGTAAGATAAAGAAAGTACTAAGCACCCAAGAGATTAAGATGCAGACAATCATAGATAAATTAGATAGGCAAACTAGGGAAGAATTTAGTCCTGAGATAGAGGAAGTTAATATGAAATTATTAGTGGCAGAGAAGCGTGCGTTAAGTCATAGTCAGAAGAACATAATTAGTAAACAGGTTAAGAGGAGGAGAGAGATAGATAAGAGCAGAAGCAATAGTCCACGGCTAAAGAGAGCATTAAGTGATAGTAATGGAGATGTGAAGGGAGGACATGTAGGTAGATATTTAGGAAGTAAAATGACAGAGAAGAGAATTAAGTTGCTAGAGGAGAAAGAAATCAGGATGAGAGAGAGAAAGAAAGCATATGACGTGCAGTGTCGTACTGAATTAGCTAGACTTAGAGATTTGAGAGGGGGAAAGCCGAAGTATAATGTTACTGTTGATGAGTGTAGTCCGAAAGAGGTAGAAAGTAATGTTATAAGAAAAGAGGAAAATGGAATCCTAGAAAGAGATAGAATTGAAGATGAATGTGGTAAGAACTGTGAAATGCCAGAAAACGTAGTGATGTGAATTGGTATTAACGATAGTTACTGTTCCGTATGACTTAAATATTAAGTAATGAAGTTTAATATGATTTAAAAGAGGTAGACAAGGAACCTGCTGTGTGTAATTTTAATTCAGTCGTGAAGTTAGGATGGTAAGGGGCGCGTAGTGCCTACGCTTATTGATTTAGATTGACTAAAATCATTTAATTTGGAAGACAGAGGTTGTCGTGCTATTGAGCAATTCAGGTAAGTTGAATGTGGGTCCTTAAGCTGCAGGTAAGTTGGAGGAAGTGAGGATTAAATTTAAAAAAGTAGGAAGGTTATTACATAGGTAAGTAATTGAAAGAAAGTAGTAATAATTATTATGGCAACCATAATTATGAATATAATGGTAATAAAGATTTAATTCAAAAGTGAGTGAAGATAAGATGATACAGTGGTAATAAAACTAGTGAGTTGAAGAATTAAGTATTGATTTAATAAAGAAGTTTCAGTAGAGGACAGCGAGGTTATCAGTGGATATATTTTGAGAAATTTATAAGTGGTTTAGAATTGTTAATGGTAATGCGTTGTATGAATTAACCAACATCGGGTTGAAATAAGGAAGTGGTAACTAATTAGGACATCTGGTAACTTACTTGGTGACAGAGATGTGTGTGTGTATGTGTGTATTTTCACGTAAATGGACGTGAGTTTGAAGAAGTAAGCCAACGAAGGTAATGCCGTTGAGCAATGTGGTTTTTAAGTTTTGGTAAGATGCCAAATGGAGTTATAATGGAGGAAGTTTTGGTAAGATGCCAAATGAAGTTTTAAGAAGTTTTTGGAGGATGAAGTAGGTCAGCGAGGTATATTCCGTTGAGCAATGAGTTTTTTTATGGTGTCTACGGGACTACGTGAAGTTAATGTTGGGAGTTTTTTAAAAGTATATATGGATGTATGCACACAAGGTAATAAGAGATTACAAAGGTAAGATTGTCCAAGTTTTAGTTACAGTTACGCACGTTTTAAAGATATTACAAGGCTTGTTGTTGAGCTAAACCACTTTGTAGTAAAAAGTTACTAACGAATTAATTATGTGGTAGATTGTTGTCCTACACACAGGTAAAAGTAAAGATGATAATAATAAATAGATGGTTGACATAATATTTACTAGTATTGAAAGGAATTTGTTATAATTCGACGTTTTAGGATTTAAAGATAAATCTTTTTTTTAGTAGACAAGAAATAAAGTTTTATTTATGTCATACGGAGTTAGTAAAGAGAAGTTTAATATTTTGAAGACAAGAATAAGTTAGTAATGTAAGGTGAGTATACCTAAGGGGTAATAATGAAGTTTCAATTAAAGGCAGGTGTAATTTACGCATTTAATTTGGTAGAGCAGAGAGTGTCTTAACTGTGTTATAACTCAGGACTTGCTTTATGAAGTGATTATGGGAAAATATTTGCCAATTAGGAGTGTCGGTGTTATTGACTATCAACTGGAACACTGTCATTATTTTAGGAAGACAATAGTTAGGAAAACAAAGTGTGATGTTATTATTCCAAGGAATTCGTCGAAGCATGTAAGATTTTTTTAAGCTGAAATTTAGTGTGTTTTTGGTCAGTAAAAGGTGACCTGTAACAGTAAGAAGATGTGGGATTATACCACGAATAGGGGAGTTTTTTTGTATGTGACGTGTGATGTCACGATGAGTTGTTGAGAGTTTTGAGAGATTCTGGTATAGCAAGAGTGAGCTATAGTCCAGGCGATCGAATCAAGTAAGGAAGTGTTGACGTGTAATGTCACAATAAGTTTTGAGAGAAAACGATGTTTTTTTTAGGTATTCAGCCAGAAGTCAAATCATGTACAGACTAAGTTTAAAGTATAAGAGCATTAATATTTTGTGGAATGAAATATTTATTCCGAGGAGTTTGTCATGTGTTTTTGTGAAATAGATTAGTGATATACGTAATTCAGGTATTGAGTAGTATTTTGTCCAAGTCTTAATCATTTTGTTATGGTAAGTAAGGAATGACGATACAGTAAAGATATCTTGACGCTAAGTTAAATTTTATAAGATGAACGAGAAGTCAGATTTTATGTTTATTTGTGATTTTGAAAATTCAAGTTATTGTTTTCGAGAAGTAGTGAAGAGGAATTGTGGTTTTATGAGAGGTTAAGAAGTCGTGGAGACTTAGGAAGTATTAATTTGAAAGGAGGCGGCCGTGGCCTAAGAAAGAATTAAGCCACGAAGGCAGGTGAGTAGTAACTTGGATATTTACGTGAACTGTTTAATAACTGCTTTAAGGTATTTCGATGTCATTATGTATTTGGGGAAATATTTACATGTATGACATATGCACTGAAATTGGAATTGCCTTAGGTATCTTGCTAAGTTATTTTTTTCTTCAATTATTGAAATTTTACTGCATTTGAGTAATCCCTTTATAGAGACGAAAGGAATATTGTGTTGTTTGCATATCGTGTGCTATGATAGTTTTAAAGTGTTAATCAGCTGGTACGACAACAATGTAATTCTACACCAGACTGACGAAAACTACGTTCACTAGATAAGAAACCAAAATTGTATGTCAAGCATACAATCACCACCATTATAAACGAGTGCAGCGTTGACATATATGTCAAAATTAAAAGTGAAGGGCATTTATGTATATTTTTTACAGCATAAATATAAAGAAGAATGAACATTATGAACATTTGGAAGAATGAGATGAATGAAAGTTAAAATGTGAATTTTTGTGAAGAATATATTTCTTGTATATTTTTGTGTATTGATGAAGAGTATATTGTATGTTGTCTTTTTGGGGGTTATAATATTTATATTTATAGTTTTTTTATGTTGGATGTGGTAAGAGAAATAATGTGAAATGTCATTTAAATTATTTATCTTAGGGGCGATTGTAACGATTCGATCCCATAGCTGTTATATTTAAAGGGTTATTCATTTATCATGTTATTATTATTATTATTAATTAGTACATCCATGAGATGATTTTTATATCAGATAATTGTAAGCGGTTTTTATTATTATATTCAATTAGATTTTTATTAACATTTATTTGTAAAGAGACGAAGTATTATATATTGCAACAAGATTGGCAATAAGGAACAACCCTATGCGTCACAAACAGAACGTCGTAGTAGTTATTTCACCACGGCATACAGCGTCACTATCATGAGTAACCATCACTAGTTCGACCATCGAGTTCCTTCTGGAAGGAATAGAAGCTTGATATTTCACCTTATTGTGAAAGAATCACGCCATTTTCTACTGTACGTACGCGTCAATATATTACAAGTTGTGATGCAATTAGCCCTCATGATAGTATGAACACTAGAGAGAGGGAAGCTTACTGGGGTGGGAGACAGTCGAAGACCACGTGACAAGGAAGTTATTAGTACCTGCACCCTCGACAAGACATTCATTCATCAATAGCTCTCAATGAAGGGAGGAAGCAATAACCTGGCTTCCTGGTATAGCATCGAACTGAGTATACTGATTCGACACTGAACGATGTCTTGCCAATATCCATATCCGCCGATAGTGGATTATATCACTACTCAACGGTCTTAACACAGATGGCAACGTAATTGAGTATGGTATACCATATCTACTGACATACTACAACATTTTTTTGAATATGAGAAGGAACATTAAGGTTATCTGTTATAACGTTCAATATGACAAAGCTGCAAGTTGGTGAGCATAAACAATTATTACTTCCGTCTCTATTTGCAATTTAGAGTCAAGCTTTTTTTATTCAAGTAATTTAAATGGTCATTTTCTTTTAAATAATTAAACCGCAGTTGGTAAATTAAATTCTTTTTTGTAACTATTAGTATTTTGTTCTTGAGTCAATAAATTCATTTTCTTTAACGTAATGCCTATTTCTTTCATAGTAGTTAGCACATACTATAGGCAAATTCATACTCCTTGATTAAATACTGGATTGGTTAGATGACTTTGTCTCACCACGACCAGGGATAATTAGGTCTCACTCTACTGCTGATAGCCGAGGTTAATACATAAATTTCGATTCACTGTCTTAAATAGGAATCTGGCCCTCAACAACTTATTATATTATACTATCACAGGTAATGACACACCACAGTGTATTTATATATTCTTATCATGTTTGTTTAAAATTGAACCACAATAGTTAACACCACGTTAAAACGACTTATTAAAAATGTTACAATTCGTTTCAACAAATAAACTTTGGTGAGTTGTATTGCACACTCCCGCGAAGGTTCTTGAATTAGTAAATACATTTTACAACAACAACAAAATACGAGCCTTACAGTAGTCGCATTTAATGTGTAACATCTGGCATAGAAGAAACTTCACATGAAATTGTTGATACACCGGTATTGTATGTCTACCCCTTATTATTCCCGTTTTCCTACGGGGTCGGGGATGAGATGCGATGGAAGTATTTGTGGCGGATGGTTTTTACGGCCGGATGCCCTTCCTGACGCCAACCTCACGAGAGGAGTTAATGAGAGATGAAATGAATGACGGTGAATGAAACTGGGTAAGGATGTGGAAGGAAGCGGCCGTGGCTTGTCAGAAGGTACATTCCCAGCATTTGACTGGAGTTGAAAATGGGAAACCACGGAAAACCATTTCAAGGACGGCAAATTGTTGATACACCGGTATTTTATAATACTTTTGGCACAAATATTAATCTATTGTAAAAGGGAGTGTATTACAGATATTGTAGTTTATGTTCGACCCTCACTATTACGTGTCAGAAAACTGTATCATAATGATGGTCATTATAACACTGTTTTCCATTATGATACAGTTTCTCCAGCCAATCAGAGCTCGTTCATTGACCAATTAGGTAACGATACCTTCGCGCATGCGCTCAAAATCCAACATGTCGGACATAAACACAACATCGAACTATAATAAATTACCGACATGGAATACGCACCGTCCATATGTTCGCGTAAATAAACTGGCGAATATGAGACAAGCAATAGCACTGTACCTTAAAATCACCAACGCTAATTTCTGCACAGCGCATTGTCTTCAAATGACACCGGTGACAATATTACTGAGGGATGGCTGATGTAAACATATGGCTGCATATGGCATTGCAGGCACACAGAGCGCATGCGTCGGTCGTTCAAAGATCTTGAAAGACAGAGATATAACACCCAACCCTCGCTCTGCGATCACAAAATTCAAGTACCGTAGCTGACTCTCAACAGATATTTATGAATATTTATGTTAAAACATATAATAAAGTTATAATTATCGTCGAACATAAACAGTCGTATGCAACTCGCCTATAATGGTAATTAAGACACTCGTATGGAAATTATAAAACTCGCATACGCTCGTTTTATAAAAATACTCGTGTCTTAATTATAGCCATTATAGGCTCGTTGCATAATGTACTATTATAATACGGAACTCATTTTATTAGAGGTTTTGTAGCTTCCACCAGTACTAGCCTAAATAAAGAACGCGATATAGATTAACTAGATTAATAGACGCGACACCGCTCATAACCTTAAATTCCCTATAAATAGCCCAACTTGCGAGTAAATGCATTGTGCACAGCAGTAGATCATGAACGGCTTGCCCAGTTCCCGGACCTCTTGATTCACAGACCAACACGTAATGTCATATGGATTCTGTTAAATTGAGTCATATTGATATGACAAAACGATAATCTGGTAGCAAAAATATCTAATCCGGGATTCGAACCCGAGATCTCTACATTCACAGTCAATGACGCTAACCCCACGGCTATTTCGACCACACGAATATTAGGTACAAGATGGTGACTCATTTTCACGTACCAATGATACTGCAACACGGAATTAAGTTTCATTTATATTTTCCTTGTTTCGATAATGTTCCTGCGTGAAATTGAGTTTAAAATGCCTTATGAATAGGACCTCTTGTGAGTAGAGAATGTATTCAGCAATAGTTCATGAAGGCTTGCTCAGTTCTCGTATAAACACAACGATTATATTATATTGATGACTGCATTATCGTTATGTGGGTTAATATTTGAATAGCCATTGTGCAGAAACATAATACCGGCAATGCCGACTACTTACAATGTTTGATATTACAGCATTTTATCATTTAAATACTGATACTGTACCCAACTGTCATCATGTGGAACATGTGTTCGTATGTGTTTGTAGTTTACGTGTAGACTGCAGATGAACTGACGATGAACTCAAGACGAACGAAGAATAACTGAAGACGAACTAAAGACAACTGGCTTGGTCTGTGCTGCTCCCCTATATAAAGGTTTCTCGTAAAATGTAGTCCACATGACACACGAGAGCGACTCCCTTCTTGAAATAATGTATTTCCATTCAAAATGACGTATACACCTTGTTCATCTAGGTGTGGAGGTCCCATAGTCACTTGCGTGCAAGCGATCGCTTCGGCCAATTAATTACAAATAATTGCCTTATTCCATCGCGTCATGACGCCACCATGGTGATTCCCCTCTGGCTGGTCACCAAATCACTCCTCTCGAGCGTAAGCTCGGTGGTAACACGCTCATTTGGAGATATAGGCTTTAATTTAGGTGTAGGACCACTCCTAAATTATCTCTCCTAGAATATATTCACCTGGGTGTACATTTCACTCCATTTCGATGCTCCAATTGGCTGCAATCAATTAATTTCCGTGGGCAATCATCCCCACTACAGTCTCAAGCGTTGTCCATTGGGGACTCCCAGGGTCATTAATTTCGAGCTGTCTCCTCGGTCCAGACGGAAAAAGTTCCACCGGCGCCCTGAATCTCCTCCCATTCGCTAGCTGCAATTAGTAAAATGTCAAGCTGGCCTGCTTTCACGTTTCTATACTTTGAAAACGTACATATGACTGCAATTCCTGACAATTATTCCCTTAAACAGCTATGATATTCACAATCTGGCCGTGAAATCATGCTATATTATCATATGTCATTATACATCTCATTGCTCTTCGGGTTCCCTGTAACTGTTCCCCCTCAGAGATCAATGGTTCGACTCTAGGCAGAATCATGTGCCTGGTCTTCTCTGATAAGACCTGAGTTCGATGCCAGTCTGCCGTGACCGATCGGGCACATCTTTCCCTCGCTAAGCTCGGAAAATTCATTTCACCAGTGAATTTTTCGCGCCTTCGGATGGCATTGACTCCTACTGTCTTTATTTTAAGCGGTCAGTGATCTCGGCATTGGGATGTCTCGTTCCCCCATTCCACTCTGTCTGCCGTCTCGTATACTCTTGTTCTGCTTTCTCAGTTGTTGATTCATCTCCTCTATTTCTGCCGCGGCCTCCCTCAACTGGTCGTAAAATTCTTTCAGCCGACAGCTGCACTCACCCCTCGTTTCCCTTGGGTCTGGGAACAAATCGTCTCGCTTCCTTTCTCCCTGGGTCTGCAAGCTTTTCTCAAGAGTCTTTGCGTGCATACATAATGACTCCCCGTCCAGTTGGGTGTACATCGCTTGCTCCTCTCTTGTATCATAATCCTCTGACAAGCTTTCCCTCGAAGTAATTAATCATCAACCGTATCCAGGGATCTTCACGTTGAAAAACGGTGATGTTCCTTAGATCATCTATGGTCTTCTGGTCTCTATCTTCTATGTCGATAGCTAGAGCTTCCTCTTCATCCGCTGTCGGGTATCTGCTTAGCAAGTCAGGTATAATATTGTCCTTCCCCGGGCAATACTCGATTTCCACTTGAAATTGCTGTATGTACAGGGACCACCTCGTCAGTCTTTGACTTGACAAGTCAGTTTTCAACAGGAATGTTAGGGCTTTATGGTCCGTTCTCAATATAATTCTAAAACCATAAATTAGCTTTCGCCAATACTGTAAGGCATACAGTATTGCGAGTAATTCGATCTCCGTGACCGTATAATTATTTTCATTAGGTTTCAACCTTCTACTTATGAATGCAATATAAGTTTTCTCCTCTGGCCTGTCCACATTTTCCTGGTATAACATCGCTCCAATGCCTATAAATGATGCGTCAGTCTGGATAATAAATTTCTGAGTGTAGTCTGGATATCCCAATTTAACATAATCTAAAAGCATCTGTTTAGATTTCACGAAGGCTTCCTCGCATTTTTCCGTCCAGCGCCACCTTCCTCCTTTCTTCAGTAAGTCTTGGAGTGGTGCTACGGTCTCGGTGTACTTCGGGCAATGGCTTGAAAAGAATCCAATAACGCCTAGATATTGCCTGACGTTCTTTACCTTCGTTGGTCTCGGGAAATGTTTAATGACTTCCAATTTTCCCGGATTAGGCCTAACTCTTTGTGCATCTATTACATGGCCTAGGAATTTAACTTCTCTCTGACCCAAGTTAGATTTCTTTATATTGACCTTAAAGTTAGCCTGACTTAGGTCATTCAACAGCTTGCGTAGATCTCTGACGTGTTCTTCGACTGTTTCAGATGTCAGTAGTATATCATCTACGTAGCATATGGTTGTTGCTTTTACTTCTTCAGACAGGTTCCGATCAAGCGCTCGTATCAACGCTGAACCTGCTGTTTTCAGACCAAATGGTAAGCGTACGTAAGAATATGTATGCTGGTCGAATAAAAACCCAGTTAATAAGCTTGTTTTCTCCTCCAGAGCAAGATGGTGAAAACTTGCTGTCAGGTCAAGATTTGAGAAAACAGACTTTCCTTTGAACCTCCTGAGGACCTCTTTGATGGGCGGCACTTGGTCAAATTCTGGTATGACCTTGGAATTCAAATTTCGTAGGTCCAGGCATATCCTTACACTTCCGTCCTGTTTAGGTACAACTACCAGTGGGCTGACATAAGGTGTGGCTGTCTTCACAATGACGCCTGCCTCTAGCATTTCCTGTATTGCTTCTTTGACCTTTAAATAATGTTTCTCGGCTACAGGATACGGCTTCTGTCTGAATGGTGTCCAGTCACTGACTTGGAACGCATACTGGAAATTCTTGATCCGGCCAGGTCTCGAATCGAAGACTCCTTTGTACTCAAATAGCAGTTCCCTTAGCATTTGCTTATGCTCTGGACCAATTTTAGCTTCCTCTATCTTTTCTTCCAGGCATTCTTCAAATTTTGGTTCGAGGTCCTTTTCAATGTCTGCGGCCAGTGTTGCCAACTCTTCCTCGATGTCTTCTGTTGTCAATACTGCATCCCCAGTCATATCTCCGTATGTATGCCATACGTACTCTTCTGGTCTCGTTTCATTGTGTTTTAAAGAGAGCTCTAAATCTTCCTTTCCCTCACTCGCGCGAAACATAACAATGTCTTGCGAGAGATCTATAATGACCTTATATTCTCTTATGAAATCCATGCCAACAATAATGTTAAAAGGCAGCTTATTCACAAGTAGGAAGCTCTGTGAGAATGTAGAGTTCCCTATCTGCAAATCTAAAAATACTTGGTATCTGCATATCATAACTTTATCTGGTATCACATCTTTTATCTTCACGCTTGAAATAGGTATTTTCAATACGTGGATTTTACTTTGGATTTCATTATATAATGCCTGGGTTATCAAACATACCGTTGAACCTGTATCTATGAGACTTCTTATCTTCATGCCTGCGATGTTTGCAATAATAATGGGTAGTTCCCTTCTCACATTGACCGTCCCTTCATCTAGGTCTTCAATAAGCTCCTCAGGTTTGGCAATCCAGTTAACCACATTCACTGTATTCCATCCTGTATTTATCTCTATTTGGTCATTTAATTGTGGTGTTTTTTTTCCATCGCTCCATTCTTTGTGGAGTTCTTCTGTCTGTCTTCATACTGCTGAAGTTCCAGACTTTTGGCACCGTCATCATTTTTATAGATGTCGGGTGACCTTCGATTCTTAATCGCTTCATCCCAATGAACTCGCGATTGTCTATGGTCGTCTCCACGCTCTTCCATGTATCTTAAAGATGCGTGATAGCGTTCTTCCGCCTCTTCATCGAACCCACGACTCTGTTCTTGGGATCTCCATCCTTGGTTGTTCCCATTTCGGCCGTAATTCCTTCTGTTATCAGCCTGCTGGTCTCTTGTACCGCGCTGATTCCAGGCTTTTCTTCCTCGGTGTCCACGGTTCGATCCTCCTCGATATGCTGGCCTCCAATTCTGGTTTTCCCGTCCTCCGCGTTGCCAGTCTGATGTCTCCGTTTCGGTGCTCGTAGACTTATTTTTTGTCTGCACCTTAGTCGATTCAGTCGGTGTGGTCGTCATGTTGACTTGTTCCATGTTCCGACTTTGCCTTGTGTGCTGCGCTGTGGTGAGATCGAGTTGTCTCAGCACCTCCTCCATATCGATCGCTGTCTTGGCGTTTGCTGAGATTAATAGACGTTGTACTTCATACGGTAGCTGCTTGGCTATCGCTATACACAAATCTGACCCTCTAATTCCTTCATCAAGTTCGCGGAAACGGCACAATTGAGCCACAAAAAATTCTGCATACTTCGTCGGGTTATTAGTGCTATAACGCCTGGAATACAAGTCCAGTCTGAGGTTCTGCTGTATACTCGCGTTCCAGTACCTGCTTAAAAATGCCTGGCGAAATTCGTCAACGGTGTCGAACGTGTACCGAAAACTCCTAAACCATAAGGCACACTCGCCCTCCGTCAGTTTTTCAATCGCTCTCAACCTTCGCTCTGGCGGTACCTTCGCGTCATTCAAGTACTCGGAAACTTCTTTAAGCCAGTACTTGGGTGTCATGTTAGAATTACTCCCAGAATATTTCTTCGGTTTCTCATCACTAGCCCTCACAACAGTGACTATTTGATTTTGAACAGCATTTTCATGCGGTGTTGACATAGCAATTAGCATACCAGGTGTGGTATACGGGCTGTCACTTGGCATGGCTGCATTCTTTGGAGTGGGCTGTATCTCTATATCTGCCCATTTATTTCTCCTATTCTCATCTATACTTCCTTCGCTAGACCTAGGATTTCGCAACATGGATTCCTCCTCTGCGATCATTCTAGTTTCTATTTGGCTGTGCCTATTTTCTGCCCGTTCTAAACGAGCTAATACCTCTCGTTCTATTTTCTCTAGGTGATCTCGGTTTTTCTCTGCCATAGAAAATACCTTTTCCTTGTCATCCTTAAGGTTTTCCTTCAGGTGGGTAATTTCCCCCGCTAGACTTTCTCTTACCTCGGCAAGAGTTTTATCGCTGGCTTCAGTCTTCAAGCCTTCTCGAAGTTCTAATTCTTCTCGTAAGCCGGTAACTTCTTTTTTATGTGACCCTGCATATGAGAGATTTCAGTCCTTATTTTCGTGATTTCTCCCTGGTCCTCATCCTGCCTTTTATGAATAACTCCTAGGTCGCTCTGAGTTTGTTCTAACTCCTTTTGAACCTTTCCGACCTGCCTCTTCATATTTGACATTATTTCCTTATTCTCTTGATCAGAAGTTTTTATTTCATGGATTTCCTTGCATTGGTCAAGGATATTCTGATCCTGCTTTCTTAAGGCTTCGTCTACCGCCTTTGCGTAGCCTGCCATTCGACTGTTCCATTTTACGTCGCTGTCTTCGAGCCTTTGATCCACGGTCTGAGTGAACGTATTAAATTGCTCCTGTTGACGTTTAGTATTTGCTTCATTCTGACTCTGAATGTCTTTAAGCTCCATGGACATACTGCTTAAGCTATCATTAATCTCACGCTGTGACTCTCTGCACGCTTGCAGATTATTCTCTAGTTTTAGCTCTATAGACTCAAAGCGTTTATCGTTATCAGCTTGCATCTCGGAGACCACGCTAACAATATTCTTAGTTACTTCTTGCTTAATGGACTCTTTAACGTCCTCCATTTTTCTATTGACCTCTAACTGATTAGCCTCTAATCTAGTGTTTATTTCGGCTTGATTAGTCTCTAATCTAGTGTTTATTTCAGTTTGATTGGCATCCAATCTACTGTTCATTTCAGTTTGATTGGCATCCAATCTACCCGCTATTTCATCTTTAAATGCTTTAGCTTCTTCCTTACTCTTAGCATTAGTATCATCAAAATGTTCTCTTAACTCAGCGATACACCTGAGTACCTCCTCAGTTCCAGCCAGCCTGTATTTCTTAATTTGAGATTCAGGTAGGCCGCAGCTGAACATGCTGGCGCGTTCTATTGGAAAGAAAAGGATTCCGATGTCGCGACAACAACAACAACATATTTCAAAGTGCCGAAACCACCTATGGAATGGGTATAGACCCACGTACCCGTCTGACAACAGTGTCTGACATCTGAGTATCATCTAGAAAGACTCACCATCGCTCAAACAGAGTTTGAGGAAAAATACTATTATTATGGTTTTCCCCATGAAAACCATGCTATTATTATGGGGTTTTCTGAATCCCATAAGCCTTCCACGTCTCTGGGCGCCATGATAAACAAAGTGTATTCATGCTTTGCCCCACACATTTGGGCGACATGATAAAGTTTAGGTAGTTAGCCGTGGCCAGGTTACGCAATGCCAAGATCGCTCATATTGCACTGATGCAGGCGGTTCCATAATGAATTGATACCGCCCCACGTTGCCTGGGCCATGATAAAGTTTAGGTAGTAGTCAGGGGTTTGACATGATAATTAAAAAGAGTTAGGTGTAAAGGGGTGACAGTTACATTTACATTTAAGCATGTCTTATGGAGGATTATCAACATTTATTTTGACGTGAAGGCTTATTAACAAATGGGACGCGGCCTTTTCCTAATTTATCCTAATTTTTCTGCTGTACTTGCTTCTACCATTAATATCTTGGCCGACTTTTAGTAGTACCTGTGACTCAATCCTAGTACAGTGACATCTCCTCCATGTACCCAACTGCCATCATGTGGAACATGTGTTCGTATCCCAGCTAACTCACGGTCTTTCGAGGTATGGGACGTTCCTGCCCACCATACGACCACATGCTCAGGATTTGAGTCTACCAGGTAACTACTCTACATGGAAGAAACAACATATTCCTAAATAAAACATTTACTGATCTAAAGTCATGGCTATACAACAAAATACAAACACAGGATAATTTACATTTAATTTCCCACAATGCAAATCAGGGTTATTTTGTGAGTCTCTTCTTAATTAGCGCTACACTGCACTCAAATCTATTGCTAGCATCCTATCATTGATACTTTCAGACCTCTACGAGTCTCCATAGTGTTCTTTATGTGACACAATTTTACATAACAGGAGTATCACAACACAAAAGTCACATATCACATTAATTGACATTAATCCTGTAATAATAAAACATTAATCCGTTTCTTACGGGCATTTACTTTCATTAGCATAAATTCATTATTTTATGCCTTAATTAACAAATGTTGTTGTGTCGTGTGAATCATCTTCCTCCTTCTTCCCATCAATATGAAACGCTAAAAAGTGGTACGTTTCCCTTCCAAAATACACATGGATAGAAATGTTTATAGTTTCACCATACAAGGATTTTCTGGGTCTGGTCGAAATTATTATCGTTACAAACGTGTCATGTTCTTAGAAATCATCTACCCGTCTGCATAAATTAGCGTGAACTGGTATAAATGCACTTTAAAAAGATGCCTCCATTTATTTGGTTCAGCGTTCCTCCTCAGAGAATAACTGGGCCAAACAATATCCGATTTCAATGATCCGACAATGTATGTGTGTTGAAACACATCATATAATTCAATTGGCATCATCATAACAATCATATCTTAATTACATATCGAAATATCGAGATTCTTCAGTGTCCCACTATGACTCTAGTTTAAAGGGATCCGGCCGACCGACCTCCCCTCCCCCTAGCAGGCAATAAAATTAGTTCCAGCTGGCCGCGCAAGATGGCCGCTGTCTCAGTGGACTACTTCCCCACCCCTCTCATCTGCTAGCAAGGTCATCCTTGTTTACAATTGCAGTACAGTGGAGTGACCCAGAGTATTGTCTCAAGTAATTGAGTCATTCTGATTATTTAACACCTATAATTATAGTGTATTGGGCTCAACTCGGCTCCTTAATCAACATTCATGGCTGGGGATGGATTCTGTAATAGCCTTGCCGTTCTATGGTGAATACTAGTGGCTTTGGACGCGCATCATAATGAGAATACAAGATTCTCACCAGCAGCTGTCTCAATAATATAAGGAAATCTGCGTTTCCTAAACGACGAACTTTGATTCTTACATCTCAGGGCAGATCAACCAATACATGTGCTCACGGAGTCTCGAAGAACATCCCTTGTGGCAATTATTCCTGCAAGCGATGGATACAGACAGGCTCTGTCCAATTCGCTGCGAATAATATAAGTACGCTCCACGGCGGTACTAACTCGTAGATTAGCCAACTTTTCACCTAACGTGCAAGCTATGCTAGCTTGGTCCCCGCAACTTTATTTACGTAAATCACTGGATTCTACGTTACATTGCTCGCTCAATGCGGCTCAAACAATACTTCTCATAGATGACTCAATTATTGAGGTACCCGCGTCCTCTCTGCAATTACACTTAAGCCAAAGCTTTAAATAGCTCCCAAAAACAAGTATAAAATTTACTGGCTTACGTTACTTTGATGGTTCTCAAAAACAATCCTAAGAATTGACCATATCAAATATTCATTCAACACTTCATTGACACTGAAAAACTCTTGTATCTCGCTATATTTCACGTTACTTTCTGACTGTTTACCAAAATACAGTATCTTTATATTAGACATGACACACTTTGAACGTTCTTTAGGCCAGAAATGCCTATTACTTTACTTCACTGTTACCGACCCCAGATATTATTATTATTATTATCATTTAACGTTACCGTTACATTCATCACAATTTTAGCCTGACTGGCCATAAACAAATCACCTTCCAAGCCATATTCTACCAAATACGAGTGGTGAAAGCTCGTACAATAAGTGACTGTTACATCTTAGCCTTAAAGTGATGTTTCGTTGTATGGTGAACTATTTAGTTAGAATAACATTGTTAATTGGTACTCACTTTTTCATTTTCGCTGGATTATACCAGCACGCCAGCTCCGGGCCTACCATGACGCTTGATTTAAGCCATCATGCTATATCTCACACGACACTTGATTTCACACATTTCCCACATGATAATCATACTCTTATCAGTGGCTTTTCTCACTTTTACACAATACATATCAATCACAATACACATAAACACTTTTGAAAACACTATAATAAAATGTATATACACTTTTTCACTATTTCACAGGTTGATCCTTAATCGGACTCCTCCTAACGCCTGACCTCAGAGATGAGATGACTATGACAACCGCTGGTCTCCGTGAAAGTCTATCTGCGTATACGTGCGTTCGATTCTCGTTCCCTTCAATACTGTTTATCTCACCGTCATGATTACTTGTGATGCCTCTCGGCTCCCATAACTGCAATGATCCTGACGATACTGCGTCATTTATAAGTATGACAATACCTCCTGGTATTCAGTGTTCAAAACCATCCTAAATTATTGCTACGCGGTAGCAAATTACACTTGCGTATAATAATGGATAAATATCTTCTGTAGATTAAATCTTATGCGAATCATGATTTATATTTAGAAGCTGTATGATACGCTTCCATTGTTCTTCAAAAATACTCTAACATTTCGTGCACTTATTAGCAGCGTTTAGTTTACGTGTAGACTGCAGATGAACTGACGATGAACTCAAGACGAACGAAGAATAACTGAAGACGAACTAAAGACAACTGGCTTGGTCTGTGCTGCTCCCCTATATAAAGGTTTCTCGTAAAATGTAGTCCACAGGACACACGAGAGCGACTCCCTTCTTGAAATAATGTATTTCCATTCAAAATGACGTATACACCTTGTTCATCTAGGTGTGGAGGTCCCATAGTCACTTGCGTGCAAGCGATCGCTTCGGCCAATTAATTACAATTAATTGCCTTATTCCATCGCGTCATGACGCCACCATGGTGATTCCCCTCTGGCTGGTCACCAAATCACTCCTCTCGAGCGTAAGCTTGGTGTTAACACGCTCATTTGGAGATATAGGCTTTAATTTAGGTGTAGGACCACTCCTAAATTATCTCTCCTAGAATATATTCACCTGGGTGTACATTTCACTCCATTTCGATGCTCCAATTGGCTGCAATCAATTAATTTCCGTGGGCAATCATCCCCACTACAGTCTCAAGCGTTGTCCATTGGGGACTCCCAGGGTCATTAATTTCGAGCTGTCTCCTCGGTCCAGACGGAAAAAGTTCCACCGGCGCCCTGAATCTCCTCCCATTCGCTAGCTGCAATTAGTAAAATGTCAAGCTGGCCTGCTTTCACGTTTCTATACTTTGAAAACGTACATATGACTGCAATTCCTGACAATTATTCCCTTAAACAGCTATGATATTCACAATCTGGCCGTGAAATCATGCTATATTATCATATGTCATTATACATCTCATTGCTCTTCGGGTTCCCTGTAACTGTTCCCCCTCAGAGATCAATGGTTCGACTCTAGGCAGAATCATGTGCCTGGTCTTCTCTGATAAGACCTGAGTTCGATGCCAGTCTGCCGTGACCGATTGGGCACAATACGAAGACTTCGAACATGTGCCATATGCTTTGTTTCAATCACTTGACACCAGAGTTCGCATGATTGTTTACCGTCAGAATGAAAGTGTTCAGCAATGCGATCCAGCTGGCAGTGCGTCTTACACACTTCCGTTTGATCCACCACTGCCAGATGGATCGTCCGATCCACTTCCGTCCCATTTTTCAAAATCACTCCCACAAATACCCAGCAACCGAGGGAAAGATGTTACACATCAAGAAATGGCGGGCGTGTGGTTTCATCGTATGATTCTCCCGTATGCGTTCTTATACCATTCCTCCGATTGCGATGACACTTTTGTAAGTTATACTGCGCACTCCTGCAAAGGTTTTGAATGAGTAAATCCATTTCCATTAGGTAGAGCGTGAGTCGGTTCAACAAATGAGTGTTGGCGCGCGAATCGTTTCAACACATGAACTTAGGTGATATGTTGTGCGGACGTCTGTTTCTGAATTAGAAAATTACATTTATTGATTTTCATCAGGAATTCTTTCCTCAAGACTGAGTCCATGCCATTTTAAAAACCATTCAAATTCTCTGATGAATTGGCCAAGATGACAATGTCAGAGTTAAATATTGTCCTTATATTTGTCTTCTGATTTTTAATAAGATAATATCGCGAAAACCAGCATTGTCACAAGTCCTTTTAGTCGATGGACATGAGATTGAGCGAGTCAAGAGTTTGGTTTATCTAGGACAGAATATTAATGAGAATTGGGATCCTTCGATTGAAATAAGGTGCCATATAGACAAGGCATCCATCTTTATGACAATGAAACAACTACTATGCTGTCGAGATCGCAGTATGGCGCTTAAGAAAAGAATTGTGAAGTGTTATGTTGTCTCCACCCTTTTGTATGGTGTTGAAGCTTGGACCTTGTCGGTAGCTACAGAAAAGAAGATTCGAGCTTTTGAAATGTGGATATACCGGCGGATTCTTAAAATCTCGTGGTCAGAACATGTGAGTAATGCTGAGGTTCTTCAGCGTGTGAGCAGCCAACCTGAGCTGTTAAACACAATTAAGAAGAGGAAATTGGAATACTTGGGACACATGATGAGGAATCCAAAATACCGTCTGCTCCAAGTTATACTTCAGGATTTATTTATTTATTTATTTATTTATTTATTTATTTATTTATTTATTTATTTATCGTATGGCTTTTAGTGCCGGGAGTGTCCGAGGACATGTTCGGCTCGCCTGAGTCTGTAGCTGCTTCCAGCGGAAACCCTAAAGGGTGAGCTACAAGTTCCGTTCAATTTCAAGTAGTTCCAACTTTCGCCACCAGATATCAATGATACCTAGTGGTGAACGTTGGAACTTTGATAGAGCGTTCTGACGAAATCTAACCTAACAATTTTGCTTTACACAAGTTTAGTCTGTGAAAGGATCTTTTACATGCCATAAATCTATGACATGGGACCGCCGGCTTAACTTCCCCTCCGAAGGAAGGCATACTGAAGGATTTTTAACGCTCTTAAAAAATCCGACGACTTCGGCCGGGTTTGAACCCGCGATCTTGGACATAGAAGTTCAGCATGCTACCGACTACGCCACCGTCCGTATCGGATAAGGAGAAGAAGAAGACATCGTAGTGTGTATTGAGCGGGTTTTAACCCGTTGCTGCTTGGCTACGTGAGAACGATATAGGCTAGGTGTTGATTGGTCAGTAGCATGCCGTCCTCTCTTACCTCCCTGCCGAGATTCTCCACACCAATTACGTGCCAGAAGGGTAGAGTGAGATAGGAGCTAACAAGCTACAAACTCCCTTCCGTAAACTCGTTCTGTCTGTTCGCTATGGCCCCATGTGACTGTGTTTTCCCTTAGGCTCGATAAGCATTGGCGATCTTTTGATGTAAGAAAAAAATCTTAACCCCTGGCACTACAGCCCGCGAAGGGCCTAGTCGTACCAAGCGACCGCTGCCCAGCCATTTGGCCTGCAGATATTGGGGTGTCGCGTGATCAGCGCATCTGGCCCCCTCGGCCGTTAGTCTTGGGTTTCGTGATCGGGGCGCTGCCTCACTGTCAGACAGCTTCTCAATTGTGCTGGAACGAGGCTGAGTGCACCTCGTTCCAGCCCTCACATCAGTTTCTAAAATCCCTGACGGAGCCGGGAATCGAACCCGTGTCTTCCAGGTGAGAGGCAGGCGCGCTACCCTAACACCACGCGGGCGGCCGTTCTTTTGATGTGCGTTATAAAAATACATAGTCATAAATTATCAAAATGCACACTCGAGTTCAAGGATGCAATGTTAAGTATCGGTGTCGCAGATTCATCGTATCACATCGCGGTTGCTGCTGGTAGTACAAGCCGGACGTTTGTTTTAGATTAGACGATTGCCCTTGACCTTGAGCTTACGGGTGAGCCTATACACAGTCGATCTCTTGCCCTCCTGCTTCACAGACGCGGAAGTACACGTTACACAGTTACGAACAGAACGCCATTATATTTGCCAATGACTGTACTTAAGCAGTAGAGTGAGATAGTTTTGTCCATCATCTGACCGCAGGGAGCAGGTGACAACAACACAGGTACTGTAGTAACTCGCCTCCAGGCTTCCATTAAGATTGTTCACTCGTATAAAACAAACGTCCGGTCTGTACGCGACGTCGCCGCTGACTTCCTGCCTCCTGACAGTTCATTGTTGTTGTCTGTTGGTTCGTACAAACGTGCGTCTTTTATACGCAAGCCTCGGATTCTTAGGTATGGAAGTGAAACATGGACCCTACCCAAGAATGCCGTGGAAAAGATCGTTCCTTTGAAAGGAAACTCCTGAGGAGAATTTAGGGACCTATATTGTGTACATGGTGAATGGAGAATAAGATATAACAACGAATTATATTCTTTATATGAAGAAGCACCTTTGTCACAACTCATTCGAGAGTTAACTCGGCAGGTCATTTGGTTAGGATGGAAGAACATCGAGTCCCAGAGAAGGTTTTCACGGGAGATTTTGGAGGAGGAAGGCCCGTTGGAAGGTCACTTAATAGTTGGGAGCAGGGTGTTCATGATGATGATGATAATTGTTGTTTTATGGGGCCTAACATCTAGGTTATCGGCCCCTAATGGTCTGGGTGATAGCGAAAATGACAATGAAATGAAACTAAACTTAAAAATAACTAGATAAATGGAAAACAAAAATAAGAATAAGGGAAACATAAGACTGGAAGAAAGGAGATGAAGAAGAAGCTTTTAGTTTTACGTGACCGTTAATCATGCGATCATGAGCCACGGGACCTCCTTTTTACGTGGAATCTGAACCACAGGACATGGCATTTCACTTCGAAAATCTCACATGCATTGACCGGGAATCGAACCCGGCCCACCTTGGTGAGAGGCTAACAGCTTGACCGCTGGGCCACCATGCCCCTTACAAGAAAGGAAATGTCCTCAACCCTCGAAGAATGAGAATTAAGGGACTTGGAAGAAAGGAGAGCCAGAAAAGGCAGACAGGAAATGTAAAGAGGAAAGGGTCCGCTTCAAAGGCAATGGAAGAAGGAGATAAACCGGACCCAGCTCAGGAAGACCTCGGAGTCACCAAAGCCCGAACTCAACAGACGTGAGCCCTTGAGGGTGTAGCACTTTCCAGGTCTGAACCCTCGAAGAATGAGGAAAGATGCCAATTAAGGCGGGAAAGTGAAAAGCTCCCTAGGCCTCGGATACCCTAATCGGAAGAGAACAAGAGTTGACCAAGGGCGGTTGACAGAAAAAATAAGAAAGAGGAGCCCAGCACAAGTAAGTGGAAACAATGCCGGACTCAGCTGGAGACCCGTGGTCGCCAACCCACGTCCCACTAGATGTGTGTCCCTGTGGGACAGGGAGTTCAGCTGGATGCTGCGCATATCCTCAAGATCCAGAGTAATTGGAGAGTTGCAGCACAGGATCGACAAGGTTGGGGGAGAGCAACTGGGGAGGCCAAGACCCGAAGACGACCCGACGCGCCATAGAAAGGAAAGGATTCTTAGGCTCTGACCTCTTACTCTCCAAGTATCAGCCTGCTTTAATCTTTTAGGTACCAACGAAAAACGTACTTCAATTTTATACAGCCTAAATTGACATAATAAGACCTATTTTTGTGACAGAACCTAAAAGTACCTAATTCGGTTATTTAACCAAATAGACTACGTTCAATTATGTAAAAAATACTAGGAACCCGTGCCGACTTCGCCCGGAAACTGAAGCATCATTTATATAGTTTATGGAGGAATCATAATTAGGGATAGGAATTTTTCGGTGATTTCAGAGTGAAGAAAGCGGTATTTTAAAGTGGCAAATTCGGTGGTTTCAAGTGCACTTTTCGGTACTTTCAAAATGTTAAATTTTAGGCGGGATTTTTTAAATATCATGGATAACAACATATTTCAGTCATCCTCCAAAGTACAGTTCAGTGAAGAGCTCCAAATTCTCTTGTGACAAACGGTGACGCATATCACTTAACGTGCTAGTGTAAGCTGAAAAACAAAAGTTCACAGTTAGCGTTTGAACAGAGTATCAAAATTGTTTTCAACACAGATTCTGAGAACTTTGGAAATACAAATGTCATTCCTTGCAAAACTCGAACAATGTCTGTCTTGGTCCTGTCGTGCATCTGCTTCTTGATTAAAGTTTGCAGTTCGTTGTATCCTCTTATGACCTCACTTTCTACCAGTGTTTCACAGAATGGCAACTTCTTAATTTTCTTTGCAAGGTCCTCATTGATGTTCATTGGCACTATTTCTGCTGGATCAAACGCACACATTTGTAAATCGTGTTCCCTGGGTCAACGGATCTCAGGCTGATTAATATTCTAAGAGCAGGGGACCCAGCCTTTACTAAAACTGAATTTTCTCTCTTTTTAACGCATTTCCACAACCCTCCAACAGCTCCTTAATGTTGGTACCGTAAGTTTAAGGGCTTGCTGAATTCTCCGCAGATGTCCATCTAGAAGGTGAACAGTCTGATAAGACTGGCCTTCTAATAAAGGGATGAGTTCAGTGATGTCTGTGCCAAATTCTTTGAATCTCAAGTATTTCGTCATGTGAAACATTGTTCAGGAAATCAACACTAGAGTTATCAGTCCCTACTACTTCATTCATAAATTGCACAATATCTTTCAAGTAGGCTACTCTGACATGTACACTAGTTAAGACTGGTTCAGGAAACAGTGGCACATTTGGATATGGACACTTGCCATCTAGATATTCATGTCTGAAAGGCGCACTATATGACGCCACGCGTTGAGTAGTCACTAGGATGGAGGGGCAGGTGACCTTGCTGTTCTGGCCCTTAAAACCTCAATAACTTAGTAACTTACCAGGATGACCGCCCAGATTGATAAAGATCGCTGTATGCAGAAAGCGAGGTCCGCTATCTAAGGTTAAGTTTCCGATCATTCCATGTTTGTTGTACGCTCTCCATGCAGTCAAGTCACGAGAGAAAATTACCGCTACTACACTCGCACAAAAACAAGCCTTTGTCGGCTTCTGTGACAACGATATTTCAAATGGGCAAGGTGGTCTCACTACGATGACACTAGGGCAAAACCTGGATGAATAACAAGATGCAGAAGAAAGTGACATTCAGTAGTTAGACTTCAATAAAGACGATCATGGTTTCAGACATGAAAGCGATGAGGATATTATATGGTATTTGACTGTCGGTGAGGTAAACTGAGATCCAGTGCATGTCAAGTGAAGGAGTAATGCAACGGAAATCCCGAAAGTTCCCACAGTCAAGCTAGTGTGTCTATAGTCACACTTATCTCTTATATAGAAAATCGAGATGAATTTTCGTTTTCATATATTGTTTTCTTCAGAATTATGCAATCTAAAATTAGAAAAAATAAACTATCTAAGAAACAAAAAGTGATGACAGTCATTTCTCTTAGTTTTTAATATTGGTATAGGCCTCATCCACGTAGTGTCTCTTACAATACTATGTTATAAAGTATTATAATTATTTTTTTCTGCGTGTTCTTAAAATACATTTCAATATTTTAACCAATAGTATTCTTTTTGCTAGGCTTAAAAACATTACTGCAGATAATTCGTGGCTTTCAAAAATCCGCGGAAATTAGTGCATTAATTGCCGCGAATTATCGGAAGTGCACTATAAAGAAAAAAAAGCTGAAATTCGCGTTTTCGTGCAAAATTCGCGTTTCCTGCAAAATTCGTGAAAATTCGCGAGCTCAAAAACATTTATTTTCGCCATTTTTAGGGTTATTATAACACATTATCACCTGTGTATTACTTCTTTTCAAAATTCGCGAAATTCGCGATCGCGAATTTTTCCTATCCCTATTCATAATTCATAGCAGAATTCTATTTATTGGACCACAAACTATGAACATTTCTTCCCTGTGTCATAGGACAATCGAGGAATTATTTGTTGCTCAGTTTCATTGTTACGTGATAAGCGTATTTCTTTCGATTTTAATGAACTACGACCTATATCCTTTTTTCGTCTCGGCATGATGGGTTAAAATCACTGACTGGACTATTAATTATACGAAGGTGGATCAAAAAGTTAGTTGCACTAACGTGCTGCAGCAGCGCGCTGTGTTTCGCAAACGTGGGCACAGCGGAGAAAGGGACAGACACTGCCCACATATATGTTAGGTAGGTCGCTGCGGTGTCTCGTCTTGTATGGTGTGAATAGCGGCCAAAAGCAATGGCGCGTCGACTGGACGTTCACTCCAAATATGAGGTGCGTGCGACAATCCGATTCCTATGGGCCAAAAGGAAGAATTGCACGGACATTCATCGTGAAACTAGTGCTGTGTATGGGGAGCGGACCATTTCCCGGCAAGGGATCGTAAAGTGATGTCAGTAATTCGAAGCCGAACGCACGGATATCACGGACGAATATCGCGAGGGCAGGCCCGCAACGTCCAGGACCCGTGCAAATGTCAACAGTGTGAATGCGATCAATAGACAGAACGATGGTCGACATTCCCAGACCGATGAGGAGGTGAAGGCCGCTGTCTCCATGTGGTTGCAGAACGCTGGAGGAACTTTCTATGCATCCGGCATCGACAAGTTGGTTCGCAGAAATGTTTGGAGTCCCTTGGAAACTATGTGGAAAAGTGACGTTACATTGTATGTCGTTATGGGCGTGTTGCTGTTGTATCGGTGGTGTAATAAATGGCCATAACTGGGAAGTGCAACTTATTTTTTGATCTGCCCTCGTATCATCATGGAGATAGCATGTGCAACGAATTCTTTTCAAACGTAAGTTAACAATGGCGAGGTGCATGAATCACAAATCCCCCTTCCGTCCAATCTAAACGTGAATGTGTATTTTGCGGAACGAAAAGTCCACATGTGAAGTAAAAGAAAGCAGAGTTGCACTTCCAGGAAAACTACAAACACATCCACTCTTCTCTGAAGTCTTAACTCGACACGACTCGACAGTGTCTGGGGTGATAGGCTCGCTCACCAGCCATTTAGCTCGTAAACTGTCTCGAAGCTAGTAATTGAATGGAGATTGTTGGAAGAAATGAACACGTGAAAATACTTACAGTGGGCGATGTATTGAAGATAGAGATATGCTATCCCGGACGTTTTTGTAGAACTTTTCATGCTGAACAATTCTTACACTCATAGTATATAGATATTTGTAACGGTTTGCCCAACGTAAGCTTAAGAAGCTCAAGGAAGCCCGGTTTATTTATCGACTTTTTCACTGAAATCGTTACTGCTTGGTTTCCTTTGGTTATAACTAATTTTTTGGGTCAAGAAACCTCCCTCGAGACATCCTTTACAGAATGGTGAAAACCGCATCAAAATCTATCCAGTGGTTCTCGAGATTACCCGTGACATCCAAGAATCGGGGACTTTGTTTTACACTAAGTAGAGATTATCAAAGCGAAAGGAGACCGTTCGAATAAGGAATGTGTTAAAAGTAAAAGTAATATCGTATGGTCTCGGGTTCCGGGTGCAAACTTTGTAATTTGACACCCAGAGGGCAGCTTGCATGTCAAATTTCGGTTTTCCTTGAAGCACTATGAAAGTCAAGGAGGTTAGATATCTAAGGTCCTTGAACACTATAGCGCTTTCTAGTAGAGAAATGAGGAACTTTGCGTTGGCGGAAACTCCCGAGATTAATTTTGCCATTAGGAACACGGCCTACTGAATTCAAATGGGTTCTTTGACATGCCAACATCGTATGACATGCGTGTCGTATTTTTGCCGCCTGAAAAAAAAGCAGCACTTACCACGGCCAGGAGCGAACCTGCAAGCTTGGGGTTAGTAGACCGACACGCTAACCACTCACCCACCGTGTTAAATAATTATGATCTTATAAAATCTTGCGTAGCAACAAACGGTCGAGTTCTTTGTAAAGAAAAAGTGCAAGAATCATTCATTGATTTGGAACTTTAAGGAAATAGCCGATATGAAGTTCACTAGTTAGTTACTTAGTTGTCAGTCAGTTAATTACTTAGTTAGTTAGCTAGTTGGTTTGTTAGTTAATTAGCTAGTTAGTTAGTTAGTTAGTTAGTTTGTTAGTTAGTTGGTTACAGTAGATCTAGTAAACATCCGTATAACCTCTAATTTGAGAAGAGAGGTAGGCTAAAAGTAATTTGGCAATGAAAAAGGAGAAACCGACGTTTTAAAAAATATCAATAATTTATCCGGTAGGACAGTTTTTTCACTCTCCGGTAAAATGTATAGTATATCTTGTACTTGTGCCACTTTTCCTCGGCATTACAGAATAAATTGTGATATAGTCGAGAGACAGGTCACGTGCACTGCAGCCAGAATGTGCGCAGCGCTTGTCGCGATGTCCTAAGCTGGGTTACTGGGTCGTGCTAATGGTTTGATGGTCGCCATCCGGATACAATCCCGTGCAATGAATACGGAGTCTGTCGCAACGAGTCTCCATGATGTCATGCTCAGTGCCGGCCGCTCTGGGCAAGTGCTTGAGGTGTTGGCGGAAACGCACGATCCCCCAGAGTTTTTTTTTCCACTCGCGATCTACTTGTTACAATCTTTCCTGGACCGACCAAGGCTTATTTAAAACCAATTTTAAGACGTATAATACTGTACATAACATAATACATTATTCTAAATATAGTGGCCCGTCAGGGGTTCACATCTAGTGGGACGTGGGTTGGCGACCACGGTACCCCAGCTGAGTCCGGAATTGCTTCCACTTACTTCTGCCTCTCCATTTTCTTTGCTGTCGACCTCTCTTCGTCAACTCTTGTTCTCTTCCGACCCCGACGGTATTAGGGTATCCAAGGCCTAGGGAGTCCCTTCCTTTCCCGCCTTTATTGGCCCTTCTCTCATATTTCCTGATCACTCCTTCTTCTAGGGATCAGCCTTCTTTTTCCTTTCATCATAGTTCCTTTTCTCTTTAAGATTCCCGCCCTGTTTTTATGAATTGGCTCCCCGTGTCTCTAAATTACACTTTGTAAGTATTTTCAATCTACATTGCATTGTGTAAGTATTTTTGATCTAAATTCTATTTTGCAAGTATTTTCAATCTAAACTGCATTTTGTAAGTACAGTATTTTGAATCTGTGAGTATTTGGAATCTTCCATACATTTTGTAAGCATTTTCAATTTCAATTGCATTTTGTAAGTATTTTGAACCTAAACCACATTTTGTGAGTCGTTTCAATCTGAGTTCCATTTTGTAAGTATTTTCAGTCTCACTTAATTTTCGTTATGGTTTCCATTTCATTGTTATTTTCGCTATCACCCAAACCATTAGGGGCCGATAACCTAGATGTTAGGCCCCTTAAAACAACAATTATCATCATCATCATTTCTAAATATAAAGTCTGTCGCCCTGGAGGTCCGAGTTTGATTTCCGGTTCTACCAAGAACGGAGGGCTGGAACGGGGCAAAACAGAGGGAAGGAGGGCTCGATTCCCACCTCAGCCATCCTAGAAGTGGTTTTCCGTGGTTTCGCACTTCTACTACAGGCAAATGACAGGATGGTTCCCAACTTAAAGCTACGGCCGCCTCTTTCCCAATCCTACAAATCACACACTAGTAGAGCCATCACAATAACAAATTCTATACACACACCCAAGACCACAATGTTGCACAGCACCTAATATAAGCAACAAAAAGCAAAGCAACTCCGTACAGGCCATGGAGGCCCTGGGAGTAGTGGAAGGTAGAGGCTTCGACCCTTTGTCACATCGGCGCTAGATGAGATGAAGTTGTGAGCTCCAGCTCCACGCCCGGCTGTCTTAAAAAAAAGGTAGCTTTTAGTTTTACGTGACCGTTAATCATGCTATCATGAGCCACGGGACCTCCTTTTTACGTGGACTCAGAACCATAGAACTTGGCATTTCACTTCGAAAATCTCACATGTATTGACCGGGAATCGAACCCGGCCCACCTTGGTGAGAAGCCAACAGGTTCACCGCTGCGCCACCACCTCCCAAAACGCGCTCCCAGGAATTACCCTGGTACTCATTTGTGGTGTAGGCTGAGTGAACCCCAGGGCCATTTGCGTTTCCGAAAGTAATAGCTTAGTTTTGTTTCTAAAATCCACTACTGGTTGGGGATCGAACCCACTCTCTTTCATTTGGAAGTTCAGTGCCTCTACTGACTGCGCCACACAGCCCCGTAATATAAGCAACAGCAACATCTAAATATAGTACATAGGATCAACTTCAATTACACTCCAGGGGATCACAGCTAGTGGGATGTGGATTGGGGACCACGGAAACCCAGCTGAATTTGACTTTGCTTCAACTTACTTGCGCCGGGCTTATTGTTCTTTCCACCTCCCTTGGTCAACTCTTGTTCTCTTCCAACCCCGACGGTATTAGGGTATCCGAGGGATAGGGTATCTTTCCTTTTCCTCGCTTTAATTGGACCTTGTCTGATATTTCCTGATAGACTCATTTTTCGAAAGGTCAGACCTCTTCTTTCCTTTTCATGGTATCTCTTGCTCTTTGCAAGAAGCCAGGATGTATATAGCCCCATCATGTATGGTGCTCCTTGGATAGTGCAGCTAAACAAAACAAAACAAAATTTAAGGGATACTCTCAGTTGTAGTCGACAAAACATCATGATCTTGCAATTCTGACAATTTGCAGAGATTGGTTATTACTTTATGGGCTGACATGTTAAATGAAAGGTTGCATTGGGTTAATTTATTAACTCATCAATTCATTAACTTTCAGCTTTTTCGATGCCTGGCTGGATGTAAAATAGTTGGTTATTTTCTCCACCCTTCAAATCTAACCACGCACAAATTAACAACCTACCCCACCCCCAAACTGTAGCCTGCGTTGACGCCAGCTGATCGAGGAACTTATATTTGCCGGACTAGATACAAATGTACCAATATATTTTTCTTAAACAGTTTTCAAATTTATTTATTTATCGTATGGCTTTTAGTGCCGGGAGTGTCCTAGGACATGCTCGGCTCGCCTGAGTCTGCAGCTGCTTCCAGCGGACACCCGTAGTGTGAGCTACAAGTTCCGTTCAATTTCAAGTAGTTCCAACTTTCACTACCAGATATCAATGATACCTAGTGATGAACGTTGGAACTTTGATAGAGCGTTCTGAAGAAATCCAACCTATCAATTTAGCTTCACACAAGTTTAGTCTGTGGAAGGATCTTTTACATGCCATAAATCTATGACATGGAACCGCCGGCTTTACTTCCCCTCCGAAGGAAGGCATACTCAAGGATTTTTAACGCTCTTAAAAAATCCGACGACTTCGGCCGGGTTTGAACCCGCGATCTTGGACATAGAAGTTCAGCATGCTACCGACTACGCCACCGAAGCTGCTAGTTTTCAAATGTTCAAGGGGTACGCGTACCCCCGCGTTCCCCTGGCTGCTACACCCATTTAGTCGCTCAACACAAATTTGCCCCTGAGTGGCGTTACAATGTAAATAAGTATACCCATTGTAAGTATCATTGTAAACCCGCCCAGCCATTGGACAGATTCGTGTTGACCGACTGAAGAGTTACAACTGAAAGAATGGCTTCAAAACTTGAAAACATTAGTACTACAGCCTCAAGGGCTCACGGCTGGTGAGTTTGGGAGCTGTAGACCCCCGAGGGATTCCTGAGCTACGTCCAGTTATTCCCCCTTTTTCCATTGACTTTGGGGTGACTATCTCGTCTTTCCCTTTCCTCCCTGCCTTACATGTTTCTACTTCTTTCAGAGCCCCTCAGCCGTCATACTTCAAGGTTTCTTTTCATCCTGTCTTTCGTGTATCTTTTTAAGTTAATTACGTAATTATAATAAACTATTATGTTCGACCCTGGCGAAATGTAAATATAATATGTCAGAAAACTGGTTATAGGACATAACGTACCACTAGGTAAGCTGATTACCTGCGAAGAGTCAGCTAATGACTTTAAAATATTTAGGAGAGGACATAACGTACCACTTGAAAGAGTGCATGAAACCCTAACCGCACGGCCACTTGCTCGGTATTGCTCAATTAATCCTGGTAATAAATACGTGGACAATAACATAACAAAAACTAATATAAAATATGATAAGTTTTTGGATTCCCATCACACTTTATGTTTATAAACATTTTGGCGTGTTTAAAATCAGTGGTACGTTTTGTCCGTGGTACGTTATGTCCGGACACCCAGAAAACTGTACTATAATGAGGCTCAATATAGTACAAGTCTTCATTATGATACAGTTTCTCCCACCAATCAGAGCTCAAGAAACAGTTGTGTGACCAATTAGGTGTGGATAGCATCGCACCTGCGCTCACTTCCATGGCCTCCTATTTTAAATTTCACTGTGTGGCGAGTGTCATATTGAGGTATTCCAGGAGGCCATGGTTAAATACAAGGTATTCCCTGCGTCCCATGCGCTCTGTTCAATACACACAACTGGTGAAATCTCGATAGATATTTATGAATATTTATGTTCGAACATAAAATAGATATAATTATCGTCGAACATAAATACAGTCATATGCAACTCTCCTATAATGGTAATTAAGAGACTCGCTACGCTACGCTGGTTTTATAAACATACTCGTGTCTTAATTATTGCCATTATAGGCTCGTTGCATAATGTACTAATCTATTACATTAAGTCAATATTTAGTACATTGAAACTGTACCGGTATCGGTCAAATTGCGACCTCCTTCAGCGTGGTATAGGATAAGTAACTGTGTAGTAACATTCAACGTAATTAAATAATTTGTATAATAACTTCGTCACACATATTTCCAAAGTTTTCTCTACAATATTTCTCTACCTGCCAAATACACATCAATCATCTTTTATAACCTAACTTATAGAGAATATATATTTTGACATACACGTAAGTGTTATATATTTCTTATATATTTCTGTTCTGTTTTCATGATAACCATCTCATTAGGGGACAGATGACCTAGACGTTTAGCTCCTAGAAACATCAACCACCTTCTCTTCAGTTAACGAGACACGTTTGTTTGAACCTTGTACAGTCCATAGCTTACGTGCATGCTCCTGTATACGAATGTCCAATGTTAATGTTAGTAAAGGTTATTCAATAATAGTTCAGCCTCCGTGGATTAGGCGGCAGCACGCCGGCCTCTCACCGCTGGGTCCGTGGTTCAAATCCCGGTCACTCCATGTGAGATTTGTGCTGGACAAAGTGGAGGAAGACAGGGTTTTCTTCGGCTACTCCAGTTTTCCCCGTCACAAATTTCGTTCCAGCAACACTCTCCACTGTCATTTCATTTCATCTGTCATTCATTTAATCATTTCCCCAGGGGAGTGCGACAGGCTTCGGCAGCCGGCACAGTTCATATCCTCGCCGCTAGATGGGGGCTTCATTCATTCCATTCCCTGACCAGGTCGGTCGACTGGAAGCAGGCTGTGGATTTTCATTCCTTAAATAAAAGTCAATAGAATGAAAGTGGTCATTAATCCCCGTGCACTTGAGTGTATGTGAAATTTTGTCCGATAACCAGTGTATTGTGATGGCTGTATTAGTGTGTATATTTGTAATTCAGGCGAGGATTGGGAAGGAGGTGGCCGTGACCTTAAGTTAGGAACCATCCTAGCATTTGCATGGAGCGCACTAGATGTGGGAAACCACGTGAAACCCTCCTCTTCTCAGTTTTGTCTCAGGAGGCTGAGTTTACCCCGTTCCAGCTCTCACGCCAGAATTAAAATTTCTTGGCAGAGCCGGGAATCGAACGCGGACCTCGGGGGTGACAGCTAAGAATTTTCAGGTATAATTATTATTACTAGGGGACCTGAGAGAGAAATCTCGTATGCTCATTAGTTACTGTTATGTGGGCTTCTATAAATATGTTTATTTGTTTGAACGCACTTTTTAAACAAATTGTTGATATTTATGAAACAGAGTGTAATTCTACAAATCAGAGGATAATTCTGTTTGAAAATTCTTTTCTTTGTTCAATGGGTTGTGTGCGCCCCATGTGTACAGACTACCCGCCCGGCACTAGTGTAATGCGGGCTGGATGAGACATAGTTCTGCCAGGAGCTATCTTCTTGTTGCTTGCCACGGTGGGTGAGTGGTAATAGTGTCGGACTACCAACCCCAAAATTGCAGGTTCGCCCCTGGCCATGGTAAGTGATTTTTGAAGGCGACAAAGAACACGACACGCATGTCATACGTTGTTGGCATGTTAAAGAACCCATTTGAATTCAGTAGGCCGTGTTCAATGGCAAAAGTAATCTCGGGATTTTCCGCCAACACAAAGTTCCTCCATTCTCAACTTGAAAGCGCTGTAGTGTCAAGGAGTTTAGATATCTAACCTCCTTGACTTTCATAGCGTTCAAAGGAACGACGAAATTCGACACGCAAACTACCCTCTGGGTGTCAATTAACAAAGCTTGCACCAGGCACCCGAGGCCATACGATATTATTATTATTATTATCTTCTAGTTTTAAACAAATAAATATATTTCCGTCGACTTTTCAAGAAATGCAAGGTTTTCCCTGTACTATTGAGACGATTTGGAAGATTTTGGCTCAGAACGCACCTTCTAACCCTCTGGTTTAGGAGCTTGTTTTTTTTTGTCGATAAACTTAGCGTATTCTTCTTATTATTATTCTCCTTTCACGGCCTCATTGGACCACTTCAGTCAATCATTTCTTGGTCCTCTTCTTCATTAGGTTTTATTTCCGAGTTCCCCAGTAGCTTTTCATTCGCTCTGATCTTCTCAGGCGTTCCTCATCTGTGAATACCCTTTTTACGGTATGACGTATGTCTATTTTAGCCTGAAATCCTATTTTTATGTATTTCAGTTTTTTTTGTTTTGTTTTGTTTTGCAACTCATCCAAGGTTATTTCTCATTCTTTCATGTCTTCTCTAATTTCCTTAAACCATCCTTTTTTTTTATTCGAAATTTTCTCAACAAATTTTCTAGATAATCTGGTTTCCGGTGTCCTCATGATGTGACCAAAAAGGAAATGCGTTTCTTCCGAATAGTATCAGTGATGGGCTCCAGTTCTCATTTGGTACTATCCGCCATTGTCCATCTATCTGATATTTTTTATTTATGCATGTTCTAGCTATTCGTCTTTCTATTTTTAGAATTTTGTCGATTCTGTTTTTCTGAGTACCATAACTTTAAAAAGAGTTTCGCTTTCATATGTCACCTCTGGTTGAACCAACGTCTTGTAATGTTTTAATTTTGTTGTGATTGATAGACATTTTCTTTTATATGTAGACCATGTTCTTTTTTGGGCTTTTATCATTTTATTAGTTCTTTCTTGCCATGCAGATTATAGCCTATACACAAAATACAGTACTTGTGGAATTAAGTTTTAAATCGTTGTCATACACTTGAGACTAACAATCAACAGAATGAATCACTTACCTGTAACTTGTGTAGTTCCTCATGACCGGGGACCGAACTAGAATGTGGATGATGATCATTCTCCATACCACGTTACCGGCAAAAGCAGCTCAATGTATGTTTTTGAGAATAGTTTGTTTCATTGTGTTCCATTTAGTGTAATACTAGAGGGTGCAGTGCGTGTTGGATCGTTGTGTACCACTGATAGTCCATAGCGAGTTAAAGTTGGAATCACATGGAGCCTAATTGCCAATGATGAGAACAGATGTGCTCGTCCCATCACGAGGTGACAGTATCCCACCACTGATTAATGAGGCTTGGGGTGACTGGACCTTTTCACGTGAACCTTATGTGAATGATTCCATCCTGGACGTAGCGTGACGAGGAGATCTTCGCTGGTAAGCCGTAATCCTCACTTTCCACCAGTGTGGGTTGCCCAACATTGACGTTCAAATGTGCCGTCGCTCAAACAGAGAATGAACACTGTACTGTATTATAATAAACTGTTTATTACCTTCAGTCAATGTCTAGTACATTAAAACTGAACTGGTTTCCGTCACATTGTAACCTTCTTCAGGCGCGGATTCAAGGGGAGGGGCGTAACGGGGGTCATGACCCCCCCCCCCTCCCAAACGGAGACCAATTTTTTTTGAAAACTCAAAAAACGAAAACACAATAACCAGACAAATAAAACTTAACGAATTTTAACTGAAAAACAGTTTTTTTTTCATTTTATTCAATACTGAAAATATCTTTATTGCAATGATTATGTTCTGTTACAACTGTACATATTTGCAACTTCATACCTGTTATATAAAAACGATTATTTATATAACAAAATCAACTCGTCTATTTTGTTTAGCAAACCTTGTGATTACCGAATCGATGTTTATAGTGATGTCACGATGAATGTGCAGCAATGCACGGATAGGAATTAGGGGCTTTTTTCGCATCAAAAAATTTTGCCGACCTCCAAACTGCAAGCTTGCTTGCAAATTTAAGCTGTGACTTTCTCCCTTTGTCGGTACCAACTCGACTTGCCGAAACTGTAACGTACCTTGATACTTTTCTCGAAGCTCGATGTAAAAGTCGCAATACATGCCGTTGCAAATTGTACGAATATTTTTGGTGCGCTAAACGCATCAAATTTCTATCCATGTAGCTTACAAAAAAATTAGTCTGGTTTTCTACGTTTGGTTATTTTGTGATTGCGTTTTTAGTGATACCATTTTTCTTAACAATTTCGATTCTCTGACCCCCCCCCCCCCCAAAGCCAAACTCTAGATCCGCGCCTGCCTTCCTTAGCGTGGTATGGGATAAGTAACATACAAATTAATAACATTTTTGTCATAATAGAGGATACTGTAGTACATTACGCAACGAGCCTATAATGGCAATAATTAAGACACGAGTATGTTTATAAAACGAACGTACGGTATGCGAGTTTTATAATTTCCATACGAGTGTCTTAATTACCATTATAGGCGAGTTGCATACGACTGTTTATGTTCGACGATAATTATTATAACTATTTTATGTTCGAACATAAATATTCATAAATATCTGTCGAGATTTCGTCAGTTTTATGTACTGATCAGAGCGCATGGGACGCAGGGAATGCCTTGTATTTGAGCATGGCTTCCTCGATTACCCTACTATGACACTAGGCCAGGTAGTGAAATTTAAATTAGAAGGCCGTGGAACTCAGCGCATCTAATTATCTAATTGGTCAAACAACTGTTTCTTGAGCTCTGATTGGTGGGAGAAACTGTTTCATAATGAAAAATAGTGTTACAATGAGCCTCATTATAGTACAGTTTTCAGGGTCGAACATAAATAGTTTTGTTCCAAAAGCTCACAGAGTAAAATTTCAAAAAAAAAAAAAACACAGATCTGTTACAAAAAAATTGTTAATAAAGCAAAAAAATGTCTTGATATAACAGCGTTGAATTGAAGAGATCCAAAATGAAGAAATTAAACTGAGAAACAAATACATGAAATCAGAAAGGAAAAAGATATTTTAAAAATTATAACCCTTACGTGTATGTGAAAATATATATCTAGAATAAGTTAGGTTATAAATGATGGTTGATGTGTATTTGCCAGGTAGATCTGGTTTTTGAAATTTTACTCTGTGAGCTTTTGGAACAAAAATATTTATAATATTGCAGTAGGCAATGCATCGGGACCTAGGATTCTGGGGAGTCCCACCACCTGCATACAAGATGAGTCGGAGCGTCTTGAAACACCTTCCAAATTGAAATTCAAGAGGAAATACTTCATCGGGACCATTAACGTCAACTCACTCCTGCGAGTCGGAAAACAGAAAGAATTGGAAAAGCTCCTGGACGACCAACAAATCCAGATTTTGGCTGTACAAGAGACCAGATTTCTAGATGACCACATCATGGATACAAAGCACTACAGAGTATTCAAAGGAAAGCCAGCAATAAAGATAATGGCTAACACCCCTCTCCTTGGGACTGCCTTCTACATAAACAAAACCATAGTGGATAGTGTCACAGACTTCTCATCTAAATCTGAGAGATTATCCCTATTGACAATCAAGTGCAAAAACAGGAATTATACTCTCATAAATTGCCATGCTCCTATCAACGAAGACAACAAGAAGAACCCACAGAAAGTCGATGACTTCTGGGACCTCTTAGAAACAGAAATCGCTCGGATACCTGTGAACCATGTAAAAATCCTTCTGGGAGACTTCAACGCACAGATAGGGACAGAAAGAAAATACAGAGATATAGTAGGAGACTATCCAGCACACAGGAGGACAAACAAGAATGGCGAACGGCTCCTTGGACTCTGCAAAATCTTCCAGTTGAATCTCATGTCGACTCATTTTCGGAAACTCCCAAGAAAAGCAAAGACATGGGTATCTCCAAATCCCAACCTAGGAGAATTCCAATTAGACCATGTAGCAGTATCAAGGACAAATACTAGGGAGGTGATGAATGTTAAAGTGATTAGAAATGGTAAATTTGACTCTGATCACTATCTCTCCAAAGTTAAAATACGTTTTCTTCCACCAAAACAAAAGAAGGATCCACCTAAGTTGAAAAAATACAACACCAATCGAATGAACATCAATGGGGATATTATAAATAACTTCAGAGAAGAAATCCGCTCTTCTAGAACAAAGACCTGGCAACATCTTTGTACAAAGATCAATGAAGCCGCTAAGAAAACTTTCGGACTGGCAAAGAGGAAACGTACAATCTGGTGGAATGAAGAATGTGAGAAAACACTTGAAAAGAGATCCGACACATGGAGAAAATGCAAATGTTCAAGAGATACGGAACATTTGGAACAATTCAGAACCCAAAGGAAAGAAACATCAGGGGTATTCCGCAGGACCAAACGATCGTTTGAGAATGCAAAGTTACAAAACCTCCAGGACGACTTCACTAAGAATAACACCAGAGATTTTTTTCAAACCTTCAAGGACAAGCTTAGAGGATACCAAATTCCAAGTATAAGTTTCAAAAACGAAGAAGGAAAAAATGGACTGAACAATCAAGAAAACTGCAATATATTAGCCAGATACTTTGAGAAACTCCTCAACTGCCCGCCTCCAACCAACAAACTAGAATTTCAGACTCATCCTATAAACTCAGAAGATGATATGCCACCAACAAAAGAAGAAATAAAGGAAGCCCTGAAAAGTCTCAAGAACAACAAGGCAAGCGGGGAAGACTCCATATCAGCAGAAATGTTGAAGTGTGCAGAACCGGAAATCCTAGACGACTTGCAACATATCTTCCAACAAATATGGGAGACAGAAAAGCTACCAGACGAATGGAAAACAGCGCTGATCCACCCACTCCATAAGAAAGGGAACAAACAAGATGTTAACAACTACAGAGGCGTTTCGCTACTCCCAGTCACTTACAAAATCCTCTCAAGGATACTTCTGAATAGAATAGAAGGAATCCTAGATAAGCAACTTGGAGAATACCAAGGTGGGTTCCGGAAAGGCCGCTCCTGTGCCGAACAAATCCTAAATTTGAAATCAATAATTCGCCACAGAGCGCTGAACGGCAAAAGTATAGTGGTTTCATTCATTGACTTCAAAAAAGCCTTCGACTCGGTGGACAGAGGGACCCTAGATAAGATCATTAGAGAATTTGGAGTCAAAACCAAACTGGCCAATATTATCAGAGAAACCTTAACAGCCACAACTTCTAAGGTGAAGTTCATGGGAGAATTGTCTCAGTCATTCGAAATCAAGACAGGTGTGCGACAGGGTGATGGATTATCACCATTACTATTCAACTGTGTCCTCGAGAGGATTGTGAGAATTTGGAATTCCGAACTTGAAAATCAAGAGATAGCCCCGATCTGCCTAGGACGAAAAACGGGAGGAATCAAAGTCAATTGCTTGGCTTTCGCTGATGATTTTGCGATACTTTCAGAAAACCTAGAAGAAGCGGCCATACAAATCAACCTCTTAGAAAAGATCGCTAGCAAGACAGGACTTAGGATCTCGAAAGAGAAGACCAAGTTCATGATGAATGACAAACATGGACCACAATTCCCTGAAACAGAGATTGGACGGATTCAGAGGGTGAAAAAGTTCAAATACCTCGGTGAAACCATACAAGAGAACGGCTTAGAGAAAGCTGCTGTAGAAGATCGTATTTCAAAAATGGAAAGAGCTTATGGGCTAACTATAAACATCTACAACAAGAAATGCATCTCATGGAATGCCAAACTAAAACATTACAACACGGTAGTAAAAACAGAATGCCTGTATGCCAGCGAATGCCTCGCGATGAATTTCAAGTTGGAGAAGCTAGAGATCCTAGAAAGAAGAATACTACGGAAAATCATGGGCCCAGTCCAGACTGAAACCGGCTGGAAACTTCGGAGCAACAATGAAGTCTATAAAAATGTGGAGAGAATCTCAGTGACCATGAAGAAGAGGAGGTTATCGTTTCTCGGACACTTGTACAGAATGGACACAACTAGACTAACCAAACAGTTATTCGACTACCTGTGGAACAAGAAGACAACAACGACATGGATTAAGGAAGTTCGAAAAGATCTAGAAAATTCCAACATCCAGGAAGTTCAGATGTCAAACAGGGAAACATTTCGGTACATAATTCAAAATTTGGAAGGGTTTCACGTCACAAGAACCACAAAGAAGGGAAGAGCCTGGACGGATGAGCAGAAGAAACAGCATAGCGTCCATATGAAGGAGTACTGGAGGAAGAGGAAACTTCAGGCAAAGAAAAAATGAAATTGTAGCGTGATCCGAAGTGGTCAATTCGCAAATAATAATAATTAATGTTATTGGTTTTGCGTCCCTTTTAACTACCCTGGCTTTTATAGACGCCGGGGTGCCGGAATTTTGCCCCGAAGGGGATCTTTAACGTGCCAGTAAATGTACTGACACGGCTCCCTCGCATTTGCGCACCTTCAAATGCCAGCTGATTGCGCCAGGTTTCGAACCTGCAACCTTGGACTCAGCAAGCGAGAACGTTACCCCTGAGCCACGCAGCCAGACAAAAAAATAAAAATAAAAATAAAATATAGGATCCTCTGTTATGACAAAATGTTTATTAAGTGTATGTTACTGTTATCCTATACCACGCTGAGCAAGATCACAATGTGACCGAACCGGTACGGTACGGTTTTAATGTATTAAATATTGACTTATCGTAATCTTATTCTTCTTCTTCTTCTTCTTCTCCTTCCTAGTGTTTGTCCCGCCTGGAGGCAGGGTCTGCTGTGACGATTCGTTGTCTCCATTTCTTTTGGTCTTGAGCCATATCTGGGTGTAGATTTGCAGTCTTCAGGTCATTATGGATGGATCGTATCAACCCACCTCTGCCTTGGTCGTCCCTTGGGCCTCTTTCCCGTGACTTCCAGGGTATATGCTGACTTAGCTATGTGTCTTCTTCTGCACGCAGCACATGGCCAAACCAGCTTAAACGGCCTCCCGCATTTTCTGATGGATCGGCGCCACTCCGAAACGTTTCCGTATATCAACGTTGGTAACATGATCCATTCTAGTGACGCCACCTGTCCACCTAAGCATCCTTGTCTCCATGACACAGCCGATGTTCCACCTCTTTTGTAGTGGGCCAACACTCCGTACCATAGAGTGCGACTGGACGGATAACAGTGCGGTAGATCTTGGATTTAAGGTGGTCTTTCATCCGGCGGTCACAGGTGACGCCTGTCGTCGCACACCATTTCAACCAAGACGCCTGCGTCCTTGCGTTGACCTCGTCAATGATTCTTCCATTGTCAGAGACAGTAGATCCAAGATATTTGAATTTTGTTACACGAGGGAGATCTTCCCGTCAACGCTGATGGTCCCAACTTCTTGGGAATCTAAAGTCATATACTCCGTCTTCCTCTTATTGAGTCGCAGGCCTTATTCAGCTAATCAGTCACTCCACATTTGTGTTTGGTGCTGGAGTTCAAGTTTGCTGTTTGCAGCTAACATGACATCATCAGCATACAGAAGCGTCCATGGGATTGGCTTGTGCAGGTCTGATGTGACAGTATCCATTGCAAGAATGAACAGAAGAGGCGAATCCTTTTGTCGAGAATGCGTTCGAAGATCTTCATCGCGTGGCTAGAAGTCTGATTGGGCGATAGTTTGAACACTCATCAGGGCTTCCTTTCTTCTTGAAGATTGGGACAGTGATGCTCCGCTGCTAGTCCGTTGGTATCCGACCTTCTTTGATGATCTGGCTGAAGAACTGCGTTAACCATCTTGCTGCATCCCTTTGTTGAGAGCGCCAAAACTCTGCTGGAATATCATCAGGGCCGGTGGCTTTCCCCAGTTTCATCTCTTTCAGAACAGCCTCAACTTCGGTGATCTCGACTTCCTTTATTGGTCCTTCAACAGGAGAGGTGGGTGGAATTGGTGGATGGGGAAATTCCTCGGTCGACATTTTCTCGAAGTAGCTCCGCCAGCGTTCTCTCGCCTTCTCCCAGTCGACCAGCAGTTCATCTGTTTCGTTATTGATGCCATAATAATAATATCGTATGGCCTCGGGTGCCTGGTGTAAGCTTTGTTAATTGACACCCAGAGGGTAGCTTGCATGTCGAATTTCGTCGTTCCTTTGAACGCTATGAAAGTCAAGCAGGTTAGATATCTAAACTCCTTGACACTACAGCGCTTTCAAGTAGAGAATGGAGGAACTTTGTGTTGGCGGAAAATCCCGAGGTTAATTTTGCCATTGAACACGTCCTACTGAATTCAAATGGGTTCTTTAACATGCCAACAACGTATGACATGCGTGTCGTGATTTTTGTCGCCTTCAAAAATCACTTACCATGGCCAGGGGCGAACCTGCAATCTTGGGGTTGGTAGCCCGACACTATAACCACTCACCCACCGTGGCAAGCATTGATGCCATAAAAGCGTTGGATGTCTTCCGTTTTGCGGTGCCTTGATTTGACCAGACGGTAAATGTCACGTTCGCCTTCACGAGTGTCAAGTTTCGCGTAGAGGTCAGCGTACCGATCTGCTTTTGTTGCAGCAACTACCTTCTTCGCCTCACTACGGGCAGCTTTATAGGCATTCCAACGAGATGGTGTTTTATCTTCGAGGTATAGTTGTTTCTTCATGCGTACTGCCTCTTTAAGGGCATCATTCCAAAGCCACGCGGATTTATCTATCCTTTGTCGACCTGGTTTCGTTGGTCCGAGCACTGAACGTGCAGCTTCATGAGTAGCATCTTTCAATCGAGTCCAACTCTCTTCAACTGTGGTGACTGGAGGTGCTGTGATTTTTGCAAGAACATTGGCCTCGTTATCCTTGAATCGCCACCATTTGATTCTTTTTGGTCCATTTCTGACTAAGTATCCGGTTCTTGGAGGATTTATCCGCAGTTTACAGATGACTGGTCGATGTTGTGTGGAAACAGTTTCATATGGAATAACTTCCGTATCTAACACATCTTGAAGAATCCGCCGTCTGACAAGGACATAGTCAATCTGGGTTGCATTTGAGGCACTGTAGAATGTGATTAGGTGGGTATCACCTTTCTTGAAACAAGTGTTCGTAATTACCAAATCGTGGGTTTCTGCGAAGTCAAGGATTCGTTGGCCATCATTATTTTTCTCTCCATATCCACGTCCACCATGTGCTGCGTGGCCTTCTTTCCTTTGTTCAACATGACCATTCAAATCGCCAGCAACGATGAGGTAGTCTTCAGGTGGCACTTCAGAAGTCTTCTTATCAATCAGAGCCCAGAAGGCATCTTTAGTTTCTGCGCTCAGGCCGGTTTGTGGAGCGTAGGCACTGAAGAAGTAAATTTTTCTTCCATCTGCAACGTACACAATCTTCATAAAACGTTCGTCATGTCGTTGCACCTCAGAGACAGAACCATCAAACATGGTTGATGTGATGATGCCGACGCCGCTGGTTGTTCCACGGGAGCCGATGTTTGTAACCACAGCCAATGTCCGCTCCATCTTGTTTCTTGCACTGCACAGATGTCAATGTGCCTCTTCTCAAGTGCTTTAGCTAGTTCGCTGTGGCGACCAGACATAGTCCCGACGTTCAGCGATGCGAGACAGAGAGTGGGGGCTTGCTTGTTTAGCTGTCGCCGCCCATGCGACGGCAACCTTTGCACACTTTTCATGTTGACCGGGCCTTGCCAACACGCGTCGCTTTCAGGGGACGCCCTGACCTTAGTTCCGAATCTATGAGACAACATTTCCATAAGGACGTGAAATCTACCTAAAAATTGTCTTGAAAAACAGCGTAGAAATGAGGAGATGTGTATGTGAAAATATGTACTGTTTTTTTTAAATCAGTTAGGTTATAAAAATTCTTGATGTGTATTTGCTGGGCGGCTTCGGTGGCGTAGTTGGTAGCATGCTAAGCTTCTATGCCCAAACCCGGCCGAAGTCGTCGGATTTTTAAGAGCGTTAAAATTCCCTCAGTATGCCTTCCTTCGAAGGGGAAGTATAGCCGGCGATCCCTTGTCAAAGATGTATGGCATGTGAAGGAACCTTCCACTAATTAATTAATTACACCTGTGTGAACCAGGAGTTGACTGCGATGGCATCTGGTAACCAAGTTATGAACTAGTAGTCGTTGACGGTGGCGTTTGGGGGCAAGAGTAGGAACTACTTGAAAAATTCAATGTCTGCAGTCCTTACTTGAATTGAAAACAGGTAACACACACTAGTATCTCTACAGTCATCACAATTAACACCGGTTATCAGACAGATTCTTCACACACCCAAAGTACACGGGACTATATGACCGCGTTGTCACAGCCACTAAACTGAGGAACCAACCATGTATTTGCTAGATATAGGCCTAGTAGAGAATAACTTTGGAATATGTCTGGCGAAGTCATTAAGATGTTGAAAAATGTACCTGTTGTCTGTTGTTAGTTAATTCGTTTCAGGGCCTTGGGACATCTTGGTCATCACGCCCGTCCACTTGGTCGTGTGCTCATTTTTGTTGATAACCTGTGTTTCCGTGGTGACTGTAGTACTGTGTATGACTTTATTATTAGAGTTCGGAAAAGAGTAGGAGCCCAGGCATATGAAATGAGGTACTATCCCAGCATTTACCTGGAGTGAGTGTTGGGAGAAGATCCTCACTCAGGATACGGCGTTAGAATGAATTCTCATCATTCTTAAGGCGATCTTAAGTGAGGGACGGTCTAGCTGAATACTCGTTTCCACACCACCATGAGGCAGAGTACATGGCGCGTTTTTTTTACGTGGTTTCCCCAGTAGGCCTAGTCCACGATTCCTCTGTTTAATAATAAACGACCCTCGTGTTAGGTTCTGGTCCACAGTAACATTCAGCAACACTGCGCCTATTTCGTTGTAAACTGATCGTAACCTTTGACTGTTTCCACTGGTGACTCGTTGTCCATCCACTTTCTATGGTGAATATTCGCTGGTTCTCTCGTTATAGAAGTTAATAATCACTATACCCTTTCAATCAGACTTAATACAAGGCACCAGTTGGTCTCCATCGATAGCCTTTAATAAAACATGAAGAGCAAAACGCTCCTTCGATTATTATAATCAAAGGGGCGTGGTGGCGCAGCGGTCAAGCTGTATGCCTCTCACCAAGGCGGACCGGGTTCGATTCCCGGTCAATGCATGTGGGATTTTCGATGTGAAATGCCATGTCCTGTGGTTCGGATTCCACGTAAATCGGAGGTCCCGTGGCTTATGATCGCGAGAATAACGGTCACGTTAAACTACAAGCTTCCTTCCTTTTTATTATAATCAAAATATTTCAACCATTTCAGTGTAATACATCTTGGTATTATTGCATGCCATATGGACTACGAACATTGTTGCTGTTCCTTCGCCTCGGCAATAGTGTTCCAGTAGTATAGTGTTTCTGATACTGTTAGAATTGATATATTTATTTTATCTCCCTCTTCGTGTTCTTTTTTGTATTCAGACATGTCTCAGAGCTGTTTTTTAAGCGACCAGCGCTTGCTGAAACAAATGGGAATTCTCCTCTTTATTTGGTCAGTAGGGTTAGAACAATACTATATTAGTTCACACACACATGATGGGGAGGGTATTGGAGCATAAAGTAGTCTCACAGCCAAAGGAGGTCCAGTTATGGGAACGTAACCTCCTCATTGACATGGCTGTGCTCCTGATACCTGCGACCGAAACTACACTTTGATGATGACCCCACACTCTCTCACATACACACGCACACTCAAACTCCCCATTAGACACACATGAATGGGAGGGCATTGAAGGAAGCAGCAGTCCCACAGCCAACGGGGGTCCATTTATGGGAACGTAACCTCCTCACTGACATGGGTGTGCTCCTCATACCTGTGACCGAGACTGCTCTGTGAGGATGTGCTCTCACTCCCATCACCAGACACACATGATAAAAAGGAAGGAAGGAAGCTTGTAGTTTAACGTGACCGTTAATCTTGAGATCATGAGCCACGGGACCTCCTTTTTACGTGGAATCCGAACCACAGGACATGGCATTTCACTTCGAAAATCTCACATGCATTGACCGGGAATCGAACCCGGACCGCCTTGGTGAGAGGCACACAGCTAGACCGCTGAGCCACCACGCCCCACACATGATATATGTTAACTAGACACTTACCGATTCTTAAAACACTTACTGATCCTTAGTTCAATACTACCTCACCGAAGATGCTCATGACTTGTACTCTCCATCATTGCAGTTGGCGATACTGAGTGATGAATATATGAGGCACAGAGGTCAGTTGGTTCTTGTACAATAGAGCAACAGAAGATTCGACAAGACACATGAGCATGTCCGGGATGACTTACACGATGATCTGCTGTAGTTAGCCTACTTTAATGTGCAATTCAGTAAATGCCATAGCCATTCCCTAGCATAAATCCTAATAGACGTGGATCAGATCAAGCAGGTTGGAAGTTTAACCTGGAAATTCACCGTAGCATTGCTCGATTATTGGGTTATCTCTTGGTCATTCATCTGCACATGTGTGATAAGTAGCCTATTGTATTGTTACGGCTGTGAGTTTGTTTCATCGCTCGCCACATGAGTCACAACTGCCCCAGGGCTGGGCTGTGCTCTGCCTCAGTGTATTGCGTGCGCCTTATGCAACAGGTCTACTAGGACAAAGGGATGGTCCAGAATATTCGTGACTCAGCCAGTGAAGGAAACCTCGAGAAGCCGTGAACCCTGGATGGGTCTAGAAGCATTTATTGAGTCACCGGCCTGCTATATAAGAGCGACCTGTCAAGCAGTTGTGGTTGTGTATTTTTCGAGCTATTGCGAGCGTTTATCCTGAGCGACAGAAGTGTGGTGACTTGCGAAACCCCTAGTGAAGCCGATTCTCTTGACAGCGAGGGAGTGAGAAGCATACAGGGGACTGCCTGTGTTTTGAGTGAGTGTGAGTGCCGTGCGAGTTACGAAATCCAGTGACATTGTTTTCCCAGCTCGTGGGCAGCGAAGCAGCGTGTAGCCGGTTATCGTAAGTAACTGTAGTTTTTGTACATAAGGGAGAGGTGCAGGTAGTTTCTGTCAAGGCCACCGGACTCATTAGCACGGATTAACTTCTGTGGTTTGTTGACAAGTGAAAGGGGGCAAGAGCTCCCCATAAGGAAGAGAAAAAAAGGAAGCTTGTAGTTTAACGTGACCGTTAATCGCGAGATCATGAGCCACGGGACCTCCTTTTTACGTGGAATCCGAACCACAGGACATGGCATTTCACTTCGAAAATCTCACATGCATTGACCGGGAATCGAACCCATAAGGAAGAGACTTGAGGAAACTGGAGTAGGTTCTAATTGCTTGTATTTGCTGATGAGTAGTGTATCATTCTGTCCGCAATAAAGTTAATTGTTTCTTTAAAGGAACAATCTGTGTTGTGCTTCAACCCACCGTAATCCAGTTAACAAAAGTGTCACTAGGGGGGTGGCACGTAACAGTATTGTATTTGGTAAGAATTTCGACGGTGTGCACATTCTGGCAGTTTACACCGGCGACATGTCATTTATGATACAGCTTCAAACCCCTCGCAATGGAATTAGTTATTATAAAGCAAAATTCATGGGACTCATACTCAGACATGACACTCTCCTCCAGGTAATTTTTGAAGGACGAAGTTTGGGTAAGAAACCAAGGGGACGACCAAGACAATCGCATCTCAAGAACATTGTCAAGGAAATAGAATGTGACTCGTATGTCAATATGAAGAGGACTGCTGAAGACCGTAAGAAATGGCTGCAACGACAAGGCTTTTATCCTTTAGAAGCTGATGCTCAATGTAGAATCGCTATGGTTACGCGCTCATTGTTAGATACCGGTACATGGTTTGTTGAGTTCGTACCACGGCCAACTAAGATTGTTGGTTGGTTCCTCAGTTTAGAGGCTGCGACAACGCGGTCATGTAGCCCCTTGTACTTTGGGTGTGTGTAGAATCTGTGTGATAAACGGTGTTCATTGTTATACGAGCATCAGTCTTTGATTCAGGTAAGGACTGCAGACGGTCATTTTTAAGTAGTAGTTCCTAATTTTGCTACCAAATACTACCGTCAACGACACCTAGCTGTGAACTTGGCTACTAGATGCCACAACAACCAGCAACTCGCAATGGACGTTGGACTTCCCCTCCGAAGAAAAGCATACTGAGGGATTTTTAGCGCTCTTAGAAAATCCGACAACTTCGGCCGGCTTTGAACCCGCGACCTTGGGCATAGAAGTTCAGCATGCTACCAGTTGCGTCACCGAAGCCGCTTCCCACAGAGCCAGATGGAAAACTGAATGTGATCTCGTGCAATGGAAACCTACGATGGCTCATCCCTCATCAATTTAGTAGCGTTGTCATGGCAACCTCTGGAGGCTCTTGGCATTTTCTTCTAATTCTTCATCCCTTGGCGTAATGGTGGGTCATATCAAAAATTCGTTGAGACAAAAGTTTTAGGTAATTATTAGGGGAATACTGTCCATTTTGTACGGTTTTGATATTGTGCCTATTAAGACAGATTTGATTAATGTTTCCCGAAAAAGCAACTTTTTCCCACCCCTTTGGTCAATGGTTGGTGCTATCAAAAAACTTTTCAAACATACCATTTTAGGCCTTATCCGACACATAGTATGAACTTTGAATGGATTCGATATTTCACATATTAAGAGAGTTATAGCGCTATTTCACTTTTTCGAAAAATGCCCCCCATTTTCAACCCCCGCCCCTTTCGACTGAGTGTTACCATTAACGAACTCGACCGAGATTTTAAAGGGCACATATTATGTAGAATAATCAAAGTGATTGGTGCAAAATTGCGGTAGTTATCGTGTCCACATGAAAGTGATATATATACATACTAGCAACCCGACACGGCTTCGCCCGGGAAAAGTTATGAATGCATTACACGACAAGCGGTTTTATTTTCAATGTCAATGAACAACGACCAATATCCGTTTTACCTCTCGGTTTGATGGGTTAGAAACACTGACTGGACTAATAATTATATTATCATGGAGATGCATATGCAACAAATTCTTGTCAGACGTAATTTAAGAATGGCGAAGGGCATGAAACACAAATCCCCCTTCCGTCCAATTTTAACTTGACTGTGAATTTTGCGGAACGAAAAGTTCACAGGCGAAATGAAGAGAAGCCGAGTAACACTTCCAGGGAAACTACAAACAAAACAACTCTTCACTAAAGCTTTTAACTCAACACGACTCGACAGTTTGCTGCTGGCTGTATCTGGGGCAATAAGCTCGCCCGCTAGCTAGGCTGTAACTGGGGTGATAGACTCGCCCCTAGCTAGCTCGTAAACTGTCGCCTCAGTAACTGAATGGAGATTGTTGGAAGAAATGAAAACGCAAAAACACTTATAGTAGGCGATGTATTGAAGATAGAGATATGCTCTCCCGGGCTTTTTTGTAGAAATTTTCATGCTGAACAATTCTTACACTCATAGTATATAGATATTTTTAACGGTTTGCCCTGCGTAGGCCAAGCTTAAAAAGCGCACGGACGCCAGTTTTTTTCGACCTTTTCACTGAAATCGTTAGTGCTTGACTTCCTTTGATCATACATAAATTATTTTCTACAGAAACCTTCCTAGTGATATCCTTTACAGAATGGTGAAAACCGCATCAAAATCCATTCTTTGGTTCTCGAGATTACCCGTGACATCCAAGAATCGAGGACTTTGTTTTATACTAAGTAGAGATTATACGCCAATCAGTATAATTTAATATGATATAATCCCCCTTCCGTCCAATCTTAAATTGACTGTGAATTTTGTGGAACGAAAAGTTCACAGGTGAAATGAGAGTTGCACTTCCAGGTAATGGCGAGGTGAATGAAACTCAAATCCCCCTTCCGTCCAATCTTAACTTGACTGTGTTTCACAGGCGAAATGAAGAAAACCCGAGTTGCACTTCCAGGGAAACTCCAAACTTAACCACCCTTCTCAGAAGTCTTAACTCAACACGACTCAACGGTTTGCTGCTGGCTGTATCCGGGCAATAGGTTCACCCGCTAGCTAGGCTGTAACAGGCATGATAGACTCGCCCTTAGCTAGCTCGTAAACTGTCGCCTCAGTAGTTGAATGGACATGGTTGGAAGAAATTAAAACGTAAAAACACTTCGAGTGGGCGATGTGTTGAAGATAGGCATATACTCTCGCGTACTTTTTTGTAGAACTTTCCATGCTGAACAAATCTTACACTCATAGTATTTAGATATTTTTAACGGTTTGCGCAGCGTAAGCTTACAAAGCGCTCGGACGCCAGTTTATTTTTTCGACTTTTCAACTGAAATCGTTACTGCTCGGCTTCCTTTGATCATAAATAAATTATTTTCTACAGAAATCATCCCCAAGATATCCTTTACAGAATGGTGAAAACCGCATCAAAATCCATCCAGTGGTTCTCGAGTTCACCCGTAACATCCAAAAATCGGGGACTTTGTTTTACACCAAGTAGAGATATACACACACATCTATACTAATATAATAAAGCTGAAGAGTTTGTGTGTTTGTGTGTTTAAACGAGCTAATCTCTGGAACTACCAGTCCGATTCGAAAAATTCTTTGTTTTATATGATAGCCCGATTCAAGAGGAATAGTTTAGGCTATGTAGCATAAGGCTACACCTCTCAGGTAACCTTCAAGGTTGAGTTTTGTTCAGTAAGTCGGTAGAACAGGTGCTCCCGAACAGCTCTATCCGCATGCGCTGGCGTTATGGTTAGTGATAAGTACACCTTTTCCCCGATCTGAACCAAAATTTGTATACTTACCCTTTGGAACCCTGCGAGTAACACTGTTTACATGAAATTTCGGACAGACCACTCCATTCCTTGCATTTAGACCCTTTGGCACAAATCTACACCGTTTCACCGATCAGAACCTAAATTTGTATACTTACCCTTTGGAACCCGGTGAGTAACACAGTCTGCATGAAATCTCGGACAGACCACTCCATTCCCTGCATTTAGGCCCTTTGACACAAATCTACACCGTTTCACCGATCTGAACCAAAATTTGTATACTTACCCTTTCGAACCCTACGAGTAACACTGCCTACATGAAATTTATGACAGACCAGTCCATTCCCTGCATTTAGGCCCTTTGGCACAAATCTACACCCTTTCACCAATCTGAACCAAAAGTTGTATACTTACCCTTTGGAACCCTGAGAGTAACACTGTTTACATGAAATTTCGGACAGACCACTCCATTCCCTGCATTTAGGCCCTTCATCACAAATCTACACCGTTTCTCTTAATTGCACCAAATTTTACATACACTTTGAAACCCTACTGGTAACACTGTTCACTTGATATTTTGGACAACGCTCCCCATTCCCTACATTTAGAATAACAGACAAAATGAACTTGAAAACCACGTATTAAGGCCCTAGAACCATTCATGTCCGTAGTAATGTAACTGTAAGAGTATTTTAATAAGTCTGTTGTTGACGGGCATTTCGGGATGCATCACGTCACCCCTACCAGTGTTCTGGTGCAGAATTGCGAAAATAGTTTCATCTTGCGCTGTTTATAAATTGCAGTCACGGGGGGTAATTAGTACAAAAAGATTTCTTAGGCCTCTTTAAACAGTTATCATCATGAAAATATTATGCCTCTGGATAAGTGCAATGGTATTGGTGCAGTACATTGAGGTTATCAGCTGCAATAAGCGTTGGTGTTTTCAAATTTACCTTCATTTATTCGGAAACATATCATTTAAACGCTTTGTGGCGATAAATGATATTATTGCTACCTCAGTAGCTCGGGACAGCCGAAGTTTGCCAAAGAGTTCTGATTATTTTCCTACGGCGCTATGCGACAAAAGACGACACTATTGGTATCTACATTTTTAACAGCCAATGAGATATAGGCCCTAGGCAGTGTCTTTTGTTTCACTTACTGCTCTTTCTATTTTTTTGGTAAATTTGTTTGTAAATTACATGTGTCAGTGCTGTAGTTAGTAAATAACTGTTTTCCCTATTCATAATTATCATTACGGGAAATTGACCTGAATGTTACGTCCATTATACTGTACTACTTATCGCCCCCACTACAACCAAGACCGCCACCACCACCACCACCACCACATAATGATATATTTTTAAAATATTGTTCTCTCTTAGTTTAAGTAGCATGTGCCAGTTCTGTAGTAGTATTCATTATCATCCATAAAACAAATAAATCCACCGGGCGAAGCCGGGCACTACTGCTAGTATATATATATATATATATATATATATATATATATATATATATATATATATAAATTATACAGTATATAAACTTTTGAACTGACGGTGGTCGAAATTTTCCGGTAGTCGTAACATGGTGCCCATTGCAATAGTTAGCTTTCTAATGAAATCTACCTAAAAGGCGTGAAAGCAGACTAATTTCTCTTCGTCAGAAGAGGAAGTTCTCATCAAGGTGGTGGAAGAGAGGAGGCAGTCATCGAGACCAAGAAGTCCGCTGCTTATGGGAACAAAAGTGTAAGGCATTGGGAGAAGTAGCCTAAAGGTTTGAAGCATTGACAGACTGTAGAAGACCTGTAAAATATTCAAGGGATAATTACGAACATATCATAATAGAACATCTGGCAGTAAGCAGTTTACGGGAGGAGGATCCTCCGGTAAAGTTTACTGTTCATAGTTGATACAAACAAATAGTAACAAATGCAATTATTGAGCAATGATCGTTATAACACTACAGACTAATATAGTTGAACATTGAATTTTAAGAATAGAGAATATGAAAACACTATAACCTAACACTTGTTCGTGAAATAACACGATCACTGTGTGGTAGGCTAATACTAGTTACTACACACTACTAATTTTATAGGAATTATTTATTATACTGGTACGTAAAGCGTATTCGAACTGAATAAAGGGGGAGAGGACATGTTAAAAATAAAATATGCACTACGATACAAAATACTATATTTTCGAATTAGTTGTAAGGTTGGCAACGTGGTATTTATCACTGCAAATCTCTGTGACATATCTTTCATCTGTGCTGTAACATGTTATGCGTGTTCAAATAATTATATTGAGTGTTAGATAAAAGACATATTAACTTTCAAACTAGTATTGAATAAAATGTCTTAATAAAAGGCATGAGCTTATAAGTAACTTACGAAGAATAAATGGAACAAAAATGTGTCTGCAAAATCTGTCAGCAAGATTGTGTTATGTCTTTTGAAAGTACTTGAGGTCATAAGTGCTTGCTTATTTCTAAACATTGCCTGTCCAAATATGCTCCATCCCGCCTAGTTTACGAGCTGTCTAGAGAATTGTTTTTCGTGCAGTTGCGTTTGTAGCTTCTGCTTCCAGCCACTTCAGCATATAACGAACTTCTACAAGAGCTTCGTCAGAAAATATCAGCATATGGGAGGATTTCTACCCGTGTGATGCGAAGACGAATCGTGCATGGACACATGGTGGTTACGAGTTGAGGCACGTTATGACTTGACTATCCGTGGATGGTTTCCACCACCGTTTGTGTCGGACGAAGAAATTTCACGAACCAGCTCCTGAGTGTAGCCTAGGTGCATAAGATGTGACAGCCCATGTGAACGATATCACGTTCTATCGTGTAAACTGAGGGAGAATCCCTCACAAAATTTTGTACTAATGATGAATCAAAAGAACCACGTTTATGCACATTGTGCGCAATAAATTACTTATTATTTCTGAACGTTTCAGGTCATGAACTTAGGATCTCTACTGATGACAAAATATATCACAAGCTCCTAATGGAAAATATGCCCTATTTTTAGCCTATTTTCATTTATGAAAAAAAAACAGGCTTATGAGATCACCTGTTGTCCGCGTGTGTGTCCCTAATAAAATATAAACGGCTGGAGCTATTTCAAAAAAACTCGGCAAGGTCATAGTACTATTTCGTCCGATCCCGACTGTGCCCTTCAAATTTTATTTAGTATCACCAATCCAACATGGCGGCTGTGCGAAATATTTTACCGGCATTCCGAAACTACTACTGATATCACCCTGAAAATTTGTACTGTGATAAAGGGCACTACTAGAAGTTCACCTATGTGACTTTCAAAAAAACTTTTAAGTACAAAACGAACATGGCGGCCATGCGAAGTTGAAACATACCACGTGCTTTTGCATGATGAAAAAATCGATTTTTTTTATTTTGGCGCCCTAAAATTCTTCATTCTTTTCTGAATCCGAATATATATAGTTTATTGGGGTTTTGATCTCTGCAACTACCTTAAATTCGTTTTTTTTAAATTAGCCTCCCATGCTCTGAATAATACACTTTTAACTTTGCCGGCTGTTTTCCGTTAATACTCATTTTTCTAATACTCATTTTTCATGTTTAGGTACCAATAACTTGGAAACCATTTAAGATAGAGGGATATTTTTTACATTAACTTGCCTAATGAAGTACTTGAATGTTAACCTATTTTCACTTCCAAAACATGGTAGGCATGGATTGGGGAGAGAAAAATTGATACATATTTTTGAATAAATTTTAAAAGAAAGAGTTTTGATTTATTTTTTCTTGCATTCTGTCCCAATAATAATGAAACAAAGTAGTTACTCATCTGCCATGATCCTTTCCAAGTATGTGAACAAAATTTGAGAGTATTTGATTGAAAAACAACTGAGAAATGTGTACCTGAAGCAACTTATACAACATTTTTTTTGTAAAATGTATCTGTCCAAATTTGTATTCATTTCAAACATCCTATAAAAGCAAAGTAGCACTACATGGTCAAAAACAGCTCAGAATATACCGCTTCTTATATGTTACAAGAATTTAGCATAAACCCAGAAAATACTTAGTAAAGTGATGCCACAAAAATAGACTTTTTCATCGTGTAAGAGTACGTGGTGTCCTTAAATAGACTTTTCTCGCGATTTAACCATCTGGGCGCAGTGAAACTTGGTACAGAAAATGTTTATACACATTGTAATGCACTGACATCTAATTTAGTTTAATTGTTTACATAACCTACGAATCTACTGTACATAATCTACGAATCTATTACAGCAATCAAACTAAAATGTTGTATGTTGATACAGGCAATTAACATAAGTAGGGTATATGAAAATAGGCTATTTAGTTCTTCATGGAACTACTTGTTTATTCTCTCGTTCTCTATCTCCCATTTCCCCGAAAATTTTAATCTCTCTCATGAATACCTTACAGTGGACTAAATGTTAGCCAGACAGTTTTGTCTTCAGTCATCACATTAGATCTAAATGTGACCGTTAACTATCTCAAACTGATTGGAGGTCGTAGGCTTTAGTCCAAAGCCTTTCTCTCTCTATCACGAACTGTGGATCAGGTGAGTCGGGAGCATGCAAATTCAAAGTATTAAGTATGACCACGAGAGATTGGTCTCTTATAAGCATTCTCAGAGACACTCAAATTACTTAATTCTGTTCTGGTTGAAACCAACAGAGGCGCAAGAAGCACGCAACATTTATCCTTGTGCTAAAAATGCTTTCGTTCATTTCATAAAACCCTTGAAATAATTCGCATAATTTCGGGAAACCCAGGCTGCCAAACTATGAGAAACGGCCTGTAGCTGCCACCCTGTGATCTGTTATCAGTTGTATATCGCGGATACTTGGAAGGATCACTGATCACACATTGACACTAACAAGTATATAGGACGGGAAACACACCCTGTGGTTCGGATGAATCACGTTTCAGCCTACACACTAATGATGACAGACATCGAGTCCAGCCACTTTGCTCCTGATTGTCACTTTCGCATTAATACGACACTACAGACAAGTTTGATCGATTAATTTATCGTCGACACAATCATTCGCCAGCCACCTTATGACTTTCTATTAAATCAGTCGCATTTAAATATTATTTTATTTTATTCTCAATATAAATTGCATTTTGTAAATACTGTATTTTGAATCTAAATTGCATTTTGTGAGTATTTAAAATCTCAATTCCATTTTTTTGCGTGTTTTTACTCTACATTCCAGTTTGTAAGTCTATTTTCCATCTAAATTTACCTTTTGTGAGTATTTTCAATCTAAATTGCATTTTGTAAGCATTTTCTTTCTTACTTGCATTTCGTAAGTATTTTGCATCGCGGGAGCCGACATTTTGTGAGTGCTTTGAATTTTAATTGCATTTCGTAAGTGCTGTATTTTCAACCTCAATCGCTTTTTGCAAGTATTTTTAATCTTGGGTGACATTTTGAGTCTACATTGCATTTTGTGAGTATTTTGAATCTAAACTCCATTTTGTGCGTCTTTTCCATCTAAATTCCACTTTGTCAATCTGTTTCCTTTAACTTACCTTTCGTGAGTTACCTTTAGTATGTCTTGTCAGTCTGCCTTGGTTTCCGTTATGATTTCCATTTCGTTCTCATTTTCTCTACCACCCAGACCATTAGGCTCTTTAAAAGAACAGTTATCATCATCAACCTATAAACACTGATTTTCCTTTTCGCGTGACATTTTTGCGCACAGGAAGAGCTCACTTCAACCTGTAGTGGTCGCACGGTGTCTGACACGTCACTTTATTTCGTCATTGCAGGAAATCCCGCAAGACCATTGAACTGAATTGTCATCTACCCTTCTAGTAACTATTCGTAATCAGCCTAATTGAGTATCAAAATATTATCTTTGAACGTATTTTCTTCATAATTATTGCAAGAAATTATGTATTTGTTGTTGTTGTTGTTTATCTAAGGGGCTTGGAACATGTTAGTTATCAGCTCCGTGTAGTTGGGTGTGTGTAGAACTTGTCTGATAACAACCGTGTTGACCGAATGAAAAGCATCAAACTTTAGCAACACTGAAAATGGCTTCAGACACCATAATGATAACCAGTGTTATTTTTGACGTCTGTGTTATCTGTAATTCAGGTAAGGACTGCAGACGATTAATTTCTAGTAGTTCCTACTTTTGCCACCAAATGCTACCGCCAACGGCACCTAACTGCGAACTTGGCTACTAGATGCACCGCAACCAGCACCTGGCTGCTCACCACGTGGACAGGCTTCAGGCGGCCTGGCGCCTCACCCCACTCACCTACCGGCTTGCCTGTACTCTCTCCAGGCCAACCGGATGGACGATTGAGTTTTCGTTTGATCACCGGCCGCCTGTTCAGTCGGATCTGACAGGCCAGCCGGACCCCACTCCCGTCCCGGCCGACGGTTTCCTGTGGACTGTTCAGGCATAACTGACAGGCTTGCCGGTACGTGTATGGCTTTCATTCAACTGTTACGGAGAACGTTATGCAAATTACACTACACTCAGTATGTTTCTTTTTTTAAATAGCGTCCCTTGGCAAAATGACATGGCTAAATCAGTTATGGGTTAATTTCGCTTCGCAAAAACCCAGTGGATAAAATTAAAGATCAAGTAACATTACAATATAATTTTGTCAGAAGAAGATAGAGCTCTCTGGATGCCGGGGAAAATGTATCCTCCCTCCTGAATTGGACTCCCATTTCCGTATTTCCTGGCATATTCGTCGCACCCTACTTTTAGTTGTCCATCTCAGCTCCTTTTGTTGATGAGAATGTGAGATCTGGCAGGGAAGAAACAAATAAAGAAATGGTGCTGCAAACAAATTAAGTGATTAGTTGATTATCTTCGTTAAGGTTCGGTATGTAAAAGAGTGTTGGCCAAATTATGTTTTATTATCAAACTTGTTTCTTTTTTAACTGTCAATTTTTATCTATTCTATAATCCGAACAAATCGAAAGTCCGATAAACCTTTGGCCCCAATTACATCGGATCATTGATGTTCTAATGTTGAGGCGTTCAGATGCAAAAGGGACATTATCCACTTTTTGTGAAATTAGAGTTATTGATACTGCTATCTTGTGGAATTACATATTCATCTTTTAGTAGTAGCATTTTACGTCAAAACGGACATTATCCTGGTTACGTTACACATTGAATATTGCGTCTTTCTGCATAAGGGACAGTATCCATGAGGACTCCACGATCTGTCTGCAAGCCGATGAAAACGTTTAGTGACCTAGCACCTCCTATAATCACCAAAGACAACAGCATAAAAAAAGCAAAAAAGGAAAATGTTGATAGCTTCTCACTAAACATTGTGGAGCAGATCGGCGGAATGACGACAGGCTAATATTCTACAAGTTCATCATTGATGCTGGTGCAGATCAAGATTTGAACCGAGATGACACTACGTGCTCCTCTTCTAAATATTTGAAGTTTCTGTTAGATGCAGTTTTCAAATTTTTGAAATGCATATTATCCAATCCATCATTCCAATCAAAATGTACATTATCCATTTTATAATACATTTTTTGTTAACTTCTAATGATTTCTGTAACTGAAAATTGCCGGCTTAACCTTTGTCATCAAATGTTAACTAGTTAGTGAACAGAAATCAAGAATTGCACAACTATACGATTGTCTATAAGTTTTTCCCTCTTCCTGTAAGTTTTTAAAAAGTGGATAATGTCCCTTTTGCATCTGAACTCCTCGGGTAGTGACAAATATTTTTCTCCGTTAAATCGTAGCTCAAACATCGCTAAAATACTGATAAGTTATCAATATTAACTTGACGATTTGGATGAATGAATGGATGAATGGGACTTGCTGTTGGATTGTACGGCTCCGCCCCCTGGCTGAAATATTCTTCTCACATGGGCAATTACTCTGTCTAGTGAATACTTTCTAGGTCAAGGCAATTTATTAATTACAGCTTCAGTCGCTTAATTCTAGACATCCGCCAGTCAGTAGTTTCCTTTGTAAGATACACATAGGCTACCTTGTTTATTGAAATTTACAAATTACAGTATAATAACTTCAAATACATAGAGTGTTTTCAACATTTTCATCTGAATGTTATGGTTTTCAAGTGACTTGTCGGTGTTACTGTAGTTATCTTAAAGTTGTTCTTGTTTAAGTGCTAGTTATTTTAATGTTTTATACTTGACGGTCTGATAAAGAGTAAACCATTACCCTGAAATATGTATCAATAGGGGCCTAAACACGCACTGAATATTGACAGGGCGGACCGTTATTAATTAATAATTCTACCATTAAACTATATTGTAGTTTTTTAGTGTGGTGAGGTGGTGATTTTGATTGTTGCTTCAAGGACACCGGGCAGTGTTTGCTAATAAAAAGTGTTATTGAAATATGTTTATTAGCCTATTTTCATTTTATGAAAAAAAAAGGCTTATGAGATCACCTTTTGTCCGTGTCTGTGCGTGTGTGTGTGTGTGTGAGGATTTTTGTGTGTCCCCCTAATAACTTCTAAACGGCTGGAGCGATTTCAATGAAACTCGGTAAGTTCATAGCACTATACCGGGCGACCCCGACCGTGCCCTTCAAATTTTGTTACGTCTCACCAATCCAACATGGCAGCTGTGCGAAATATTTCACCAGCATTCAATATCTCCGAAACTATTACCGATATCACCCTGAAATTGTGTAAGGTGATAAAGGGAAATACTAGAAGTTCACCTATGTGACTTTTGAAAACCTGGTAACTACAAAACGAACATGGCGGCCAAGCGAAGTTGCAACTTTGAAATAGACGTTTCTCGCTATTTAACCAACCAAACGCAATGAAACTTGGTACAGTATATGTTTATACACATTGTAATGCACCGACATCTAACTTCGTTCAATTGTTTACATAACCTCAATATGGCGGCTGTGCAAAATATTTCACCGGCATTCTATATCTCTGAAACTATTTGCGGTATCACCCCGGAATTTTGTACGGAGATAAAGGGCACTACTGGAAGTGTATCTATGAGACTTTCAAAAATCGGTTAACTACAGAACGAACATGGCGGCCAAGCGAAGTTGAAAGTTTTAAATGGACTTATCTCGCGATTTAATGATCCAAACGCAATGAAACTTCGTACAGCAAATGTTTATACACATTGTAATGCACTGGTATCTAATTTAGTTCAATTGTTTACGTAATCTCAAGATGACGGCTGTGCGAATTTCGAAAATTAAGTTTTTTAATATGTATATATTTTAATTAGCCTATAATTATTGATTTTTTGTTTTGGTTTGTTTTAATATATATTTATATATATTGAGTTAACATGTTAGATGACAATGAGAAAAATATTATTGTAAATAGTTAATAACACACATAGTTACAATATAGTAGTTATAATAATAAGATTGTTATAAGTTAATGTTTATTTCGATAATAGTCTTTAATGCGACGAATAGCTAGTTGTTTGCTGTTCAGGTTGGACAGTCCAGGTGGTAGTTCATTAAGTAAGCAATAGACTAATGTAAATAATAATAATATTTATATATGAATCGCAGCCAATGGCCCGATGGCTCCCAACAAGTTCAATTTCAAGTAGTTCCAACATTGGCTACCAGATGCTACTGTCACTAACACCTAGCGGCGAACGTTGGAACTTGATAGAGCGTTTCTAAATAACCAAATAAAACCAAAAAATTTGCCACACATTACCAATTGTAGTGGTAGGTTCTTTTACATACCATAAATCTATGACATGGGCCCGCAGGCTTTACTTCCCCTCCGAAGGAAGGCATACTGAGGGATTCTAACGCTCTTAAAAATCTGACACTTCGGCCAGGTTTGAACCTGCGATCGTGGACTTAGTAGTACAGCATGCTGCCGACTACGCCACCGAATAACAACAACAACAACAACAGCAACACAAACCGTTTCGAGAGATTGTGAAATTTAGCATTTATCAAAGCATGCTCAAGCTTTTCTTCATGCTTGTATTTCATAACTATCTTATTTGGGAACTTCTTGTACTTTCCTTGTTGGTAATATTGCTTCACTTTCTTTGATGACTAGCGCGAAATATTGCAACATTCATAGACAACGAAGGACTGAATGCAATGTTTCGGCCGGTACAGAAAAAGCACAGTTTTGCCTCCTTTGTTTCTTCTACGTCGAGGAATATCTCCTTCAGAACCCTGTGGTAATTATCAATCATATAAACTGATATGTTATGTAGTGTTCCAACTAATGAAGTCAGGTTCAGGTTTTGGTGTTTTGCGAGATACAGTTCTGATCTTTGATTCAGTGGAAATAGCGTACGGTCAAGTTTTTTTAAGTTTTCACCAGAAGGAACTTAATTCTCATCAATTTACAAGTAACTGAATATTAACCTATACATAATTAGTTATTTACTTTTAGTGACTGATGTAAGGTGTCATTTTCCGGTAGTAATTTTCCAGTGGTGGAAAAGAACCTGAAGGTATTAGTGTAATTATAGACCTAATAACAGAGTAAATATAATTATTTTCCACGAGCCTTGACGTGATTAATTGCTCGCGAGACCACCCCAGGTCCGATGGATTTTTCCGTGCTGGTTTAACTGATATTGCTTCATGGTTTCTGCGACATTTAGCCCGCGCTTTGAAAACTTCCGATCACTCGTGGCCCAGTAGGGAATGTAACTTGTGCACGTCCTGCATGGAAATAATCTTTCTAGACTGCCGGGGGTTTTCTTATTTCGAATGAACTTACCACGGTGGGTGAGTGGTTATCGTGTCGGACTGCCAACCCCAAGCATTCAGATTCGCTCCTGGCCGTGGTAAATGATTTTTGAAAGGCGACAAAAATCACGGCACGCATGTCAAACGTTGTTGGCATGTTAAATAACCCATTTAAATTCAGTAGGCCGTGTTCATAATGGCAAAAATAATATCGGGAATTTCCGCAAACATAAAAGTTCCTCCTTTCTCTACTAGAAAGCGCTATAGTGTCAAGGAGCTTAGATAATTTGACATGCAAGCTGTCCTCTGGGCGTCAAATAACAAATTTGCACCCGGCACCCGAGGCCATACGATATTATTATTATTATTATTATTTCGAATGAAAGATATTTCAATTCAGTATATATTGCTATTATTTCTTTTTTATTATCTGCACATTTTGTTGTTGTTGTTGATTAATTTAGAGGCTTTGCGACATTGTGGTCATGTATGGGTGTGTATGGGATTTGTCTGATAACCTGCGTTATTATGATGGCTATGTTAGTGTGCGTGTTTGCAATTCTGATGAGGATTGATAAGGAGGCGGCCGTGGCCTTAAGTTAGGAATCATCGCGCTATTTATTTATTTATTTATTTATTTAGCGTATGGCTTTTTGTGGCGGGAGTGGCGGATGACATGTTCGGCTTGCTGAGGCTGTAGCAGGTTCAAGCGGACACCCATAGGGTGAGCTACAAGTTTGGTTCAATTTCAAGTAGATAGAAATTTAGCTTCACACAAGTTTTGTCTGTGGAGGAATCTTTTACATGCCATAAATCTACAGGGTCCGGCAGCATAACTTCCTTTTTTAAAAACGTAATAAAACCCATTGTATGAATCAGAAAACCTTTTATATACAATGTAGGCGCGTACATAAAGTTTTGTTTTACTTAGTTTTGAAGATCAAATCAGGTAGGTGACGTCCCCCATTCTCCATACACTGAGTAAACTGCTTTCTGGCGTTTGTCATGAATCTTGCCAGCATATCAGGCGTTATGTTGGCAATTTCTTCCTGGATGTTGGTATTCAAATCTTGTAGGGTCCCTGGACGATTCACATAAACACGGGATTAAAAAAAAATAGAAAACAATCACAAGGGGACAAATCAGGAGAGCAGGCCGGCCACTCTAAATTGCCCCTAAGTAAGATGAGGCCGAGGGACTCCAGTTCTTCGTCCTGTCACACTTCCAGTTCGTCTGAACGTAGTGACCCACGTATCAATTAATTTTTCATCCGGGACAGGGGCCAACGGGGCTAAATTGAAGTGCCTCTGAAAGGTGCGCTGGATTGCGATCACAGAACATCTGCTCACTGTTCCAACGCATGATGGCGACTGAACTGTTTCGGGACAAAACTTTATAGTACCACCTCATGAACGAGACCACCAGCGCTCCACTACGACATCAACCGACTGAATGGCACGCATTAAAAAAAAGGAAGTTCTGGGACCGCCGGCTTTACTTCCCCTCCGAAGGAAGACCTTTTTATCGCTCTTGAAAAATCAGACAACTTCGGCCGGGTTTGAACCTGCGACCTCATGCTACCAACTACGCCACCGAAGCCGCCACATTGATATTGAAAATGAAAATCGACAGCCTGCTTCCAGTCTCCGACCGGATCAGGAATGGAATGAATGAAGCCCCCATCTAGCGGTGAGGATATGAACTGTGCCGGCTGCCGAGGCCTGACGCACTCCTCTGGGGGAAATTATTAAATGAATGACATATGAAATGAAATGATAGTGGAGAGTGTTGTTGGAATAAAATTTTGACAAGGAAAACCGGAGTACCCGGAGAAAAACCTGTCTGCCTCCGTTTTGTCCAGCACAGATCTCACATGGAGTGACCGGGATTTGAACCACGGACCCAGCGGTGAGAGGCCGGCGTGCTGCCGCCTAAGCCACGGAGGCATATTACATTGATATTAATAGTTGAATATATGGGTGTAGGCTGGCACACAGAGGTTGCTGACCCGTATCTTACTTCACTGCTCTCAGCTATTGTTCTGACAATTGCTGATATCAATCACAACCTCACGCACGCTTTTTCCAAGTACCGTATGGCGATTATACTGTACTTTTGTTTCCGCAATGTGGAGTTGATAACTCCTTCATCTTCAGACTTCTTTAGCGTAATAAAATGGAGTCGAGATTGTTGTAGTTAATTTGTATTAGTGTCTTCAGGCTTGTGTGTGTCTCTCCCCCAGACTTACTACATCTGGGTCGCGGTAGGTGTGAGCCATTTAACGCTAATACTCTATTAGGGGTTGGGAACCAACGTTCACATCAGCCAGGCTTGTTGTTGTTGCTTATTTTAGGGGCTGTGACATCGCGGTGATATAGTCCCGTGTATTTTGGGTGTGCGTTGAATTTGTTTAATAACCAGTATTATTGTGATGGCTGTATTAGTGTGTGCAGTTGTAATTCAGGTAAGAATTGAGAAGGAGGCAGCGGTGGCCTTAAGTTAGGAACTATTCCAGCATTTGCTTGGAGTAGGAGTGCGGAAACCACAGAAAACCACTTCCAGGATGGCTGAGGTGGTAATCGAACCCTCCCCTACTCAGTTTTGCCTCACGAAGCTGAGTGTACCTCATTCTAGCCATCAATCCAGAATTGAAATTTTTTGGTAGAGCCGGGAATCGAACCCGGACTTCCGGGACGACAGGCAAGTACGATAGCCACTACACCACGAGGTGGTCCATACTCAGTGTGTTTTACGATGCTTTATCCACACTCACCCAAGTCCTGATGATCCTGATGTCTCAAGCTCTTGAATTATACCAGAAAAGGCATGCATTTACTATTACAAATGTCAGAGCTATTTAGTTTCGTGTGCAATTTTGAAAGACAAACCCGGCTGCAGTCGTCGGATTTTTTAAGAGCGTTAAAAATCCCTCCGTATTTCTTCCTTCGGAGGGAAAGTAAAGCCGGCGGTCCCTTGTCATAGATTATGGCATGATGAAGAACCTTCCACTGACTACCCTTGTGTGAAGCTAAATTATAGGTTATATTTGACTAACACTCTTAGTAAATTTGTTATAACACTCTTAGGTTTCAACGTTCGTCGCCAGGAGCCGACTGTGGTGGCATCTAGTAACAACGTTCAGAACTAGTTGATCGTTGACGGTGGCGTTAGGTAGCAAAAGTTGGAAATACTTGAAAATCGAATGTCTGCAGTCCTTACTTGAATTAAAGCTTGCCACGGTGGGTGACTGGATAGCGTGTCGGTCTACTAAACCCCAAGATTGCAGGTTCGCTCCTGGCCGTGGTAAGTGATTTTTGAAAGGCAGCAAAAATACGACACGCATGTCATACGATATTGGCATGTCAAAGAACCCATTTGAATTCAGTAGGCCGTGTTCGTAATGGCAAAATTAATCTCGGGAGTTCCTCATTTCTCTACTAGAAAGCTCTATAGTGTTCAAGGAGCTTAGATATCTAACCTCTTTGACTTTCATAGTGATTCAAGGAACAACGAAATTCGACATGCAAGCTACCCTCTCGGTGTCAAATTACAAAGCTTGCACCCGGCACCCGAGGCCATACGATATTATTATTATTATTATTATTATTATTATTATTACTTGAATTAAAAAACAGATAACACACACTAATACAGCCATCACAATTAACACCGATTACCAGACGGATTCTACACACACCCAAAGTACACGGAGCTACATGACCGCGTAGTCGCAGCCCCTAAACTGAGGAACCAACCAACCAACCAAAGACAAGCCCATATTTTCGTATGGTTTTCCATAAAATCAACTGGAAGACATTCAGTCGAGGTGTATTGTATTTATTTTGATAGGGAGGACAAGTTACTCTGGCACAACGCGCGTGCGGTTACAGTGGGATGAGGAACATCAAACTCCTGACAACCTTGACCCAGTTTGCGACACTTCAATTAACCCAGTACTTGGTGAACACAATTTTGGGAATCGTCCCCTCCTCTCCTAACCGCACGTGTTGATGGCACCCAATGCCGCAGTGTCCCACACAGCACGCGGTAGTCATACTTCCACTGAGAGTTCCACATTCAATCTGATGCTTGAGTTGTATTTATTGTATGAATTAGTCGTATTTTGATTACTTAGCGAACAGCTACAAGCCAATAGTTAAAAAATAAATAAGTACGCTAACGAAATCGTGAGTAAATCAGAAACCTAAAGGTATGGTCGGAAATTATTATCATCATCATCATCATCATATCATCATATATATTATTTCAGTAGTATACCTGGTAGATTCCACCTGCGGCGCTTATAAGTGACCGATTCTGGTAAATGAGCATTCAAATGAAAGAGAATAGACATTAGCAGAGACGAATTTCACTCTAATTGCATAAATATCTATAATTTCTTTAAAAAAATAATTTAAAAAAAACTGTACGAAGTGTGCGATTTGCATATACTGTTGCTGTAGGAAAATACGCTCCATAATTGCTGTCCACTTCACATTTTGGCCGCTGTGATGCCTGTTTCATGTCATTTTAACATTCTGAGTCTTTCCCTTATCATTTTGCATGGATTTCAGAAACAGTAATTCAAAAGAATGAGTACTGAAATCGTATAATTTCATAAATATCGAATAATGGGTAAGTGTTACAGCAACCTTTCTCCTTAAGTGTCTCATTATAAACCTATTGGGGAAAGTGTGGTTTATGAACATGCGAGATTTCTCGCACGGGTACGCTAGTTATTATTGATTATTCTGCGCAAGTGCATATTTGCTGGAAACAAAACATTTATAATTCCAGATTTACATCATAAGGTGAAAATTCTGAGTGACTGCATTACTTGGTTGATTTTTACTTTTCCCCGACTCCTTCAGGCTTGATTAGCCAAGAACAACCTCAGTACACGATGAAAGTATGACTGTCTTCTTAAACAGGCCTGGGTCTAATTTCAACCTGTAGGTTGTTCGGAATCACGCCAATGATTATAGGAACTGTCCTGACTTGTGCCATGTGCCATTGCTTCCTTACCAGCTCTGAAAGCTTTTTTATTTTATTTTTTATAATCATTTCGGTCTTCTATGAACCACGTTATTTCAACTGCCTTCTCCCTCGTTCCTTCACATTGGCCCAGTGTTCGCGCATTCTTCTTCAGTGAGCTTCTTTTCGTTTTTCGGTCCACTTCTTGCTGGTTTTCAATATGGGTTTTGGCTGAAAACTCTGTATCTCCCCAAGTTTCTTCTTCAAGGAGTCATGTTCCAAGATGTCCTCATGCGATATCCCCAGTTCTTGTAGGTCTTTTTCCACCTCGGTAAACCAGATCCCTTTGGGTTTCTTTCCCACAAAGTAGGCTCAGATTCGTTTGGACAATCTACCGGAGCTCATTCGTGTTAAATGGCGATAAAAGGAGAGTCTTCTTTTGCGTATGGTTGAAAGCTTTTATTCTTCTTCTTTTTCTTTCGATTCGGCCATCTAAGGACCACGTCATTTCAACTGTTTCTTGTTGCATCGAGCTTTAACGTCCTCCCAGTACTTTCGCATTAGTTCTCGATGCTGTTGTTTCCTTTCAGCAGTCCACTTCTTGCCAGTTGGAAGCTTCGGCTTTTCTTGGAAACATCGGTGTGCTGTTAGTTTTTGTTTAAGGGTGGCACGTTCCCAAATATCGTTGCCTGTAATTCCCACTTCTTGTAAATCTTTGTCCACCTCAGTGAACCAAGCTCCCTTGGTTTTCTTTTTGAGGAAGTAGGTGAAAATTCTATTTGTCAATCGTGCTGGGTTCATTCTTGTTATATGACAGTAAAAGGCAATTCTCCGTTACCTCATGGTATCAGTTATTTTTCCACATGGGTGTAAAGTTCGTGGTTGTGCCGTCTCCTATATTCCCCATTTTCTTTTACCGGACCCAAGATTTTTCTTAGAATTTTTCTTTCTTTCACTTCCAGATTCTCTGTTAGTCCCTTGCGATGAATTGCAAGGCACTCTGCAGCATACAAAGCCTCTGGACGGATGACTGTTTGGTAGTGTCTTAACTTGGCATTTGTTGATATGGATTTCTTGTTGTAAATGGCCTTTGTTAGATTATATGCCATTTCCATTTTCCTGATTCGTGACTCGAAAGCTGCCTTCTCGGAGAGATTGGGGTCTATCCACTCACCCAAATATTTGAACGCTTTCGTTTGCTTGATTCTCCTTGTCCTACATCCAGCTCTTTTGGCGCTAGCTTGATATTACTGATGAATTCTGTTTTTTTCAAATGAGATCTTAAGGCCCGTTTTTGCTGCTTGAATCTGGAGTTCATTAATTATTGTTTATTATTATTATTATTATTATTATTATTATTGTTATTATTATTATTATTTGCGTACATTCCCCTTTAAGGAGAGCGCTAAGAACACAAAAATCTAGCTTTTGGTGGGGACTCTCTTCTTTTTTTTTATCTTCCCAAAAACCTTTCATCCGTTCACTGTGTGCCTTCTCCTCTTCATCTGTCCATTTGAAAATGAAAATCCACAGCCTGCTTCCAGTCTCCGACCGGGTCAGGAATGGAATGAATGAGCCCCCATCTAGCGGCGAGGACATGAACTGTGCCGGCTGCCGAAGCCTGTCGCACTCCTCTGGGGCAATGATTAAATGAATGACAGATGAAATGAAATGATAGTGGAGAGTGTTGCTGGAATGACATTTTCACAGGGAAAACCGGAGTACCCGGAGAAAAACCACGCCTATTTATTTTGGTTTGTGATCTAAATTCAAATTTCTGGTTTTTGATTTTTCTCTACAAATGTTGCGGTCGTGAATGTCGTCTATGGTGATATGTAATTGTTGTAAATCTTCCATAGTTTCTTTGTACCAAGAAGTACCCAATTTCGACGTAGAAATTATGTTGAATATTCTTTTAGTTAGTCTGGTGTAGTTCATTCTGGCGATGTGTGTAAAGAACTTCACTCTGCGTTTTCTGATGAGTGCCGTGATAGATTCAGTATTTCTGTATAATTATTCTGTGGATCTTTTTTTTTCCAGAAATTATCTCTGAAAACGGCGCCGTATATTTTTCCCCGAATTTTCCTTTCTTGTTTTTCAATGTCTTTACTCGTGGCCATTCCCTTGGTGCTTGTGGTTTCTGATGCGTATATGGCTTGCGGCAAGACTACCGTAAAATAATGTCGTAATTTTGGAGCCGTGAAGATGCATTTTTATTGTGGTGGGACCAGCTAAGTTTGTAAGCTTTCTGTAATTTTTATTAATATTATTATTTAGTGCATGGCATTTAAGTACATTTAAACAGTAAAATTATTTCTCACAAACAAACATCTAGTTCTTATATCAGTATGAATTTGATGGAATTGGGGGTTGCCAACAGTAATTCCTCATAATCTCCTCTATGCTCTGACACTGTGCCTTGGAGCGCCGTAGTGAGGCCAACATTCCCCAATTAAAAAGTGAATCTGCAATTATCCTCCCTATATTATTCTGCTAAGGTCCCATTCTAGTTTTGTACCGAAAATAAGGTCCCATCAACACCGACCTACACATATGGGGTACCTACAGGTTCAGCATAACCCAATGTGTACGCGAAACGCACTCACTTACTCTTTAAATGCCTCACAATTAAATACATACCTTAAAACATGTATATTTACAATGAAATAATGAAAGAATGCAACACGGTAACCATGGTAACAGAATCTCAAAGGTCCATCTATTTCTGTAAGACGCAATGCAATTCCAATTATTACATTACTGTGAAAGTTTCCAGACGGTTATAAGGTTATCACTGAACCAAATTAAGCTGTAAAATTCATCAATACATACAGTATAATGCGCTTAAGGGGGTCAAGGGGCACTCTAGATTTTTTTTCACGTAATTTTCACGTGTGAGTGTGGTACGAAAGGTTTTTCACCCGACTATAAAGGGTCTCCGAAAACCACATTTAAAGGCCTTTAAATTAACAGTGTCTGTGATATTCCCAGAAAACTAACTTCGCTCTGATATACCTATGAAGGAATGACAAACCCCTAACCACTGCACCAGTAGCTGAATTGATAAAGTCTGATTATTCATACCAAGGATAAATCGGTCATAGCATTCATGATAGAGATTTTGCTAAGTGTACTCTTTACAACTAGAATATTCGCGGGTGAAGCCGTGACGGGTAATTCTAGTTGTTATTATTTGTATACCGTTATGCCCGTCCTCACAAAATCTCTCCATCTTCCCGCTACGGTTCTTTCTGCGCTCCTCCGTCCAGGTTCTGTAGGTTGGTTGTAATGTTTGGGTGGTCTGAAAATTTCTAATATTTCTAAAAGTTAACTTGATCATCAATGAATAAAGAACTAAACAAGGAAAATAAATTTGTAATTTGTTTTCCAATGGACCGTTTGGTCATCGTTGTAGTGTTTGAGTCTTCAGTCTTTTGACTGGTTTGATGCAGATCTCTATGCCTCCCTGTCCTGAGCTAATGGTTTCATCCCTACATAGCTACCACACCCTACATCCGGCAATCTGTTTAACATATTCTAACCTTGGTCTTACAGTTCTTGTCCTCGACCATTCCTTCAATAACTAAGCTTGCTATTCCTGGGTGTCTTTAATACGTGCCCTACCAACCTATTTCTTCTCTTCATTTGCAATCGCCAGAAACATCTCTCCTCTAGCACTAGTCTTAATACCTCTTCATTTGTAACCCTATCTACCCATCTGATCTTCATCATACTCCTGTAATACCACATTTCAAATAAATGAATTCTCCTCTTTTGTGCTGCACCAATAGTCCAAGTTTCACTTTCATAGAGTGTGACGCTCCAGACAAAGGCTTTCAAAAATGACTTTCTAATACAGTACCTAAATCTATATTCGATGTCAACAGATTCCTTTTCTGTAGAAATGCTTTCCTTGCCTGAGCCAACCTTCTATTTATATCCTCTTTGCGTCGTCCATCACTGGTTATTTTGCTTCCTAAGTAACAGAAGTCTCCTATTTCCTTCAGCTTTTCACCTGCCAATTTGATGTCCATAGAGGTTTCTGATTTATTTCGGCTGCATTCCAATATTTTTGTTTTACATTTATTGATTTTTTATCATGATTTCTTTCCTCAAAACGGAGTCCAAACCATTCAAAAACTCATTCAAATCCTCAGGCGTGTCGGCCGAGATGTCATCAGCAAATCTCAGAGTTCAAATTATTTCTCCTTGAATCTTCACTCCCACTTTTTTATGCTATTTATCTCCAAACTCGGGTACACACAATTTCTGCGCCGTCAGTAATTCTCTCGCGGTATGCCAGATGAGATACACGCTGGTGGTTGGTTGGTTCCTTAGTTTAGAGGCTGCGACAACGCGGTCATGTAGCCCCGTGTACTTTGGGTGTGTGTAGAATCTGTCTGATAACCGGTGTTAATTGTGATGACTTTATTAGTGTGTGTTATCTGTTTTTAATTCAAGCAAGGACTGCAGACGATAATTTCAAGTAGTTCCTACGTTCGCTACCAAATGCTACCGTCCACGACACCTAGCTGTGAACTTGGCTACTACTAGATGGCCATCGCAACCATCGCCTAGTGACAAACGTTGGAACTTACGAGCATTGATCAAACCTAACCCACAAATTTTTCTTCACACACGTTTAGTTAGTGGAAGGTTCTTTTACATGCCATAAATCTATGACATAGGCCCGCCGGCTTTACATCCCCCTCGAAGGAAGGCATACTGAGGGATTTTTAACGCTTTTAAAATATCTGCCGATTTCGGCTGGGTTTGAACCCGTATCCTTGGGCATAGAAGCTCAGCATGCTACCAACTACGCCACCAAAGCCGCCTTGAACTTATACACGCTAATCAAGGTCGAATTTCTAGACGTTTCATGGCCACGTTATGAATCATTAACTTGTTTTTAATGAGCATTACTCTGTGCATTACCTCACTTCCCATCTCTCGCTGCATCATGGCACATGCCAGAGTTACGACATTCAAGTCCATATCTCATGTTTTATCAGTCTTCTTTTTAAAAAAAATCTCTCTCGCTAGTGCACTTTTAGTTGGAAACTTTGCTGCTCATCCTCAACAACGATATAATTAGCGTCTTCCTGTGGTGAAATAATGCAACAGGTTATTTCTACTCTGAAAATAACTATCTAGTCTTAAGATGTCCATGTTTCGGAAGACTTCATTATAACTTGCTCAAGTTTCATTTGCAGAGTGTCCAAAGTAAAACACAGGACATTTGAAAATGTTTTACGAGGGACACTAACCAAGAGTAGGACTTGGACACTACAGGGTGGTCCGGAAGTGGGTGAACCCCTCTTTATTTTCGACATATTGATAGTTATGGTTGAATGTTTGTTAAACACAGTTACCTTGAAGTCGTAAGAGTCAAAACCATCCTTGTCGTAACACAGCTGAATTATGCGCCATGTTCTCGCAGATGTTTTGCGGAGATACTCTGGAGTCACGTGGGTGAAGGTGTGTTTCACAGGTGCTCGTAATTCCTGGGATGTGTGATATCGTGTGTTTCTTACTTGTTACTTTATGAAACCCCAGAGAGCATTGTCTGGTGTTGTCAGATTGGGACTTCTTGGGGGCCAGGCAAAGGGAGCTGGTAAAGATCAGAACTTCTTCCAATCCAACGGCCGACCTTTCTTCTTCGAAGACAATGTTAATGGACATTCTTATCAGGAGATGCTTAATGAGTGGTTGGTGCCACAATTGCAAAAAATTGTGTCGAAGACACTGTTGTCTTACAACAGGATGGAGCACCAGCACACTTCTCGATTCACGTGCGCAATTACCTGAATCAGACCGTTCCTGACCGGTGATAATATAGCTGTGTTACGACAAGGATGGTGCTCATACCGATAATTTTGACTCTTAAGACTTCAAGGTAACTGTGTTTAACAAACATTCAACCATAACTATCAATATGTCGAAAATAAAGTGGGTACGCCCACTTCCGGACCACCCTGTACTTTATTTGACACAGCTAACCGCTTAGGCAGCTTCACAATTACTGTATTTTCATTACCGCGTGGCAATTTATGTGGTAATTGAACACGGCCAAGGTTCGCGATGCGCTTTCATCGTCTCACGGGCTTAACGTCTCAGTCTTGCTCAATAACACTGTTTGAAAGTCGTGGTTAATTACTACTGACGTCCTTAGATGGTATATTCGTGCGAATCCACACACTGGTGCAACACGCAGCACCGGCTGTCTTTTCTGAAAACCAAATTGCAATTTTGACTTCTCCAGCAAGACATAAGTGGTGGTGATTGTCGTTTAACCCTTAGCTACTGAGGTGAGAAATTATAAACGTTATTATTGATGTTGAGTCTGAGGGACTCCGCAAAATAAACTTCAAATTATAGACAGTTAGTATAAGTTTTAATGAACAAAGTATTAACAATCGTTTTAACACACATTGAATGAAACGTTTTAGTGTAAGATTCCACAAGACGTACTCTTTGGGCTGTAATACACGACATAGTTGTTATCACTGAAAAAAATAATAATTAAGTTTCACATTTTTTCCTATCAATTAAAAACTTAAATATGCATAAATTAATAAATACTACACACTTATTTATTTATTTAGCGTATGATGAATACAATATTATATACAATATATACAGTACAACTACCATCTCAAGTTCATAACTAGAGTTCTATGTTTAAATTTGAGAGCCAGAGAAGGGCTTCGCTTGAGACACAGTGTAAGTCTTCTATAGAGCCTCTATATGCACGTAAAGGACACTCGAATGTAATGTGGTCCACTGTCTACACACTAAACCGTAAGGTATGATACAGATTATATACAGCATATATATGCCTTTTTTCATACCTGATAAGAAACTGACACGTACTTCATTATTCACTGTTTTTCATCGCTATCACTGTCCTCAACACATCGTGTAAGTCTCCTCAAATTGAGCATCGGCAACATTTACTGTCTCCCTAGATGGACCAGGTTTCGAGCCCATTTCGCTTTTACTCAAAACAAGCATAACAAGCAAGCTCTACGTGCGGGCAATGATAGCTTCACAACTCACAGTAATGACGCTCCTACTGACATGGAGACTCGTCCGCTACTTCAGACATGTTATCTTGGTTGCACATTATTGCTCAATAATGACCAGCTGCACTATTGCCTAAGATGTTCAAAGACGAAGGTACCAGGAAAGACAAGGAAGTAAATTGAACAGTGTGAACGAAAGACGCTTAAGGACAACACGTACTCTTACACGATGAAAAAGTCTATTTTTGTGGCATCACTTTACTAAGTATTTTCTGGGTTTATGCTAAAGGTACAGCTATGATTCTTGTCACATATAAAAAGTGGTATTATGCTGAGCTGTTTTTGACCATGTAGTGCTACTTTGCTTTTATAGGATGTGTGAAATAAATACAAATTTGGACAGATACATTTTCAAAACAATATATAAGTTGCTTCAGGTACACATTTCTCAGTTGTTTTTCAATCAAATATTCTCAATTTTTGTCCACATACTTGGAATGGATCATGGCATATGAGTAACCACTTTGTTTCATTATTATTGGGACAGAACGCAAGAAAAAAATCCGAACTCTTTCCTTTTAAATTTATTCAAAAATATGTATCAATTTTTCTCTTCCCAATCCATGCCTACTATGTTTTGGAAGTGAAAATAGGTTAACATTCAAGTACTCCATTAGGCAAGTTAATGTAAAAAAAATAGCCCTCTATCTTAAATGGTTTTCTAGTTATTGGTACCTAAACATGAAAAATGAGTATTAACGGAAAACAGCTGGCAAAGTTAAAAGTGTATTATTCAGAGCATGGGACGCTAATTTTAAAAAATGAATTTAAGGTAGTTGTAGACATCAAAACCCCAACAAACTATATATATTTGGATTCGGAAAAGAATGAAGAATTTTATGGTGCCAAAATCAAAAAAACGATTTTTTCATCATGCAAGAGTGGAACATGGAGGTCATATGCTCCTCTCCGGTAAGAGAAAAACTGAAATAAGGAGAAAGATAGCGTTTGATTGACACTCTATATTTCCGCCCCCATTCCTTTCCCATCTACAATTTCCGAACCCGAGAAGTCTAATTGTGGGAATCCAGTTTGTATTAATTTCCTGCCTCCCATGTTTTGTGCAATGGTTGTACATCATAATTGACATTATTGCTTCCTGTTCCCGTGACAAAATGCCGTTTCACCTTCATTTCATTTGTTTATTGTCATGTCACATTACACACGTAATAATTGGAACCACAGTAGATTTGCAGTAATGATTAGGAAGTTGTGTAGCTTGGAGTTCCATTTAAAACTGTCACATTAGTCTTGGTGTTCTTGTGGCTAGCAGTAATCAGACCATTCCAAGTGAGCAGCCACCATTGATGCCTTTTGGCATAAATAAATCTCTACTTAGTAGGCTATAAAACAAAGTCCCCGATTCTTGGATGTCACAGAAAATTTTGAGAACCACTGGATGGATTTTGATGCGGTTTTCACCATTCTGTAAAGGATATCTCGGGGAAGGCTACTGTAGGAAATAATTTATTTATGATCAAAGGAAGCCAAGCAGTAACGATTTCAGTGAAAAGGTCAAAAGAAAAACCTGGCGTCCGTGCGCTTTTAAGCTTACGCTGGGCAAACCGTTAAATATATATATATATACTCTGGGTGTAAGAATTGTTCAGCATGAAAAGTTCTACAAAAAAAAGTCAGCAAGAACATATTTCTATCTTCAATACATCGCCCACTATAAGTGTTTTTACGATTTCATTTTTCCAACAATCTCCATTCAATTACTTAGGCGACAGTTTACGAACTAGCTAGGGGCGAGCCTATCACCCCAGTTACAGCCTAGCTAGAGGGCGAGCCTATTACACCAGATACAGCCAGCAGCAAACTGTCGAGTCGTGTTAAGACTTCAGAAAAGAGTGGCTGTGTTTGGAGTTTCCCTGGAAGTGCAACTCGGCTTTTGTTCATTTCGCCTGTAAGCTTTTCGTTCCTCAAAATACACAGTCAAGTTACTGTAAGATTGGACGTAAGGGGGATTTGTGTTGCATGCACCTCGCCATTCTTAAATTACGTCTGACAAGAATTCGTTGCACATGCATCTCCATGATAATATAATCAATAGTCCAGTCAGTGATTTAACCCATCATGCCGGGACGTAAAACGGATGTAGGTCGTAGTTCATTGACTTCGAAAAAATAAGCGCTTATCGCGTCATGCATTCATAACCGTTGCCGGGCGAAGTCGGGACAGGTTGCTTGTATATAAATAAATGAATGAATGAGTGAATAAATAAATAAATCCCCCGGAGACATCAATGCAGGGTGAAGGTGGCAACGTTTGGTGGGGATGAGGTGGTTTGGGCTGACACAGTCTGTCAGGGCTCGATAACCCTCAGATGTTTTCTTGGAATAGCTTGTGGTACTTTCACATATCCTCAAGTTCTTCGTTGCATCCTGCAGCGTGGCCACGCTTCATGATTGCAATGAGGAGCTGCAGGCTCGGAGGTACGAAGTTCGAATCCCGGCAATGACAGTGGCCATTCCCATTCCATATTATTGGCTGACTGCGTGGCTAAGCGGTAACGTTCACGCCTGCTGTCACCAAGGTTGAAGGATCTAATCCTGGCGCAGCCAGTTGCCATTTGTGGGTTCGCAAATGCTTGGGAACCGTGTCAGTAGATTTACTGACATGTTAAAGATCACCTTCAGGGCAAAAATCCGCCATTAAGTATAATACAATCGGATTGAGCCTGGTTTATAAAGTCAACGCTTAACCAAGTGTGCCGCCCAGCCCGACTGATTCAAACCAAAGATCGACAGTATTCCACATACTGTATAGCCTAATGATGCTCCAAGCACTGTAATCTATGTCGCCAACTCAATCAAATGTATCCATTTCATGACTCTGCACGTGGAGAATTTATCTCCTGGTACGATGGTTGGAACGGGATAAACTCTGTCCCGTCACAAGAGAGGTGGCTTCGAATTCCCCTCTCGGCCATCGTAAATCTGGTTTTGCGTGCTTTCGTACTTCAACTTGCATCTGATCTAAAGTCACGGCTATCTTCTTCCCATTCCTATCCCCAATTGTACAGAACGATACAGGTTATGAGCCTACAGAACGGTACAGGTTGAGCCTACAGAACGATGCAGGTTATGAGGCGACTACACACGCATAATGCATTGTTTTGTTATTCTATTATTATTATTATTATTATTATTAAATCTACAAGTACTACCAGCATGATCCTTCTATACGGTTCTGAGGTCTGGGCTGAGTTCTTGAAGTTTGAAAAATATTGCATGTTCATATCGCACGGTGTCTGAACCTGCGGTTCTCATAGTAGCAGCAGTAGCTCCTATTGACTTACTGGCTTTAGAATGACAGGAGATCTGGCGTACCCAAGGAGAGCTGGAAAGGAAACGGGCAAAGGAGCGAGCTGTAAGTCACAGAATGGATCAATGGCAACAGACAGAGATGGGAAGATGATTCCTGGGGGAAATGGTCGAAGAGGCTGATACCATCTCTAGCTGACTGGATCGACCGGAATCATCGTGAAGTGAACTATTACCTCCCACAGTTCCTGACAGGTCACGGATACGTCCGGAAATTCCTCCACAGAATAGAGCGAGCGAGTAGTCTGGTATGCATTTACTGCAATGCCATCGATGACGCATTGCACACTTTCTTTGTTTGTGTCCATTAGCTGCCACAAAGAAGCAGAGCAGGGAGAACTGACTCCAGACAACATCGTCCATGTTATGTTGACAAATCGAGAATCCTGGGATCAGGTAGCAGTGTATGTGGAAAGTACTTTGTGCCAAAAGAAAAGCGACTTAGATGCTAATGAGTTGGGCCCGCATGTTGATGACATGTCATCTTTTTACTGAGCTGTCTAAAACAATGCTGAAGTACATAGAAACTCCGGACGGACCACCCCGTCTTCAAATGTTACTTTTATTTTGCATCTTTTTGCATTATTTGCTATTTTTTCCATTTTAAGAGCATTTTTTTTAAGTTTGGTAGATTATTTTGGTCTTATTTTAGATAAATCGGCCTTTTGAGGTCATTTTTTTTTTTCGAATTTACTCATGTCACAGCTTTATATGAGGGAGTTAGCCTACGACTCTCAGAGTTAAGAAGAAGCTAGTAGCTGATACAAAATAATTTAAAATACCGAAATATTGATTCCATTTCCTTAATCAACCGGGTGTAAACTAGTCGTAGCAACAATCTGGCGAAATTGCTGCAGGTATTGCATCAAAACTGAAAAAAAGTGCTGGACAAAAACACCGGGTATAAAACATTATGGAAAATGCCAGACATTCTTTCTGGTGAAAACTACTGCATGGATGGGATTGAGGAGGATTTAGCAGCAAATGACCTTCCTCACTCCAAGTACGCTCCGATCACATCAGTTGATGTTGAACGCAGCTTTTCGAGACATAAAAACTTGTTGGCTGATAACCGCAGATCATTTACATTTGACAACATCAGAATGACATTCGTAGTGCAACTCAGACTAAAGTGAACATAAACCTTTTGTTAAGTGCTAGAAATCTATTTTGATCGACTTTTCATTTTGAGCTTAAGATTTCATTTTTGATATAGCCTATTGGTGAGTTTATTATTATAAGATCATTTTATCCATTTTATAGTGCAATTTTCGAATTTTTAGGTCATTTATTGCAGTCATTTTTGAAAGTTTTAAGTGCATTTTTTAAACTTTTTTACGGCATCAACATCCTGGCCCTGCTAATGAGTGATAATACTGTAAGGAAGAAGCCGCCGCCACACTGAAGTAATGCGAGAGCGGTTCTGGGGCGGAGACACAAGTCGTGGGAGAAGGGGATGTGGTTTGTAGTGGGTAAGAATCCCACACCCTTGTGGAGTGCGGACTCCCACAAGCGTCTCAGGCAACATTTTCCTCATTCCCTAAAATATATATATACATACATACATACAGGGTGCTTCAAAAAATGTATACACACTTTTAACTTCCATAGAAAATTTATTTACCGTTCTACAAAGTTAAATTTCAGGAAATTAGAAAGCTGAAAGTCCAATGTAAATGAAACATAAATAACAAATGTTAATACTGTTCAAATTGGCGACCTGCAGCATCAATACAATTCTGAGTACGAGTCACCACTGATTCTGTACATCGTATCAAAACGTCCAATGAGATTTCTCTACACACGGCTTGAATCTCATTCCAAAGAATGTCTAGGTTACGTGGTTTACGTTTGTACACCTCATCTTTTACTGTGCCCCATAAGAAGAAGTCCAGTGGTGTAAGGTCTGGAGAGCGTGCTGGAAACTCGATTGGCCCCCTGCGTCCTATCCACTGGCCCGGCAAATTTTGATCCAGGTAAGCTCGTACGTCCCTGTGATAGTGCGGCGGGGCACCATCTTGATGAAAATAAAAATTATCATTACCGTATAATGCACGAATGGCAGGAAATATGGAATCAGCAAGCATTGTTAGGTAAGTTATACCAGTTACAGTGCCTTCAAATCGAAAAGGTCCAATGAGTCCCCTTGAAGACAAACCGCACCACACATTTACACCAGGCAAATTTACAGCTTTTTCAATTGTAATGTGAGGATTTTCTTCACCCCAGTAAACACAATTGTGCCTATTGACAGTTCCATTAAGTTTGAATTGGGCTTCATCCGACCAAATGATGCTACCCGTAAATCCCGGTTCACGTATCATCATCTCCTGAACCCATTCACAAAATTGCAACCTTCGATCTGGATCGTCGTCACTTAGCTGTTGCACCAGCCTTGGAATGTAAACACGATACTTGCCTCTCTTCAGAATGCGAAGCACGCTGCTAGCACTTACATCACTTTCACGTGCCCCTTGCCTTGAAGATTTGTTAGGAGAGCGTTGAAACAGTTCCAAGACTGCCGTTGATGACTCATCACTTGTAGCTGTTCGAGGTCGACCTGAATGACCTTTATGCACATCACACACTGTTCCATGAACTTCGAATTTGTCTCGTATGCGTGTAATTGTTAATCTTGAAGGTGGTTCTGTATCATACTCCCTTCTCCACTGTCTTTGAACTTCATTTACATTCTCAAACTTCCAGTACCACTTAATAACCTGCTTACGTTCTTCAAAACTCAAACGTACGTCCGCCATGTTGATATTACAAATTCCAACTGACAATATAACATAGAGGGACGATTATGCTGCCACCTGGCGAAGAAATATAACATTAGCCTTGTAGAGCGGGAAAACTACGATAGTTTAAAGTGTGTATACATTTTTTGAAGCACCCCGTATATATATATACGCCTTCCAGGATACAATTGCTGGTGGCCGAGGTGGAAACTATTCTTTGTTTGCTTGTGTCTTGATGTCAGCTTGATAGTTGACAGGTACAGTCAGGCAGGTAGGATATAACTCCATCCAGTAGCTATTTATCGTTTTACTCTCTGTGGTGACATGAGCTCATATTAACCTTAGCTGTGTTGTTGAAACGCACCATTCTCAATTCGCCGATTATTATAAATTAGTTCACACTTCACAATATTACTTCTGTCTAACACAAGTAGTGCGTAGCTGCTCGTCCAGCAAGACTCCAACTGCTATAAACAAACACTGGTGCAGCCAAGTTTAGTGGCAGTCGTATCTTGAATGGCTAATACAGAGTGTGTTTGAAATATGGTTCCACTGCTCAACTGGTGATAGACAGCACTGTTCTATCATTGTAAGCTAGTCTTCGTCAATTAGGAAATTAATCAGCTAAAATCGTTCAATGTTTTTCATGATCACGTGTCCAGTCACCAACTCAGGCTTGGGGGTGCATAGCTGCCTTTATGTCGCACTTATATACATGGTGGCCACTACTCCTGGAAATCCTGGAAAACTCCTGAATTTTTATTAGGTCTGGAAAACTCCTGAAAAATGAGAAAAAAATGAAAACTCCTGGAAAATAGCCAGTGTTAATTAATTATAAAAATCTTTCCATCTTAAATCATACTCCCGCTGCGGTTTTGGGTGAGCTCTTTATCGTTAAAGAAAGAAATTTCCTCGGGCTACCTGTTTCTGAGTGTGGGAACACGCGATAGTATTTTTGTAAAACATATTGAGTATAGACAACTTCACCGCAATAAAATTGGAGGCGCCATTCTTTTCTCTTTTTTAAGTGGATATTTGAGACACAAATGCTTTTTAAACCAACAATTAAATCATTTGTGTGTAGGCTTGCGTATCAATAACGCAATCACCACTAATTTTTGTCAACATCTGTGTAAGTAAACCAAACACAACTGCTTTATTTTGGTCTTGAAGTAAGCAACCGATAAAGCCCCCCCCCCCCCCGCACTCGGTTTTATTTTTAAATCTGGAAAAATGAGAATTACTCCTGGAAAATTCCTGGAAAACTCCTGGAAAATCGTTGACCGATTTGAGTGGCCACCATGTATATACCACCCCTGAGTTCAGTAAGAGCTCTCCGGACACAAGATGTATTGTAGCTGTTCGCAACACTGGACGCCGTCGCACAGCTAAGCTGAAAAGAAAAATGAAATAGTTTTTAACCCACGAGAACTGGCGCATGGGTATTTTTAACCCAAGGCTTAAGTGATACTCTATATTTTTGTTTTGGACAGCCCTCATTTCCTGTCGCTTAGAGTATCTTCCTTCCTAGCCTTAAACTTCACCCTGCAAAAGTAACAAGTCCATTACCTTGTGAACACCAAAGTTATTTCTATATTACACTGCAGAAAATGGAAATTGCAACACCATGAAGGCATTGGTCGTTTGTGTTGATTTTCAAGATATGGAACGACGCCATGTAGGTATGTAAACGATCAAAGTTTCAGACCCATTGGATTGTTGCTACAGGTCTCCCCACGTGATTGGTCGCGGAGGAATCAACTCCAGTATACGGACTCTGGTGTAGCGTAGTTGACTTGCAGTCTGTGCAGTGAAGTGTTCCTCGTCCAACATGCATCGACGACAGAGAAGAGCACGCGATCAACAACTGTCGCCATTTGAGAGGACTCGGATAATTGGGCTGTGTGAGGCTGGATTATCGCTAAGGACTGTCGCTGTACGTGTTGGCCGACAGGCATCTACGGTACAACGTGTATGGCAGCAGTGGTCAAATGAAGGTACCCACACTCGTAGACCTGGCACAGGCCCAGCGCGACAGACAACTGTGAGAGAGATGGCCCGGATGGAACCCCATGCAACAGCAACGCAAATTCGAGCAGCTGTGGCACCCCACGTTACACAACAAACAGTTGGTTACCTCCAGCGTGCAGCTGGCTTACGATCCCGTGTCCCTGCAGAAGGTGTTCCATTGACCCCACAACAGCGACGTGTAAGGCTGGACTGGTGTCGAGAACGATCGACATGGGTCGACGCATGGCATAGGGTCGTCTTTAGTGATGAATCGTGCTCCTGTCTTGCCCGCACTGATCGCCGGAATCGTGTGCGCCGACGTACCGGGGAGAGGGGCCGCCCAGACCTTATTGTCGAGAGGCACACAGGGCCAACACCAAGCATTAGTGCTTGTTGAGGGCACTATGACTGCTCGACAGTACGTTGATAGGGTACTCAATCCAGTGGTTGTCCCTATGATGCTGGACATTACTGATGGGATGTTTCAGCAGGACAATGCCCGGGTTCACACTGCACGCATCTCCAGAGAAGCTCTCCACGACATCACAACCTTAGAATGGCCCGTCAGATCCCCAGACCTCAGTCCTATTGAGCATGTGTGGGACATGATGGGTCGACAACTGGCCAACCGTCCTCAGCCACCCACAACTCTGGAACAGCTGACCCATGCAGTGCAGTAAGCATGGACCACAATTCCTCAGGAAGCGATCCATGGCCTTATTGACTCCATGCCTCGCCGAATTCATCAGTGTATTGCAGCTCGTGGTGGGCACATCCCGTATTGATTGTTGTCCAAACTTGCGGTCAGAGGGACCTGAAAGTGTAATCATCGAATCACAACCGAACACTCGTCCTGCATGTTCAATTGCAGCAATGTAGCACCACTCCTTCTGGGTGTTGCAATTTCCATTTTCTTCAGTGTATTTACGTCGGGTCAGATTTACCCATGGCGCCAGTCCTCGCGCGACAAGTTTCGGCTTACGTGAGTCGGGACAATATGTAAAAAATAAAGGGGAAAATCCACCTATGTTGTGCAGCACAATCACATAGCTCACATTCTTGTTGATCCATGTTTAGGGACTAGGGACAGCTTGGTCATCAGTTCCTTTGTTCGAAAAAATTGTGATGACTGCTTTGCCACCACTATCAAGGTCAATTACAGCGATACGAAAGTTATTGTCATTTTTCTGCATGTTAAATCTGAAAAATATAAGTAAACCTCATTTTATATTGGGAATAGTTAATAGGAAGACACCAGGTGTAACATTACTCCATTAAAACTCGTTCGACTACGACAAAAGGGAGTGGCACACTATGGGTCAAAATGACCCGGCGCCAGTCCTGTGTTATATTTCTTCACGCTAGTTCTCAAGGGTTAATAATTTACAGTTATTTCTAAACAGAAGCAAAATAGGTGATAACATAATTTATTATTCTGCATGACGTCTTCTGTCAGCTATTACACGAGTGTACACAGTTGTAACATATTCAAAATGGTGATGTTGGTTGTGACTGTTGTGTTAATGTCACTAAGTATGTATAATGTATGTACTGCAGCTAATAATATATATTTCCTGTTACAGGTAAGTGCCTTCATACCAACATGTTCCTAGCGCTACTGTGAGTATTGCTTCATACATTATTAGTTTTTACTTCGTCAAGTAAACAAATCAGCAGTTCTCTCTTTAAGCTTCTTCCAGGAATTATTGTGGTAATAGTGCACCGTTGTTAAGTTACGTTATTCTATTGCCATTTTTGTTTTTAATAGAAAAAGGAACCGTTACCGTAACCAATTACAAAATCATGGTATCATGCAGTCGTAAACATACGAGGGTTGGAAAGAAGTTGGTGCAACATACGTATTTATACTGAACCAGTAATTATAGAACCACCAAGCATCTACAGGCCTTACGGGTAATCCCCTACAGCATCTACCACTCATTACCAGATGTGTGGAAGGCTCAAGATAACAGCAGTGCTGTCTTTGTTGACGTCCTCGACGGAGCAGTCCTACCGTTTGAAGTATGATGCCTCGTGTATGGAACCACATCCCTCGTAGTAGTTCATTTAGTTTGGGGAAAGATTGAAGTCACAGGCACACATGTCCGGTGAATAGGGTGGATGCTGCAGGACCTCCCACCTCCACCATGTCAACAATTCCCTCGGGAGACGAGCATTGTCATGCATGTCATCACATCTTTAAAGGTCCAACACTGGAATGGAATATGAACATTTCAAAGATGGTTTGAACCTCCAATAAGGTAAGAACAGGTGCCTATGATTTGTAATGTTAGTCACTGGAGGCTAAGGTACCGGTATTTACAAAGGGAAATTCAGAAAAAGAGAAAAGAATACGTAGCAAAACACAAACTATGAAACAAGATGCTATTCCCGGGAATGATTTGGACACAATATATAATATTAAAGATATCTCCATCCGGGACACTACAGTTTATGAGATTGGTTTCCAACTTGTTACCAAAAGAAAGAAATGCAGATACATTATATCATTATTCTTCTTCTTGCTGTCGTTTCGGCCATCTACGGACCACATTACTGTATTTCACATGTCCTTCTTTAACGTTCGCCCAGTATTCCCGCATTCATCTGTTCCTTCCTCGCTTCAGTCCATGTTTTGCCAGTTTTTAGTTTTGGTTTTTCTTGGAAACCATGATGCTCTTGGAGTTTCTACTTTAGTGGAACACGTTTCTGGATATCCTCCTGGTTTATCTCCACTTCACTTGGGCCTTTTTCTGGTTGTGTCTTGATTGCGGTCATCGCAGATTGCGTTCACCTCATTAGCTGTCCAGATTGCGTTCACTTTCATTTTAGGGAAGAACTATAAACATTGCAGCTTCCAGATTGCGATCACTTTTCTTGGGAGACCGGTCCTTGGTTCTTGGTTCTTCCCGACTTCCGTAAGTTTTGTGGATAACAAGGGGAAACTGATATTTCACTACCTAACAAAGAATACAGTTCAGTGTTCAGCTGAGTCCACCCCATAAAACTTCGCTAAAAAAAATCAAGTCCCCTCCCAATCTGACAGCTCCTCGTAAAGGAATGATTATAACATTTTCAGTCTTAAGAATATAAACGTTTCAGGATCGGAATCAACGACCTTCACTTTCAACAAAATTGTTGTAACGGGAAATTTTATACTTACAAGGTATACATTTTAATTTCTGCCCCTCCTCTCCCATTTGAGGCGCGAGATATCTATTTTTATAATAGGTACTGTATATCGTGAAAAACATTATTTTCATTACCTCGAAAAATTCGTCATTCTTGACTGTCACCGCGGAGGCCTAGGTCCGATTCCCGGCTCCGCCTAGGAATTTAATTCTGCTCTGAGGAACGGGATACACAGCCTCGTGAAGCAAAACTGAGAAGAGGTAATACAGGGGAGTTACAACCGGACCGGTCTCCCAAGAAAAGTGATCGCAATCTGGACGCTGCAATGTTTATAGTTCTTCCCTAAAATGAAAGTGAACGCAATCTGGACTGCTAATGAGGTGAACGCAATCTGGAAGACACCCTTTTTTAGCCTATTTTCATTTTTGAAAAAATAGGCTTATGAGATCACCTTTTGTCCGTGTGTCTGTCTGTGTGTGCGTGTGCGTGTGTGTGTGTGTGTGAGAGGATTTTTGTGTGTCCCTCCCCGTAATAAAATCTAAACGGCTTGAGCGATTTCAATGAAACTCAGTAAGTTCATAGTACAATTCCGCGCGACCCCGACCGTGCCCTTCAAATTTTGTTACGTCTCACCAATCCAACATGGCGGCTGTGCGAAATATTTCACCAACAAACAATATCTCCGAAACTGTTACTGATATCACCCTGGAATTCTGTACGGTGATAAAGGGAACTACTAGAAGTTGATCACTTTCGTGATGTTTATAGTGCGTTTTTCTTTTGTGCCGCATTTGTCAGTTAAATGCTTTTGAGACCACCGAACGAAAACATATGTACTTATTCATTTCTGTTAACATTATAATGTTTATTACTAGTGTTTAATCTCTCTCTATATATATATCTAAGACTCTTACCTCAGCGTGTTAATAGGTCATGCGCCTCCAGCTTACGCTCACATACTGAAAAGGGTGTCGACTTGCTTGCTGCCTTCCTGTATGACTGACGTCACAGCTTGCCCTGGCCAATCATCGCCCGCCAGCTTGGCTTCCAGACGTTTCCATGATGTTATTATTTAAGTGGCGGCGTTTTGCTCTCCATCAGCATTCCTTCTTCAAACCTTCTACGGTCTTCTTCAACTAGCGAGAGGCATTCGTGCCTTCCGCCCTTCTTCGGGGCCTTCTAAACTTCAGGCCTAATCTGCATTTATGAGTGAAACTACCAGGAAACGCAACAGCAGAGAGCTTCAGCACTGAGAAACTGCATTCTACGTTTTTACTCCAAACCGCAAGAAGCTGCATCAAATCGCAGTTCTAAATGCCATGTTATTTGGCATTCAAGAAATAGCATCAAAACCTAACGATGTTAGCCAATGTACAGCGCTGGTCGCCCTGGCGAAGTTATTTTCCTGATGCTGGACATTTCAAATTCTACTACCAAAAAATCTAGTGTTGGCCACGGCAGTCTCCGTCAGCATGCTTCTAGTCATCGCCACTAAAGATAAGTTTGTGCCTTTTTTATTATTATCATCTTCGTTTTAAGTGTTTGCTAGCAAGTGCAAGAATATTAAATTTGTGTGTGCATCAAGCAGAATGAACTTTTGAATAATAGCACATGGCTGTGCCAACCTAAATAAAATTAATGAACATTTGAAACTGCCCCAGGCGGGCCAGCATAACTAATTTTTTAATTAAGGCTTATTTATTAATGTGTTTACAAGTTTCACCATAAAAATAAAAGTATTGTATTTACTCTCAATGTTCAGTCTAGTATTGAAAGAACCAGGCCGCATTTCCTTAGCCCAATCCTTTCAGTCTAATCTTCTCTTAAGGAAGTTATTTTGTCCAGGCCTTAAGCCTGATGCTGTCCTCCCGTTTATGTTGATGAATCTGGGCTGTTCTCCACATAACCATTTTGGTGCCTATAACCGGGATGCTTGTAAACATTCTGTTTAACCAAATCTTCAAATTTCTTAATGTTGGAACTAATTCAAAATTTAAATGCCATACTGAACATTGAGTGTGTTAATATTTTAAAAATTGTGTTTTCTAATCTACTTCGAAAGTTTCAGCTCGAGTGTATATGGTTGGCACTGAGAAGGGAGACAAACAGCAGGCCCGTATTTCACCGCAGGGGAAGCCGCACTCTCTTTTCTGGCAGACTGTCAACTTCTTCCGAAGCAAGGTGTACCAGCTCACAGTATAGTCGTGAGTACACAACAAACTTTCATAATGCCGATTGACGAGAAACTCATTAATGCCAGAGCTTCTGTCAAAGGCAAGTTAACGCGTTTTCGCACTTTTCTAGATGAGCTCCCGGAAAAAGAACGTAATAGTGACATAATTTCTCAAAGACTGAAAGGTTATGAACAGGCCTTTGAGAAATATGATGAGATCCAAAGTAATATTGAGACCAAGGATCCCGACCAGCAAAGTGACCGTTGTGAGGTTGAAAATCTATATTATAAGGGGTTCGCAGACGCGAAGCAGCTTTTAAGAAGTTTAACATTGCAGGAAAAGCAGGAGAAAATTCCTTCAGAATCTTCTTCTTTTCCTTCCCGTGTTATATTACCGAAAATAGAATTACCTAAATTTACCGGAGATGAAGCTACATGGGAACCATTTTTTGAATTATTCAATTCATTGATTCACGAAAACGATTCTCTTCCTTCAATACAGAAGTTTCATTATTTGCGTTTGTCCTTGCAAGGCAACGCACTTAAACTCATCCAAGAGCTCACGTTGACAAATGAAAATTATGAAGTAGCTTTGGCACTTCTCAGAGATCGGTTTGGGAACACTCGTTTAAAAACTCAACGTCACATACAGGGTTTATTCAATTTACCTATTGTTCAAGCTGATAATCTTGCCTCGCTTCGTAATCTGATCGATGCTGCGGAACTTCATATTCGTGCGCTTGCAAATTTGGACCAACCAGTTGACCATTGGGATCTATTTTTGATTCATCTTATTTCTGTTAAATTAGACACTAAAACTTTAAAAGATTGGGAAGCAGATCTGTCACAACATTCATTGTGTACCTATGAAGCTATTATTAAATTCTTAAAGGCGAAATGCCAAATTCTCTCTGCTGTAGCCAGCCAAAAGAGTAGCTCTACCTTCAAACCTCCCTCTAATAGTAAGGACATCAGCCCCACTCAGAGAGTACTAAGGTCACATGTCTTTTCTACCAATATTCGGTCTTCCAATCAAGCACAAGCTTGTGTTTTGTGTCAACAACCACATAACTTGTACCAATGCGCTCAATTCAAATCTTTATCTGTGGATGAAAGACGCAAATTAATTACCACCCTCAAGCACTGCTTCAATTGTCTATCAGGGACACATGAAAATGAAAGGAAAATCCACAGCCTGCTTCCAGTCTCCGACCGGGTCAGGAATGGAATGAATGAAGCCCCCATCTAGCGGCGAGGATATGAAATGTGCCGGCTGCCGAGGCCTGACGCACTCCTCTGGGGCAATGACTAAATGAATGACAGATGAAATGAAATGATAGTGGAGAGAGTTGCTGGAATGAAATTTTGACAGGGAAAACCGGAGTACCCGGAGAAAAACCTGTCTGCCTCCGTTTTGTCCAGCACAGATCTCACATGGAGTGACCGGGATTTGAACCACGGATCCAGCGGTGAGAGGCCGGCGTGCTGCCGCCTAAGCCACGGAGGCTTCATCAGGGACACATATGATAAGCAATTGTCGTTCTGAACGGTTATGTTTTCACTGTAAAGCAAAGCATCATACTCTCCTGCATAGGCATGAAAGATCGCGGTCATCAGCAACCAATAGTTCATCCGCTAAATCTCATTCTGAGACTTCGCCTAATAACGCTCAGTCTTTTACTCAAAGCTCTGTTTCGTTCAGTAAAACTCAAGTTTTATTGTCCACTGTCCAAATTCTAGTGAAGAATGTTCACGGAAAATGGGTTTCTGTAAGGGGATTGTTAGATAATGCTGCAACTAACAATTTTATCAGTGAATCGCTAGTTCGCAAGTTAGGTCTACAAATATGCCCTACTTCTATAGAAGTTACAGGAATTAATGGTTCAAAATCGCAATCTCTGAGTTATGCTAAAGTGGATGTAAAAGATTCCAATAATCTTGGCATTCATTTAAATTTAGATTTTTTAATTATAAATTCCATAGGTAATGACACCCCCATTACTTCCTTTCAAGTCCAGGGTTGGAATATTCCGCATCATTTGCAACTTGCAGATCCGAATTTCAACAGAGCTTCATCTGTAGAAATTCTTTTAAGTGCCAGCATTTTTTGGCAATGTTTACATCCGGAAAAGGTTAAAGTTGCCCGTGATGTTTTCTTTCGTAGAACTGATTTTGGTTGGATTGCCACTGGGCAAATATACCGCAACCCCGTTCAACAAAAATCTCATTGTTATTTTGTTGGTGCTGATTTAAATCAAGAATTAATTAAGTTCTGGGACATTGAGGATATTCAAGTCACCTCACCTCATTCTCGCAATAATGAGATCTGTGAAACACACTACGTAGAAACCACTGTTCGCACTACTGAAGGCAGATTCGTGGTTACTCTTCCTCGCATTTTTAACCCCCCTGTTATTACAGAATCACATTCCAGAGCTCTCAAAGCTTTATTCGCAATTGAAAATCGCTTTAAAAAAGATGCTCTCTTAAAAACTCAGTATACTTCCTTCATGGAAGAATACGAATCAGCGAATCACATGGAAGTAGTTCCAAAATCTGAAGAAATTAGTAATCCTCCTAAAGAAATAGTATATCTTAATCATCATCCGGTTTGGAAAAATTCTTCCACCCGAGAACAGATAAGAGTGGTTTTTAATGGGTCATCTCCAGATGCTAATGGTGTTTCTCTCAATGACACTCTGCATTCTGGACCCGCTATTCAGACAGATCTTACTTCAGTTTTACTTAACTTTCGTCTATTCCCCATTGCTGTCCTTGCTGACATCAAGCAAATGTATAGGCAAATTCTAGTAAATTCAGAACAACGTGATTTGCAAAGAATTTTGTGGCGAGACGACAATGCAAAACCTATAAAAATATTTCGTTTAAGAACAGTGACATACGGTCTTAAGCCGTCTGCCTTTCTCGCAATACGATCTCTTCACATGTTGGCCGAACAAGATGGTCATCTTTTTCATCCTCTAGCTTCTGAAGTTTTGAAAACTGCATTTTATGTAGATGATTTTCTGTATTCTTTTCCTAGTATCTCTGACGCACTTCTTGTTTGTGAAGATTTAAACTCTCTTCTTTCCGGTGGTGGGTTTACCCTTCATAAGTGGAACTCGAACTCAACCGAATTTTTATCTAACTTTTCACAAGTAACTCCTGTTGACAAATGTGTTGCGCTTCCTACTGAGGAATCAGCTATTAAAACCTTGGGTGTTTTTTGGTCTCCTTCTTCAGATACCTTTTCCTATCAGGTACACTTATCTGAGTTTCACCCTCAAACGAAAAGGCAATTATTATCAGAAATAGCAAAAGTTTTTGATCCCTTGCAGTACATTGCTCCGGTGGTTATTACTGCAAAAATTTTCTTGCAAAAACTTTGGTTATTGAAAATTGGTTGGGATGAGGAGGTACCCTCCCCCCTTTTGGATGAGTGGTTGAAATACCGCAAGAGTTTGTTAGATCTTTCTCAAATTTCTATTCCCCGCACTTTAATTTCGGACCTTTCATGTCAGTATTTCGATTTGCACGTATTTGCAGATAGTTCTGAAAAGGCATACGGTTGCTGCGCCTATTTAGTAGGCCGCTCTTCCAATACTTTACCCGGATTTTCCAATTTAATTTGCGCAAAATCAAAGGTAGCCCCACTCAAATCCATATCTTTGCCTAGATTGGAATTATGTTCTGCTGTAATGGCTGTGGAATTAGCCAGCAAATTAAAAATCAGTTTAAATTTGAAATTTTCGAGCACATGGTTTTGGAGTGATTCTTCCATCGTGTTAGCTTGGCTTTCAAAACCTTCTTCGCATTGGACCACTTTTGTGGCTAATCGCGTTTCTAAAATACAAGAGTTGTCTCATTTTGACCAATGGAATCATGTTCCGGGAAAAGAAAACCCCGCTGATATAATTTCACGTGGCTGCTTGCCCAAGAAATTAATTTCTCTTAAATTATACTGGAATGGTCCGGCGTGGCTCAGTCAGGATTTCTCTTGTTGGCCTCGTTCATCTAATCCACTCGCAGAAGATGTTCCTGATGCTCGCATTGTTACCGCTTCCCTTTTTCTAACTTCTATTGCTACTAGTCTTTTTCAGCGTTACTCTTCATTTAATAAATTAATTCGTGTGGTAGCATATTTATTTCGATGGAAATTTCTTGTTCTTGATCAGCCTGTGAAACCGCAACCCTTTCTCACTAAAATGGAATTGGAATTTGCTACTCGTAGAATCTTGTTTCTTATGCAACAAGAAGTATTCTTTCTTGAGCATCAGACGCTTTTAAGCAAAAAAGCTTTACCAAAGTCTAGTAGGCTGTTACCTCTCACCCCTTTTTTGGACCAAGATGGATTAATAAGAGTGGGGGGCAGGCTAGAAAATTCTAGTTACTCAGATGAGAAAAAACATCCCATTATTCTTCCTTCTAGACATCCTATTACTACTCTTATCGTAAAGAAATTTCATTATCAGAATTTGCACGCTGGCACCCGCACTTTGCTTTGTTTAATTCGCGAGAAATATTGGCTCATTAACGGTGTTCATGAAGTTTCTTCTGTTATTCGGAAATGTATACCTTGTTTCAAATCTAAGCCCCCTCCAATCACGCAAATTATGGGAAACTTGCCATATTTTCGTTCCGAACCTAGTAAGCCCTTCGCCCTAACGGGTATCGATTATGCCGGTCCTTATGTCTATCAAGTTAATTCCCCTTTATCTAAGCGAAAGTTGTTAGGTAAACTTTATATTTCTTTATTTGTGTGCATGGTGACAGGAGCCATTCACCTTGAGTTGGTTACAAGTGCTTCTACTCCTTATTTTATAGCAGCCTTTTCTAGATTTGCCGCTAGAAGGGGTGTTCCTTCTGAGGTTTTCTCAGATAACGCAAAAATTTTTGTTAGTACTTTTGATCTTTGGAAAACTGCGCTTACCTCCCCTTCTGCTAAGGAACAGTTTTCTAATTTTTCGCATGCTAAGGGATTCAAATGGCATTTCACTCCCCCATACGCCCCCCATCATGGTGGTCGTTGGGAATCTTGCATAAAGCTCACGAAGAGACAGCTGAAGAAAACCCTTGGTTCTGCCATCCTTTCCTATGAGGAATTCAATTCTTTAATTATTCAGGTTGAGGGTATTGTAAATTCTAGGCCGCTCACGCCTTTGTCTAATGATCCTAAGGATCTTCTTCCCTTAACACCTGGTCATTTTTTAATAGGCTGTTCTTTAGCTTCTACGCCTCCTTTGCTGAGTCGACGCTGTGATCTCAGGTTGCCTATTTTCTGGAGAAAGTTAGACTCTTTGCGAAACTCCTTTTGGCGCCGTTGGAAGCTGGAGTATCTCGGCTCACTTAACAGAAGAGAGAAGTGGCGGCTTTCCCAGCCTGATGTGCGAGTGGGAGATATGGTTCTTTTGCGAGATCCAAGTCCCCCTCTCGTATGGAATATTGGTAGGGTAACTCACTGCCATTTGGGTCGGGATAATCATGTGAGAGTTGTAGATGTTCTCACTAGTAAGGGTGTCTATACTAGACCAATTTCTATGGTTGCTATCTTGCCTGTTGAGGCTTAGTGTCATCTTCTTTATTGTTGTTCACGTTTTTGTAACTGATTTTTTGATTGTTTTCTTTCGGGGGTCTCGGAGCATGATCACTTTCGTGATGTTTATAGTGCGTTTTTCTTTTGTGCCGCATTTGTCAGTTAAATGCTTTTGAGACCACCGAACGAAAACATATGTACTTATTCATTTCTGTTAACATTATAATGTTTATTACTAGTGTTTAATCTCTCTCTATATATATATCTAAGACTCTTACCTCAGCGTGTTAATAGGTCATGCGCCTCCAGCTTACGCTCACATACTGAAAAGGGTGTCGACTTGCTTGCTGCCTTCCTGTATGACTGACGTCACAGCTTGCCCTGGCCAATCATCGCCCGCCAGCTTGGCTTCCAGACGTTTCCATGATGTTATTATTTAAGTGGCGGCGTTTTGCTCTCCATCAGCATTCCTTCTTCAAACCTTCTACGGTCTTCTTCAACTAGCGAGAGGCATTCGTGCCTTCCGCCCTTCTTCGGGGCCTTCTAAACTTCAGGCCTAATCTGCATTTATGAGTGAAACTACCAGGAAACGCAACAGCAGAGAGCTTCAGCACTGAGAAAGTGCATTCTACGTTTTTACTCCAAACAGCAAGAAGCTGCATCAAATCGCAGTTCTAAATGCCATGTTATTTGGCATTCAAGAAATAGCATCAAAACCTAACGATGTTAGCCAATGTACAGCGCTGGTCGCCCTGGCGAAGTTATTTTCCTGATGCTGGACATTTCAAATTCTACTACCAAAAAATCTAGTGTTGGCCACGGCAGTCTCCGTCAGCATGCTTCTAGTCATCGCCACTAAAGATAAGTTTGTGCCCTTTTTATTATTATCATCTTCGTTTTAAGTGTTTGCTAGCAAGTGCAAGAATATTAAATTTGTGTGTGCATCAAGCAGAATGAACTTTTGAATAATAGCACATGGCTGTGCCAACCTAAATAAAATTAATGAACATTTGAAACTGCCCCAGGCGGGCCAGCATAACTAATTTTTTAATTAAGGCTTATTTATTAATGTGTTTACAAGTTTCACCATAAAAATAAAAGTATTGTATTTACTCTCAATGTTCAGTCTAGTATTGAAAGAACCAGGCCGCATTTCCTTAGCCCAATCCTTTCAGTCTAATCTTCTCTTAAGGAAGTTATTTTGTCCAGGCCTTAAGCCTGATGCTGTCCTCCCGTTTATGTTGATGAATCTGGGCTGTTCTCCACATAACCAGAAGTTCACCTATGTGACATTTGAAAACCTGGTAGCTACAGAACCAACATGGCGGCCAAGCGAATTTGCGACTTTTAAATAGACGTTTCTCGCGATTCAACCAACCAAACGCAATAAAACTTGGTACAGTATATGTTTATTCACATTGTAAAGCACCGACATCTAACTTCGTTCAATTGTTTACATAACCTCAAGTTGGCAGCTGTGCGAAATATTTCACCGGCATTCTATATCTCTTAAACTATTACCGGAATCGCCATGAAATTTTGTATGGAGATAAAGGGTACTACTGGAAGTTCATCTATCAGTCTTTCAAAAACCGATTAACTACAAAACGAACATGGCGGCCAAGCGAAGTTGAAAGTTTTAAATAGATTTTTCTAGAGATTTAATGATCCAAACGCAATGAAACTTCGTACAGCTAATGTTTATACACATTGTAATGCACTGGTGTCTAATTTAGTTAAATTATTTATATAACCTCAACATGGTGGCTGTGCGAATTTCGAAAATTACGTTTTTATTTCTTGTATTCTAATCATGCGATCGAAATCAACATTTGCATAATGAACGTACACAGTAATCATCACCTAACAGTACTGAACCCTTATTAATCTGCGATAAATAAGTATTCATGATTTATTATTATTATTACTGCGGCCCAGGCAGTACTTATGGATGGTGACAAAGAGGAAGGCAAGTTAGCGTGTTGCAATGATTGCCACAGAAGCAGAGCTTGGTAGCTATTCTTGAAAACGGCCGGGTAAGCTGAGCTCAAGGCCAAATTGTGTAACAACATGCACCAGAATTGGAGTCATAATGGGATGGTCACGAGTTTCTTGCAACCGACTTACGATTGAATCACCCAATCAGGAGAGACCAAGCCTAAACCACGCGATGGCTGGCGTCACTGGTAAAAAAAAAGAGCGCGGAATTGATTATCTAAAGAACCGCCGATCCGAATTATCTCCGCATGTGTGCGCTGAGACGTTTGAATTAAATGATGAAGATTGACACTAGTCCCGTGTGTGTGGGATGGAAACTCTAGAAAATTTTTCTTAATTCACCCCACTCCACCTCACTCTGTCAGTTTCCAATAAATTGATCGACGAGACGCTGTTTCGATGTCTATCTGTTTGAGCTCTGGTGAGCTAACTTCACGCCAGTTTGTGTAGTGATTTTAACGCTTTAATATTTGTTGAAAGTAATACTTTGTGAGCTCTGGTGAGCTAACTTCACGCCAGTTTGCGTTGTGATTTTTAAAGCTCTAATATTATTTGAAGTCATTCGTTTTGAGCTCTGGTGAGCTAACTTCACGCCAGTTTGCGTGGTGATCTTAATTACTTAAATATTATCTTGGAGACAACTATTTTCAGCTGTTAGGGGCAAGACTTGAGTAACATTCCAATTAGCGCTCAACTCGAGCGAAGGTCCACGCAGAGCAGTAGAGATTACCGAGCGAGATAACGACTGCGAGACAGGCAGACTTAAAACTTGTATTGTCAAGCCAGTGACGATGGGTTTGAAGTGTTCATTTCATGTAAATTTTTATTGTATTTTCAAGTGTTGTATTGTGCGTGTGTAAGGGAGAGCTAGGGAAAGTCTTCGTTGATTAATCGCATAGGACAATTCGTGGGCGAAATTAGTAACTCACAAGCGATTATAGCCAGGTCATTTTATAATAACATTGAACTTTTCTTCCAAAGAAACTACACCAAGATGTCCGACGTGTGGTCAGGAGCCGGAGTGATGTCCAACGCTTCTACGAAGACAACGATGGAGGGTTAATTTCCCGTAGGGAAATGGGCCGTGATGGAAGTCATATGTTCTACAAGCTGATACGGTGATGTACAAAAATTGATTATTCAATATGTAGTTAGATTGGCGGGGGAACTTTGTAAATAGTTCATTTTCGTCTTTTTCTTGTTTTAGATTGTTTTTCTTGTACCGACACTAAATGTTTTAAATGTACGTTGGCGCGTGGCCAAAGTTGTTTGTTGTGTATTTATTTTTCTTTGGAGTCATATTTAAGGTACATGGCGCGTGTACGTGATTTTTATCCATGCGAATGTGAAACCCGTTACATTCGATAAGTGGTGCTTTATTAAAGTTCATATTTTGTTGATAGGAAAGGGAGGTAATTACTGTAAGATGTTTGCTGAACAGGTTATTATTCATATTAGGGTTGCCAAGCGCAACAAATTAAGATGTAATTGTAGAACACCTTAGTTCTAATTTTTTAGATTTTTTTTGAGTCCTTTTCAGGTTCGATAGTCACTGGCATAGAACGGAGGCGCCAGCTGGTGGAATATATTTATGTCATTTTATTTCAGGGTCTGTCAAACCCATACGTGTGATTCTGTGTGTGTTATTGTGTCAGGTGTGTGTTTTGATTCTACGTGAAGAGGGGTAGAGGTCCTACCGCCCTCATATATTTGTTGTTGTTGTATTTTGATGGAAAGGCAGGGTGCTCTGAGGAGACCGCTGTTCCTTGTCCATATGCTGATTCTTGGATTTCCTAGGGGAAATGCTGAGATATATTTTGTTCTGACACACACACACGTATTATTGTGCTTTGGGGCACGCTTCTTCGAGACTCGATCCCGTCCCTTGGGAGGTCGAGGTTATTTTGACACGTGGGTTGACAGATATGCAGATTTCCGCGAATCGCCCGTCTAGCCTGGTGACTTATTTTTGTTAGGCAGTCCTATTGTCCGACTGGCCCCTTTAAGCTTTCATTTAGCAAACCTGTTCTTTGTGATGGTTATTTTGAACCATAATTAATTGGGGAGTTCGCCATGTTTGTGACGGATTATTGCATGTCGTATGGATGGTGGTTATGTGGAGAACAGCCCAGATTCATCAACATAACGGGAGGACAGCATCAGGCTTAAGGCCTGGACAAAATAACTTCCTTGAGAGAAGATTAGACTGAAAGGATTGGGCTAAGGAAATGCGGCCTGGTTCTTTCAATACTAGACTGAACATTGAGAGTAAATACAATACTTTTATTTTTAGGGTGAAACTTGCAAACACATTAATAAAGCCTTAATTAAAAAATTAGTTATGCTGGCCCGCCTGGGGCAGTTTCAAATGTTCATTAATTTTAATTAGGTTGGCCCAGCCATGGGCTATTACTCAAAAGTTCATTCTGCTTGATGCACACACAAATTTAATATTCTTGCACTTGCTAGCAAACACTTAAAACGAAGATGATTAAGATAATAATAAAAAAGGCACAAACTTATCTTTAGTGGCGATGACTAGAAGCATGCTGACGGAGACTGCCGTGGCCAACACTAGATTTTTTGGTAGTAGAATTTGAAATGTCCAGCATCAGGAAAATAACTTCGCCAGGGCGACCAGCGCTGTACATTGGCTAACATCGTTAGGTTTTGATGCTATTTCTTGAATGCCAAATAACATGGCATTTAGAACTGCGATTTGATGCAGCTTCTTGCGGTTTGGAGTAAAAACGTAGAATGCACTTTCTCAGTGCTGAAGCTCTCTGCTGTTGCGTTTCCTGGTAGTTTCACTCATAAATGCAGATTAGGCCTGAAGTTTAGAAGGCCCCGGAGAAGGGCGGAAGGCACGAATGCCTCTCGCTAGTTGAAGAAGACCGTAGAAGGTTTGAAGAAGGAATGCTGATGGAGAGCAAAACGCCGCCACTTAAATAATAACATCATGGAAACGTCTGGAAGCCAAGCTGGCGGGCGATGATTGGCCAGGGCAAGCTGTGACGTCAGTCATACAGGAAGGCAGCAAGCAAGTCGACACCCTTTTCAGTATGCGATCGTAAGCTGGAGGCGCATGACCTATTAACACGCTGAGGTAAGAGTCTTAGATATATATATAGAGAGAGAGATTAAACACTAGTAATAAACATTATAATGTTAACAGAAATGAATAAGTACATATGTTTTCGTTCGGTGGTCTCAAAAGCATTTAACTGACAAATGCGGCACAAAAGAAAAACGCACTATAAACATCACGAAAGTGATCATGCTCCGAGACCCCCGAAAGAAAACAATCAAAGAATCAGTTACAAAAACGTGAACAACAATAAAGAAGATGACACTAAGCCTCAACAGGCAAGATAGCAACCATAGAAATTGGTCTAGTATAGACACCCTTACTAGTGAGAACATCTACAACTCTCACATGATTATCCCGACCCAAATGGCAGTGAGTTACCCTACCAATATTCCATACGAGAGGGGGACTTGGATCTCGCAAAAGAACCATATCTCCCACTCGCACATCAGGCTGGGAAAGCCGCCACTTCTCTCTTCTGTTAAGTGAGCCGAGATACTCCAGCTTCCAACGGCGCCAAAAGGAGTTTCGCAAAGAGTCTAACTTCCTCCAGAAAATAGGCAACCTGAGATCACAGCGTCGACTCAGCAAAGGAGGCGTAGAAGCTAAAGAACAGCCTATTAAAAAATGACCAGGTGTTAAGGGAAGAAGATCCTTAGGATCATTAGACAAAGGCGTGAGCGGCCTAGAATTTACAATACCCTCAACCTGAATAATTAAAGAATTGAATTCCTCATAGGAAAGGATGGCTGAACCAAGGGTTTTCTTCAGCTGTCTCTTCGTGAGCTTTATGCAAGATTCCCAACGACCACCATGATGGGGGGCGTATGGGGGAGTGAAATGCCATTTGAATCCCTTAGCATGCGAAAAATTAGAAAACTGTTCCTTAGCAGAAGGGGAGGTAAGCGCAGTTTTCCAAAGATCAAAAGTACTAACAAAAATTTTTGCGTTATCTGAGAAAACCTCAGAAGGAACACCCCTTCTAGCGGCAAATCTAGAAAAGGCTGCTATAAAATAAGGAGTAGAAGCACTTGTAACCAACTCAAGGTGAATGGCTCCTGTCACCATGCACACAAATAAAGAAATATAAAGTTGACCTAACAACTTTCGCTTAGATAAAGGGGAATTAACTTGATAGACATAAGGACCGGCATAATCGATACCCGTTAGGGCGAAAGGCTTACTAGGTTCGGAACGAAAATATGGCAAGTTTCCCATAATTTGCGTGATTGGCGGGGGCTTAGATTTGAAACAAGGTATACATTTCCGAATAACAGAAGAAACTTCATGAACACCGTTAATGAGCCAATATTTCTCGCGAATTAAACAAAGCAAAGTGCGGGTGCCAGCGTGCAAATTCTGATAATGAAATTTCTTTACGATAAGAGTAGTAATAGGATGTCTAGAAGGGAGAATAATGGGATGTTTTTTTCTCATCTGAGTAACTAGAATATTCTAGCCTACCCCCCACTCTTATTAATCCATCTTGGTCCAAAAAAGGGGTGAGAGGTAACAGCCTACTAGACTTTGGTAAAGCTTTTTTGCTTAAAAGCGTCTGATACTCAAGAAAGAATACTTCTTGTTGCATGAGAAACAAGATTCTACGAGTAGCAAATTCCAATTCCATTTTAGTGAGAAAGGGTTGCGGTTTCACAGGCTGATCAAGAACAAGAAATTTCCATCGAAATAAATATGCTACCACACGAATTAATTTATTAAATGAAGAGTAACGCTGAAACAGACTAGTAGCAATAGAAGTTAGAAAAAGGGAAGCGGTAACAATGCGAGCATCAGGAACATCTTCTGCGAGTGGATTAGATGAACGAGGCCAACAAGAGAAATCCTGACTGAGCCACGCCGGACCATTCCAGTATAATTTAAGAGAAATTAATTTCTTGGGCAAGCAGCCACGTGAAATTATATCAGCGGGGTTTTCTTTTCCCGGAACATGATTCCATTGGTCAAAATGAGACAACTCTTGTATTTTAGAAACGCGATTAGCCACAAAAGTGGTCCAATGCGAAGAAGGTTTTGAAAGCCAAGCTAACACGATGGAAGAATCACTCCAAAACCATGTGCTCGAAAATTTCAAATTTAAACTGATTTTTAATTTGCTGGCTAATTCCACAGCCATTACAGCAGAACATAATTCCAATCTAGGCAAAGATATGGATTTGAGTGGGGCTCCCTTTGATTTTGCGCAAATTAAATTGGAAAATCCGGGTAAAGTATTGGAAGAGCGGCCTACTAAATAGGCGCAGCAACCGTATGCCTTTTCAGAACTATCTGCAAATACGTGCAAATCGAAATACTGACATGAAAGGTCCGAAATTAAAGTGCGGGGAATAGAAATTTGAGAAAGATCTAACAAACTCTTGCGGTATTTCAACCACTCATCCAAAAGGGGGGAGGGTACCTCCTCATCCCAACCAATTTTCAATAACCAAAGTTTTTGCAAGAAAATTTTTGCAGTAATAACCACCGGAGCAATGTACTGCAAGGGATCAAAAACTTTTGCTATTTCTGATAATAATTGCCTTTTCGTTTGAGGGTGAAACTCAGATAAGTGTACCTGATAGCAAAAGGTATCTGAAGAAGGAGACCAAAAAACACCCAAGGTTTTAATAGCTGATTCCTCAGTAGGAAGCGCAACACATTTGTCAACAGGAGTTACTTGTGAAAAGTTAGATAAAAATTCGGTTGAGTTCGAGTTCCACTTATGAAGGGTAAACCCACCACCGGAAAGAAGAGAGTTTAAATCTTCACAAACAAGAAGTGCGTCAGAGATACTAGGAAAAGAATACAGAAAATCATCTACATAAAATGCAGTTTTCAAAACTTCAGAAGCTAGAGGATGAAAAAGATGACCATCTTGTTCGGCCAACATGTGAAGAGATCGTATTGCGAGAAAGGCAGACGGCTTAAGACCGTATGTCACTGTTCTTAAACGAAATATTTTTATAGGTTTTGCATTGTCGTCTCGCCACAAAATTCTTTGCAAATCACGTTGTTCTGAATTTACTAGAATTTGCCTATACATTTGCTTGATGTCAGCAAGGACAGCAATGGGGAATAGACGAAAGTTAAGTAAAACTGAAGTAAGATCTGTCTGAATAGCGGGTCCAGAATGCAGAGTGTCATTGAGAGAAACACCATTAGCATCTGGAGATGACCCATTAAAAACCACTCTTATCTGTTCTCGGGTGGAAGAATTTTTCCAAACCGGATGATGATTAAGATATACTATTTCTTTAGGAGGATTACTAATTTCTTCAGATTTTGCAACGACTTCCATGTGATTCGCTGATTCGTATTCTTCCATGAAGGAAGTATACTGAGTTTTTAAGAGAACATCTTTTTTAAAGCGATTTTCAATTGCGAATAAAGCTTTGAGAGCTCTGGAATGTGATTCTGTAATAACAGGGGGGTTAAAAATGCGAGGAAGAGTAACCACGAATCTGCCTTCAGTAGTGCGAACAGTGGTTTCTACGTAGTGTGTTTCACAGATCTCATTATTGAGAGAATGAGGTGAGGTGACTTGAATATCCTCAATGTCCCAGAACTTAATTAATTCTTGATTTAAATCAGCACCAACAAAATAACAATGAGATTTTTGTTGAACGGGGTTGCGGTATATTTGCCCAGTGGCAATCCAACCAAAATCAGTTCTACGAAAGAAAACATCACGGGCAACTTTAACCTTTTCCGGATGTAAACATTGCCAAAAAATGCTGGCACTTAAAAGAATTTCTACAGATGAAGCTCTGTTGAAATTCGGATCTGCAAGTTGCAAATGATGCGGAATATTCCAACCCTGGACTTGAAAAGAAGTAATGGGGGTGTCATTACCTATGGAATTTATAATTAAAAAATCTAAATTTAAATGAATGCCAAGATTATTGGAATCTTTTACATCCACTCTAGCATAACTCAGAGATTGCGATTTGGAACCATTAATTCCTGTAACTTCTATAGAAGTAGGGCATATTTGTAGACCTAACTTGCGAACTAGCGATTCACTGATAAAATTGTTAGTTGCAGCATTATCTAACAATCCCCTTACAGAAACCCATTTTCCGTGAACATTCTTCACTAGAATTTGGACAGTGGACAATAAAACTTGAGTTTTACTGAACGAAACAGAGCTTTGAGTAAAAGACTGAGCGTTATTCGGCAAAGTCTCAGAATGAGATTTAGCGGATGAACTATTGGTTGCTGATGACCGCAATCTTTCATGCCTATGCAGGAGAGTATGATGCTTTGCTTTACAGTGAAAACATAACCGTTCAGAACGACAATTGCTTATCATATGTGTCGCTGATAGGCAATTAAAGCAGTGCTTGTGGGTGGTAATTAATTTGCGTCTTTCATCCACAGATAAAGATTTGAATTGAGCGCATTGGTACAAGTTATGTGGTTGTTGACACAAAACACAAGCTTGTGCTTGATTGGAAGACCGAATATTGGTAGAAAAGACATGTGACCTTAGTACTCTCTGAGTGGGGCTGATGTCCTTACTATTAGAGGGAGGTTTGAAGGTAGCGCTACTCTTTTGACTGGCTACAGCAGAGAGAATTTGGCATTTCGCCTTTAAGAATTTAATAATAGCTTCATAGGTACACAATGAATGTTGCGACAGAGCTGCTTCCCAATCTTTTAAAGTTTTAGTGTCTAATTTAACAGAAATAAGATGAATCAAAAATAGATCCCAATGGTCAACTGGTTGGTCCAAATTTGCAAGCGCACGAATATGAAGTTCCGCAGCATCGATCAGATTACGAAGCGAGGCAAGATTATCAGCTTGAACAATAGGTAAATTGAATAAACCCTGTATGTGACGTTGAGTTTTTAAACGAGTGTTCCCAAACCGATCTCTGAGAAGTGCCAAAGCTACTTCATAATTTTCATTTGTCAACGTAAGCTCTTGGATGAGTTTAAGTGCGTTGCCTTGCAAGGACAAACGCAAATAATGAAACTTCTGTATTGAAGGAAGAGAATCGTTTTCGTGAATCAATGAATTGAATAATTCAAAAAATGGTTCCCATGTAGCTTCATCTCCGGTAAATTTAGGTAATTCTATTTTCGGTAATATAACACGGGAAGGAAAAGAAGAAGATTCTGAAGGAATTTTCTCCTGCTTTTCCTGCAATGTTAAACTTCTTAAAAGCTGCTTCGCGTCTGCGAACCCCTTATAATATAGATTTTCAACCTCACAACGGTCACTTTGCTGATCGGGATCCTTGGTCTCAATATTACTTTGGATCTCATCATATTTTTCAAAGGCCTGTTCATAACCTTTCAGTCTTTGAGAAATTATGTCACTATTACGTTCTTTTTCCGGGAGCTCATCTAGAAAAGTGCGAAAACGCGTTAACTTGCCTTTGACAGAAGCTCTGGCATTAATGAGTTTCTCGTCAATCGGCATTATGAAAGTTTGTTGTGTACTCACGACTATACTGTGAGCTGGTACACCTTGCTTCGGAAGAAGTTGACAGTCTGCCAGAAAAGAGAGTGCGGCTTCCCCTGCGGTGAAATACGGGCCTGCTGTTTGTCTCCCTTCTCAGTGCCAACCATATACACTCGAGCTGAAACTTTCGAAGTAGATTAGAAAACACAATTTTTAAAATATTAACACACTCAATGTTCAGTATGGCATTTAAATTTTGAATTAGTTCCAACATTAAGAAATTTGAAGATTTGGTTAAACAGAATGTTTACAAGCATCCCGGTTATAGGCACCAAAATGGTTATGTGGAGAACAGCCCAGATTCATCAACATAAACGGGAGGACAGCATCAGGCTTAAGGCCTGGACAAAATAACTTCCTTGAGAGAAGATTAGACTGAAAGGATTGGGCTAAGGAAATGCGGCCTGGTTCTTTCAATACTAGACTGAACATTGAGAGTAAATACAATACTTTTATTTTTAGGGTGAAACTTGCAAACACATTAATAAAGCCTTAATTAAAAAATTAGTTATGCTGGCCCGCCTGGGGCAGTTTCAAATGTTCATTAATTTTAATTAGGTTGGCCCAGCCATGGGCTATTACTCAAAAGTTCATTCTGCTTGATGCACACACAAATTTAATATTCTTGCACTTGCTAGCAAACACTTAAAACGAAGATGATTAAGATAATAATAAAAAAGGCACAAACTTATCTTTAGTGGCGATGACTAGAAGCATGCTGACGGAGACTGCCGTGGCCAACACTAGATTTTTTGGTAGTAGAATTTGAAATGTCCAGCATCAGGAAAATAACTTCGCCAGGGCGACCAGCGCTGTACATTGGCTAACATCGTTAGGTTTTGATGCTATTTCTTGAATGCCAAATAACATGGCATTTAGAACTGCGATTTGATGCAGCTTCTTGCGGTTTGGAGTAAAAACGTAGAATGCACTTTCTCAGTGCTGAAGCTCTCTGCTGTTGCGTTTCCTGGTAGTTTCACTCATAAATGCAGATTAGGCCTGAAGTTTAGAAGGCCCCGGAGAAGGGCGGAAGGCACGAATGCCTCTCGCTAGTTGAAGAAGACCGTAGAAGGTTTGAAGAAGGAATGCTGATGGAGAGCAAAACGCCGCCACTTAAATAATAACATCATGGAAACGTCTGGAAGCCAAGCTGGCGGGCGATGATTGGCCAGGGCAAGCTGTGACGTCAGTCATACAGGAAGGCAGCAAGCAAGTCGACACCCTTTTCAGTATGCGATCGTAAGCTGGAGGCGCATGACCTATTAACACGCTGAGGTAAGAGTCTTAGATATATATATAGAGAGAGATTAAACACTAGTAATAAACATTATAATGTTAACAGAAATGAATAAGTACATATGTTTTCGTTCGGTGGTCTCAAAAGCATTTAACTGACAAATGCGGCACAAAAGAAAAACGCACTATAAACATCACGAAAGTGATCAGATGGAATGTTGTGTTAATAATGTAAATGTTGGCTTTGAGCCTAGTGATTGTTTATGACTCAGTTCATGTAATTTAGTGGGTGACGCCCGTGTGGTGTAGTGGTATTATACTTGTAAAAATGACGGCGGTCATATGCGTATTTTCTTTTGTTGGTCACGTGTTAACTTACTTGTGTTGATTTGTGAGAAGTCCTAATTTTAGGCAGTAATGTTTTGCTACGGCAGTCTTGATTTCAATTTCATGCGGAAATTATTGCGTTGTTTATTTTAAGTATAGGAAGTGTCGGTTTAGTTTTAAGTGTTGTACAGTTGTTCGCCGCGTCTGTCTAGCTCTAAGTAATGCGGATTCGTCTTCTGAAAGTTTATTCCGGATGATGACGAATCATGCATTCAATTGTACTCATCGTGAAGCATGTAGAACAGCACTCGCGCATACATTGTCATTATTGTTGATTTTCTTGGGACACTTGGTCCGAGTAATAATCTCTCCTGAGATTTGGCCTAGTTTTTGGCAAATTTAATTTAGTCATTGGGAGTCATTATGGGAGTTTTATTTGTTAATTCTTTTTTTGTAAATAGCTGATCTGTTATTAAATTCATTTGTTATAACCCTGGCTTCACTTTTTCCTGCATGTTATTTTGTTATATGTTACCCTGCATGTTAATGAAGCGCTTTAACAACAACTTACGATATGGACTGTTACACCCCCCGAAACTGAGTCTCATAAGCTTCTTTGCAAGTGTTCAGTACATAACTCTATGGTCTACATATATTAAAATCCAACATGGCGACCATCCGAAATATGTAGACGGTTCTCAATATCTATTAATCTACTACAGCAATCAGACTGAAATTTTGTAAGTGTATAGATGCTATAAGCATAAATTCACCTATGGGACGTTCAATAACCTGGCGATCACAAATCCAACATGGCGGCGACGCGAAATTTAAATATTCAAATAGACGTTTCTTGCGTTTTAACCATCCGAGCGCAGTGAAACTTGATACGGTATATCCTTATGCAAATTTTAATCGACCGGCAACTAATTCATTAAATTATTTTCATAACCACAAGATGGCGGCTGAGCGAAATTTTAAAATGACGCTTTTATTTCTTGTCTCCTAATCATGCGATTGAAGTTTGAATAAAACACCTACACAATAATCTTCATGTAATAGGACATAAATCTAAGGCCTATAATATAAAAATCCAACATGGTGACCATCCAGAATATTTAGACGGTTCTCAATATCTACGAATCTATTACAGCAATCAAACTTACAATTTGTATGTTGATAGAGGCAATTAATATGTGTAGGATATATGAAAATAGGCTGTTTAGTTCTTCACGGAACTACTTGTTTTACCTCAGAGAGCCACGCCTCCTTGGTTTTCTTGTTAAGAAAGAATACTGAAGATCTTATTGCTCAACCTTGTGGAACTCATACGAGCAATGTAGCCATAGAAATCATTATTATTATTATTATTAATAATAATAATAATAATAATAATAATAATAATAATAATAATATGTACCTTCGTTGACTTCAAGAAGGCATATGACTCCATTGACCGTCAGTCATTGTTCAACATCTTACACGAGCAAGGTTTGGATAGCAAGACCTTGCGATTGATCAAACTGACACTGACAGACACGACATCAAAAGTGAAATTCATGGGGGAAATCTCAGAACCATTTCAGATCAATACAGGTGTTCGCCAAGGTGACGGGCTCTCTCCGCTCCTCTTCAACCTAGTGCTGAACAAAGTTATCAAGGAATGGGAGAAAGAGCTGAGACTTCAAGGCTACTGGAGGCCAGTGCGACTAGGACGACCAAAGGACGTACTGGAGGTTGGCTGTCTAGCCTTCGCGGATGATCTAGCACTACTCTCAGATAACGAAACCACATCAATCAGACAGATAGAAGTACTCCAAAAGTGCGCCAAAAAAGTAGGACTACAGATCTCGTTCCAAAAGACAGAGTTTTTCTGTACGAAATTCGACATACAGAATTTAAACACGAAATATGGCAAGATCAATAGAGTTGCCCACTTTAAATACCTAGGCGAAGTGCTTGAACAGATGGGAAAAGAGAAAATCGCGCAGAACACTAGGTTAATGAAAATGAAGAGAGCCTTATACAAGACACAGGGTGTCTACAACAAAAAATGTCTGTCCACATTCACTAAACTTCGTCATTACAACACGGTTATTAAACCTGAGGTGCTTTATGCTAGTGAGACGTTGACGTTACACACTAAGGGCGACTTGGAAAAAATCCTCACAGAGGAAAGAAAAATAATAAGGAAAATAATTGGACCAAAGCACACGGATGAAGGATACAGGCTTCACTCCAGAGACACCACAGAGAAATTGTCCAACCTCGCAGCAGACATCAGAAAGAGGCGACTAAAATTTTACGGCCACATCAGCAGACTCCCACAAACCAGACTCACCAACAAAATTCTTAGATACATACAGCGGCTCAAGATTACTACACCCTGGATGATGCAAGTCAAAATTGATCTAGTAAAAGCACAGGTCGACCCAGAAGACGTCATAGACAAAAGCGTGTTTCGACACAAAGTATACAAGTGGGAAGTGTTGTCAGAGAGAGCTGCACCTACAGCCCAAAGACCAAAGTGGACCGAAGAAAGGAAGAGGGCCTTTAGTGCACGAATGAAAGAGTACTGGAAAGACAGGAAGAACAAAAAGTCATGATTGCTTCGCGTGGTCTAATAGGCCTGTAACGTGTAAAATAAATTAATGAAATGAAAATAATACAGCCCGTGAAGGGCCTAGGCCTACCAAGCGACCGCTGTCCAGCCATTTGACCTGCATATATTGGGGTTACGCGTGGTCAGCGCGTCGGGCTCCCTCAACCGTTTATTTTGGTTTTCGTGATCGGGGCGCTGCCTCACTGTCAGACAGCTACTCAATTGTCCTCACGAGACTGAGTGCACCCTGTTCCAGTCCACACGCCAGTTTCTAAAATCCGTGACGGAGCGGGGAATCGAATCCGGGGCCTGCGGGTAAGAGGCAGGCGCTCTACCCCAACACCATGGGGCCGGATATTATTATTATTATTATTATTATTATTATTATTATTATTATGACTCGTCGTTTTATATTGACGATGTTAGAAATGGTATGTAAATGAGCTAGGGTTATTCAAGACATGTTGTGCCAACAGGATTTCAATTAAAGGAGCATATATAACTCGAGTCACGGAGTGTTAGAGCCTGCATGCGCTTGTAATTAACGTTAAATCTAGAGCAGCAAGACAAGCTGGCTGAGCGCTATTGTGTGCTATCTCAATACGACAGGACACTGCCTGTGTCTGTCTGGGATGAAAATAAATTAATGGAAGGAATGAATGGCAATTCTTATTACTACTTTTCATTCAGTCAACACAATATAATCGATAAAATAACATGAAGAACTATACAGCCTATTTTCATATATCCTTCTCATGTTAATTGCCTCTATCAACATACAAAATTTCAGTTTGATTGTTGTGATAGATTCGTAGATATTGAGAACCGTCTAAATATTTCAGATGGTCGCCAGGTTGGACTTTTATTTATGTACTATTACATTAAGTTAAATACATCATGAATACATGATGAAAATTAATAAATGTAAAACAAAAATACTGGAATGCAGCCGAAATAAATCAGAAACCTCTATGGACATCAAATTGGCAGGTGAAAAGCTGAAGGAAGTAGGAGACTTCTGTTACTTAGGAAGCAAAATAACCAGTGATGGACGAAGCAAAGAGGATATAAAAAGTTGGTTGGCTCAGGCAAGGAAAGCCTTTCTACAGAAAAGGAATCTGTTGACATCGAATATAGATTTAGGTATTAGGAAGTCATGTTTGAAAACCTTTGTCTGGAGCGTGGCGCTCTATGGAAGTGAAACTTGGACTATTGGTGCAGCAGAAAAGAGGAGAATTGAAGCATTTGAAATGTGGTGTTACAGGAGAATGATGAAGATTAGATGGGTAGATAGGGTGACAAACGAAGAGGTATTAAGACGAGTGGGAGAGGAGAGATGTTTCTGGCGACTGTTAATGAAGAGATGAGATAGGTTGGTAGGACACATACTAAGACACCCAGGAATAGCAAGCTTAGTTATGGAAGGAAGGGTTGAGGACAAGAACTGTAGGGGTACCCCAAGGTTAGGATATGTTAAACAGATTGCTTCGGATGTAGGGTGTGGTAGCTATGTAGAGATGAAACGATTAGCTCAAGACAGGGGTGCATGGAGCGCTGCATAAAACCAGTTAAAAGACTGAAGACTCAAACAACAACAACAACAACAACAACAACATTAAGATTATTGTTTACGTGTGGTATTCAAACTCCAATCGCAAGAAGTAAAAACGAGATTTTAAAATTTCGCACAGCTGCCATCTTGTGATTATGCAAACAATTGAAATAAATTAAATGCCAGTGGATTAACATTTGTAGAAGCATTTAACGTGCAACGTTTCACTGCACTCGGATAGTTAATTCGCGAGAAACGTCCATTTAAATATTTATAATTCGCTGCGCCACCATGTTGGATTTGTGCTCACCAGGTTACTGAAAGTCCTATAGGTGAACATATGTTCATAGCCTATGAACATTAAAAAAATCATTTTGATTGCTGTAAAAGACTCATAGATATTGAGAACCGTCTAAATATTTCGGATGCTCGCCATTTTGGATTGTTATATATATAGGTCATAGAGTTATCTACCATTCAAGGACAATTATTGCATAGGTTCATTATTCAAACTTTAACTTCGATCGGATGATTACGACACAAGAAATAAAAACTTAATTTTAAAATTTCGCACACCCTCCATCTTGAGGTTATGTAAACAATTGAATTAAATTGGACTCCAGTGCATTACAATGTGTATAAACATTTGCTGTACCAAGCTTCATTACGTTTGGATTGTTAAATCACGAGAAAAGTCTATTTAAAAGTCTCAACTTCGCTTGGCTGCCATGTTGGTTTTGTAGTTACCAGGTTTTTGAAAGTCTCATAGGTGAACTTCTAGTATCACCGTACAAAATTTCAAGGCGATATCGGTAATAGTTTCGGAGATAATGACTGCTGGTGAAATATTTCGCACAGCCGCCATGTTGGATTGGTGAGATACGATAAAATTTGAAGGGCACGGTTGGGGTCGGCCAGAATGGTGCTATGATCTTAGCGAGTTTCATTGTAATCGTTCCTGCCGTTTAGAAGTTATTAGGGGACACACACACACGCACACACACACACGGACAAAAGGTGATCTCATAAGCCTTTTTTTTTTTTCATTAAATGAAAATAGGCTAAAAATCGATGATGATGATGATCAGGTGTCGACTCCTAGCGACTGTCTCCATATGATTCGGTCCTCAGCCATACACAGGGTCTTTAATTTTGCTTGGCAAGGCAATTCCGCTCGACCTTGGCCATCTGTTACAGGTTGGCGCGCGCGGTCTCCGGTCGTATTCTCACGCTCTTGCTGCGGTAGATGTGTGAGCTCCGAGCTAATTGGGTGTTTTATAAAGCTACTGTGTACTGTATTGTATAGTGTTTTATTGTGATTGTGTATAGTGCTGTAATGCCTTATGTGAAATATTCGTCACTTGAACGTGTATATCTGCACAATAGGTACACAAAGTGCAGGAAATCGTGCTCTAGAACAAGACTAAAGTATCGAGTGAAATTTCAGGGAGACCCAATCCTATAAATCGGACAATGAAACAACTGGCTAAGGGATTCAAACGTGCAGGTTCAGTAAACAATAAAAATAGACGACGTTATTTCATTACTGAAGCTAAATTAACAGGAGTAACAGGAAACTTCATAAGGAGAAGCCGATTATGTTTGGCATCGGATGGGAAACATTTTCAGGATACTGTAAACATGGTGAGTAAAAATGTATGATACTGATTTTAAGTACCGTATTCTGCCGTACATGTGCACACGGTCGCTGGCAACTGACCCGTCACTGGTGGAGCGCGTGAGCGACAAGGTCCTAGCCAAGCAAATATAAACACCCTGTACTTCAGATCCTTAACTGACATATTCATGTTGGATTTGATGGAGTCGATCCATCTCAATGCTGGCCGCCCTCGTCTCCGAGACCCTTTCACCTTTCCAAGCAAAATTGAATTTATGTTCGGCGATGTCCAAATGTGAATATTATACGTCAGAAAACTGTATCATAATGATGGTCATTATACTACTGTTGTCCATTATGATAGAGTTTCTACAGCCAATCAGAGCTCATTCATTGACCAATTAGGTAAGGATACCTTCGCGCATGCACTCAAAATCCAACATGTTGGACATGAACACAGCATCCTACTATATAAATTACCGACATGGAAAGTGCACCGTCCATAAGTTCACGTAAATAAACTGGCAAATGGGAGATAAGAAATAGCACTGTACCTTAATATCCCCAACTCCAATTTCTACACAGCGCATTGCTTTCAAACGACTTAGTGACAGTTGGACTGAATGCTGGTGCACACCGACTGGCTGTTAACATATGTCATTGCCAAGCACACACAGCGCATGCGTCGGTCAGTCAGAGAACTTGTAAAACATAGATATCAAACCCAGCGCTTGCACTCCCAACACAAAATTCTAGTGACTGAATCTCAACAGATATTTATGAATATTTATGTTAAAACATATAATAAAGTTATAATTATCGTCGAACATAAACAGTCGTATGCCACTCGCCTATAATGGTAATTAAGACACTCATATGGAAATTATAAAACTCGCTTACGCTCGTTTTATAAACATACTCGTGTCTTAATTATTGCCATTATAGGCTCGTTGCATAATGTACTATTTCCAACGAATCAGAACGTCTCATAATGTGTCCAAAATATGACAGCTGTAATCTTGTTATCAATGATTCAAGAGACTGATCTGGGTTGATTTTTTGAATTACTCATACATTTGTCTTCTTGGCTGTCCAAGGAATACGCAGTATCCTTCTCCAACACCAGAGCTCAAAAGCATCGATAAACTTCCTCTCTCGTTTCCTTATGGTCCAGCTTTCACAACCATATGTAGCTATAGGAAGGACTAGTGCCTTAACCATTCTAATGAATCAGCTGCCCCTGATTTTATTGTTTTATGCATCCCAACTAACGCGTGTTGCCAGGAAGGTCGATATTTCTCTGCTTGCATCCTGTATGGTATGGCTACAGACTAATATGACGGGAAAAGGAATACTGTTCAGTATCGTTTGCGGGATATGCTTGTAGTGCATTAGAGCTCGAGCCAGCCGGGAAGGTGGTGCGCAGAACACAACGCTACTATTACGTCATGCCTCACTTCCATCCCACCAATCACAGTCAGTCTGTCTTGAGAATCTGAGCTAGTGTGTTGTCAGGAAAGCTAAGTGTAAAGCAGCGTGAAAGAGACGGGCTCGATGAGCTAAGCGACAGTGTTGTCATGCGGTGTGGGAACTCGGACATGGTGGACCTGTTGCAACAGTGGAAATGTATCTCTTTCTCTCTCTGCGCAAATCCCAGAGAGCCGGCCGCCTTCCGGGCTGACGCGAGCTCTATAAGGCATCCAACGTTTAGAATGAAGCACTGGTTAGATAGGGATATTCTTCTCTCTTTCTGTTGCACGCGAGACATGTATGACGCTATCATTTTCTAGCACTCCACTGTTGCCATAGCTGTCGAAAATTTTTCTTTGAAAAAAAAAAAAAAAAAAAAAAAAGATAGCTTATTCGGGTAGAACTATGTTTTGCCGATCTTTTTTGTCCTATATTAGAACTACGTAAACTTGATAGAAATGCTAGAAAAATTAGATATCCATATTAGAAAGAACTATAAACTGAGTCCCCTTTTTAGTAAAATCAATCTTAGATCACGTGTAGCTAAATGTGCCGTCTTGATGATGGATTATTGAAATATTTTATACTGGCAATATTACAATTTTCATGTAGGTAAAACTTATGAATATTCTCCCATAACCGCATAGCAGCATTGAAAAAGTTTGTATGCTGCCAACTTTTCTATTTTTAAAGATAACCATGTCATGTCAGTTTGAGAGTTGTGGAGGAATGTTGGAAGAAGTTTTTTAGCTGCTTACCCAGAGTGTAGGTTTAATTGTTTACACAGGCCGGGCTGTTCATTGACCGCGGATTATAAAAATGAAGTTTCGAAGGACAGCGGGGTGCAGCTTGCTACTCACAGCTTTATTACCGTGCCCTTCGAGCTTGTATTTCAGTAGTTCGGCTGTCTCTATCTTGAGTGTGTGTGCAACAGTTCTGCTAGATTTAACGTGTTGAATTTTACGTATTTCACGTACGGTACAACAATGGATAGTTTTGTGAAAAGAAAGCGTGGGCAAGTGCTTAGAAGGAGGGAAAAACAGGTCGTAATTAATGTATTCAGTGTTTTAAGAATCTTAAACCCAACGAAAGTATAAATCATGAAAGGTAAGCCAATGAAAAGTATTTTCTTTAATAACGTACTTCAACATTAATTGCAGTCGAAACTTCACACATTTCCTTGTGCTTGTACTTTATTTACTTTATTAGGTAGATTTCATTAGAAAGCTAACTATTGAAATGGGTCCCATGTTTCGACTTCCGGAAAATTTCGACATATCTTCGCGTTTCACATCCCCCAGACCCCAAAACCACCGTCAGTTCAAAAGTTTATAAATAATTTATGTATGTATATATATGTATATATATATATGTATATCACTTTCTTGTGGACACGATAACTGCCGTAATTTTGCACCAACCACTTTGAATTTTTTACCGAATATGTATACCTATAAAATCTCGGTCGAGTTCGTTACTGGGCTAAATCGGTCGAAGGGGGTAAAAATGGGGGGCTTCTTTCTCGAAAAAGTGAAATATTGCTATAACTCTCTTAATATGTGAAATATCGAATCCGTTCAACGTTCATACTATGTGTCGGATAAGGCCCAAAAATTTATGTTTGAAGAGTTTTTTTTATAGCACCAACCATTGACCAAAGGGGTGGGAAAAAGTGGGTTTTTCGGGAAACATTAATCATATCTCTCTTAATAGTCACAATATCAAAACCGTACAAAATGGACAATATTACCCTAATAATTACCTAAAACTTTTGTCTGAAAGAATTTTTGATATGACCCACCATTACGCCAAGGGATGAGAAAAATGATTTCGGAATTATAAGAAAATGCCAAGAGCTATCAGAGGTTGCCATGGCAACACTACTAAATTGATGAGGGATGAGCCATCAGACGTTGCCATGAAAACGCACTTGCACGAGATCAGAATCAGTATTTCCATCTGACTATGCCGGCCCCGTGGTGTTGGGGTAGCGCGCCTGCCTCTCACCCGGAAGCCCCGGGTTCGATCCCCGGCTCCGTCAGGGATTTTAAAAACTGACGTGAGGGTTGGAACGGGGTGCACTCAGCCTCGTGAGGACAATTGAGTAGCTGTCTGACAGTGAGACAGCACCCCGATCACGAATACCAAGATTAACGGCCGAAGGGACCCGACTCGCTGATCACGCGTCACCCCAATATCTGCAGGCCAAATGGCTGGGCAGCGGTCGCTTGGTCGTCCTTAGCCCGTCATGGGCTGGATGGTGCCAGGGGGGGTTGACTTTGACATCTGACTAAGTGGGAAGCGGCTTCGGTGACGTAACTGGTAGCATGCAGAATGTCTATGCCCAAGGTCGCGGTTTCAAAGCCGGCCGAAGTCGTCGGATTTTCTAAGAGCGCTAAAATCCCTCAGTATGCTTTCCTTTGGAGGGGAAGTTCCAACGTTCGTTACGAGTTGCTGGTTGGGGTGGCATCTAGTAGCCAAGTTCACAGCTAGGTGTCATCGACGGTAGTACCTGGTAGCAACATTAGGAACTACTGCTTGAAATTGACCGTCTGCAGTCCTTACCTGAATTACAGACTAATACAGCCATTACAATTCACACCGTTTATCAGACAGATTCTACACTCACCCAAAGTACACGGGGTTAGATGACCGCGTTGTCGCAGCCCTTAAACTTAGGAACCAACCAGAGGTAGATTTCATTAGAAAGCTAACTATTGCAATGGGTACCATGTTTCGACTTCCGGAAAATTTCGACATATCTTCGCGTTTCACATCCCCAGACCCCAAAACCACCGTCAGTTCAAAAGTTTATATATATACTGTATATATATATATATGTATATCAGTTTCTTGTGGACACGATAACTGCCATAATTTTGCACCAATCACTTTTTAACGAATATGTATACCTATAAAATCTCGGTCGAGTTCGTTACTGGGCTAAATCGGTAGAAGGGGGTGAAAATGGGGGGCTTTTTTCGAAAAAGTGAAATATTGCTATAAATCTCTTAATATGTGAAATATCGAATCCGTTCAACGTTCATACTATGTGTCGGATAAAGCCCAAAAATTTATGTTTGAAGAGTTTTTTTTATAGCACCAACCATTGACCAAAGGGGTGGGAAAAAGTGGGTTTTTCGGGAAACATTAATCATATCTCTCTTAATAGGCACAATATCAAAACCGTACAAAATGGACAATATTCCCCTAATAATTACCTAAAACTTTTGTCTGAAAGAATTTTTGATATGACCCACCATTATGCTAAGGGATGAGAAAAATGATTTCGGAATTATAAGAAAATGCCAAGAGCTATCAGAGGTTGCCATGGCAACACTACCAAATTGATGAGGGATGAGCCATCAGACGTTGCCATGACAACGCACTTGCACGGGATCAGATTCAGTATTTCCATCTGACTAAGTGGGAAGCGGCTTCGGTGACGTAACTGGTAGCATGCAGAATGTCTATGCCCAAGTTCGCGGTTTCAAAGCCGGTCGAAGTCGTCGGATTTTCTAAGAGCGCTAAAATCCCTCAGTATGCTTTCCTTTGGAGGGGAAGTTCCAATGTTCGTTGCGAGTTGCTGGTTGGGATGGCATCTAGTAGGCAAGTTCACAGCTAGGTGTCGTTGACGGTAGTACCTTATAGCAACATTAGGAACTACTGCTTGAAATTGACCGTCTGCAGTCCTTACCTGAATTAAGACTACTACAGCCGTTACAATTCACACCGTTTATCAGACAGATTCTACACTGACCCAAAGTACACGGGGTTAGATGACCGCGTTGTCGCAGCCCCTAAACTGAGCAACCAACCAAAATCTCTGCGGGAGATATAATTTTGCGTGAAGAACTAACAGACCGTTACCTAGTCACACATCAGTGTCGAAACCTTGCATAAGGACAGTGTGACCACAAGTATAAAAATGGACCCCAAATGACAAGAAGGTTACCGTTCCCATAAGACAATAAAATGTTTAAAATAAGCATAAAATGACGAAAAACAAAGTTAATTAAGCTCCAATTATAAAATACCTCCTCGCAATAAATGAGGTCTGATCCTTTTACGAAAACCTGCATATTCTGCCTATTTTCGCCTATCCCCAAGTTTGTCCGGTGAAATCTACCTCCACCTTCCGGCGTGCCGAGAGGACTTTTTTTGATTGTTTTATCTATGTCACATTCAGCATACGTTGTAGTTAATTGAATTTCGTTGTATGTGTTATGTTAGCCTACTATTAGTATTATTATACAGTACTTAATTCAAGTCTTCGTCACTGCACAATCGCAGAATGTGCGGAAAGTGTACGCGAAGCGCTCTGTACTGCCTCCTCTCATGGAGTGGCAACCCTGTCGTAACGCGCCATAAGGCCAATGCTTCATTCTAAACGTTGGATGCCTTATAGTACCGTACGGGATGCAGGCAGAGAAATATCGACCTTCCTGACAACACACGTTAGTTGGGTTGCATAAAACAGTATTTTTAGGGGCAGCTGATTCACCTGATATCATCATCGTAATGGATTTTGTCCAACTGAGGAGCACGTAAATAACTCTTCGTGATTTCAGTTTTTGTTTGGCGCCAGTATTCCTTCGTTCTCTTGCTTGCACCCGGTATAGAAAAGAATATAATCTTATTGACCATTGAGACTGATGCTGACGCGACGGTAGAATCAGTGGTTGGTTGCTCAGTTTAGGGGCTGCGACAACGCGGTCATGTAGCCCCGTGTACTTTGGGTGTGTGTAGAATCTGTCTGATAATAGGTGTTAATTTTGATGGCTGTATTAGTGTGTGTTATCTGTTTTTTAATTAAAGTAAGGACTGCAGACATTCGGTTTTCAAGTACTTGCAACTTTTGCTATCAAACGCCACCGTCAACGACCAACTAATTCTGAACTTGGTTACTAGATGCCACCGCAGTCGGCTCGTAGCGGCGAACATTGGAACCTAGGAGCGTTAGTCAAATCTAACCTATAATGTAGCTTTACACAAATACACTACCGGGTGAGTTAGCCGTGGTCGTTACGGCGCGGCGTGGCTGCTGGCAGTCGCTCACATCCGGGAGGTGAGGAGGTTCGAATCCCCCCGCCGGCAACCTTGAAGATGGTCCTCTGTGTTTTCCCATCTTCCTTCCAGGCAAATGCCGCGGTTGGTCCCTAACTATAGGCCACAGCCGCTACCTTCCAACTCCTTGTCCTTACATTCAAACTTTCCTCTCCAGACAACACTCCTCACGCGATGGTACGTGTATAGCTCGAGTCCAAGCTCTATGAACTTGCGGGGTGAGGAGAAAGAGCAGGGAAAGGACGGACGTGAAGAGAAGGAACTGGCAACAGCCCACCGTGATATATGGTATTCCTTTCTATTCCAATACTGCTAACATTCGGCCGTTTCTCAAACCACTGTGGTGTTAGGAATGACTGAGTGAGTCACCGACCAATGTATTTGGTTGTGTACTATGCACGGGCCGAGAAACCTCATCACTCGTCAACACCATTGCTGATAGTCCACGCTGCACATTCCTCTCAGGTTCACGCAGCTTAGCATCGAGCAGTAGCCTACCCATTGGGTGTCCGCCTTGAAGCAACTATAAAACTGGCGAGCCGAACATGTCCTCGGACACTCCCGGCACCAAAAGCCATACGCTAAAAAACACACACTTGTAATTAGTGGAAAGTTCTTTATCATGCCATAAATATATGGCATGGGACCGCTGGCTTACCTTCCCCTCCGAAGGAAGGCATACTGAGGGATTTTTAACGCTCTTAAAATATCCACCCGATTGTCCACTACCTAATACTTCTTTCCCGTTCCCTAGTCGCCTATTGTCTGGTCTATGGTTCTACCGTTAGTGTAATTTTTCTAATCTTCATGATCATCAACAGGGCGCCAAAGTTTCGTGCGTACGATCTTAACCTTACATCGTACCTCGAACCGCAGTTCGCTTGCAAGAAGCAAGTTTCGCGATGTCTGGACTTAAAGGATGGCCAGGACTGTACAAGACACGTGTGTATGAGCCGACACCTTCTGAGAAGAAGATACATCAGCTGTTTACATGGTCCTTAGTGCTGCGATGACCATAGCTGATAATTAAAATATATTTACAAGACTGTAATTGAGTGACCACTTGCAACATAAACACTCCAAGCCATATCCTTAATTGCTTTATAATGGATCTTCTGAATTCAACTCTGGTGGGGATTTTAATAATAGTAATAACAATAATAATATTGTGTGCAACAAATAAACGAAGCAAGGTCAAACTTCACACAGTACTTACCTCTCACTGTTTCTTCTTTGTTTAAGTGTTGCTATGGAGTTATGATGTATTCGAACACAATTTTGGGGAAACTATGTTAAAGTAAGTTTGTACTTCTACGTGACCGTTAATATTGCGTTCATGAGGCACGGCACCACCTTTTTACGTGCAATCCGAACCACAAGGCGTGACATTTCACTTGGAAAATCTCGTATGCATTAACCAGGAATCGAATCGGGCCCGCCTTGGTGAGTGGCAAGCAGTTTGACCACTGCACCACCACACCCCCGAAAAATATATTAAATCAAAACTCATACGATGTGAACAAAATATTACGTTTATTGAATAATCGTATTGAAACAACGGATTATATGAGATCTCCAACATGAGCAGTACTTGGGCAATGAGAGAGTTCGCTCCTTGAACTATTGGCATGGGCGCGGAAAGAGCCGTGAGCAGCTGGCTTTTAATAGATCACGTTGTAAAGACTAGATCAGGGCCATCCAGACAGCGCTCCGGCCACGATCTAAGCCAGTGCTCCGAGCGCTTTGTTGGAAGGTAGCTTCAGTAGTGTTGGGAGAAGCTTGGCTGGCTGAGCGCGCTGAAGTGTGCAGCCGATCCATCAGTCGCTAGTCTAGTCCAATGCACTTTGTTGACAGCGTGTAAGTAAATCAGTTTCGCAGTGGTCACGACTGAACAGCATACAAAAATAAAATAAAAATGGAGTGGTGAAGCAGCAGTCTTTAAAGCAGAATGGGAAATTTCATTTTTCTGTACAGCTCATAAAGGACATGCAAAATGTTTAGGTTTTTTGTTTGTTTTTTATTGGTTTTTGTTGTTGTCGCGTGGCCTCCCAAGACCATGGAGCCAAGCTCTCTGCCTACTCGGTAGGCGCGTGGGTTCGAGCCCCACCGTCGGCCGTCCTTGAAATGGTTTTCCGTGGTTTCCCCATTTTCAACACCAGGCAAATGCTGGGACGGTACCTTCTGACAGGCCACGGCCGCTTCCTTCCACATCCTTGCCCAGTTTCATTCACCATCATCCATTCCATCTCTCATCCTGACGCGCAGGTCGCCCACGGGCGTCGACTAGAAAGACCTGCACTCGGCCTCTTAGGAGGCCACACGACAAAAAAAATGTTTAGTGTGCCACAGAGATTTAATGTGTTAAAAAGAACACAATTTGTTGTTGAATTGTCCTCTCTAATATGTCCACATTTCAGTTTGGAACAAATCACAATATTCTTTACTTAACACTTGTGTTCGTTTTCTGCACATTCCATACATCGGAGTACCATTCGATTTGTATATGCGGTATATTTGTTATGGCAAAACAGCGCTATTAATATGTCAACAATCCCACAAGAGCCGTCGGCCGCACGACTGTACGTACGTATCTAGTCCACAGTGTAGTGGTGGTAGGGGAAGGAGCGCTAGTCTCACTGCCCAGTGCTCCCGGAGCGCAATGACTGGATGGTCCTGGTCTCCTCGCTGCCACAGTGTAGTGGTGGTAGGGGAAGGAGCGCTAGTCTCACTGCCCAGTGCTCCCCGAGCACAATGACTGGATGGCCCTGGTCTCCTCGCTGCCACAGTGTAGTGGTGGTAGGGGAAGGAGCGCTAGTCTCACTGCCCAGTGCTCCCCGAGCACAATGACTGGATGGCCCTGGTCTCCTCGCTGCCACAGTGTAGTGGTGGTAGGGGAAGGAGCGCTAGTCTGACTGCCCAGTGCTCTCCGAGCTCAATGACTGGATGGCCCTGGTCTCCTCGCTGCCACATTGTAGTGGTGGTAGGGGAAGGAGCGCTAGTCTGACTGCCCAGTGCTCCCCGAGCGCAATGACTGGATGGCCCTGGTCTCCTCACTGCCACAGTGTAGTGGTGGTAGGGGAAGGAGCACTAGTCTGACTGCCCAGTGCTCCCCGAGCGCAATGACTGGATGGTCCTGGTCTCCTCGCTGCCACAGTGTAGTGGTGGTAGGGGAAGGAGCGCTAGTCTGACTGCCCAGTGCTCCCCGAGCGCAATGACTGGATGGTCCTGGTCTCCTCACTGCCACAGTGTAGTGGTGGTAGGGGAAGGAGCGCTAGTCTGACTGCCCAGTGCTCCCGGAGCGCAATGACTGGATGGTCCTGGTCTCCTCGCTGCCACAGTGTAGTGGTGGTAGGGGAAGGAGCGCTAGTCTGACTGCCCAGTGCTCCCCGAGCACAATGACTGGATGGCCCTGGTCTCCTCGCTGCCACATTGTAGTGGTGGTAGGGGAAGGAGCGCTACTCTGACTGCCCAGTGCTCCCCGAGCGTAATGACTGGATGGCCCTGGTCTCCTCGCTGCCACAGTGTAGTGGTGGTAGGGGAAGGAGCGCTAGTCTGACTGTCCAGTGCTCTCCTCGCTGCCACATTGTAGTGGTGGTAGGGGAAGGAGCGCTACTCTGACTGCCCAGTGCTCCCGGAGCGCAATGACTGGATGGCCCTGGACTAGATGGTGATAAGTGGAGTAACGCCGCAATCAAGGCCACGGCAATGTGTACAATGTTTATATGATACGATTTATTATTTGATCATAGGCCTACAGTACAGGATGTGGATGAATGGTATATGAACGCACACGGGATTTTGTTGAAATAATTCGCGCGCCAGCACTCATTTGTTGAAACGGCTCATGAGTCACCTATTTTAAAATTGATTTACTAATTCAGAAACCTTCGCAACTCACCAAAGTTCATCTGTTGAATCGATTAGCCCTTCAACTCTTATTTGTTGAACGACTCGCGCGCACCTATTACAAAATGGATTTAATAATTTATCTTTGCAGAGTGTGCTCAACAGCTCACCAAAGTCTCATCTCAACCGTATGAATGGTGTATGAACGCATACGGCACAAACCGACTAACAAACAATCACCTAACATTCCCTTTTATGCAGTGAGGATCATCTCTATAGAACAGAACCTCGCAGGCGCCGTGTGACGGTCGGGGCACAGTGGTTAGCCACCTGTTGAGCAAGGCGCTGGTGCTAGCAGCAGCGTAGCGCCCAATTAGTTTATCACATTTACACTTTTTAACGTATTTAATAGTAATAATTGCTCACATGAATTTCCGAGTAGTTGCTGGAAATGCTGTCCTTCATTTTCTAAACACACATTGCACCAACTTTGGAAGTTGTGATACACTCGCTGTAATTCATCCTCACTGATGTTTCGTTCTCGAGAGCCTCCAGAGCAGTGGTTCCTAACCTTTGCCTGCTGACGACCCCCTCCCCCTCCCCCTCCCCCTCCCCCTCCCCCTCCGTCGCTTCCATAACCTCCTCGATAAACTGACGTGGAGGATATAGACCTAACCTAATAACACTACATAAAGGAATAATTATAAACATTATAAAACCGGTTGTTGTTGTTGTTGTTTGAGTCTTCAGTCTTTTGACTGGTTTGATGCAGCTTTCCATGCCTCCCTGTCCTGAGCTAATCGTTTCATCTCTACATAGCTACCACACCCTACATCCGAGGCAATCTGTTTAACATATTCTAACCTTGGTCTACCCCTACAGTTCTTGTCCTCGACCCTTCCTTCCATAACTAAGCTTGCTATTCCTGGGTGTCTTAGTATGTGTCCTACCAACCTATCTCTTCTCTTCATTAGCAGTCGCCAGAAACATCTCTCCTCTCACACTTGCCTTAATACCTCTTCGTTTGTAACCCTATCTACCCATCTGATCTTCATCATTCTCCTGTAACACCACATTTCAAATGCTTCAATTCTCCCCTTTTCTGCTGCACCAATAGTCCAAGTTTCAGTTCCATAGAGCGCCACGCTCCAGACAAAGGCTTTCAAAAATGACTTCCTAATACCTAAATCTACTTTCGATGTCAACAGATTCCTTTTTTGTAGAAATGCTTTCCTTGTCTGAGCCAACCTACTTTGTATGTCCTCTTTGCTTTGTCCATCACTGGTTATTTTGCTTCCTAAGTAACAAAAGTCTCCTACTCCCTTCAGATTTTCACCTGCCAATTTGATGTCCATAGAGGTTTCTGATTTATTTCGGCTGCATTCCAGTATTTTTGTTTTACATTTATTAATTTTCATCATGTATTCTTTCCGTAAGAGAGAGTTCATACCATTCAAAAACTCATTTAAATCCTCAGGCTTGTCGGCCAAGATGACGATGCCATCAGCAATTCTCAGGGTTGATATTATTTCTCCTTGAATCTTCACTCCCACTTTAAAATTTTCTCAAATTTCCAGCATTGCTTGTTCAATGTAAAGATTGAAAAGTATGGGTGATAAGTTGCAGCCTTGCCTTACACCTTTCTGAATACCAGCTTCTCTCTCATGTTCTTCAGCTCGAATGACTGCTGTCTGGTTTCTGTATAGATTGTATATCACCCTCCTATCCCTGTACTTTATTCCAATAAATTTCAAAATGTCAAACAATTTAGTCCAATCAACGTTATCGAAAGCCTCTTCTAAGTCTACAAATGCCATGAACCTCGTACGTAACAATAATACTGGAAAAGGAAAGCAACTACTATATCGTTAATAGTTGAAACATGTCGCGTATGGTCCACAAAGTGTGCAATTAAACGTGCTTGTTCGTGCATCTGCTCTCGGGCTTGATTTTGCTCCTTTCAACACGGCAAATTCCTTATTTCACCTCCAACCTAGCGGCTCCTCAGACAGTTGGCGATTACCAGTGCCTTTCAACGATTGACTTGGCGCGACAATCACTAGGAGATATTCGCAAAATTGTTATATTCGAGTTAAAAGAAAATAATTGGAAATCACTCCACGCCCCCCACCCCACTTCATCCCCCCAGGTTGAGAACTACTGCTCCAGAGTACGCGGATTGTTTCTGTATACCTTTTGTTTGAGGTTCCCCTTCAAGTAAAAATCGCACGGCGCTGAAACTTACGAAAAAGAAATCTTCTTGAGAAGATAACTTTCCACTAGGAAAATTCGATGTTTTGTTCTATACCTAACCATGATCACGGGATACGAGATAGGCTACAGTGCTTCACCAAATGTCCTAATTATCACCACTCGGGTAACTTGCCAGCTCCGTATGTAATGAATGATATGACAGCATCCGGTGCTTACCGACCCACTCATGTGTAATCGGCAAGTGCTAATCATATGGCGCTGACGCAACGCTCTCCACCCGTCACACGGCACCGGGAAGGTTCCGTTCTTTAGGGAGGCCCTCTCTGTATATAGAGATTTATCATGGGGGTTTATTCTTTCTGCTTGGACAATGAGAGTGTTCTTTTGCGATTCCGTCTGTCCGACACTGACACCTTCTCCTTACCAGTTCTTGTCCCCAATTACAAGTTAATACAGATACAACAGTGTTGTAGATTATGAGACAGATTACTACTGGGGACTGATGACCACGATGCCATCAGCCTCTAAATGAAACGACTACAGTACTGCATCTTTCTCGGATTTTTAGGTATATAAATATTTTTGTATGTAAATACATACTGTAAGCAATTTTTCTATAAATACATAAATTCCTGCTTTTCACTTATTAGCACAAAAAAACACACAATATTTACATTTTTTAAATCAGTATGCTAGATCTTTCAGTTTATTGCATTTTTGTTCTGTGTTACTTCAACGGGGAAGAACCTGTGAGCTATCTAATCTTCATGCAGAGCGTATGTCAGCCTGCAACTGTGTTATTCTTAACTTGTCGCCCCGTGCCACGCACTGTGGAAGCCAGGGATTTCCAGATAATTTTACTTCAGATGTGGACGTTCTGTTCTGCCAACCATGTGGGAAAGCAATCAAGGCTGAACAGCGATCTCAAGTTACACAACACCTCAAGGGTAAGAAACATATTGCCGCAGTTTCGCGCCTTCAGAAGAAGTGTTTCGCGATAATCGTTGGCCATTTGTGTTGGACAACCTGAAGATGTATCTCGTTGTGTATTGTAATGCTTCAGCAGTCAGTGCATTCCTGAGTACTGCATATTGTTTATAATCACAATAATCAACTAAGTTATAATAAAATATTTTTAAATTTTTGTCACATATTTCCGGTATTTTTAAGGCGGCTTCGGTGGCGTAGTCGGTAGCATGCTGAGCTTCTATGCCCAAGATCACGGGTTCAAACCCGGCCGAAGCCGTCGGACTTTTTAAGAGCGTTAAAAATCTCTCAGTATGTCTTCCTTCGGAGGGAAAGTAAAGCCGGCGGTCCCATGTCATAGATTTATGGCATGTTAAAGAACCTTCCACTAATTGCACCTGTGTGAAGCTAAATTGTATAGGTTAAGAATATAAACAACGCTCTTAGGTTTCTATGTTCGTTGCCAAGAGCCGACTGCGGTGGCGTCTAGTAGCTGAGTTCTGAACTTGGCCTAGTAGTCGTTGACGGTGGCGCTTGGCGGCAAAAGTAGGAACTATTTGAAAAATTCTAAGTTGCAGTACTTTTTAAAACATAAATAATAAATATTTTCCCGATTTTTAGCACCCAAAAATCCGAGCCCTACCCCTAAGCTACTGTAAATATATTGAGTGTGGGAGCATGACATTGGAGAGTGAGTGGACAAGGTGTGAGTCACAGCGTGGGACAGCATGTAAACAGTCCGTGTCCGGGAGACTCCTCTATTTGATTTATCGCTACATTGCACTGCACTGTTAAAAATTAGAGGTTTGTTTGCTTTATTATTGTAGTCTCGTGCATGTCGGCATGCCTTGTGGCACAGTGTGGGTTAGAGCCCTGTCGGCTCACATCCGCATGTTTCTTACCCGAATCTATTGGCATTACAATACTATAAGGTGCGTTCAAAAAATAACGAGCCGGAGGCATAATTACAGAAACCAGTACCTGTATGTTAGAAGTATTGGCCCTGGCTGTTGAGGAACTTGTTCCACTGCGACACGAGGCGGTGAATGGTTGTCTCATAAAATTTCCTGGGCTGCGATGTGAACCAGTTCCGCACGTACAGCTGGAAGTCGGCGTCCGAGGTGAATCGTTGGCCCTTTTCAGGGGACCAAACATGGCGTAATCACAGGGAGAGAGGTCTGGACTGTATGGAGGGTGGCCGAGAACCTCCCGTCTGAATTTCTGCATGAGTGCCGCGACTGTGTTGGCCGTATGAGGTCGTGCATTGTCGTGGAGCGACCACGGCGGCTATGGCGTTCACTGTTACTCGGCGGTCCTGGGTAATGAGTGCATCAACCAATTGGACGTTGTCATCGGTAATGCAGGGGGGTGCCCCAGACCGGGCATCATCGGCTAACGACACCCCTCCTTCCCTGAAGCGCTTGTGCCACGCCTTGACCCTTGCAAGGGACATGCAGTGTTCGCCGTACACTTGTGACATTCGGCGATGAATGTCCGTTCCCCCTACTCCTTCCGCTGTCAGAAACCGAACAACACGTCTTTGCTCTTCGGTTGACGCCTCCATGTTACTGTTTGCAATGCGACTGCCAACGTTGGACGATTGATGCATGCTGCTGCTGGCTTTGTATCGTCACGTGGCGTGTATGCGTGCCCTCTAGCGACGGGCTGTGACCTTCCACGCTCTGGTCGGAACCACACCTCGTTACACACGCCACGATTAGCCGATGTCGTCACCGGTTTGCGCATTACAGCCTCCGGCTCGTTACTTTATGAACGCTCCTTATATTTTAATTAGATAAAGCATAAAGTATTAAAGCATTATATGTGCGGAGAAAGTCGCTCCTCTAGGCTGTGTATGGCAAGTGCTATGTTTAAAAGGAATGTTATACAGTCAGAATTACAAGCCTTTGCAGTCAGGAGTGTTAATTATGCTTAATGACATAATTTGAATGAGATTTGCTTAAATCATCTTACATTTGTCGGAATAAACATAACGGATAACATATGATATGCCATAAACATCCCGGTCCTAGTAATGATATTCAACGCGGATTGTATTCTAAAAACTATCCGCTAATTTACTCCAAACATTATCCGCAGCTTATCCGCTATCCGCACCGCCATGCGAACTATATCCGCATGGCGAAAAATTTTGCGGAAATCCGCGGGTCTGCATCCACGTAGGGGTTTATACATAGAAAACCGTTCAGTGTTGCCTTTTATAGCATATACAGTGAAACCTCTATTAAGAGACCAGTGGCGGTTCCATGGAAAACTGGTCTTTTAGAGTTTTTTTTTGTCGTGTAACCTCCTGAGAGGCCGAGTGCAGGTCTTTCTAGTCGACGCCCGTAGGCGACCTGCACGTCGGGATGAGATATGGAATGGATGAAGATGAATGAAACTGGGCAAGGATGTGGAAGGAAGCGACCGTGGCCTATCAGAAGGTACTGTCCCAGCATTTGCCTGGTGTTGAAAATGGGAAACCACGGAAAACCATTTTCAAGGACAGCCGACGGTGGGGCTCGAACCCACGCGTCAACCGAGTCAGCAGAGAGCTTGGCCCCTTGACTTAACGCTGCGCTTTAAACCGCGTCGCCACTACTGTCGGTTTTTAGAGGGGTAGTCTCTTAATAGGGGTAGGCTTTAAAAATAATTTTATACTGCATTATTAATACAGTACAGTTGGAACACAAACTTGATTACAATTTATCTGCATTGGTTCACATTTAGCACACATTAATTACAATTAGTTATTTTCTGAGCTTTGTCATTGAAAAAAGGTCACGAATTGATCTCTGTTTCAGATTAGCACATTTTTTTTAACAATTTCACTTTCTAGAATATCTCTAATTTAGTTCGAAAGTCCATTAATTTGTTCTGGGTTCCAACAATCTTCTAGGAGAACCTTTTTTTGTATTTTTATACGTTACATAACACTTTTTCTAATGACATTGTATGCTGATGCAGTTCTGTGCCAACAGAACCATTGTTTACATCATCACCCTCATCACCATCTCCAATGGGAAGGCAGACGAGAAGTGGTCTTTTGAAAGAGGTCAGACTGAGAAAATGCCTGGTCTTTGGTCGGGGAGAGGGGTGGTCCTTAAATAGAGGTAACAAATACATTGACCTTATGAGGTTTTAAATCGGTTCCAAGAAAAATAGGTATTTGAGAGGGGTGGTCTTTTAATAGGGGTGGTCTTTCATAGAGGTTTCACTGTACATGTAAACTGTTAGGAAAACAATGGCAAACTACCCCACTCCTCTTCTTGCCTAGTACGCCTCAACATAGCGCTGCCTTGGGTTTTTGTGGGTATCTACCCACATAACCTAACGGCAGTGCCTTTTGAGGATCCAACCAGCCTTCGGGCTGACTACCTAACAGACAGACATGTAAACTGCTCTTCAGTCAGTCGACGCATATTAGGGAACCCCAGTCATCTTGGCTGGTTAATACCGTACCTGAAATAAACCTTTACCAATCTGTGCACTATTTAAAATAATCAGGGAGTGTGCGACAACTAAGCATTTCACCGCCATCACCCAGGTGATTAGATGCATTGAGCACCAACAATTGATTGATTGATTTTATTTCACGACTACACTCATAACTTAAGAGCTCGTTTACAGTAGCGCCCTACATACAATAGGATTAGGGCTTATACACATAGTAACAAGTATCAAGAAGTAGAAAAATACATTACATTTCGTTGAAATATCGTAACATAAGCAACCACTTAAATTTGAATAATATTATAAAATACGCTATGTACAACATTCACAATATAAATAATAAGTTTAACAATGGTAGTAACAATAGGGCGGCAATAATAATAACACACGACATAAACCTAGAAAAATTGCTGAGTTTTATAATAATACTAGCAGGTACCCGCGGCTTCGCTCGCGATCAAGTCAATGGGGACGATGCAATTGTACACCTGCTGTTAAGTGTGTGCGATTGCGCTTTGTAAATAGAAATTGCGAATATTGTTTGAAGAGGGAACTGCACTCTTGCACACTGGAATGGCAAATCTATCGGAATATGGGGAATCAAAAGTATTTTTCCTTACCTATAGTAAAATATCTCGGACCTTGGCCGTATGTACAATATGCACTCTCTTCCAGTGTTACATCCCAGGGATTGAAATTCTCCAACAACCCTTTTGCCTTACATGCCTCTCTAAGTAATTAAAATTCCCAACTGTTGTTGTTTGAGTCTTCAGTTTCTTGACTGGACTGATGCAGCTTTCCATGACCCCCTCTCCTGAGCTAATCGTTTCATCTCTATATCGCTACCACACCCTACATCCGAGGCAATCTGTTTTACCCTGGTCTACCCTACAGTTCTTGTCCTTAACCCTCCCATCCATAACTAAGCTTGCTATTCCTGGTTGTCTTAATATGTGTCGTACCAACCTATTTCTTCTCTTCAATAGCAGTCGCCAGAAACATCTCTCCACTCCCACTCGTCTTAATAGCTCTTTATTTGTTACCCCATCTACCCATCTGATCATCATCATTCTCCTGTAACACCACATTTCAAACGCTTCAATTCTCCTCTTTTCTGCTGCACCATTAGTCCAAGTTTCACTTCCTTATAGTGTCACGCTCCAGACAAAAGCTTTCAAAAATTACTTCCTAATATCTAAATGTATATTCGATGTCAACAGATTCCTTTTCTGTAGAAATGATGTCCTTGCCTGAGCCAACCTCTTTGCTTCGTCCATCACTGGCTATTTTTCTTCCTAACTAACAGAAGTCTCCTACTTCCCGTAGCGTTTCACCTGCCAATTTGATGTGCATAGAGGTTTCTGATTTATTTTGGCTGCATTCCAATAATTTTGTTTTACATTTATTGATTTCCATCATGAATTATTTCCTCAAGACGGAGTCCATACCATTCAAAAACTCATTCAATTCCTCTGGCGTATCGGTCAAGATGACGATGTCATCAGCAAATCTCAAAGATGAAATTATTTCTCCTTGAATCTTCGCTCCCACTTAAAATTTTTCTCCAACTTCCTGTCTATTGTGTTTTTAGAGATCTTTGAAATGCGTTGCCCTCGCACATGGTGTAGATGCATTGTCAAAAGAAAACATTCCATGTTACGAACATGGGCCGCATAACCTGCACCGAAAGTCTATTCTGAACAGCAGTTCCTTGAACTCAGATTTGCCAACATATTATTGTAACTTTCCATGTGGTATATCTCTGTACCTCAACATACAGAAGAGTGCTTTAAAAATCATTTCTTGTGTAAATTTTGGAAAAGGTAGTGAGTGTGGTTTTTGCCGGAGTGGATACTCGCTCGTAGAAATTCTTTTCAGTAAAATAGACTGGTTCACAATTTTGTAAGTGCACATTGAGGTTTGTGACGGCGGGATGCCTTAAGTGTTACGGAAACGGCAATAGCCACCACAGAGCTTCGTTGCTACTGAAATAACGACCAGACTGTTATTTTTACTTAACTATACGGGATTTGTGAGCCCAGTGTTTATGAAATTGAACGTAGCTATATCGCTACCTTTATTTAGTAGCTGCTACTGTAAAACTTTCTTCAGCTATTCCCAATTAATAGGGGTCGCCGTAGCCAGCCAGGCTCATTTTGGTTTTGGCCGAGGATTTAAGGCCGGATGCCCTTCCTGACGCCACGTGATTTTCCAGGTGAAAAGTCCACCCCGCTGTCACCGGGATTCGAACCCCGGCCGTCCTGGTGAAAGGCGAGAAGCTAAGCCACTGCTCCATCACACTCCCCTAGAAGCCGGTACTGTAGTGTTTACAAATTAAAGGTGGTATTAGAAGGCGCTTTCCCTATTTTTTTTACCCCTGGCACTACAGACCATGAAGGGCCTAGGCCTATCATGCGACCGCTTCCCAGCCATTTGGCCTGCAGATATTGTGGTGACGCGTGGTCAGTGTACCGTGTCCCCTCGGCCGTTCTTCGTGACCAGGGCGCTGCCTCGCTATCAGACAGCTACTCAATTGTCCTCACGAAGCTGAGTGCACTCCGTTGCAGCCCTCACGTCAGTGTCTAAAATCTCTGATGGAGCCAAGAATCGAACCCGGGGCCTCCAGATGAGAGGCAGGCGCACTACCCTGTTCTTATTGTGTTTATATATATCTTGAAAAAGATAATAAATGGATTTGCATTGCCTCCTACAGGGATATATAGAAAATCTTCGCTCCCGCTTTTAAATTTTAAACACTACATTAGCGGCTCCTAAATACAGGTAGCGATATAGCTACGTTCAATTTCATAAACACTGGGCTCACAAATCACAAATCCCGTATAGTTAATTACAAATATCAGTGTGGTCGTTATTTCAGTAGTAACGAAGCTCTGTGGCGGCTATTGCCGTTTACGTAACACTTAATGCATCCCACTGTCACATTCCTCAATGTGAATTTACAAAATTGTGAACCAATCTATTTTACTGAAAAGAATTTCTACTCCGTTGCAGCCCTCACGTCAGTGTCTAAAGTCTCTGATGGAGCCGGGAATCGAACCCGGGGCCTCCGGATGAAAGGCAGGTGCGCTACCCTGTTCTTATTGTGCTCATATATATCTTGAAAAAGATAACAAATTGATTGGCATTGCCTCCTACAGGGATATATATAAAATCAGATGTCTTACCGTGAGGTTCAGTTGCCATGGAAACGGACTTGCCATTATTTCATTTCATCAGTTTATCAGAGTAAAGATAGTTTTCTGCGAATATCTTTGAAACGGTTGGTTTTAGGGCCTAAAAATGTGGTTTTCGGTGTCCCGTAGGGACCCACCGAGTATTGTTCCTTGCATCGAGGGGCGTAAAATGAGCTTTGTCCGGTCTTTTTGCGACAACTTCGATATTTTGTCCCGGTTGAGTATTTTTGGTGACTTTTCAGTTATGTTGCCTGTTCCACGGGAACAATGATTTATTTCCGGATGAAAAGATGCCTATATGTTATCCCAGGGTATAAGCTGTCTCCATTTCAAATTTCATCCAAATCCGTCCAGCCGTTTTAGTGTCAAGAGGTAACAAACTAACACACGGACACACAGATTTTCACAATTATAATATATATAGGGATATAGGGATATAGGGATATAGGGATATATATATATTTTTTTAGCGTATGGCTTTCAGTGCCGGGAGTGTCCGAGGACATGTTCGGCTCGCCAGTTTTGTAGCTGCTTCGAGACGGACACCCAATGGGTGAGCTACAAGTACCGTTGGGGAGGGAAGTTGGAATGTAAGGGCGAGGAGTTGGAAGGTAGCGGCTGTGGCCTATAGTTAGGGACCAACCCCGGCATTTGCCTGGAAGGAAGATGGGGAACCACAGAAGACCATCTTCAAGGTTGCCGGCGGGGGGATTCGAACCTCCTTGCCTCCCGGATGTGAGCGACTGCCAGCAGTCACGCCTTAACGACCACGGCTAACTCACCCGGTATAAAAATAATAATAATAATAATAATAATAATAATTGAAAAATTGGTAGAAGGTAAAAGATGATGATGTTGATAATTGCTGTTTTAAGGGACCTAACATCTGCCCCTAATGGGTTGGGTGATCGTGAAGATGATAATGAAATGGTAACCACAACTAAAACTAACTACTAACTTGTATACTAGAAGAAGAAATGCCCTCAACCCTCGAAGAATGTGGATTGAGGGACTTGGAAGGAAGGAGAGCCATGAAAGGCAGATAGGAAAGTGAAAGAGGCAATTGAAAAAAGGAGGGAAAACTGGACCTAGCTCACGAATCCCTCGGGGTTGCCAACTCCCGAACTCGCCAGCCGTGAGCCCTTGAGGGTGTAGCACTATCGGGGCTACATACACCCTGCCTCCTTAAGGGCCTTGAGCAGAAGGCAGGAGTTATGAAGAGAACAGAAGAGGTCTGACCCCTCGAAGAATGAGGGATCAGGAAAGATGAGACAAGGGCCATTAAGGCGGGAAAGTTAAAGACCCCATAGGCCTCGGCTACCCTAATACCGTCGGGATCGGAAAAGAACAAGAGTTGACCAAGGGAGGTCGATAGGAAATATGACAGAGAGGAGCTCGGCACAAGTAAGTGGAAGTAATGCCGAACTCAGCAGCTGCCCCGCGGTCGCTTACCCACGTCACACTAGTCGTGAGACCCTGAGGGTAGAAGTCAAGGGAGAAAGTGCCGAAATATGAAATTAAGTGTGTTTTTTTTAGTAAGTGAATCTATTAGCCATGCCGGCGATAAACAGTAAATGCATTGTTTGCGCACCAGGAGAAGTCAGCTGAGTTTGAACTGTAGATGTCTTAGCGCGCACTGTGTACCGCGCATTCCAAAAGCATCAAATCGGTCACTACCTGCTCCAGTCACTCAACGCATTCTTTCTTTCTTTCTTTCTTTCTTTCTTTCTTTCTATTCGGTACTCTGTTAGAAGTAAATACAAAACATGTGAGAATGTCGACAGTAGGACGGCAATAATAAACAACAAGCGCCATGCTGAAGGTAGCAGCAACTGCTTGCCGATATATTAAGGTCAGGAATAGACGGGATGCGCATGTGCACAGCTGAAACCCCTCTCATCGTCACAGCTTGTCGAATTATTTCTCCTGGCGCGTAAACAGTACCTGAGGTTTTTATTGTATATGGTGGAAAGTTTAACAAGTAGGAGTCCACGTAGCACGACCTGCTTTGGATGAGACGGTGGCGCAAATAGCGGCGAGCAAGAGGGGTAATAATCTCAATCAACAACTTCGTTGGCGGCAAGGTCTGCGGAATTGCATTTCGGACCTTCGACCCGATTGTGTGGAAATGAAGGAAAATTATAAAATGTTATTCCAGGCAATGCTGACACCATCACAGTGTTATGAAAGCCGGACGTCCTCGGAAATGGAAAATATCTTACAGCTGTAAATACAGTTGAGAATTCATAGGCAATGCTTAAACCATCAGATAGTTATGAAATATCTGTAATAGTTTTCTTGCACCCGTCCGCCTCGAATAGGCTGACCTACCCTGTATATTGTTTTACCCTAAAGTAAAGAGCCCCTGTTCCCTATGCTACAGGCCCCGCGCTGGCTTATTCCGGCACTTTATCAAGCTTTTTCCGTTTCGAGATGCCGAGATCCCGAAAAAGAAGAAGAAAGGTTTGTTTAACTTATGACGTATGGTAACCTTTAATAATAAATTGTATGTCAAAATTTGAGGCTCATTATAATACGTGTATGCTTTTTCATTGAATACGGCTGTACTGGGTGGGGCCTTTTCGATTTATTTGGCGGGTATCTTGGAAATAAATCAAGATAGAGCAAAACGAATTTCGCAATTCCGTGCCACTTTTTTGTGAAACTAACCGATGGTGCAATCGAAATCATCGCTGCCCTCTTGGTTTTCGAACTACAGGATGATTGTGAAAAGTCTGCATTTTGGGACCCCCCTTGTATTTCAAGCATTTTTTAACTTATTGAAAAGGTGAAAACGGATTATTATAGAGAATTTTCCGTAGAATTCAATTAGACCATTAGTTGAATTTTTGCAACTTATTATATACATTTGGGACCCAATTTGTTTTTCAAAAACCAAAAAGATTTAATAAAATCAAAACGGTGAGAGATATCAAAAAATCATAAGGGGTACAAAAGATGCTAATCACTGCGATCTTACTCCTGTAAATTGAACTTGTTTCGATACGACCAACCGTTTCCGAGATATATCGATTCCAAAAAAAAAATATAATTTTCAGGGCCCCAAAAAAAGAAAATGGTGAGAGATATCAAAAATTCATAAGGGTTAAAATGTTCCTAATCACAGAGATCTTACATCTGTAGATTTAACTTTGTTCGATACGACCAACCGTTTCCGAGATATATCGATTCCAAAAAAAAAGGATAAAATTCAGGGCACCAGAAAATGAAAACGGTGAGAGATATTAAAAAATCATTGGGGGCTGAAAATATGCTAATCACTGCGATCTTACTCCTGAAAATTTAACTTTGTTCGATACGACGAACCGTTTCCGAGATATATCGATTTCAAAGAAAAAATAAAATTCATAAGGGTTAAAAAAGTTGCTAATCCCTGAGATCTTACACCTGCAGCTTTAACTTTGTTAGATACGACCAAACGTTTCCCAGATATAACGATTCGAAACAAAGAATGAAATTCAGGGCCCCATAAAAAGGAAACGGTGAGAGATATAAAAAAAATCATAAGGGGTAAAAAAGTTGCTAATCATTGAGATCTTACTCCTCTAGATTTAACTTTTTTCAGTAGGACCGACCTTGTCCGAGATATAACTATTCGAAAAAAAAAGGATGAAATTCAGGGCCCCAAAAAAGGTACGGCCCTAAGCCGATTTTAACGCCCAACAATAGGGTTCCTCACAGCCCCTAACCCTTTCGCCGTACCAAATTGCAGCTCGATATCTTGAAAAATGCGACCTGTACTTTGCTAAACGCAAAAAGTCACGCACATACATACAGACATACTTTTGTCGTCTCCGATTCGATATATAGTATAGTTGGTATAGTTTTGAGCCCTGGGCGACGCTTAGTTTCCGAGATCTCGAAAAAAACTACCACGGCTATATGAAAGCCTATATGGATCAAGATCCGGCTTTCATAACAAGTAGAGCCATAGTTCAATGTGTCCAGTTGAATTTGCTAGAAAAGAGTCATTGTGTCGGCGTCCCGCGTGGAAATTCTTCTGTGCTGTTGAAAGTGCCGGTTAGCAAGGAAAAACTATCATTGGCACTTTCACCCTCTTCCATATTAGACCCTCAATTGTAAATAACCTCTATTGCACGGGGCTGATGGCCATGATGTCCATGCACCTAAACGAAATAACAACTTGAAATTCAGAATCCACCTTCAAAATTATTAGAAACTAGCGGATGTGTATAAACCACCCGCCTAGCTTTACTGTTTTTATTTGTTTAAATTTTATTTATTTATTTATTTATTTATTTCGTATGGCAAAACAAGGATACATTATAAATACATATATCTTCCAATTTTATATACATTATTTACAGATCAATGATACACATTCAAAACTTCATGTCCAGACTTTTCAGCCAGTCCACTGTTTCCGTAGAGTCACTATGTAATTCTTGGGCAGATCCATTGAATTTTCTCTTTGGGCAGTCCATAACAATGTGCTGGATGGTCTGAGGCACATTACCACAGTCGCTGAATGGGTCTTCAGATTTTCCCCACTTATGAAGCCAGAATTTACACCTTCCATGATTTGTCCTGATTCTGTTTAGAGATGTCCATTCCCTTCTCGGTAAGTTGAAACCAGGTGGAGCTCTACAAGGATCATGGATTAAACCCAGGTGGTAGGGATTTGAAGAGGACCATTCTTCATGCCAGATCTCATCAGCATCAAAATGTGTTTCCAGGAGCTTCTCACCTAGCTTCCATGATGGGTTTCTGGACTTTAATCTCTTCGGTTTCTGAGGGTTGCAGTCCTGATGTAAGGGCAGTTGAGGATTACTGCGGCATTTCTACCATTCTCTTACAAGAGCTAGTTCTCTTCGTATGTGAGGGGGATGGATGTTGGATAAGACGGGTAACCATTTTAGAGGTGTCGATTTGATGGTGCCTGGTATTGTCCTCATGGTATCATTCAGTTGGGTATCAACTTTTGAAGTGTGTAAACTGTTAAGCAACACAGGGTAGCAGTATTATGCAACTGGGTAGACCAAGGCAAGAGCTGATGTCCGTAGTACTGCCGCGTTTGCTCCCCAGCCTGTTCCACTGAGCTTGTGTAATATGTTGTTCCTTGTTTTTATCTTGGCTGCAGTGTTAGAGAGTTGTTGCTTGTAAGTAGTGGAGTACTAGGAGTTCTGCCCCACTTCAAAACCCCCCTTGCTCTACTACTAAGCCTCAGCCATGTTAAATATCTCTTGAACGCATGGTCCGATTTTGACAAATGAGGTATTGTTGGACTCGGGCTGACGTCCTCTTTGCTATGGACCACTCATTATATTTTTCAAAATTTTTTTGAAAATTTTTGTTTTCGAAAATAGGCGATAGTTTGAAAACCAAACAGGATAGAACGTTGTGCCATGGCTCAAACGAACAGTCTTTATGACCTTTATTTTTTGTAATAAAAAATTTTTATTTTTTATATTTTTTTGAAAACACTCGAATTTTGAAAATCCTATATTTTGGAAACTAGGAACTCTACAAAAAAAATTGTTTAACGTAAATCAATGGTCCCTACCCCCTCTACCCCCAAAATAAATTTAAAGTCTCTAGAATGAAAACCTGCAGTAGTGTGGTAAGGACAGAGCTGCTTATAAAAGCAAGTGGTGAGCCCCTGCGACCTTGGAATGGAAGGAGCCATGCTAGGAGGGCGTGCTTGGATTCGTTTTTTTCGTCTCGTTGTGCTCTTTACGGGAATGTCGGTGTCGAAAAGGTGAAAATCTGGAAACACAGTCTTTTTGGGGTAAAAACGTGATTTTAGACTTTTTGCTATATCTCGCGAACCAATCATGCTAGAGGCATGTTCGACAGGTCCAAGGACTCGGGGTGACGTCCTCTCTGCTATGGACCACTCGTTATAATTTTTAATAAAATTGGAAACTCGATTTTGGGGTAAACACATGCTTTTTGTGATTTTGCCGATATCTAACGAACCAATAACGTTAGAGGCATGTACGACGGGTCCAAGGACTCGGGGTGACGTCCTCTTTGCTATGGACCACTCGTTGTAATTAAAAAAAAATGGGAAATGCGATTTTGGGGTAAACACGTGTTTTTTATGATTTTTGCCGATATGTCACGAACCAATAACGCTAGAGACGTGTACGAGGTGTCCTAGGACTCGGGCTAACGCCCCCTTTCAAATGTGGTAGATATTTTTTTTCCAAAAAGATAATTCACAAAGGGCCTAACGCCATACATGTTGAAAAAACGTTTTCTTTTTCTTTACCTGTTTATAATTTTCATGGAGCGTGGTGGTTGAGAGAGACGATACGGCTGGGTATGTGTGTGTTTCAACGAACCTGTCGCTAACCACAAGGACCATGCTTAATAGAACAATCGCTATTTCGGCGGATCGGTGTATGACAGAGCGAGCGTGCGTTTTTCCTGATATTTTACCTTTAACGTGTAAACGGTGATGAGAACTTGATTCTATGTTGGTCGAAGCGAGTATCGAAAACAAACGAGCAGGAGGTGAAGGTCATTTGAGCTTATTGGAAGGCTCCGATCTGACTTGACAACAGGTGCAATGGAAAAAATGACCAAGACGCTTGAAGGTGAAATAATCTGACCATTGTGGTGGCAGGGAAGTGCGAAAGGCGTGCACACATGTGAAACCACAGGCACGCTAAACCAGTGACATTCTGTCTTGCTTCGTACGTGACAAAATGCAAGTCCATGTGACATTTGATCTACCGCAGGTGTTCACCTTGGACGTTATCTGTCCACGTGCATGATAACTGTTAACAAGTCACATCCTGTTTTGCTTCGTACGTGACAAAATGCAAGTTCATGTGAAATTTGATCAGGCACAGGTGTTCGCCTGGGACGTTAGCTGCCCACGTGCACGATAAGAGAATGTTCAAAGCGTGGGAAAAAAAAAGATTATACATGCAATGTGATATATAAAGACACGTCGCTGACATTTCCACTCGCACTTATGTGACTACTTTTGAACACGCTACAGCGTTGTGTGAAACACTTGGCCTTGTTTAACAGTTTTGGTGTTGGTGGAAAATACTTATTCTTGTTGTGAGGTAGGTATATATTTATTCATTTATACATTTATTGATTTATATATAAATACATGCAATTATTTATTGATTAGGTAATTAATGATTTTATTTATTTATTTGTTTGCAGATAACCGGCATACCTTACATGTCAGAGGGAGAAGAAACTATTGCACTTTTGAGCCCACTAGAAGGGAAGAGTAACAAGTCACTGCAAGTAAAGGTGAGATGATTTTTTTTAAACTAACTTGTTTCATTTTTGTTTTGTTTTATGTTTTATTTTATGAAATGTATGTATTAACCTGAATTTAGGTATTTATAGCGGTTTATTTTATTTATTTTTAGAAACTTGGAAAGAATAGCCTTACCGCCGTAGCAGTCGCTGAAAAAAACCAGAAACGCACTAAAGCGAAACCACTGCCAAAGAGTGAACTGTTTAAAACTCAGGTAAGTCCAACTTAAAAATGCTATTCCATTTTACCACTACTGAAAACTCGTAGACAAAAAAAAATTCATTACCTGTACATGACTGGGACAATGATTGCTTTCTTGATTAATGGCTATGTTGTTGTTGTTGACTGGGAAAAGTACAAGGCCATGTTGGATTTTCTAAAAATAAAATAATAAATTTAATTTATGAGTGGTTCCCTATGGACTCAACGAATATCCACAGGTTTGAACATGATAATGTGAACAAAATGACATGACATTCATTTTTGTTTATATATTGGTTAAAGGGAGGGTGGGGGAATGTAAATGACTGTAGCTTTATAAAAAAGAAAATAAGTACATGGGTTACTGTTTGTGCCAACATACAGTTTATTTTTAATGGTGTTTTGATATATTAATGCCAATTAACGTTAACGTTTTATTTACAAGTATTGATTGATTGATTGATTGATTGAGTGATGGGTTATTTTGTTTGCTTTTAGGTGTCGTCATGTGCCATTAACGTAATGAACAGACAGTGAACAAGCATGCATTATGCTTTAAAGTACTCTGTGCAATGTTAATAACTTACAATAAGAAAACGTTTTATTATAACACATGGCGTTAGTACCAAATACAACAAGTGAGCAAGTTGGTTTACCACGTGGGTTAAATTTAAAATCAGAACATGATCGATGGTTAACATTTGAATCCTGGCCTGTAGGCTTTTTTGTCGACGCATGAACTTGCAAAAGCCGTTTTTTTTTTACTTGAACCGAGGAGATGTGGTGCGCTGTGTGTTTTGTCGTATTGAACTTTCACACTGGGAAGAAGGGGATGATCCCCTTAGAGACCATTTGCGATGGTCTCCTCACTGTCCTTACATGCTTGGAAAGCAAGTGGGTAACCTACCCGTGCATTCATTTTACCGAACCACAAGGCCTATGGCCGCTACTTACGTTGCTGAATCACAAATAAATAATAATAATGATGTATTACCAGCCAACGGTAGTGTCGATATATGTGGTCCATATGCCATAGACAGTGTTGAATTGGCGTGTGCTTTTGAAAAATTGGGAGTTTGCAAGACTAAAGCACTAGCACACCCAGAGTACAGCTCTGTTGAAAAACGTTTCGAATCTTATAAAAATATTTGGCCATTAATATTAAAACACCTTACCAAACAGCTAAGTGAAGCTGGATTTTTTTATACTGGTGAAGGGGATAAAACAATATGTTTTTATTGTGGATTTGCTTTAAAGGATTTGCAAATGACTGATGACCCTTTTGTGCAACACGCTCGTTGGTTACCAAACTGTAAATACATGGTGTTGCTTAAAGGTCAGGAATTTGTGAACACTATTCGTAAAGAAAAAGTGATTGCAGCACAAGACATAAAAGTGCCTTTAGAGTTAGAGCACGCGGAGCAAATACATAAGGCTGAAAGAAAAGACTTGTCTCACGAACAGATACAAAAGTGTGACCAACAATTATGTAAAATTTGTTATCAAGATGAACTAGGTGTTGTATTTTTACCCTGTGGACACATGATAGCCTGTGTCAAGTGTGCATTAGAACTTAACACTTGTGCTATATGCAGAAAAGTAGTATCTGCAACAGTTAGGGCATTTCTTGCATAACTAGTATAATTTATTCGCCATGGATAGTGCAAAATCCCTAATTGCACAATATTATTAAAGCTGTTTTAGAGTGTAATAGATATGCTTTTGTTTTGTTTATAGACTACTACAATGAATGTTTTGAATGCTGTGGGACAATCATGTGGCTTAGAGACAAAGAAGCTCAGTGAATTGCCAATGCATATTCCATTCCGCATTATCAAGATTCGGAAATTGAAAACAGCATATGGTGATCGTGTACTTTGTGTATGTGAAAACTTTGAGACATTTCTGCCTATACGGTTTAATGATATGTCGGAGAGTGTTTTTGATGAAGTCAATAATGCTGTGCAACCTGTACACTTAATTTATGAAGGTTTTAAAAACAATAGGTGCATGGTTCGTTTTAATTAAATAAATAAATAATGTGAAATAATAATGGAAATTATAAGTAATGACAATATACTGAAAAAGAAAGAAAATATGTGCATAGAATAGTAATGTTTTAGTGTTTAGTGTTGTCTTTAAAAATATTATGATGAAACCAAAAAAAATGTATATAAAGTTTGTAAATAAATGCAAAATGATGTTACAATGCTGTTTTATTTTATACAAAGTTAGTATATTTAACATTGCAGAGTATACATGATTATGACAATAAATGCATACTGAATACAAGCCTTTCTCACATTACAATAGTCTGTTATAGTTTTAAACACAAGGCTTGTTGTAGATCATTTTATAGCAATGTCCCTTTAATGTTGTTTTCGAAAAGTGGGGAAGCCACAATGGTTGTATTGACATAAAAACCTTATGGTTATTACTATTTAGTCACTTTGATCCCCTTGCAGATCAACAGCAGATGACCTAGTTGTTCCACTCTTTAAAACGACAACAACACCACTACCTCTTGCATAGTTTGTGATGTTGATGGCTCTTGCGACGTGGAAGATGGATTAAAAATAACTTTGAGAACAGGGGTTAAACGTTGATCATTAAACAATGCACTATTTTGAGTAGCAATATGGTTTTCTTGATTTTTTGTCGACGGCAACTGTGTTTCATGCGGTACACTACATTGATGATCACTGACACTTAAAACCTCACTATTTTTACTTTTTAGGTCACCACGACAATGTTTGGAACGTTGCTTTGAACAACGCCAAATAACAGTTCCATTTTTATTGGTTCGTTTCACAATATATGAATATCCTTTATAGTATGCGTAAGGCTTACCATACCTAGTCACTGATACTTCCATATCAACTGTCGAGCATAGACTAAGCTCTAGTAAAGTCAACTTGGTAATAAGAATACTAGTTTAATGTGAGAGCAAATATGGATCCAAAGAGTTCAGGTAAAAGTGAAAGCAAATAAGCAAATATTAGAAACAAGAGTTGGGGTGAAAGTGGTCGCAAAGTGGTAGACCCATTACACAATAATTTCAGCACGACGAAGCTCTTGTTCAATTTCTTTGATTTCCCAATCGTGACCAGTATGGCCAGATTGACGTGAGGCATGCAACAACTGTAGCCGCTGGACGAGCTTATTGGGATTGTGCCAGTATACAAATTTAACAAATGGATTTTTAGGTGTAAACAAAGCATTACCATTATCATGATCATTATCATCATCGTCATTATCATCATCATGATCACCATTATCATCATGACCATCATCATTGTTACTATATAGTCCTTTTTGATCCTCTTGCAATACCACTTTATTTATAGTCTGAGTTGATTTTGACAGTGTTGAAGGTTTCTTGGACGTTGACAACTCTCCTAACATGACGTTTTGAGGACATGATAAGTCCTTTTGAACAAACACTGTACTATCTTTAGCCGCAATATCGTTTTCTTGAACTTGCTTTTTAGCATTTTGATAATTGTTTGTAAACAGTAAGCGTGGTTCGTTTCGAGCACTACATTGATGAACACTCACACTTAAAACCTTTCCATTTTTACTTTTCAGATTGCCTCGACATTTTGTTGACCTCTCTTTTGAGCATCGCCAGAATATTATTCCATTCACATTCTGGCGATTATAGTTATAGGAGTAGCCTTGATAGAGTGCACGTAGCCTACCTTTGTTGGTTGTAATAAGTTCCATAGTAGTAACTGACCTGTCAGTACGATGTTCACACTACAAAGGTTACAACTGTTTTGCTGATGGAGTGACCTACTATAAGCTTATATATTGGCTTATGTGTTGGCTTTTTGTGTTGGCTTTTCGTGTTGGCTTTTGTGTTGGCTTATGTGTTGGCTTTTTGTGTTGGCTTTTCATGTTGGCTTTTCGTGTTGGCTTATGTGTTGGCTTTTTGTGTTGGCTTTTTGTGTTGGCTTTTCGTGTTGGCTTTTGTGTTGGCTTATGTGTTGGCTTTTTGTGTTGGCTTTTTGTGTTGGCTTTTTGTGTTGGCTTTTCGTGTTGGCTTTTTGTGTTGGCTTTTCGTGTTGGCATTTCGTGTTGGCTTTTGTGTTGGCTTTTCGTGTTGGCTTTTTGTGTTGGCTTTTCGTGTTGGCATTTCGTGTTGGCTTTTCGTGTTGGCTTTTTTTGTATTGGCCTTTCGTGTTGGCTTTTTGTATTGGCTTTTCGTGTTGGCTTTTTGTGTTGGCTTTAGTATTGGCTTTTGTATTGGCTTATTTGACAAGTTATTTGTGTCAATGTATTTAGTGGATTTTTTCTTGGTGTTGGAAAGTAGTTGAAAGAGAGGGAATATTTAAAGACTTAACCTCAGCTCACTAACCTAACCTAACCTTTCAACTCTCAGATGTTAATTAAATTCTGTGCATTGTCGAGTTGGAGCCCAAGACCTCAGGGGTAAAAAAAAACAATTATTTTTGACGACTTATTTTGGTAACTTATTTTAATGGCTAACCTAACTTTACCTAACCTAACCTAACCTAACCTCAGCTCACTTTGGATATTACTAGTAAGTGTTCATATCCTCTGCTAGGTAGCATGCTAGTAGTACAGGTAGTGCTCATATTTACCGCTAGATAGCGGAAACATACTTTGCATGTTGCATGTGACACTTGTGAAGTTTAACCACATGCAAGACGTGCTTGTATAAGTTCTCTATTTAAACTCAATATACAATTAACCACTAAATGTTCAGAACTAACATGTATAGCCATGTTTAGGGTATATAGGAGACCCTTAGCAAGAAAGGCTGTCTAACCCACGAGTGTACAGCCTTGTCATACGCAGTAAGCCCCTGTTGGCTTTCTCAAATTGTTGTTGTTGTTGTTTTCTGCCAACAGGGGCTTACTGCGTATGACAAGGCTGTACACTCGTGGGTTAGACAGCCTTTCTTGCTAAGGGTCTCCTATATACCCTAAACATGGCTATACATGTTAGTTCTGAACATTTAGTGGTTAATTGTATATTGAGTTTAAATAGAGAACTTATACAAGCACGTCTTGCATGTGGTTAAACTTCACAAGTGTCACATGCAACATGCAAAGTATGTTTCCGCTATCTAGCGGTAAATATGAGCACTACCTGTACTACTAGCATGCTACCTAGCAGAGGATATGAACACTTACTAGTAATATCCAAAGTGAGCTGAGGTTAGGTTAGGTTAGGTTAGGTAAAGTTAGGTTAGCCATTAAAATAAGTTACCAAAATAAGTCGTCAAAAATAATTGTTTTTTTTTACCCCTGAGGTCTTGGGCTCCAACTCGACAATGCACAGAATTTAATTAACATCTGAGAGTTGAAAGGTTAGGTTAGGTTAGTGAGCTGAGGTTAAGTCTTTAAATATTCCCTCTCTTTCAACTACTTTCCAACACCAAGAAAAAATCCACTAAATACATTGACACAAATAACTTGTCAAATAAACCAATACAAAAGCCAATACTAAAGCCAACACAAAAAGCCAACACGAAAAGCCAATACAAAAAGCCAACACGAAAGGCCAATACAAAAAAAGCCAACACGAAAAGCCAACACGAAATGCCAACACGAAAAGCCAACACAAAAAGCCAACACGAAAAGCCAACACAAAAGCCAACACGAAATGCCAACACGAAAAGCCAACACAAAAAGCCAACACGAAAAGCCAACACAAAAAGCCAACACAAAAAGCCAACACAAAAAGCCAACACAAAAGCCAACACAAAAGCCAACACAAAAAGCCAACACAAAAAGCCAACACAAAAAGCCAACACATAAGCCAACACGAAAAGCCAACATGAAAAGCCAACACAAAAAGCCAACACATAAGCCAACACAAAAGCCAACACGAAAAGCCAACACAAAAAGCCAACACATAAGCCAATATATAAGCTTATAGTAGGTCACTCCATCAGCAAAACAGTTGTAACCTTTGTAGTGTGAACATCGTACTGACAGGTCAGTTACTACTATGGAACTTATTACAACCAACAAAGGTAGGCTACGTGCACTCTATCAAGGCTACTCCTATAACTATAATCGCCAGAATGTGAATGGAATAATATTCTGGCGATGCTCAAAAGAGAGGTCAACAAAATGTCGAGGCAATCTGAAAAGTAAAAATGGAAAGGTTTTAAGTGTGAGTGTTCATCAATGTAGTGCTCGAAACGAACCACGCTTACTGTTTACAAACAATTATCAAAATGCTAAAAAGCAAGTTCAAGAAAACGATATTGCGGCTAAAGATAGTACAGTGTTTGTTCAAAAGGACTTATCATGTCCTCAAAACGTCATGTTAGGAGAGTTGTCAACGTCCAAGAAACCTTCAACACTGTCAAAATCAACTCAGACTATAAATAAAGTGGTATTGCAAGAGGATCAAAAAGGACTATATAGTAACAATGATGATGGTCATGATGATAATGGTGATCATGATGATGATAATGACGATGATGATAATGATCATGATAATGGTAATGCTTTGTTTACACCTAAAAATCCATTTGTTAAATTTGTATACTGGCACAATCCCAATAAGCTCGTCCAGCGGCTACAGTTGTTGCATGCCTCACGTCAATCTGGCCATACTGGTCACGATTGGGAAATCAAAGAAATTGAACAAGAGCTTCGTCGTGCTGAAATTATTGTGTAATGGGTCTACCACTTTGCGACCACTTTCACCCCAACTCTTGTTTCTAATATTTGCTTATTTGCTTTCACTTTTACCTGAACTCTTTGGATCCATATTTGCTCTCACATTAAACTAGTATTCTTATTACCAAGTTGACTTTACTAGAGCTTAGTCTATGCTCGACAGTTGATATGGAAGTATCAGTGACTAGGTATGGTAAGCCTTACGCATACTATAAAGGATATTCATATATTGTGAAACGAACCAATAAAAATGGAACTGTTATTTGGCGTTGTTCAAAGCAACGTTCCAAACATTGTCGTGGTGACCTAAAAAGTAAAAATAGTGAGGTTTTAAGTGTCAGTGATCATCAATGTAGTGTACCGCATGAAACACAGTTGCCGTCGACAAAAAATCAAGAAAACCATATTGCTACTCAAAATAGTGCATTGTTTAATGATCAACGTTTAACCCCTGTTCTCAAAGTTATTTTTAATCCATCTTCCACGTCGCAAGAGCCATCAACATCACAAACTATGCAAGAGGTAGTGGTGTTGTTGTCGTTTTAAAGAGTGGAACAACTAGGTCATCTGCTGTTGATCTGCAAGGGGATCAAAGTGACTAAATAGTAATAACCATAAGGTTTTTATGTCAATACAACCATTGTGGCTTCCCCACTTTTCGAAAACAACATTAAAGGGACATTGCTATAAAATGATCTACAACAAGCCTTGTGTTTAAAACTATAACAGACTATTGTAATGTGAGAAAGGCTTGTATTCAGTATGCATTTATTGTCATAATCATGTATACTCTGCAATGTTAAATATACTAACTTTGTATAAAATAAAACAGCATTGTAACATCATTTTGCATTTATTTACAAACTTTATATACATTTTTTTTGGTTTCATCATAATATTTTTAAAGACAACACTAAACACTAAAACATTACTATTCTATGCACATATTTTCTTTCTTTTTCAGTATATTGTCATTACTTATAATTTCCATTATTATTTCACATTATTTATTTATTTAATTAAAACGAACCATGCACCTATTGTTTTTAAAACCTTCATAAATTAAGTGTACAGGTTGCACAGCATTATTGACTTCATCAAAAACACTCTCCGACATATCATTAAACCGTATAGGCAGAAATGTCTCAAAGTTTTCACATACACAAAGTACACGATCACCATATGCTGTTTTCAATTTCCGAATCTTGATAATGCGGAATGGAATATGCATTGGCAATTCACTGAGCTTCTTTGTCTCTAAGCCACATGATTGTCCCACAGCATTCAAAACATTCATTGTAGTAGTCTATAAACAAAACAAAAGCATATCTATTACACTCTAAAACAGCTTTAATAATATTGTGCAATTAGGGATTTTGCACTATCCATGGCGAATAAATTATACTAGTTATGCAAGAAATGCCCTAACTGTTGCAGATACTACTTTTCTGCATATAGCACAAGTGTTAAGTTCTAATGCACACTTGACACAGGCTATCATGTGTCCACAGGGTAAAAATACAACACCTAGTTCATCTTGATAACAAATTTTACATAATTGTTGGTCACACTTTTGTATCTGTTCGTGAGACAAGTCTTTTCTTTCAGCCTTATGTATTTGCTCCGCGTGCTCTAACTCTAAAGGCACTTTTATGTCTTGTGCTGCAATCACTTTTTCTTTACGAATAGTGTTCACAAATTCCTGACCTTTAAGCAACACCATGTATTTACAGTTTGGTAACCAACGAGCGTGTTGCACAAAAGGGTCATCAGTCATTTGCAAATCCTTTAAAGCAAATCCACAATAAAAACATATTGTTTTATCCCCTTCACCAGTATAAAAAAATCCAGCTTCACTTAGCTGTTTGGTAAGGTGTTTTAATATTAATGGCCAAATATTTTTATAAGATTCGAAACGTTTTTCAACAGAGCTGTACTCTGGGTGTGCTAGTGCTTTAGTCTTGCAAACTCCCAATTTTTCAAAAGCACACGCCAATTCAACACTGTCTATGGCATATGGACCACATATATCGACACTACCGTTGGCTGGTAATACATCATTATTATTATTTATTTGTGATTCAGCAACGTAAGTAGCGGCCATAGGCCTTGTGGTTCGGTAAAATGAATGCACGGGTAGGTTACCCACTTGCTTTCCAAGCATGTAAGGACAGTGAGGAGACCATCGCAAATGGTCTCTAAGGGGATCATCCCCTTCTTCCCAGTGTGAAAGTTCAATACGACAAAACACACAGCGCACCACATCTCCTCGGTTCAAGTAAAAAAAAAACGGCTTTTGCAAGTTCATGCGTCGACAAAAAAGCCTACAGGCCAGGATTCAAATGTTAACCATCGATCATGTTCTGATTTTAAATTTAACCCACGTGGTAAACCAACTTGCTCACTTGTTGTATTTGGTACTAACGCCATGTGTTATAATAAAACGTTTTCTTATTGTAAGTTATTAACATTGCACAGAGTACTTTAAAGCATAATGCATGCTTGTTCACTGTCTGTTCATTACGTTAATGGCACATGACGACACCTAAAAGCAAACAAAATAACCCATCACTCAATCAATCAATCAATCAATCAATACTTGTAAATAAAACGTTAACGTTAATTGGCATTAATATATCAAAACACCATTAAAAATAAACTGTATGTTGGCACAAACAGTAACCCATGTACTTATTTTCTTTTTTATAAAGCTACAGTCATTTACATTCCCCCACCCTCCCTTTAACCAATATATAAACAAAAAATGAATGTCATGTCATTTTGTTCACATTATCATGTTCAAACCTGTGGATATTCGTTGAGTCCATAGGGAACCACTCATAAATTAAATTTATTATTTTATTTTTAGAAAATCCAACATGGCCTTGTACTTTTCCCAGTCAACAACAACAACATAGCCATTAATCAAGAAAGCAATCATTGTCCCAGTCATGTACAGGTAATGAATTTTTTTTTGTCTACGAGTTTTCAGTAGTGGTAAAATGGAATAGCATTTTTAAGTTGGACTTACCTGAGTTTTAAACAGTTCACTCTTTGGCAGTGGTTTCGCTTTAGTGCGTTTCTGGTTTTTTTCAGCGACTGCTACGGCGGTAAGGCTATTCTTTCCAAGTTTCTAAAAATAAATAAAATAAACCGCTATAAATACCTAAATTCAGGTTAATACATACATTTCATAAAATAAAACATAAAACAAAACAAAAATGAAACAAGTTAGTTTAAAAAAAATCATCTCACCTTTACTTGCAGTGACTTGTTACTCTTCCCTTCTAGTGGGCTCAAAAGTGCAATAGTTTCTTCTCCCTCTGACATGTAAGGTATGCCGGTTATCTGCAAACAAATAAATAAATAAAATCATTAATTACCTAATCAATAAATAATTGCATGTATTTATATATAAATCAATAAATGTATAAATGAATAAATATATACCTACCTCACAACAAGAATAAGTATTTTCCACCAACACCAAAACTGTTAAACAAGGCCAAGTGTTTCACACAACGCTGTAGCGTGTTCAAAAGTAGTCACATAAGTGCGAGTGGAAATGTCAGCGACGTGTCTTTATATATCACATTGCATGTATAATCTTTTTTTTTCCCACGCTTTGAACATTCTCTTATCGTGCACGTGGGCAGCTAACGTCCCAGGCGAACACCTGTGCCTGATCAAATTTCACATGAACTTGCATTTTGTCACGTACGAAGCAAAACAGGATGTGACTTGTTAACAGTTATCATGCACGTGGACAGATAACGTCCAAGGTGAACACCTGCGGTAGATCAAATGTCACATGGACTTGCATTTTGTCACGTACGAAGCAAGACAGAATGTCACTGGTTTAGCGTGCCTGTGGTTTCACATGTGTGCACGCCTTTCGCACTTCCCTGCCACCACAATGGTCAGATTATTTCACCTTCAAGCGTCTTGGTCATTTTTTCCATTGCACCTGTTGTCAAGTCAGATCGGAGCCTTCCAATAAGCTCAAATGACCTTCACCTCCTGCTCGTTTGTTTTCGATACTCGCTTCGACCAACATAGAATCAAGTTCTCATCACCGTTTACACGTTAAAGGTAAAATATCAGGAAAAACGCACGCTCGCTCTGTCATACACCGATCCGCCGAAATAGCGATTGTTCTATTAAGCATGGTCCTTGTGGTTAGCGACAGGTTCGTTGAAACACACACATACCCAGCCGTATCGTCTCTCTCAACCACCACGCTCCATGAAAATTATAAACAGGTAAAGAAAAAGAAAACGTTTTTTCAACATGTATGGCGTTAGGCCCTTTGTGAATTATCTTTTTGGAAAAAAAATATCTACCACATTTGAAAGGGGGCGTTAGCCCGAGTCCTAGGACACCTCGTACACGTCTCTAGCGTTATTGGTTCGTGACATATCGGCAAAAATCATAAAAAACACGTGTTTACCCCAAAATCGCATTTCCCATTTTTTTTAAATTACAACGAGTGGTCCATAGCAAAGAGGACGTCACCCCGAGTCCTTGGACCCGTCGTACATGCCTCTAACGTTATTGGTTCGTTAGATATCGGCAAAATCACAAAAAGCATGTGTTTACCCCAAAATCGAGTTTCCAATTTTATTAAAAATTATAACGAGTGGTCCATAGCAGAGAGGACGTCACCCCGAGTCCTTGGACCTGTCGAACATGCCTCTAGCATGATTGGTTCGCGAGATATAGCAAAAAGTCTAAAATCACGTTTTTACCCCAAAAAGACTGTGTTTCCAGATTTTCACCTTTTCGACACCGACATTCCCGTAAAGAGCACAACGAGACGAAAAAAACGAATCCAAGCACGCCCTCCTAGCATGGCTCCTTCCATTCCAAGGTCGCAGGGGCTCACCACTTGCTTTTATAAGCAGCTCTGTCCTTACCACACTACTGCAGGTTTTCATTCTAGAGACTTTAAATTTATTTTGGGGGTAGAGGGGGTAGGGACCATTGATTTACGTTAAACAATTTTTTTTGTAGAGTTCCTAGTTTCCAAAATATAGGATTTTCAAAATTCGAGTGTTTTCAAAAAAATATAAAAAATAAAAATTTTTTATTACAAAAAATAAAGGTCATAAAGACTGTTCGTTTGAGCCATGGCACAACGTTCTATCCTGTTTGGTTTTCAAACTATCGCCTATTTTCGAAAACAAAAATTTTCAAAAAAATTTTGAAAAATATAATGAGTGGTCCATAGCAAAGAGGACGTCAGCCCGAGTCCAACAATACCTCATTTGTCAAAATCGGACCATGCGTTCAAGAGATATTTAACATGGCTGAGGCTTAGTAGTAGAGCAAGGGGGGTTTTGAAGTGGGGCAGAACTCCTAGTACTCCACTACTCTTGTATGCAAGTGTCCGGTCCATTGTGACACCCAGATACTTTGGATAGGGGTTATACTTAAGTTGTTGGCCTTTGAATTCGACTTCAGGTACATAGCTGGCTTTTTGGTTGTCTAGATGGAAGCAGCTTACTTCAGTTTTGTTCAGGTTAGGTTTAAGTCGCCATGTACTGAAATATTTGTTCAGGTTATGGAGATCCTTTGTGAGTGTAGTTTCTGCTGTTTTGAAGTCACTAGATTGGGCAGTCAGAGCTATGTCATCTGCATATATGAATTTCATGGAAGTAGTTTCTGGAAGATCTGCAGTATAGATGCTGAACAGTAGCGGAGCAACAACTGATCCTTGAGGTAAACCATCGTTTAGTGCATAAGATTTACTCTTACTTCCATTTAAATGCACTTCAAACACTCTATTGCATAGCATGTTGTTGAGCAGTGTAGCAAGAATCTTACAGGGAATGATCTTCAAGAGTTTCAAAATCTTTCCTTGTCGCCACACTGTGTCATAAGCTGATGTCAAGTCCTCAAAAACAGCGATGGTCTTCTTCTTGTCTTGAAATCCGTTCTCAATGTGGCTGGTGAGTGCCAAAACCTGGTCGCAGCAGCTTCGATTAGGTCGGAATCCTGCTTGTTCAGCTGGTATGTGTTGGAAGGCTGTGGCTGAGATTCTGTCGTAAATCATTCTTTCCATTAACTTGTAGCAAATACTTAAGAGTGCTATTGGTCGATAACCTTCAGGACTATCTCCACTTTTTCCGGGCTTTAGGATGGCAACTATTTTAGTTCTCTTAAGCAGGGATGGAAGCTTACCGCTTCTTAGGATGTCATTAAAGAACATAACTAACCAGTGTAGAGTTCTAGTTCCACAATATTTCAGAAACTCTGGATATATTCCATCCACTCCTGCTGCTTTGCCTGGTTTTACTTCATTTAGAGCTGTTGAGATTTCTGCAGTTGTGAATACTCCTGAGAACTGGGAGATTGATTCTGTCGAGGATAGCCTGGTTTTTAGCTCTTTCTTGAGTTTTTTGGATTAATTTTTATTGACATTATCTGGTATCTTGGATAGCTTGACGATTCTTTTGGCTACATCTATTGGAGATACCTCTGAGCTCTTATTAATATATTTGGGAGTACATATTCCAAGTTTTCTAAGAAGAGTCCATGCTTTTCTGCTTGAGTGTCGAAAATTCATGTTTGCTGTCATTGAGTTCCATTTATCTTTTCTGGCAGAATCTAGGCAGTGCAATAGTTCATCAGCGACTTCTGTTCTGTTGCTGAGTTGGTATTCTTCGTTAAGTTCATCACATCTTCTATTCCATCCCGGGATATATTCTTTTCTAAATCCTCTGGGAATGTGTTTCTTTGCTATATAGCATATTAAACCAACAAATCGTTTGTAGTTGTCCAGTTTGGATGGAATCCACTGGATATTGTGATCCATCTCATTAGTAAACGCTTCCCAGTTTGCTTTTTCAAAATTCCAGTGGGGTACAGGTGTTGATCTTATTATTGGAACTGCAATGCCAATTTTTAGAAGAATTGGTCTATGCTGACTTCGTGGAAAATTGTTCAGTACTTTCCTGCTGCACTGTAAAGGTCTTCCATGCTCGTCCCTTGAAACAAAACAGAGATCTGGGTTGGTGTCTTTCTTCCATCTTCCTGAGTGAAAGGAGCCTCTCTCTTTTGCATCGTACACAAGGAAGACGTCTTCTGTTTCAGACCATTCTAACACACCAAGACCATCTGTATTAGTGTCTCCATACCCCCAGGAAGTACTCCTACTGTTGAAATCTCCCATGATGACTGCTGGATTTACATTCTTGTAGAAATTCTAGACAACAGCTTTGATAACATTTTCACCACCAGCATTAAAGTTGCAGACTTGGAAATAGTAAATATTTACAAACCACCATCTCAACCTTGGTGTAATGAAGCCATCAAGAATGTAAATTTGTTTAAATGAATTTTTTAAACAAATAATCGATAATATTATGAAATCAGAGAGCAATTCATCACTGCTGCTGGTTGCAAAATGGGTGTGCGCCCCATGTGTACAGACTAACCACCCGGCTTTACTGCTATGCGGATGTACGTGACATAGTTCTGCCAGGGTCTATAGTCATGTTTATTTGTTTAAAAGCACTTTATAAACTTTCCGTTGGCTTTTTAAGAAATGCAAGATTTTTCCTATACCATTGAGACGGTTTGCAAGATGTTGGTACAAACCACACCTTCTAACTCCCTCTGGTTTAGGAGCTTGAGTTTTGTGAAACATACACCTTAGCGTATTATGTATAGATTATATTAAACATTATAGGTCCAAGTCCTGTGTATCGCGGTTGGAAAGGCCGTGCTCGTTAAACCTTGCACCACGGACGCGCGGGAAGCTGCAGCAAGTCCTGAAATCGCAGGTTCGAATCCCGGCGCTGACAGTGACTATTCTGAGTGTAGAGTTTCTCCCGTTTTTCCACTCTCTCTCCATGCAAATGCCGGGATGGTACCTTGTTTCTAGTCCCGGGGCACCTACCTTATCCCTGTCCCTAATACAGCTACACACACTACTACAGTCATCACATAAAAGCAGGTTATCAGACAAATTCAACACACACCCAACTACACGGGGCTGATGACCAAGACGTCCTAAGCCCCTCAATTGAATTATTAACAACAATAGCGAATACTAGTACGAGGAACACTCTGCATTCCGTGTTGCAGAGCTATAAAGGAAGGGGCTGGCGGATATCACGAACGGATGAGTGATATTGCCATAATGGAAATAATTAGAACAGAACACAGAACACTGATGGATGTTACAGCTCTCAGGCGGGAGTTGGGAGTGGATATTCAACAGAAATATTAATCACGTATATTGTATAATGACTCCAAATCACAAAAGCTACTCCATGGAAATAGTCACGATGATGTCAACACGAACCTTGTTAAGTCCTCGGCAGCATACTGAGCTTCTATGCCCAAGATCGTGGGTTCAAACCCGGCCAAAGTCGTGGGATTTTTTAAGGGCGTTAAAATCCTTCAGTATGAGTAGTGGAGTAAGGTGGGTTCTAACGTACTCGGCGTTGCTCGGGCGGTGTTCATGTTAAATCATTAATATCTGGCCAACCCATGGTCCTATTTTGACAAATGAAGTGTCGTTGGACTCGGGTTGACGCCCTCTTTCCAATGGACCACTCATTTCAACCCGTAAATAAAACCTACCCCTACTAGGGGGTGAAATTGTATTTTTTTTTGTGAAAGTCGCTTTTCAAATGCGACATGTATAAGGTGCGCTGCTAAAATGAACTTAAACGTTGTTGCTCATATAGCGCATGCGTTTTGCTGGATGCCGCTATGAATCAACATTTTCGTTTTTGTTTTTTACGCATGCGCACTTGGGATTTTTGTAAGAGGGCGAGCTCTTTGAAAAAATGATTTATAAGAAGAGGTTTTGGTGGTGAGGAGAGAACCAGATAGTCGCCTACTTTCCTACGAAGTTTGCCGATATCTCTCGAACGAAAGGTCGGATTTGGACGTGTGACGTGTCAAATCGCTTGTCTCGAAGCCCTATATATGTTATTAATAGATTAAAGTTTTGAGAATGAGGGAAACAGGCTTTTGGGGGGTAAAACCATGATTTTAGACTTTTTCCGATATCTCACGAATGCATGGTCGGATTTGGTCCTATGACGTGTCAAATGGCTTGTCTCGACACCCTCTTTATTTTGGTAATAGGTTAAAGTTTTTGAGAATGAGGGAAACAGAACTTTTTGGTGTAAAACTGTGATTTTAGACTTTCTGTTTTATCTCACAAACCAATAACGCCAGAGACGTATACGAGGGGTCGTAGGACTCGGGGTGCCCCCCCCCCCTTTCGAATATAGTATTTATGTTTTAAAAAAGATTGCGAAAGGGTCTAACGACACTTTTGTTGAAAACATTTCAGTTTTTAAAACTTTTTTTTTAAATCTGTCTAAAATGTTCATGAAGAGTGGTTGTAGATAGAAAGAGACGATACCACTGGGCACGTGTTTCAACGAGGCTATTGTTCTGCTTTTATGTACCCTGCGCCATTTACCCTTTGTTCTACTTTTGTGTAGAGCTGTTGTTGTGAAAGGGCTGGATGGCGTTACCGGTGTCTACTGAGTTTAACCCGGCACCTGTCCCCCATTTGTTCTACTTTTATGTTGAGCTCATTCCGCTCCTACCCTTAGTTCTACTTTTGTGTGGAACTACCCCCTCCGAGCCTCTTGCATTTGTTCTACTTTTGTGTTGAACTCGTGTTTAAAGTGTTTGCTGTTTTATTAAGTACTGCGGACACGTTTAGAGAGCAATTGACATACAGGGGAACTGGTGGGAGGAATACTCACCTAGCTTACCTTAAGGTGGCTTATTAGGCCGCACGCTTGCTGTGTACCGCCTCCTGCTGGGCAGCGTTTGGTGGAGATCTTAAACTAGGTTCTAATCTAAAGGGACGGGCTTCTTAATCTAAGCGAAATAAAGAGGTAATCATTAGACTGTTCAAAAAGGGGGTTTATTGCGTAATAGTGGCAATGACAAGAGGGGAGGATGGAAATAATAAACTAGGGGGAAAAAGGAGTCTAGCAGACACATTATCACTCACCCCACCGTTGATACCGGTCTTCTATGATGTTGGTGGCGTTGGGACTCGATTTGGGCAGCGCCCCATATCGGTCTGGCGTAGCACAACTCCGATAGAGTGTAAGACTCTAACAGCGTCCAAGTAAGACAGCCGTCAGGTTAGAGACAGCGGCGCGTGTTCGTACCTCTATTTAAAGGCAAAATGTGCGTTGTCAGTCCACTCAGCGGTATCTTTGGAGTGTAATGTCCGCTGTGTCCTGTCTAACTGCTTGCTGTTGGACCTTAGGTGTATGACCTACGGCTTACTTCGCAGTCGTGTTGCCATGTCGATATTCCCGTCTTTTAAGTAGTTACTTTTAATTAGCTTTTATGTAGGTATAGGCACAGTCCTTTTATAAAGGGCTGGGGCTGGAACATTATTACTGGCCACGGTGGTGATATACCAATAAAGTATTCGCTATTTCGATGAGACGGTGGGTCGAGGGTTCGTTTTCCGATTTTTCCTATGATGGAATTCCTAATTCCTAAACCCCCTGAAGGGGGTCTTTAACATGTAAACGATTATGAGTGGCATGACAAATGATAATTCCTTGATCAGATGAAGTTGGCTTTAGATAGAACAAACAGAACTTGGTTATATGTTGCTAGAAGTGAGTATAGAAAACAAACTTGCTGGGGCAGACTGACAGGATGTGGATGTTATTTGAGCTTATTGGAATGCATTGACTTGATTTGACAACAGGGCAATGAAAAAACCACAGAGATGCTGAGGACACTTGAAGGTCAAAAGATATGGCAACCAAGGTGGGAGGGGGAAGCGAGGATGATGTTGCCGATCATGTTCAATGTTCAATGGATGAATTTATATTTTGCGAAGCTTTGTTCGGAGAGCGTCATGTGACGACTTGTTTTAAGTGTATTTATTTTTCTGATCTTTACTATGGTGGACTCATTGATTGAAATAATCCAAAACTGCTAGGGCATGGCCTTGAGATTTTATAAACTGATAATGGGATTTTGACATACAAGGTCCCCCCAGAACTTGACATGATGTCATTCTTTTTGTGGCTTATGAATTTCCCCCAAAAAGACCCAAAACAACAAGATCATGGACTTTTGCTTTTCTTAATATATTGCAAACCCATAATGTAAGATGTTTACTGTGAGTGACGAAACCTAGCTAGGTAAAGAAAGAATTATTGTAGGCTACATGTATGGTGACTGACACGTCATTGACCATTGGAACTTGTTTTCAGATCTGACTGTAGTACATAGGGAGTATAGGTTGTAGGCATGGCTTGACAAACGGTGTACACAAAATTCAATTTATCGATTCAAGAATTAAGAGTAGACTATCATTAATTAATTGGTTAAAGAGTGTAGCTAAAAATAAAAAAATGGTGACTACATTAAACTAAACTGAACCAAGTCGAATCAAACCCAACTGAACCAAACCAAGCCTAAGGCAAACCAAACCTAATCAAGAACAAGCCAAGGGCTTAAGTGTAAAAGTTGTGGGGGAATGCAGTCATTGGCAATGTCCAAAGGAAGCGATAACGCTCTACCTCTAGAGGGTAAGGTAAAGCTAGCGCATGGTGCTAATGCATATTCCCAAGTACATGAACCACACACACACACACAACTATCCTATGCTGTTTTTATGAGTTGACTGTTAAAACTTACTCAGTGGTTACTGAGCAAGATGGTCGCTACACACAACAGGCTTTAAATTCTTGAGGCTAATAATCTATACACACACACACACGCTTGTTCTAAACTAAACTGTCTTGCTGGCAGTGCTCATACACTAGGCAAATGACAGAAATGCTTGGCTAACAGAAATACAATCATTTTCGGTTGTCTAATGTTACCAGCTAACCATTACATGCTATAGTGGTGAGCACATGTGCCTCTTGCACTGGAGATCGTAACTCGATTTCTAGCTCTAAGGCCTAGAACGAATCAAACTAAGAAAGAAGGGTATGGTGACGCAGTGGTTAAACTGTTAGCCTTTCACTAAGGTAGACCAGGGTTTGATTTTAGGTTAATATACATGTCATAAACAAACAAACAAACAAAAAAGCAGAGATAATGTTTAAAACTGATTACACTTGTCTCTTTTCAAATTATTACTTAGATTACAAATACAAAGATGGACTGGGTTTGATATACAGTTAATGCTGCCTATCGCATACTAGCCTGTAAGAAAGCCAAACAAGCAAAAGGCGTAGGTGGAGCAGTGGTAAAATCGCTATGTGTAGAGAACTACCTAACGGTTTTATGAACTGGCAATGGTATGTCGCATAAACAGTGCAGGATACAATCCAGCAACCATAATTTTTATCTTGTGGAACAGAGAAAATATATATATAGAGAGAGATATAGAAAGCTTGTGTATGTATGGCTAGCATTGATTGTTTGACCAGAGAAAATACGATGAGGTAGGGTGGGGAGAGGGAGAATTAACACTTATATATGAATGAATGGTAAATAGTATTTTTGTTTTTTTCAATAGTTTTGTTTTTCAAATGCAGTGGTAGATAGCCGTTATTTTGTAAAACATTCTTACTTGCAGTAGTAATAAGCCTCTACGGTTCCGCTAACACACATAGACAGACTGTACTATTGCCATGGTCAAGCACTCACATTAAGATCATTTACAAAAACATAAAATGAAAAATAAAAAATCTTGTTTTGGAAATATCGTTTTTCAACAGACACAAAATAAATAAAAAATGTGTAAACAGCAAAATGGAAAATCCATATTTCCATATAGACAAAATTTAAAAACCTTAAACGAACATTTAAAAAATATATATATAAATGGGAAATTGACAAATGTATAAATATGAAAAAGGAAAATCCATGTTTCCATATCATGAAATTGAAAAAAAACATCAAACTGTCATTTTAAAAAATACAAATGGAAAATTGACAAATTGCAATGTGTGAAATGTGAAATTGAAGAAATGGCTATCATTATTTAAAAAATAAAAATAAAAACACAGTGCTTTATGGTTGAGGTGTGAATCAAACCCTCTCTACTTATTTTGGACCACCCGAGACTGAGTATACTTGTTTTAATCCTCATACCACTTTTAAAATTTTGTGTTAAAGCTAGGAATTGAACCCAAGAGCTTGTAGGGGGAGACCAAGGTTAGAATATGTAAAACAGATAGTCTTAATTGTAGGGTGTGGTAGCTATATAGAGATGAAACGATTAGCTCTGGACCGGGACATTGTGATCTGCAGCAAACCAGTCAAACGACTAAAGACTCAAACAACAACATGTAAGCTCACCAAAATAATGTTGTGTAACGGTAAATGTTAGTCAACGAACAGTAATGCATTACTAAAACCCATGACACGATACCTAAGAGCTTTTCTAAAGTTATTTTAAAATGCCTTTAACCCTATATTAAACACCCAGTTCACAATATTCATAACTGCAATGTTATGGTAAAACAAAACAAAATCTATATTTCAAAACAAGCAATTGGTTTAGTCAATGTATACTGGGAAAAGTTTTGTAAACACTCAAGTCCACAAGACTAATTAAATTAGTAACTGTCAGGTTGGCCGAGTGGTTAAGGTGTTTGACTTAAGATCAGATTTCCTGTACAAGGAAGCAAGGGTTCGAATCCCTTACCTGACATAACTATTGCCTTAACATGGCTTGTCCACACTGAATTATTATGATACTTGCTACACAAACCATAGATAGAGTGTATTGTTTAAGGCACTCTCTTTATGAACATAGTCAGAGACTGTTAATGGTTAACAATTGCATTAATAGTGGGACATGGGGATAGCAATTAAGAAAAACAGCCTATACCCATACAATATTTTTATTCATTTAGTTTTTTTTACAATAGTTACACACTGAATACAACTTTTTATCTTTTTAACATTGTTTGATATAGATTTTAAACACAACGCTTGTTGTAGATCCTTTTATAACATTCTCCAGGTAATCTTGTTCTTAAAAACTGGGGAAGCCGCAATGGTTTTATAGACATTAAACCCTCATCCTCTTCTTTTTCATTATCATTATAAATATTATCATCATAATTATTATAGTCATTGTCACCAAAATCATCATCATCATCGTCATCCTCAACATCACTAGAACTATCCAATTCATTTTTTTTCCTTTTCAAAAGGGACCTCTTGAAGAGTCTGTGTTGCTTTTGAGAGTGGTCAGGGTTTTTTGAACGTTGACAACTGTCCTAACATGACTTTTTGAGGAGATGATAATTGCTTTTCAACAAACAATGCACTATCTTGAGCAGCAATATCATTTTCTTGAACTTGCTTTTTAGCATTTTCATGATATTTTGTTGACAGCAACAGTGTTTTATCTGGTACACTACATTGATGATTACCCACACTTAAGACCTTACCATTCTTACTTTTTAGATGACCTAAACATTTTGTTGTCCTTTGTTTTGAGCACTGCCAAAATATGATTCCATTCACATTTTGCCGCTTATAGTTATAGGAGTAGCCATGATACAGTGCACGTGGTTTGCCTTTATTGGTTATAGTATATTCCATAGTAGTAACTGACTTGTAAAGTTGATCTACCTACTACAAAGGTCAGAACAATTCTGGTGAAAGTGTGATTTTGTGTTGACGTTTTATATAGGATGATGTTGGTGGCTTATGTTGGTGGCTTATGTTGATGGCTTATGCTGGTGGCTTATGTTGATGGCATATGTTGGTGGCTTATGTTGGCGGCTTATATTGGTGGCTTATATTGGTGGCTTATGTTGGTGGCTTATGTTGATGGCTTATGTTGGTGGCTTATATTGGTGGCGTATGTTGATGGCTTATGTTGGTGGCTTATGTTGGCGGCTTATGTTGGTGGCTCATATTGGTGGCTTATGTTAGTGGCTTATATTGGTGGCTTATATTGGTGGCTTATGTTGATGGCTTATGTTGGTGGCTTATGTTGGTGGCTTATGTTGATGGCATATGTTGGTGGCTTTCGTTGGTGGCTTATGTTAATGCCTTATGTTGGTAGCTTATTTTGATGTCAGTTTTTGTTATATAATGTATTTGTTCCATTCATTTATGACGTCATAGCCAGTCTTAAAGCAAGTCTATACTTGTCCGACATGTTGGATTTTTTTTCATGTGTGAAACTGTCAAGTACCAATGATCAAGTGAGCTTTTTTTTCTCTCTAATCCACAGTTCTGCCCCATATCATTGAGAATATTTATTGTAGTAGCCTATAAAGAAACAAAAAAAATCATGTCTAATACAGTTTAGCTATAAGTGACCAGAACCACTATATATAACATTTTATTCTAAGAGCTTTCCATAATGATAAGAAAAAAGAGCTTATCATAATGATGGATTGTGTAAGTAAACGTCTTTTGCTGCTTGATGACACTACTAAAGTGATACTCATACAACAGACAACAGCCTTTCAAGGCGTGTGCGTGCGGGGGAACATACGAGTACGTCAGCAAAACATGAACTCACTTGTCTACAATAAATATTCTCAATGATATGGGGCAGAACTGCGGATTAGAGAGAAAGGAGCTCACTTGATCATTGGTACTTGATAGTTTCACACATGAACAAAAAATCCAACATGTCGGACAAGTTTAGACTTGCTTTAAGGCTGGCTATGACGTCATAAATGAATGGAACAAATACATTATATAACAAAAACTGACATCAAAATAAGCTACCAACATAAGGCATTAACATAAGCCATCAACATAAGCCACCAACATAAGCCACCAACATAAGCCACCAACATAAGCCACCAACATAAGCCATCAACATAAGCCACCAACATAAGCCACCAACATAAGCCACCAACATAAGCCACCAACATAAGCCGCCAACATGAGCCGCCAACATGAGCCATCAATATGAGCCATCAACATAAGCCATCAACATAAACCACCAATATAAGCCACCAACATAAGCCATAAACATAAGCCACCAATATAAGCCACTTACATAAGCCACCAACATAAGCCGCCAACATAAGCCATCAACATAAGCCACCAGCATACGCCACCAACATGAGCCGCCAACATAAGCCACCAACATAAGCCATCAACATAAGCCACCAATATAAGCCACCAACATAAGCCATCAACACAAGCCATCAACACAAGCCACCAATATAAGCCATCAACATAAGCCGCCAACATAAGCCGCCAACATAAGCCATCAACATAAGCCACCAACATAAGCCACCAACATAAGCCACCAATGTAAGCCACCAACATAAGCCACCAACATAAGCCGCCAACATAACCCGCCAACATAAGCCATCAACACAAGCCACCAACATAAGCCACCAGCATAAGCCATCAACATAAGCCACCAACATAAGCCACCAACATCATCCTATATAAAACGTCAACACAAAATCACACTTTCACCAGAATTGTTCTGACCTTTGTAGTAGGTAGATCAACTTTACAAGTCAGTTACTACTATGGAATATACTATAACCAATAAAGGCAAACCACGTGCACTGTATCATGGCTACTCCTATAACTATAAGCGGCAAAATGTGAATGGAATCATATTTTGGCAGTGCTCAAAACAAAGGACAACAATATGTTAAGGTCATCTAAAAAGTAAGAATGGTATGGTCTTAAGTGTGGGTAATCATCAATGTAGTGTACCAGATAAAACACTGTTGATGTCAACACAATATCATGAAAATGCTAAAAAGCAAGTTCAAGAAAATGATATTGCTGCTCAAGATAGTGCATTGTTTGTTGAAAAGCAATTATCATCTCCTCAAAAAGTCATGTTAGGACAGTTGTCAACGTTCAAAAAACCCTTAACACTATCAAAAGCAACACAGACTCTTCAAGAGGTCCCTTTTGAAAAGGAAACAAGTAGTTCCGTGAAGAACTATACAGCCTATTTTCATATATCCTACTTAAGTTAATTGCCACTATTTAACAAACACAATTTCAGTTTGATTGCTGTAATAGATTCGTAGATATTGAGAACCGACTAAATATTTCGGATGGTCGCCATGTTGGATTTTATATATGTAGGTCCTAGAGTTATGTACTGTTACATGCAGATTATTGTGAACGTGTAGTATTCAAACTTCAATCGCATAATTAGGACACAAGAAAAAACAAGGAGATTTAAAAAAAATTCACAGCTGCCATCTTGAGGTTATGGAAACAATTGAAATAAATTAGATGCCAGTGGATTAACATTCGGATAAATATTTACTGTACCAAGTTTCACTGCACGCGGATGGTTAAATTGCGAGAAACGTCCACGTGAATATTAATAATTCGCGTCACCGCCATGTTGGATTTGTGATCACCAGGTTATTTAAAGTCCTATAGGTGAACTTAAGTTCATAGCCCCTATAAACATTAAAAAATGCAGTTTGATTGCTAAAATAGATTCGTAGATATTCAGTATCGTCTAAATATTTCGGATGGTCGCCATGTTGGATTGTTAAATGTATAGGCCATAGAGTCATGTACCATTAAAGGAAAATTATTGCGTAGGTTCATTATTCAAACTTTCACTTCGATCGCATGACTACATCACAAGAAATAAAAACTTAATTTTAAAATTCGCACTGCGGCCATCTTGAGGTTATGTAAACAATTTAACTAAATTAGATACCAGTGGATTACAATGTGTATAAATATTTCCTATACCAGGTTTCAGTGCGCTTGGAACATTAAATCGCGAGAAAGGTCTATTTAAAATGTTCAAATTCGCTTGGCCGCCATGTTCGTTTTGTAGTTAACCGGTTTTTGAAAATCTTATAGATGGACTTCCAGTAGTGCCCTTTATCTCAGTACAAAATTTTAGGGAGATACCGCTAATAGTTTCAGAGATATAGAATGCCGGTGAAATATTTCGCACATCCGCCATCTTGTGATTATGTAAACAATTGAACGAAGTTAGATGTCGGTGCATTACAATGTATATAAACATATACTGTACCAAGTTTCATTGCGTTTGGTTGGTCAAATCGCGAGAAACGTCTATTTAAAAGTCGCAAATTCGCTTGGTCGCCATGTTCGTTTTGTAGTTACCAGGTTTTCAAAAGTCACATAAGTGAACTTATAGTAGTTCCCTCTATCACCATAGAAAATGTCAGGGTAATATCCGTAATAGTTTCGGAGATATTGAATGCTGGTGAAATATTTCGCACAGCCGCCATGTTGGATTGGTGAGTCGTAACAAAATTTGAAGGGCACGGTCGAGGTCGCCGGGAATAGTGCTATGAACATTCCGAGTTTCATTGAAATCGCTCCTGCCGTTTAGATTTTATTAGGGGGGACACACACACACGAATCACACACACACACACGCACACACACACGGACAAAAGGTGATCTCATAAGCCTATTTTTTCAAAATTGAAAATAGGCTAATAAAAAGACACAAGTCTGACGGTTTTTCGATGTGGCGTATATTATGAGGTGAAAGGGGTGAAAAGTGGGGATTGAAAGATTCCTAACGGAGCGTGTCTCTCTTAAACGACATAGGCGAGGAGTTTGAAACTCAGCGGAAAAATATCAGCATAAAAATAAGTAAATATGTGTTTGACAGTTTTTTTTTTCATAAATCCAATTTAAGGGGCCCATGGGGAGGGCTGAAATTCTGGGGGGGTGGGGGACAGGAAAGAAAGTGTCCTAACTGATTGACTGACTCACTCACTCATCAAACTCAGGGGGAAAAACTGCTTTAAAGTAAATAAATAGCTGTTCGACAGTCTTTTTCATAAATCAAATTTAAGGGGGTTCATGGGGAGGGGTGAAATTCTGAAAAAAGAAAATTGAAAGAAAATGTCCTGACTAACTCACTCACTCACTCACTCACTCAGTCATCATCGCCCAGCCAAAATTATTGAAGTTAGAAACATGACAGTTTGGGGATCTGTTCATTGTATGTCAAAACCGTCTACTAAGGGAGGATTTTCGGATATTCAGGTTCTAAAGGGGTCTTAAGGGGGTTAAACCTGCATTTCATTAAATAACAATATCTCCCGATTGCTTTCATTAGGGGATGTGATACACGGCATATAAACTCATCATTAAAAATTAAGAAGACACGTTTCTGAGGGGTTTTCGATGTGGTGTGTATTATGAGGTGCAAGGGGTGAAAAGTAGGGATTGAAAGATTCCTAACGGAGCGTGTATCTCTTAAAGTACATAGGCGAGGAGTTTGAAACTCAGCGGAAAAAATCAGCATAAAAAATAAGTAAATATGTGTTTGACCGTTTTTTCATAAATCCAATTTAAGGGGCCCATGGGGAGGGGTGAAATTCTGGGGGGGGGGGGGGGAACAGGAAAGAAAGTGTCCTAACTGATTGACTGACTGACTCACCCATCAAACTCAGGGGGAAAAACTGCTTTAAAGTAAGTAAATAGTTATTCGACATTTTTTTTGATCAATCAAATTGAAGGGGTTCATCGGGAGGGGTGAAATTCTGAAGAAAAACAAATGAAAGAAAATGTCCTGACTCATTCACTCACTCATCATCGCCCAGCCAAAAATATTGAAGTTGGAAACATGGCATTTTGTGGATATGTTCGTTGTATGTCAAAACCGTACACTAAGGGAGGATTTTTGGATATTCAGGCTCTAAAGGGGTCTTAAGAGGGTTAAACCTGCATTTCATTGAATAACAATATCTCACGAGTGGTTTCATTTGTGGATGTGATACTCGGCATATAAACTAATCATTAAAAATAAGCAGACATGTGTCTATGGGTTTTTCGATGTGGTGTATATTATGAGGTGCAAGGGGTGAAAAGTGGGGGTTGAAGGATTCCTAACGGAGTGTGTAGGCCTATCTCTTAAACGACATAGGCGAGAAATTTGAAACTCAGCGAAAAAAAAAACAGCTAAATAAATAAGTAAATCGGTGTTCGACCGTTTTTTCATAAATTAATTTAAGGGGCCAATGGGGTGGGGTGAAATTCTGGGGGAAAAAGACAGCTTAAAAATAAGTTAATAGGTGTTCAAGAGTTTTTTCATCAATCAAATTTAAGGGGCCCATGGGGAGGGGTGAAATTCTGGTAAAAATAATTGAAAGAAAATGTCCTGTCTGACTCACTCACTCATCACGCCCAGCGAAAACTATTAAAGTTGGAAAAATGAAATTTTGGGAATATGTTCGCTGTATGTCGAAAACGTCAACTAAGGAATGATTTTTGTTTATTCGGGTTTTAAAGAGAAGTAAGGGGGTACACGTGCATTTCTTTCTCATGAGTTGTTTCTTTGGGGATGTGAGATTCGGTATATAAACTAATCATTAAAAATAATCAGACATATATCTAAGAGTTTATCGATGTGGTGTATATTATGAGGTGAAAGGGGTGAACATTGGGGGTTGAGGGATTCTTAACGGAGCGTGTATCTCTTAAACGACATAGGCGAGAAGTTTGAAATTCGGCGGGAAAAAACTGCTTAAAATACAAGTAAATAGGGGTTCAACCGTTTTTTATAAATCCAATTTAAGGGGCCCTTGGAGAGGGGTGAAATTCTGAGGGAAAAAGAAACAGGAAAGAAAGTGTCCTAACTGATTGACTCACTTACTCACTCATCAAACTCAGGGCGAAAACAGCTTTAAATAAGTAAATAGGTGTTCGACCGTTTTTTTCGTAAATTCAATTTAAGGGGCTCATGGGGAGGGGTGAAATTATCAAATATAAATGAAAGAAAATGTCCTGACTCACTCACACACTCATCATCGCCAAGCCAAAATTATTGAAGTTAGAAACATGAAATTTAAGGGATATGTTCGTTGTATGTCGAAAACGTCCACTAAGGAAAGAGTTTTGAATATTCAGGTTCTAAATAGGTGTTAAGGGGGTGAACGTGCATTTCATTGAATAACAATATCTCACGAGTGGTTTCATTTGGGGATGTGATACTTGGCATATGTACTAAACATTAAAAATAAGCTGACACATGTCTAATGGTTTTTCGATGTAGTGTATATTATGAGGTGAAAGGGATGAAAAGTGGGGGTTGAAAGATTCTTAACGGAGCGTGTATCTCTTAAACGACATAGGCGAGGAGTTTGAAACTCGGAGGAAATCAATCAGCTTAAAAATAAATAAATAAATAAATAAAATAAATAGGTGTTCGACCGTTTTTTCATAAATGCAATTTAAGGGGCCTATGGGGAGGGGTGACATTCTGGAAGAAAAACGTCCACTAAGGAAGGATTTTTGGATGTTCACTCTCATCGACCAACCCAAACTATTAATGTTAGCAGAATGATATTTTGGGGATATGTTTGTTGTGTGTCGAAAACGTCTACTAAGGAGGGATTTTTGGATATTCAGAATCTAAAGGGGTGTTAACGGGGTTAAACCTACATTTCATTGAATAACAATATGACACGACTATGACGCGAGCGAAGCGAGGCTAAAAATGAGATGGTGTGTGTCTGTGTAGGCCTATTACTCAATCACGCAAGTACCACTGGTCCGATTTACATGAATTTTACATGGAAGTAGCTTATTTACCTGGTTAACATATAGGTTACTTTTGATTTCAATACTTTGCACTATTTAAAGATGGCGACCATTTTAGTGACGTCACTACACCCTTAGGTTTAAAACTTTCATATTTCCATTTCAAATAAAAAGAGAACGCTAAGAAATAGCAAAGTTTTGATGGCATATACGAGGTTTAAAATTACATTTCCTATCCGAAAGGTATCTCCAACCGTTAGCGAGTAAAACCTAAATTTGTTCTATAAAACACGGTCAACGCCGAGCGGTGTAGTTGGACAAAATGTTCCATCCTTAATCTCCCTCTGCGCAGCACCTCGCCTATCCCCTGTTTTAACTGTCACCTTCACATTTTATTTTATTTATGACGCGTAGCGAAGCACGGGTACTTCAGCTAGTATATTATAATTGTGAAAATCTGTGTGTCCGTGTGTATGTGTTAGTTTGTTACCTCTTGCCACTAAAACGGCTGGACGAATTTGCATGAAATTTGAAATGGAGACAGCTTATACCATGGGATAACATATAGGCTGCCTTTCGTCCGGAAATAAAGAAAAGGAAGCTTGTAGTTTAACGTGACCGTTAATCTCGCGATCATAAGCTACGGAACCTCCGTTTTACGTGGAATCCGAACCACAGAACATGGCATTTTAGCGTCCGGAAATAAATCATTGTTCCCGTGGAACGGGCAACATAACTGAAAAGTCGCCAAAAATACTCAACCAGGACAAAATATCGAAGTTGTCGCATAAAGACCGGACAAAGCTCATTTTACTCCCCTCGATGCAAGAAACAATACTCATTGTGTCCCTACGGGACACCGAAAACTACATTTTAAAGCCCTAAAACCAACAGTTTCAAAGATATTCGCAGAAAACTATCTTCGCTCTGATTGATGAACTAATCGCAAGTCCGTTTCCAAGGCAACACTAATTCAAGGTATGACATCCGATTTTCTATATATCCCTGTAGGAGGCAATGCCAATCCATTTATTATCTTTTTCAAGATATATATAAACACAATAAGAACAGTGTAGCGTGCCTGCCTCTCGTCTGGAGGCCCCGGGTTCGATTCCCGGCTCCGTCAGAGATTTTAGACACTGGCGTGAGGGCTGCAACGGGCTGCACTAAGATTCGTGAGGACAATTGAGTAGCTGTGAGGCAGCGCCCCGGTCACGAAGAACAAGATTAACGGCTGAGGGGACACTATGCACTGACCACGCGTCACCACAATATCTGCAGGCCAAATGGCTGGGAAGCGGTCGCATGATAGGCCTAGGCCCTTCATGGGCTGTAGTGCCAGGGGTAAAACAAGTAGTTCCGTGAAGAACTATACAGCCTATTTTCATATATCATACTTATGGTAACTGCCACTTTCAGTTTGATTGCTGTAATAGATTCGTAGATATTGAGAACCGACTAAATATTTCGGATGGATCGCCATGTCGGATTTTACATATGTAGGTCCTAGAGTTATGTACTGCTACATGAAGATTATTGTGTACGTGTAGCATTCAAACTTCAATCGCATGATTAGGACACAAGACGTAACAAGGAGATTTTAAAATTTCGCACAGCTGCCATCTGATGGTTATGGAAACAATTGAAATAAATTAGATGCCAGTGGATTAACATTTGTATAAGGATTTAGTGTACCAAGTTTCACTGCACTCGGATGGTTAAATTGCGAGAAACGTCCATGTGAATATTTATAATTCGCGTCGCCGCCATGTTGGATTTGTGATCACCAGGTTATTTAACGTCCTATAGGTGAGCTTAAGTTCACAGCCCCTATGAACGTAAAAAAATTCAGTTTGATTGCTATAATAGATTCGTAGATATTCGATCGCATGATTAAGACACAAGAAATAAAAACTTAATTTTAGAATTCGCACAGCCGCCATCTTGAGGTTATGTAAACAATTGAACTAAATTAGATACCACTGCATTACAATGTGTATAAACATTTGCTGTACCAAATTTCATTGCGTTTGGAACATTAAATCGCGAGAAAGGTGTATTTAAACTGTTCAAATTCACTTGGCCGCCATATTCGTTTTGTAGTTAACCGTTTTTTGAAAGTCTTATAGATGAACTTCCAGTAGTGTTGTTTATCTCCGTACAAAATTTCAGGTTGATACCGCTAATAGTTTCAGAGATATAGAATGTCGGTGAAATATTTCGCACATCCGCCATCCTGTGGTTATGTAAACAATTGAACGAAGTTAGATGTCGGTGCATTGCAATGTGTATAAACATATACTGTACCAAGTTTTATTGCGTTTGGTTGGTTAAATCGCGAGAAACGTCTATATAAAAGTCGCACATTCGCGTGGCCGCCATGTTGGTTTTGTAGTTACCAGTTTTTCAAAGGTCACATAGGTGAACTTGCAGTAGTTCCCTTTATCACCGTAAAAAAATGCCTGGGTGATATCGGAAATAGTTTCGGAGATATTGAATGCTGATGAAATATTTCGCACAGACGCCATGTTGGATTGGTGAGCCATAACAAAATTTGAAGGGCTCGGTCGGGGTCGCCCGGAATAGTGCTATGAACTTACCGAGTTTCATTGAAATCGCTCCAGCGGTTTAGAATTTATTAGGGGGGACACACACACACCTCACACACACACACACGCACACACACGCGCACACACACACACACACACACACACACACACACGGACAAACGGTGATCTCATAAGCCTATTTTTTCAAAATTGAAAATAGGCTAAAAAATGAATTGGATAGTTCTAGTGATGTTGAGGATGACGATGATGATGATTTTGGTGACAATGACTATAATAATTATGATGATAATATTTATAATGATAATGAAAAAGAAGAGGATGAGGGTTTAATGTCTATAAAACCATTGCGGCTTCCCCAGTTTTTAAGAACAAGATTACCTGGAGAATGTTATAAAAGAATCTACAACAAGCGTTGTGTTTAAAATCTATATCAAACAATGATAAAAAGATAAAAAGTTGTATTCAGTGTGTAACTATTGTAAAAAAAACTAAATGAATAAAAATATTGTATGGGTATAGGCTGTTTTTCTTAATTGCTATCCCCATGTCCCACTATTAATGCAATTGTTAACCATTAACAGTCTCTGACTATGTTCATAAAGAGAGTGCCTTAAACAATACACTCTATCTATGGTTTGTGTAGCAAGTATCATAATAATTCAGTGTGGACAAGCCATGTTAAGGCAATAGTTATGTCAGGTAAGGGATTCGAACCCTTGCTTCCTTGTACAGGAAATCTGATCTTAAGTCAAACACCTTAACCACTCGGCCAACCTGACAGTTACTAATTTAATTAGTCTTGTGGACTTGAGTGTTTACAAAACTTTTCCCAGTATACATTGACTAAACCAATTGCTTGTTTTGAAATATAGATTTTGTTTTGTTTTACCATAACATTGCAGTTATGAATATTGTGAACTGGGTGTTTAATATAGGGTTAAAGGCATTTTAAAATAACTTTAGAAAAGCTCTTAGGTATCGTGTCATGGGTTTTAGTAATGCATTACTGTTCGTTGACTAACATTTACCGTTACACAACATTATTTTGGTGAGCTTACATGTTGTTGTTTGAGTCTTTAGTCTTTTGACTGGTTTGCTGCAGATCTCAATGCCCCGGTCCCGAGCTAATCGTTTCATCTCTATATAGCTACCACACCCTACAATTAAGACTATCTGTTTTACATATTCTAACCTTGGTCTCCCCCTACAAGCTCTTGGGTTCAATTCCTAGCTTTAACACAAAATTTTAAAAGTGGTATGAGGATTAAAACAAGTATACTCAGTCTCGGGTGGTCCAAAATAAGTAGAGAGGGTTTGATTCACACCTCAACCATAAGGCACTGTGTGTTTTTTTTTAAATAATGATAGCCATTTGTTCAATTTCGCATTTCACACATTGCAATTTGTCAATTTTCCATTTGTATTTTTTAAAATGACAGTTTGATGTTTTTTTTTCAATTTCATGATATGGAAACATGGATTTTCCTTTTTCATATTTATACATTTGTCAATTTCCCATTTATATATATATTTTTTAAATGTTCGTTTAAGGTTTTTAAATTTTGTCTATATGGAAATATGAATTTTCCATTTTGCTGTTTACACATTTTTTATTTATTTTGTGTCTGTTGAAAAACGACATTTCCAAAACAAGATTTTTTATTTTTCATTTTATGTTTTTGTAAATGATCTTAATGTGAGTGCTTGACCATGGCAATAATACAGTCTGTCTATGTTTGTTAGCGGAACCGTAGAGGCTTATTACTACTGCAAGTAAGAATGTCTTACAAAATAACGGCTATCTACCACTGCATTTGAAAAACAAAACTATTGAAAAAAAAAATACTATTTACCATTCATTCATATATAAGTGTTAATTCTCCCTCTCCCCACCCTACCTCATCGTATTTTCTCTGGTCAAACAATCAATGCTACCCATACATACACAAGCTTTCTATATCTCTCTCTCTCTATATATTTTCTCTGTTCCACAAGATAAAAATTATGGTTGCTGGATTGTATCCAGCGACATACCATTGCCAGTTCATAAAACCGTTAGGTAGTTCTCTACACATAGCGATTTTACCACTGCTCTACCTACGCCTTTTGCTTGTTTGACTTTCTTACAGGCTAGTATGCGATAGGCAGCATTAACTGTATATCAAACCCGGTCCATCTTTGTATTTGTAATCTAAGTAATAATTTGAAAAGAGACTAGTGTAATCAGTTTTAAACATTATCTCTGCTTTTTTGTTTGTTTGTTTATGACATGTATATTAACCTAAAATCAAACCCTAGTCTACCTTAGTGAAAGGCTAACAGTTTAACCACTGCGTCACCATACCCTTCTTTCTTAGTTTGATTCGTTCTAGGCCTTAGAGCTAGAAATCGAGTTAAGATCTCCAGTGCAAGAGGCACATGTGCTCACCACTATAGCATGTAATGGTTAGCTGGTAACATTAGACAACCGAAAATGATTGTATTTCTGTTAGCCAAGCATTTCTGTCATTTGCCTACTGTATGAGCACTGCCAGCAAGACAGTTTAGTTTAGAACAAGCGTGTGTGTGTGTGTACAGATTATTAGCCTCAAGTATTTAAAGCTTGTTGTGTGTAGCGACCATCTTGCTCAGTAACCACTGAGTAAGTTTTAACAGTCAACTCATAAAAACAGCATAGGATAGTTGTGTGTGTGTATGTGGTTCATGTACTTGGGAATATGCATTAGCACCATGCGCTAGCTTTACCTTACCCTCTAGAGGTAGAGCGTTATCCCTTTCTTTGGACATTGCCAATGACTGCATTCCCCCACAAGTTTTACACTTAAGCCCTTGGCTTGTTCTTGATTAGGTTTGGTTTGCTTTAGGCTTGGTTTGGTTCAGTTGGGTTTGATTCGACTTGGTTCAGTTTAGTTTAATGTAGTCACCATTTTTTTATTTTTAGCTACACTCTTTAACCAATTAATTAATGATAGTCTACTCTTAATTCTTGAATCGATAAATTGAATTTTGTGTACACCGTTTGTCAAGCCATGCCTACAACCTATACTCCCTATGTACTACAGTCAGATCTGAAAACAAGTTCCAATGGTCAAAGACGTGTCAGTCACCATACATGTAGCCTACAATAATTCTTTCTTTACCTAGCTAGGTTTCGTCACTCACAGTAAACATCTTACATTATGGGTTTGCAATATATTAAGAAAAGCAAAAGTCCATGATCTTGTTGTTTTGGGTCTTTTTTGGGGGAAATTCATAAGCCATAAAAAGAATGACATCGTGTCAAGTTCTGGGGGGGACCTTGTATGTCAAAATCCCATTATCAGTTTATAAAATCTCAAGGCCATGCCCTAGCAGTTTTGGATTATTTCAATCAATAAGTCCACCATAGGAAAGATCAGAAAAATAAATACCCTTAAAACAAGTCGTCACATGACCCTCTCCGAACAAAGCTTCGCAAAATATAAATTCATCCATTGAACATTGAACATGATCGGCAACATCATCCTCGCTTCCCCCTCCCACCATGGTTGCCATATCGTTTGACCTTCAAGTGTCCTCAGCATCTCTGTGCTTTATTCATTGCCCTGTTTTCAAGTCAAGTCAATGCATTCCAATAAGCTCAAATAACATCCACATCCTGTCAGTCTGCCCCAGCAAGTTTGTTTTCTATACTCACTTCAAGCAACATATAGCCAAGTTCTGTTTGTTCTATCTAAAGCCAACTTCATCTGATCAAGGAATTATCATTTGTCATGTCACTCATATTCGTTTACATGTTAAAGACCCCCTTGAGGGGGTTTAGGAATTAGGAATTCCATCATAGGAAAAATCGGAAAACGAACCCTCGACCCGCCGTCTCATCGAAATAGCGAATACTGTATTGGTATATCACCACTGTGGCCAGTAATAGCCTCGTTGAAACACGTGCCCAGTGGTATCGTCTCTTTCTATCTACAACCACTCTTCATGAACATTTTAGACAGATTTAAAAAAAAAGTTAAAACGTTTTCAACAAAAGTGTCGTTAGACCCTTTCGCATTTTTTTTAAACATAAATACTATATTCGAAGGGGGGGGGGGGGGGTCACCCCGAGTCCTACGACCCCTCGTATACGTCTCTGGCGTTATTGGTTTGTGAGATATAACAGAAAGTCTAAAATCACAGTTTTACACCAAAAAATTCTGTTTCCCTCATTCTCAAAAACTTTAACCTATTACCAAAATAAAGAGGGTTTCGAGACAAGCCATTTGACACGTCATTGGACCAAATCCGACCATGCATTCGTGCGATATCGGAAAAGTCTAAAATCATGGTTTTACCCCCAAGAAGCCTGTTTCCCTCATTCTCAAAACTTTAACCTATTAATAACATATAAAGGGCTTCGAGACGAGCGATTTGACACGTCACACGTCCAAATCCGACCTTGCGTTCGAGAGATATCGGCAAACTTGGTAGGAAAGTAGGCGACTATCTGGTTCTCTCCTCACCACCTAAACCTCTTCTTATAAATCGTTTTTTCAAAGAGCTCGCCCTCTTACAAAAATCCCAAGTGCGCATGCGTAAAAAACAAAAACGAAAATGTTGATTCATAGCGGCATCCAGCAAAGCGCATGCGCTATATGAGCAACAACGTTTAAGTTCATTTTAGCAGCGCACCTTATACATGTCGCAATTGAAAAGAGACTTTCACTAAAAAAAACACCCCCTAGTAGGGGTAGGTTTTATTTAGGGGTTGAAATGAGTGGTCCATTGGAAAGAGGGCGTCAACTCGAGTCCAACGACACCTCTTTTGTCAAAATCGGAACATGGGTTGGCCAGATATTAATGATTTAACATGGACGCCGCCCGAGCAACGCCGAGTGCGTTAGAACCCTCCCTTACTCCACTACTAGTATGCCTTCATTCGGAGGGGAAGTAAAGCCGGCGGTCCCATGTCATAGATTTATGGCATGTATAAGATCCTTTCACAGACTAAAACTTGTCTAAAGCTAAATTGTTAGGTTAGATTTCGTCAAAACGCTCTATCTAAGTTCCAACGTTCACCACTAGGTATCATTTATATCTAGTGGCGAAAGTTGGAACTACTTGAAATTGAACTGAACTTGTAGCTTACCCTTATAAGGGTGTCCCCTGGAAGCAGCTACAGACTCAGGCTAGCCGAACATGTCCTCGGACACTCCCGGCATTAAAAGCCATACTATTACGAATGCTAGACAGCTTCGTCGCCCCGCGCGTGACTCGGGCCGCCCCAGGCTATCCCTGACTGAGTGTTACCAGCGCCTTACGCAACGGGGCTGCAAGAACAAGGACATAGTCCAGAAGGTTCTCGGCCTGCCTAGTACTGGAAATCTCCAGAAAGTATGAACCCTGGTCTACTCTAGAAACATCCATTGAGTCACCAGCCCCGCTATATAAGAAGCGACCGGGCCAGCGAGGATGGACTGTGTTTTCTGAGCGAGTGTGTTTATACCAGTGCGACAGAGTATTGAGGCGAAGTGCCGCTCCGTGTGGATTGTGAAACCAAGTGAGTGTTTTTCCGGACAGCGAAGCAGTGTGACCCATACAGGGATCGTGTTTAAGACGAGCAATTAGTGTCGAGTGACAGGCTACCGCCAATAACTGTGGTTTGCGTATCGAGGAAGAGGTGCAAGTTATTTCTAGCGAGGACGGGCCTAATTACAAGAGAATTAGCTGCTTGAGAGCTGAAAAGGGGTGAGTGCTCTCCATAAGGGAGCAGACTTGAGGAAGACAGTTAGTTGTTTCTATTTGCTTATTGTGTGGTGTAACTTTCTAGACCTGCAATAAAGCTATATTTTTGAAGGGCCACTTGTGTTGTGCTTTTACCCACTCTAATCCAATTAACGAACGTGCCACTAGGGGTAGCACGTATCAATACGATAAATAAATAAATAAGCCATACGATAAATTAAATAACCACCTCGTGGTGTAGTGGCTAGCATTCTAGGCTCTGGTTTGATTCCCGGTTTCACCAAGATATTTAATTATTGTCTGACGGCTGGAACGGGACAAAAATGAGAAGAGGCGCGTTAGATTTCCACCTCAACCATCTTAGAAGTGGCATTCCGTGGTTTTCCACTTCTACTCCAGGCAAATGCCGGGATGGCTCCTAACTTAAGGCTATGACTGTCTCCTTCCCAATCCTCATCTGAGAGCCAAATTCACACTCTAATAGCCTACAACTATCACAATAACGCAAAATCAACCAAGAAATGAAAAGGCGAATTGTCCTCGCTAAACAGGCCTTCAGCAATAAGAGACAGCCTCCGACAGGCACATTTGCATTAAAACTAGAAAATCGTTTATCAAAACATTTGTCTGGAGTGTTTTGTTATACGGATGCGAAACTTGGTTTCTAAGGAAACAGGACATACAACGCCTGGAAGCATCGGAAATGTGGATGTGGAGAAGGATGCTGAAATTAAGCTGGACGGAGAAAAAAGACTAACGAATGGGTCCTCAAGGAAGTAGACGAAACACGAAAATTGATCGCTACTTTAGAAATGAGGAAAGAAAATATTGTTGGCCACACGGTACCTCATAATGAGTTCCTGACCACCATACTGGAAGGAATAGTTCTGGGGAAGAAAGGGAGAGGAAGACCGCGGAAGGCTCATCTGTATTCTGTGATGCATGGACTTCAATTTAAACAGTGTGCTGACTTAAAGCGTCAGCAAATGTGGTTGCAGCCATTAGATGGTGATGATGATGATGATGATAACACAGGTTATCAGACAAATTCCTCGGACACCCAAGTGCATCGGGCTACATACCCTTAAGTCAAGCTGTTCAGAGAACCACTGTGTTGCTATCACTGCAGTGATTTGACTGAGACGTGCAGTGTGTGGCTCACGTGGGGAAATGTCGGTCAGTAAAACAGCGCTGACCTCAGAGGTTAAGTGTTGGCAAGTCATCATCCAATTATCATGTGCCGGGTGAATCATATACGACGTCATCTTGTTTATAAAATAGCCAGTGAGACCACATTAATACTTCCTAGTGAAGTTTGGTTGGTTGGTTGCTCAGCTTAGGGGGCTCCGACAACGCGGTCTTGTAGCCCCATGTACTTTGGGGGTGTATAGAATCTGTCTGATAACCGGTGTTAATTGTGATGACTGTATTAGTGTCTGTTTCTTTAATTCAAGTAAGGACTGCAGACTTTCAATTTTTCAAATAGTTCTTACTTTTGCCGCAAACGCCACCGTCAACGACTACTAGTTCAGAACTTAGCTGTTAGACGCCACTGCAGTCGGTTCTTGGCAACGAACGTAGGAACCTAAGAGTGTTGTTTTCTTTCTTAATCTATCCAATTTAGCTTCACACAGGTGTAATTAGTGGAAGGTTCTTTAACATGCCATAAATCCATGACATCGGACCGCCGCGCCGGCTGTACTTCCCCTCTGAAGGAAAGCATACTGATGGATTTTAACGCTCTTATAAAATCTGACGACTTCTGCCGGGTTTGAACCGCGATCTTGGGCATAGAAGCTGAGCATGCTACCAACTACGCCACCGAGGCCGCCCAGTGAAGTTATTATCCCTTATAAAGTCGCGCATCCTATCTAACGTAAGTAGTCGCGTTAACAACCGGCCCGCTCAATATTTCATTAGCTATCTATAAGTGTGCACTCCAGGAAAGGTTTCTGGCTACAAATTATTTATGTAACACAAAAGGGTGAGGGACCTAACAGGAACCCTTAAATCCCACAGTAACCCAATTGCATAATCTGTATACTTATGACTAGAGCTCGGTTTTTAGGTGCTAAAAATCGGGAAAATATTTATTTTTTATGTCTCTAAAATACCTGAAATCTGTGACAAAAATAAAGATATTTAATTATAATTTAGTTTATTAATGTGAATATAAACAATATGCAGCACTCAGGAATGCAATTTATGCTATGTCTCACTGACTGCTGAAGCATTACAATACACAACGAGATACATCGTCAGGTTGTCCATCACAAATGGCAAACGGTTATCGCGAAACACTTCTTCTGAAGGTGCGAAACTGCGACAATATGTTTCTTGCCCTTGAGGTGTTGTGTAACTTGAGATCGCTGTTCAGCCTTGATTGTTTGGCTGAACAGAATGCCCCCATCAGAAGTAAAATTATCTTTCAATTCTGCAACAGACGATAACTTGTACTTGTTTTTCCTTTTTTTTTTTTATCGTAGAACTGCCGTACACTTCACAGTGCCAGAAATGAACTGAATGTGAGTGACACTGGTTCCTGGTAGCTGGGGGGAGGGAGAGGTCTAGCACGTGCTGCAATATGGCTACGGACAAGAAAAGTCCCGGCTTCCACAGTGAGTGGTACGGGGCGATAAGTTAAGAATAAATCATTTGCAAGCTGACATGTGCTCTGCATGAAGATTAGATAGCTCATAGGTTTTTCCCCGCTGAAGTAAAACAGAAAAAAATGCAATAAACTGAAAGATCTAGCATACTGATTTTTTTAAACATCTAAATATTATGTCTTTTTATATGCAAATAAGTGAAAAGCAGGTATTTATGTATTTATAGAAAAAATGCTCAAAATATGTACTTACATAAAAAATATTTATTTACCTAAATATCCGTGCCCTACTTATCACACCGCAATGCCGGGTGTGAGAATAGCTCGCGAGGTTACACGAGGAGACAGTGTTATCTGGTATCGCTGTCTATTCTAATACAGTTCACGCCACGGTTTTGGCCGGGGGTTCATGATTACAGTATTATATTCCTTTCCGTCTTTGATTGGCATTGCAAGGCATGCCGGGAATAGCTAGTAATATATACATTACAATAATGAAAAAATCCACAGCCTGCTTCCAGTCGACTGACCGTTTCAGGTAATGGAATGAATGAAGCTCCCATCTAGCGGCGAGGATATGAACTGTGCCGGCTGCCGAAGCCTGTCGCACTTCCCTGGGGAAATGATTAAATGAAAGACACATGAAATGAAATGATAGTGGAGAGTGTTGCTGGAATTAAATTTGTGACAGGGAAAACCGGAGTACCCGGAGAAAAAGAAAAACCTGTCTGCCTCCGGCGTGCTGCCGCCTAAGCCATGGAGGCTCGGCATTACAATAATATTATTGGTTTTCTTAAGTGAATATCTTGATTTCCAGAATGACAACCCCATTTCTATATCAAAATATCAATCACAGGCCTACAATTTGGTTTGGAGTGAAAACATTAACCACATTGGATAATGTGCTACGTATTAACTCAGGTTCCTTCTAATCTAACTTACATGGTGTCAAATGACAGCGTTGTTTGTTTCCTCTAATTTGACTTAAAGATAGTATAATTTTTTTCATTTTATACTACACTAGCAACCCGCCCGGCTTCACCCGGTATCTTTAACGGTTCACCCAGCGTAAGATTAAAAGGTGCACGGACAGCAGGTCCCAAACTCAATTCAGAAAAGCCGAGTTGAACAGCGAAACTCCAAACACATATACTCTTCTCTGAAGTCTTAACTCTACACCACTCCACAGTTTGCTGCTGGCCGAAGCTCGGGCGATAGGCTCGCTCGCTAGCTCGTAAATTCGCTCTGAAGCAAGTAATTTAAATTTCCACTGAATGGAGATTGTTGGAAGAAATGAAAACATAAAAACACTTATAATGGGCGATGTATTGTAGATAGACATATGCTCTCGCGGACTTTTTTGTAGAACTTTTCATGCTGAACAATTCTTACACTCATAGTAGCCTATATAGATATTTTTAACAGTTTACCCAGGGTAAGCTTTAAAGGTGCACGGACGGCAGGCAGTTCTTCGACTGGATTCACTGAAATCATTACTGCTCGGCTTCCTTTGGTCATAAATGAATCCCCCCAGGGGCTCACATCTATTGGGACGTGGGTTGGTGACCACGGGACCCCAGCCGAATCCGGCATTGCTTCCACTTACTTGTGCCGGACTACTCTCCGTCTTCTTTCCTGTCGACATCCCTTGGTCAACTCTTGTTCTTTTCCGACCCCGACGGTATTAGGGTATCCGAGGCCTAGGGAGTCTTTCACTTTCCCGCCTTAATTGGCCCTTGTCTCATCTTTCCTGATCCCTCCTTCTTCGAGGGGTGGGACCTCTTGTTTTCTTTTCATTATATATCCTTTTCTCTCCTGAAGATTCCCGCACTGTTTTTGTTTATTGGCTCCCCGTGTATCTAAATTCCCTTTAGCAATTTTATGCATCTACACTCCATTTTGTAGGTATTTTCAATCTACGTTGCATTTTGTAAGTCTTTTCGAACTAAATTGCATTTTGCGAGTATTTTCAACATCAAATTGCATTTTGTAAGGATTGTCCATCCAAGTGACTAGTTTGTGTCTACCATACATTGTGTGCGTCGTTTCAGTCTGAGCTCCATTTTGTAAGTATTTTCAGTCTCACTTAATTTTCATTCTGGTTTCCGTTTCATTGTCATTTTCGCTATCACCCAGACCATAAGGGGCCGATAACCTAGATGTTAGGCCCCTTAAAACAATAATATGACCCCGTTGTAGGTGGTCAAACACATGTTTCATTAAATAACACCAGTAATTGCATTACAATTTGGTATCTCGTATAATTCCCTGCATCTTCATACAGTCCATACGTGAGGTTCGTCCTCTGTGATTAGTACGAGCTCTTGTCTCTTCTAATAAATAACTGCATATCCTCACAATAATTAAGCGCCAGAATGAAGAATAACTTAATGGAGGAAATGACGTGAAGCTGAACATTACGTTAGTGCTATTACTATTCTACCTATTTACATAGGGTTAGGAGTATCGTGGCGATGTGACGACACTCCGTGTTCGCTGTCAGCTACCAAATTGATGCTATTTATATGAAACCGCTCATACTAATATCTCAAGTGTGCTATCAAAGGTACTCAGGGTCATAACAGGCTAACTGACTTGGATCACTAGATACAACCAAATAAAATCGCGCGGGGCGACGGCTTAGGAGTTAATAAATTTTAATGCTTTGTCTGTCATTATTTAGAGAAAAAAAAGACATTTTATGTTTCCTACGCGTTTCATGTCAAAACAATGTAGAGAGTTGCATTGGTTGGTTGGTTCCTCAGTATAGGAGCTGCGACAACGCGGTCATGTAGCCCCGTGTACTTTGGGTGTGTGTAGAATCTGTCTGATAACCGGTGTTAATTGTGATGGCTGTATTACTGTGTGTTATTAATTCAAGTAAGGACTGTAGACATTGAATTTTCAATTAGTTCCTACTTTTGCTACCAAACGCCACCGTCAACGTCCAACTAGGTCTCAACTTTGTTACTAGATGCCACCGCAGTCGCATCCTGGCGACGAACGTAGGAACCTAAGATCGTTTTCAAATTTAACCTATAATTTAGCTTCACACAAGTGTAATTAGTGTAAGGTTCTTTATCATGCCATAAATCTACGGCATGGGACCGCCGGCTTTACTTCCCCTCCGAAGGAAGACATACTGAGGGATTTTTAACGCTCTTAAAAATCTAACGACTTCGGTCGGGTTTGAACCCGTGACCTTGGGCATAGAAAGAGTTGCATTGGTTCAATTCCTATTTGTATTTATGAACGCGCGTTGCAGGCAATCGGCTGCTTATGCTTTGTTTTTACGTCCTAGGCTACAGTGGCAAGGGGAGCTTTAGAGGGGACTTATTGTGGTTTTTCGACTTCATTTTCGTAACAATTCGTTGAGTATGACAAAACTTGTTTGAAGTGAATTTGTATGCATTTTAGGCATTTTAATGTCGCAAAGCCTCTAAAGCAGTGGTTCCCAACCTTTGTTATCTGACGCCCCCCCCCCCCCCCCCCACCCACCCCCCACCCCACCTCTCATCACTTCTATAACCTCTTCGATTGACGCGGAGGATATAGACCTAACCTAATAACACTACAGTACATAATGGTATAACATACTAACTTCATTTTAGCACAATACAAAGAACAAACTTTTACAACAAATCCTTAAATTAGTCAACAAATGTCAGTGAGAGGGTTGACACTGTTTTCTCTTGGTAAGATTCGGTATGTTTGGTTTGATATTTGACAGAGCACAGCGGAGATCACTTGCAACATCAAGCCGACAGCGCTGCTTTGTTTCTATGACACTCAGCGTTGAAAATCCTGACTCGCATAAATATATCTTTGAAAATGTAAGTTCAAACTGATCAAAGCTTCAAAGAAATCAAAAGGTTATGCCAACGAGACGATAAAATTGGCATGATTTTGCTCCTTACAACACAGCAAATTCCTTATTTCACCTCCAACCTCGCGGCTCCACAGACAGTTGGCAATTACCAGTGCTTTTGAACGATTGACTTGGTGCGACAATCACTTGGAGAGATTCGAAAAATGTTTATTTTACTAAATTGTAATATTCGGGTTTTTTAAAATATCGGAAATCACTTCACGCCCCCCTTGATAAAGCCCTACGCCCCCTAGGGGGGCGCGCCCCCCAGGTTGGGAACCTGTGCTCTAAAGGATCAACAACCACATATTTCGGAGAAATTACTTCAACCAGCACAGAAGCACAGAGTAATAGATGTGGGGCTGATGACCTACATGTTTGAAGCTCCTAAATGTAGCAATAACAACTGGTATCTGCCGGAACGGTTCAGTGCTCATTACCTCACCGACCTGCAGTGTACAAGTAGGTAATATTCCCGGAATCCTGGAAGTAGGTGAGTCAGTGGGATAAATCCCTTTAACAGCGTGTGACTGGTGACCCCGCCTACATTCCTGTACCGGGACAAGCCATGACGTCAACTGGAAGCTGCATGAGTCACGGAGCAGGTGGTCATGGTACTACTGTATACGCTACATCGCGTGGGAGTTCATTCAACCCATCTTAGCTCACGTTTACGAATAAAAATACTGTATTTCTCTGGAGACTGCCTTTTAATCTTCCTCCTGCAGCCGCTAAAGACACGTCAGTTCAACACGTGGCACAGTGTTTATCCAATACAAGCCGTTGTTTGAGTCGTAAGTCTTTAGACAGGTTTGATGCAGATCCCCCGTTCTAAGCTAACCGCTTCATCTCTACATAGCTACCATGCCTTAGGCCGGTATTACACTATCAAAGACATTTGTCAAAGATCTTTGATAAAAGATATTTTATAAAAGATATGACAGTGTAATGGGGAAATCTTTTATAAAAGGTGGTTTTATAAAATTTCTTTTATAAAATGTATGAGCATCATGCTATCTTTGATAAAAGATTCAAACCAAAATGGCGGATCATAACAGCTTCAATAACAACAAGGATGCTCATATCAGAGTGTGAAATGCTACATAATGTGTTACATAATGTGTTACATAATGAATGGTATGCAATGTAAAACATAAATAACAGATATAAACTGTAGGTAAGCATGGCCGAGACTATATCCGCTGCACACAAAAGGACGCGCATTTCAGGATATAAAGAGGAATTAAATAGTTAAATAGGCTGAAATAAGCCGGGAATAGTACGGTAGTGCATTTTATGTTATAATATTTGTATTATCATTTTTCAATTACACTTATGGTATTACAAAACGAGTGTAAATAAGCACGTTATCCTTACCGGTACGTAATGCATCTAACCAATCATGACATGACTGTGTCTAGTTAGTGGAATGAGTAGAGCGCTCTACTCTGGTTCGAGGGGACCTGGGATCGAATCCCACTTAAGGCGTAAGGCGTATGTTTGAATTTTCTTTGCTGGGCAGTGGTTTTTTCGAACGTCACCGTCATTCATTTCATCATAATTATTAATAATTAAATATTCATGTAATTTTTCAAGTGCTCGTACTGCAGCTCTTTCACGTGGGCGACCCGTGGTTTAACCCAGGGGTCCTCACTAGGATTTCTTAGAGAGCCAAATAGTTCGTATCAAATTTTCCTCAGGGCCGCAAGTACAAACTGTAGAATTTAGGTTATTACAAAATATATTTTTCTTATTGCAATACTACACTATGAAGTGGCGTTAAATAACTTACAAACTATATGATTATAACATAAGTTTATTACAACAATAAAATGAACTGTTTTCCATATTAAAAAAAAAGCAGAATAATGTCTTTTACTTGACTCAGAAATACTTGAATTTGTTAATTCTTTGAAGTCGATGGGCGAAATCTTTCACAGCTCTCTAATATGGCATCTTCTGTATGTTAGCAGGTTGGGAAGAAATTTAAATTCTCAAAATGTTGTAAACGTTTTCACTCGTTAACCTGGATCTGTACTTGTTTTTTATGCACTTCAGCTTACTGAATGTAGATTCACAAACATATGTAGATGCAAAATAATTAAGTAGAGAAAAACAACGACTGATTTTCAATACACGTAATAAATAAACATAACACATATTACAAAATATTGTTTAATTTTTTCATAAAATATTATTTTCATAATTCTTAAATTTATGTTTTATTCCTATCCCTAACCATCTTGAGGGCCGCAAAAATTCGTTCCCAGGGCCGCGTAGTGAGGATCGCTGGTTTAACCCATAGACGTTCACTTTATCTTTCCGTGTCTTTTATATACCGGTATTGCCACTACCGCAATACAGTTAAGTGAACAAGGAACTGTCTGTCATCCATTTTGCTGAACTAGGATAACATATTTGATGTAGTGTAATGGTGTGGTTATTGCTTTGTATACCTTTTATAAAAGTTCAGTTTTATAAAATATTTGATAATATTTCTTTGACAAATATCTTTGATAGTGTAATACCGGCCTCACATCCGAAGCAGTTCTTGTCCTCGACCATCCAGTGGCTACTGTTGGTCTCCGTACCTGGTATACCGCAAGTACACCCTTCCTCTTGACTCACCCCCTTGCAACCAGTGTTGTACCGATAGAAGCCATTTTTCAGTGTTGCCTAATTCTAATAACGAGAGCTTTTCAGTCGGTCAACATGAATTGTGCCCAATTACATTAGGCCTTCCTTTCTCCTGAATTTCCACTTTCTGAGGGAATCCAATTAAATTAACCCTTTATAGAGCAAAAGACTGGGGGTATATAATATTTGTTTTTTCTGCACATTTGTAATTGGGGGTGATAGATGAGTAGGAATATGGAACAATTTTATGGGTGTGGATTTTATTTTATGAAATATGGGGTGGGAAATTATTATCCCACTGCCCACACCCGACAATATGTTTTCATAAATGCCACGGTGGGTGAGTGGATAGCGTGTCGGTCTACTAACCCGAAGATTGCAGGTTTGCTCCTGGCCGTGGTAAGTGTTTTTTTTTTGAAAGGTGGCAAAAATACGACACGCATGTCATACGATGTTGGCATGTCAAAGAACCCATTTGAATTCAGTAGGCCGTGTTCATAATGGCAAAATTAATCTCCGGAGTTTCCGCCAACACAAAGTTCCTCATTTCTCTACTAGAAAGCGCTATAGTGTTCAAGGAGTTGAGATATCTAACCTCCTTGACTTTGATAGTGATTCAAGGAACAACGAAATTCGACAAGCAAGCTACCCTCTGGGTGTCAAATTACAAAGCTTGCACCCGGCATCGAGGCCACACGATATTATTATTATTATTATTATAAATGAGCAATGGGGTAATACTCTCCCACCTCCATATTATGATGATACTGTGTTTATCACTCAATAATGAGGTTTATTTAACAAGATATAATATATATAAAAACACCCTTCAAGCTCAATAATTTAAAATAAAAACGTAACTCACACGCAAAACAAGGTCAGTGACCTATATCATCTTTGCCGAAAACTGCACAAAAATATAAAAGTGATTTTGGAATGTTAAAAGTTAGTATATTCGAATATAATTCTTCAAAATAGTATTTACTAAAAACACAGAAAATTGATTTACAAATCTTCTATTCTATGTCAAACACCCTGAGCAGGGTACTTATTTCCATTCTAGCTGAAATATATTTACTCAAGTGACCAAAACCATTATTAACATTGTATTTCAGCTATATACCAGCGTTTACAAATCTCTTATCTTCAATAAAAACACCTTCTTCAGTAAAACAATGCATTTCCTTCACTCAACACAACCGAACTGGCGAGCACGTGCACTGTGGAGACCACTGGGATATATGCTTCCCACCTTTGGTTTCTGATGACTGTATACATCAAATTAATGGGTTTTCAATATTTCTGTGCATCTAGCTTGTGAATGCATGTGGAACTGCTTGAAATGAAAGGGGTGGGAAGATTCTCTCCCTAACACCGTTCTATAAATACATGGTGGGAAGGACTCACTGTCTGTATTTTATTTTATCCTTGCCATTATCATTTTCACTCCAGGCAGTGAGGTGCCATATCATTCTTTTTTCATTAGGGTTCGATAACCTAGATGTTAGGCGTATCAAAACAAGAATTATTTATCATCATCATAAATACGAGAGGTGTTCAAATGAAAAGGTACGAAACGATACTGTGGATACAATTTATTCGTGATACAAAAGTAATCACCACAGGTGTCCCATTGCTTTACTAGCCGCAGGATGCCCTGTTCCCAGAAGTCTTGTGGTTGTGACAGGAGCCAATCCTGTACGGTGTCCTTTAGTTCGTCGTCCGATTGGAAACGATGCACGACCCATTACCAGTGACGTGTATTGTGCGACACTCCGTAGCCTACACAAGTCCATCGAGAAAAAACGGCCTGACTGCTCACGAAGGGAATGATTCTGCTCCATGATAACGCTCGCCCACACGTCTCTAACGTCACACAAAGTGTATTGGCCACGTTCAAGTGGGAGCAACTTGAGCATCCGCCCTACAGCCTTGACTTCTCATCCTGTGACTTACATCTGTTTGGTCCGTTGAAAATATATCTCAAGGGACCTTTAGAACAGAAGTCTCAATAAATAACTCTAAGGCGTCCTTAAGAAAAACCTAGATCCTGATGCTAAACATATTGCGCGCCACAGCCCGGGTGAGAACAGTTCAATGGCCTTGGAAATTAACTCTGATTGTTATTGAGTGTTCGCAGTTACACACCATCCTGACTATGGTAACGGTAATGTAATTTGCTATGGATAAAATCGCATCTCACGACGAATTTCTCCCGATACCGTATCATAATTTGGTATCGTCATGTTTTAATGTTGTATTATAACGGATCACAAGATACTGAAGTGAAGGAACTTTGGCATTTTAGAACACAGAAGTGGGAAAACACTTGTAGAATGGTTTAGGTGGGAATCAAAGCCATCTCTTCTCAGTTTTGCCTCACGAGGCTGAGTGTATTCCGTTACAGCCTTCAGACCAGAGTTACGTTTCTTGTCAGAGCCGGTAATAGAAAAGGGACCTCCGGGGTGACAGTCAGGTATGCTATTCACTACACCACGAGATGGGCCACGCCTGGGGTGTACAGTCTAATTCTATTATTCTTTTGTATACTAATATTAATAGTTTCTTCACTTTCACACCGCAGACACTTTCCAATTGTTTATATTAAAGATCATATTTAATTTAAACCTACGATATCTTGTCACTCATAAGCTTCCTGGCTGAGGCACTTTATGGGTTAGGTGAATAACGTGTATTATTTTGAACGCGAGTGTGCCTATTGACGAGGGAATTCGGTTTCTTAGGCTTACTGTCTTAAAATTACGTTTACCTTTTTCAAAATTCGGTGCTCAATCTTTGACAACTTCACTGAAAAACAGATGAGTGATCATTTTTTCTCAAAACACACCTCTACCAAAGAATATAAAATATAATGCTATATTGGTAAACAAGGCACGAATTATAACTTCCTATTTAGAAGACACAAAGATAAATGTAATATGGAGCATGCTTAGTTAACACCAAACTGCAACAGCAACGAAATAGTTCAAGCAAAGTGGCACTATAATGTGGGCGTAGCCGCATTAAAAATGGAGAGAACTTCGCTTTACCTATTGACCAAATACTCGGAAACTATTAGAGATATTGCAAAAATATTTCACCAATGAAAATAGGGAAGTTCATTGTACACGTCATAAATTATTATTAGTGATTTAAGGAGCGCTTATGACCAGTGCTTCTGCGATGCTTTCCTTGATCTCCAATATCTCCTCAGTCCAGCCCCTTCCTCTCCTGTGTGACGGGTGGTGGGGGTCGAGAATTATCACTATCACAACATTTGGAACGGTCAAGAATATCACAGTCTACAATCCCAGCGTTATTCAAGTCTTGTTTCACTTCACAAGCTGCCATTAATCATGTTGAAGATCTTCTTGGTGATTCTATCGTTCCCCATCCGGAAGAGGTGCCCGTAGAATTTCAGTCGTCTCCTTCGCAATAACAAAAATATTAAATTTTACATTCAATGGTGTGATGCTTAGGGACCGGATTCTTAGGTTTTCAAAATTGGCATCTTTGGTTTTCAAAAGTGACATCTTAGGTTTTCAAAAGTGGCATCTTAGGTTTTCAAAAGTGGCATCTTAGGTTTTCAAAAGTGGTATGTTAGGTTTTCAAGAGTGGCATCTTAGGTTTTCAAAAGTGGCATCTTAGGTTTTCAAAAGTGGCATCTTAGGTTTTCAAAAGTGGCATCTTAGGTTTTGAAAAGTGGCATCTTATGTTTTCAAAATTGGCATCTTTGGTTTTCAAAAGTGACATCTTAGGTTTTCAAAAGTGGCATCTTAGGTTTTGAAAAGTGGCATCTTAGGTTTTCAAAATTGGCATCTTTGGTTTTCAAAAGTGACATCTTAGGTTTTCAAAATTGGCATCTTAGGTTTTCAAAAGTGACATCATAGGTTTTCAAAAGTGGCATCTTAGGTTTTCAAAAGTGGCATCTTAGGTTTTCAAAAGTGGTATGTTAGGTTTTCCAGAGTGGCATCTTAGGTTTTGAAAAGTGGCATCTTAGGTTTTCAAAATTGGCATCTTAGGTTTTCAAAAGTGACATTTTAGGTTTTGAAAAGTGGCATCTTTGGTTTTCAAAATTGGCATCTTAGGTTTTCAAAAGTGACATCTTAGGTTTTCAAAAGTGGCATCTTAGGTTTTCAAAATTGGCATCTTAGGTTTTCAAAAGTGACATCATAGGTTTTCAAAATTGGCATCTTAGGTTTTCAAAAGTGGCATCTTAGGTTTTTAAAAGTGGCATGTTAGGTTTTCAAAAGTGGCATCTTAGGTTTTCAAAAGTGGCATCTTAGGTTTTCAAAAGTGGCATGTTAGGTTTTCAAAAGTGGCATGTTAGGTTTTCAAAAGTGGCATCATAGGTTTTCAAAATTGGCATCTTAGGTTTTCAAAAGTGGCATCTTAGGTTTTTAAAAGTGGCATGTTAGGTTTTCAAAATTGGCATCTTAGGTTTCCAAAAGTGGCATCTTAGGTTTTCAAAATTGGCATCTTAGGTTTTCAAAAGTGGCATCTTAGGTTTTCAAAATTGGCATCTTAGGTTTTCAAAAGTGGCATCTTAGGTTTTCAAACGTGGCATCTTAGGTTTTCAAACGTGGCATCTTAGGTTTTCAAAAGTGGCATGTTAGGTTTTCAAAATTGGCATCTTAGGTTTTGAAAAGTGGCATCTTAGGTTTTCAAAATTGTCATCTTTGGTTTTCAAATGTGACATCTTAGGTTTTCAAAAGTGGCATCTTAGGTTTTCAAAAGTGGCATCTTAGGTTTTCAAAAGTGGCATGTTAGGTTTTCAAAATTGGCATCTTAGGTTTTCAAAAGTGGCATCTTAGGTTTTCAAACGTGGCATCTTAGGTTTTCAAAAGTGGCATGTTAGGTTTTCAAAATTGGCATCTTAGGTTTGGAAAAGTGGCATCTTAGGTTTTCAAAATTGGCATCTTTGGTTTTCAAAAGTGACATCTTAGGTTTTCAAAATTGGCATCTTAGGTTTCCAAAAGTGGCATGTTAGGTTTTCAAAATTGGCATCTTAGGTTTTCAAAAGTGGCATCTTAGGTTTTCAAAATTGGCATCTTAGGTTTTCAAAAGTGGCATCTTAGGTTTTCAAACGTGGCATCTTAGGTTTTCAAACGTGGCATCTTAGGTTTTCAAAAGTGGCATGTTAGGTTTTCAAAATTGGCATCTTAGGTTTTGAAAAGTGGCATCTTAGGTTTTCAAAATTGTCATCTTTGGTTTTCAAAAGTGACATCTTAGGTTTTCAAAAGTGGCATCTTAGGTTTTCAAAAGTGGCATCTTAGGTTTTCAAAAGTGGCATGTTAGGTTTTCAAAATTGGCATCTTAGGTTTTCAAACGTGGCATCTTAGGTTTTCAAAAGTGGCATGTTAGGTTTTCAAAATTGGCATCTTAGGTTTGGAAAAGTGGCATCTTAGGTTTTCAAAATTGGCATCTTTGGTTTTCAAAAGTGACATCTTAGGTTTTCAAAATTGGCATCTTAGGTTTCCAAAAGTGGCATCTTAGGTTTTCAAAATTGGCATGTTAAGTTTTCAAAATTGGCATCTTAGGTTTTCAAAAGTGGCATGTTAAGTTTTCAAAATTGGCATCTTAGGTTTTAAAAAGTGACATCTTAGGTTTTCAAAAGTGGCATCTTAGGTTTTCAAAAGTGGCATCTTAGGTTTTCAAAAGTGACATCTTAGGTTTTCAAAAGTGGCATCTTAGGTTTTCAAAAGTGGTATGTTAGGTTTTCAAAATTGGCATCTTAGGTTTTGAAAATTGGCATCTTAGGTTTTGAAAAGTGGCATCTTAGGTTTTCAAATACATTTGTTCAAAGGTTTTAATAGGTAGAATAGGATTTTAAATAGTTTTTTGTGTTTAAAGTGTAGCAAAAGTTGACATAAACTGCACATTAATGACTAATTGTTAGTAGAAAATATGATTATAACGAGAGTGTAAATATTTTACACAATGATACGTCTTTCGTCAAATTATCACCGAGAACTTCACACTTTTAGGCAATATTTGCTTTCCATAAATATGTTAATTATTCAAATTCAATAAAAACAAGGATGTCAGAGGTGATTTTCACATTCTAGCCCGTTTAATTAACTTTGTTTATTTAGAATATGGGGAACTTGAAAACAATAAGAGATTTATCCACACTTTCCTGTCGGTAAGAATATGATAAGATAATTATCACGCCAGGAGGCAGTTCAACACGCTACGACGGGGAAAGGAGCGTCTTGCAGTACGCATGCGCTGCCCGCCTATTCCAAACCTAAATATATCGGCTGGCAGTCAGTTGCTGCTACTTCCTGCATGATAATTTGTTATCGGGCTGCACGTGTGTGTGTATTGTTACCTTCCTTCCTACTGTCGATATTCTTACAAGCCTTTGTGTTTGCTTTTAACAGTGTGGCAGTATCAAGTGGGCCTACAGTAATGGAAACAGTGACCAACTTAATGTTTTTTGAATGCGTGATACGCAATGAGCGGGAAGACAACTGCAGATCAAACCCGACTGCCATCTCCTGGCGAGATATCAGTATGTAGCCGCACTTTTCTAGATTACAGTAAATGACCAAGTATCTCTTTAAAAATATGGACCAAAGATTCAAATACACTACAATAAATGGAACAAAACTGCCATAAGTATTTATAGGTAGTCCTAATCGCATATCATTTAGTTTTTTTAAGTACTACAGAATTCTTGAATATATTTTTGTGCCTAAGAAGTAAGGAAAAAATAGGTAGAAACCTAAGAATCCGGAATGCGTATACATTAACTATTTTGACAATGGTAATTAGATATTATCCGTATTTTCAATTCTAAGAATCCGGTCCTTAGCCCTTCAACGAGTACACATCTTTGCGTTTAAATAGCATTGACGTCTTTTGCTGGTACAGTACGTAAAAAGGAATAGCGTCGTTCTGGAACGTAGTTACCGAGATTCGCGTAGCTCCCGTTTTTGGATATCTAGCTTGATTCTAATATGTTATTATGTCCTCAATGAATTAGTGAAAACACATGGTTAAGCGCCGTGTGTGTATTGGTGTGTTCAGTAGGTTGTGGGAAGGGGTATTAGCTGTCGGGCGGGGTTCGTATTACTGGCGGGACGCACACGTGTCTGTAATAGATTCTTAGTTTTTTTTAAATTTTTATTTGAATTTGAATTTATTACTTCTCTTATACAGGCCACTGAGGCTACAAAGCCTCTTTATGCAGCTCTCTTTTTGCAGCTACTTTTTCAGAAAGAAAAAAAAACTTAACCTATACACTGAGTTGACAATAAAAGTTCTTGTTATTACATCTGTTCACTCTGATCAATATAATTGTATATCTGATAGATTACCATGAAGGGAGTGTTTTATCGCTCTGATGGGAAGTCCTGAATACTGGTGCAATTTATATTTATTCCAGAGAATACTAGCTGGAATACGGAATGAATCTTTGCATCTTTTGGTTCTATGATGAGGTATCTTGTGCAGTGTGTCTATTCGCACATATTGCATATTGAGATATTAAGAGCCGTCTAAATATTTCGCATGGCCGCCATGTCGGATTGTTATACATGTAGGCCATAGAGTTATGTACTATTAGATGGCGATTATTGCCTTGGTTCATTATTCAAACTTTGTCTTCGATCGCACGATTAGGACACAATTTAATTATAAAATTTTGCACAGCCACCATCTTGAAGTTATGTAAACAATTGAACGAAATTAGATGTCGGGGCATTACAATGTGTATAAACATTTCCTATACCAAGTTTCACTGCGTTCGGATTGTTAAATCGCAAGAATAGCCTATTTAAATGTTTCAACTTCGCATGGCTGCCATGTTCGTTCTGTACTTAACAGGTTTTTCAAGGTCACATAGGTGAACTTCTAGTAGTGCCCTTTATCGCTGCACAAAATTTCAGGGTGATATCAGTAATGGTTTCGGAGACATAGAATGTCGGTGAAATATTTCGCACAGCCGCCATGATGGATTGGTAAGTTCTGAAACGTTGTATTTTGGGGTATTTTGAGCCTAAAACATGTTTTTTGGTATGTATTAAAGAGAATGGCTTTTCACCGATGTCTCAGTCTCACTCATGGCTGTGATTATATGGAAGCTACTGAGGTATGGGTGGTGCTTAGTAATGGCATTCGGGGCACAGTCAGTGCCTGTGAATGCTGTGAAAGGTTCAACTCATAGGGTTAGGTCTACTGTTCTGACTCAGTGAGGAAAGCAATGACAAACTACCTCACTCCTCTTTTTGCCTAGAACACCTCAAAATAGCGCTGCCTTGGGTTTTTGTGGGTATCTACTCACATAACGTAACGGCGGTACTTTTTGAGGATCCAACCAGCCTTTGGGCTGACTACCTAACAGACAGACATTAAAGAGAACTGTCCATAACTTTAAAAAGAAAGTTTTTTTTACTGATGTTGGTCCTGATTTGGTCTATACTCTTACTCCTTAAAAGTTGTGAAATTGTGACGTTCCAGAACTCCTTAAAGGGCTAGTGATGACATACGGTGTATCAATTCTCCACTACTCCATCACGTGCTTGGCACACTAATCATCGTGTTGTAATTCGCGATAAATAGCACAAACAATTGTTCTGTTGCCAATGTTCCCAATGCCACACTAAATTATAGAGCAGTTGGTTCATAATTGACGATATGAACCTGATGAACTGTGTTTACTATGATCATAGCTATCATTTGAATGTACGTAGTATACTTTCAGAGAGAAAATAATTGAGTGTCGTCGCGTCACAGAGTTATTAGAGCAACACGCAAATTGGCTGTTTATGCAGTAAATTATACCATGCAGCAATTACACGTGTACAGTTTACTGTGTCTTTAGCCTATTTTCATTTTATAAAAAAAATAGGCTTATGAGATCAACTTTTGTCCGTGTGTCTGTGTGTGTGTGTGCGTGTGTGTGTGTGTCCCTAATAACTTCTAAACGGCTGGAGCGATTTCAATGAAACTCGGTAAGATCATAGCACCATTCTGGCCGACTCCGACCGTGCCCTTCAAATTTTATTGTGTCTCACCAATCCAACATGGCGGCTGTACGAAATATTTCACCAGCATTTAGTATCTCCGAAACTATTACAGATATCACCCTGAAATTGTGTACGGTGATAAAGGGCACTACTAGAAGTTCACCTATGAGACTTTCAAAAACCTGGTAACTACAAAACCAACATGGTGGCCAAGCGAAGTTGAGACTTTTAAATTGACTTTTCTCGCGATTTAACGAGCCAAACGTAATGAAACTTGGTACAGCAAATGTTTATACACATTGTTATGCACTGGCGTCTAATTTAGTTCAATTCTTTACATAACATCAAAATGGCGGCTGTGCGAAATATTCCACTGGCATTCTATATCACCGAAACTGTTACAGATATCACCCTGAAATTTTGTACGGTGATAAAGGGCCTTGGTACAACTTTATCTATGTAACTTTAATAAACCTGTAAAGTAAAAAAGAACATGGCGGCCAAGCGAATTTGAAACATTTTAATAGACTTTTCTCGTGATTTAATGCACTGTAATGCACTGGCATCTAATTTAGTTCAATTGTTTACACAACCTCAAGATGGCGGCTGTGCGAAATTTTAACATAAAGTTTTTATTTCTTGTGTCGCAATCATGCGATCGAAGTGAAAGTTTGAATAATGAACCTACGCAATAATTTTCCTTTAATGGTTCATAACTCTGTGGCCTATACATATAACAATCCAAAATGGCATGCATCCGAAATATTTAGACGGTTCTTAATATCTACGAATCTTTTACAGCAATCAAACTGAATTTTTTAATGTTCATAGAGGCTATGAACATAAGTTCACCTATAGGACTTTCAGTAACCTGGTGAGCACAAATCCAACATGGCGGCGACGCAAAATATACATATTTAAATGGACGTTTCTCGCGATTTAACCATCCGAGTGCAGTGAAACTTTGCACGTTAAATACTTATACAAATGTTAATCCACTGGCATCTAACTTATTTCAATTGTTTTCATAAGCACAAGATGGCAGCTGTGCGGAATTTTAAAATCTCGTTTTTACTTCTTGTGTTCTAATCATGCGATTGAAATTTGAATACCACACGTACACAATAATCTTCATGTAATAGTACATAAATAAAAATCCAACCTGCTAACCATCTGAAATATTTAGACGGTTCTCAATATCGACGAATCTATCTCAACAAACAACAACAAACAACCCCTGGCACTATCCAGCCCATGACGGGCTAAGGCCGACCAAGCGACCGCTGCCCAGCCATTTGGCCTGCAGATATTGGGGTGACGCGTGATCAGCGCGTCGGGTCCCCTCGGCCGTTAATCTTGGTATTCGTGATCGGGGCGCAGTCTCACTGTCAGACAGCTACTCAATTGTCCTCACGAGGCTGAGTGCACCCCGTTCCAACCCTCACGTCAGTTTTAAAATCCCTGACGGAGCCGGGGATCGAACCCGGGGCCTCCGGGTGAGAGGCAGGCGCCCTACCCCAACACCACGGGGCCGGCTTCTATCTCAACATTTAAACTGAAATTTTGTATGTTGATAGAGGCAATTAACATGAGTAGGATAATGAAAATAGGCTGAATAGTTCTTCACGGAACTACTTGTTATCTTTTCATTTTACATTTTGTCTCGTGGGGGAATTAATTTTCCTTGCGCTTAATTGGCCAATATGACGTAGTGTCAGTGCAGAATCAGGCAAATTGTTGCCCTGACAGGGGAAAGGAATATAATTAATATTACTACTCTTCAGTCGGTCAACACAATTACTGGGACACAAAGGAAGCAATGGAGATGCACCTTGCTAAAATAAACAACCCCAATAATTTAAACGAACACACGTTCATCGAGAATCCACCCATCTTTACACTACTAGAAAACAACCCCCGTTGGAAACGAGAAACAACATAACGTTGCATTCAAGTTAGATAAGGGAGCAACTTAGGGAGACATGTTTCTGGATCAGGATGCACTTAGTACCATATCCTGAACTAGCAGTAGTGCCCGGCTTCGCCCGGCGGATTTATTTGTTTTATGGATGATAATGAATACTACTACAAAAATGAGCGCTCAAGAATAAGGATCGGAAAGCACCAACGCTTATTGTAGCTGATAACCTCAGTATGCTGCACCAATACCATCGCACAGTGGGTCAAAATCGAAATCTAGGGGGACAAAATTATTTTTACTTTTTAATCATGAAAGCAGCGTATATAATTTGTTTACTTCATAATAAACATCAGTTAAGACCTTTTTTAAGCTACGTCTACACATGCAAGAAATTGTCTATGACTAGGAGTTGGATAGAGCATTCAGTTATCTCTTCAGAACAATTTTCTACCCCTAATTTACTTTTAACAAAATAACTAAGTTCCACTTTTGACATAATCGTCGAACCCAGTGCTTCAAACTGTTGTAAACGTGTGAGAACTGGTTGCGTGGCATCTTCTAAAACGTAAAATAACTAAGTTGCAAAAAGATGCAAAAAATCTTATAACAGGCGTAAACTACAAGACTTTTGCCCGAGTGCACCAACCTCGGTAAAGAGAATACCGCGGTAAACTTCCTAGTTTACCGGGGTAAAGTCGTATTTCTGTTGCACCAAGCTCGGTTTCGAGTTTTACCGCGGTAAAATGTTTACTGCCCGTGAGGGAGCGGTTATCTAAGAAAACCGTGGTAAAGTTTTCTTCATTTGTATTCTGTGGTAAAGATTCCAAAATGGAGCTTAACAACTACAGGTTATATCTCCAGTGTCTTAATCGATTTGAAAGGAATGAAGGGAGGTTTATAGAAGAGAGGCGAGATTTATTCGAAGAACTGAGCGATGCTTCATTCCAGAGAATATTTCGATTACGGAAGGAGACAGTAGTAAGTTATATTTTGGACATAATTGGTGAACAATTGAAATTCTCTACTGGGAGAAACTATCCGAAATCGCCTAGAAATCGTCTTCGTATAGCACTCCGGTTCTATGCAACTGGGACATTTCAGGGAGTGATCGGTGACGTGTGTGATGTTGACAGAACAACAGCATGCCGCATAATACACAAGGTTTCTAATGTAGTTGCCTCGTTACCGCCACAGTTTATTAAACTACCACTTACCCAATGGGAACAAAGATAGGTTATGGAAGACTTCCACAGAATAGCTGGGTTCCCAGGTGTATTGGGTGCGCTGGACTGCACTCATGTGAGAATACAGTCTTCCCGAGGTGAAAATGGGGAGGTATTTAAAAACAGGAAAGGCCATTTCTCTCTAAACATGCAAACTGTGAGCGATTCGAACCTCATGATAAGAGATATAGTAGCAAGATGGCCAGGTTCGACTCACGATAGCACCATATTTCACGAATATCGGCTGAGAGCGCGTCTAGGCGAAAACCTTTGGTTTGGATGAAAGTATTGGTCTGGAAACAATAATGTTGGCACTCTGAAAAATTTCAGTAACACCCTCTAGCGATAATATATATATACATATATACATATATATATTAGTAACATTGGCCATTTCTATAGAAAATTTTTCGGATTTCAATGGCAGCGGGCAACGTATACTACTAGAGTTCCCGAAATTTTCATGAGGGCTGAAATTGGGAGATCTAGGACGTTTCATCATTTTATTTTCCATTGTTTTGCACAGCTGATTACTCGCGTTGAGACAAAATGTAAACAGTATGGGAGACAAGTGACTGTCGAAACGATCACTGCCGTCTGGATAAACTGAAGACAAGTGACTATCGAAATTAACGAATTTCTTCCGAGGGGAATAATAGCGAGAAAAGCAAGCGTCAAGAAACCGCGGTAACGAAACCGAGCGATAGTAATGGTGCACTGCTTTTACGACAATACCACGGTAAAAGTTTTACCACGGTTTCGTATACACTGATGAATACCGAGGTTGGTGCACTCGGGCATTTATCTACATTTTAACATTAAGTAGAAAATGACGCAGAGTGACGCGACATACTAAAAATCTAAGTGAAAATATAATTTTAAAATAGTTCAATATTATATAATGCAAATATAGCTAAAATTACGTAACAATTACGCCCATTAATAACTGAAACACGTTACAAAGTTCATACCTTCAGCTGCATGTTCCATCGTAAAGCATCACACTAACCACAAAGACAACCAAACCACAGCCCATACATTCATCCTCCAATTCAGACTGCTTGAACAGTGGTGACAGATTTACACTAAGATGCGTTTATATCCCAGTATATGAGAATGATGTAGAAGTAATACATTTTGATTGTCTAATTATGAAAATAAATAATTTTGTCCTCCTACATTTCGATTTTGGCCCACTGTGCATCGCCCTTATACAGAGGCATACTATTGTCATGATGATAACTGTTTTAAGGGGCCTAAGAAATCTTTTTGCACTAATTACTCCCCGTGACTGCAATTTATAAGCAGCTCGCAATTCTACACCAGAACACTGGTAGGGGCGACGTGATGTAGCACGCATTACATGGCAACAATAGACTTCGGTATTATTGAAGCTGCCCGGGAGCGCTTGTTCTTCCGACTCACTGAACAAAAATCAATCTTTATGGTTACCTTATAGTTGTAGCCTAATGCTACATAGCCTAAACTATTCCTCTTGAATCTGGGTAACATATACAAAAATAATTTTTCGAATCCGACTGGTTGTTCCAGAGATTAGCGCGTTTAAACACGCAAAGAAAGAAACTCTTCAGCTTTATTATATTAGTATAGATAAACCAAGGTCGGCATTAACGGCAGTATTAAAGGTTCCGCGACATTTTCAGTAGACCAAGTAGCGCTTATAAGGGCCCTTTATCTTATCCTTGGCAAGAATGAAAACCGGCTCTTACTAACAGAAGGACTACAGAATACAGTTACATACACCATATTAGGATGCTCTGGACATGGCAAGCAACATATGTCACATTGCAGTTAGGAATACGAGGGGAACGCCAAGGAAGATGAGAGATAATGAGACAAGACAGGAAATAACTTCCAGTTCAGTTCAAGCAGCGGTGTCGGCAGCACGGGAACTGACCACACCCCGCTCAAACAGCTAAGTGCACAATCCACAATAACCTGACCATTTAATAACAATCACACTAAGCACTCGCTTCGCTCGAAGCCCCAGGACTCTTTCAACAGACTCCATTACCCATTAACTTAGGCTTCCCGTGCATTCTGCTGCATGACGTCACGCACTCGCCGTCTCCGTATCGCATAACGCCAGACCCCAGGAGTAAACTCAGACTCGGTGCATATGCACTGAACAACATGATGACGTCATACACGCCGTAACCGTAACGCATAACGATGAAGTCGACAAGATCATTTGAAATGATAAAATCACATATCTTGACTAATTGTGGTAGTTTAATTACTACAGCAACTAAATGAGTCTACTTGATCATATTGTAAACTAGCAGTAGTACCCGGCTTCGCCCGGTGGAATGATGATAATATCTCAAAGTCTCCTTAGAAATATAATGGACTTAAAATCTAGGTCATTTGCCCCCAAAGTTAATGAGGGCGTAATATCTAGGTCATTTGCCCTTTTGATAAGGATGATAATGAAAACTACTGTTGAATTGACTCGTCAAACTTACAAACTACCGTAATAGAAATACTTATTTCAAAATTCACAGGCGAGGAAGACTTATTGTGTGTGGTGATTAATGGTGTAATGGGCGTAACATCTAGGTCTTTTGCCCTTATGATGAGGATGATAAGGGAAACTACTGCCGGTATTGAATTGACACTTCAATTTATAATGTAGACAATGTACTGTAATAAAAATAAATGATTAAAAATCACAGTCGAGAAAGACTTTATGCGGCGGTGATTAGTAGTATGATGCGCGTAACATCTAGATCATTTGCACTTATGATGATAATAATAAGGTAATGAAAAAATGACTGCTAAACGAACATGGTGACATTTTAACCCTGTCAGTGCCACACGCTGATCAGATCGGCTCTCGCTGCTCGCGCCAAAAGTGCCAAAGTCGATTCAGTCGGCGCGCTGTTTATCTTATATTTGTAGATTTCTGTAGACATATATGTCCGTGATTATTTCATTCTGTTGGAAAGGTGAGGTTCCAAGATTGCCTGTGCGGTGTTTACTTTTTTCCTTCAAAGTCCGTTACGCGATAGGTTTGAGTTTGTATTCAAGCCCTTCCTTTGCTCTCTCCTAATCACGCGCGTTCCCGCCAAAATTGCGGTGCAATTGTTTTCTTTTTGTTGAAGTTTTCTGCCTACAGATGTATCTAAGAACTTTATACAGCAGGAAACGTAGTGTTTCTTCGAATATGACACTTAGGTGTACTTAATTTAGGCTCAAAACTGATTCTTTACAACAAAAATTGAAAAATTGAACAATTATCAGAATAAACTCAATTAAAAAGTTTTGATGCCATATTTGCTTTTAAGAACATAATGTATGAAAGAATGAGGTATTGGTTTGAGATGTGGTATTCATGATTTTTTTTTCGAATAGTCTGCATGACCATTGAAAATGGCTTGGCATTCTTGGCAAGTATTTCAGGAAATCGCTTGGCCCTAAGAGGGTTGAAACTGATCTAGGCTAGGTAATTCAGATGTCTAGCTTCGATGTCTTCCAGAGTCTCAACCTTATTTTCTGGCTTAGGCCTGTACTCGATGCGTCTAATGAAAGAGCTTATGGCGTACTGCTCGGCAAATAATATGGGTCCAAGCTGCACGAACCTGAGATGATCGCAGATGATGACGAAATATGATGACACACGTTCGGGGTTCCCCGTCCTATTTAGATTGGCCGGGGAATCACTCACTCTTTCGCAACACAACAGTGGCTTGAGCAACGGCCCTGTGTTGGCATCAGCAAAGACAGCAGATAACACGGCTGGCTCTGGAAAGTCCTCTCATGTCACCTCGCGATGAATCAGCAAGCTATTCTCACAACTTCCCCCCCCCCCCCAGAGTCTCACAACTTGTGGGACGTGGGTTGGCGACCATGGGACCCCAGCTGAGACTGGCATCGCTTCTACTTCCTGGTGCCAGGCTCCTTTCAGTTCTCTTTCCTGTCGGCCTCCCTTGGTCAACTCTTGTTTTCTTCCGACCCCGACTGTGTTAGGGTATCCGAGGGTCAGAGAGTCTTTCAATTTCCCGCCTTAATTGGCCGTTGTCTCATCTTTCCTGATGCCCTCATTCTTCGAGGGGCCTGCCTTCTTTTCCTTTTCATAATATCTCCTGTCTTCTACTCAAGATCCTCAGGCAGGGTGTGTGTAGCCCCACCACTTCTGGTACACCCTCAACGGCTCATGGCTGGTGAGTTAGGAAGCTGGCAACCCCGAGGGATTCCTGAGCTAAATGCAGGGAATGGAGTGGTATGTCAGCAATTTCAAGTGGACAGTGTTACTCATCGGGTTCCAAAGGGTAAGTATGTAAAATTTGGTTCAGATCGGTGAAACCGTGTAGATTTGTGCCAAAGGGCCTAAATGCAGGGAATAGATTGGTCTGTCCGAAATGTCATGTCTACAGTGCTACTCGTCGGGTTCCAAAGGGTAAGTATAAACAATTTGGTTCAGATCAGTTAAACGGTGTAGATTTGTCTCAAAGGACCTAAATGCAGGGAAAGGGGTGGTCTGTCCGAAATTTAAAGAGGACAGTGATACTCGTTGGGTTCCAAAGAGTATGTATACAAATTTTGGTCCAGATTGGTGAAACGATGTAGATTTGTGCCAAACGGCCTAAATGCAGGGGATGGAGTGGCCTCTCCGTAATTTCAAGCAGACAGTGTTAATCGCAGTGTTCCAAAGGCTAAATATACAAATTTTGGTTGAGATCGGTGAAACGGTGTAGATTTGTGCAAAAGGGCCTAAATGCAGGAAATGGGGTGGTCTGTCTGAAATTTAAAATTGACAGGGTTACCCGCAGGGTTCCAAAGGGTAAGTATACAAATTTTGGTTCAGATCGGTGAAAGGGTGTATATTTGTATGCATAACAGACAGACAGACAGACAGACAGACAAACTTTGTGCTTTATATATATAGATATCATAGCCCATACTTGTAGACATAGCTTTAATAGCCTAAGTGTAATGGATCTGATGATGATCGCTTGACGATCGGAACTGGTCATCCAAGTGTATTGATTAATCGCATGTACATTTTTTCAAGATTAGGGAACCACCCATTACAATAGAGTACAATCGTGTTGACCAACTGAAAAACACTAAATTTCGATTATTGGGACGTGCAAATAATAACCCGAAAGAAATTACACGTGATTAATGGTTTGGGCTACAGAAGGGGGAGGAAGCTAATGGATGACATGTTTTGCTCAACTTAAGTGTAGTCCAAAACATAAATAGGCCTACCTAGGTATAATCACTTGTCTTTTTCACATGTCCCAGTAATTGGGATTACATTGTGTTGACCGACTGAAAAGTATAGCTTCGAAGATATGTATGTTAATCAGGTAAATGGATATACCAAATGAACTGACCATTACAACATCCCCCCGTGAAGGATGGTCTATTCTAGGATTGTTGTTTAGTAACAGAGACATTTCAACTAAATACACTTAGGTCCTTATAAAAGGGGTTGGATTCCCGACACACTGCACTGGAACAAAATTATAGTGAATGTTTTGGAAGGCTTTGTCAGCATTTTAAGCCACCATTTGTATTATTGATAATCTTTAGACCTAGTCTGGTGCATTGTAATTAGCTCTCCAGAATGTATGACCCTTGTAGTGATGCACAAATTGTGAGCCAGTGTCGTAAGGGTACGCATTGAGACCATTATTTCAATGTCTGCCAAGACTATTGTGATGGTTGGAATCGGCTCGAGGATCACTGAGGGGAGGTGAGCATCCGCATAGAGAGATATGTGCATTTATTTGCATGCTTCTTTGTTTGCTTGCTTGCTTAGGTATTTGTTTGCATGTTTGTTTGCGATTTAATTTGTTTCTTTGTTTACTCGCTTGCATTTATTTATTTATTTATTTGTTAGTTTGCTTGTTTGAATTTATTTATTCATTTATTTATTGGTCGATTTAATTATTTATTTATTATATATTTTTTGAGCACTGTAATGGCATGTAATGTAATTTAATGTATTTATTTGTTTTTATTGGTTTATTAATTAATTAATTATTTAACTAATTAATTAATGACTAGGGGGCGGATTTCTAAGAGAAGTCATATTTTTTTCCTTAACATATCTTATAGTCTTGTATTTTCAACACGTTTGCAAGCATGATAATCAAAATTAAACAGGTTTTATTGGGCATATAAATGCATATTTAGGCTTTCTTAAGTTTTATGGCATATTTTGAACAAAATATCATTATAAACGGCATATTTTGGTAATTTTCATTTGAATTTCGTTTTATAAAAATCAGAATAAGCTCTAGAAATTATTGTTCAGGATAGACTGGATTATACTACTCAAGAACCATTCTAAAGTAGTGTATGGAATGTTTCTAACAAGTAGGAGCTATTGTTTGCTAGCTGGGTCAATTCCTGGAAACCGGGCTATTGTTTACAGGGAGGCAGAGGTAATTCCGCAGTTTTTTGTCACCGTTCTTATCTGTCTCCTTCGCCCTTCCCTCTTCCACCTTCAACACACTGAATGATCTTGATCACTCATTTGGGAGCTTCAGTCATTCAGTTCCTTTCAATATGCCTAAAACGAAAGTCTCAATTTGTGGGAAGTTGCGAAGTTTTGTTCACGAGTTAGGTGAAAACATATTCAGTACGGATGGAGTGATAAAAGTGTTTTTATGTAACGTAGATGCTATTCATTAAGTCATATTTTGAATTTTATTGGTCATATTTTTATGTTTTAGGTCATAGATGCATACATATTTCATACATTTTTAGGTTAGAGAAATCCGCCCCCTATTATCTTATTTATTATTATTTATTGAATCGAATAGCACTATTACTATTACTCTATTACACTATTACTCTAGTAGTAATATTGGGAGTAGTTATTCATTCTCACAATTGAATCGGTCATTGTTAGAAGGCACTAAGTCATTTTTGTAAGAATTGAGATAATTGACAAAACACTGTTTCTCTCACTTAATTGTAAAGCATAGTTGCTGTCACGTGTAAGTATCATTGGCCGCAATAATACTGTTCTAGAGAGGTCTATTTGAATGGATTTATCCTTTGAAAAAAAGGGAGTAAATTGAAAAAGAAATTTATGACTTAGTTCCCTTTAACAATGAATCAGATCTTTAAAAAGTAGATAGTTCACTTTTATGACAAATATACAGATCTATAGATTCCAGTATAGCATATTTGTAAATTTTCAATGCTAGCAATACGGTAGTGGGCAAATAGAAGCAAAAAAGTCTGGAACTAAGTCATTCTCTTTAACACTGAACGTTAAATTCAGCTAGTAGTGATACAGCACACTGATCGGGCAGACTTAGTTCCTTTTAACATAGCTAGATGCGTCGACATTCATACTATACAAATCCATAGAAATCGCAATTTTGACAAGGATTGACTTAGTGCCTTCTTATAATGACCGATTCAATTATTATAGATGTTTCGCTCCTTGGAACAACAACTACCATAATTCTCTCTGAAGGATCGTGCCTCAGAGCGCTTGACTGCCGCTACACCGCTCAGAGAAACTAGTTTATGTCGTACCAGTAAAAAAGCCTGCTAGAGAAACACAGTAGGGCAGTATTCAATGAAGTTGTTCATCTCCAGCTCGTTATGCTGTCATTGTAGCAGCTAATTAGGAGACCAGCGCCATTTAACTGTCAACTAGAAAGTGGGACGGCTCTCTCCAACCATCGCAGGAAAAACAAACAAATGGTACAACTGTCGAGGACATTTCATGTCAGCTATATTTTGATATACGGGCTCAGGTCATTTTGTTGGACACATAAAGATCTCGTGGTAAACCATGATTTTAATCTACTGTATATGAGTGAAATTGGAGCTCTGTCGGTTCTATCTCTGAAGTTAAAGATTACAGCGTTTTTGTTCTATTTATTTATGTATCTATTATTATTTCCGATTCAGGAGAGCGTGAGAACTTGAGCCAATCACAGCTTCACTTCCTTTTCCTCTCTTCTTTTCTTCCCATAACCTCTTCATTAGTTCACTGTGCCTTTTCTTCCTTTCCTCTGTCCATTTTTAGCCTACTTTTCACATTTTGCAAAAATGAGGAAAAAGTAGACTTATGAGATCGGGCAAATGTGTGTCTGTCTGTCTGTCTGTCTGTCAGTCTGTCTGTCTGTCTGTCTGTCTGTCCTTCTGTCTGTCTGTCTGTCTGGCTGTGTGTGTGTCCCCCCCCTATCAACTCCTAAACGGCTGCAGAAATCGAAACAAAATTTGGTAGGAGTAAAGATCTATACCTGAATATCTCACGGCCATATTTGAAAATGATGTCAGTGCTACCAACTGCTAAAAAATCGCAATTGAAATTTGAGCTCCATGTTGGATATCTTGGAAAGTATGAATGGGAGCTATTTCAAAATTGGCACACGTACAGATCATAATATTTCAGTTTAATTTCCAGGAGGCCAAATATGGCAGTGTTGCCAAAATGATTATAAGCCTCCTGATAGGTCCAATTTTTAAATGCATATAACTTCTACACTATCAAGCGGAATTCAACCAAATTTCGTATGTTGTATGTGTACATAACCAGATATGACTGAGCGTATTCTTAAGACCTACCAGGGCTGCCAACTGTTAATAAATGCTCCTAATTTATTTTATCCAAATACCAATATATCAGGAAGTATGCAAGCCGACAGCTTTAAACTATGCACACGTATAGTACCTGACATTCTATATTAATTTGGAGTAACTTATATACGTCAGTGCTACCAACATGATTCTAAGCCTGCTGACAGGTCCAACTTTAAATACATGTAACTTCCATACTATCATTTGGATTTAAACCAAATTTCGTATGTGCTATGTGTACCATAACAGATATGACTATGCGTATTCTAAGGAGCAACCAGGGCTGCCAACTGTTAATATGTGCTGTCCCTATTTTTGTTACCCTAATATCAATAATCAGAAAGTATGCAAGCCAATAGCTCTAAACTTTGCACATGTATAGTACCTGGCATTCTAGACGAATTTGGAGTAACTAATATACGTCAGTGCTGCCAACATGATTCTAAGCCTGCTGATAGGTCCAATTTTAAAATGCATGTAACTTCTATACTAACTAATGGATTTCATTCAAAATTGGCACAACAATAGATCATATTATTTCAGATTATTTCTGACCAATACATGCATGACATTGTTGCCAACATGATTTTACGCGCGCTGTTAGATCCAATGTTTAACTGCATGTAACGCCCATGCTATCCAGTGGACTTCAACCAAATTTTGTATTTAGTACCGTAAGAGACGGAACTCAGAATATATTCAGTCATCAGGGCTGCCAACTGTAGTGCTCTATTAGGATACATTATGCCAAGTATACAGTATTTCGAACTAATTGGAAATTTCGATATTAGCAACTTAATTTCGTCATTATTCTAGATAGGTTCATATTCTGTAGAATAATCATTGGCATGAAAAGTAGGCTGTATAGTTCTTCACGGAACTTCTTGTTTCCTGATGTGTCCTTCCTTGAGACTTGTGCAATTTTCGTGTTTCTGATTTTATTTCTAAATTGTTCTCTGTCCTTAATGTCGTCTTCAGAGATTTTAAGTAATTCCATGTCTTCATGTACTTCTTTCATCCAACTGGTCTGTAATTCACTTGCAATCACGATATTGAAAATCTTGTCAGTGAGTCTGTTCTCATCCATCCTATACAGGGTGTAACAAAAATGTACGGCGCAAATTGCAGGACACACTCCTCACACGTAGACGAAGAAATTATGTCATATGAACATGGGTCCGGAAACGCTCTGTTTCCATGTTACACCTCATTGTCTCCAACTCATTTATCATAGGAAACACACAAGAACAGAACGTAGCAGAATACCACATGCAACTCTTTCTCACAGGAAATGTTCAATATGCCCTCCGTGCATCAACCCACCGCCGTAGTGAATCTCGGATGCGCTGATGTATTCCTGCAGTACTGCGTATGGTTTCTCAGCCTTCCATAATACGGGCTCGGAGACTCTCAAAATCTTGTACTGGGGTTCAATACACAAGAGCTTTCAAATGCCCTCACAAATAAAAGTCCAGTGGGTTTAGGTCCGGAGAGCGTGGAGGCCAGGCAATTGGGTCACCTCTACTTATCCATTTGTCACCAAATCTGTTATTTCGAAGCCGACGGACATTAACACTAAAATGAGGAGGTGCTCCATCGTGCATGAAGTAGGCTACATGTTTTGTCGCACAGCTAAAGACACATCTGCTAAGTCGCACAGCTAAAGGCACATCTGCTAAGTCGCACAGCTAAAGGCACATCTGCTAAGTCGCACAGCTAAAGGCACATCTGCTAAGTCGCACAGCTAAAGGCACATCTGCTAAGTTGCACAGCTAAAGGCACATCTGCTAAGTCGCACAGCTAAAGGCACATCTGCTAAGTCGCACAGCTAAAGGCACATCTGCTAAGTCGCACAGCTAAAGGCACATCTGCTAAGTCGCACAGCTAAAGGCACATCTGCTAAGTCGCACAGCTAAAGGCACATCTGCTAAGTCGCACAGCTTAAGGCACATCTGCTAAGTCGCACAGCTTAAGGCACATCTGCTAAGTCGCACAGCTAAAGGCACATCTGCTAAGTCGCACAGCTAAAGGCACATCTGCTAAGTCGCACAGCTTAAGGCACATCTGCTAAGTCGCACAGCTAAAGGCACATCTGCTAAGTCGCACAGCTAAAGGCACATCTGCTAAGTCGCACAGCTAAAGGCACATCTGCTAAGTCGCACAGCTAAAGGCACATCTGCTAAGTCGCACAGCTAAAGGCACATCTGCTAAGTCGCACAGCTAAAGGCACATCTGCTAAGTCGCACAGCTTAAGGCACATCTGCTAAGTCGCACAGCTAAAGGCACATCTGCTAAGTTGCATGGCAACAGGGTCATGTAAAACAAAACACTGGCGTTACACCTGCGAAAATGACAACGTAACCAGACGTAACCAAGAGTGCATGTTCCCCACGATTCTAACGTTCTGTTCTTGTGTGTTTCCCATGATTAATGAGTTAGAAACAATGAGTTATAACATGGAAACAAAGCGTTTCCAGACCCATGTTCATATAACATAATTTCTTCGTCTACGTGTGAGGAGTGTGTCCTGCAATTTGCGCCGTACCTTTTTGCTACATCCTGTATATGTGTCCATAGAACTGCAGACGTCTCTTCCTAAATTTATCTATAATGGTGTCTGTATTTTCATAAAGTTCCTTCGTTGGTCTTCTGACCCAAATTCCATTACGGAAAACAGCGTCATGGATTTTCCTAAGAATTTTTCGTTCCTATTTCTCAATATCATGAATTCTCGTCATTCCTCTAATGACGGTGGTTTCTCCCGCGTACAAGGCTTCAGGCAAAACAGCTGTGTTGTAATGGCGCAGTTTTGCATTACGAGATACTGCTCTTTTCTTATAATGATTCCATGTCAGCTTGTACGCCTGCAGTTTTACTATTCTCTCTGCATTAGAAATTGTGTTCAATCCTGTGGGTTGGATGGCTTCTCCTAAATATTTGAAGTGAGTGACCCGCGAGATTTTTCCATATTGCGTTCGCATGGTGATGTTTCTTGTTGATTTGGTATCCGTATACTGTGTTTTTTCATAGCAAACATCAAGTCCCGTTTTACTGGAGATTTCATGTAGTTTGTCTAGCGCTAATATGGCTTCATCCTTGTTGTTTGTTAAGATGGCCAGATCATCTGCAAAGGCCAAGCATTTCGCAGTGACTCTTTTCCCTTTCTCCTTTACAATTTGGATACCTTTCACATGCGTTTCCCATTCTCTGATGTTTTGTCCAGTACGATGTTGAACAAGAATGGTGATAAACCATCCCCTTGTCGGATTCCGGTATGAATTGAAAAAGAGTTTGAGATTTCTACCATGAATTTTACTTTTGAGGTAGTTTCCAATAATGTTTCCTGGATGATGGCCCTGGTCTTCTTGTCAACTCCTAATTCTTCTAGTCTGTTAAACAAGGTTTGTCTGTCAACCGAATCGTAAGCCTTTTTGAAATCCACAAATGTGACTGTAGTATTCCTGCATCGTCCGATGTGTAGTATGGTCTTGAGGAGGTTCCAGATCTGCTCAATATAGGACCTTATGTATTTATCTATTTATTCATTGAACGTCAGCATCGTGTAGTTGCGTTTGCATGAGAATATGTGTCATAACCTGTGTTATTGTGGTGTCTGTAGTTGAGGTGATGGTGTATTACGTTGTATACAGATAGCGGCATTTAGCTGTCCACTTGGCCTTTTGACCTCGCCGGTAGGAGAGGTGTGTAGAACGGTGCGGGGAACGTGCCGAATACTTCCTTATCTGGGGACATTGACGTGCGTGACAGTAGGTTCTAATAGACAGAGACACGCTCTGCGATGCAAATGTTTTACGCTGCAGTAGTATACCGGGAAAGTGCAGAGCTAACTGCCGGTAATTGTCACTGACTCTAGTATTGATAAGGAGCCGGCCGTCGGAACCATCCCGACATTAGCCTAGGAGTAGAAGAGGGAAATCACGTGAACCACTTCTAGAATGATTGCGGTGAGAATTGAACCCACCTCATACCAGTTTTGGCTCACGTTGCTGAATGTGCTCCTTTCCAACCCTCAGACCAGAATTAGATTTATTGGCAGAGTCGGGAATCAAAAGTCTTTAAGGAACGTTCCGTGCCAGGTGCTGCGTGACCTTGGTTTACTTTTATGCTCATGTGATGGCTGCTGTTTTGGGGTCTTTATCGTTATGTTATCCGTACGTAGAACGTGTCCTGCATGGCACGGTGTTGCTTCAGATACGTAAACTATTCAAACCAGTTCTTTCCAAGACTTGTTCATCCACGATGTTATCTGCAATATCCGCCTTAAGCACCATTGATGAAAACCGTTGAGTTTATGGGTTGACATCGCAGATGTGCTTCTTGGACTAATAAATTCAATTCTCTCTGCCTGAAAAGGGACATCTGATGGGGACTGCAAGGCAGGAATCCGAAGGAAATAGGTTCTAATCCTGGTCACGTCAGACAATTTAACTCGCGGTTCAATATTTTAAGGATTTGTACTTAATGCACACAACCCGACCTAATAGTTGGTATTCAAGATAAATAACAAATACGAATTCGAGACAGCAGTAAGTACGATTCTGTTCTTTCGTTAGGCCAGTCCAAGTAGCTCTCCGACATGTTCCAGTAGTTCTGGTTCGTGCTTTTCATTGGACGAGAAACATAAATGCAACACAGGATAATATTCAAGAAGGCTTTCAAGGATTACCATTTTCGAATAAAATGGAAATAATAGAAAAGAAAGAACTCTAGTTGTGTTTCAGGCTACCCTCCTTACAATACTGCTATGTGGGTTGCCTGGGCGAGGTATGGCGCGGCGTTTCTGACAGAGCACAGTAAAGCTTCATAGAAAGGGGGATGCACTCGCCAACTATTTTGGTTCTATCGTGAAAACGAGAAGAGTGAGCGTGTTTTACTTTCTCCTAATTCCTGCTCACACATTACTAGACTATAACATCTGCTGCTTGTCATGTGAGTACAGGAGGGAACTCTGATGACACTGTTTGCATTAGGGCTGGTAATAATAATAATATCGTATGGCCTCGGTTCCGGGTGCAAGCTTTGTTATTTCACGCCCAGAGGGCAGCTTGCATGTCGAATTTAGTCATTCCTTGGAACGCTATGAAAGTCAAGGAGGTTAGATATCTAAGCCACTTGACACTATAGCGCTTTCTAGTAGAGAAAGGAGGAACTTTGTGTAGGCGGAAAATCCCGAGATCAATTTTGCCATTATGAACACGGCCTACTGAATTCAAATGGGTTCTTTAACATGCCAACAACGTATAGCATGCATGCCGTGATTTTTGTCGCCTTTCAAGCTTGGGGTTGGTAGCCCGATACGATTAACACTCACCCACCGTGGCAAGGCAGGGCTGGGGTGGTACTTTCAATCGATTAATTTCAGTTATCAAATAATCGAATCAGGGAAATCGATTAATTGCTACAAATAACGATTAATCGATTGTGCGTTTAATCGATTAATGGGATGTTCGAATAATTGATTAATGGGATGTTCGAATAATTGATTAATGGGATGCTCGCATAATTGATTATTGGGATGCTCGAATAATCGATTAATGGGATGTTCGAATAATCGATTAATTGGATGTTCGAATAATGGATTAATGGGATGTTCGAATAATCGATTAATGGGATGTTCGAATAATTGATTAATGGTTATGTCGATAAATCGATGTACTACGCTCTCGCAGAATTTTTAAATAATGCACGTTCTTTATGAAAACTAGGCTAAAACAAACTAAAATCAAAATATTCCTATCCTCAATTGTAAACATAGATCAATAATTCAAAAAGATGGTATATTGGCTTTCACGGCCGGTAAATTAAAACTCAGCAATTTTTCTTGGTTTTTGCTGTGTCTTGTGTGGGGTTTCACCTAGGACACCAAGCTGGCTCATAAGCGGGATCTTGGTGTCCGCGTCCGGACCCCCACAGGAGTAGGGGACTGTGCACTACCTCCCTTTTTATGAAGCATGCGTGTGCCTCTTTAACTGCGAGATCTTAAGGCTCAAGCACCCATAACCTCGCTATAAATTGCTGAGTTTTAATATACTGACCGTGAAAGCCAATATACCATCTTTTTGGAAGCCTTTATAGGGAGGTTATGGCTGCTTGAGCTTCTAGCTATCGCAGTAAAGAGGTGCACGTGCGCTTCATAAGAAGGGAAGTTGTACACAGGTCGCTACTCCTGTGGGGGTCTGGGCTCGGAGCACCAACGGCCCGCTGATGAGCCAGCTTGGTGTTCAATTAATATTTCACCTTTCACCTTCAGTACTTCACTGTGCCCCGTGAACTAGGTCACATTCTGGCCAACTATGACACTACCGGCAATCACCCACATTTCCTCAACCAAGCACCGTTACACCACAACCGCATTTAATAGAGCTCTTAAGGCCCTCGGGCTGAAAGGCTAACATTTCACGTGCGTAAGTCGCTGGGTTCGGATCGGATCGGATAGTTCACTATTCCTTGGTGATCCTAGGCGAAACTCCACACAACACACGGCATAAACCTAGAAAAATTGCTGAGTTTAATAATTCAAAGTCTTTGCTGAAAAATCTTCGTTTACTTTTTTCGGAACCCTTCCCAATTTGATTGGTGTTTGTCCTTGCACTCTTATTGGGTTATTGTTAACAAAAGAAAGGAAGGTCACTTTGTATATTTGGGTAAAAAGTAACTTTTATTTCTATATATCATTCCGAAAATAAGCGGAACTCAACTTAAGCAATAACCTTTTTCTTATCTCGTGTCCACAAAATAATCAATTAATATGTTATTCGATTTGTGGATTTCTTATTATTGGATTATAAATCGATTAACCCATCAACAGTAGTGGTGCGCTGTTCTGTACCAAAGTTTTTAAGTGTTTGATTCTGAGAATATTGTAATTTTTATATCACTAATTGTGACAACCACATTAGCTCAGCGTGATTAAGGGCTGGCAGTGTCTGTTCCTTGTACAATTGTACACTGATTCACCAATCTGACCTAAATTATGCAATATTTTAGGAGCCTGCGGATAACCCTGGCCACTTGCCATTTTGACAGTCCACTTCTTTCCTCAGATTTGGCACACGTGCACAGACTAACATCAGTGAAGTAATTTCTTCCAAAATAACTAACAAGGGAAGTATCAGGTAAGACAGGTCGAAACCTATCTTGAAACTTTGTGGACCCAATCGTTGTACTATAAGAGGATAACGAGCGGAAGATCAGCCGCCAGATTGAAATGAAATGCTCTGAAATCGTACCTGACATCCTGGTACGCAGGCATGACGGCTGGAGGAGCTGGTCATCCCTGCGGCATTCGGAGTAGTAGCGAGGCGGGGCATATATGCAGGCTGCTTCCCACCGGTCTTGAGTGCCTGGACCGTCAGGGCTGTCCCTTCCAACATGTACGGTATTCGCTACTTCCCATTGATTTATATGAGAGATTCGCCACATGATTTCGGGGCCTTGCAGTTCAATCTTTTGCTTGGTTCGTTCTTCAGTTTAGGGGCTGCGACAACGCGGTCATGTAGCCCTGTGTACTTTGGGTGTGTGAAGAATCTGTGTGATAACCGGTGTTAATTGTGATGACTGTATTAGTGTGTGTTATCTGTGATTCAGGTAGAAGGACTGCAGACGATCAATTTTTCAAGTAGTTCTTACTTTTGCTACCAAATGCTACCGTCAACGACACCTAGCTGTGGACTTGGCTACTAGATGCCATCACATACAGCCCCTGGCGGCGAACGTTGGAACTAATATAGCGTTATCAATGTAACCTACACATTTTGGCTTTACACAAGTGCATTTAGTGGAAGGTACTTTTACCCTGCTATAAATCTATGACATGGGACCGCCGGCTTTACTTCCCCTCCGAAGGAAGGAATACTGAAGGATTTTAACGCTCTTAAGAATTCGACGACTTCAGCCGGTTTGAACCCGCAACCTTAGGCATAGAAGCTCAGCCTGCTACCAATTACTCCAGCGAAGCCGCCGCAGTTTAATATGGCGGCTGATTTTCCGCACGTTGTCCTGTCACTCCTCATATTTCCCTTGTAATCAAACAGTAGGCTTATATAGAAAAAGTACTTATAGGCATTACTTTAATAGCCTAAGTGTAAAGAATCTGATGATGATCGCTTGACGATCGAAACTGGTTATCCAAGTGTATTTATTAATTGCTTACCACGGTGGGTGAGTGAATAGTGTGTCGGTCTACCAACCCCAAGATTGCAGGTTCGCTCCTGGCCGTGGCAAGTGATTTTTGGAAGGCGGAAAAAATACGACACGCATGTCATACGATGTTGGCATGTCAAATAACCCATTTGAATTCAGTAGGCCGTGTTCATAATGGCAAAATTATTCTCGGGAGTTTCCGCCAACACAAAGTTCCTCATTTCTCTACTAGAAAGCGCTATAGTGTTCAAGGAGCTTAGATATCTAGCCTCCTTGACTTTTATAGTGATTCAAGGAACAACAAAATTTGACATGCAAGCTACCCTCTGGGTGTCAAACTACAAAGCTTGCACCCGGCATCCGAGGCCATACGATATTATTATTATTATTATTATTATTATTATTATTATTATTATTATTATTATTATTATTATTATTATTATTAATTGCATGTATATTTTTTCAGGATTAGGCAACCACCCATTACAATAGGGTTCAATCGTGTTGACTTTAAATTTCAATGAAAATTAAGCCTAAACAATGGGGGTCGGGGGGCACAGGGTGTGGGGATTCTTATTCTTCATAGGTATTCTAGGTAATTTATAGAAAGTAATTCTCTAAAATGTTTTCAGTATCGTTGTACCGGGCGAAACTGGATACTGCTGTTAGTTGTAGTGAAGAACCAAAACGCGGGCGAGTATACCTAGAGTCTATAGAGCACTATGTAGCAGGAACACGCCCGTGCGATTGTGTGAGTGATATTCTCTGGCAATCTCAGTCAGACATTGGCGCTAGAGCCCTGCGCGGATTTTAAAAAAATGCCATCCGCATCCGCCCCACATCCACACGACTGTTATCCGCATCCGCCCCGCATCCGCACGACTGTTATACGCCCCGCATCTGCAGGACTTTTATCCGCAACCGCACGTTTGTTACCGGAATCCACTGACATTACAATAACAGTTTTAATTTATTAGATAAAGTATAAAGTATTAGAACAATACATTTAGACGTTTGAGGAGAAAGTCGTTCCTCTAGGGTGTGTGTGTAATGTGCTATGTTTAAAATGAATGTTACACAGCCAGAATTGCAATCCTTCTCAGTTCGGAGTGTTAATTATGCTTAATGACGTAATTTGACATTAGGCTAAGTCATCTTACATTTGTCATGGAAAAAAAACATAACGGAAAACATATGATATGTCATAAATATCCGGGTCCTAGTAATGATATTCAACAAGTTAGAATTGTATTCGAAAAGCTATCCGCAAATTTACTCCAAACATTATCCGCAGCTTATCCGCTATCCGCACATCCATGCAAAATATATCCGCGCTGCGAAAAATTGTCGGATATCCGCTTACTTTTGATATACAGTAACATCCGCGGTAGAAACAATGGGACGCCCACTGAGGCGGGTACGTCTGAAGGGTCTCCTGAAGTGTTCCTTTTTGGCGAGGCGTTGCCGCTCAACCATACCTTCAATTCTCGAAAAAGGTGAATATCATTCACGACCGCACTGTGCCAACGTTACGACAGACTTTTTCAAAGAATTCAAGTGCGAAGTTTTGGACCATCCGCCGTTTAGTCCAAACCAGCACTCAATGATTTTCACCTGTTTCGAGAATTGAAGGTATGGTTGGGCGACAATGCCTCGACAAAAAGGAAACACTTCAGGAGACCCTTCAGACGTACCACCTCAGTGGTGGCAGCATTTTTATTTGCCGAGGGCATTGGAAAGCTGGTGTAACGATACGACAAATGTTTCAATCGTTTTGGCGATTATGTTGAGACATAAGAATAAAACAAGCAAACATTTAGTAGTAAAATCAGTTTGGTATGTCAATCTGTTATTTTATACAGTCCATACAGCCCTCGCATGTTTCTATTCGCTTGACCTCGGTTCCACCGACTTTCAGAGCCACTGAACTTGAGAATGTGGCATCTACTGGAAGCATTTCCATTTGAAACAAACGTTGCCATATATCAAGGTTTATGTCTCCATTATCCATTTCATTCTTTGTCGTTTTGTTTTTAGTGCAATCGATGTTTAATGGTGGTCAGTGCCAGTTGCAATACATTGAGCATGGAATGGGGGCAAGATGCATCGCCTGTGCGAGGTAGATCGGCATTTATCTGCAGTGGTGGTGCACCATAAGGATATAGGCCAGTGGCGGTTCCGAAGACAATCGGATGGTGACGCGCCGATATAGGCTACGCGAAAAAAAAAAGAGAATAATTTGACTAACATCAAAGACGCCCCAGCAAAACTGCAGACAAAATACGGAAAGATCAACAGAGTGGAAAAATTTAAGTACTTGGGAGAGATCGTCATGAAAAGTGGACTGGACAAAGAAGCACTCGAGGAACGAGTACGCAAACTCGAAATAGCCTATCAAACATCGCGCTCAATATACAACAAAAAATGCCTGCCCAAAAATACTAAACTACGTCATTATGAAACTGTTCTGGAACCAGTAGTTACGTGTGCAGCCGAAACCCTATCCCTAAATGCTAATAAAGGACTCCTGGAAGAACTGGAGAAAAAAGAGCGCAAAATCGTCATAGGTACAAAGGGATCAAATTACAAGAATGGCATCCACTATAAAAAATCCAACAAAGAAGTCTACAGTGAAATAGAGAAAATTTCAGAAACGATCCGTAAAAGGCGGGCACGGTATTACGGTCATCTCAAACGAATGGACGGAAACAGGCTGACTTAACAGATTTGTCATTTCTTTGACTCCAAACCCAAAACCACAATGCCCTGGTTTATGAATACCAAAGACGACCTCAAAATGCTGCATCTAAAACCCGACGATGCCTTAAATAGAGATCTCTTCCGCAAAAAGATACTGACTAATTGGCTAACCCGAGACGAGATACCGAACCCGAAAAGAAGACAGCGGAGCGCAAGATGGCTCACTCACAGTGAATGAGGGAATTCTGGGCTCAGAGGAAAGCGAAACAAATTGCCAAGTGTAGCAAGACTTAACGTGGTCCTAGATTGCCTCAACGAATTATATATATATAATTTGTACTAGCGGCCCCGTTCGAGAACTCTCGCATGTGTATAAACCACCCGCCTGACTTAAATGTTATGCGGGCTTCTATAAATATGTTTATTTGTTTAAACGCACTTTTTTTTAAAAAAAATGTGGGTTGTGTGAGCCCCATGTGTAGGCTACAGACTGCCTACCCGGCTCTATTGCTATGCGGGCTGTACGCGACACACTTCAGACAGGGTCTATCGACTTGTTTATTTGTTTAAAAGCACTTTATAAACAAATAAATATATCTTCGTTGAAATACAAGATGTTTCCTGTACTATTGATACGGTTTGAAAGATTTTGGTACAAACCACACCTTCTAACTCCCTCTGGTTTAGGAGCTTGGGTTTTGTGAAACATACACCTTAGCGTATTATATATGTAGATGCTTCTATGAACGCATCGTCCATACTGTTTTCTTTTAGGTATGGTATTACACTAATGTTTCAATACTCATATTTTTGTATTCCTTATTATTGGAACACGTCACTATCGAATAAACGAACTGCACGTGCAGCGAGCACAATAACTGTTATAGTACAGGATAGCTTGAAATGAGAGCAATGTTGATGAGCAATCACCGGTGAGAGACGACTCACTTGCTGGCTGAATTCGCATCACGCAAATTCTGTTGCCATGGTTACTGCTGACTTCCGTTCCCCTTCCGGTCTTACCCAAGCACCAAGGCAGGGACCAGGGGGATGACAGTTCATAGGGAGCGCGTGGGTCGGGGTAAGGCCCTGTACTGTTTGTTCTGCCAACCAATGAAGAATTAATTTTAGCACTAAGGTTCCGTAGTTGGCACTCATGAACGTTCACATCAAACCGACTGGCGGAAGCGGGAATAGTCTGTTTTGATTGATTTTCCTCGTGGTGTTGTTGGTTGTTTTGATTTGTTCAGTATTTTGATTGTTTATTTGAATTGAATTGAGAGTCAATCATGCCACTGCAAGGTAGGAAAAATTGCCAAGCACCGGGATGTAAGAATTATAATGATAGTAAGAACAATGCGGCAATTTTCATCTTCCTGGTGTTGACCACGTGTAAAACTAGTGGGCAATATGGACTACTCTCGAATAAAAATATATAGAGAATAAATGTGTGCATTTCATCTCTTGTTTGTTTTCTTACCCATTCTCCTTTGCATTGCAATAAAATTTGTGGTTTAGGGCTACTGGGAGGGGTGGGTGGCAGCTGGCATGCTAGGCAAAACGTGAGGTTATGGCAATGTAGTGTGTGCATTTGGACGATTTTCTTTATATTCATCGAATATCCCAACTATTCTGTAGAGTATGAGAGCATTTTTTTAATTAGCCTAGAGGTGAATTAAGCTCTAGAACGGCATAACTGTGTCTTTCGTGACAAATCCATTGCCAACATTGATATATATATATCAAAATGTATTATTTTCCTATCTGGACGTATATTTCAGCACCTAGCGAAAGGCGCAGTTATGTTTGAGTTATTTTCATCAATAATCAATAACTCGTCGCAGAACATACTGTTCATTTACGTGTAATAAAGGCTACATTGATATGGCTTTTTACTTTTTATGTTGCCAGACTTGGCAGTACAATCCATAGCCTCAGGCGGTGTTCTCTCTCGGAAATTCTATAACCAAAAGTGGCGAATCTCTTATACTTACATGATCCTTGGCAGGGACGTTCTTGCCAGCACATTCCTGTCGCATCAGGCTAGTTGAGCCTCGCGGCAGCAGATTCGCCACCGCGCCACTTGTCATGTCGTTTGAAGGTCGATGTTCATGCCTTAGTTGGTAACATCTAATGCAGTAAAAATCATGATTAAAAAAGTGACAGTCAGTCTGAAAGACTAGACTTTGTATCATTTTAAATGCTACAAATGCTGAAAAATGCTAGAAAGGCTGGAGGCTTCTCGCTTCGCTCGAAGCCAAAGACTCTTGACATGTTAGAAAAGTATCTGCATAATACTTATCTTGCATATCTTGTTTCAAATTACTCGGGAACGGCAAGTGCAAACAAAGGGCAAAGCAAGGTCAAGCTCACCAGAGCGCGCGGGGACTTGCCCCTTCCATCCAGTCTAAACACATTTATAATGGGCGATGTATTCAAGATATAGATAAGCTCTCGTGGACTTTTTAGTAGAACTTTTCATGCTGACCAATTCTTACGCTCATAGTATATTGATATTTTTAACGGTTTGCCCAGCGTAAGCTTAAGAAGCGCACGGACGCCAAGTTTGTTTTCGACTTTTTCACTGAAATCGTTACTGTTTGGTTTCCTTTGACCATACATAAATTATTTTCAACAGAATCTTTCCTCGAGATATCCTTTACAGAATGGTGAAAGCTGCATCAAAATCCATCCAGTGGTTCTCGAGATTACCCGTCACATCCAAGAATCGGGGATTTTTGTCTTATACTAACGAAGTAGAGATTGTCGGGGTACACATGCACCAAGCGGTACTGTGACGTCACACACTTCAGTGCATCTGGGTACATTTCGTCCCGTCACCGTAACGTAACGCCAGACCCCAGCGTAACGACGAAGTCGACAAGATCATTTAAAATGATAAAATGCTAATAAATGACAAAATGTTTATTTTGAAATCATTACTTATTTTGTAAAAAAAAAGCGGGTGACGCGTGGTGTATTCTTGGAATACACGGTATTAGAGAATATAAAGTTTAATGCTCTTTGCTTGTTCATTCCTTCCTCTTTATCAAACACCAACAGTGATCTTCTATTTTCTCTTTGATGGTCATGTCGCTTATATCTTTTGTAAGTCTGTTCTAGATATATAGCTTCCATGACCCTCCTAGCGTCATCTAGCAGCGAATCTCTGAAGCTCATCAATTCTTCCTGGTGCAAGAGGACTTCCTTTTCCATTTAGCCATCAGATCTCGTTACCATCGCCAGCTATTATCTCCATGAGCAAGAGAACTTCGTCTACTTTTTCACTCACCATGCTGTGCTAGTATCGCCTGCTATCAACTCTTTGAAGACCATTCATCAAGAAGAACATTTATTTTTGATAAGTTGTCTATTCTGATATGTTCTCCTTTTGTCTCCTACCCCCACTCTTTTCCTTTCCTTGGACCCTCCGCGCTTCGCTGAGCAGGTCTCACTTGTAAGTCGGCAGTTGACTCGGTCAGTCAAGGCTCAACCAGAGCCAGTCTCCTCAAACCAAGAGGCACTCTCTACTCTCTACGCCATGTTGGCACATTAGGTATCCGTCAAAGGGAACTTCACCTTCGACATGCAACCAAGATAAGTACAGCTTTAAGGTTTTAACCTCATCTTCATCAGTCTTATTCTCTACATGCTTTTATTGATTATTTTATAGACAGCGTGAGATTACTTATTTGGGGCGGTAATCATTCTTCGCGGGATTTGCCATGTTGAGCTTTTGTCTGTCTAAGCCAACCTTAACAGAAAGTAGCTTTTCTTAAGCTATTTAAATGAGAAATCTTCTCACCACGTGGGATATTATTTAATACCCGCTGTCTATAAATCACCAAGCTAGTTCCTCCGCTGGATTAACTTTGGCCCCATTCTTCTATTAAGATCGTTCTGGAACCTTCCAGATCCTGTACTTTATCTACAAGTCTTGACGTCATGTATTTTTCACTCACTTGTGAGAATACTATTTAAAATTGAAGAATCTCACTTCTGAATTAAAGCTCAATAGCGAATTTTCTTCCACCGTTGGAATGTTCTATGGCGCATTTAATTGTAATCCTCAACTTTCTCAAGCAATAGACTTTCTTTGCCATAAACTTTCGTGTTACTACAGTGAATTTTTCATCTATTCAAAAGACTATAGTGAAAACTAGTGCTTGCCCAACTTTTCTACCGCGTCGCGATCGTCCGTTTACATTAAATAAGGCCATGAACATTTATCCTCAATCCCAATCGATCTTTCCTAAACCTTCTACTAACAAACCATATTAATAAAATTGTAACCCTGGATCATTTCCAATAAGGTGTCACTCTAACGAAGTGCCCTTCCATCTTGTTTGTTTATCATTAATTAATTTCTGTATAACTACGTGTTTTATACACGGTTCAAACTTACATTGTTTCTACCTTATAACCAGGGAAAACAATTCTTTCAACTCTTGAGTGAGTTATTTCTAGGTCTCACGAAATGGAAACTGCCGCATTTGGCTCGTGATTCCTACTTAAACATAGGAGGTCGAGAAACTTCCTTTTGATTCTCTCTTCAGGTTTCACAGTAAGTGACCTGCCCTTATTTGTATATTAACCAACAGTAATTCTGTATAAATATAAGAAGTTATAGGAACTTCTCCTTCATTCTACCCGCTTTCTTTTTTGTTATTTTCGAAGTTGTAATTTTTTTTTAAATAGTTACCTGGAGATTTCTTAAAGTACACTCCTTGTACTCAATTTAATGTTTAAACTTTAATCACTTCATTTGTCTTTTTTAAATCTTACAAAGATTTTAGTACATATATAAGGTTTGAAACCTAAAGTATTGTTAATTGCCTGGAGCTAACTTTAAATGTTAGGAGGTCTGCGACCCCAAATTGTTACTAAAAATTGAAACTATATACTTGTCAAATTTATTAGACTCTTTTGCCTTGTTAAATAAATTAAATATTTGTTTTTGGATTTATCATTTCTCTAATACAACGGTTAGGCAAGATCCTGTCTTCCTTGGCTCTCCCTACTCAATGCCATTAAATCTATTAATAGGGCTTTCACCACTCGTTGCATTTGAGCAAGAACTCTTAGTGGTAATCTCGTTAAAGTTTCTCTTAGCTTTAATAGCTAATTCTAACTGGCCAGTAAGGCAAGTAAAGCTCGCTACGCCAGCTACCTGCTTGTGGAGATCCTCTCCGAAAACTTGTGGTTGGTTTTCCAAAAGATAAGTGTTTCTCTTTGTCTAAACTTTTAGCCGGCTCCTTGCTGAGTAAAAGCTTAGCCATTTCCAAATGCAACCATTGGTTTACTTACCAAAATTACTCCCCAAGGTATAATTTTTTATCACTATCCTTCCTGGAAGCACTTGGTCGCTTTTTCAGGAACTCTATAACTTCGAAAACTGGAAATACCAAACTTGATTCAAATTATTGGCATTTTTCGAATTACTTTGCAAAAACGAATTTCTTTGAACAGTCATACAATAAATCTGTTACTCTCAGTCTTGCCAGACCATCACCCTTCCCCACAGTAGGCATATGCATGCTTGAGAGGGAATACGCTAAAGCCTTTCTCTGGCAAACCGCCCAAGTCCTAGCTGCGGTTCCCGTCAGCTTCGACCAGGTCCTTACCCACTTTAGGTATCAGAGAGCGGATTTGCGGTGGCAACCGCCTCTAAGTGCATTTAAAGTTAAATTCATAACTTTTGTGGGACTCTCCTCCTATTTTTCTATCCTTTTTCTCCAGTCCGAAACCTACCTCCTTTTCTCAATCATCTTCCCTTGGTGGTTAGGTTATTCCTCAGCCAATAATCTACCCAGAATTTGGTCCCGGAAACCCGGGAGAGTCCATTTTCTATTCTTATTCTTGTTAAAAGTGTCATTTGACAATACCTTGCAAATTATTAATATCTGCTTTGAATCTTTCAGCTATAACCACATCGTGCAAAGCCTGTGAAGGGGAAAGAGGCCGCTCCTGTCTCCTTTGGTGTGTCCCGTGCTTTCTACTTATTTGCTGCTGCCAGCTTGACAGCATTTCCAAGGTTCCACAGTTTCGTGAGTTGCATTTCAATCTATTTTCTTTAACATGGCTCCTACTGAAGAGGATAAGGATGAAAAATTTACTTCTAAACGAGCATCCTATAAAGGGCAAATTACCCGATTCAGAAAGTACATAAAAGAGTTAGATCCCTCAGAAGCTCAATTAGACTTGTTGAAACATCATGTAAAGGATTTTGAACGTTCTTATGAAAATTATTGGAACATCCAAACTGAAATAGAAACTTGTATGCTTAATCAAACCGAAGATCGAGTCGAAGTAGAAAACCAATATTACGAAGGCATAGGTTCTGCTTTCAAAATAATACGCCAACTCGAAGAGGAGCAGAAAAAGGACGCTTCTGTTCTTGGTTCCCTTCACGAACCACAAACTCCTTTCCGTGATGGTACTCACAAGCCCAAACCAATTTTACCTAAAATTGATTTACCCCATTTCTCTGGAGATGAATCTACTTGGGATTCTTTCTATGAATTATTTTGCTCCCTTGTTCATGACAATGAAGACATTCAAGTCATTTACAAGTTTCATTACTTGAGATCTATCCTCCGAGGTCAAGCTTTGCAGTTAGTCGAAGCACTTCCTCTACGTGCCGAAAATTACCCCATTGCCTTTAACTTATTAAAAGAAAGATATGGAAATTTACGGTTACGTATTCAACGCCATATGAAGACTCTATTCAACCTACCTGCGTCACAGCACAATGACGTCACTAGTTTGCGTACTCTAGTTGACACTACACAACTTCACGTTAAGGCTCTGTCCCAATTAGATCAACCTACTGAACACTGGGATACTTTCCTAATACATTTAGTGGTTTCTAAAGTTGATGCTGCTACCCTCAAAGCTTGGGAAATTGAACTTTTTAAAGAAGACGACTACTCTTACGAGCATTTAGTCACTTTCATAAACGCTAGATGCCAACTCTTAACCGCTCTAGCTAATCAAAGTGAACCCTCTTCCCCGAGTTCCAAATTTGAATTAATGTCTATCAAACCTAAAAGCGAACGCTTAGCGTCTAATACCCAAAAACCCGGGTCCAGCTCATCTAAATTTAAATCAAACTCTACTGGTTACCCAACTAGGTCTAGTGAACGTCGTGTTGCTAGATCTATGGTTTTAAACACTCAAAGCGAACCCCGTAAGAGTGTAAACGAACCTTTAAAGTGCATACTTTGCAAAGATCCCCATGCCCTATACCTCTGTAAATCCTTTAAAGAAATGTCAGTCGACGACAGAAGAAAATTAGTTTCCCAGAACAAACATTGCTTCAATTGCCTAGCGCCTACTCATTCTGGTTCTAATTGCAAGTCCACAAGACTTTGCTACCATTGTGAAAAGGCTCATCACACTTTGCTACATCGTCATGATCAGGCAAGGTCATCGACAGCATCTACTTCTCCGAAAAATGATAGTGCTAACAGTTCTAATGCTTCATCGTATATTCAAAATGCCAAGTCCATTCGCAGTGCTCAAGTATTGTTGTCTACTGTCCAAATCGAAGTTCAGGATAACTTTGGTAACTGGGTCCGTGTACGCGGTCTTCTAGATTCAGCGGCAACTCATGATTTTGTGTCTAATTCCTTGATTAGAAAACTAGGCCTACCTGTAAACCCCACTTCTATCAACGTGTCGGGCATCAACAGCTCAAAATCGCAAGCTTTACAATTCTCGAAGCTAACCATAAGAGATATTTGTCATAGAAACAACTTCTTTAAACTTAATTGTCTAATTCTCAATAGCATTGGAGAAGACACTCCGAGTCACTCTGTGGATATTTCAGGGTTAAACATTCCCTCGCATTTAAGGCTAGCCGATCCTTTGTTCAACATGCAAAATCCTATTGACATACTCTTTAGTGCCAATGTTTTCTGGAATTGCCTTCGTAAACAGGTTCGCAAGTTATTCTCAAACGTGGTCGCCAGAGACACTAATTTTGGATGGATCGTCACAGGTCAACTTCCCCATTATTCTCCCCAACCCGCATCGCAATGTTACTTCTCCAATACTGACTTCGAACAGTTTTGGAGGCTTGAAAGCGTTGATCCTCCTAATGTAACCTCTTCAGAAAATGAATTCTGTGAGCAACTTTTTTTGAACACCACCACTCGTTCTTCTGATGGCCGGTTCGTTGTTCAAATGCCAAGATTACATAATCCTCCAAAACTTATTAACTCTCAGCCCAAAGCTCGAAAAGCTCTCTTTGCTATCGAGAGCAAATTCAAGAAAGAACCCCTTGTTAAACAGCAGTACACTGATTTCATGGATGAGTATGAAAGCTTAGATCATATGGAAGTTGTTAACAAATCTGATGATGAATTGCACCCCCCAACTGAAACGGTTTATTTAAATCATCATCCCGTGTGGAAAAAACCCTCTTGTAAAAGATAAAATCCGAGTTGTTTTCAATGGTTCATCACCCGACGTTAATGGCAACAGCCTTAACGACACTCTTTACTCTGGTCCTGCTATTCAGTCAGATCTATCTGTTATACTCTTAAACTTTCGATTATTTCCCATAGCTGACATAGTTGATATAAAACAGATGTACCGTCAAGTTTTAATTCAACCGGAACAACGAGATCTCCAAAGAATCTTGTGGCGTGATGAAATCAGTAAGCCCATTAAGGTATTTCGCTTAAAAACGGTTACTTATGGCTTAAAACCCTCTGCTTTCCTTGCTATCCGATCCCTACACTTGCTAGCCTCACAAGATGGTCATTTATTTAATTCCAAAGCCTCTGAAGCACTAACTACGTCATTCTATGTTGACGATTATTTGCAGTCCTTCCCCACTTTGGAGGAAGCTTCTTTTGTGTCTTTAGAACTTCAGGCATTGCTAAGGAATGGAGGTTTCCCACTTCATAAGTGGAATTCCAACTCCCCTGAGTTTCTCGCCCAGTTTCCCATCGAAGACGTAGATCCTTCTTCTGTCGAAATTTGTGGGAACTCCGAATCTATAAAAACTCTAGGAGTTCATTGGTGCACTAGCACTGACACTCTCATCTATAAAGTTTCGCTCGCAGAAGAGCTTCCTAACACAAAAAGACAAATTCTCTCTGAAATTGCAAAAATTTTTGATCCGCTTCAATTCCTTGCCCCAATTATCGTTATAGCCAAACTCTTCATGCAAGAGCTGTGGTCGCTCAAATGTGAATTGGATGACACTGTCCCTCTTTCTTTTCTTAATCGTTGGCTCTCGTTTCGCAGCAATTTGCTGGATCTTTCCCTTATTGAAATTCCCAGGAATTTAATTAACGCTCATTCTAATGCATCTTTTTTCCTTCATGTGTTCGCGGACAGTTCCGAAAAAGCTTACGGTTGCTGCGCATATTTGGTTTATCACGGTTCATTCTATGGATCTCCAGTTTCCAACCTTGTTTGTGCCAAATCGAAGGTCGCTCCTCTTAAAACTATCACTTTGCCTAGGCTTGAATTGTGCGCTGCACTCATGGCTGCAGAACTTGTTAAGAAATTACGGGAAGTATTAAAAGTCGAATTCTCGCAAATTCCATGATGAGCGATTCCATGATCACCCTTTCTTGGATCGCCAAGAACCCCTCTCACTGGCAAACTTTTGTTGCAAACAGAGTTTCCAAAATTCAAATTCTTTCTTCTGGATGTCATTGGAGGCATGTGCCCAGTGCTGATAATCCAGCCGATATTATCTCTCGTGGTTGTTTACCCTCTCAATTGGCAGCTTCCCAGTTGTACTGGCATGGGCCCTCGTGGTTACTCGAAGACTCTTCTTCATGGCCTTCTAAACCTCCAGCTACAAACTCCAACTTGCCTGACGCTAAAGTACCTCTATCCATTGCTTCGTGTCTTGTTTCCAACGCTTCTCATCCCTTGTTGTCCCGCTATTGTTCTTTTCATAAATTAATACGAATTGTCGCCTATCTCCTTAGATGGAAATATTTTGTGGTTGACCAACCTCTTCTCCCCAAAGCACACCTTACCATTCATGAATTGAATCTCGCTACCATTAAGGTTTTACAACTGACACAGCAAGAAGCCTTTTCTTCTGAATTGTCTTTACTTTCTTCTAAAAGGGATCTTCCCAAATCCAGTCGTCTTCGTGCTTTGGCCCCGTTCCTTGATGACCATGGGTTACTCTGGGTAGGTGGAAGGCTCTCGCAATCTTTGCTCTCTGAGGACAAAAAGCATCCCGTTATTTTGCCTCCCAAACATCACGTAACTTCCTTAATTATACGTGACTTTCATTATCGTAATCTGCATGTTGGTACACGCACTTTGCTTTGCCTCTTAAGGGAAAAGTACTGGATTATAAATGGAATTCATGAAGTTTCTTCTGTAATTCACAAGTGCATTCCTTGCTTCAAAGCGAAACCTAAAATCAATACTCAATTAATGAGCGATCTGCCCTCTTTTCGCTCTTCTCCTATACGCCCATTTGCTTTAACTGGTGTGGACTATATGGGTCCGTTCCAATATCAACGAAATTCTCCTGAAGCTAAACGCAAATTGTTTGGTAAGCTTTATGTTTCTCTCTTTGTTTGCATGGTTACTGGCGCAATCCACTTGGAACTAGTAACGAATGCTTCCACTTCTTACTTTTTATCAGCTGTCTCTCGCTTCACTGCTAGGCGTGGTGTTCCTTCAGAGATGTTCTCTGATAACGCTTCCACTTTTCAGGGCGCAGCTTCCATGTGGAAGAAAGCTCTCACTTCCTCTCCTGCCATGGAACAAATTTCTAATTTTTCCTACTCAAAGGGTTTCAAATGGCGCTTTATACCTCCCTACGCTCCTCATCACGGTGGTAGGTGGGAATCTTGCGTAAAGCTCACTAAACGTCATTTAAGAAAAGTCTTAGGTAATCGCATTTTGACTTACGAGGAATTCAATTCACTATCCGTTCTGTTTGAAGGTATTGTTAATTCTCGCCCTTTAACTCCGCTTTCCAATGACCCTGATGACCTGCTTCCACTTACACCTGGTCATTTCCTTATCGGCACTTCTCTTTCTACCCCTCCTCCTCTTCCCAATTCTTACAGGGATTCTAATCTAACTATCGTTTGACGTAAACTTGATGCCCTCCGTAATTCTTTTTGGAAGAGGTGGAACTTGGAATATTTAACTTCCTTGCAACGGAGACAGAAGTGGTTTCTTTCCAGTCCCGACATTAAAGTGGGGGACTTGGTCTTGGTTAGGGATGTTTCACCCCCCCCCCCCTAGTCTGGACTTCTGGTAGAGTGACCGAGTGTTATCCTGGAAGAGATGGGAGAGTCAGGGTGGTCAGAGTCTTGACCACTAATGGTCCGATCACAAGACCACTGTCTTTGATCGCTCCATTACCTTTAAATGTTTAACTGCTTATTTGTTCTCTGTTGGTGTTATCCCTCCCAGTATGGTGTATTCTTGGAATACACGGTATGAGAGAATATAAAGTTTAATGCTCTTTGCTTGTTCATTCCTTCCTCTTTATCAAACACCAACAGTGATCTTCTATTTTCTCTTTGATGGTCATGTCGCTTATATCTTTTGTGAGTCTGTTCTAGATATATATCTTCCATGACCCTCCTAGCGTCATCTAGCAGCGAATCTCTGAAGCTCATCAATTCTTCCTGGTGCAAGAGGACTTCCTTTTCCATTTAGTCATCAGATCTCGTTACCATCGCCAGCTATTATCTCCATGAGCAAGAGAACTTCGTCTACTTTTTCACTCACCATGCTGTGCTAGTATCGCCTGCTATCAACTCTTTGAAGACCATTCATCAAGAAGAACATTTATTTTTGATAAGTTGTCTATTCTGATATGTTCTCCTTTTGTCTCCTACCCCCACTCTTTTCCTTTCCTTGGACCCTCCGCGCTTCGCTGAGCAGGTCTCAATTGTTAGTCGGCAGTTGACTCGGTCAGTCAAGGCTCAACCAGAGCCAGTCTCCTCAAACCAAGAGGCACTCTCTACTCTCTACGCCATGTTTGCACATTAGGTATCCGTCAAAGGGAACTTCACCTTCGACATGCAACCAAGATAAGTACAGCTTTAAGGTTTTAACCTCATCTTCATCAGTCTTATTCTCTACATGCTTTTATTGATTATTTTATAGACAGCGTAACATTACTTATTTGGGATGGTAATCATTCTTCGCGGGATTTGCCATGTTGAGCTTTTGTCTGTCTGAGCCAACCTTAACAGAAAGTAGCTTTTCTTAAGCTATTTAAATGAGAAATCTTCTCACCACGTGGGATATTATTTAATACCCGCTGTCTATAAATCACCAAGCTAGTTCCTCCGCTGGATTAACTTTGGCCCCATTCTTCTATTAAGATCGTTCTGGAACCTTCCAGATCCTATACTTTCTCTATAAGTCCTGCCGTCATGTATTTTTCACTCACTTGTGAGAATACTACTTAAAATTGAAGAATCTCACTTCTGAATTAAAGCTCAATAGCGAATTTTCTTCCACCGTTGGAATGTTCTACGGCGCATTTAATTGTAATCATCAACTTTCTCAAGCAATAGACTTTCTTTGCCATAAACTTTCGTGTTACTACAGTGAATTTTTCATCTATTCAAAAGACTATAGTGAAAACTAGTGCTTGCCCAACTTTTCTACCGCGTCGCGATCGTCCGTTTACATTAAATAAGGCCATGAACATTTATCCTCAATCCCAATCGATCTTTCCTAAACCTTCTACTAACAAACCATATTAATAAAATTATAACCCTGGATCATTTCCAATAAGGTGTCACTCTAACGAAGTGCCCTTCCATCTTGTTTGTTTATCATTAATTAATTTCTGTATAACTATGTGTTTTATACACGGTTCAAACTTACATTGTTTCTACCTTATAATCAGGGAAAACAATTCTTTCAACTCTTGAGTGAGTTATTTCTAGGTCTCACGAAATGGAAACTGCCCCATTTGGCTCGTGATTCCTACTTAAACATAGGAGGTCGAGAAACTTCCTTTTGATTCTCTCTTCAGGTTTCACAGTAAGTGACCTGCCCTTATTTGTATATTAACCAACAGTAATTCTGTATAAATATAAGAAGTTATAGGAACTTCTCCTTCATTCTACCCGCTTTCTTTTTTGTTATTTTCGAAGTTGTAACTTTTTTTTTAAATAGTTACCTGGAGATTTCTTAAAGTACACTCCTTGTACTCAATTTAATGTTTAAACTTTAATCTCTTCATTTGTCTTTTTTAAATCTTACAAAGATTTTAGTACATATATAAGGTTTGAAACCTAAAGTATTGTTAATTGCCTGGAGCAAACTTTAAATGTTAGGAGGTCTGCGACCCCAAATTGTTACTAAAAATTGAAACTATATACTTGTCAAATTTATTAGACTCTTTTGCCTTGTTAAATAAATTAAATATTTGTTTTTGGATTTATCATTTCTCTAATACAACGGTTAGGCAAGATCCTGTCTTCCTTGGCTCTCCCTACTCAATGCCATTAAATCTATTAATAGGGCTTTCACCACTCGTTGCATTTGAGCAAGAACTCTTAGTGGTAATCTCGTTAAAGTTTCTCTTAGCTTTAATAGCTAATTCTAACTGGCCAGTAAGGCAAGTAAAGCTCGCTACGCCAGCTACCTGCTTGTGGAGATCCTCTCCGAAAACTTATGGTTGGTTTTCCAAAAGATAAGTGTTTCTCTTTGTCTAAACTTTTAGCCGGCTCCTTGCTGAGTAAAAGCTTAGCCATTTCCAAATGCAACCATTGGTTTACTTACCAAAATTACTCCCCAAGGTATAATTTTTTATCACTATCCTTCCTGGAAGCACTTGGTCGCTTTTTCAGGAACTCTATAACTTCGAAAACTGGAAATACCAAACTTGATTCAAATTATTGGCATTTTTCGAATTACTTTGCAAAAACGAATTTCTTTGAACAGTCATACAATAAATCTGTTACTCTCAGTCTTGCCAGACCATCACCCTTCCCCATAGTAGGCATATGCATGCTTGAGAGGGAATACGCTAAAGCCTTTCTCTGGCAAACCGCCTAAGACCTAGCTGCGGTTCCCGTCAGCTTCGACCAGGTCCTTACCCACTTTAGGTATCAGAGAGCGGATTTGCGGTGGCAACCGCCTCTAAGTGCATTTAAAGTTAAATTCTTAACTTTTGTGGGACTCTCCTCCTATTTTTCTATCCTTTTTCTCCAGTCCGAAACCTACCTCCTTTTCTCAATCATCTTCCCTTGGTGGTTAGGTTATTCCTCAGCCAATAATCTACCCAACGCGCCGATTCAAACGCTTCAATGGAGAACCGTCACTGATATAGGCTACTGTATTCAACACAGTCCGGTCACCCTCCACAGTATTTACAAAACCCATCACTTGGTAAAGTTCGTTTACTGCAACTTGGCACTTATTTGACAGCTAGGAGTGGCTGTAGGTCCCTGTATGATCCGGACATCTAGCGAGGTGCCTCCGTGGCAAGTCCCGCGTCCGGAAATTCGGTTAGATCTTCACCAAGGTCCTAAGGTGAACACGGATGCGTCCGTTTACCGGAGGCAGTTCCACAGCATAGTTCACCAAATTCCGGACGCTGGCATTCTATACACGGATGGTTCGAAGGTGGACGAGAAAGTGGGTTGTGCTTACGTTATTGATGGTGCAAATACCAAGATCTCTTTGCCTGAGGCCTGTAGTGTGTTTACTGCGGAGCTCGTTGCCATCTATGAAGCTCTGCAGTTTGCACTACAGGATGCACGAATCCACTTTCTCGTGTGTACCGACTCTTTGAGTTCGTTGCAGTCAATTGCTACATGTTTCCCGCAACACCCCCTAGTGCAGCGAATCCATGACCTACTAGCCGGGCTGTGCCACGCTGACACTCGAATCACCTTTCTGTGGCTTCCAAGCCACATGGGAATTGCGGGAAATGAGTTAGCGGATCAAGCTGCAAAAGAGGCGGTATCACTACCACCTCGACCAATGGAGGTACCCGCTAGAGATATTCGCTCTCAGTTACGCCTACAAGTTCTGGCTTTTTGGGAGAGTCAGTGGCTAGCTGACCCACTGCCCAGTAAACTGAGAGCGATCAAGGGAACTACTCGCGTGTGGCGGAGCTCCTTCCGGGTCCGGAGGGAGCCCGTCATTTTGTGTAGGCTAAGGATAGGTCATACAAGATCCACCCACTCATACCTAATGAGAAGGGAAGACCCCCCATTTTGTACCTGTGGAGCCGTATTCACCGTGGCCCACATTTTCACCGAGTGTGTGGATCTTGCTGACTTACGAAGAAACCTTGGTTTGCAGACGACACTCAAACTTATATTAGCCGATGACGTGGTGGCTGCTGATCGCGTTATCCGCTATATAAGTGAGAGTGGGTTAGGGCCAGCAATCTAAATTTTCCAGTGAACATTGACTCAACGACTTGTTCGTTTTTGAATGATAATGTTTTGTTTTTTCCGTAATTTTTGTTAATTTTTATAATTTTTATTTTTTATTTAATTGTTTGTTTTTGTTTTATTAATTTTTGGTCTTTTGAAATTTAGATGTCCACCTCAAAATTTTAAATTCAATTCAAAATTTGTATTCTTTAATCTGTGTTAAGAGGGGCAGATGACCTCGTAGTTCCGCCCCTTAAAACAACAATAACTAACTAACTAACTAACTATTTGACAGCTACTATTGCCAATTTCCTAAAAACCAGTGTTCTAAGACTCCATTTACACAGTGAAGAAGAACCACGTGGTCGTGACATGAGTAGACCTATACGGTTGGTGGCGGTCGCAATACTGTGCTCGTCCACCTGTGCAAGTTGCGCCTTTATAAATATAATGCAATATAATTATAATTCCGTAAAGAGTTTGAGAATCTATATATTTAAAACATCAAGATGATTTTTGTTACCGCGAGATTGAGATAACGTCTTAACCTATTGACTTCGTAATGCATTCTAACGAGAGCTCTTGGCGTGTAGATTTGCGGAGTGTCTAAGGAGAGTATATGGTAGGATATATTTTTTAAGAATTATTAAAGAAAATGTAATATTTGTCGCTCCCGCGCTTGCCTAATGGCTCTATTCCACCAGAGAAATGGCGGTTCCCGCCGCGTCTTACTGAGATCTTTGTTTATGACAATTAAAAGGGGGGGGGGGAATAGTGTTGTGGCTCTATGGCTCAAACTTTTAGAGTAAGTATATGTGGAAGCTAATCACTTAATGGGCAGAGAGCTATAGTCCTTCGACTTGACTTAACATCTTCCGATAAAACACTTCAATTTTCCAATTTCCAATTCGCTAGGCGTACTTTATCACAATCAATAAAGCTCAAGGGGAAACTCTGGAACGTGTAGGTCTCAATTTGCCTCCTCAAGGTTTCAGTCATGGCCAGTTATAAGATGCGAAGTCGTTCAAAAAAATGCATACTGTATAAGAGCATCCTTCAGTAAATATTTTCCCAACGAACGTCATGTTTTGACGGGTATCAGCTAGTATGTATTAATATCCCAACTTTAACGTGTGTTCACTTTTCAGCTCGGCATATTGTGTTTATCGTAAATGTTGTATAAACATGTGAACATGTGACATGCAGCTCCGACATTTTAATTTCGACTTTCGTGTGAGCTGAAAGAAATTATCTTCTTCACTGTGGATTTTTATTTATTTATATTGTTTTTATTTTTTGAGGAGGTCGTTGTTACCTGTATAGGGCGTTATTCCTATTTTTGTTTTATTTTAGATGTTCGTGAATTACGATAGTTATGGAGCTTGCTGGATCATCAACAAGCCCTCTCACGATTCGTTAGAACCAAACATAACAATCAAAGTCGTAGAGACCAAGATTTTGTTTATTCCTAGTTGATCTTGCGAAATGTTCTTTCAAGAAAGAGGCTGTGTAACTCCAGAACATTTCCTTAATAACAGTGGATAGGTAAATTCTTTTTACGAGGCATGGTGATTGTAGGTCTAAAATTATTCCGAAAGAAGAGGCCCTAATTAAGAAGAATAAGAGCGACAACAATGAACATCATACAGGTGTTGAGAGAAATTAACTATCAGCCAGCACGGTAATTCTAAATAAGTTTTGTTTTGTAAGGAGCTTGTTTGGGACACACATGTCACGTCTATCTCATCAACATCTTACTATCCTCGCGATGTGTTGACAGACGGCTTGAGACCTGAATAGTCTCTGATGAAAGAAAACTCATGAAGGTTGTGCGATGTTGCACTTCCTGGGAGCATGTCGCATTTCTTTAAATATATTGTTGACTGCAAATGTTCATAACTACATTCCCCGTTTTTTTTATATATACATGTTGTAAAACAAGCCAGTTGCTTTGAAGGGAAGAACTCTCTGTTAATCTGCTCGTCACTCAGTATTTTACAAATAATTTGTACTAACATAAAAAACCAATCAGTATTTAATAATTTTATTCGATCTTATGTCATTAAAATTGAAATAAGAACATTAATTATACTAGTTTACTTGGACTTTTACCTTTGAAAAATTAATAAACAAATATATAAAAATAGTTAGAAAATCAGATCTGTAACAATTATGGGCTTTAAATTGATGATTACATAAAATAATTAGTGAAATTTACATATGTAAACAGTTGGTGATTGTAAATTACCATTGTAAATTACCATAAAATAGAGTGTTGTTTTTCTTTTTTCAATAAAGAATATCCTGTGGTGGTCAGCAGGATGTGACCTCCATAAGTCGAATATACTATCGGATTTTTTATTATGGATACTCGAGTTTAGGCCTTATTTACAACCAAACCAACAGACCTATTGAAAAATGACTTATTCCAATATTTTCCTTGTTAAATTCTGGTTAGACTGTATAAGCCAATTATTGACATTTATTTATTTATTTATTTATTTGTGGTTGTATGAAAAATTGTCAGTGTTTTTGACGTCTTTTCTAGGAACCGCTCACTTAAAACTACATACATGGAAAACTACTTGGCTGAGGGTAATGACATTTTTATATGTTACTAGCTGTACACGGCATGCGTTGCATTGCCAATCAAAGAAAGTGTTGCGGTTTTGACTTTGTTAGTTGCAGTGCTTTCGGATTCCCACTATTTCCTTTATTTTTCGTTAACCACCTCTAAACTATTATAAAAAAGATACTATCTCAGAAACATTCACGGGAGCGTCATCAACAACTCACGAAAGTTACATCGCAATGAAATGAATGGTATATGAACGCATACGGGACTGCTGAAACGATTAGAGCGCCGTCACCCATTTGTTGAATATACTCGTACGCTACCTATTGTAAAATGGATTTACTAACTCGAAAACCTTTCCTGGCGTGTACACAACAACTCATCAAAGTTTCATCGCAATCGGATGAATGGCATATGAACCGTATACGGGATTTTGTTTAAACGATTCGCGCCGTCACTCATTTGTTGAATCTTCTTGTGCGCCACCCATTGAAAAACGGACTTACTAATTCATGAACCTTCGCAGAACTGTACTCAGCTCTCCAAAGTTTTATCACACTCGGATGAATGGTATAGTATCACATACGGGACTTTATTGAAACGATTCACGCGCTGTCGCTTATTAGTTAAATCTACCCGTTTGCTACCAATTGTAAAATGGATTTACTAAGTCAGAAACCTTCTCTGGAGTGTACACAACAACTCACCAAAGTTTCATCTCTATCGGACGATTGTATATGAACGCATACCGGTCTTTGTCGAAACACTTCGCGAGTTGTCGCTCATTTGTTGAATCCATTCGTGGGCTACATATTGTAACATGGATTTACTAAGATAGAAATCTTCCCTGAAGTGTACACAACATCTCACCCACGTTTCATCGCTATCGGACAAATGGTATATGAACGCATACGGGACTTTGTTGAAACAATTCGCGCGTCGTCGCTCATTTGTTGAATCTACTCGTGCGCTACCTATTGTTAAGTGGATTTACTGAGCCAGAAACCTTCCTTGAGTGTATACAACATCTCACCCAAGTTTCATAGCATTGGGGTGAATGGTATATGAACGCATGTGGGACTTTGTTGAATCAAACTCACGCCATTTTGTTGAAGTTACTCACGCGCCATCTATTGTTGATTGGATCTACTATGCCTATAACTTTTCCTGGCGTATGCACAACAACTCACCAAAATTTTATTGCAATCGGACGAATTGTATATGAACGCATCACCAACACTCATTTGTTTAAACTACTGGTGCGCTGTCTATTGTTAATTGGATTAACTATGCCTATAACCATGCCGGAAGTGTGCCAAACAACCCACCAAAATGTGGTCGCAATCGGATGAATTGTAGGCTATATGAACGCATCGCCAACATTCATTTGTTTAAAATACTCGCGCGCTGTCCATTGTAAATTGGATTGACTGTACCTATAATGATTTCGGAAGTGTTAAAAACAACTCACCAAAGTTTCATAGCAATCGGATGAATGGTATATGAACGCATACGGGACTTGGTTGAAACGATTCGCGTGCCGTCGCTCATTTGTTGAATCTACTTGTGCGATACATATTGTAAAGTGGATGTACTAAGCCAGAAACATTCCCTGATGAGTACACAACATATTACCCAAGTTTCATCGCTATCGGACGAATGGTATATGAACGCATGCGGGACTTTCTTGAAACGCTTCGCGCGACATCGCCCATTTGTTGAATCTACTTGTGCGCTACCTATTGAAAAATGGATTTACTAAGCCTAAAACTTTCCCTGGAGTGTACACAACAACTCACCCAAGTTTAGTCGCTATCGGACGAATGATATATGAACGCATACGGGACTATGTTGAAACACTTCGCGCGTCGTCACTCATTTGTTTAATCTACTTGTGCGATACCTATTGTTAAGTCGATTTACTAACCCAGAAACCTTCCCTGAAGTGTACACAACATCTCAGCCAAGTTTCATCACTATCAGACGAACAGTATATGAACGCATACGGGACTTTTTTGAAACGCTTCGCACGTCGTCGCTCATTTGTTGAATCTACTCGTGTGCTACCTATTATAACATGGATTTACTAAGTCAGAAACCTTGCCTGTAGTGTACACAACCTCACACTCAAGTTTCATCGCTATCGGACGAATGGTATGTGAACGCATACTGGTCTTTGTTGAAACGCTTCGCCCGTCGTCGCTCATTTGTTGAATCTACTTGTGCGATACCTATTGTTAAGTGGATTTACTAAGCCAGAAACCTTACCTGTAGTGTATACAACATCTCACCCAAGTTTCATCGCTATCAGACGAATGGTACACACATCAAAAAAAGTTTTGCATCACCTCGGTTCCAAGAGTTCCGGAACCGTTAAATACAAAGGGAATAGAGATCAACACAAACAACATTTCAGCTCGTTTTATTGCTCATGAGACCCACACATTGCATGTTGTACCATCATACAGCTAGACTTTCAGCATTTGTGGTCCAGATTGCAGTACACACCACTACCTCTAATACCCAGTAGCACGTCCTCTTGCATTGATGCATGCCTGTATTCGCCGTGGCATACTATCCACAAGTTCATCAAGACACTGTTGGTCCAAATTGTCCCACTCCTCAACGACAATTCGGCGTAAATCTCTCAGAGTGGTTGGTGGGTCAAGACGTCCATAAACAGCCCTTTTCAACATATCCCAGGCATGTTCGATAGGGTTCATGTCTGGCGAACATGCTGGCCACTGTAGTCGAGCGATGTCGTTATCTTGAAGGAACGCATTCACAAGATGTGCACGATGAGGTCGAGAATTGTCGTCCATGAAGACAAATGCCTCTCCAATATTCTGCCGATATGGTTGCACTATGGGTCGGAGGATGTCATTCAGGTATCGTAAAGCCGTTTCGGAGCCTTCCATGACCACCAGTGGCGTACGTCGGCCCCACATAATGCCACCCCAAAACATCAGGGAACCACCACCTTGCTGCACTCGCTGGACAGTGTGTCTAAGACGTTCAGCCTGACCAGGGTGCCTCCAAACACGTCTCCGACGATTGTCTGGTTGAAGGCATATGCGACACTCATCGGTGAAGAGAACGTGATGCCAATTCCGTGGGGTCCATTCAGCATGTTGTTGGGCCCATCTGTACCGCGCTGCATGGTGTCGGGGTTGCAAAGCTGGACCTCGCCATGGACGTCGGGAGTGAAGTTGCGCATCATGCAGCCTATTGCGCACAGTTCGAGTTGAAACACGACGTCCTGTGGCTGAACGAAACGCATTATTCAACATGGTGGCATTGCTGTCAGGGTTCCTCCGAGCGGCAATCCGTAAGTAGCGGTCATCCACTACAGTAGTAGCCCTTGGGCGGCCTGAGCGAGGCCTGTCATCGACAGTTCCTGTATCTCTGTACCTCCTCCATGTCCGAACAACATCGCTTTGGTTCACTCTGAGACGCCTGGAAACTTCCCTTGTTGAGAGCCCTTCTTGACACAAAGTAACAATGCGGACGCGATCGAACTGCGGTATTGACCTTCTAGGCATGGTAGAACTACAGACAACATGAGCAGCGTACCTTCGTCCTGGTGGAATGACTGGAACTGATCGGCTGTCGTACCCCCTCCGTCTAATAGGCCCTGCTCATGCATGGTTGTTTACATCTTTGAGCAGTTTTAGTGACATCTATGAACAGTCAAAGGGACTGTATCTTGGATACAATATACACAGTCAACGTCTATATGCCGGAGATCTGGGAACCGAGGTGATGCAAAACTTTTTTTGATGTGTGTATATGAACGCATACGGGACTTTGTTGAAACGCTTCGCGCGTCGTCGCTCATTTGTTGAATCTACTCGTGCGCTGCCTATTATAACATGGATTTACTAAGCCAGAAACCTTGCCTGAAGTGTACACAACCTCTCACCCAAGTTTCAACGCAATGGGATGAATGGTATATGAACACATGTGGGACTTTCTTGAAACAAACGCACGCAATTTGTTGAAGCTACTCACGCGCCATCTATTGTACATTGGATTTACTACACCTATTACGTTTCCGGGACTGTGCACAACAACTTACCAAAATTTGATCGCAATCGGACAAATTGTATATGAACGCATCGCCATTACGCATTTGTTTAAACTACTCGCGCGCTATCTATTGTGAAATGGATTAACTATGCCTATGATCATCCCGGAAGTGTTTACAACAGCTCACCAAAATTTGATCGCAATCGGATGAATGGTTTATGAACGCATAAAAGACGAACACACAGACATTCCTTTTTATAAGATAGGCACAAGTATTTGTACTGTAAATCTCAAGTTTGAATTAATTTCAACCATCCAATAAAATGTCCTTATATTTTGTGTGAAGTAACGTTTTCTCCGCCCAGGATAAACGTACAGCAGGAAACTTTGTCTCATATTAAAGCTCTCATTCGTGATTATCGGAAACTACGACCACTGTAAACGTACAGTGTGATGACGAATTTATGAAGAGTAATATTAATGGGAGGTTTTGTGCGTTCTGGCTCGTGCGATTAAAACCGGGTGAGCTGGTGAAATCGAGTGCAGCGTGGAGTGGAGAAAAGGTTGGAATTTGTAGATTATTCTATGTATCTTCCTGCTGCAATAGCAATTTTGACGTGAATTGTCTTTGACAAAGATCTGTTGTTTCGGAATTTATGGTTGTATTTTGACATGTGCTATTGTGTGTTTTGTTTTGCAAAACGGGCGAGTCCCTATGCTGTAGCGTGATTGAGAGGGGAGGAACGTTCACTTTGCTCGTTGCTATGGAAACATTGCACGTTAGTCTCCCAGGAGCACAGCAGCAGTGACCCTCTCCACTACCTTCCTTCTCCTACTTTCCATTCTCCGCTCACGGGGTCGCGCAGATTTGCGCCATCAGTCAACTAAAGCTGTTGTTGATGTTGTTGATTTGCGAGACCGTGCTCGTGTAGCCCCGTGTACTTGGGTGTGTGTAGAATTTGTATGATAAGCTGTGTCACTGTGATGTCTGTACTAGTGTGTGTATTTGTAATTGAGGTATGATGTGGATAGGAAGCGGCCGTGGCCTTAAGTTAGGTAACATCCCGGCATTTACTTGGAGTAGAAGTGGGAAACCACGGAAAACCACTTTCAGGATGGCTGAGGTGGGAATTGAACCCGCCTCTTCACAGTGTTGCCTCACGCGAGATGAGTGTACCCCATTACAGCCCTCAGACCAAAATTACATTTCTTGACAGAGCCGGGAATCGAACCTCAGCCAAGAATGATAGCCACTACGCTACGAGATGGACAATCTACTAGAGATAGGAGCTCTAGTCATGGTCGGTTGGTTCCTCAGTTTAGGGGCTGCGACAACGCGGTCATGTAGCCCCGTGTAATTTGGGTGTGTGTAGAATCTGTCTCATAACCGGTGTTAATTGTGATGACTGTATTAGTGTGTGTTATCTGGTTTTAATTCAAGTAAGGAGTGCAGACGATAATTTCAAGTAGAGTCTATTCTCGCTACCAAATGCTGCCGTCCAAGACACCCAGCTGTGAACTTGGCTACTAATAGATGCCATCGCAAGCAGGGCCCGGTGACGAATGTTGGAACTAAATAATAATAATAACAATATGGTGTGGCCTCGGATGCCGGGTGCAAGCTTTGTTAATTAACGCCCAGAGGGCAGCTTGTATGTCAATTTTTATCGCTCCTTGAAGCGCTATTAAAGTCAAGGAGGTTACATATCTAAGCTCCTTGACACTATAGCGCTTTCTAGTAGAGAAATGAGGAACTTTGTGTTGGCAGAAAATCCCGAGAATAATTTTGCCATTATGAACACGGCCTACTGAATTCAAATGGGTTCTTTAACATGCCAACATCGTGTGACATGCGTATCGTGATTTTTGTCGCCTTTCAAGAAACACTTACTGAGGCCAGGAGGGAACCTGCAAGCTTGGGATTGGCAGTCCGACACGATAACCACTCACCCACCGTGGCAAGCTACGTTGAAACTTAGGAGCATTAATCAAACCTAATCTACTAATTTAGCTTCAAACAAATTTAGATAGTGGAAGGTTCTTTTACATGCCAAAATCTATGACATAGGCCCGCCGGCTTTACTTCCCCTCCGAAGGAAGGCATACTGAGGGAATTTTAACGATCTTAAAAATCCGATGACTTCGACCGGGGAAGCTCAGCATGCTACCACGGCTAAGCCTACTACAACATAGTGAAACGTTGGTAGTTGAGAATCTCGGAACTCGGAGAAATTCCGCATTATTTTTATAACCTAACTTATTCAACATACATATTTTCACATACACATCTCTTCAATTCTACGCTGTTTTTTCAAGACTTTTTTAATGTTCTATTAACAAAAACTATTGTAACAGATCTGGTTTTTGAAATTTTACTCTGTAAACTTTTGGTACAAAAATATTTATAGTATCTTCTATTATGACGAAATTTTTATTAAGTTGTATGTTACTGCACAGTTACCACTCTGAGGAAGGTCTCATTATGACCGAGACCGGTTTAATGTACAAAATATTGACTTGACGTAATAAATCGTTTATTATAGAGTAATAAATTTCGTTCTTAGATTTTAATCTTGCGATGGTCGTCTAAATCATCTAATAACTAACCCCGTGGCACTACAGCCCTTGAAGGGCCTAGGCCTACCAAGCGACCGCTGCTCAGCCAATTGGCCTGCAGAATTTGGGGGGTTACGCGTGGTCAGCGCGTCGGGTCCCCTCGGCCGTTAATCTTGGTTTTCGTGACCGGGGCACTGTCTCACTGTCAGACAGCTACTCAATTGTCCTCAAGAGGCTGAGTGCACCCCGTTCCAACCCTCACGTCAGTTTTAAAATCCCTGACGGAGCCGGGGATCGAACCCGGGGTCTCCGGGTGAGAGGCAGGCGCGCTACCCCAACACCATGGGGCCGGCTAAATAATCTAATAGAATATTAAAATAAAACTTTCGAAGAAATTTGATTTTAGTAAATTGTTAGGGATTTATTTTATTTATATCGTATGACAAAACAAGGATACATTATAAATATATTACAATTATATACACAATTATTTACAGGTCAACATTCAAAACTTAATGTCCAGACTTTTCAGCCGGTCCACTGCCTCTGTAGAGGCACTAGGTAGTTCTTGAACAGATCCATTGAATCTTCTTTTTGGGCAGTCCATAACAACGTGCTGGATGGTCTGGGGCACGTTATCACAGTCGCAGAATGGGTCTTTAGATCTTCCCCAGTTGTGAAGACAGAATTTACACCTGTCATGATTTGTCCTGATTCTGTTTAGAGATATCCATTCCCTTCTCGGTAAGTTGAAACTAGGAGGAGCTTTCCAAAGATGATGGATTAAACCCAGGCGGTCAGGATTTGAAGAGGTCCAGTCTTCATGCCAGATCTCATCAGCATCAAAATGTGTTTCCAGGAGCTTCTCACCTAGTTTCCATGATGGGTTTCTGGACTTTAATTTCTTCGGTTTCTGATTGTTAGGGATTTTTGTTTGATACTATTGGCACTAGTGCTAAATTCGTGGTACCTTGTTTAAATCGTCAATATGATAATTGTAACAATTAGCCTACCACTACGGCATAGATGCATCACCAAATGAGATTATACAATACAGTGGACACCACTCTAAAAGACCACCCCTCTTAACGACCGATTTTTCTTGGAACCGATTTAAAACCTCATAAGGTCAATGCATTTGTTACCTCTATTTAAGGACCACCCCTCTCCCCGACCAGAGACCAGGCATTTTCTCAGCCTGACCTCTTTCAAATGACCACTTCTCGTCTGCCTTCCCATTGGAGATGGTGATGAGGGTGATGATGTAAACAATGGTTCTGTTGGCTCAGAACTGCATCAGCATACAATGTCATTAGAAAAAGTGTTATGTAACGTATAAAAATACAAGAAAAGGTTCTCCTAGAAGATTGTTCGAACCCAGAACAAATTAATGGACTTTGGAACTCACTCAAAGATATTCTAGAAGTGAAATTGTAAAAAAAAAAACTGTGCTAATCTGAAACAGACATCAATTCATGACTTCTTTAAATGACAGAGCTCAGAAAATAACTAATTGTAATTAATTTGTACTAAATGTGAACCAATGCAGATAAATTGTAATCAAGTTTGTGTTCCAACTGTACTTTATTAATAATGCAGTATAACATTATTTTTAATGCCTACCCCTATTAAGAGACCACCCCTCTAAAAGATCAGTTTCCCATGGAACTGTCACTGGTCTCTTAATAGAGATTTCACAGTATTTCATAAATTAATATCACAAGTTTTCATGATTTTTACCATTTGTCATTTCGAAATTCATAGTCAAGAGAAATTAAATAATTGACTCAACACAACTTGTGAGATAAACTTGTCCCTTTCACCGGGATATATCATCATACATATTATTTCAGTAGTATAGATCCCTCCTGCGGCGCTCACAAGCGACCGATCGTTACAAATGAGCATTCAAATGAAACAGAATAGACATTAGCAGTGACGAATTGCACTCTTAATTTTATAAATATCTATAATTTCTTTAAAAAATTACTTTAAAAATGTACGAAGTGTGCGATTTGCATATACTGTTGCTCTGGGGAGATATGCTCCACGTCACATTTTGGCGCTGAGACGCCTGTTTCATGTCATTTTAACATTCTGAGGTCTTTCCTTTCTCATTTTGTGTGGATTTCCGAGACAGTAAATCAAAGGAATGAGTCCTCAAATCGTATAATTTCATAAATATCGAATAACCGGTGAGTGTTATGATGATCCAATTTTCAGTGATTGCCTTCTTAAGTTAGAGAACGTACACCTTGGAATTCTAACTGAAATGTAAATTGTGTTCTATAATCATTTGGTTGAAATAAAAACATGACAACCTTTCTCCTTAAGTCACTCATTATAAACCTATTGGGGGAAGTGTGGTTTATGAACATGCGAGACTTCTCGCTCGGGTCCGCTAGTCGGCATAATATGTATATCGTATTTAACGTACTGCGGAGTTTGCAGAGCCTAACGGGCCTTGCTGTCTGTGTATCTGGAAGGGCAATGGCACCGCCTCCCTCCGGTCTCACCATACTTGGACCTTTCCTCGCAGAATCGCCCGTATAAGGTCGCGCGTGCTACAGCATTGCCTCTTATTCAATGGATGTTTTACTCTAATCTCGGGAACGCAGTAGGACTTCACATGTAAATATTACAATCTGCTCCAGCAGGGGTTTCCATACTCTTGTCTAGAGACTACCGCGCCCTTTGCAGGGTGGGCCAAAATAGAAATATTCAGTGAAGAACAAATGGATTGCTTTCTATTGAATTTATGGGGAGAGTGATTACTGTACATACCGATGGAAGCTATACCAAGAGAGTGCTCCTAAAGAGAGAGAGAGAGAACGGGTAAGGTGGATAGGACCATTATTTGAGCCGGCTCCCTTTATGGGATAGAGGTCTCTATATTAACCACCTGTCATAAGGACAGTTTATGCTTTCAAAGATGCTGATAGTTGAATCCTTCAGCCAAATTTCGTAGAGTTGTCATGCCGAAGTGCAAGTATTTCTAAAAATCAAATATTATATACGTATCTACTTGACGTAATGTGCTGGATAAAATTTAGAAAAATGAAAACTAAAAACATTAACAATAAAAGTGTAAAAATGAAATATAAATATAGAAATAAATATCATAAAAATAATATTACAATAATAAAAGGAGTATAAAATTAATATTGCAATAGTAAAAGAAATATAAAAATAATATTACAATAGTAAAAGGAATATAAAAATAATATTACAATAATAAAAGGAATATAAAAATAATATTACAATAGTAAAAGGAATATAAAAATAATATTACAATAATAAAAGGAATATAAAAATAATATTACAATAGTAAAAGGATTATAAAAATAATATTACAATAGTAAAGGGAATATAAAAATAATATTACAATAGTAAAAGGAATATAAAAATAATATTACAATAGTAAAAGGAATATAAAAATAATATTACAATAGTAAAAGGAATATAAAAATTCGAACAATAAACATAACCATTAAAACAATACGAACATAATTGTAAAAATCAATTCGAAATGTATTAATCAATTAAATAAACAAGTAGTTTCGTCAAGAACTAAATAGCCTATTTTCATATATCCTACTAATACTAACTGCCTCTATCAACATACAAATTGTCAGTTTGATTGCTGTAATAGATTCGTAGATATTGAGAACCGTCTAAATATTTTGGATGGTCACCATGTTGGATTTTTATATTATAGGCCTTGGATTTATGTACTATTACATGAAGATTATTGGGTAGGTGTTTTATTCAAACTTCAATCGCATGATTAGGACACAAGAAATAAAAGCGCGATTTTAAAATTTCGCTCAGCCATCTTGTGGTTATGAAAATAATTTAAATGAATTAGATGTCAATCGATTAATTTTTTTATAAGCATATACCGTATCAAGTTTCACTGCGCTCGGATGGTTAAAACGAAAGAAACGTCCATTTGAATATTTAAATTTCGCGTCGCCGCCATGTTGGATTTGTGGTCGCCGGGTTATTGAACGTTCCATAGGTGAACTTATGCTTATAGCCTCTATATACTTACAATCAGTTTGATTGCTGTAGTAGATTAATAGATATTGAGAACCGTCTAAATATTTCGGATGGTCGCCTTGTTGGAATTTAATATATGTAGGCCATAGAGTTATGTACTATTAGATGATGATTATTGTGTACGTTCATTATGCAAATGTTGATTTCGATCGCATGATTAGAACACAACAAATTAAAACTTAATTTTCGAAATTTGCACAGCCGCCCTCTTGAGGTTCCGTAAACAATTGAACTAAATTAGATACCAGTGTATTACAATGTGTATAAACATTTTCTGTACGAAGTTTCATTGCGTTTGGATTATTAAATCGCGAGAAAAGTCTATTTAAAACTTTCAACTTCGCTTGGCCGCCATGTTCGTTTTGTAGTTAACCGGTTTTTGAAAGTCTCATAGATGAATTTCCAGTAGTGCCCTTTATCTCCGTACAAAATTTCATGGTGATACCGGTAATTGTTTCAGAGATATAGAATGCCGGTGAAATATTTCGCACAGCCGCCATCTTGAGGTTATGTAAACAATTGAACGAAGTTAGATGTTGGTGCATTATAATGTGTATAAACATATACTGTACCAAGTTTTATTGCGTTTGGTTGCTTAAATCGCGAGAAACGTGTATTTAAAAGTCGCAAATTCGCTTGGCCGCCATGTTGGTTTTGTAGTTAACAGGTTTCCAAAAGTCACATAGGTGAACTTCTAGTAGTTCCCTTTATCACCGCACAAAATTTCAGGGTGATATCGGTAATCGTTTCGGAGATATTGAATGCTGGTGAAATATTTCGCACAGCCGCCATGTTGGATTGGTGAGACGTAACAAAATTTGAAGAGCACGGTCGGGGTCGCCCAGAATAGTGCTATGAACTTACCGAGTTACATTGAAATCGCTCCAGCCTTTTAGAAGTTATTAGGGGGACACACAAAAATCCTCACACACACACACACAGAGACAGACACACGGACAAAAGGTGATCGCATAAGCCTATTTTTTTTTTCATAAATGAAAATAGTCTAAAAATATCATAATTAAATCTATAAGAACATAAATTAAAAATTAAAAATAAATATATAAACATTGTAATTAGAGAAACAAAAAATAACGTTATTAATAATAATAATTAAAATAACTGTAATCAAACCTGAAGCTCTCTATGCTTCAGAGACACTCAATCTCCAACACAAAAACCAAAAAACCAAATAGAGGTGAAAGATCGTAAAATAATGAGAAAAATTCTTGGACCAAGAACCAAATACAGAAATGTACAAAAGAAGTTACAAAATCACAGATACAATGCGAATGCGAAGAATCCAATTTATGGGACACATAGAAAGAATGGACCCGAACAGACTGACACACAAAATGCATACTTTCTTAAAGAACAAGGCGACTAGACCGAATTGGTATACATTTACAGAAAAAGACTTAAAGGAATTAGGATCACCAAACTTACATCACCGGGAGGAAATCAGGAATATCACTCAGGCGCGGGGTTTCGAGGAAGAAGAAGAAGAAGAAGAAGAAGAAGAAGAAGAAGAAGAAAATAAATAAATAAATAAATAAATAAATAAATAAATAAATAAATAAATACATAAATAAATAAATAAATTAAAATGTAAAATCCCATAAAAATAATAGACAGATTTGCCCCATAAAGGGTTAAATATAAATATAAGGCACTTGAGTAGTAATGTTAACTTCTTGAAACTTAAAGAATTTCGCTTGAATTTCTCTTCAGAGGAATCGATAGTGCACATTATTATCAAATACAATACACGTTATACCGGCCGCGGTGGCCGAGAACGTTAACGCGCTACCTTGTGCCTCGCTGGCAGCGTGGGTTCCAATCCCACCTAGGCCGTCCTGAATATAAAATAAATTATTGCATTAATAAAATTAAGCCTCCGTGGCTTAGGCGGCAGCACGCCGGCCTCTCACCGCTGGGTCCGTGGTTCAAATCCCGGTCACTCCATGTGAGATCTGTGCTGGACAAAACGGAGGCAGACAGGTTTTTCTCCGGGTACTCCGGTTTTCCCTGTCACAATTTCATTCCAGCAACACTCTCCACTATCATTTCATTTCATCTGTCATTCATTTAATCATTGCCCCAGAGGAGTGCGTCAGGCCTCGGCAGCCGGCACAGTTCATATCCTCGTCGCTAGATGGGGGCTTCATTCATTCCATTCCTGACCCGGTCGGAGACTGCAAGCAGGCTGTGGATTTTCATTTTTCATTAATAAAATTGTATTACATATTATAATAAATTTAATTTTGTAATGTCAGTTTGTCATTGATAAGTTTGTTGTTGTTGATTTTTTTAGGAGTTTTGCGACATCGTGGTCATGAAGCCCCGTGTGCTTGATTGTGTGTAGAATTTGTGTGATAACCTGTGTTACTGTGATGTCTGTATTGGTGTGTGTATTTGTAATTGAGGTAGAATTTGGGTAGGAAGCGGCCGTGGCCTCAAGTTACGTACTATCCCGGCATTTGCCTGGAGTAGGAGTGCTAAACCACGGAAAACCATTAAATATATTTTTATAGAAACGAGTGATTATTGATCGATGAGTAGTATCCTCTTTAAAATAATGTTAAAATAACAAAAAGGAAGTTTGTAGTTTTACGTAACCGTTAATCTCGCGATCATGAGACACGGGACCTCCTTCTTACGTGGAATCTGAACCACAGGACTTGGCATTTCACTTTGAAAATCTCACTTTCATTGACCGGAAATCGAACCCTGTCTTGCGTGGTAAGAAGCCAACAGCTTGACCACTGCGCCTCCACGTCCCATTTCAAATAACATTTCAAAAAAGTAAACTACTCAGCGTAGAATTGTGATTCATGTTTCTATATATTGAGAAAAATGCTGCCTTTCATCCTACTCATATGTAGATACCGTATTCTGCCAAACTTGACCCAGAGCCGCGCTTGATATTTTGTTTCAGTTTTAAAAGTGGATACGAGCGATTAGTCGAGTTAGGACAATCCCACTCCTCCCACCGTAGGGTAGCCTCGCCTCCCCGGTCATGTCGCGGCAGAGACTGGTGTGTCGGGCTCTATGCCCGGGTGCTTCGTTCACTTATAGCGGCTTACTGATGGAATGAAATCTGGAACACAAATTACATTACATTACATTACAGTCCAGCCGCTCAGAGTCCGGCTCTGACGTTTGGCGATGGTGGGAGAAGAGGGGTAAAGAGACAATATAGCCAACTTAGGGCAGTGAGAAACTTGCCATCAGTGTAATTTTTCTCTAGCGTCTTCACTATGTAACGTGGAAGTTCCACACCCCATTTGCAATTTTATGCATCATTTTGTAGTTCCGACGCTTTGCGGTTACAAAACCTAAATTCTTTGATCGCAGTGGAATTCGACCTCTGTTAGCGAAGTCACTTAATACCATGAAGAATGTTGACACCTGTACCAATCAGCGGTTTCCCCGGTAAGCCGGTCTTTAAATTTAGCTCGATGTTGCCATCACTCTCCTGTGTGGTCCAGTTGCTCTTTGTGTAGTGCAGGTTTGTTGTTTTATTGTCTTGTGTGTGCACAATTACCAGTGAACTGTGTGTAAGTAACTTATATTACTTTAGTAATATGGTTAGCGGTTCATCAGATTTCATTTAAAAACATGTGAAATATTTTATGTAGTCCACGTTGCTTTATATTTCGCGGGACAGAACCGGCAACGCTACCTCCCTCCCTCCCTCATGAGAAATGTCAGAGCTGGACACTCGATGGATGGACTGTACATTACATTATGTCAACCGGCCAAAACTATGGACCACGCAAATATGATTTCATTTCCTTCTCATAGTTCTTTCTTTCTTTCTTTCTTTCTTTCTTTCTTTGTCTTCCTCCACACTTCCTTCATTCTTTCAGAGTGTTGTGCCTTTCTCTCTGCTGTCCTCCCCTGCGTTCTCTCTTTTCTCCCACAAGAACCTGTATGTTAGAAAGTATTTCCCTGTATCGACAGTCGTCATCTGTAATTCCTATCCTCCGGAGTTCTTCATTCATCTGCTTAGTGTAACCCCCTTGGCTCTTCAGATTATATAATTTATCAAAAATGTGTTTATTTATTCTTGTTGGATCCATTCTAACCATATGTCCATAGAAACGTAAATGTATTTTCTTAATTGTTGTTTCCAGGTCTTCCACCCTTTCATATATCTCCTTGTTTGATCTTAGTCTGTAGGTTCCCGGTACCACTTTGGGCCGTAAATCCTTCTCAATATCCTCCTTTCAATCTTCAGAAGCTTTTCCAGGTTCATCAAGTTTGCCCTCTCCACACCATATAAGATCACCGGTTTTACCACAGTATTGTAGCATTGTAGTTTGGCATTAAGGGAGAGGTTCTTTTTGTTGTATATATTTTTAGCGGAGAAGTTGAATTTTTCTAGTTTAAGTCTTCTGTTTTCCATTGACTCTTTGTCCAGTCTATTGTTGCTAATGATCTCCCCGGGGTATTTAAGCTGTTTCGTGACATATTATGATTATTATTAATTATGGTTACAGTTACTAAAGAAACGGCCCTCAGTCCGGGGCACCCCTTAAGTGGGGAGAGGGTGCTAAGAATCCCCCCGAAGTCAAGTAGTGATAAGTTTCAAATTTACAACAAAAGAACAAGATTTGCCACATGGAATGTGCGAAGTCTACATATGGCTGGGAAACTTGCAAACGTTGAATCAGAAATGCAACGCTTGGAAATAAAGATTTTTGGCCTTAGTGAAGTTCGATGGCCTGGGTCAGGAACACAAAAAACTAGTCTTGGAGTTCTGTATTACTCTGGTGGTAACGATCCTCAACATCAATATGGAGTAGCTGTGCTCCTCTCGTCTGATCTGGTGAAGTCTGTCATCGATTTCCTTTCCTTTGGAGAGTGTGTCGTGTTTCTTAAACTGCAAACTTCCCATCGTCCCATGAATATTATCCAGGCCTATGCTCCAACCGGCGATAAGGAAGACGAATTGGTAGAAGAATTCTATTCCATTCTAGATGAGGCATTGTCCCTTACTAAGAAAGGGGAGATAACTGTTGTCCTTGGTGATTTCAATGCTAAGATAGGTCTCGTTGCTGAGGATGGAATTGTTGGACAATATGGCCTTGGCGACAGGAATACCAGAGGTGATCGTCTAGTTCAGTTTTGTTCAGAACAACAGCTCTCTGTCATTAATACCTTTATCAAGCTTCATCCCCGGCGCTTGTATACATGGACGTCTCCTGCAATTTGTGAAGGTCATATTGTCAGAAATCAGATAGACTTTATTCTCAACAAAAGTCATCTGAAAATATACGTGAAAGCTGTCAAAACCTACCCTGGGGCGGCTGTTAACAGCGACCATAATCCCGTCATCATGGACTTAACACTTCATCGTTTCGTCAAGAACATACGCTCTGACAGACCTAAGCGCATCGATACAAAGTGCCTTGACAACCCCGTAGTTCGGGCTCAAACAACCCTGCAGCTCGAATAACGTATGAGTACAATAAACAACTTGGAAACAGAGGATATTGAATCACAATGGACTGCATTAAAGAACGTACTCACCGATACTCAAGAGAGTGATATAGGACATTCGAACAACTCAAAAAAGCAGCCATGGATGACAAAAGAAGTTCTACAACTCATGGACCAAAGACGGAAAGTGAAACATGTTAATAAAGTCCAATTCCAAGAACTAAACAGGACTGTGAGGATGAAGTGCAAGGAAGCAAAAAAAAACTATGGCTCGTGGAGAGATGCAGAGAAATAGAACATCTCCAAGAGAAACATGACCTGTTTAATCTCCACAAAAAGATCAAAGAACTTGCAGGGAAATGTCACAGGCCTTGCAGAGCTATACTGATGTATGACAATAACACCATTTTGGTAGGAGTCGAAGACATGCTGAAGTGTTAGAAAGAATCTGTTGAAAACCTATTTAGTGATGTAAGGCCAGATAAACCACCTTGTATTTGTGAATGCAGCAAAGCAAGTCCAAGTATAAGCCAAGAGGAAGTACTGTATGCAAACTCCAGAAGAATGGAAAAGCTGTAGGTCCGGATAAGAATCATGCAGAAACTCTCAAGCCTATTGCTGAAGGCCATGGCAGAGGACTAGAGCTTCTAACTGCTTTATTCAACGCAATATATAAATCTGGTAGAATTCCATCTGACTGGCTAAGATCTTCTTTTGTCACCATACCTAAAAAGGCTAGTGCATCATATTGTGATGATTATCGTATGATCAGCTTATTGTCCCATGTGCTAAATGTATTTCTGCGTATCATCCACACTCGAATCTACCTTAAATGCGAACGCTATGTTGGTCATACTCAGTTTGGCTTTAGGAATGGACTGGGTGCTCGCGAGGCTCTTTTCTCCTTGAATGTTTTGACCCAGAAATCCCTAGATATGAATGTAGATGTGCACGCTTGCACCATCGACTACCGAAAAGCTTTCGATTGCGTATCTCATGTAAATATTGTTGAGATTTTAAAATATACCGGTGTCGATGTTGACGATCTTCGTATAATTACCCATCTGTACTGGAATCAAACGGCAGAGGTCAAAATAGAAGGAATTACTACTGAGGACATAGATATACGAAGAGGTGTCCGCCAGGGATGTGTCCTGTCCCCACTCCTTATTAACATCTGCTCTGAAGCTATTGAAGATGGTAATCTAGGCATCAAGATCAATGGCTATGTTATTAATAACATCCGATTTGCTGATGACACGATTGTGCTAGCCAGCAACCCTAGTGATCTTCAAATTATTATAAACTAGCATTACCCGTCACGGCTTCGCCCGCGAATATTCTAGTTGTAAAGAGTACACTTAGCAAAATCTCAATCATGAATGCTATGACTGATTTATCCTTGGTATGAATAATCAGACTTTATCAATTCAGCTACTGGTGCAGTGGTTAGGGGTTTGTCATTCCTTCATAGGTTTATCAGAGCAAGTTAGTTTTCTGGGAATATCTCAGACACTGTTAATTTAAGGGCCTTTAAATGTGGTTTTCGGAGACCCTTTATAGTCGGGTGAAAAATACCTTTCGTACCACACTCACACGTGAAAATTGCGTGAAAAATTCTAGAGTGCCCCTTGAAGCGCATTATACTGAATGTATTGTTGAATTTTACAGCTTAATTTGGTTCAGTGATAACCTTATAACCGTCTGGAAACTTTCACAGTAATGTAATAATTGGAATTGCATTGCGTCTTACAGAAATAGATGGACCTGTAAGATTCTGTTACCATGGTTACCGTGTTGCATTCTTTCATTATTTCATTGTAAATATACATGTTTTAAGGTATTTATTTAATTGTGAGTGCGTTTCGCTTACGCATTGGGTTATGCTGAACCTGTAGGTACCCCATATGTGTAGGTTGGTGTTAACGGGACCTTATTTTCGGTACAAAACTGGAATGGGACCTTAACAGAATAATATAGGGAGGGATAATATCGTGAGGACCAGTGAAATCTACGGTTTATTCTTGAATATTAACAAGACCAAGCTGATTGTATTCTTGAAAACACCAAAACAGGCCTCTCTACACATCAACAACACCATCGTCCAGCAAGTATATTCCATCCATCTTGGAACTTTAGTGAACCAGCATTGTGATTCAAAGAGTGAAATCTTATCCAGGATTGGACAAGCAAAAAATATGTTCAAAACCATGAGGACCTTATTCATCAGCCGATAACTCAACCATCAGGTCAGGGTTTGAGTGTTACGTTGTTATGTTTTTCCTGTCCTTTTGTCTGGTTTCGAAGGGTGGACGCTCAGCCCATTAATGGAGAAGTGGATTGAAACTTTTGAGATGTACTTATACAGAAGAATACTCCGAATATATTCAGTAGAAAGGAAAACTATGAAGAAGTCCTCAACATCTTGAACAAGAAGAAAGAGCTTCTCACAACCATCAAGGAGAGTAAGCTCAGCTACCTCGGGCACATCATGAGTGGTGAACGATGAACGGCTGATCATTCAAGGGAAGATTGATGGGAAAAGATCTGTGGGAAGACGGAGAAATTCCTGGATGAAAGACTTGCGGCGGTGGTATGGACATGCGTCGATAGAAATCTTCCGTGTTGCCGTATTGCCTGTAATCATAATCAATTGGATCGCCAACCTTCGGAGGGAGACGGCGTCATAAGGAGACGAGGATTAATTCTCCATACAATTATTGTCGGCAGAATGTTCGCAGGCCAATCAGAAGTCCATTGCTAATGGCCCTGTTACTGATGCACCGGTCCTCTTGATGTACAGTATTTAAGAGTACAGCAATTAGGCTACTGAAGAAAGCAAAGTGACCTCGTGACCCATAACCAGGGCTGTACGTCTCGACGGAGCGACGCCGCGCCGGCCTCTGGCACGCGTCCACGAGGTGTCTGCTCTGCCAACTACGGGCGCCTTATTGCTGCGTTTCACTTGATCCGCACAATTTAATATATAGGGTGCGTCAATGATTTAGGCTGAGAATTAAACGTCAAAACCCAAGATTGCTCCCTGCTGAACCCTTTATAGGGCAGACTATTTTTTTCTAATTTATATTGCAATTGGTTTTACTTAAAATTCCATTTCAGCTCTAATTTTTATTTTATTTATTATAATTTTAATTTTGATATTAGTTATTATTCAATAGCATATTATATACTCGTATACACCGCGGACAGGCCAACAAGGACCACGCAAATATCACTTCTTTATAGGCCCAGTTTCCTTCTTTCCCTTCCGAAAGTCTTGCATCCTGGTCGACTGCGCAGCTCTTCTTTCAGCAGTCCATTCTCCTCTGTTGAGATTCTTCTTCTCCCCGACAAGAATTTTGAGGCCAAATCTGTTTTTTATTTTTATGTGTTTTTACATTTTAATTTATTTTCTTCTTCTTCTTCTTCTTCTTCTTCTTCGCGAATGGGTCGCTTAGGACCACGCGAAATCAACACTTTCTAGCCTTCCTGTTGACCCAGTATTCCTTCATTCGCAACGAGTGGGTCTGTTTCCGCTGCTCTGACCATCGATGTTGTGTAGTCTTCTTCTCTTCTTTCTCGAAACCCCGCGTCTGAGTGCTTTTTCTGATTTCCTTCCGGCCATGTAAGTTTGGTGATTCTAATTCCTTTAAGGGTTTTTTTCTGTAAATTTATACCAATTAGGTCTGGTCGCCTTGTTCTTGTCAGTCTGTTCGGGTCCATTCTTTCTATGTGTCCCATAATTGGATTCTTCGCATTCGCATTGTATCTGTGATTTTGGAACTTCTTATGTATACAGTACTAGCAGAAGTACCCATTCTTCGAACGGTCTTCGATATTAATAACCAGACGTTATCAATTGAGCTACTGTTTCAATGGTTGGGGGCTTGGAACCTGTTTGTAGACAAAGAAAAATGATTAGTTAAAATGTTCTCTCAAATTAAATTTACCTAACGTGTTCTTCTTGACGTGAAAATAAAATTGAAAACCTCGCAGACGAATCGCAATACACGTCACATACAAACTGACCCTCACCGTTGTGTCAAGTCCCCAACCACAGGAAGACCCCTTTTATAAATTATAAAGGCGCATGGAAATTCAAGTTCTTCAGCCTCCAATGACCCAAATTCCTAAAAGCAACAAAAAATACTATTTCAAATCAGGAGTTTTTGAAAATAATGTTGCTGTTTGGTGATATAATAGACCTTCTGTACTTTATAACGCACGTGTAAGTCGTGTGTAAAAAATCTCGGGTACGGTACTCCTTGAAACCCTTAAGCGCATTGATGAATTTTACAGTTTTAGTTGGTTCCGTGATAACCTTCTAGCCATTTGCAAACTTTCACAGAAATGTAATAAATGGAGTGGCATTACTTCTTGCAGAAATAGATGGAAAGTTGGTTGTCACCTCTTGAGATACCGTTGTCATGGTTACTGGCTTGCATTCCTTCATTAGTTTATTAAATTAAATTAGTTTTCTGGGAATATCTAAGAAACTGTTGGTTTTAGAGCCGTAAAATTTAGTTTTCGCGGACCCTTTACGGCTCTTTAGGGGCCCCGAGGTTTGTTTCTGACCCCAAGGGGTTGAAAATGAACTTTGTCTCGTCGTTGTACGCCATAATATAATAATAATAATAATAATAAGTTAAGAGAGAAGAAAGAAAGAAAGAAATAAAGAAGACCTGTACCAGAGGTTTGGAAAGCCACACATTGGACGGATCTTGGGACAGAGGCGACTACAATGGTTTGGACACATCTTACGAGCGGACGGATCCCTTCCTAAGAGAGTCCTCCAATCTCAACCCACGGGAAAACGCCCGAGAGGACGATGGAAAGATCGAGTGACGACGATCCTTCAAGAAGTGGAACCGACAGCTAGAGACAGGAGTGCCACCTGCAACATATAGCCTACCTCCTCTTATGATTTACTGACTTTCCTTTTATTGGATCTTTTTTTGTGTTTTGTAATATTTTTTCCCTTTGTAATATTTGTTGATTTTTGTAAGATTTGTAATATTTATCTTTTCCTATTGTTATTCTGCTGTAGGCCTCAAAGGCCCGTTAAATGCAATGAATGATGATGATGATGATGATAATGTTAATAATATAACAATATAGGGATAGGGATATAGTAGACCTTCTGTACCATACCCGCATGGGTAAATCGCGTGAAAAATTTCTAGAGTACCCCTTGACCCACTCAAGCGCATTATATGTATTGATGAATTTTACAGCTTAATTTGGATCCGTTATAACCTTATAGCCGTTTGAAAACCTTCACAGTGATGTAATAAATGGAATTGTATTGCGTCTTGCAGAAAATATATGTATATGTATATGTATATGGACCTCTGAGATTGTGTTGCCATGATTACCGGCTTGCATTCTTTCAATAGCTTAAAAAATTAAATTAATTTTCTGGGAATATCTCAAAAACTGTTGGTTTTAGGGACTAAAATGCGGTTTTCGGGAGCCCTAGGGCCCCCGAGTTTCGTTTCTCACATTGAGGGGCTGAAAATGAGCTTTGTCTCACCCTTCTACGACTATTTCAGCATGTATTTTAAGGGGGTAGGCCCCCATTTATGAGATGTATGGAGAAGAGTTACATCAATGATTAGTGTCGTGCCTCTGATGGATAGCTATATCAAATTTTACGTTGATCCATCCAGCCGTTCTCGAGTTATAAGGACACGAAGTTGTCCACAGACAAACAAACAGACATACAGACAGGCAGACAAAATTTTTATTTTTGCTCGCATCCATCATAATCCAGTCTGAAACGCGCAAATATCGCAAATTTCCATGGAATTTCAGAAAAAACAGACAAACTTTCATTTTTATATACTCGTATAGAGATAGAGATTGCTTTTATTTAAATTTCCATTTCAGCTCTAATATTTATTTTTATTATTATAATTTTAATTTTGATATTAGTTATTATTCAATGGCATATTATTAATTTTATTTAAATAAATTTAAAAAATCTTTATTTATTACCTTTAATTTTATAATTTTTAACTTTTTAATTTTATAATCTTATTTTTATTTTTATTTTGAGTGTGTTTCATTTTAATTTGTATATTGATGTTTTATTTTATTGTATAGTTTTAATATTTTTTGATTATATGTGAATGAATGCATTTCCCATGTAAGACAGGGGAAGCTTTTAAGATTGATCGCACGCGGTGAGCTATTCCACGTAGGCCGGTACATGTGTCTCTTCACAGTCTTATATTTACTAGTTGAAATTGTTGAAGTTTTCAAGGAGACAGATATAATACGAAATATTACATCTACAAGAAATGTTGTTGTAATTAGGCTGAAAGTTTCAACTATTAGCATCTTTGATAATAGTCTACAAACTCTTTGTATAGTAGGTGGTTAATATACCTATAGACTCGATGGCGTTTTAGGTTGGTTCTAGCAGACTGTAGATTAGGTGCTACATGAAAGGGATTTAATTGATGACATTGGCCGCGACCGTTCTTGGTTGGCATTGTGGATTTTGGTAGTGTTTTATAGACAAATGTTTTCTTGTATATTGTTACGGCTGTGAGTTTGTGTCATCGCTCGCCGCATGAGTCACAACTGCCCCAGGGCTGGGCTGTGCCCTGCCTCCTGTATTGCGCGCGCCTTATGCAACAGGCTACTAGGACAAAGGGATAGTCCAGAATATTCGTGACTGGACCAGCGATGGAAACCTCGAGAAGCCGTGGACCCTGGATGGATCTAGAAGCATTTATTGAGTCACCGGCCTGCTATATAAGCGCGACCTGTCAAGCAGGGGTTGTTGTGTTTGACGAGCTAGTGTGAGCGATTATCGTGAGCGACAGAAATGTGGTGACTTGCGAAACCCCTAGTGGAGCGGGGAAGTTAGACTCCTACAGAGGAACTGTGTCTTGAGCGAGTGTGTTTATTTCCAGTGCGACAGAAGTGATTGTGCTACATTGTGAAACAGTGAATGACAGACCTAGCGCAGCTATTCCCATCCAGCGTACGGGGCCACCTCATTACGAGGGATTAACTGTGGTCTGTTGACAAGTGAAAGGGGAAGTATTCTCGACTTGAGGAAACTGGAGTAAGGTAATAATTGTTTGCATTTGCTGAAGAGTGCTGTATCCTTCTGGCCGCAATAAAGTTAATTATTTCTTTAAGCAGTAATTGGTATTGTGCTTCCTACCCACCGTAATCCAGTTAACAAAGGTGCCACTAGGGGGTGGCACGTAACAACTGGTGTCAGAAGCCGGATTACGAACTCAAGCACAACACCTGACGGTCCTGGTTTCAAAACCCGAGCAGGTCATTTTCTCTAATTTTCATGTGAGTGCATGCCCTTTACAAGGCAAACAACTAAAATGGAGGCGCAATTGGCAGCATTGCTAGAAAAGTTAAATGGCATAGAAGACGGCCAGACGAATTTAACCAAGGACCTAACTGCCAAATTAGAAGACGGCCAGAAGAAGCTAGAAGACGGCCAGAAGAAGATGGAAGACGGTCAGAATAAGCTAGCAGAGGACCTGAAGGACGGCCAGAATAAGTTAGCAGAGGACCTAACCGCCAAATTTCTGGATGGCCAGAAAAATCTGGAAGAGTGTCTGCTGACGAAATTAGAGGAGAGCCAAAGGAAATTAGAACAGGGCCTACGTGAGGAAGTCGCAGCAGTGGAAAAGAAATTCGACGCCTTACAAGTGAAAGTTGCCGAGCTGCGCCAACGCCCGCTGATGGGGGTGGAGGAGAAGTTCAAGCCTTGCAAGTGGAAGTTGCCGAGCTGTGCCAACGACCGCTGATGGGGGTGGAGGAGAAATTCAACGCCTTACAAGTGGAAGTTGCCGAGCTGCGCCAACGCCCACTGACGGGGGTGGAAGAGAAATTCAACGCTCTACGAGAGGAAGTTGCCGAACTGCGCCAACGCCCGCCCACCGTTACACCGGGAATATCAGGAACGGGACATAGCAGAGTGACGCCCCCAACCTTCGACGGAAAGGTCCCGTGGAGCACCTACTTACGTCAGTTCGAGGCGGCCTGTTCCATAAATAACTGGAACAACACTGAAAAGGCTACAGCTCTCATTGTAGCGCTGAGAGGTGACGCCCTTAACGTCCTTCAGGCCATCCCGACTGGATCCCAGGACTACGCTTCACTGATCGCCCATATGGAGTCCCGATATGGAGATAGCCATCTTCGGCAGGCCTATCAGATGCAGCTCCGGACCCGGGTACAGAGGAACGCGGAAACCCTGCAGGAGTTCGAGATGGACATCGCACGCCTCGTAAGGCTCGCCTACCCAACAGCGCCGGCCGACTTTCTGGAGCAGATAGCGACGCAGACTTTCACCGACGGGCTACGGGACTCGGACACTCAACAGGCGCTGCGTCTCGCGCGCAATAAGACCCTGGCAGATGCGCTGAGCCACGCACTTGAGTTCGAGACGGCAAAACAGGCATCTAGAATGCACGCGCGGGTGCGTCAAGTGGACGTCGACGAACCAGCAAAAACCAACAAGACCAAGCCCCTGGCCGATGAACTGATGGAGGCGCCAGGCCGGTTCTTCAAGAGTCGCAGTACCACCAATAAAAACGTAGCCAAAGAACCTCCGGAGAGGCGGCCCGGAAGAGGACTACCGACCTGCTGGACCTGCCTTAAGAGAGGCCACCTGAGCAAGGACTGCGGTGATCGCCGCCGCCAAGGGTTTCCGTCGGGACAGTCAGTCGTAGGGAAACGGCGCGGCCCAGGAAAGCAAGTATCAGCCAGCCTTGGGGGGGGGGGGGGGGGGGGGGCAAAGGTTGGCTTGTGACAGTCGTCAAGCCCCGGCAGTCCAAGTTCGTGTGACGCAGTTACGGAGGGATAATAGCAGCCTGATGATCGACGGAGTCGTCAACGGAGAGAGCTGGCCCATGCTAATCGACACGGGAGCATCGAGGACCATCGTCAGTCCCACCGTGATCCCGAAGTGGAGAGTGCAACCCACACAAAGGAACCTCCAGCTAATAACCGCGACCGGAGAGACCGCACCGGTACATGGCGAAGCATCACTGGAGTTCGTCATCGGTCGACGGGCGATAAAGCATCCAGTGCTTGTGGCTGACGTATCAAATGAAGTGATCATCGGACTGGACTTCCTGAACCAGAACAACATCATCTTGGATCTGAGTACCAACACTCTGCATTTCGGAGGTGAGGAACTTGCTTTGCAACCTGCGCACGAGTCCATCACCGCACGACGAGTAAGGTTGAGAGAAGACGTCATCGTTCCCGCCAGGACGGAGGTCAGCGCTGCCGTAATTGTCGACGGAACTGCTGAGGGAGTGGCGGCTGTCATCGAGCCAAAATATGAGGACATCCAGACAAAAGGATTGCTAGTTGCCAAGACACTCATCAACACGACGTCTCGGCCGTACGTCAGCCTGTCCAACCTGAACGACTACGACATTACGGTTCACCGGGACGCCAACCTAGGAGTCTGCGAGCCCGTTACCTGGATTGCCCGCATCACAGATACGACAGACGGACACCTGCAGACGGACAACCGAAGAAGAGGCACACTGCCATAAGAACTACAGAAGCTGTACCAAGGATCCCAGGACCATTTAGACGAGGAACAATCACGCCAACTTCAGGACCTGCTACGCGAATTCCAGGACGTCTTCTCCGTGGGGAGCAAAGACTTCGGCATGACAAGCTTGGTCCAGCACAGAATCGACGTTGGGGACAGCGCACCGATTAGGGCCCCATTCCGACGAGTCCCGCTCGCCAAGCAAGCCGAAGTCGGCCGGATGGTAGAAGAGATGAAGGAGCAAGGGGTGATCGAGCCATTACATAGTCCTTGGAGTTCTCCGGTCGTGCTAGTGAAGAAGAAGGACGGTTCCACCAGGTTCTGCGTGGATTACAGGCGGGTGAATGACGTCACGAAGAAGGACAGCTACCCCCTACCCCGGATCGACGATACCCTGGACACCATATCAGGGTCGAGATGGTTCTCCACCTTGGATTTGAAGAGTGGCTACTGGCAGGTGGAGGTCCACCCTAAGGACCGCGAGAAAACTGCGTTCTCTGTGGGCAGCGGGCTCTGGCAGTTCACCGTCATGCCATTCGGTCTGTGCAACGCCCCTGCGACCTTCGAAAGGCTAATGGAGTCCATTCTGAGGGGACTACACTGGAAGACCTGCCTGGTCTACCTAGACGACGTCATCGTTCTGGGGAGAAGCTTCGAGGAGCACTACAGCAACCTGAAGGAGATCTTGTTGAAGCTACGGACTGCCCAGCTGAAGTTGAGCCCCAAGAAGTGTCAGCTCTTCCAGAAGCGGGTCCAGTACCTTGGGCATATCGTCTCCGAGGAAGGGGTGTGCACCGACCCAGAGAAGACCGCAGCTGTGAGGGAGTGGCCAGTTCCGAAGGACAAGTCCCAACTACGAAGCTTCCTGGGACCCTGCACTTATTACCGTCGCTTCGTGAGAGGATTCGCCGACATCGCCAAACCTTTACATCGACTGACTGAGATGGACCAACTCTTCACGTGGACAGCAGAATGCCACAGTGCCTTCGAACAACTCTAGCAGGCTCTGTGCACCGCGCCTATTCTGGCCTACCCCAGACCTGGAACAAGGTTCATCGTCGATACCGATGCCAGCGACTTTGGCATAGGGGGGATCCTGTCGCAAGTAGTGAACGGCGAGGAGAGAGTAGTGGCCTACTTCAGTAAGGCCCTGTCAAAGCCAGAAAGGAACTACTGCGTCACCAGGAAGGAGCTGCTCGCCATCGTGAAGACCATTGAACACTTCCACAAGTACCTGTACGGGCAATAATTTCTCATCAGGACCGACCATGCATCCCTGCGGTGGCTCCTGAACTTCAGGCAGCCAGAGGGTCAATTCGCGCGGTGGTTAGAGAGGCTTCAACAGTACAACTTTGAGATTCAGCACAGGAAAGGCCAACTGCATTCTAACGCCGACGCCCTGTCACGAAGACCGTGCCCCGAAGACTGCACCTTCTGTACTAGGAGGGAGGAGAACACCGGGATACAGTGCCGAAGGACTACCGTGGAACTTCAAGGGAGCTGGAGCCGCGAATCTTTCACGCGGGCACAAGCAGAAGATGATGACCTGGGACTGATAGCCGAATGGAAGAGTGCCTGTGTCCCCAGACCCGGGTAGAACATTGTGAGTGACTGCAGACCAAAGTTTAAGTCCTACTGGGCGCAGTGGGACTCGCTGATTGTAAGGGATGGCCTCATCTGCCGTACCTGGGAGAGCACCGACAGGGAAGACATCTCGGGAACAAGTCGTTGTTCCAAAGGCTATGACGGAGGAAGTCCTGAAGGAAGTCCATGGAGGATCATCTGGTGGACACCTAGGGATAAAGAAGACCCTGGAGAAGCTGAGAGAGCGGTTCTACTGGATCGGATGCCGAACAGACGTGGAGAACCACTGCGCGAGGTGCCACGATTGCGCAGCCAGCAAGGGCCCAGGACGAAGACGACGGGGTCCACTGAAGACCTACAACGTGGGCGGCCCCATGGAGAGAGTGGCCATCGATGTTGCTGGGCCATTTCCGTTAAGCGAGGCAGGGAACCGCTACATATTAGTCGTCAGCGACTACTTAACCAAATGGCCGGAGGCGTATGCGCTCCCTAACCAAGAACCCGCAACGATTGCAGAGACCCTGGTGAAGGAATTCGTCAGCCGGTACGGAGTACCCCTGGAGCTGCACTCCGACCAAGGGAGGAACTTCGAGTCGCAGGTGTTCCAGAACCTATGCCAGCTGCTGGGAATCCGGAAGATAAGGACAACGCCGCTACACCCTCAGTCCGACGGGATGGTAGAGCGATTCAATCGCACCATCGAGAACCATCTCCGAATAGTCGTCAGCGAGCACCAGAGGGATTGGGACAAACATCTTCCACTATTTCTCCTGGCCTACCGCGCCGCCGTGCATGAAGCCACCGGGTGCACACCAGCCCGGGCCATGTTTGGGAGGGAGCTCCGTCTACCTGTCGATCTTGCCTTCGGCCGACCTGGGAATGATCCGATCCCGGTAAGCCAGTATTGTCAAGAACTGGTCGACCAACTGGAGGACGTGCACGCGTTCGCGAGGAGGAAACTGCGGATCGAGACCGACCGGATGAAGACCCGATACGACCAGCAGACGGATGCCGGCGGATTCTACGAGGGCGACCTGGTCTGGCTCTTCAACCCATTACGGAAGAAAGGCCTGTCACCCAAACTGCAGATGTCCTGGGAGGGCCCGTACCGAGTCGTGAAACGGATCAACGATGTCGTCTACAGGATCCAGCGGAGCCCGAGGGCGAAGATGAAGATCGTGCATCGAGATCGCCTGGCAGCCTACGGAGGGACACAGACGGACCAATGATTGATCGGGACGATCAGCCTTTTTAGGAAGGGGGTGGTGTTACGGCTGTGAGTTTGTGTCATCGCTCGCCGCATGAGTCACAACTGCCCTAGGGCTGGGCTGTGCCCTGCCTCCTGTATTGCGCGCGCCTTATGCAACAGGCTACTAGGACAAAGGGATAGTCCAGAATATTCGTGACTGGACCAGCGATGGAAACTTCGAGAAGCCGTGGACCCTGGATGGATCTAGAAGCATTTATTGAGTCACCGGCCTGCTATATAAGCGCGACCTGTCAAGCAGGGGTTGTTGTGTTTGACGAGCTAGTGTGAGCGATTATCGTGAGCGACAGAAGTGTGGTCACTTGCGAAACCCCTAGTGGAGCGGGGAAGTTAGACTCCTACAGAGGAACTGTGTCTTGAGCGAGTGTGTTTATTTCCAGTGCGACAGAAGTGATTGTGCTACATTGTGAAACAGTGAATGACAGACCTAGCGCAGCTATTCCCATCCAGCGTACGGGGCCACCTCATTACGAGGGATTAACTGTGGTTTGTTGACAAGTGAAAGGGGAAGTATTCTCGACTTGAGGAAACTGGAGTAAGGTAATAATTGTTTGCATTTGCTGAAGAGTTCTGTATCCTTCTGGCCGCAATAAAGTTAATTATTTCTTTAAGCAGTAATTGGTCTTGTGCTTCCTACCCACCGTAATCCAGTTAACAAAGGTGCCACTAGGGGGTGGCACGTAACAATATGTATATGTGTGGTGTCTGGAATTTTAAAACTGACTCTGGGTATATTTGCGCCGCTGATTCCAAAACTGCTGTCCATTTTGTTCTAGCAGCTCTAGTTGATATGAAAATCCACAGCCTGCTTCCAGTCTCCGACCGGGTCAGGAATGGAATGAATGGAGCCCCTATCTAGCGGCGAGAATATGAACTGTGCCAGCTGCCGAGGCCTGACGCACTCCTCTGGGGCAATGATTAAATGAATGACAGATGAAATGAAATGATAGTGGAGAGTGTTGCTGGAATGAAGGGAAAACAGAGCAACTCGTAATGGAAGGTGATAGGAGTTGGTGGGGAAATGATTTTTAATGAGGGTTTAAACACACATTTTCGTAATTTATACGACATTGGGAAAAGCATCGCATGTTTCTTTACGTACCGGAAGGTAGCAAAGGTTAAGAATGTAACATATTTGGTGTTAAAAGTGGCTGTCGTGTTCCGTAATACTCATACATCCAGAATCCCCTCTTGTAAATCATTAATAACAAATCCAACTCTGAATTAGGCCTACTGATTTTTGAAGAGAATTGTGTTTGTGTAAAAAGTGGCTGTCGTGTTCCGTGATACTCATACATCCAGGATCCCCTCTTATAAATACTTAGCCTAATAACAAATCCAACTCTAAATTAGGCGTACTGATTTTTGAACAGAATTGTGTTTGTGTAAAAATTGGCTGCCGTGTTCTATAATATTCATACATCCAGGATCCCTTCTTGTAAATCATTAATAACAAATCCAACTCTGAATTAGGCCTACTGATTTTTGAACAGAATTGTGTTTGTGTAAAACGTGGCTGCCGTGTTCCGTAATACTCATACATCCAGGATCCCCTCTTGTAAATAATTAATAACAAATCCAATTCTGAATTAGGCCTACTGATTTTTGAAGAGGATTGTGTTTGTGTAGCTGGTCATTTTTAATTGTACGCCCGAGAGCTCCAAACAAGTTCAATCTATTACTACATCATTTCCTAATTTATTTGTCATCATTAGAAAATGTATTTTGGCTAATTTCAGTACCGGTGCATTACTTTACAAAATGTTATCGTACGATTAGCTCTTATTCAGCGTTACTTTCCACTTCAGTATTTTATGAAGGTGAACAAAACATAGGCAAATGGAAATAAGGAAGTATATTGATTTAGTAAGCGTTGCTTTTTAACAACTATGCATTACATTTGCTACAACGGAAATCATTACAAGCAATGAACTGTTTCCTTTTAAATTCCATTTTCCACGAATCATAGAAACCTTCGCAGTAATAATCCAGAACTTTGAAATCCTACGAATTGACTAATTTAGGGCTGCAATGTACCCTAGAAGGATCTGAAAATTTCCTCAACCAAACGCACTGTCCATACGTTTAATAAGATGACAAATATTACCTCAGCGTATTTATTATCGAAGACTACATCGTCACATCAGTAGCATAACCCGCAATTTGACACTGAACATGATTGAAAAGGAAGGCAATTTGATGTTGTGGTGGTCCTAATTTTGCTTCATAGGCCTGTTGAGTGGAGTAAGGGATAGAGTAAATTTTAATAATTTGTAATAAATTTACAGATTAAATTATTTTTCTTTCATGTCTCGGAGTTAAGAGGAAACGTAAAGAAAGTGAAGTCAAGAATTTTAGGGTTATTTTACAATGAATTAATTTAGGACTACCTATGGAAAGAAATGTCCGATCTTTTCCTAAACGTTTCCTTACATCCATACGCTGCACAGTAATACACCATTCTGGCTTAGTAAGGTAATGAATAGAACAGAATAGCCCAATTCTATCATCACGTGTAGTATTTCAGTGCTCCAAACTATCCGCAGTTCCCGGCAGTTCCCTTTAGTCAGCTGATTGAGATGTTGGTTTCACAAATGTGACGTCATCGGCCATCTATTGTATTTATGATCTAAGCTTGCTACGATACATTCTTCTCACATAACCACCCGATTAAATATCAATCGATATAAAAGCAATTATCAAAAGTAGATAAAATGTAGTTTTACGTTAAGCCTTGCATTGCTATGAGCCTCATAACAAGCCATATTTCATACTGCTATGACCACCCAGGCCCGAGAAAATGATGTTTTACAAAATTCACAACAACTACTTAAAGAAACGTCAGATCAGATTAAAACTTCATATACGCGTTAACAATAACGTTAACAATAAGTTCCTTTAAGACGTATTAGAGTTTCGTTACGATCCGATCAATACTTTTAACGTAATGATCCTTCTAAGTGAGCGCTCCGTGAACTTGGTAAGAAAAACCGGTACTTTTTTGTTCAATCTGCTATAAAATTTGAACGAGATACAATGCAAATATTTACTCTATATCGTTAAACGGAAAATAAAACAAGGAAAATATGGTGTAGGTTGTTCTTATGTAAGTCTAAGGGTAAAGGTTTTATTGACCTCTAAACTCGAGTATCTATACTTATTTCCCCGACAGTAAGCCACGGAGGCTTGTTCTAGCAGCTCTAGTTAATATTTTTAACTTTGTAATAATTTATTACAGTGCCGTACTTTAGAAATTAGGACTATGGAAGAACAGTAGACATAGTGACAAGAAATAAATAACATCTAACTTCAAGTTTAGAAAATTTTGTACCAAAAATACTTGTTATCTTAACGAAGTACTGGTGTTTGTTTGCCTATGGTTTAGGCTTTAATTAATTGAATAATCTAACGTGCCACATCATGACAAGGGGAGATGGTATACAAAACCTACTACAATGTTCAGTATCTACGACCCAAGAAACACCAAAAAAGGGACTTAAGACACCAACAATCGTGTTCCCCAGTGAATCAATCATTGCCAGTCTTCTGATTTGTACTTTGTGTTTCAGGATTGTGAGGGAACTATATTGTATTAGTATATGCTTTTCAGTCCGTCATCACATTGAGCGGGGAGTTACAATTATTAAGTTCCTATTGCCTCAAATGAATTATTTATACATTTAATAAAACGTTCTCACACTAACGGGGGGATATTTGGATAGTAATACGGGATATAATTTGGGTAGAGGACGGCCGTGGCCTTAATTGAAGAACTATGCCGACATTCGGACATTCGCCTGGAGTAGAAATGGGAAACGACGGAAAACCACTTCTTGGTTGACCGAGGTGGGAATCGAACCTGCCTTCTCTTAGTTTCGCCCTTTAAGTGTACCCCTTTTCCAGCCCTCAGACCATAATCAAATTTCTTGGCAGAGCCGGGAATCAAACCTGGATTTCCTGGGCAACAGATACAATGCTAGCCTCTACACCACGAGATGGTCTGCAGCACTGGAGAAACATAATGCACATGGTAGCACTGTGGAAAAACATGAGTTGCCATTATTGAACCTTACTAGAATTTGGAAGGATATCACGAAATCTAGGTATTACCATTTCACGAATTGATTGCCGGCGGTCGAGATGGGAACTATTCCATGTTTACTGTGTCACACGTCACTCTGCTTCGTTGAAAGGCACAGTTGCGCGAGTAGGATATGACACATTTCCAGTAGCTTCAGTCATCGTTTAACTGTCCGTGGTGACATGAGCTCCTGTGACGCTTATCTGCGCTTCCTAGACAAGTAGCGCTCACAATGCTGCCTGACTTATGTGCAGACTGCACTCTGTCATCACTGTGTCCTCCACTTCACTCCGCGGGGCTCCTGCTACAGTGAGTCCGGGAATGTTCTCCGCAGCGCCTACTGCTCGAGTCTAAGCTGCGTGAACCTGAGAGGAATATGCATCGCGGACTATGAGTAGTGGTGTTGACGAGTGATGAGGTTTCTCGGTCCGTGCATAGTACAGAACCAAATACATTGGTCGGTGACTCACTCAGTCATTCCTAACACCACAGTGGGTTTAGCAACGGCCGAATGTTAGCGGTATTGGAATAGGAAGGAATACCATATATCACGGTGGGCTGTTGACAGATCCTTCTCTTCACGCCCGACCCTTCCCTGCTCTTTCTCCTCACCCCGCAAGTTCATATAGCTTGGACTCGAGCAGTACATGAGTCTGCGAGAGCTAGCTACAGCAGTTACGTTGGTACAGGCCGGACGTTCGTTTTAGAAGAGTGAAAAATCCTAATGGAAGCCTGGAGGCGAGTTACTACAGTACCTGTTTTGTTGTCACCTGTCCCATGCGGTCAGATGATGGACAAAACTATCTCACGCTACTGTTGAACTACAGTCATTGGCAAATATAATGTCGTTCTGTTCGTAACTATGTAACGTGTATTTCCGCGTCACACAATACTTCGACGTGGACTGTACTTTTCAGTACGGTGATGTCGTCACATGCTCAAGTCTGGAATGTCATTACTCCTGACCGGTGGTGACAAGTGTGAAGCGAGAGGGCTAGAGAGCGACTGTGTTCAGGCTCACTCGCAAGCTTCAAGGTCAAGGGCAATCGTCTAAAACAAACGTCCGGCTTGTAGCACGGCTGTCGTTTGCATCATAACAAATAAACAGTAAACTATGTACTCACCACAGCCATTCACAGTACATCACTCTTTTTCCGTAATCAGTTTGTTTTAATTCACGAACCACGGTAACTTTATAAGGGAACAACTGAAGCTTGTCTCTTGCAGCTTTATGTGCTGTCGACTTAGAGAATCCTGTTTGTTGAGCTAATTTTCGTGTTCATTTACTTGGGCTACGCAGCATTATATCGAAGATTTCATCAAGTTTTTCGTGTGTTAAGAGCGTTGGCCTGCCTGTTCCCGGTACATCGTGAACTGAGCCAGTCACACGAAATTTACTTATCAAATCCCTAACGGTATCACGGTTTGGACACTGTGAATTAGGAAACCACGTCTGAAATCTTAATTTTACATTTTCTGTAAACCGATCGCCTTCGCGAAAAACGTATTCCACCAAAAAAAAAAAAAAAAAAAACTCTCTCTCTTCAGTAGTAAGCATTACCGCCTGTATACTGTTGCACTCTTCCAATAATAATCTATCTGACGCTCGCTGACTGTAATACACGCTGAAGATAAGCAGGCTCGCTCGCTTATCGCAATACACACTGACAGCCCACACGGGGGTGTCCCGCTTTCACGGCCACAGTGCAGTGCAGTGCAGCCAACTAAACTCATGACTCAACCATTCGTAGCTGCACGTACCCACTGCGGAGAACATTCTCGGCCGCCCTGTACAATAGTCAACAAACGCTGGCGCAGACACGCTCAGCGACAATCAAAACTTGAATAGGAGTAGGGGAGTGATGCCGATTCTACCCCCCCCCCCCCCCCCACACACACACCACTACTCCCAATGCGAGCCGATAACTCCCGAACCCGTGGTCGGAGATTCACGAATGAGGTGTCGTTGGACTCGGGCTGACGGGGGCTTTGTTATGGACCACTCATTTCAACCCCTAAATAAAACCTATCCCTACTAGGGGGTGAAATTGTAATTTTTAGTGAAAGTCTCTTTTCAAATGCGACATGTATAAGGTGCGCTGCTAAAATGAGCTTAAACGTTGTTGCTCATATAGCGCATGCGGTTTTCTGGCTGCCGCTATGGATTAACATTTTTGTTTTTGTTTTTTACGCATGCGCACTTGGGATTTTTGTAAGAGGGCGAGCTCTTTGAAAAAAAAATGATTGATAAGAAGGGGTTTTGGTGGTGAGGAGAGAACCAGATAGTCGCCTACTTTCCTACGAAGTTTGCCGATATCTCTCGAACGCAAGGTCGGATTTGAACGTGCGACGTGCCATATCGCTTGTCTCGAAGCCCTATACATGTTATTAATAGGTTAAAGTTTTGAGAATGAGGGAAACAGGCTTTTTGGGGGTAAAACCGTGATTTTAGACTTTTTCCGATATCTCACAAATGCATGGTCGGATTTGGTCCTTTGAGGTGTCAAATGGCTTGTCTCGAAACCCTGTTTATTTTGGTAATATGTTAAAGTTTTTGAGAATGAGGGAAACAGAACATTTTGGGGAAAAACCGTGATTTATAACTTTTTGCTATATCTCGCGAACCAATCATGCTAGAGGCGTGTACGACAGGTCCAAGGACTCGGGGTGACGTCCTCTTTGCTATGCACCACTCGTTGTAATTTTTGAAAAATTTTGGAAACTCGATTTTGGTGTAAACACGTGTTTTTTGTGATTTTTGCTGATATCTCACGAACCAATAACGCTAGAGACGTGTACGAGGTGTCCTAGGACTCGGACTAACGCCCCCTTTCAAATGTGGCAGATATTTTTTTCAAAAAATAATTCACAAAGGACCTAACGTCATACATGTTGAGAAAAAATTTCTTTACCGATACTTATTTATAATGTTTATGAAGCGTGGTGGTTGAGAGAGACGATACGGCTGAGTGTGTGTGTGTTTCAACGAACCTGTCGCTAACCACAAGGACCATGCTTAATAGAACAATCGCTATTTCGGCGGGTCGGTGTATGACAGAGCGAGCGTGCGTTTTCTGATATTTTACCTTTAACGTGTAAACGGTGATGAGAACTTGGTTCTATGTTGGTCGAAGCGAGTACAGAAAACAAACTTGCCGAGGAGCAAGAGGTGAATGTCATTTGAGCTTATTGGAAGGCGTTGATCTGACTTGACAACAGGTGCAATGGAAAAAATGACCATGACGCTTGAAGGTGAAATAATCTGACCATTGTAGTGGCAGGGAAGAGCGAAAGGCATGTGAACATGTGTGAAACCACATGTAGGCTAAGCCAGTGACATCCTGTTTGCTTCGTACGTGACAAAATGCAAGTCCATGTGAAATTTGATCTACCCCCAGGTGTTCACCTTGGACGTTATCTGTCCACGAGCGCGATAACTTGTAGCAAGTTACATCCTGTTTTGCTTCGTACGTGACAAAATGCAAGTTGACGTGAAATTTGATCTGCCACAGGTGTTCACCTTGGACGTTAGCTGTCCACGTGCATGATAACAGAATCTTCAAAGCGTGGGAATCGTTGAATCAGTAAAAAGTATGATGCAACTTGTGAGAATGATGTCACAACCAATAGGTAGGCAAGAGCTGCGAACAGCAGTGGTGGGAGGTGGAGGGGGGAGAGGGGGAGGGGTAATGTATGAGAGAACACAGGTGGAAAGAGAAAGAAATATGTGGAGCTGAGGACTGTACACATAGAGCTATAGGTGGTGTACAACATGTGTGAATAAATAAATTAAAAATTGCACAGGTTCACACAACATGTAATTTATTGATCCATGAATTAAACGTAGAGTTAAACCCTAACCAATTGACATAGAGTTTATTTCCTTTTTGTTTCAACACTTTTTCCACAAGATAATGCTTAGGAAATGCTGTTTTCTGAAGTTCATGGAGATAAAATCTACCTTTTATGGGTTGATGGTTGAGGTCCTCGAGTAAATAGGTGACTGGAGTGTCCAAGTTGACTTGACGAATTCGAAATAGTTCAGTCCCCCACTGAGGCGTGTAGCCCTTATTGAAGGCAGACTTAAATTTGCTCACACGAACAAAATCCCCAATTTTCAGTCGATGACGTTTAGGATCGGCTGCTTTTATGGGGTTAAACAGTTTATCCAATGGCTGAATATTGTTGGTCACGAGGCGTGGCTTGGTCCCAATCGTTCTATGTTCGGTGTCATTGTAACGTGATACTAGCTCTGGCAACATGTCCAACCAGCGATACGTGCCCTGAGCGTTAAGCGCTTTCCTCATATGGGTTTTCAATGTTCGGTTGAACCGCTCGACCACACTGGCTTTGAGATTGCTGTACGTGGTGTAATGGTGAATATCCTTAGATTTGAGAAAACTGGAGAAATCCTTGTTGAAAAATTCTTGCCCCTGGTCAGTTTGTAGCAGCTGAGGTTGACGTTTGGAGTGTTGAATAATATGTTGAAAGGCCTTGGTAACTAGTGGACCAGACTTGCGACGCACAGGTTCAACAAAGGCCATTTTGGAATAGACATCTATTTTACAATAGGGAGCGCACGAGTAGTTTCTACAAATGAGTTACGGCGCACGAGTCGATTCAACAAAGTTCCGTTTGCGTTCATATACCATTCATTCGATTGCGATTGAACTTCAATTGTTTGGTTTTCAAATGCAGTGGTAGATAGTCATTATTTTGTAAAACATTCTCAGTAATAAGACTCTATGGTTCCGCTAACACATAGATAGACTGTATTATTGCCATGGTCAAGCACTCACATTAAGATCATTTACAAAACCATAAAATGAAAAATAAAAAATTGTGTTTTGGAAATATCGTTTTTCAACATACACAAAATAAATATATAAAAAATTTGTAAACATCAAAATGGAAAATCCATGGTCAAGCACCCACATTAAGATCATTTACAAAATCATAAAATGAAAAATAAAAAATCTTGTTTTGGAGATATCGATTTTTTTCAACATACACAAAATAAGTATATAAAAAAATTGTAAACAGCAAAATGGAAAATCCATGTTTCCATATAGACAAAATTTAAAAACCTTAAACGGACATTTAAGAAAATATATGCAAATGGGAAATTGACAAATGTGTAAATATGAAAATGAAAAAATCCATGTTTCCATATCATGAAATTGAAAAATATCAAACTGTCATTAAAAAATGCAAATGGAAAATTGACAAATTGCAATGTGTGAAATGTGAAATTGAACAAATGGCTATCATTATTTAAAAAAAAAAGAACATGGTGCTCTATGGTTGAGGTGTGAATCAAACCCTCTCTACTTATTTGGACCACCCGAGACTGTGTAGACTAGTTTTAGTTGTCATACCGCTTTTAAAAGTTTGTGTTAAATCTAGGAATTGAACCCAAGAGCTTGTACGGGAGATCCAAGGTTATAATATGTTAAACAGATAGCCTTGAATGTAGGGTGTGGTAGCTATATAGAGATGAGACGTATCGCTCGGGACAGGGAGGCATGGAGATCTGCATCAAACCAGTCAAAAGACTGACGACTCAAACAACAACATGTAGAGCTCACCAAAATAATGTTGTGTAACGGTAAATGTTAGTCAACGAACAGTAATGCATTACTAAAACCCATGACACGATACCTAAGAGCTTTTCTAAAATTATGTTAAAATGCCTTTAACCCTATATTAAACACCCAGTTCACAAGACTCATAACTGCAATGTTATGGTCAAACAAAACAAAATCTATATTTCAAAACAAACAAGTGGTTTAGTCAATGTATACTGGAAAAAGTTTTATAAACACTCAAGTCCACAAAAATAATTAAATTAGTAACTGTCAGGTTGACCGAGTGGTTATGGTGTTTGACTTAAGTTCAAATTTTCTGTACAAGAAAGCAAGGGTTCGAATCCCTTACCTGATATAACTATTGCCTCAACATGGCTTGACCACACTGTATTATTGTGTACTCGGTACACAAACCATAGATAGAGTGTATTGTTTAAGGTCACTCTCTTTGCGAACATAGTCAGAGACTGTTGATGGTTAACAATTGCATTAATAGTGGGACATAGGGATAGCAATTAAGAAAAACAGACAATACACATACACTATTTTTATTTATTTAATGTAAGTACTTGTACAATAGTTATATACAAACTACAACTCTCTTTTGTCTATAACTATCTAGTCCTTTTCGATCCACTTGCATATCAAGGGCAGATGACTTTGTAGTTCAGCCCCTTAAAACAACAACAACACTACTTCTTGCTTAGTCTGTGATGTTGATGACTCTTGAGGCGAGGAAGATGGATACAACATAACTTTTACAGCAGGGGTTAAACGTTGCTCAACAAACAATGCACTATTTTGAGTAGCAACATCTTTCTCTTGTACTAACTTTTTAGCATTCTGATGATTTTTTTGTCAACACCATCAGTGTTTTGTCTGTAGCACTACATTGATGATCACTCACACTTAAAACCACACCATTTCTACTTTTCATATTGCCTCGACATCTTGTTGACCTCTGTTTTGAGCATCGCCAGAATATTATTCCTTTTACATTTTGTCGTCTATAGTTATAAGAGTAGCCTTTATAGAGTACACGTTGTTTACCTCGGTTAGTTGTAGTAAGTTACAAAGTAGTAACTAACCTGTTAGTATGATTTGCACACTACAAAGGTTATCTCTCTTCTGGTAATAGAATTATTTAGCGTTGGCTTTTATATTTAATATGTACAGTTTAAAGTGATAGAAAAATGGTAGAAACGTGGTAGCAAAGTGGTAGACAATTGGTAACATAGTGGTAGAAAAGTGGTAGCAAAGTGGTAGAAAAGTGGCAGAAAAGTAGTAGAAAAGTGGTAGCAAAGTGGTAGAAAAGTGGTAGCAAACTAGAAAAGTGGTAGAAAAGTGGCAGAAAAGTAGTAGAAAAGTGGTAGCAAATTGGTAGAAAAGTGGTAGCAAACTAGAAAAGTGGTAGCAAAGTGGTAGAAAATATTACATGTATTGTTAAGAAATAGTTTAAGCGGTTACATGGATTCATTACACTATAATTTTAGCATCACGAAGCTCATTTTCTATATCCAAAAGTTCTTCCTCATATTTAGTATGACCAGCCTGTTTACAGGTATGCAAGTACTGAAGCGGCTGGATTACCTTACTGGGATTGTTCCAGTAAACAAATTTAACAAATGATTTTTTGGGTGTAAACCATTATCATCATCATCATCATCATCATCATCATCATAATCATCATGGTTATCATCAATATAATTATCATCAATATAATCATCATCACTATTACTATCTAATCCTTTTTGTTCATCTTGCAATGCAACAATCTTTGGCATAGTTTGTGTTGTCTTTGATAGTGTTAGAGGTTTCTTAGACGTTAACGACTGTCCTAACAAGTCTATTTCAGGAGATAATAAATGCTCTTTAACAAACAAAGCACTAACTTGAGCCACACTATTTTTTTCTTGGTCTTGCTTTTTTTTACCTTGGTTAGAGTATTTTGTCCATTTAAATGAGTATTATTTTGAGATTTACAATGATGATCGATTGAAATAAGTATGTTGGAGCCTTTTGTCTTAATCATTCCTCGACACTTTTTAGATCGTTGTTTCGAACAGCACCAAATAACAGTTCCATTTTTATTAGCTCTTTTTACAATATATGCATATCCTTTATAGTAAGCACATGGCTTACCATAGCTAGTCGTTGGTACTTCCATGTCAACTGTTAAGCTTAAACTAATCTCTAGTAAAGTTAACTCGATAATAAAAATGATTGTTTGTAGTATGTGCAGTTTAAAGTAAGAGCAAAAGTGAGAGTCAAATGGTAGAAAAGTGTTAGCAAAGTGGTGGAAGAGTGGTAGCAGTTTATAGTAGTCATGATCTTTTTTACCAGAATGTGATTTGAGTAAATGTAATTTCTAATCCTTAGCAGTGAGTAGTCAGTTAGTCTTGGTTCAGACAAGCGTAAACAGTTCTCCAATGAATCAGAGATCAAGATTTTCATTATGAAACAGTTGTGTAACCAATTAGGTATCGGTACTTGATAGCTTCACACATGAACAAAAATTCCAACATATCTGACATGAATTACATGATTTGAAAGTTGACAAAGAATATCCAATCAACCATTGTAGTTACAATGTCAAACACACAAAGACAAAATCAGCATGAACTTTTAAGTTACAGGAACATTCTATGAAATAGACTATGCAGGAAATTTGGAAATACACATCAGAAGTTTGCAACACCATCCTTCTAGCCTATATAAATTATCGACATGGAAAGTGTGCACTGCCCCTAACATTAAACCAATTTATCAATAACACAAGTCAACAATCAAAACATTTTGTGTTGAGTCTATCATTTAATGCATATATTCTGTCTACATTGAACAGTAACAAAAAACGCCATTCATAATGAATTAAGTTTGCTTTAATTCTTTATGTAATGATAAATACATATTTAAAGTTTTGGCTGACTGTTCAGGGTGAATCAGCTTTGAACACATAAGAGAGGGAATATTTTTAAGACTTAACCTCAGCTCACCTAACATAACCTAAATTTACCTAACCTAACCTTGTCATATAGGTAAGAAACGGGTCAAGCTATGCTTTCGACTACCGAGTTTCAGCTACTTTTCAAGGTTACTCTCCCGAACATTAACGGAGACTGCTGAGAAACACCTATGTTCCCACGGCGGCGGCGCGCAACGACTTACATGACGCGCTTCCCCCTTTTCATTGATCCCTGTTGATTTGTCCCTTTGGACTGGTCCCTGTTGACTAGCCCCTTTTGGACGGGCCCTTTTTGAATGGAGTCATTTTTGACGGGTCCCTGGGGCCGATAGCCTAGATGTTAGGCCCCTTAAAACAACAATTATCATCATCATTATCATCATCAGTTTGATGTTTTTCAATTTCATGATATAGAAACATGGATTTTTCCATTTTCATATTTACACATTTGTCAATTTCCCATTTGCATATATTTTCTTAAATGTCCGTTTAAGGTTTTTAAATTTTGTCTATATGGAAACATGGATTTTCCATTTTGCTGTTTACAATTTTTTGTATATTTATTTTGTGTATGTTGAAAAAAATCGATATTTCCAAAACAAGATTTTTTATTTTTTATTTTATGATTTTGTAAATGATCTTAATGTGAGTGCTTGACCATGGATTTTCCATTTTGATGTTTACAAATTTTTTATATATTTATTTTGTGTATGTTGAAAAACGATATTTCCAAAACACGATTTTTTATTTTTCATTTTATGGTTTTGTAAATGATCTTAATGTGAGTGCTTGACCATGGCAATAATACAGTCTATCTATGTGTTAGCGGAACCATAGAGTCTTATTACTAAGATTGTTTTACAAAATAACGACTATCTACCACTGCATTTGAAAACCAAACAATTGAAGTTCAATCGCAATCGAATGAATGGTATATGAACGCAAACGGAACTTTGTTGAATCGACTCGTGCGCCGTAACTCATTTGTAGAAACTACTCGTGCGCTACCTATTGTAAAATAGATGTCTATTCCAAAATGGCCTTTGTTGAACCTGTGCGTCGCAAGTCTGGTCCACTAGTTACCAAGGCCTTTCAACATATTATTCAACACTCCAAACGTCAACCTCAGCTGCTACAAACTGACCAGGGGCAAGAATTTTTCAACAAGGATTTCTCCAGTTTTCTCAAATCTAAGGATATTCACCATTACACCACGTACAGCAATCTCAAAGCCAGTGTGGTCGAGCGGTTCAACCGAACATTGAAAACCCATATGTGGAAAGCGTTTACCGCTCAGGGCACGTATCGCTGGTTGGACATGTTGCCAGAGCTAGTATCACGTTACAATGACACCAAACATAGAACGATTGGGACCAAGCCACGCCTCGTGACCAACAATATTCAGCCATTGGATAAACTGTTTAACCCCAAAAAACAGCCGATCCTAAACGTCACCGACTGAAAATTGGGGATTTTGTTCGTGTGAGCAAATTTAAGTCTGCCTTCAATAAGGGCTACACGCCTCAGTGGGGGACTGAACTATTTCGAATTCGTCAAGTCAACTTGGACACTCCAGTCACCTATTTACTCGAGGACCTCAACCATCAACCCATAAAAGGTAGATTTTATCTCCATGAACTTCAGAAAACAGCATTTCCTAAGCATTATCTTGTGGAAAAAGTGTTGAAACAAAAAGGAAATAAACTCTATGTCAAATGGTTAGGGTTTAACTCTATGTTTAATTCATGGATCAATAAATTACATGTTGTGTGAACCTGTGCAATTTTTAATTTATTTATTCACACATGTTGTACACCACCTATAGCTCTATGTGTACAGTCCTCAGCTCCACATATTTCTTTCTCTTTCCACCTGTGTTCTCTCATACATTACCCCTCCCCCTCTCCCCCCTCCACCTCCCACCACTGCTGTTCGCAGCTCTTGCCTACCTATTGGTTGTGACATCATTCTCACAAGTTGCATCATACTTTTTACTGATTCAACGATTCCCATGCTTTGAAGATTCTGTTATCATGCACGTGGACAGCTAACGTCCAAGGTGAACACCTGTGGCAGATCAAATTTCACGTCAACTTGCATTTTGTCACGTACGAAGCAAAACAGGATGTAACTTGCTACAAGTTATCGCGCACGTGGACAGATAACGTCCAAGGTGAACACCTGGGGGTAGATCAAATTTCACATGGACTTGCATTTTTTCACGTACGAAGCAAACAGGATGTCACTGGTTTAGCCTACATGTGGTTTCACTCATGTTCACATGCCTTTCGCTCTTCCCTGCCACTACAATGGTCAGATTATTTCACCTTCAAGCGTCATGGTCATTTTTTCCATTGCACCTGTTGTCAAGTCAGATCAACGCCTTCCAATAAGCTCAAATGACATTCACCTCTTGCTCCTCGGCAAGTTTGTTTTCTGTACTCGCTTCGACCAACATAGAACCAAGTTCTCATCACCGTTTACACGTTAAAGGTAAAATATCAGAAAACGCACGCTCGCTCTGTCATACACCGACCCGCCGAAATAGCGATTGTTCTATTAAGCATGGTCCTTGTGGTTAGCGACAGGTTCGTTGAAACACACACACACTCAGCCGTATCGTCTCTCTCAACCACCACGCTTCATAAACATTATAAACAAGTATCGGTAAAGAAATTTTTTCTCAACATGTATGACGTTAGGTCCTTTGTGAATTATTTTTTGGAAAAAAATATCTGCCACATTTGAGAGGGGGCGTTAGCCCGAGTCCTAGAACACCTCGTACACGTCTCTAGCGTTATTGGTTCGTGAGATATCAGCAAAAATCACAAAAAACACGCGTTTACCCCAAAATCGAGTTTCCATTTTTTTTAAATTACAACGAGTGGTCCATAGCAAAGAGGACGTCACCCCGAGTCCTTGGACCTGTCGTACACGCCTCTAGCATGATTGGTTCGCGAGATATAGCAAAAAGTTTAAAATCACGGTTTTACCCCAAAATATTCTGTTTCCCTCATTCTCAAAAACTTTAACCTATTACCAAAATAAACAGGGTTTCGAGACAAGCCATTTGACACCTCAAAGGACCAAATCCTACCATGCATTCGTGAGATATCGGAAAAGTCTAAAATCACGGTTTTACCCCCAAAAAGCCTGTTTCCCTCATTCTCAAAACTTTAGCCTATTAATAACATGTATAGGGCTTCGAGACAAGCGATTTGACACGTCACACGTTCAAATCCGACCTTGTGTTCGAGAGATATCGGCAAACCTCGTAGGAAAGTAGGCGACTATCTGGTTCTCTCCTCACCACCAAAACCCCTTCTTATCAATCATTTTTTTTCAAAGAGCTCGCCCTCTTACAAAAATCACAAGTGCGCATGCGTAAAAAACAAAAACAAAAATGTTAATCCATAGCGGCCGCCAGAAAACCGCATGCGCTATATGAGCAACAACGTTTTAGTTCATTTTAGCAGCGCACCTTATACATGTCGCATTTGAAAAGAGACTTTCACTAAAAATTACAATTTCACCCCCTAGTAGGGATAGGTTTTATTTAGAGGTTGAAATGAGTGGTCCATAGCAAAGCCCCCGTCAGCCCGAGTCCAAAGACACCTCATTCGTGAATCTCCGACCACGGGTTCGGGAGTTATCGGCTCGCATTGGGTGTAGCGGTGTGGCGGGGGGGGGGGGGGGGGGGGGGGGGCAGAATCGACATCACTCCCCTACTAATAGGTAAATAATTCAACTTTTAAAATTATACGTGATGCTCAATGTTAGCGTACTGTAGAGACTGAGGTCAGTACAGTGTAGAACAAGACGGTAGTCGGATCAGGTCTTGCACAAGTCCTGGGGGACCTCTAGTCCTCTATTGAATAATGGAACTCTATATAAGCAGATTATCGACTCAGCGTCTTGCGACATCGATACTTGTCACCAGCACCCTTGCTACACATCGCGCTCTCGGTCTGGCGGCAAAGTTCAATGTGCGAGAGGTTGGTTGGTTCCTCAGTTTAGGGGCTGCGACAACGCGGTCATGTAGCCCCGTGTACTTTAGGTGTGTGTAGAAACTGTCTGATAACCGGTGTTAATTGTGAAGGCTGTATTAATGTGTGTATCTGTTTTTTTTTTTTTTTTCAAGTATGGACTGCAACTTTGAATTTTTTCAAATAGTTCCTACTTTTGCCGCCAAACGCCACTTTCAACGACTACTAGGCCTAGTTCAGAACTTAGCTACTAGACGCCACCGCCGTCGGCTCTTGGCAACGAACGTAGAAACCTAAAAGCGTTGTTTACATTCTTAACCTATACAATTTAGCTTCACACAGATGTAATTAGTGGAAGATTCTTTTACATGCCATAAGTCTATGACATGGAACCGCCGGATTTACTTCCCCTCCGAAGGAAGGCATACATAGGGATTTTTAATGCTCTTAAAAATCCGACGGCTTCGGCCGGGTTTGAACCCGCGATCTTGGGCATAGAAGCTCAGCATGGTACCGACTACGCCACCGAAGCCGCCCAAAAATGTGAGAGATCTCTGTGAGAAGATTTATTGGCTTCTCAAAGATCCCATTATGGCTCCCCAGTACTGCTCGGGTCCAAGCTCTGTGAACTTGTGGGGTGAGGGGAAGGGGTGTTCTTGCAGTGCCCACCTTACCGTGGCACACATTCTCTTGGAGTGTGCGGACCTGGCCGATCTGCGAAGGACTCTCAAACTGCCTAACAATCTCTCCCGTGTTGTACGTGCCCCCAGGGGCTCACATCTAGTGGCACGTGGGTTGGCGACCACGGGGCCCCAGCTGAGTCCGGCATTGCTTCCACTTACTTGTGCCGGGCTCCTCTCCGTCTTCTTTCCTGTCGACCTCACTTGGTCAACTCTTGTTCTCTTCCGACCCCGACGGTATTAGGGTATCCGAGGCCTAGGGAGTCTCTTCCTTTCCCGCCTTAATTGGCCCTTGTCTCATCTTTCCTGATACCCTCCTTCTGCGAGGGGTCGTTCTTCTTTTTCTTTTCACGTTCTCTCCTGCCTTCTGCTTAAGGCCCTCAAGGAGGCAGGGTGTATGTAGCCTCACCAATTCTGGTGCACCCTGGATATTGCTACACCCTCAGGGGCTCACGGCTGGTGAGTTCAGAGTTGGCGACCCCGAGGGATTCCTGAGCTGGGTTCGGTTTTCCCCCTTTTATCCATTACCTCAGGGCGGACTCTCTCCTCTTTAACTTTCCTTTCTGCCCTTCATGTCACTGGATGTCTGAGACCTACTCCAGTGCAGAAGATCTACCCTCTCGCTGGCATTGCACCTCCAGTTATTCGACACAGGGTGGCAGCAGAGAAAGAGAGACGAAGCTTGAAACAGATCCCAGACATTCTATGTTCAACCACAAGGTGACCACTCCTCGCCTAAGATCCAGGAAGAGTTTTATTAAGAAAACAGTACCCCTCCATACCAAGCCAGACGTCCGGCGTGTGTCACTCTGGAAACAAATAGTACCAGAGGGGTTTACCCCTAAAGAAGAACTGAGCAGTGGTAGTCATTTGCCTTATACCACCTGGAGGTCCTTAAACCGGATGAGAACAGGAGTGCCTAAGTGTCGTAGCAACCTTGTGAAGTGGGGTTATGCAGAAGATCCACGATGTGCCTGTGGAGAAATCCAGACTCCACAACACCTGCTCACGTGCAAAGATCTGAATGAAACCTGCAGCCAGGAAGACCTTATGTTGGCCACAGACCGAGGGATAAGAGCTACAGAGTTCTGGAAAGGAAGAATTTAGTGTGTCTCCCGGACACGGAAAGTAAAGTAAAGTAAAGTAAGTATGGCTCTCCTTCCTTCCAAGTCCCTCAATCCGCATTCTTCGGGGGTTGCGGGCATTTCTTTTCCTCCTGTCCTTTATTTGCCTTATTCTCCTTTTGTTTTCCATTTCTTCTTCTAGTATATAAGTTAGTAGTTAGTTATAGTTATACTTAACATTTCATTTTCATCTTCACGATCACCCAAACCATTACGGGCCGATAACGTAGATGTTAGGCCCGTTAAAGCAACAATTATCATCAACATCATTGTTGTACGTGATGACGGGCCGTCAGCAGTCCACGTCATCAGGATCATGAGGAAGAGTGGTAAAGTGTTAATGTAGTTTAAGAATTTTAATTCAGTTTTAGTCTGTTTTATGTTTTTATTGCGTTCATATATTTTATTGTTGACTATGCCTTATTTGTTTTATTGTTTTTACCATCCCTCTATTTAGTATTTGTATCGAAAAGTTTGATGCTTTTCACTTGGTCATCACGATTGTACCCAAATGAGGTGGGTAATTCCGTAATCCTGAAACAAGATACATGAGTCAAATCAAAAGGTGGGAGGATGTTAGAAATTAACCTTGCGGAGTGTGGACAGAAAATGGCGCCTGTTGAGGCTTTAGTAAACCAGATTGAGTTTGTTAGTTCTTTGGAATAAGTTTTTTCCTCTTTGATTTTTTATTATTGGAGAATGAGTAGAGTGGAAATCGAGTGGAATTGTGAGTGTATTATGATAATAAATATGACTAGCATTACCCGTCGCGGCTTCGCCCGCGAACATTCTAGTTGTAAAGAGTACACTTAGCAAAGTCTCAATCATGAATGCTATGACTGATTTGTCCTTGGTATGAATAATCAGACTTTATCAATTCAGCTACTGGTGCAGTGGTTAGGGGTTTGTCATTCCTTCATAGGTATAGTATATCAGAGCGAAGTTAGTTTTCTGGGAATATCATAGACACTGTTAATTTAAGGGCCTTTAAATGTGGTTTTCGGAAACCTTTATAGTCGGGTGAAAAAGACCATTCGTACCACACTCACATGTGAAAATTGCGTGAAAACATTCTAGAGTGGCGCTTGACCCCCTTAAGCGCATTATACTGTATGTATTGATGAATTTTACAGCTTAATTTGGTTCAGTGATAACCTTATAACCGTCTGGAAACTTTCACAGTAATGTAATAATTGGAATTGCATTGCGTCTTACAGAAATAGATGGACCTGTGAGATTCTGTTGCCATGGTTACCGTGTTGCATTCTTTCACTATTTCATTGTAAATATACATGTTTTAAGGTATTTATTTAATTGTGAAGCATTTAAAGAGTAAGTGAGTGCGTTTCGCGTTCGCATTGGGTTATGCTGAACCTGTAGGTACCCCGTATGTGTAGGTTGGTGTTAATGGGACCTTATTTTCGGTACAAAACTGGAATAATATAGGAAGGGATGAGCAAGCAATAGGTAACACAGGGAAGTGATGAATCGGGTAGATTTGTCCACGTTCCAACATAGAATAATTATTAATCTCATGTAACTTAATTTTTTTTCCAGGATTAGGGAATAACCCATCTCATTTGGGTACAATCGTGTTGACCGACTGAAAAGCACCAAACTTTTGTTTGCTTAGGCAACACTGAAGAATGGCTTCAAACACCAGAAAGTTTTTATCCAAATAAGGCATAATTGTTGGGGCTCACTGCCTGCTTTATAGAAACCATGTTCGTTTCATCATCATCTACTAGATATTTGGAATCGTACCAATACTTTAGTTAGTTAGTTATTGTTGTTTTAAGGGACGGAACTACGAGGTCATCTGCCCCTCTTAACACAGATTAAAGAATACAAATTTGGAATTGAATTTAATATTTTGAGGTGGACACTTAAATTCAAAAATAAAAAATATAAAAATAATCAAAAAATACGGAAAAACAAAAAAAATCATCATTCAAAACCGAACAAGTCGTTGAGTCAATTTATACTGGAACATTTAGATTGCTGGCCCTAACCCACTCTCACTTATAAAGCGGATAACGCGATCAGCAGCCACCGCGTCATCGGCTAATATAAGTTAGGAGTGTCATCTGCAAACCAACACACACTCGCTTAAAATGTGGGCCACGGTGAAAATGGCTCCACGGGTACAAAGTGGGGGTCTTCCCTTCTCATTAGGTACGAGTGGGTGGATCTCGTATGACCTATCCGTAGCCTACACAAAATGACCGACTCTCTCCGTGACCGGAAAGAGCTCCGCCACGCGCGAGTAGTTCCCTTGATCGCTCCCAGTTTACTGGTCCATACCAATACCGGTGTAGCATGATGCAAAACTTCGAAATTGACACCAGATGACTGACTTGTTTGTTGTTGTTGTTTCATTCGAGGGACTTGGACATCGTGGTGATTTAGCCCCGCGTAATTTGGTGTGTGTAGAATTAGTCTGATAACCTGTGTTATTGTGGTAACTGTAGTAGTGTGTGTATTTGTAATCCGGGTAACATATGGGAAGGAGGTGAATGTGGCCTTACGTTAGGAACCATCCCGGCATTTGCCTGGAATGGAAGTGGAAAACCACAGAAAACAACTTTTAGGATAGCTGAAGGTGGAAATCGAACCCACCCCTTCTTAGGTTTGCGTCACGAGACTGAACGTACTCCTTTCCAGCTCGCAACCAGAATTAAATTTCTTGGCAGAGTCGGGAATTGAACCCGGACCTCTCACACCTTTTCTACTGTCAGCTCTCGCAGTAAAGAAGCGCAAATGCCTTTCGCTTCATGCGAGGGGACGTAGTGTATGGTTCACTACACCTACGGTGACCGAGGAGTACGCTGATGAGCCCGGCTTGGTGCACCTAGGCGAGACCTCGCAGAAGATAGAAGATTTGCTGAGTTTTAAGTAAATAATATTAGGATATGTCTATGAGTGGATCAAATGCACTTTGTCCGTTTTCTTCTTTCTGTCTTTCCTTCTTTCTATCTTCCTTTCTTCCTTTCTTCCTTCCTTCCTTTCTTACTTTATATCAAGAAGAAGTTTGGAAGACCTTCAGGCTAGGTGAATGGACTTGAAAGCAGCAGTAAACTGAATCTCTCCGGATTATGGAAGTATTTGAGCAGACTTAACATAACCGGTTGTGGATCGAACCCGTGATCTCCCAGTTGGGAATGCGCCATGCCGTTATGTACGGCGACAGTCTCATAACTCCTGTAGCCTATCTCGACAACACAATTCCACATTCATCACAGCGTACATGAGCCTTGAAATGTCCTTATTCATTCCTGCTACAAGTTCTCGGTCATGACCTCGCTGTTCCGCCCCTTCAAACCTCAATAACTAACTAACAATTACTTTGTGTGACAGTAACGCATCGTTACCTGTCTATAAAATAGTTTTTTTTAGCACTACTTCTTCCCTTCCCAATATCTCTTCATCCTCTCGCTGTTCCCTGTAACGCTGTTCTGTCCATCCTGTATTATCATTTCAAATGATCTTGTCGACTTCATCGTTATGCGTTACGGTTACGGAGAGGTTGCACTTGAGCGTATGACCTCATCATGTTGTTCAGTGCATATGCACCGAGTCTGAGTTTACTCCTGGGCTGTGGCGTTATGCGATACGGAGACGGAGAGCGCGTGACGTCATGCAGCAGAGTGCACCTCCCGCTCTCCATTCCCCGCGCGGGAAGCCTAAGTTAATGGGTAATGTAGTCTGTTGAAAGAGCCCTCCTGAGCCTTTCTAACATGTGTAGCATTTGTAGCATGCGTCATTTGAAATGATATAAAGTCTAGTCTTTCAGACTGACTGTAACTTTTTTGTCGGGTGGGCTTCTCAGAAAACTTGTGTTTCTGAATGTTGTTCTGTCTTGAAAGGTTTCTTCATGGCAGCCAATTTCATTTATGTCTTCACTTATTCCTTTTAACCGGTTCATTGATAAGCTATAATTTGCTTTATTTTCGCGTAATAGTTAATTTTGTAAATGTATCCAATAGCCACTTATTTTCAAGACGGGTCTGGGAAGGGGTCTTGGAAGGAAATCGGCTGTGACACGGAATAATGGTTTCCAATAATACGGTAAAACAAAACGAATTGGCAACGATTATTGTGACATTCTCACCTCTATTGATTTATGGCAGGTTCAACCCGGCCAAAGTCGTCAATTTTTTTAAGAGCGTTAAAAATCCCTCAGTATTCCTTCCTTCGGAGGGGAAGTAAAACCAGCGGTCCCATGTCATAGATTTGTGGCATGTAAAGGAACCTTCCACTAACTAAACTTGTATGAACCAAAATTTGTAGGTTAAGTTTGATGAATGCTCTTATGTTCCAACATTCGTCACCGGGCACTGATTGCGATGGCATCTAGTAGTAACCAAGTTCACAGCTAGGTGTCATGGACGATAGCGTTTGGTAGCGAAAGTTGGAACTACTTGAAATTATCGTCTGCAGTCCTTACTTGAACTAAAAACAGATAACACACACTAATACAGTCATCACAATTAACACCGGTTATCAGAACAGATTCTACACACACCCAAAGTACACGGGGCTACTTGACCGCGTTGTCGCAGCCCTTAAACTGAGGAACCAAGCAACTTTTATTGAGAACTAGAGGACACCTGGACCCAGGCGTCTAGACATATCTCTGATCTAGAATCGACCTCATCTTGGTGTAGTGGCTAGCATAGTTAGATGTTGGAGGTCCGGCTCTACCAAGAAATTTAATTCTGATCTAAGGGCTGGAACGGGGTACACTAAGCCTCGTGAGGCAAACATGAGAAGAGGTGGATTCGATTTCTACCTCAGTCACCCTGGAAGTAGTTTTCCATGGTTTCCAACTTCTACCTCATGCAAATGCTGGAATGCTTCCTAAATTATGACTACGGCCGCCTCCTTCCCAATCCTCACCTGCATTACAAATATACGCACTACTACAGACATCATAACAACAAAGATTATCAGACTACTTCTCCAATCACCCAAGTACCCATGATCACCATGTCCAAACCCCTAAAATGATGAAACAACAACTGATCTAGACTAACAAGTTCACCCCAAGATACTCCCAGTAAGTGGGTAGGATGAATTATTCTGTCATTCGCCTCGTTGCGTAATGGCTATCTGTCTCCGCGGTGGCCCGGGTTCGATTCCCGCCTCTGCCACGAAAGTTAATTCTGGTCTAAGGGCTGGAACGGGGTACACTTAGCCTCGTGAGGCAAAACTGAGAAGGGGCGGATTTGATTCCTACATCAGCCATCCTGGAAGTGCTTTTCCATGGTTTCCCTCTTCTACTCCAGGCAAATGGTGGAATGGTACTGTACCCGTAAAAATCGAGAAGGTACTCGTTGGTCATCCAAAGCACAGCTGGATTATAAAATAATGAAAGTCCCGGCTAAATGAACCATCACGATCACGCCAACGAGCTCTTCGGGATTATACACAGTAGGCTCGGAACATGTTATGGATAGAAGAAACTAGCTTTATACGGCAGAGTGCAAAACTTACCTTCGTCTCTCGGGGCTTTGTGGAAAGAAATAGACATCCTATCTATTTTAGGCTGTTCCATAACACGTCTCCACTTATAGAATAAATTAAGTCACACGAAACAAGGCGTAGAAAAATATAAATTTATTAATAAAAACTAAATAACAAAATAACACCTTAATATAGTTACTCATTCACGCCACTGAAGTTGTCAAAACTTCTTACACACACGCTAACATAACTGGTTAAAAAATGAAAAGATTCTGCCATTTACAAAATTATAAAACAAACAAAACATTTTACTGGCAATTTATCGAGGCAGTCATTCCTTTAAAAAATGTTGACATTCTTTCACGCGTGCCTCCTGCGTATCTGAACTGGTTATTATATAATAGTTGTGACACGGTCGTCAGACCTGTCCTCACACAGCTGCAACAACTTGACTCATTTATACATCGACCTTGCTTCTAACGGGAAGTGCTTGCATCCCACCTGTCGTGGTCTCTGCTCTCAACACATAAAATACGTAAAATGAATCCCGTTGAAACATCTCGTATTTCCAAACAATTACATTTACAAAACTGCCTCTATTAAAGTCATATCTCGTTTAAACACATCCATACTTCAAAACATTCTTGCTAACATTCGCTTCCGTCGTTCATGACCGACGAAGCCTCCAAACATACACACATCAAAAAAAGTTTTGCATCACCTCGGTTCCCAGATCTCCGGCATATAGACGTTGACTGTGTATATTGTATCCAAGATACAGTCCCTTTGACTGTTCATAGATGTCACTAAAACTGCTCAAAGATGTAAACAACCATGCATGAGCAGGGCCTATTAGACGGAGGGGGTACGACAGCCGATCAGTTCCAGTCATTCCACCAGGACGAAGGTACGCTGCTCATGTTGTCTGTAGTTCTACCATGCCTAGAAGGTCAATACCGCAGTTCGATCGCGTCCGCATTGTTACTTTGTGTCAAGAAGGGCTCTCAACAAGGGAAGTTTCCAGGCGTCTCAGTGTGAACCAAAGCGATGTTGTTCGGACATGGAGGAGGTACAGAGATACAGGAACTGTCGATGACAGGCCTCGCTCAGGCCGCCCAAGGGCTACTACTGTAGTGGATGACCGCTACTTACGGATTGCCACTCGGAGGAACCCTGACAGCAATGCCACCATGTTGAATAATGCGTTTCGTTCAGCCACAGGACGTCGTGTTTCAACTCAAACTGTGCGCAATAGGCTGCATGATGCGCAACTTCACTCCCGACGTCCATGGCGAGGTCCAGCTTTGCAACCCCGACACCATGCAGCGCGGTACAGATGGGCCCAACAACATGATGAATGGACCCCACGGAATTGGCATCACGTTCTCTTCACCGATGAGTGTCGCATATGCCTTCAACCAGACAATCGTCGGAGACGTGTTTGGAGGCACCCTGGTCAGGCTGAACGTCTTAGACACACTGTCCAGCGAGTGCAGCAAGGTGGTGGTTCCCTGATGTTTTGGGGTGGCATTATGTGGGGCCGACGTACGCCACTGGTGGTCATGGAAGGCTCCGAAACGGCTTTACGATACCTGAATGACATCCTCCGACCCATAGTGCAACCATATCGGCAGAATATTGGAGAGGCATTTGTCTTCATGGACGACAATTCTCGACCTCATCGTGCACATCTTGTGAATGCGTTCCTTCAAGATAACGACATCGCTCGACTACAGTGGCCAGCATGTTCGCCAGACATGAACCCTATCGAACATGCCTGGGATATGTTGAAAAGGGCTGTTTATGGACGTCTTGACCCACCAACCACTCTGAGAGATTTACGCCGAATTGTCGTTGAGGAGTGGGACAATTTGGACCAACAGTGTCTTGATGAACTTGTGGATAGTATGCCACGGCGAATACAGGCATGCATCAATGCAAGAGGACGTGCTACTGGGTATTAGTGGTAGTGGTGTGTACTGCAATCTGGACCACAAATGCTGAAAGTCTAGCTGTATGATGGTACAACATGCAATGTGTGGGTCTCATGAGCAATAAAACGAGCTGAAATGTTGTTTGTGTTGATCTCTATTCCCTTTGTATTTAACGGTTCCGGAACTCTTGGAACCGAGGTGATGCAAAACTTTTTTTGATGTGTGTACAACAATCATCGCTAACATCAAACACTCACATTAAAAACATTCGCTCACTATTATCAAAATCAAAAACATTTAGAAATATTAATTATTATAAATAATAAAAACTCTCAATTTAAACCATGAAAATATATACACTATCTTCACGTGTCTATCGTTCCAAAGTATCATTCTTTAACAATATGACTTCGTTAATATAATTATTAACTCTTTCTCCAAGTATAGTTCTCTTCTTCTAAACTTTCCAATATACAAATGCTATACCATTTAATGTCAAAATCATGTTAATTGTCATCATCGGTTTAAATATGACCGATCAGCAAAGATTAGTTCATATTATTATTTCAATTCCAGGTTTAATATAAATTAATAATAGTTTAGTGGACAAGGATAATATAACTTTTCCCATCGAAGTTCCGCCTACTCACGACATTTATGTCGCAGATCTAATCACATTTAGGAGTCTTCCATAACTCTACAAATATACAACAATGCTTTCACTACTCATACAGCAGTATTACCCTCGTATTTCACAAACATCTATATACGGCATGAAACTCTCGTATATCTCCAATACATAACTTAAATGACATCATCTCAATTATTCCCAACAATTGTTCCATAGTACTTGCATTACTTCCTTCTAGCATTGATTTTAGCGTTGTTCCAATCCACTGCTAACAAGTGAACAGCAATATCTGTTCTATTGATACACTTATCGTTCTCAAACGATTATATTGAAAGATCTTCGAGGTTTACTAATCGAAGTTACTTCGATATAAAATACCATGTCTGTATACATTTAATAAAAATAAATAGCCTACACATGTTTCTCCATACTGGTCATTTCTACAAAATTACACGGCTGCAATACTACATTGACAAATAACGTAGTGTTACATTTGTGTATTAATAACAACTCGTGTTATTTCAGCGTTCAATAAGGATCAATCACGACTGGATGAGATTTTATCTAACTTTCCTCTAGTCGGATGAATTATATTTTAAAAGATATGTCTCAAATAATTTACATTTAATGAAGAGCAAAGCCTTCCTTCAACTCAATATTGATTTGTCATCGACTCAATGTCACTTCATTCTACACAAAGAATGTCCATAAGTGTTTAACTTCACGTCGTAATCATAACGAATATAACTTGCCAGATCGACGAAATGTCTATAGTATTTGGTGATATTTCACAATATATCACGCGTAGATCTCTTCTCCTAACTATGAATTCTTCTTACAAAAAGAGTGCCCAATTCATTTTAATCAAAAATGAATTTACTATTTCATCAAAGACGAACTGTCTGAAATCTTGAATTAAAAATCGAAAATCGTCGAATAATAACTCCTTAAAGATTTTCCCAGTGGAAAATAATTTTCTCCAACAGAAACTGAATTATTAAAATTATTAAAATTTCCAAGTATAGATGATTCATGACCATCATCCTATACGATCTTGTAGAATAAAACTTAATAAACATCGAAGTGAAAATACATGAATTAAATATGGGGAATTGTTGTTCACAAATGTTGTCATGAATACTCAAACTACTAAATAATGTAAAACATTTCTACCTTTGTCTTGTAGACAATTGAAGTTCATTATCAGGTATTCGAAAATACCTAACTTGATCATCTCCCAGGTATGAATTGTTGAAACCAAATCTGTTCCACGCCAGTGGACACGCACAGCGACCTCGGGAACAGAAGGATTTCCTTCCCGGCACACTCGTCTCCTCCGGACGTCGAACCTCGTTCCTCGAACAATCATCGGGCCTAGTATCTTCTGTCTTCCCGTTGATGATTCTTCAATCGCCGATATCTCTCGAAAGTTCTCCATCATTATCGAGCAATCAATTCGTAATAGTTTCATCGTTACAAATAAATTTGCAAGTAGTACATCGAATCAATATCGTAAATGTTAATGTTCATTTGGTTGGTCAATGAAAGATTATATTTGCTCATAGTCAAGAATGAATGTACATGAATGTACATTAAATGTACTGGATTGAAGTGTACATAATGTTTCATGTTGTCTCGGCATTGTAATAATCCTAGATGTTATACATATTTTCGTTGTTAATTAACGTTTTTCCATGTTGTTATTCACACCTCTGTATCGACATATCCCAATCGCGTAATATTCTTAATCCTTCATCTCACTCATAATCAAAGTGTTATAAAACAATTCCACTTGACAAATGTTTGTAGCCATCATAGTGTTTAAACAAGACACAGTCTCAATGTTTATACAATATCACTTTACTCACTTATTTCCGCAACGTGGACTTGACTATGCTGTATTCGCGCTGCACTAAAGTGATTCTCTCTGCGTTGAGATAGGCAACCTTCTCTGACAACACACATTGTCCTATAACTGTCTAATTTCTCAATTAATCCACTCAAAATCTTCTTATACTGTTGCCTTGTAACTAAATGTATATAAATTATACAGTTTGCTTTCATAAAAGTCGAACACTTGTTTTGGACTGGTCTGGACTGTATGGTGAGTGGCCGAGAACCTCCGATTTGAATTTTTGCATGAGTGCCGCGACTGTGTATGAGGTCGTGCATTGTCGTGGAGCGACCACGGCGGCTATGGCGTTCACTGTCACTCGGCGGTCCTGGGTAATGAGTGCATCAACCAGCTAGACGTTGTCATCGGTAATGCAGGGGGGTGCCCCAGACCGGGCATCATCGGCTAACGACACCCGTCCTTCCCTGAAGCGCATGTGCCACGCCTTGCCCCTTGCAAGGGACATGCAGTGTTCGCCGTACACTTGTGACATTCGGCGTTGAATGTCCGTTCCCCCTACTCCTCCTGGTGTCAGAAACCGAACAATACCTCTTTGCTCTTCGTTCGACGCCTCCATGTCACTGTTTGCAATGCGACTGGCAGCGTTGGACGATTGAAGCATGCTGCTGCTCGCTTTGTATCCTCACGTGACGTGCACGCGTGCCCTCTGGGTAGATTATTAGCTTGGGAATAACCTAACCCCCAAGGGAAGATGATAAAGAAAAGGAAGTGGGTTTCGGACTGGAGAAAAAGGATGGAAAAATAGGAAGAGAGTCCAAAGGAAGTTATAATTTTAACTTTAAGTATACTCAAAGGCAGCTGCCACTGCAAATCCGCTCTCCGATACCTAAAGTGGGTAGGGACGTGGGCAAAGCTATCGGGAAACGCAGCTGGAACTTGGGCTGTTCTCGAGAAAGCTGCTGTAGTGTATACCCTCTCAAGCATACATATGCCTATTATGGGTAAGGGTGGTGGTCTGGCAAGACAAAGAGTAACGGATTTATTGTGTATCTGTTCAAAGGAGTTTGTTTCTAAACAAGCATTTTGAAGAATGCTAATAATTGGAATCAGCTTTGATGTTTTGGTTTTTGAAATTATAGAATTTCTAAAGAGCGACCAAATGCTTCCAAGAAGGATAGGGTAAAGCAATTATACCTTTGGGAATAATTTAGGTAAGTATACCAATAGTTGCATTTAGAAATGGCTAAGCTTTTACTCAGCAAGGCGCCGACTAAAAGTTTAGACAATGAGAAACACTTATATTTTGAAAAACCAACCATAAGTGTTGGAGAGAATCTCCACAAGCAGGAAGCTGGCGTAGCGAGCTATGCTTGCCTTACTGGCCAGTTAGAATTAGCTATTAAAGCTAAGAGAGACTTTACTAAGTTACCAACTAAGAGTTCTTGCTCAAATGCAACAAGTGGTGAAAACCCTATCAATAGATTTGTTTTTATTGAATAGGAAGAGTCAAGGAAGACAGGATCTTGCCTAGCCGTTATGTTAGAGAAATGATGAAGCGAAAAACAAATATTTGATTTATTTAACAATGCAAAAGGAAGTAGTTTTTGTAACAAATATATAATTTTGATTTCTATAAACAATTGGGGTCGCAGACCTCCAAAAACATCTAAAGCTTGCGCCAGGCAATTGATAATTCTTTTGGTTTTAAACCTTTTATAAGTACTAAAATCTTCGCAAGATTTTGAAATGACAAAGATAAATAAATGAAAAATTTAAAGATAACTGACGTAATTCAAGTTAGACAATAAATCAAGTACAAGGTGTGTACTTTAAGAATTTCTAGGTAAATATCTTAGAAAGAGTAACAACTTCGAAAGTAACAACAACAACAAAAAGTAGGAAGAATAAAATAGAAGTTTCTATAACTTCTTATATTGATACTGAATTACTTTTCATGATTGTACATAGAAGATATGCAAACAGTGCAGGTCACTTATTGTGAAACCTGAAGAGAAAAATCGAAAGGAAGTTTCTAGAACTCCTATGCTTAAGTAAGGATCACGAGAAAATGGGGCAAGTTTCCCTTTCGTGAAACCTAGAGATAACTCACTTATGAGTTGAAAGAATTGGATTCCCTCATTGGAAGGGAGAATCAATATAATTTAAGGCGTGTGCTAGACACGACGTTTTACAGAAATTAATTCGTTGTACATGAAGCAAGAGAGGGAGGGCACTTATTGAGAGTGACACCTCATTGATAAAGACCTAAAGTAACAATTTTATTATTTTGGTTTGTTAGTAAAGGGTTTGGGGTAGATCAAATGGGATTGAGGAAAAGTGTTTATGGCCGTATTTATTGTACTCGGACGAGCGCGACGCGGATGAAAGTTTGAACAGGCACTGTTTTTCACTATAGTCTGTTGATATGGTTGAAAAGTTCACTGTAGTAGCACAAAAAGTTTATGGCAAAGAAAGTTATTGCAATTATGGAAAATAACTAGTTACACTAGATTTGCGAGAGTCTATTGCTTGAGAAAGTTGTAGGCTATAGTTGAATGCGCCAGAGAAAATCCCAACGGAGGAAGAAAAATTAGATATTGGTTGGCAGTTCATAAGGAAGATTCCTTAGTTAGGAAAAGTATTTCCATATGTGAGTGGAAAATACATGACAGTATAACTGGCAGTTAGAGTGCAAGTTCTGGAAGGTTCCAGAGCAATGATGACTTGTTTAAATTGGGTAGAGAATCCCTCGGCGGAAAGCTAGATTATATAGACAGTGGGTATTTTGGAAATATCCCTCGATGTGAGATAGCATCTCAGAAAATCTTTCATGTTGAAAGTTAGACTTGATAGTTTAAGTTAGATCAAGAAGATCTCTTGAAAGCCGTTATTTTCACATAGCAACTTTCACTGTCTATAAAATCCAAATAAAAGCATTGAGTCTTTAAAAGACGATGAGAATGAGGTTAAAACCTGAAGTCGGTACTTATCTTTGCTTCATGAAGAAGGCGATGTTCCAGTAGACGGTTGATACTAAAATTCGAACATGGCGTCGAAATTTGAAAGTTTGCCTCTAGAGTTGAGGAGGCGAGCTTTAGTGGAGCTCTAACTGACTGGGTCGACTTCCGACGTACAAGAGAGACACGCTCAACGAAGCACGGAGGGACCATGGAAAGGGAAAAGAGTAGGGATAGGAGACAAAAGGAATACATATAAGAATAGCCAACTTAACAGTTTAAAAAAGATCTTCATGATGAAATGGTCTTCAAAGAGTTGATAGTATGAGTCACTAGCGCAGCCTGGAAGGTGAAAAAGTAGACGATGTTCTCTTGATCACGGAGATGATAGCTGGCGATGGCGACGAGATCTGGTGGCTAGATTGATAAGGAAGTTCTCTTGTACAGGGAAGAATTGAGGAACTTCAGAGATTCGCTGCTAGATGACGCTAGGTGGGTCATGGAAGATATATATCTAGAACAGACTTACAGGTAACATGAGAGACATAACCAACAAGGAGAAATCAGAAGATCACTGTTGGTGTTTGAGAAAAAAGGAAGGGGTGAACTATAGCAAAGAGAAGCAACAGCTTACTCTATCTTACCGTGTATTCCAAAGAATACACCACCCTCTAGCGACGGGCTGTGACCTTCCACGCTCTGGTCGGAACCACACATCGTTACACACGCCACGATTAGCTGATGTCGTCACCGGTTTGCGCATTCCAGCCTTCGGCTCGTTACTTTTTGAACGCACCTTATATATGTCAATGACTGTACCTCAACAGTAGCGTGAGAGAGTTTTGTCCATCATCGGACCACATGGAGCAGGTGGCAACACAGGTACTGTAGTAACTCGCCTGCAGGCTCGTCTCACTCGTCTAAAAAATGGTTAGCGTGCTAGGCTTTGATCTGAAGTGCCCCGGGTTTGATTCCCGGCCGAGCTAATAGGGATTTTAATCTCCTGGGGTAAATTCCCGTGGCTCGGGGACTGGGTGTATGTGACGTCTTCACCATCACTACATCCTCATTACGACGCCAGGTCGCCCACGGCGTCTACTAGAAAGACTCGGCCTCTCCGGAGGCCACACGATCATTAGGGCTATTGACTCGAATCTATACACACATTAGTCAATCATTGGCTGCAGCTCCGTATGCGATACTGGTTATAAATAGCTTGACAACTGAACATCAGTTACCGTATTCTACTTCCTGTCGCTGTTTGATTGATACGTCAAGAATGACTGCAGCGGATTCTCGGAACTTGGAACATGAATGGCGCCTCATTTCTCTTCATGTCTCGACGTTCGATGACCGGAGAATGCATATCTTCTCGCACACATTATACACTTCCAGGCGCTTTACTGAAGAAAAGGTGTTCGTGTAAAATGCGTGAATATACCCTTAGTGACCAAAAGTCATGGGAATGCACGGAATGTGATGTTATTAACGAGTTCCTCCTCAACACGGCAGCAATACGGCGAGGCATCGTCTCCACAAGAAATGGTTCCTGACTCAACTGGGCGGTGATCTGACTCACTGCTGAGGCGACGTGATGTCCGTTCGCTAAACACCAGTGGTTGTCCAGTGTGGTGGTTTACGCGGATGGTAACATAATCTCTGTGATATTGAAGATCCACCCTCGACACTGTTGACCTCGGAAATCCCAATTCACGTGTATGACCCATGCGCCGTGCGCCGATGATCATCCCACGTTTAAAGTCAGTTAACTCGTGACGTGTTGCCAACTTCACTACACTCGTGTCTGTGCTCTGCTCCACCGCAGCGCTCAGGAGTCATACACGGCACATTTTCTCATGGGACAACCCTTCCCGTGACTTGTAGCCACTCAATTGTTGGTGTTTGAGTCTTCAGTCTTTTGACTGGTTTGATGTAGCCCTCCATACCTCCATGTCCTGAGCTAATCGTTCTATCTTAACATAGCTACCACACACTACATCCGAGGCAATCTGTTTAACATATTCTAAACTTAGTCTACTCCTACAGTTCTTGTCCTCGACTCTTCCTTCAATGACTAAGTTTGCTATTACTGGGTGTCTTAGTACTCTATGTGTCCTACCAACCTATCTATTCTCTTCATTAGCAGTCGCCAGAAACATCTCTCCTCGTCATAATACCTCTTCATTTGTTACTCTATCTACCCATCTGATCTTCATCATTCTACTGTAACACCACATTCCAAACGCTTCAATTCTCCTCTTTTCTGCTGCACCAATAGTCCAAGTTTCACTTCCATAGAGCGCCACGCTTCAGACAAAGGCTCAGTACACAGTATATATTAATAGTTCCTTTATAGCGCTGTAAAGTATCTTCAAAATGGCCTACATGTTTGTGTGTAAATATTGTGGTTCGTCAACACATCAGTGCTCGTGTCGCTGTGGCGTATTCATTAAAATGTTAATTAAACTACTGTAGATCAGCATTGTCTCGCGAGCCAACTGGGTTCGAATCCCAACGCACAGTGGGTCAAAATCGAAATCTAGGGGGACAAAATTATGTTTACGTTTTAATCATGAATTTAGAGTGAAAGCAACGTATATAATTTGTGTACTTCATAACAACATCAGTTAAGACCTTTTTTTAAGCTACGTCTACACATGCAAGAAATTGTCTATGACTAGGAGTTGGATAGAGCATTCAGTTATCTCTTCAGAACAATTTTCTACCCCTAATTTACTTTTAACAAAGTCATAAAAGTTCCACTTTTGACATAATCGTCGAACCCAGCGCTTCAAACAGTTGTAAACGTGTGAGAACTGGTTGCGCGGCATCTTCTAAAACGTGAAATAACTAAGTAAGTTGCAAAAAGATGCAAAAAATCTTATAACAGGCGTAAACAACAAGACGTTATCTACATTTTAACATTAAGTAGAAAGTGACGCAGAGTGACGCGACTTACTAAAAATCTAAGTGAAAATATTATTTTAAAAATAATAGTTAAATATTATATAATGCAAATATAGCTAAAATTACGTAACAATTACGCCCATTAATAACTGAAACACGTTACAAGGATCAAACCTTCAGTTGCATGTTCCATCTTAAAGCATCACACTAACCACAAAGACAACCGAACCACAGCCACTTACATTCACCCTCCAATTCAGACTGCTCGAACAGTGGTGACAGATTTACACCAAGATGCGTTTATATCCCAGAATAGTGAGCGGCAACTATATGAGAATGCTGTAGAAGTAATACATTTTGATTTTTTAATTATGAAAATAAATAATTTTGTCCTCCTAGATTTCGATTTTGACCCACTGTGCAACGGTGAAAGTAATTATATATTTTGGAAGAGGAAGGACACAGGATATTGTTAAGGGCAAAATCTATAAATTCATTTTTATTTCATGGGAAAACATTCATTCAAACCTCCCCTTAAGTGTGAAAAACGTACAAGTGAATAGCATATGCGACTTACGGCAGGGTAATTGGCCAAATGCTTGAATCCCCAAAATGTTAAAGCATTTGTTGTGACGACTAAGGTCGCACACAGTTTTATTCACAGCCTGTTTTAGAGATTTCATGACACTCTTACAACCACCTCGTGGTGTAGTGGCTAGCATGGCTCAGATTCGATTCGTAGCTCTACCAAGAAATGTAATTCGGAGGGTTGGATTTCCACCTCAGACATCGTAGAAATGTATTTTCGTGGTCCCCTCCCCCCTTTTCTGCTCCAGGCCAGGATGATTACTAACCACCTACCTAATTCTAGCCTCAATTACAAATACACACACTACTACAGACACCACAATAACACACCCCAAAGCGCATAATGTGTAGTGTTGGGGGACAAATGGTAAGGTGACATTGTTAGTAACTTATTTAAGGTGTCGTGGACTGTATAATCACCATGTTTGTTGTGATGGGAACAAATGGTAAGGTTACATTGTTAGTAACTTATTTAAGGTGACGCGGACTATATAATCACCATGTTTGTAGTGATGAGGGACAAATGGTAAGGTTACATTGTAAGTAACTTATTTAAGGTGTCGCGGACTATATAATCACCATGTTTGTAGTGTTGGGGGACAAATGGTAAGGTTACATTGTTAGTAACTTATTTAAGGTGTCGCGGACTATATAATCACCATGTTTGTGGTGATGGGGAACAAATGGTAAGGTCACATTGTTAGTAACTTATTTAAGGTGTCGCGGACTATATAATCACCATGTTTGTAGTGATGGGGACAAATGGTAAGGTTACATTGTTAGTAACTTATTTAAGGTGTCGCGGACTATATAATCACCATGTTTGTAGAGATGGGGGACAAATGGTAAGGTTACATTGTTAGTAACTTATTTAAGCTGTCGTGGACTATATAATCACCATGTTTGTAGTGACGGGGACAAATGGTAAGGTTACATTGTTAGTAACTTATTTAAGGTGTCGCGGACTATATAATCACCATGTTTGTAGTGTTGGGGGACAAATGGTAAGGTTACATTGTTAGTGACTTATTTAAGGTGTCGCGGACTATATAATCACCATGTTTGTAGTGATGGGGACAAATGGTAAGGTTACATTGTTAGTAACTTATTTAAGGTGTCGCGGACTATATAATCACCATGTTTGTAGAGATGGGGGACAAATGGTAAGGTTACATTGTTAGTAACTTATTTAAGCTGTCGCGGACTATATAATCACCATGTTTGTAGTGATGGGGACAAATGGTAAAGTTACATTGTTAGTAACTTATTTAAGGTGTCGTGGACTATATAATCACCATGTTTGTAGTGTTGGGGGACAAATGGTAAGGTTACATTGTTAGTAACTTATTTAAGGTAACGCGGACTATATAATCACCATGTTTGTAGAGATGGGGGACAAATGGTAAGGTTACATTGTTAGTAACTTATTTAAGCTGTCGTGGACTATATAATCACCATGTTTGTAGTGACGGGGACAAATGGTAAGGTTACATTGTTAGTAACTTATTTAAGGTGTCGTGGACTACACAATCACCATGTTTGTAGTGTTGGGGGACAAATGGTAAGGTTACATTGTAAGTAACTTATTTAAGCTGTCGCGGACTATATAATCACCATGTTTGTAGAGATGGGGGGCAAATTGTAAGGTTACATTGTTAGTGACTTATTTAAGGTGTCGCGGACTATATAATCACCATGTTTGTAGTGATGGGGAACAAATGCTAAGGTTACATTGTTAGTAACTTATTTAAGCTGTCGTGGACTATATAATCACCATGTTTGTGGTGATGGGGAACAAATGCTAAGGTTACATTGTTAGTAACTTATTTAAGTTAACGCGGACTACACAATCACCATGTTTGTAGTGATGGGGACAAGTGCTAAGGTTAGATTGTTAGTAACTTATTTAAGGTGTCGCGGACTATACAATCACCATGTTTGTAGTGATGGGGACAAATGCTAAGGTTACATTGTTAGTAACTTATTTAAGGTGTCGCGGACTATACAATCACCATGTTTGTAGTGATGGGGACAAATGCTAAGGTTACATTGTTAGTAACTTATTTAAGGTGTCGCGGACTATACAATCACCATGCTTGTAGTGATGGGGACAAATGCTAAGGTTACATTGTTAGTAACTTATTTAAGGTGTCGCGGACTATATAATCACCATGTTTGTGGTGATGGGGGACAAATGGTAAGGTTACATTGTTAGTAACTTATTTAAGGTGTCGCGGACTATACAATCACCATGTTTGTAGTGATGGGGACAAATGCTAAGGTTACATTGTTAGTATCTTATTTAAGCTGTCGTGGACTACACAATCACCATGTTTGTAGTGTTGGGGGACAAATGGTAAGGTTACATTGTTAGTAACTTATTTAAGGTGTCGCGGACTATATAATCACCATGTTTGTAGAGATGGGGGACAAATGGTAAGGTTACATTGTTAGTAACTTATTTAAGGTGTCGCGGACTATATAATCACCATGTTTGTAGAGATGGGGGACAAATGGTAAGGTTACATTGTTAGTAACTTATTTAAGGTGTCGCGGACTATATAATCACCATGTTTGTGGTGATGGGGAACAAATGGTAAGGTCACATTGTTAGTAACTTATTTAAGGTGTCGCGGACTATATAATCACCATGTTTGTAGAGATGGGGGGCAAATTGTAAGGTTACATTGTTAGTGACTTATTTAAGGTGTCGCGGACTATACTGTATAGTCCATGACAGCTTAAATAAGTTACTAACAATGTAACCTTACCATTTGTCCCCCATCACTACAAACATGGTGATTATATAGTCCGCGACACCTTAAAAAGTACTAACAATGTAACCTTACCATTTGTCCCCCATCACCACAAACATGGTGATTATATAGTCCGCGACACCTTAAATAAGTTACTAACAATGTAACCTTACCATTTGTCCCCCAACACTACAAACATGGTGATTGTGTAGTCCACGACAGCTTAAATAAGGTACTAACAATGTAACTTTAGCATTTGTCCCCATCACTACAAACATGGTGATTGTATAGTCCGCGACACCTTAAAAAAGTTACTAACAATGTAACCTTACCATTTGTCCCCCATCACCACAAACATGGTGATTATATAGTCCGCGACACCTTAAATAAGTTACTAACAATGTAACCTTAGCATTTGTTCCCCATCACCACAAACATGGTGATTATATAGTCCACGACAGCTTAAATAAGTTACTAACAATGTAACCTTAGCATTTGTTCCCCATCACTACAAACATGGTGATTATATAGTCCGCGACACCTTAAATAAGTCACTAACAATGTAACCTTACAATTTGCCCCCCCATCTCTACAAACATGGTGATTATATAGTCCGCGACAGCTTAAATAAGTTACTTACAATGTAACCTTACCATTTGTCCCCCAACACTACAAACATGGTGATTGTGTAGTCCACGACACCTTAAATAAGTTACTAACAATGTAACCTTACCATTTGTCCCCGTCACTACAAACATGGTGATTATACAGGGTGTAAAAAAAGTCCTGCACCAAACTTAAATCCCGCATGCGGGTGGGGGCAGGGAGTAATTTGAGATAGGGAACCCATGTGCGGAACTCAACCGTTACGCCCCTATGAGCGATTTTAATTATGAGTACATTTGGCAACGTCGCGTGCTACCCACGGCAGAGGACCGATTACCGCTCACAAGACTACTTAACTCCAGTCTCACTTCGTAGCTCAGTGGCAAGGCGTTAGACTCTCACACTGAGGTGACTTGGTTCGAATCCCCCTTCCGACAGTACTGAGTTTTTTTCTTCGAGTCGTTTGGATTTGCATCAATTAATTACTACATAGGGCTAGATTAGATCCTTTTTGTTTCTAATTTCGTTTTAAAAGAAGCTAAATTATACGCCGCAATATTGCGTTGTAAAAGGAAAACAAATTGGTTCTGTTCGTTGCCGATTTATTTCTTCGCGGTAGGATTTTGTTTGGACACAAATAATCTCTTTGGTTTTGTGTTAATTGCTGTATGATTGTTTCGCAATGATATCATTAAGATCGCAATTTGAGATAAAGGTCATAGGTGGTTACTTTACAAGCAAAATATTGCGAGTTCGAAAAAGTTACAGCGAAGATACAGATACAGGTTCAGCGATCGTTGGAACTGAGGAACATAAATGCGTATCAATTATTTTATTGAATTTTGCGTAAGATCACTTCTCTGTGTCGCTTTTCTTAGATGTCCTAATTATTGTATGTTGATGAAACTCCGAATTTTCTAACCGTCGTGTTGTTGCTCCCAATCCTTATTGTTACACGTTATTTCAATGCACGTGAGGTACCGTAGCCTTGGGTCTGCGTGCTGGCCTACGAATCGGGCGTTTCCGGTTCGAATCCGAGTAACTACACGTATTTTTATTCGTGCCACATAATTTGTTCGAGAACATTGTGGAACAAATATCGAACTTCAGGAAATTTCGGTGTTTCCGGTTTCTGTAAAGTCTAGAAAATTCTGTCAGTGTATAAAAGCCCTTAAGAACAGCGATGCGTTATCTCTTCTTCCGCGAGAGTCTTCTAAACCGTAGCTTTCCTGAAAAATCGCAATGGACGGATATCCTAACGAACACCTCGCAGACATCCACTACGTCTACGGGTTGGCCGACGGGAATAGTCGCCTGGCCCAGCGCATCTACCAAGAGAGGTTCCCCATGCGCCGTATCCCACACTACCAATTTTTTATGCGAATTCACAATCGTTTGCGAGCAACAGGATCGATTCAGGTAAGTACCATATTTGTCAATGTGTATCTCTTATTCATCCTTTGTTTCCCTGTAAATGTGATAAAATAATAGCTACGTCTTAGTGTTTTAACAATTTAAAAATGGAACGGTGTAGGTACTAGAAGCCGTAAAGGGAATGTAAACATTGTCCCATCGAACGTAATACTTTCGCATCTAGCTTTTGGCTCCTAAAACCCTAACCGTTCCAAATAGGACAAAGATATCAGAAATGAAAGTTACTTTAAAAAATACCACGCACCTTATTCAACTCGAATATTTGTAGAAAAAATAGTGCCCGGTCTGAATGGCGGGTACCGATACCCAACGTTTGAAAGAGCCTGGACGACAAACGGCGGGTTTCCGACCGTATGTTCTTTGATTGTGAAGCCTAAAAATTTCAAGGCGGATTCAGGGTTTTTGGATGCAAAAATAAACTTTACACCCCCTGAAATTAATTTAATTTTAGTGATTCATGGTGTTCATTTTGTTATGATTAGGGGTATCCGTCGGTGATTTTTCTGAGTACCTTTCCTATTAGAGGTATCCATTTTGAAAGAAGATTTTCTTTACTAACGGTGCTTTCTTTTCTGCTTTGTTTTTTAATCTGAATTTTAGGTTAGATTTTTCAAGTTATCGTTTAGTGGGAACAAAGAAGAATGGTTTAATTCACATTTTTTCATTAAGTTATTTTTTCTTACACAGGCTCACAACCCCCGACCGGGAAGACCGCGGGGGAGGAGAACTCCAGAAATGGAAGAAAGGGTTTTGGAGCGTGTGCGCAACAATCCTTCCACAAGCACGCGTGCGATCGGACGTGCGGAAGGGTTAACGCATACCACTGTCCACAGCGTGATGCAACATGATGGCCTGTATCCGTATCATTTTCAAAAAGTACAAAAAGTAAAGCCTGAGGATCTTCCAGTGCGGATGGATTTCGCCAATCAAATGATCGATCGCTTGGGGGAGGACCCTGATTTCTTGTCGAAAATTTTATTCACCGACGAAGCGACGTTCACCAGGGATGGTTGCTTCAACATCCACAACAATCACACGTGGAGTCACGAAAACCCCCACCAGACAGTCGTGCAGGGAAATCAAGAAAAATTATCTGTGAACGTTTGGGCGGGTATTATTGGGGACCATCTAATCGGGCCATACATTTTACCAGCCAGACTCAACGGACGCGTTTATCTGCGGTTTATTCAAGAAGTTCTCCCAGAACTTCTGGAGGATGTCCCGCTGGAGACAAGGGCTGAAATGGTCTTCCAGCATGACGGCGCCCCAGCTCACTGGCTCCGAGCAGTTCGGGACTTTTTGGACGAAACGTTCCCCGAAAGATGGATCGGCAGAGGAGGTCCAGTTCAGTGGCCGCCACGCTCTCCTGATTTGACGCCACTTGATTTTTTCTTTTGGGGATACATGAAGGACCTGATATACGATGGGACAGAAATCGACAGTCAAGAAGAGCTAGTCGGAAGAATAGCTGTAGCGGCCGGCGTCGTTCGGGACAGAGTAGAAGAAATTTTTGGACGAGTCCGCGAATCACTTGTAAACCGTCTTCATTTTTGCCTTCGTGGCGATGTGCAAGGAGGCAATTTTGAGCAACTGCTTTAACGAAAACAAATTTGTAAAACTCTCCCAAAGAAAAATTATTTAGTTTGCTATTGTTCATTTCTTCCAAGTCTACTTGTCTGGAAAGTCATGTTATGTATTGAAAATGAAGAACAATTTGTATTAAAACTAATAAATTGTCTGATTTTCAAAACGAGATTGTTTTTTAAAATTACAGACCTCCCTCCGCAACAACAATAAAAAGATAAATAAATTAAATGAAAAAGAGAACTGCCAGAGCATCTTAAGACAAGGCAGAGTCGCAACATTACTGAAATTTGAACCGTTACCGAACACGTGGCTGTTAGGATACGCGTAAACATTTAATTAAGATTATTAAAACGTTCTTGAAACATCTACCTGAAAACATCATGCTTACGGTAATTGAGTTGATCCATAATCACATTACTCGGAGGAAAAAAAATTAAGATGGGTTGGAAGAAGGATTCGAACCCCAGCGTGTAGTCACTTAGGCCTGAGGGTCGAACGCTTTACCACTGAGCCACGAAGTGGGACTGGAGTTAGGTAGACTTGTGAGCGGTAATCGGTCCTCTGCCGTGGATAGCACGCGACGTTGCCAGATGTACTCAAAATTAAAATCGCTCATAGGGGCGTTACGGTTGCGTTCCGGACATGGGTTCCCTATCTCAAAATACTCCCTACCCCCACCCCCATGCGGAGTTTAAGTTTGGTGCAGGACTTTTTTTACAGCCTGTATAATCACCATGTTTGTAGTGATGGGGGACAAATGGTAAGGTTACATTGTTAGTAACTTATTTAAGCTGTCGCGGACTATGTAATCACCATGTTTGTAGTGTTGGGGGACAAATGGTAAGGTTACATTGTTAGTGACTTATTTAAGGTGTCGCGGACTATATAATCACCAAGTTTGTAGTGATGGGGGACAAATGGTAAGGTTACATTGTTAGTAACTTATTTAAGGTGTGGCGGACTATATAATCACCATGTTTGTAGTGATGGGGAACAAATGGTAAGGTCACATTGTTAGTAACTTATTTAAGGTGTCGTGGACTGTATAATCACCATGTTTGTAGAGATGGGGAACAAATGGTAAGGTCACATTGTTAGTAACTTATTTAAGGTGTCGCGGACTATGTAATCACCATGTTTGTAGAGATGGGGAACAAATGGTAAGGTCACATTGTTAGTAACTTATTTAAGCTGTCGCGGACTATATAATCACCATGTTTGTAGTGATGGGGACAAATGGTAAGGTTACATTGTTAGTAACTTATTTAAGGTAACGCGGACTATATAATCACCATGTTTGTAGTGATGGGGACAAATGGTAAGGTTACATTGTTAGTAACTTATTTAAGGTAACGCGGACTATACAATCACCATGTTTGTAGTGACGGGGACAAATGGTAAGGTTACATTGTTAGTAACTTATTTAAGCTGTCGCGGACTATATAATCACCATGTTTGTAGTGATGGGGAACAAATGGTAAGGTTACATTGTAAGTAACTTATTTAAGGTGACGCGGACTATATAATCACCATGTTTGTAGTGATGGGGGACAAATGGTAAGGTTACATTGTTAGTAACTTATTTAAGGTAACGCGGACTATATAATCACCATGTTTGTAGTGATGGGGAACAAATGGTAAGGTCACATTGTTAGTAACTTATTTAAGGTGTCGTGGACTGTATAATCACCATGTTTGTGGTGATGGGGAACAAATGGTAAGGTTACATTGTTAGTAACTTATTTAAGGTGTCGCGGACTATATAATCACCATGTTTGTAGTGATGGGGGACAAATGGTAAGGTCACATTGTTAGTAACTTATTTAAGCTGTCGTGGACTACACAATCACCATGTTTGTAGTGATGGGGACAAATGGTAAGGTTACATTGTTAGTAACTTATTTAAGGTAACGCGGACTATATAATCACCATGTTTGTAGTGACGGGGACAAATGGTAAGGTCACATTGTTAGTAACTTATTTAAGGTGATGCGGACTATATAATCACCATGTTTGTAGTGATGGGGACAAATGGTAAGGTTACATTGTTAGTAACTTATTTAAGGTGTCGCGGACTATATAATCACCATGTTTGTGGTGATGGGGAACAAATGGTAAGGTTACATTGTTAGTAACTTATTTAAGCTGTCGTGGACTACACAATCACCATGTTTGTAGTGATGGGGAACAAATGGTAAGGTCACATTGTTAGTAACTTATTTAAGGTGTCGCGGACTATATAATCACCATGTTTGTAGTGACGGGAACAAATGGTAAGGTCACATTGTTAGTAACTTATTTAAGGTGTCGCGGACTATACAATCACCATGTTTGTAGTGATGGGGACAAATGGTAAGGTCACATTGTTATTAACTTATTTAAGGTGTCGCGGACTATATAATCACCATGTTTGTAGTGATGGGGGACAAATGGTAAGGTTACATTGTTAGTAACTTATTTAAGGTGTCGCGGACTATATAATCACCATGTTTGTAGTGACGGGGACAAATGGTAAGGTTACATTGTTAGTAACTTATTTAAGTTAACGCGGACTACACAATCACCATGTTTGTAGTGATGGGGACAAGTGCTAAGGTTAGATTGTTAGTAACTTATTTAAGGTGTCGCGGACTATATAATCACCATGTTTGTAGTGATGAGGGACAAATGGTAAGGTTACATTGTTAGTAACTTATTTAAGGTGTCGCGGACTATATAATCACCATGTTTGTAGTGTTGGGGACAAATGGTAAGGTTACATTGTTAGTAACTTATTTAAGGTGTCGCGGACTATATAATCACCATGTTTGTAGTGATGAGGGACAAATGGTAAGGTTACATTGTTAGTAACTTATTTAAGGTGTCGCGGACTATATAATCACCATGTTTGTAGTGATGGGGACAAATGGTAAGGTTACATTGTTAGTAACTTATTTAAGGTGTCGTGGACTATATAATCACCATGTTTGTAGTGATGGGGAACAAATGCTAAGGTTACATTGTTAGTAACTTATTTAAGCTGTCGCGGACTATATAATCACCATGTTTGTAGTGACGGGGACAAGTGCTAAGGTTACATTGTTAGTAACTTATTTAAGCTGTCGCGGACTATATAATCACCATGTTTGTAGTGATGAGGGACAAATGGTATGGTTACATTGTTAGTAACTTATTTAAGCTGTCGCGGACTATATAATCACCATGTTTGTAGTGATGGGGACAAGTGCTAAGGTTACATTGTTAGTAACTTATTTAAGGTGTCGCGGACTATATAATCACCATGTTTGTAGTATTATTATTTATTCGTGTCAGAAGCAAACAAAATACTGGATTACACTAAAATTACATACATATTTACAAACAAAAAAAAAAAGAGAAGTAAACCATACAACACACAATGTCTTTTCAAACCACGGTCAACCAAAAATGTGCAACCTGTATAGCATTGGAAGTTGCTAGTAAAAGATCTTCTGCTGTACAAGTGGCAGGGCACAGCGGACAATTCAGTAGATGCTCCATGGTATGGGGCATACCGCAGTCGCAGTTTGTGGAGTCGACGGGGAAGTGCCATTTCTGCAAGTTATCCTTAGATCTTCCAACAGCAGAACGGAGACGATTAAGTGCCCTCCACACGATCCATTTCTGATCATGTCCAGGTGGGAGGCTTTCCGAAGGGTGATCCCATAGAGAGTTATTCCCAAGCCGAGAAGTCCACAATTGTTTTCTAGCTGTAGCTGGTGTAGTTAGCAAGATTGCAGTGGTGTTGAGGAAACTTCTCCTGGACTTCAACCTACGGGTGGCTGGTACATAACCGTACAACGGATGGGAAAACTGATTAACCTGTTTAGCTCTCTCTTCATTGGCTGCTACCTCACGACGTATATCCGGTGGTGCTATCCCTGCAAGCTGGTAAAGTTTTGCAAGAGGTGTAGGCTTCAAACAACCTGTAATAAGCCTACATGTTTCATTAAGCGCCTTGTTAACATTATTTGCATGGGTGGATTTGTACCACACTGGACATGCATATTCTGCAACACTGTAACATGTTGCAAGCGCTGTCGTTCTCAAGGTTGATGGTTGAGAGCCCTAGGTGCTACCAGTGATCTTACGTAGGATGTTATTCCTAGCTTCCACCTTTAGTCTGGTATTCCGGCAATGCTGTTTGTAGGTCAGAGTACGATCGAGGGTAACTCCCAGATATTTTGGATGAGAAGTGTTAACTAAGCGTGTTCCTTGCCAAGAGACGTTAAGTTCACGACGAGCCTGCTTGTGCTTCAGATGAAATGCACACAACTGAGTTTTTGATGGATTTGGACGAAGTTGATTATCATAGTAATAGACATCCAACTCAGTCAATGCTTGTGTTAAATGAGCTTCAACATCTTCGAAGGATTTCCCCTGACAAGCTAATGCTAGATCGTCGGCATAAAGAAAACTTCTAGTGTTCCTTGGAAGTGGTTGGTCGTTAGTGTAGACGTTAAACAACATTGGTGATAGAACACTACCTTGAGGTAAGCCATTTCTTTGACGTCTCCATCGACTGCGCTGTCCTTGGAATTCCACATAAAATCTCCTGTTTTGAAGGAAACTTTCAATAAGTTTTGTGAAACTGTAATCTTTCGTGATTCCATAAATCTTCTGTAACAAAGCACGATGATTGACAGTGTCATAGGCAGCGGTCAAATCGATAAAAGCTACTCCCGTGATATTCCGTGTTTCAAAGCCATCCTCAATGAATTGAGTGAGGTTAAGGATCTGGGATGTACAACTTTTCCCTGGTCTGAAGCCTGCTTGTTGTTGTATGAGAGCAGGCTCTACGACATGAACTAGGCGGTTCAGTAACATTCGTTCAAAGATTTTAAGCAGGTGACACAACAAGGATATTGGCCTGTAGTTTTGAGGTTCAGTTGACATTTTACCAGGTTTCAGAATCGGTATGACTCGTGATTTCCTCCAGGTTTTTGGGAAATTGCAGGATTTCAAACAGTTGTTGAAGAAAGCTAGGACCCATTCTCTTGCTCGTTCCCCAAAGTGTTTGATCTGCTCTAATCTGATATCATCTACTCCTGCTGCCTTGCCGATCTTACAACTATCAATGGCTGCCGTCAGTTCTGCCATGCAAAAAGGTTGCATAAGTTGACTAATCTCGAGTTCTTCTGACCGAGCAATTTTATGATCTGACCTGCGTAATGGATGGTCAGATTTACCATTTTCCACGAGCTGACGAGCAATCTGATTAGCTGTTATATTTTTGTGTCCCTCTTTTTCTTTTTTTGTAGTGATGAGGGACAAATGGTAAGGTTACATTGTTAGTAACTTATTTAAGGTGTCGCGGACTATATAATCACCATGTTTGTAGTGATGGGGACAAGTGCTAAGGTTACATTGTTAGTAACTTATTTAAGGTGTCGCGGACTATATAATCACCATGTTTGTAGTGATGAGGGACAAATGGTAAGGTCACATTGTTAGTAACTTATTTAAGGTGTCGTGGACTATATAATCACCATGTTTGTGGTGATGGGGAACAAATGGTAAGGTCACATTGTTAGTAACTTATTTAAGGTGTCGCGGACTATGTAATCACCATGTTTGTGGTGATGGGGAACAAATGGTAAGGTCACATTGTTAGTAACTTATTTAAGGTGTCGCGGACTATGTAATCACCATGTTTGTAGTGTTGGGGGACAAATGGTAAGGTCACATTGTTAGTAACTTATTTAAGGTGTCGCGGACTATGTAATCACCTTGTTTGTAGTGACGGGGACAAATGGTAAGGTTACATTGCTAGTAACTTATTTAAGGTGTCGTGGACTACATAATCACCATGTTTGTAGTGATGGGGGACAAATGGTAAGGTTACATTGTTAGTAACTTATTTAAGCTGTCGCGGACTATATAATCACCATGTTTGTAGTGATGGGGACAAATGGTAAGGTTACATTGTTAGTAACTTATTTAAGGTGTCGCGGACTATGTAATCACCATGTTTGTGGTGATGGGGAACAAATGGTAAGGTCACATTGTTAGTAACTTATTTAAGGTGTCGCGGACTATGTAATCACCATGTTTGTAGTGATGGGGAACAAATGGTAAGGTTACATTGTTAGTAACTTATTTAAGCTGTCGTGGACTATATAATCACCATGTTTGTAGTGATGGGGACAAATGGTAAGGTTACATTGTTAGTAACTTATTTAAGGTAACGCGGACTACACAATCACCATGTTTGTAGTGATGGGGACAAGTGCTAAGGTTACATTGTTAGTAACTTATTTAAGGTGTCGCGGACTATATAATCACCATGTTTGTAGAGATGGGGACAAATGGTAAGGTCACATTGTTAGTAACTTATTTAAGGTGTCGCGGACTATGTAATCACCATGTTTGTAGTGTTGGGGGACAAATGGTAAGGTTACATTGTTAGTAACTTATTTAAGCTGTCGTGGACTATATAATCACCATGTTTGTAGTGATGGGGACAAATGGTAAGGTTACATTGTTAGTAACTTATTTAAGGTAACGCGGACTACACAATCACCATGTTTGTAGTGATGGGGACAAATGGTAAGGTTACATTGTTAGTAACTTGTTTAAGGTAACGCGGACTATATAATCACCATGTTTGTAGTGATGGGGACAAATGGTAAGGTTACATTGTTAGTAACTTATTTAAGGTAACGCGGACTATATAATCACCATGTTTGTAGTGATGGGGACAAATGGTAAGGTTACATTGTTAGTAACTTATTTAAGGTAACGCGGACTACACAATCACCATGTTTGTAGTGATGGGGACAAGTGCTAAGGTTACATTGTTAGTAACTTATTTAAGGTGTCGCGGACTATATAATCACCATGTTTGTAGTGATGAGGGACAAATGGTAAGGTTACATTGTTAGTAACTTATTTAAGGTGTCGCGGACTATATAATCACCATGTTTGTAGTGACGGGGACAAATAGTAAGGTTACATTGTTAGTAACTTATTTAAGGTGTCGCGGACTATACAATCACCATGTTTGTAGTGATGGGGACAAATGGTAAGGTTACATTGTAAGTAACTTATTTAAGGTGTCGCGGACTATATAATCACCATGTTTGTAGTGTTGGGGGACAAATGGTAAGGTTACATTGTTAGTAACTTATTTAAGGTGTCGCGGACTATATAATCACCATGTTTGTAGTGTTGGGGGACAAATGATAAGGTTACATTGTTAGTAACTTATTTAAGGTGTCGCGGACTATATAATGACCATGTTTGTAGTGTTGGGGGACAAATGGTAAGGTTACATTGTTAGTAACTTATTTAAGGTGACGCGGACTATATAATCACCATGTCTGTAGTGTTGGGGGACAAATGGTAAGGTTACATTGTAAGTAACTTATTTAAGCTGTCGCGGACTATACAATCACCATGTTTGTAGTGATGGGGACAAATGGTAAGGTCACATTGTTAGTAACTTATTTAAGGTGTCGCGGACTATATAATCACCATGTTTGTAGTGATGGGGACAAATGGTAAGGTCACATTGTTAGTAACTTATTTAAGGTGTCGCGGACTATATAATCACCATGTTTGTAGTGATGGGGACAAATGGTAAGGTTATATTGTTAGTAACTTATTTAAGGTGTAGCGGACTATATAATCACCATGTTTGTAGTGATGGGGACAAATGGTAAGGTCACATTGTTAGTAACTTATTTAAGGTGTCGCGGACTATAAAATCACCATGTTTGTGGTGATGGGGAACAAATGGTAAGGTTACATTGTTAGTGACTTATTTAAGGTGTCGCGGACTACACAATCACCATGTTTGTAGTGATGGGGGACATATGGTAAGGTTACATTGTTTGTAACTTATTTAAGGTGTCGTGGACTATATAATCACCATGTTTGTAGTGATGGGGGACAAATGGTAAGGTTACATTGTTAGTAACTTATTTAAGGTGTCGCGGACTATATAATCACCATGTTTGTAGTGACGGGGGACAAATGGTAAGGTTACATTGTTAGTGACTTATTTAAGGTGTCGCGGACTATATAATCACCATGTTTGTAGTGATGGGGAACAAATGGTAAGGTTACATTGTTAGTGACTTATTTAAGGTGTCGCGGACAATATAATCACCATGTTTGTAGTGATGGGGGACAAATGGTAAGGTTACATTGTTAGTGACTTATTTAAGGTGTCGTGGACTATATAATCACCATGTTTGTAGTGACGGGGACAAATGGTAAGGTTACATTGTTAGTACTTTTTAAGGTGTCGCGGACTACACAATCACCATGTTTGTAGTGATGGGGAACAAATGGTAAGGTCACATTGTTAGTAACTTATTTAAGGTGTCGCGGACTATATAATCACCATGTTTGTAGAGATGGGGGACAAATGGTAAGGTTACATTGTTAGTAACTTATTTAAGCTGTCGCGGACTATACAATCACCATGTTTGTAGTGATGGGGACAAATGGTAAGGTTACATTGTTATTAACTTATTTAAGGTGTCGTGGACTATATAATCACCATGTTTGTAGAGATGGGGGACAAATGGTAAGGTTACATTGTTAGTAACTTATTTAAGGTGTCGTGGACTATATAATCACCATGTTTGTAGAGATGGGGGACAAATGGTAAGGTTACATTGTTAGTGACTTATTTAAGCTGTCGCGGACTATATAATCACCATGTTTGTAGAGATGGGGGACAAATGGTAAGGTTACATTGTTAGTAACTTATTTAAGGTGTCGCGGACTATATAATCACCATGTTTGTGGTGATGGGGACAAGTGCTAAGGTTACATTGTTAGTAACTTATTTAAGGTGTCGTGGACTACACAATCACCATGTTTGTAGTGTTGGAGGACAAATGGTAAGGTCACATTGTTAGTAACTTATTTAAGGTGTCGCGGACTATATAATCACCATGTTTGTAGAGATGGGGGACAAATGGTAAGGTTACATTGTTAGTAACTTATTTAAGGTGTCGTGGACTATATAATCACCATGTTTGTAGTGACGGGGACAAATGGTAAGGTTACATTGTTAGTAACTTATTTAAGGTGTCGTGGACTATATAATCACCATGTTTGTAGTGTTGGTGGACAAATGGTAAGGTTACATTGTTAGTAACTTATTTAAGGTGTCGTGGACTATATAATCACCATGTTTGTAGTGACGGGGACAAATGGTAAGGTTACATTGTTAGTAACTTATTTAAGGTGTCGCGGACTATATAATCACCATGTTTGTAGAGATGGGGGACAAATGGTAAGGTTACAATGTTAGTAACTTATTTAAGGTGTCGCGGACTATATAATCACCATGTTTGTAGAGATGGGGGACAAATGGTAAGGTTACATTGTTAGTAACTTATTTAAGCTGTCGCGGACTATATAATCACCATGTTTGTAGAGATGGGGGACAAATGGTAAGGTTACATTGTTAGTAACTTATTTAAGCTGTCGCGGACTATATAATCACCATGTTTGTAGTGACGGGGACAAATGGTAAGGTTACATTGTTAGTAACTTATTTAAGCTGTCGCGGACTATATAATCACCATGTTTGTAGTGATGGGGACAAATGGTATGGTTATATTGTTAGTAACTTATTTAAGGTGTCGCGGACTATATAATCACCATGTTTGTAGTGATGGGGACAAATGGTAAGGTCACATTGTTAGTAACTTATTTAAGGTGTCGCGGACTATAAAATCACCATGTTTGTGGTGATGGGGAACAAATGGTAAGGTTACATTGTTAGTGACTTATTTAAGGTGTCGCGGACTACACAATCACCATGTTTGTAGTGATGGGGGACATATGGTAAGGTTACATTGTTTGTAACTTATTTAAGGTGTCGTGGACTATATAATCACCATGTTTGTAGTGATGGGGGACAAATGGTAAGGTTACATTGTTAGTAACTTATTTAAGGTGTCGCGGACTATATAATCACCATGTTTGTAGTGACGGGGGACAAATGGTAAGGTTACATTGTTAGTGACTTATTTAAGGTGTCGCGGACTATATAATCACCATGTTTGTAGTGATGGGGAACAAATGGTAAGGTTACATTGTTAGTGACTTATTTAAGGTGTCGCGGACAATATAATCACCATGTTTGTAGTGATGGGGGACAAATGGTAAGGTTACATTGTTAGTGACTTATTTAAGGTGTCGTGGACTATATAATCACCATGTTTGTAGTGACGCGGACAAATGGTAAGGTTACATTGTTAGTACTTTTTAAGGTGTCGCGGACTACACAATCACCATGTTTGTAGTGATGGGGAACAAATGGTAAGGTCACACTGTTAGTAACTTATTTAAGGTGTCGCGGACTATATAATCACCATGTTTGTAGAGATGGGGGACAAATGGTAAGGTTACATCGTTAGTAACTTATTTAAGCTGTCGCGGACTATACAATCACCATGTTTGTAGTGATGGGGACAAATGGTAAGGTTACATTGTTATTAACTTATTTAAGGTGTCGTGGACTATATAATCACCATGTTTGTAGAGATGGGGGACAAATGGTAAGGTTACATTGTTAGTAACTTATTTAAGGTGTCGTGGACTATATAATCACCATGTTTGTAGAGATGGGGGACAAATGGTAAGGTTACATTGTTAGTGACTTATTTAAGCTGTCGCGGACTATATAATCACCATGTTTGTAGAGATGGGGGACAAATGGTAAGGTTACATTGTTAGTAACTTATTTAAGGTGTCGCGGACTATATAATCACCATGTTTGTGGTGATGGGGACAAGTGCTAAGGTTACATTGTTAGTAACTTATTTAAGGTGTCGTGGACTACACAATCACCATGTTTGTAGTGTTGGAGGACAAATGGTAAGGTCACATTGTTAGTAACTTATTTAAGGTGTCGCGGACTATATAATCACCATGTTTGTAGAGATGGGGGACAAATGGTAAGGTTACATTGTTAGTAACTTATTTAAGGTGTCGTGGAGTATATAATCACCATGTTTGTAGTGACGGGGACAAATGGTAAGGTTACATTGTTAGTAACTTATTTAAGGTGTCGTGGACTATATAATCACCATGTTTGTAGTGTTGGTGGACAAATGGTAAGGTTACATTGTTAGTAACTTATTTAAGGTGTCGTGGACTATATAATCACCATGTTTGTAGTGACGGGGACAAATGGTCAGGTTACATTGTTAGTAACTTATTTAAGGTGTCGCGGACTATATAATCACCATGTTTGTAGAGATGGGGGACAAATGGTAAGGTTACATTGTTAGTAACTTATTTAAGGTGTCGCGGACTATATAATCACCATGTTTGTAGAGATGGGGGACAAATGGTAAGGTTACATTGTTAGTAACTTATTTAAGCTGTCGCGGACTATATAATCACCATGTTTGTAGAGATGGGGGACAAATGGTAAGGTTACATTGTTAGTAACTTATTTAAGCTGTCGCGGACTATATAATCACCATGTTTGTAGTGACGGGGACAAATGGTAAGGTTACATTGTTAGTAACTTATTTAAGCTGTCGCGGACTATATAATCACCATGTTTGTAGTGATGGGGACAAATGGTATGGTTACATTGTTAGTAACTTATTTAAGGTGTCGCGGACTATATAATCACCATGTTTGTAGTGACGGGGACAAATGGTAAGGTTACATTGTTAGTAACTTATTTAAGGTGTCGCGGACTATATAATCACCTTGTTTGTAGTGACGGGGACAAATGGTAAGGTTACATCGTTAGTAACTTATTTAAGGTGTCGTGGACTGTATAATCACCATGTTTGTATTGTTGGGGGACAAATGGTAAGGTTACATTGTTAGTAACTTATTTAAGGTGTCGCGGACTGTATAATCACCATGTTTGTAGTGTTGGGGGACAAATGGTAAGGTTACATTGTTAGTAACTTATTTAAGGTGTCGCGGACTATATAATCACCATGTTTGTAGTGATGGGGACAAATGCTAAGGTTACATTGTTAGTAACTTATTTAAGGTGTCGCGGACTATATAATCACCATGTTTGTAGTGTTGGGGGACAAATGGTAAGGTTACATTGTTAGTAACTTATTTAAGGTGTCGCGGACTATATAATCACCTTGTTTGTAGTGACGGGGACAAATGGTAAGGTTACATTGTTAGTAACTCATTTAAGGTGTCGTGGACTGTATAATCACCATGTTTGTAGTGTTGGGGGACAAATGGTAAGGTTACATTGTTAGTAACTTATTTAAGGTGTCGCGGACTATATAATCACCTTGTTTGTAGTGACGGGGACAAATGGTAAGGTTACATTGTTAGTAACTTATTTAAGCTGTCGCGGACTATATAATCACCATGTTTGTAGTGATGGGGACAAATGGTAAGGTTACATTGTTAGTAACTTATTTAAGGTAACGCGGACTATATAATCACCATGTTTGTAGTGATGGGGACAAATGGTAAGGTTACATTGTTAGTAACTTATTTAAGGTGTCGTGGACTATATAATCACCATGTTTGTAGTGTTGGTGGACAAATGGTAAGGTTACATTGTTAGTAACTTATTTAAGGTGTCGTGGACTATATAATCACCATGTTTGTAGTGACGGGGACAAATGGAAAGGTTACATTGTTAGTAACTTATTTAAGGTGTCGCGGACTATGTAATCACCATGTTTGTAGTGATGGGGACAAATGGTAAGGTTACATTGTTAGTAACTTATTTAAGGTGTCGCGGACTATATAATCACCATGTTTGTAGTGTTGGGGGACAAATGGTAAGGTTACATTGTTAGTAACTTATTTAAGGAGTCGTGGACTATATAATCACCTTGTTTGTAGTGACGGGGACAAATGGTAAGGTTACATTGTTAGTAACTTATTTAAGGTGTCGCGGACTATATAATCACCATGTTTGTAGTGTTGGGGGACAAATGCTAAGGTTACATCGTTAGTGACTTAAGAGTTTAGTGCTTTTCAGTCGGTCAACACGAATGTACCCAAAAGAGATGGGTTATGCCCTAATCCTGAAATAAATTACATGAGATTAATAAAACACTAGGATGACCAGTTTCGATCGTCAATCGATCATCATCAGATCCAATACACTTAGGCTATAAAATCTATGTTTGAAATACAGGTGAAAATATTTACAATATGTACAATTATTTAGTTGCACCACAATGTTAGTGTCTTATTTAAGGTGTCGCGGACTATATAATCACCATGTTTGTAGTGTTGGGGGACAAGTGCTAAGGTTACATTGATAGTAACTTATTTAAGGTGTCGCGGACTATATAATCACCATGTTTGTAGTGATGGGGACAAATGGTAAGGTTACATTGTTAGTAACTTATTTAAGGTGTCGCGGACTATATAATCACCATGTTTGTAGAGATGGGGGACAAATGGTAAGGTTACATTGTTAGTAACTTATTTAAGGTGTCGCGGACTATATAATCACCATGTTTGTAGTGATGGGGACAAATGGTAATGTTACATTGTTAGTAACTTATTTAAGGTGTCGCGGACTATATAATCACCATGTTTGTAGTGTTGGTGGACAAATGGTAAGGTTACATTGTTAGTACTTTTTAAGGTGTCGCGGACTATATAATCACCATGTTTGTAGTGTTGGGGGACATATGGTAAGGTTACATTGTTAGTAACTCATTTAAGCTGTCGCGGACTATATAATCACCATGTTTGTAGTGTTGGGGGACATATGGTAAGGTTACATTGTTTGTAACTTATTTAAGGTGTCGCGGACTATATAATCACCATGTTTGTAGTGATGGGGACAAATGGTAAGGTTACATTGTTAGTACTTTTTAAGGTGTCGCGGACTACACAATCACCATGTTTGTAGTGTTGGGGGACATATGGTAAGGTTACATTGTTAGTAACTTATTTAAGCTGTCGCGGACTATATAATCACCATGTTTGTAGTGTTGGGGGACATATGGTAAGGTTACATTGTTTGTAACTTATTTAAGGTGTCGCGGACTATATAATCACCATGTTTGTAGTGTTGGGGAACAAATGGTAAGGTTACATTGTTAGTACTTTTTAAGGTGTCGCGGACTATGTAATCACCATGTTTGTAGTGTTGGGGGACAAATGGTAAGGTTACATTGTTAGTAACTTATTTAAGCTGTCGTGGACTATATAATCACCATGTTTGTAGTGACGGGGACAAATGGTAAGGTTACATTGTTAGTAACTTATTTAAGGTGTCGCGGACTATACAATCACCATGTTTGTGGTGATGGGGACAAATGGTAAGGTTACATTGTTAGTAACTTATTTAAGGTGTCGCGGACTATATAATCACCATGTTTGTAGTGTTGAGGGACAAATGGTTAGGTTACATTGTTAGTACTTTTTAAGGTGTTGCGGACTATGTAATCACCATGTTTGTAGTGTTGGGGGACAAATGGTAAGGTTACATTGTTAGTAACTTATTTAAGCTGTCGCGGACTATATAATCACCATGTTTGTAGTGTTGGGGGACAAATGGTAAGGTTACATTGTTAGTACTTTTTAAGGTGTCGCGGACTACACAATCGCCATGTTTGTAGTGTTGGGGGACATATGGTAAGGTTACATTGTTAGTAACTTATTTAAGCTGTCGCGGACTATATAATCACCATGTTTGTAGTGTTGGGGGACATATGGTAAGGTTACATTGTTTGTAACTTATTTAAGGTGTCGCGGACTATATAATCACCATGTTTGTAGTGTTGGGGAACAAATGGTAAGGTTACATTGTTAGTACTTTTTAAGGTGTCGCGGACTATGTAATCACCATGTTTGTAGTGTTGGGGGACAAATGGTAAGGTTACATTGTTAGTAACTTATTTAAGCTGTCGCGGACTATATAATCACCATGTTTGTAGTGTTGGGGGACAAATGGTAAGGTTACATTGTTAGTACTTTTTAAGGTGTCGCGGACTACACAATCACCATGTTTGTAGTGTTGGGGACATATGGTAAGGTTACATTGTTAGTAACTTATTTAAGCTGTCGCGGACTATATAATCACCATGTTTGTAGTGTTGGGGGACAAATGGTAAGGTTACATTGTTAGTACTTTTTAAGGTGTCGCGGACTATACAATCACCATGTTTGTAGTGTTGGGGGACAAATGGTAAGGTTACATTGTTAGTAACTTATTTAAGCTGTCGCGGACTATATAATCACCATGTTTGTAGTGTTGGTGGACAAATGGTAAGGTTACATTGTTAGTAACTTATTTAAGCTGTCGCGGACTATATAATCACCATGTTTGTAGTGTTGGGGGACAAATGATAAGGTTACATTGTTAGTACTTTTTAAGGTGTCGCGGACTATATAATCACCCATGTTAGTATTGATGGAAGACAAATGGTAAGGTTCCATTATTAGTAATTAAGTTGGCGTGTACGTCGCCTTCCTACATCACCCTTGAGCTGGTGTCATCAATTGAGACTTCGTGACATCACTGTGACAACTGGGTCACAGCATCAAGTTGTATCAAGGAGTACGCCTCGTTACGTAGTGGCTAGCATTCTTGGCTGTCATCGTGGAGGTCCGGGTTCTATTCTCGGCTCTGCCAAGGAATTTAATTATGGTCTGAGGGCTGGAATGGGGTGCACTCAGCCTTTTGAGGTAAAACTGAGAAGAGGTGGGTTCGATTCCTACTTCAGCTATCCTGGGAATGGTGTTCCGTGGTTTCCCCACTTCTACTCTAGGAAAATGCCGGGATGGTGCCTAACCTAAGGCCACGGCCGCTTCCTACCTCAATCCTCAATTACAAATACACACATTAGTACAGACATCACAGTGACACAGGTTGTCAGACAAGTTCCACGCACACCCAAGTCAAAGTGTCCAAGTCCCTAAGAGAATGTTTGGTTGGTTCCTCAGTTTAGGGGCTGCGACAACGCGGTCATGTAGCCCCTGTACTTTTGGTGTGTGAAGAATTTGTCTGATAACCGGTGTTAATTGTGATGGCTGTATTAGAGTGTGTTATCTGTAATTCAGGTAAGGACTGCAGACGATCAATTTCAAGTAGATCCTACTTTTGCTACCAAATACTACCGTCAACGACTCCTAGCCGTGAACTTGGCTACTATATGCCATCGGAACTGGCACCTGGCGATGAACGTTGGAACTAATAGCGCGTCAATCAAATCTAACCTCCAATGTTTAGCTTCACACGATTGTTGTTAGTGGTAGGTTCTCTAACTTGCCATAAATCTATGACAGAACAAACAACGTAACAAGGAATATTGACAAATGTTGGCATAACATTGCAGCTGTATAGTAAGGCCATCATTACTTCCGACCTGACGTTTCAATGCTAAACCGTGACATTGCGAACGAAATAGCTCAGTTTGTCGTGATATATCGATTGTCTAGTAAAAGTGATTTTCCTTCTGATCGATAGATAACTCCAAGGTAGCACTGAAGCGTCAAGTCGGAAGTAATGATGGCTTTACTATAAGCAATGGTTATTTAACCACTTACACATTGTACTTGAAGATTCCAGTTGTTCCATTCATTATGTAGCCTACCCATATTGTCTTGCTTACAAGATTTCTTCACACAAGCTCATTAACATGTATAATTACCACTATGAGCAGCCATAAGTGGTAAAATAGGTATAACCTGTGATACTGTGGTGACTGTAGTAGCGAGTGTAATTGTAATTATTAGAATCTAGGATAACGCGTATCAGTTATCGGAGAGGAGAACACAGCCACATTGACACGTTTTTATTAACATCGGTATTTTCATGTTTTATTTCTAATCTTTGGGTTGGTTGGTTGGTTCCTAGTTTATGGGCTGCGACAACGCGGTCATGTAGCCCCGTGTAATTTGGGTGTGTGTAGAATCTGTCTGATAACCGGTGTTAATTGTGGTGACTGTATTAATGTGTGTTTCTGTTTTGAATTTAATTAAGGACTGCAGACATTGAATTTTTTCAAGTAGTTCCTACTTTTGTCGCCAAACGCCACCGTCAACGACTACTAGTTCAGAACTTGGTTACCAGACGCCACTGCAGTCGGCTCCTGGCGACGAAGGTAGGAACCCAAGTGCGTTTGTCAAATGTTTAACTATAATTTAGCTTCATACAGGTGTAATTAGTGGAAGGTTCTTTAACATGCCATAAATCTATGACATGGGACCGCCGGCTTTACTTCCCCTCCGAAGGAAGGCAAACTGAAGGACTTTTAACGCTCTTAAAAATCCGACGACTTCTGCCAGGGTTGGGATGGGGATTCTTTGTGGATTGAGAGAAGAGATCCGAATGATGTGGTAGGATCTAGGATAGGAAAATTAATCCGATGCATTTACTACAAAATGAAAAGGATGTGACATACGAGGAAGATTATTGAGTCGAATGAATCAAGTAAACATTTGTGGAATACCATAATGAGATTTATAGTCAGAACTTACGATTATATGAGATATTCGAGATAGGAGAGAAACACGTTTGGTGTCACGCTTGACATTTAGAAAGTATTTGATATTTCACCGAAGGTAGATAATTTGTATTGAGATGAATAGAAATAGATAAAGGCTCATGCTGATAATATAGCGATCTATATATTTAAAGGCACCATAGGGGTAATTCAGCAATAGCTGGTATCCAGTAAATACAGGGGATGTCTCATAAGTAATGTTTTTTAAATAAAACTTTATTTGGAAAGTTTTCTGGCAAGAAATTGAACTGATCTTCAAAGTAGAGACCATCATATTCAAAGTCTTCAGCCATCTTTCAGCGTGGTTTCTTATCCTGCGACGGTACTAGTCATTGGGTTATGATGCGAAGAATTTGGCGAGACCCACTTCCACAGCTTCAATGTTTTCGAAATTTCTTCCACGCAAGAAATGGACCATGGATCGAAAAATATGGTAATCTGAAGGTGCAAGATCAGGGCTGTATGTTGGTTGTGTAGTAGCAGTTCCACTCCTCCCAATTCCTGAATGGTTGCCTTGGGCGTATAGTATGAGGTCTCTAATTGTCCTGCTGCAAGAAAACTCTACAGTAAACTCCCGATTATGCGCGGAATTGACTGGAGCGGATACCGCGGATAATCGAATTTCGCGGATAAGCCGCAAAATTGCTGGTAATGGTTAAACAAAGGCCGAAGGCACTAAAAAACTACACTCAAGTGCTTCAAATAAGTTTGTTATACAATACAAGGACGTACAGGATAACAAAACTCAGTCGATGTTATGTGTGTTATTAAAAAGTCTTGTTTACTGTTTAACCAAAAAAATCGGTCATTTGCTTTTGCTTTTTCGTAGTGAAACACTTTTTATTTATTTGTGATTTGAGTTTTCTCAACACCATCTTGTCACAAAGTGATGCGTGGTCTTGCTCTTCAAGGTATTGAAGAATCCTGTCAATGTGTCCCAATGCTGCATCATGAGTAACGGTCCTCTGCATCTGCGTTTCCTCACTGTCTTCCGATTCAACCGATTCAATCCCTCGTACTTGATTTATGATGTTTTCATCTGTGAGGTGCTCAAAGCCCGGTTCATTGGCATCACATTCGATTTTATTACGTTTAAGTATTTAGTAACTTTATTTCAATTTTTGAGAAATAATTTTCGGTTTCAAAACCTTCCTTTTTTATAAAAATGTTCTCTTACAGGCACCGCGGATAAACCGCCCGCGGATAATCAAGAGTTTACTGTATTTCGGTTAACTAATGCTGGGTATCTCCGTCGCAAAATGTCATGAAATCGTACCAGTTGTTGAGAATAAATATCTGCATTGACTGCGCGCCCGTTTGGAACAAACCCCCAGTGAATCACTCCTTCAAAATTCCACCAGACACACAACATCACTTTGGGGCCGAACCGATGATTCTTGACGATGACTTTGGCAAGTTGTCGGGGACTGAGTCACTGTTTCGAGGCAAAAAATAGGCTTATGAAATCCGTGTGTGTGTGTGTGTGTGTGTGAGTGTGTGTGTACGTGTGTGTGCGTGTGTGTGTGTCACACCCCTCCCCTAATAAAATCTAAACGGATGAATATCGGTAAGGACACAGTAATAGTTTGTACGACCCAGACCGTGCCTTTCAAATTGTAATAGGCCTATGCCTCACCAATCCAACATGGCGGCTATGAGAAATATTTCACCGGCATTCTATATCTTCGAAACTACAACTGATATCACCCTGAAATGTTGTACTGCGATAAAGGGCACTACTAAAAGTTTATCTATGTGACTTCAGAAACCTGTTAGGTACAAAACGAACATAGTGGCCAAGCGAAGTTGAAACTAATTTAGTTCAATTGTTTATATAACCTCAAGGTGGCGACTGTACAAAATTTAAAAATTATGTTTTTATTTATTGTCCTAATCATGCGATCGAAGTCAACGTTGAATAATGATCCTACGCAATAATCGTCATCTAACAGTACATAACTCTATAGCCTACGTATTGTACCAGATACCTAGTTGAGGCTATCGGCTACGCCAGTTGTGATCGAGCCATAGTTGAGATTTGTGGGCAAGGAGAAAAGATAGCGCTCAGATCGAGTCAGAAGAATGGTAGGAAATGACGTAGGAGGCCGAGGGAGATGGAGCCACTACCCCTCAAACATAAAGAATTATGGGAGAAATACTGGATGATTATAAAGATTAATTTGGAATAAAATCTTATCTAACCTCAGAAGGGAAGGAAATATCAAGAAATCTTATTGACAATAACTTGAAGAAAGGTAGACAACTCCTTAAGTTATGTTATGACTTTATAGCTGAAGATAGTGTGGTCGAGGTTAGATCTGTGACGTCAGACAGCGGAAGGAAGGAGGAAGTCACGTGGTAGGTCAAGGCGAGACGACCGAGTGCAGTGACACTAGCGAAGAGAGGTATTCCAGCAGTCCAGTTGAGTGGATCAAGTTGTGCTATAACAGAACAGTTTATAAGGCAGTGCAATACGGAGAGTTACGTGCAGGAGGGAGTCGCTAGGCGAAGCCTGCAATGCAGTATCAGGAGTTCGGTTTTGGAGCACATGCTGTCCGTAGGGCAAGTCATGCAAGCCGTTAACTTTAGCAAGGAAGCCGGTGTTTAGACACATGCTATCTCAACATCGTAGTCGTATTCACGTGGAACAGCAATGCTTTTTTCAAGCTTACAATTTACCGAAGCAATACGCAGTATTACACTAGGATTGAGAAACATTATTTAAGCTACATTCTCAATGTATAACATGGACAGTGAAGCGAAACGTGTCGTGCTGTGGGCGACATTTTGTTACCATGCGATAGTCAACGAGTTGAACATTACTCAGACATTTTGTCAAGTTTGAGATGTTAGGACTTGTATTTCAACAGTCCAATTGTGCAGTCCAGTTACAGTTATACACCTTTTATTATGGACATTCAGATGGACTTGAATTTATTTCAGCAGTATTACAGCATATTTCATAATGCATTTGAACCGAAATATTTAAGACGACCATGGGACCGTTCCAACATTACTGCTTTTGGCAAGTTAAAATATGTAAGCGTATGCACTTTGTGAATAGTGGCACGTGCAGTATAATAGTTACACATCATGAACAGTTATAAAATATCTTCATTACGAACACAGATACAGGGTGTCTGACAAATCAGTACACTTTTGAAGCTACATTATTTTTCTACCAATGCAATTCAGCCGCTGTGAAGACTAACATTATTATCGAATGCCAACCAAATAGTTTATGGAACAGTGGCGTGACATATTCGAAGAGAGTATGGGGTACTCTGTGTTTTTGAACTTTTGAGGAGGATTTTGGACAATATCCATGATGGATAATCTTCAGTTCATCATGTCGTGCTAGGCGGATACGGAGACGTGATGGCAGCTCAGAGCGATGGATTCGGTTCCTAACGAAGAGGATAAATATGACATCAAATTCACTTGGATGGAGTCAGGTGTTAGTTCAGTGGGTGATACAGCGTTTTCGTCGATCTAGCGAGAAATCTGTGACAAACACTTGGATTACCGACGATCTTTGAATTCTATTAACATCTGGAATATGAAGGTATTGTAAGAGTTATGGCATTACTGATATGATTTTTCATGAACACTGGGCATACTCGTATATATATTTTTGGTAGGAGTGCTACTATTATTTTTCGACATGGCTTAAATATTTTATCACTCCATTTGCTAAAATATGGTGTTACCATATGATATGGCAGGCACATTTATCCAACGTTCTCACCATTGGTTGACTTTATTAGACAGGATTTTGGTCTTCATATTTTTCTGCGAGGATAGTATTTCTTGACTGGATATTTTTAGCGAGTGTTTCGAACTCGTGATCTGCAATTGGATTATTATAATTTTTCGTCAGTTCATTGCATACTAGCGAGTATGTATAATTCATCAGCAGGGATTTTTTTTCTTTTATTGGATTGTTTGGTGATATTAAATGTTATTCACTCAAGTTAATGCATATCGCTTTTATGTGACAAATAGAGTCTTGTTGATTCCAATCATGTACACTCATTCATTAGTCTACGAGACGGGGCCTGTTACTTTGAGTAACTGTGTGGTAGTACTTACCTTACCTGCCAATCGAGGGTCTCATTTTATCATCCGAGTGTAATTATGATCGTAAGAGGATTAAACAATAAACTACCAGTCACATATTAGTTGAATTTTGTTAAATAAATTAAAAATAAATGTCAGCAGGGTTACACTTTGTAATTCTTGTTTTGCCAATCCAATAGTTTGTTGCAATACTCCTTTGAGGGTATATTCATTTAACAGTTAATACTTTTGATACTCTTTGTGAGTGATTTGATACCTTTGAGAAGGATTTCAAGTAATTGAATCTTGTAAGATGAGTTATTTATTGTCAGAATTAATTTTGAGGCAGATCATTATTATATATTTTTGATGTGAGGTGATATAACACATTGGAGTTTTTTAAAGTAAATCTTGAGGATCTTAAGAGAATTTATGCTCTGAATTAAACCAGATCTTGAATTGGATTACGATTACTAAGGTAATTTTCCTATTGTTTAAGAAGTTGTCTAGATATGACAAGATTAATTACAGTTCTTGTAGATTGTGTGCGTTAATCATCTGAAGCCAGTTATATTTTTTGTGTGGATCATGCAACGTGATTATGTGAAGTATTTTTGATAGGTGTTTTTGAGGTTGCCAGGTGAAAGTTTGCAATATTGCCAATGATAATTTTGAGGCAGACATGAGGTTGTTGAACTCAGTCTAGCATATTTTTGAGATTCATGCTGTGTGCTGAATAATTGTGGTGTTATATGGAGTAATTATGGTATTCAAATGTGATATTTGACAAAGTGAGATTAAGTGGTGAAGTTTTGGATAGTGAGATCCAACGTGATTTTGTGAAGGCAACGTATTATTTTGGCATGATAATTAAATATGAGGTATAACTTGGAACTGATAAAATTTTAAGACAACGTTCTATAACCTATATTAAACATTTTTTAGGAAATTAAATAAATAAATAATTTTGATAACCCAAGATTTTCTCATAATAATAATAATAATTTATGGAACAGTAATCTGAAGTTTAAACATATTAATGATCTGACCCGATGAATTAAAAGTTGAATAAACTCGATGAATTAAATAAATTGATAGTTGAATAAATTAACTGAATTAAATAAATTAATAGGTGATTAAACAGCTGATGAATAAATGAATTAAAAGGTGATAATTAAAGGAGCTGATGACAATAACATTTAAATAAATTTAAATAAATTTAAATAAGAGATATGATTTAAATAAATTGATGAATTGCAACTTAAATTAATGAATTGAACAATTTAAATGGATGGATTGAGATAATTTAATTTAAATTAGATAATGAAATGAGAGTGTGTGGATAATTGAATAATCTAATGAATTGATGAATATAATATTTATTTAAATGATCTGATGGTAATTAATTAATTATTCTGACTTGAATATAACGAATAATGGGATGAGAACTGATGTGAGAAACATTTTTTTTGACATGATAATGATGGTGATGACCGATGAATAGTGAAGTTTTCTTTGATTCTCAACCAAGCAATGATCAGCAATAGTGTAAATATGGTGTATAAATTAATTGTTAAATTTTAAGGAGTAATTGTTGGGATTTCCAACATTGATTAATGCCATTTAAGCCATAGAAATGAGTGAATAATTAAATATATGTGTTTTAGGGTATTTTGTGTTAGACAGATTCATATTTCTTGACATCCACATTACTGATGTTAAATTAACGAAAAGTTAGGTCTCAGGGATCACGAAATGTCAGTGACGCAAAGACATAGTGCTACGGTGGCCCTGAGAACTCAAGCGAACTTAAGTAATCTTTATTTTTTTATGTGGATGAAAAATAATTTGAAATAGCACAGAGATGGTTCGATTTTTGAGGACTATAACAACATAACGTTTACATTCGACCATACTCTTAGGCAGGGTTTGTGTTTCTTTTTCTGTCTGACCGATTAAGTTTAAATAAATTTTGTTTTATCTTAGTTGTGATCTGATGATGATTCTTTCCCAATCCTTTCCTTTGTCTCAATTAAGGCTTAACCAGGAAGGATGTGGTTTGCTAGGGGTTCAGTTGATGGCGCCCATTTCTATTTGCTATTATGATTAAATTTAAGCCCGTAACGACCCTAGAGATACTTTATCTCGTGTTACCCTCTGCTTTTGTGATATTTCAACTGAATTTCCGACTCATTCCTTATTTTATTTCATGTTCATTTAACTCCACTCTGGCCTGGGAAGCCAGGCATGCGATGTAATGGCAGATGGGTCATCGCATACCTCGGATGAACGGGTGCAGTATATAAGAATCCAACATGGTGACCATCCGAAATATTTAGACGGTTCTGAATATCTACGAATCTGTGATATCAATCAAGCCGAAATGTTGTCTGTTGATGGAGGCAATTAACATAAGAGGCATATATTAAAATAGGCTATTTAGTTCTTCACGGAACTTCTTGTTCATCACATGTGACAATTCTCCATCATCCATGGAGTTACCGATAAGCTGACGACAGATATCCACTCTACGTTGAGCCTGTTCAGGGGTCAATTCATGAGGTACAGATCTACAGCTACTGTTTGATTTTCCAAATTTCTTAATTTGGCGATGTATGGTATCTTTTGATGCACCAAGTTCTTGTGACAGCCTGCGAGTACTCCTTTGCAGATTTTCTTCCAAAACTCTGCGTGTATGCTCAATATTTCATAGAGAACGCGGTAATCTGTAGTGTTTTCTTCTCCAGTGTTGAAACGTGCCGCACGCTCACTAACCACACCTTCTCCTTCCACTTCCGATATTCTTCGACCCGCGGCAACAGCAGCTTTCGGCCCCAAAGTGTTGTGTGCCTGGTGGAATATTGAAGGAGTGATTCACTGGGAGTGTGTTCCAAACGGGTGTGCAGTGGATCTTTATTCTCAACAACTGGAACGATTTCATGAAATTAGTTATTGAGGTTTTAAGGGGCGGAACTACGAGGTCATCTGTCCCCACCAACGTTGATAAACGACATTACTTATGAGACATCCTAATAATGTAAAGGTATTGAATTTGATCGATGTTATGATAATAAGTCACATGTTTGGCGATGATATAAGAGTTGTAGTGGTGCTTGATTTAGGCCACATTTGATGGTGGTGAGATGTATTAGAATATTTAGGTATGGTGCATAAGAGTTTTAGTTAATCTATCAATATGTGATGGATGATTTGTTTTTCAATGTCACTGAGAATACCTGCAAATATATTTGGATTTGAGTCCATGGAGAGCTATTGGATCTTATCTCGAGATCTAAACAGGAATAACAAAAATCGAAAGCAAATATTATAATGATGAGTGGTGTGATTAGTTACCACGAACCATTGGATCAACCAATTAAAGGTTTCCATTATCAGACAGAATTCTGAGTGTGCTCAGAATCGAACCAAATATGAGCGTTAAGGAATGTGAGGGAGATATTAGCATACGCAAAACAAGAAGAGAGAGAGAGCAGGTTGCTTAAACATCTTAATATATTTAATTCTAAAAAAAGAACGAATTAACCACATATAAATTTAGAAAATCATTTTTACATGTTGAAGCCTCCGTGGCTTAGGCGGCAGCACGCCGGCCTCTCACCGCTGGGTCCGTGGTTCAAATCCCGGTCACTCCATGTGAGATTTGTGCTGGACAAAACGGAGGCAGACAGGTTTTTCTCCGGGTACTCCGGTTTTCCCTGTCAAAATTTCATTCCAGCAACACTCTCCACTATCATTTCATTCCATCTGTCATTCATTTAATCATTGCCCCAGAGGAGTGCGTCAGGCCTCGGCAGCCGGCACAGTTCATATACTCGCCACTAGATGGGGGCTTCATTCATTCCATTCCTGACCCGGTCGGAGACTGGAAGCAGGCTGTGGATTTACTTTCATTTTTACATGTTCTTGACAGTGTTTTGGGTGTTGAACCCTGAACAATACAAACATTTTTTACACTGAGTAGGCTTTGCTCCATTATTATAACAAATGGCAAAGAAGAAATGGTATAGTTAACTTCCATACATATGGAACACTTTGAGCTCTTAACCCAAAATGGGTTTTAACATGAGAAAGGAAAAGGGTGAAACGTCTTCCTATAAAGAAAACCTTTGCGAATGTTACACAGATCATTTGGTATGAAAGAAAAGAATAGAAACATAGCCTATAGAAGGAGCTATGACGGTCAGGGCCTCACTCCATGAAGTGTTCCCAAAAGGAAAATAGCAAAAGCGAGCCGTTACGTTAATCTTTCCTCGGAAAGGAGGAAAATTATAGTGAATGTTTTAAGGCATGTAAATTTAGAAATACCATGATGCTTGTAAAGTATAAATTACACTGGACATAATACATAGCTTGTGGAAATACACAGTTTACTTATCTTTTTTGTTTTGAAGGTTAGAAACCTTAGAGGAGTTCCGAACAGCTGACGACATTAGACACATGTCACACGTGGTACACTTAATTACGCAGGAAGGTTGAAGCACTTGTAGAATGTTGTAGCATTCACAAAAAGAATAGCTTTCTAGAAAAGCCATCGAAGACGAAAACATAGGTAATAAACCTATTCACGTTGTAGAAGGTGCATAACGAAACAGTTTCTCGTTGCACGAATGATGTGAAGTTCACACATGAAGAATGTTCATTTTTCAAACATGTCGTTTGAAACACAAAGATTGCGATCAAGTATAGATCACGAAGTTAAGATGTCTTCAAGACATTGCGAAGTGTAGTTACGACTTCTTGATGCAGAATTTAACATGATACATTACAATTAGATGAACTTTAAGTCCGGTGGTCAAGACTGGTGAGCAGCTCAAGTCTGCAAGGAAAATCACTTATAGGTTAAGACATGTTGTCTTGGCGAGACGTGTTGTCATTAGAGAAAGTTTAAGTCCTGGACGGCATGTCGCAGGTGCAGCGAAGTTTGCCAATGGTGACCGAAGCAGGCGTTCGTGGATAGCATCACCGACTAGTTGTCTTGTTGAAGTTCCAAGTAATCACAAAGAACTAGGCTGGCAAGCTGCTTAAATAGGCGGCCAACAAATGTTCCAGGACATTCCATGGCATGCAGAAGACGTGTTGTGATTGGCCGAAGCTTGAAGGCCGACCAATGAGAGCGTAGCTATGGTAGCCAGTTCCTGTTCAGCTTTCTTGTCGTGCATTCCGAATGTAATGTTTCACTAAAACACTTGGAGAAATGTCTTAAAAGCGAGCATAGCTTATGAAATAATACGTAAGTAATTTTAAACATACTTAATATGAAATAGAAGAATTATTACAAAATCAAAGATCATGCACACGTGGTGACCGAATAGAGGTTATGAGAAAAAATAATTCTGTCTGACTGACACAAATTACGTAAACTTGAAAAATTAATTAATTAATTTATTCGCAAATGCGAACAATGAGAAATTTATGACTGTTATTTAGACAAGTGATGTTGACAAAAATGATTGCTTTACTGTATATAATTGCAGAGGATGTTAGACCTGGTTCAAACCTATAGAGAAATGTCACTGTAATTTGTTTTCAGTGACTAGGTGACTTTGAACTTTAAACTTGAATAGTTTTTAATTTTTATTTCGTTGATATATCCTGTGTAAAAGTTTAAGATAGAACGATGTGTTGGGCTTCGTTAATTTGATTAAATTTTAAGCGAGATTTTTTTTAAACTCTTGGTAACTTCGTTATAGAGACGTCTCTTTCCCCATCATCATTTATTAAATCCTAACATAATCTAGGAGAGGTTCCTATTGTTTTCTTATGATGTGAATAAAAGAATCAGGCTGACTGCGTGGCTCAGCGGTAACGTTCTTGCTTGTTGTACCCAAGGTTGCAGGATCGAATCCTGGCACAGCCAGTTGGCATTTGATGGTGCGCAAATGCGAGGTAGCCGTGCCAGTTGATGGCACGTTAAAGATCCCCTTCGGGGCAGAATTCAGGCACCCCGGCGTCTGTAAATGCCGCAAACCAATAATGATATTATTATTATGAATACAAAATGGATCATTTTACGAGTATAATAACTTGGGTGTCTTTCTTCTTGTTGTCTCTCTCTGATGATAGATTGTGCCCTTAATGTGTGTGTTTCTAGGAATTTTGGCTTGAGGAATCCCACCCACCCATCACGTTAAACCCCCGAGATATCTAGATCATTTTAGGGGCAGATGACCTCGTAGTTCCGCCCCTTAAAACCTCAATAACTAACTTATCTAGGGCTCAACCTACTGCGCTAATTTGTATTTCAAATTAAAACTTCCACTCACATACTTTTAAGCGAGTTCTTGGAGGGTCGTGATGTTTTTAGGATCATCGTTTCCCATCCGGGAATGGGCACAGTATGCATGGACATATTTGTGCAAATATGTCTGTTTTGTTTTTGTTTTTTTACTTGTCGTGGCTTGACAGAGCTGGTATACCTGTATTCTAGAGTTGTATTGGAACTGATGTGTGCACTTCATGTCAAAGGAGACTATTCCGTAAAATTCTGACGAGTAGTTACTTTGAATGGACACGACCTCTTCAAACGTAGCATACCATCTTTATTGATTTTTTTCTATCACAAACTAGACTGCACATTTGCACCACATATAGACACGCTGAGCACATTGCTACTCAGTTTTATACCAAGGAAAGTTGCCTAGAAACTGAAAGGTCTTTTTAACGGCATTGTTCCAACACATTTTCAAATTATATTCTAAGACATCAATACGAGGAACCTCCACATTTTTAGGACTATAGGTCGAGGAGAATATCGGGATTATTACCCTGTAGACCATCTCAAAAGCGTTCGATTCACTGTCGAACTCGTCCCAGATCTTCTCCTCAACCGTGAAGGATATGATGCCGTACGCAATGCCCAGCTTGACGCAGAGGATGGCAAGGCGTTTAATCTTCTGCGAGGTGCTGAGTGGTATCTTGCTTGGTGGTTCTAGAGGTGGACGCACACAAATGCTACTAATTTTCTCACCTCGCGTTCGTAAGCGGATGGGTTTAATAGTGAGCTCTTCGCGGTACAAGTAGTATGGTTTTCCTCGAGTATCCAGATCGCTCCACGGACACCTGAAGTTTGGAGGAGTGCGTGCATCTCGAGCCGGCAGTTTTGGGATTGGGAGGTGCTTATAGAGCGTCGAAAAGAGAAAGCGCTGCATTTTTATTGACCAATGTTTGACTCATTCCCTACCGTTTGTGGAAAGATGGTGAGCGACCCGCCTGGTAGCGGAGCAACTGGCTCCATTGTTACATGGCAATGGGTCGGTTATTCTCCATTTATGGGCTTGCACATTGCCTGGAGTACGAGTGGGAAACCACGGAAAACCACTTGTAATGGTTGTGGTTCTTATCAGTTTCGCCTCAAGAGGCTGAGTGTATCCTGTTCCAGCCCTCAGAACAGAATTACATTTCTTGACGAAGTCGTGAATAGAACCCGGACCTGGCGGCTTCGGTGGCGTAGTCGGTAGCATGCTGAACTTCTATGCCCAAGATCGCGGGTTCAAATCCGGCTGAAGTCGTCGGATTTTTAAGGGCGTTAAAAATCCCTCAGTATGCCTTCCTTCGGAGGGAAAGTAAAGCCGGCGGTCCCATGTGATTTATGGCATGTTACAGAACCTTCCACTAATTACACCTGTGTGAAGCTAAATTGTATAGGTTAAGAATGTAAACAACGCTCTTAGGTTCCTACGTTCGTTGCCAAGAGCGGACTGCGGTGGCGTCTGGTAGCTAAGTTCTGAACTAGTAGTCGTTGGCGGTGGCCTTTGGCAGCAAAAGTAGGAACTGTTTGAAAAATTCCAAAGTCTGCAGTCCTTACTTGATTTAAAAAACAGATAACACACACTAATACAGTCATCACAATTAAGACCGGTTATCAGACAGCTTCTACACACACCCAAAGTACACGGGGCTTCATGACCGCGTTGTCGCATCCCCTAAACTTAAGAACCAACCAAGAACCCGGACTTCAGAGTTGACAGACAAGAATGTTAGCGACTGTGCGACGAGTCGGATGATATGATACTGTGCCCAACTCTAGGAATGGGTATTCCAAGATTCAGACACCTAGATATCAAGGGAAAGGCTACAGCCGCTTTTGAAAGTTGAGATATTTGAATATCGCGCTACATTGCTTCGAGAAGGAATTGGAAAGAATATACCGATAAGAGCATGTCAAGTGACGTAGCGAGTAATAGCAGAGGTCGAGGCTATTTATTGATTAAATAGTTAACCATGGAGTAGAGACTTGAGACTGGGATCAGATTACTGGCACGGCCAAATGAAAGAGAATGCAATTAGTATCAAGTAAATCGGACCAGGGATACCAGAGATATGAGGATTTCCAGATATCAGCTGATGCAGCGTGACTCTGACAGTTTTGAATAAAAGCCGGCTGGCGCAGGCATGGTTAGCTCACTTCAACACAAGCACTTGCCTAGCAAGGTGCAGCTACGCTGAGCCAAGGCACATGGTTGCCGGATCTACGCAGAAGTTATTTTCAAAGTTGTGATAGTCACAAAAGTGCTGCGCTACGAGGTGGAACTTAGTAAGTTTCCGGCAAGGAGAATCACTGAGGTGATTGATTATTTTCTACAGACACTGGTAGAAATATTTTTATTTTCACATGGACATATGCTAGACTTTGTCTAGAATTAGTACTTTGTCACAGTCCAGTAATAACCTAATACTTGGATATTTAAATCCATTTCAGTCAGTTTTCATATTGGTAACTTGTTAACCACTCCGATCTATCAGTACATTGAAGACCAGTCTATCACGGTGGTGTTCATTAGCCAACGCAGGGAAACTACATGTTGCTTCGCGCATGGTAGATGGTGTGAAGCCATGCCCAGGGAACGATCTTCAGAACAGCCGTTGATTGGTTAGACTGTCAGTGTTTTCTTGTATTGAAAAGATTACCGTGAGTTATGTTACGACTGACATATTTAAGAATAGATCACTTAGATCTGACCCCATTTAAGCAAACTGTTATGGAGTTAACAGAAGCCAATATTAAAATGGATCAACAGTTACTTCAAACGTCAAGAGATATTACCACTATGTCTTGTTAGACGGATTGTGGGTATATAATGGCGGCCGATACAAGGATTATACATGCTTGTCCGATAGGGCATGTCTATGGATAAATCTGGCACAGACCAGGTTCACTACGCTTCAAGACCATCAAGAAATGTAAGCCACATTTGAATTATATTATGCCTAGCTAATTGGAACAAACTATTTTTCTGCAGATGACCAACACATTTATTTTTCTTCGTATTTAAATCTTGCAATGATTTACGCAAGACTTGTTAGAGTTATTCTGAGTATTTTCAACACTCAGAACAGTTTAGGATCGATGACCGAGCATTTCGAGCATTTATTTGAATATTTCATATTTTAGGGATATCACGGAAAACCGTCGATGTAAAGGTTGAGTTAAATTATTTTTGTTGAGGAATGGATATTTTTTTCCATATTCGAAGGTTCGAACATGTGGATTCTCACATAATGAGATGATAATTAAATACATTTAAAATAATATAACTAATAATAATAATAATAATAATCCACTAATAATAATAATTTTTATAATTTTTCTAAATAATTCTTGGATATTATATTTTCTAATAATCATTTGTATTGAGAGAGAGCCTATGAAGTAGTTTAATCATTTCTAGTTTGGAACAGGAGATTTTCCGAAGGAGAGTGGTTAGCGCAAGCCCGCATTCAACCAACATTTCAGTTCTGGTTGAACAGTTGATATTTGCAATGAGCAAAGTATATTTTTCAGATAACACGGAGAGGCATGAAACGGGAAGCAAATGATATTTGTATCAAATAGGATATTTTTGTATTTATATAAAACCATGGCGTAAATACACTCGAAAGTGAAATAAAGATTTTCATAAGTATGGTAAATTCACGGGTTGAACTGAATGGTAAAATAAAATAAACTTGTAAGTTTATTAATCTTCCAGTGTTGATAACAAGCAGAGGCTTGATTTATTGTATAAATTTTGGGAAGAAAATGTATGTGTGTGGAGTAGTTGAAATGCCATTCCCAGGTGCGCATGTTTAAGTCGCAGGAATGAAGAGGTTTTTTCGAGCATCAATCAAATAGCAGGTTCGATGGCTCAGGTTTATAGGAGTATTGGAACTACACATTTCGTCGTATGAATGACCCGAAGGTTATTTCTTAGAAACCATCAGTTCTTATTTCAACCTTGTTTACGGATTCCATTTAGACTTTGATTTTGCTAGAACCCGGATTTGTCATGATAGTAGTTTATTCTTCTTCAGAGGAAGACCTTTGCCGTTGTTGTTGTAATATTGTGTTCTTACACGAATAATCGAATGGGCCACTGCCAATTAAAAATAATTCTTTAACCACGAATAATTTGAAGGATATTTTCAATCCTAGTGCCATGAACTAAATGGATTTATTATGAAATTACAATTCTTATTTCCGCATTCTGTCGAAGAATTGCAAGTTGTGAAAATTGCTAAAAATGGCCATGAATATAAATATTTTTTCATAATAATGATTCCAAGTGAAAAATTGAATAGTTGAATGGTTCAACAATTTATTAATCAAGTTGATGATTCAGAAATCATATATTTTGTTAGGGACTTGAAGTTCATAATCGAGTCACTTCTCGAAATGTTTAATGTCGGAGGAACAATTAATTGTTGTTGTGCTTCACACAGTTCTTCGATGCTATGCTCAAGGTCAAATACTTTTCAGATGTTATTAATATGTGTAAATAATTTGTGTTGATTCAGAAATAATAATATTTTTCGACAATGTATTTTTGAAACTGGAAAAATAAGTGAAAGTTAAAATTCTATGAACATTTATTCTACGAGTGTTAATATTATGTAAAAATTCAAACAGTGAACTACGATATTTCCAGTAGAGACAATTAAATTTGAACTGGATTCAATCATTAATTATAAATAATTTTGGAACACAGTCTACAGGACTAACAATCAGAAGAGTTTAGTGCTTTTCAGTCGGTCAACACGAATGTACCCAAAAGAGATGGGTTATGCCCTAATCCTGAAATAAATTACATGAGATTAATAAAACACTAGGATGACCAGTTTCGATCGTCAAGCGATCATCATCAGATCCAATACACTTAGGCTATAAAATCTATGTTTGAAATACAGGTGAAAATATTTACAATATGTACAATTATTTAGTTGCAGTATTGGTACTGCAACTGTCAGTGTATGCTAAATGCAGTATATATGTTAGGTGAAATGCTAAATGGTGATGGCTATCCGGAGATTGTACTTTAGAGAGATTATATGGTTGTAAACTATGGTTAAACTATAAAATTTTAGGCTAACTACTTATCTGATTGTCTTCCGTACTACAGCTATTCGCAGTTTCCGTGCTCACTTGAACTCGCTGTGCGGTCGACTGCGGTGGTTATCTTAACGACTGGTTTTTCCCTGCCTTCCCCCCCCCCCCCTGTCCCTACGTGCTGTGGGGAGTGATCGCGATGTGTTTATGTGAGGTGTTGCCAACCTAGATAAGATGTATGTTATTGAATGAGGTGGATCTACAACTATTAAAGACCGTGGATTAGTCCTCGCCACGCGTGGAGCATAACCCATTCGAACTAAGCGTTGACGGTCTTATGAGGACGTCCCGGCACCTTTAATACTGCCTCTAATATGGGCCTTGGTTTATTGCAGAAGAAAAGTACATCGTACACCTGATCCAGATAACATTTACCTATTAAAAAACCCCTAATTTCCCCCCTTTTTTTATCTAGCTTGGATGTGTCGCTAAATTGTGTTTTGTTTCCGACAGGGTGTGTTTTTTAGTAGCGTGAAGAGGGGTGAGCTCTCCATGAACGTGTGTTCATTTAGGAAAGGCAGAGCTCTTGACATAAAGGAAGCAATCGAGATACACCTAGCCAAACGAAACAATCCCAACAATCTAAATGAACACACGTTCATGGAGAGCTCACCCCTCTTCACGCTACTAAAAAACACACCCTGTCGGAAACAAAACACAATTTAGCGACACAGCCAAGCTAGATAAAAAAAGGGGGGGGGGGAAATTAGGGGTTTTTTAATAGGTAAATGTTATCTGGATCAGGTGTACGATGTACTTTTCTTCTGCAATAAACCAAGGCCCATATTAGAGGCAGTATTAAAGGTGCCGGGACGTCCTCATAAGACCGTCAACGCTTAGTTCGAATGGGTTATGCTCCACGCGTGGCGAGGACTAATCCACGGTCTTTAATAGTTGTAGATCCACCTCATTCAATAACATACATCTTATCTAGGTTGGCAACACCTCACATAAACACATCGCGATCACTCCCCACAGCACGTAGGGACAGGGGGGGAAGGCAGGGAAAAACCAGTCGTTAAGATAACCACCGCAGTCGACCGCACAGCGAGTTCAAGTGAGCACGGAAACTGCGAATAGCTGTAGTACGGAAGACAATCAGATAAGTAGTTAGCCTAAAATTTTATAGTTTAACCATAGTTTACAACCATATAATCTCTCTAAAGTACAATCTCCGGATAGCCATCACCATTTAGCATTTCACCTAACATATATACTGCATTTAGCATACACTGACAGTTGCAGTACCAATACTGCAACTAAATAATTGTACATATTGTAAATATTTTCACCTGTATTTCAAACATAGATTTTATAGCCTAAGTGTATTGGATCTGATGATGATCGCTTGACGATCGAAACTGGTCATCCTAGTGTTTTATTAATCTCATGTAATTTATTTCAGGATTAGGGCATAACCCATCTCTTTTGGGTACATTCGTGTTGACCGACTGAAAAGCACTAAACTCTTGTTTACTAAGGCAACACTGAAAATATGGCTTCAAACACCACAACTAACAATCAGACTTGTGTTTCCAAAAAATAATTGTCAAATGTGTTTGGAAAATTTCTGTATATTGTGTAAATAGGAGTGTGGGTCGCCACACGTGAGTGATGCTGTTTTGAGCATTTTTGCAGTCAATTTTAAATTCAAAATAAAATGAGATAATTTTACTTGATGTGTTACGCCCAATTGAATCTCCTTCTATCCTTATTGTTGCATTGAGCCAAAAATCAGTAAAGCATTTTTTTTATTTGATGTCGTTTTTGCGATTAGCCTTAACCCATCTGGCGCTCCGGGATATTTTGACTCTCGTGCTGACTGATTATTGGTAAAATGCATATGTGGTCGTGCGGACTCCGGTCTAAACGGGCACAATACCTCCCATTGAAAAGAGTTGTTCAGGTTTGGGATGTTCTTTGACTGCCCCTTACGTCACTGTGCCATAGATGTATCGATCCCTGTGAGTTGCAGGGGTGTGTATCTGAGGTGTGACTACAACACTGCTCTTTCCCCATTCCTTAACTACAGTAGATAGCAGCACACTTCTTGTGTGTGACTTGAGTCTCTAGGAGGCAGTGAAGAAGGAGGCCATGCCATCTCTGTATTCCAGAGATGATATTATTAATTGTAGGAGATCTGGCTACTGCAAGACATTGTAGGATCAGTAATCTTATAACTAGCGCAAAACATTACAAACCCGGAGGCTTTAAGGCTCCTTATTCCCCAAATTAAAGCGAGGCTTATTAAAACAACTATTATTTCAATCAAAAACCTACTACAGGTCTGTTTTCTCCTTTCATACTTAAAAACCAACCCACTAGTGGTCTCTCCTACTTCCTAAAGAATCAATTTTTAAAAACTTAACAGATTCAGTTCTCTTTCCATTATTATATTATTATTACCAAGCTGAAGCTGCCGCTGTAAACGACCATCCACACCATGGCGAGCGGGGATGATGAGTAGCTATGTTCCATCTAGCATAACAAGCGAACATCATCCCACACTGCAGTCAACTAAAGAGTGAAGTATGACGGTCAATAGCTAAGTCAAATCACGAAATAATTAAATCCCTATAAGTCATTATGCGAATATTAATTCAAATCCCTCATTGGCAAACCCCTTAATTAAGTCAAATTAAATACTAACGAAATTTCTAAACAGTATTCGCTTCAGAAAAAATATTTTATTAAGCTAAACTTCCTTTTAGCCCAAATTAGATTCAAATCCAGGCAGAGGAGCGCTTGACGCACCGGTAGCTGGCACGTAACACAGCCGAGCGACTATGTCATTTCAGACTAGTAGTGTTATTTCAATTAATACTACAAACGAAGTTAAAACATGCCAGTTACAGTCAGGGTCGTATTTATAAATAGGCTAAGTAGGCTGCAGCCTAGAGCGGCAAATTTTCAGGGGCGGCAGTTTGGCAATTCATTCATAAGCTAAAATGAAGCATTTCAGACGTTAATGATATTTTCCGTACTAATTTCAGAATACAATTTACTTAAAAATATGTTTTAGTCCTTATACAGTTTTTCCCGCCTTAGAAGAGTTAAGAACTATCTGCGGACTAGTATTTCTGAAATGCGGTTAAACTCATTTTCATTACTTTGTATTGAGGCAAATACAACAAAAACACTTCCATATGAGGACATTATTAACGAATTTGCCATTAAGAAATCTCGTAAGAAAGCTATGTAAATGTGAACATCAAGATTACGTGTTGTTTTAGATAAGTTTGTATATTTTTCAACAAATAAACCAGTAATTGACTACATTTTGTGTAATTTCATTTCACCATGTAGGACAACTTAATTCAAATTGACAACAAATTAATTAATTAAGTTCGAAACCCATTACATTTTTTAACGAATCTTACAAGAAGTAAGTAACAAAAAAACAACAACAAGTAGATAACTAATTTCATTATGACATTTATTATGTAAGCCATTAAATGTGTAGTTTTATCTAAACTAAATGAAATTTATGTTTAAAAAAGATGAAAACGCCAATGAACTCTATCCTTTTGTTGTATAAAACAAAATTAAGCAAATATGAACTATTGAGGGGGAGGCAAATGGACCTGGATACAGTCCATTCATTTCGTAATTAGAAATTGCTATTTATTAAAATACGCCAAATACAGTCCACTAATCAAGTAGCTATGAACTAAGCTATTTAACTGGAGAATAACATCAAGGTCCCGATTAGAGTATTTGCTATTTATCCGAATGGGAACATGAGTTACTGCGTAGCAGGATGCCATTAACACGTATTATTTGCAATTACTAGGCCGCGGACATTTAGGTCCTGTTAGGCTCCGTTTTAAGGGACAGATGACCTCGCAATTCCTCCCCTTATAAAACATATTCGGGGTCATATTTGACAACCAGCTAAGATTGAAAGAACACATACAACATTCTTTATCCAAAGTCATAAAATTCCTGGGCATACTCTACCGCTTCTCAGAAATATCAAATCCCACATCTCTTCGCCTCTATTACCTCTCGATAATCCAGCCCATTGCTAACTACTGCTCTTCCATTTGGACAACTTCATGCCCATCAAACATAGCTAAATTAAACTGAATTCAATCCTCCTTTACTGTCATTGTAAGGAACAGAATGCCACTAAGCAGGTACTTTCAGCCATAAACATCCCTCCCCTCAACACGACACGACAGGTAACTGACCTGTCCTTCCTACTTACTATTTTAAATGGCCATTACCGTTCGGACCAACTGTTGTCACTTTTCAAACTAACAGCCACTTCCCGTTCTACCAGGCTCCATAATCCAAAGATCCATCCAACACCGCATATCATCCCTGTACAATAGCATTGCAAGTAAACGCGAGCTGGACATATCCACAAACAAGAGGACGTTCCTGAAGCAGGTGAACAAGAACTTAAACTTAATCATTTAGACTTTCACGGCCCGTTATACTATTCATAATGTTGACTTTTGGGCTAATGCCTTGTATTATTATATTAAAATTCGACGCGTTTCGAAAGAAACCATGTCATTCTTCGTCAGGAATAATCTGAAATACGACAAAAGATTGCTAAGAGAAAGCAACAAAGAACAGGGTGCCCAAAGATGGACGCCATTATAGTCCCATGTTAGGGACAACGAAATCAGCAGTTGCTGATCATGCTTTAACAGCTGGCCATGTTGTCATGTTCCAAGGAGTGGATGTTCTTGCCCGTATAAAGCAATATCTTCCCAGAATCAGCAGGGCGGCGGTTGAAATACGTTAACACCCAGATAATTTCAACCGCGACACCGGCTACAATCTCAGTGAATCCTGGCTACCTATTATCAGAACCCTGAGAAAGTAATTCACTGCTGCTTTCCGTTGTCCCTAACATGGGGCTATAATGGCGTCCATCTTTGGGCACCTTTTATATGTTCTTTGTTGCTTTCTCTTAGCAATCTTTTGTCGTATTCCAGATTATTCCTGATGAAGAAAGACATGGTTTCTTTCGAAACGTGTCGAATTTTGGTTGATTGGTTGGTTGGTTCTTAAGTTTAGGGGCTGCTACAACGCGGTCATATAGCCCCGTGTACTTTGGGTGTGTGTAGAGTCTGTCTGATAACCGGTGTTAATTGTGATGACTGTAATAGTGTGTGTTATCTGTTTTTTAATTTAAGTATTGCAACTTAGAATTTTTCAAATAGTTCCTACTTTTGCCGCCAAGCGCCACCGTCAACGACTTCTAGGCCAAGTTCAGAACTTAGCTACTAGACGCCACCACAGTCGGCTATTGGCAACGAACGTAGAAACCTAAGAGCGTTGTTTACATTCTTAACCTATCCAATTTAGCTTCACACAGGTGCAATTAGTGGACGGTTCTTTAACATGCCATAAATCTCGCGTGGAATTTTAAGATAATAATACACGGCATAAGCCCAAAATTCAACATTATGAATAACTTAAACTTTATTTAGAACTGTCTTCTAGGCCATTGACGACAAGGCTATGCATGAGACGGTGGCGCAACATAGCGGCGAGCAAGAGGGGTAATAATCTCAAACAACAACTTCGTTGGCGGCCTTGCATTTCGGGCCTTCGGCCCGATTGCGTGGAAATGTAGGAAAAATTATAAAATGTTATTCCAGGCAATGCTGACACCATCACATGGTTATGAAAGCCGGACGTCCTCGGAAATGGAAAATATCTTACAGCTGTAAATACTTTTGAGAATTCATAGGCAATGCTTAAACCATCACTTAGTTATGAAATATCTGTAATAGTTTTCTTGCACCCGTCCGCCTCGAATAGGCTGGCCTACCCTGTAAAGTAAAGAGCCCCTATGCTACAGGCCCCGCGCTGGCTTATTCCGTCACTGTATCTAGCTTTTTTCCGTTTCGAGATGCCGAGATGCTCAAAAAGTAGAAGATGAAAGGTTTGTTTAACCTAGCCAATGACGTATGATAACCTTTATTAATAAATTGTATGTCAAAATTTGAGGCTCATTCTGATACATTGCGTGTATGCTTTTTCATTGAATACGGCTGTACAGGGTGGCGCCTTTTCGATGTATTTAGCGGGTATCTCGGAAACGAATCAAGATAGAGCAAAACGGTTTCCGTTATTCCGTGCCACTTTTTTGTGAAACAAACGATGGTACAATCGAAATCATCGCGGCCCTCTTGGTTTCGAACTACAGGGAGATTTTGAAAAGTCTGTATTTTGGGACCCCCCTTCTTTTTCGAGCATTTTTTTAAACTTATTAATAAGAACGGGTTATTATAGAGAATTTTCCTTAGAATTCAATTAGACCAACCGTTGATTTTTTATAAATTTGTATATACATTTGGGCCCCTTTTTTTTTTTCAAAAAACAAAAGCATTTAATAACATCAAAACGGTGAGAGATATCAAAACATCATAACGGGTAGAAAAGTTGCTAATCACTGAGATCTTACACCTGTGGGTTTAACGTTTTTCGATAGGACCGACCGTTTCCGAGATATGACAATTCGAAAAAAAAAAGGATGAAATTCAGGGCCCGAAAAATAGAAAACGGTGAAAGATATCAAAAAATCATAAGGGGTAAAAACGTTGCTAATAACTGAGATGTTACACCTGTAGATTTAACTTTTTTCGATAGGACAGACCGTTTCCGAGATATGACGATTCGAAAAAAAAGGATGAAATTCAGGGCCCCAAAAATATAAAACGGTGAAAGATATCAAAAATCATAAGGGGTAAAAACGTTGCTAATCACTGAGATGTTACATCAGTAGGTTTAACTTTTTCGATAGGACAGACCGATTCCGAGATATGGCGATTCGAAAAAAAGGAATGATATTCAGGGCCCCAAAAATAAAAATAAACGCTGAGAGATATCAAAAAATCATCAGGGGTTGAACGTTTTTCGACCGACCGCCTTTCACCGTGCCAAATTTCAGCTCGATATCTTAAAAATTGCGACCTGTAATTTGCTAAACGCAAAAACGTCACGCACATACGTACATACAGACAGACTTTTTTCGATTTTTTTCCGACCCCGATTCGATTGGTATAGGCTCCTCTCCGTCTTCTTTCTTGTCGACCTCCCTTGGTCAACTCTTGTTCTCTTTCGATCCCAACGGTATTAGGGTATCCAAGGCCTAGGTAGTCTCTTCCTTTTCCGCCTTAATTGGCCCTTGTCTCATCTTTTCTGATACCCTCCTTCTGCGAGGGGTCAGCCTTCTTTTTCTTTTCATGTTATCTCCTGCCTTCTGCTCAAGGTCCTCAAGGAGGCCGGGTGTGTGTAGCCCCACCACTTCTGGCACACCCTGGATATTGCTACACACTCAGGGGCTCACGGCTGATGAGTTAGGGAGTTGGCGACCCCGACGGATTCCTGAGCTGGGTCCGGTTTTCCCCCTTTTATCCATTACCTCTGGGGCGGACCCTCTCCTCTTTCACTTTCCTATCTGCCTTTCATGGCTCTCCTTCCTTCCAAGTCCCTCAATCCGCATTCTTCGAGGGTTGAGGGCATTTCTTTTCCTCCTGTCCTTTATTTGCCTTATTCTCCTTTTGTTTTCCATTTCTTCTTCTAGTATATAAGTTAGTAGTTAGTATTAGTTATAGTTTACATTTCATTATCACGATCACCCAAACCATTAGGGGCCGATAACCTAGATGTTAGGCCCCTTAAAACAACAATTATCATAATCATATTGTTGCTTATTTGCATTGCAGTAGATAACAAAGAGAGATGTTCAGAAACTAAGGTTACAAGGCCTGTAGTGAAACGAGTACAATACAACCAATACAGTCAATTGATAGTACTTACCCATTCTCCATATCGGTTTAGGCACCTGTCGCTTCGTACGATGAGTTTGAATACTCCCACATTCCCTTGCGTAAATAATAATATAAGGTGCGTTCAAAAAGTAACGAGCCGGAGGCTGTAATGCGCAAACCGGTGACGACATGGGCTAATCGTGGCGTGTGTAACGAGGTGTGGTTCCGACCAGAGCGTGGAAGGTCACAGCCCGTCGCTAGAGGGCACGCGTGCACGTCACTTGACGATACAAAGCGAGCAGCAGCAGCATGCATCAATCGTCCAACGCTGACAGTCGCATTGCAAACAGTGACATGGTGGCGTCAAACGAAGAGCAAAGAGGTGTTGTTCGGTTTCTGACAGTGAAACGAGTAGGGGGAATGGAATTCATCGCCGAATGTCACAAGTGAACGGCGAACACTGCATGTGCCTTGCAAGGGTCAAGGCGTGGCACAAGCGCTTCAGGGAAGGACGGGTGTCGTTAGCCGATGATGCCCGGTCTGGGGCACCCCCCTGCATTACCGATGACAACGTCCAGCTGTTTGATGCACTCATTACCCAGGACTGCCGAGTGACAGTGAACGCCATAGCCGCCGTAGTCGGATTGAGCGTAGGAATTGTGCACACCATCGTGAGGGAACGACTGAACTTGCGGAAAGTGTGTGCCTAATGGGTGTCCCACAGTCTTCAACCACTCCAGGAAGCATGTGGAATGGCCTACTGTCTTGTTCTTGGTTGGACGATTGATGCATGCTGCTGCTCGCGTTGTATCGTCACGTGACGTGCACGCGTGCCCTCTAGCGAATGGCTGTCACCTTCCAAGCACTGGTCGGAACCACACCTCCTTACACACGCCACGATTAGCCGATATCGTCACCGGTTTGCGCATTACAGCCTTTGGATCGTTACTTTTTGAACGCACTTTATAATAACGTATGGCCTCGGGTGCCGGGTGCAAGCTTTGTTATTTAACACCCTGAGTGCAGCTTGCATGTCGAATGTTGTTGTTCCTTGGAGCGCTATGAAAGTCAAGGAGGTTAGATATCTAAGCCCCTTGACACTATAGCGCTTTCTACAGTAGTAGAGAAAGGAGGAACTTTTGTGTTGGTGGAAAATCCCGAGATTAATTTTGCCATTATAAACACGGCCTACTGAATTCAAATGAGTTCTTTAACATGCCAACAACGTATGACGTGTACGTCGTGATTTTTGTCGCCTTTCAAAAAAAACACTTACCATGGCCAGGAGCGAACCTGCTAGTCCGACACGATAACCACTCACCCACCGTGGCAAGCATGTTCTTGCGTGTTCAGCCACGTTGTCCCGAAGTGTTTCACCTCCTCGACTGAAGCGAATCCTTGACCTCCTAGGTGCTCCTTCAAGTAAGGAAACAGGTGAAAGTCACTTGGTGCGAGGGCGGGAGTGTAGGGGAGATGGTCAATGATGTCTCAGCGAAACCGCTTCAACAGCGTGGTGATCTTCTGGGCTGAATGAGGCCACGCGTTGTCATGATTCTCGGCGAGAATCATGGTCGCGGTTACTTGTTCAGCCCTCAGAAATCGAATAACAGAGAGGATCTGTTCGCGAGACCAGTTTTCCAAACGAGTCGCTATTACGCTGCACCCGTTTTCACAAGCCCGCCCGCTTTTCATCGCACGAGCCAGAACACACAAAATGTCCCATTACTATTCATAAATTCGCCATCACACTGTACGTTTGCAGTGGTCGTAGTTTCCGATAATCACGAATGAGAGCTTCAAAATCAGGCCAACGTTTCCTGCTGTACGTTTATCATAGGCTGAGAAAACGTTAAGTCAGAAAAAGTATAAGACCTTTTTATTGGGTAGTTGAAAAATTCAAACTTGAGATTTTCACTACCAATACTACTGTGCCTATAACGTATAAAAATGTCATTACCCTCAGCCAAGTGGTTTTCCATGTGTATAGTTTTAAGTGAGCGGTTCCTAGAAAAGACGTCAAAAACCCGGACAATTTTTCATTCAACCACAAATAAAATAATAATTAATAAACTTGAGAATAATTGACTTATATAGTCTAACGCAGAATTAAACATGCCCCCCCCCCCTCAGGGGCTCACATCTAGTGGGACGTGGGTTGGTGACCACGGGACCGCAGCTGAGTCCGGCATTGCTTCCACTTACTTGTGCCGGGCTCCTCTCAGTCTTCTTTCCTGTCGACCTCTCTTGGACAACTCTTGTTCTCTTGTGACCTGGGGCCGATAACCTCGATGTTAGGCCCCTTAAAACAACAATTATCATCATCATCTCTTCCGACCTCGACGGTATTAGGGTATCCGAGGCCTAGGGAGTCTCTTGCTTTCCCGCCTTAATTCGCCCTTGTCTCTATCTTTCCTGATACCCTCATTCTTCGATTGGTCGGCCTTGTTTTTCTTTTCGTGTTATCTCCTGCCTTCTGCACAAAGCCCTCAAGGAGGCAGGGTGTATGTAGCCCCACCACTTATGGTGCACCCTGGATAGTGCTACACCCTCAAGGGCTCACAGCTGGTGAGTTTGGGAGTTGGCGACCCCGAGGGATTCCTGAGCTGTGTCCGGTTTGTCTCCTTTCTCCTCTTACCTTGGGACGGGCCCTCTCCTCTTTCCCTTTCCTATCTGCCTTTCATGGCTCTCCTTCCCTCCAATTCCCTCTCAATCCTCTTTCTTCGAGGGTTGAGGGCATTTCTTTCCTTTTCTTTTCTTCCTGTCCTTTATTTGCCTTATCCTTTATTTGTTTACCATTTCTTCTTCTAGTTTGTAAGTCTGTAGTTAGTATTAGAGTTTTCATTCTTATCTCATCTTTCACTATCACCCAAACCATTAGGGGCCGATAACCTAGATGTTAGGCCCCTTAAAGCAACAGTATCAGCATCATCATCATCAATTAAACATGGAAAATATTGGTATAACTTATTTTTCAATAGGTCTATTGGTTTGCTTGTAATTAAGACCTAAACTCGAGTATCCATAATAAAAGAAGAGTGATAGTCAGTCTGAAAGACTAGACTTTATACCATTTTAAATGCTACAAATGCTGAAAAATGCTGGGTTAAAGCCTCATGATCATGTAGCGAACTGCGTGAACTCAAAGTCCATTAGCAAGTGCAAACCAAGGTCAAAGGAGGTAGCTGGCTGGATGACGTCACGCTCACCGGAGCGCGCGGGGAAAGGAGGGAGCTCAAGTGGTACTATGACGTCACACACCTGAGTGCATTCTCGGTACATTTCGTCCCGTTGCCGTAACGTAACGCCAGATCTCAGCGTAACGACGAAGTCGACAAGATCATTTAAAATTATAAAATCCGATAGTAGTTGTTTACCTACAACTAGCGCTGTATGAGGCGGATGGCTGAAACTCTGCACAGGTGCCAACCCACACTACTAAATTCTCTATAACATGGAACTTGAGGATCATCGGCCCTGTAACCTTAGTTTCTGATGACCCCTCGTACAGTCAGTGAGGCCGTCCGGCGCATCCAGCTTATCTGCCTCCCGTTGAATCTTCATTCCCGCTCAGCATAGCATATTTTCTGTGTCGAAACATACCCGTCAAAATGGAACCAAACTTCGTCCGAGAAAAATATTAAATGTGGATCAATTATTACACCATGAACATTTCGCAACATCTAATCATGACCACGTGGATGCAGTGGCTTCAGTTTCAACATTTTCGTAGCTCTTCGAAACCCCGGCTTCTTGTCCAAGTTGTCTTAGGGAGTTTGTAGGCGTATGTTCTAATTTTTCTACGATTTCATTTACGTGTTTAACCCTTCGCTTCTTATCGAGTAAAGAACCAGTCCCCCTCAATTTGTTCACGAGTTTCCGCACGGTGGAGGACGCACACCTGGAAAATGTGTAATGAAACGTCTAACGACTTCTCTGCAAGACTCTGTTTTCACATAATGATCGCACATAAATACCCTTTCCTCTACCGTGTTCACATATGGGGGCATTCTAAGAATTATACCCGAAGTAACACTTCAAACTTGAGAACAATTTGAGCGACAGATCAACACTAATACACGCTCTAAGCACGGTCGAGAACTGCGAAGTGCGCCCTGTGTAACGGAAAGTGATGAGAAGGGCTCGGATTTTTAGGTGCTAAAAATCGGAAGAATATTTATTTTTTATGTATTAAAAATACCTGAAATATGTGACAAAAAAGTAGAAATATTTATTTATAATTTAGTTTATTAATGTGAATATAAACAATATGCTGCACTCACGAATGCAATTTATGATATGCCTCACTGACTGCTGAAGAATTACAATTCACAACGAGATACATCCTCTGGTTGTCCATCACAAATGGCCGACAATTATCGCGAAACACTTCTTCTGAATGCCCGAAAATGCGGCAATAGCTTTCTTGCCCTCGATGTGCTGTGTAACTTGAGATCGCTGTTCAGCCTTGATTGCTTTCCCACATGATTGGCAGAACAGAACGCCTTCGTCAGAAGTAAAATTATCCTTAAATTCTGCAACATAACTTACTGCTGCAGACGATCGCTTGTAGTTCCTTTTACTTCAGACATCGTAGAAATGCTCACACTTCACAGTGCCAGAAATGAACTGCATGTAAGTGACACTGACATACACTCTGCATGAAGATTAGTTAGCTCACAGGTTCTTTCCCGTTGAAGTAACACAGAACAAAAATGCAAAAAACTGAAAGATCTAGCATACTGATTTAAAAAAAAATTGTAATTATTATGTCTTTTTATGTGCTAATAAGTGAAAAGCAGGAATTTATGTAAATACAGAAAAAATGTTTAAAATATGTATTTAGATAAAAAAAATATTTATTTACCTAAAAATTCGAGCCCTAGTGATAAGTCAACGGGAGGCAGATAAGCTGGGCGCACCGGCCGGCCAACAGATGAAGAAACTCACACACTGTACATGTCCAAAACGTTTGTCTTATATTCGGGCAAATACGCATTCATAATCTGAATAAGTAAAAACAGCGATTTAGGACATTTTAGGTCGCACCCTCTCATAGGCATTTGCAGGTCCTATGAAATTCATTTATTTAGCCCCAGGAAGTGTGAAACATATTTATATCCTGAAATTCGTTGTTGTTGCTGTTGTTGATTGATTTCGGGGCTTTGCGACATCGTGGTTATATACATGAATAAATGTATTGGCTGGGCCCCAGATACAGAGATGTTTGTGCTATTTTACGACATAATCACCACCAGAATTGAGACATCTGTTATATCGTGGGATCAACATTTTGTATTGTTACGTTTTTAGGGTTCGTAAAATAACTGGTCAGCTTATAGTGTACTAATTCTTTATTTACACTAATATAACTTACACTAATTAACATTAATACAAATTAGGCCTACTCACTCGCACGCACACACATTGAGTCTCACTTCATACAAGCTACTAGTCACTATCTATTTGCACTGTACTCTGCAAGAAAGTGTCTCTAACAGTCAATATTTAACTTCACATTTATATCCACACTGTTGCTCTTCGCGCTGCACGCAGCTGAATCTGCAACTCCACTCTTCACTATGAACTGTCGTGACTTGGACTCAACTCTATATTTATCTTCACTCTGTCCATGAGTAGTCACAGTGTCGCAGCTTACACTTACACGTACAGTCTACACAGATCCTCTTCAGCCTGGCATCTGCCGCTCCATTTATTATCAGAGTCCTCTTGTTGCTTCTTGTTTGCTCTTGCTCGTTCCGTGTCGAACTCGGATCCTCGACCACGTCTTTCACGATGCACCGCGACACCAGCGAGCATTCACAGTCCCAACTCAATGTTGCGCCCTGGCAGATAGGCTTCCAGTCTGTTAGAGTAGACGTCCGGTAGTAAGTCACTGCACTGCTCCGCTCTCACAGACCCTAGACCAGGCTGTTCCAGCCGAGCAACTCGCTCGTGAGCAGCGGAGTACTCGCCGCCTTACGTGAGTAAACCTGCAACATGCAATACAGCCCTGCTGTGGGGGGCTGCCGTCACTTCGCGATGGATACATCAAGACAGGCTGGAAGTGCATGGACTTGTACTATGACCTTCGTCCAGTGACGCATTGGCTATCACCACCAGTCCCTCTCCAACCTACTCCGAGCATTACTGCTGAGTGCTCGCGTGTACTCAGACTGAAAGTCGTGGACTTGGAACTGCCTGCCCTAGACTGTTCACCCCTTACAGACTTCACTCTTCACTCCACTCCGACTCAGACTGCCTGCTCGCCGCATCTCGCTGGTATATATGCAAACGGCCCCTGTCCTGAAAGATTCTCGATGTCACCACTTCCAGTAGCATCGAGTCCCTCCTTGACGAATGCTCTGGATATTTCACGTTGCACCTAGTGGCCTCGGAAAACAGAACAGTCCGGTAGCCTGCGTGCCAATGGCCTACCTGACTCATAGGGCTATTGTTATTGTGACGGTAACGTGGGGAGCGAGATGGGTGCGGGTCTGGGAACTGTCTTGCCAGCTGATGGATCTGTCACACCGCCTCCTCCCGAGACCTGCCCGTCCGGCTCGCGACGACACGTTACAGTCTTCTTTTGTCGTAGAAGTCTAGCGCCTGGGAATGGAACCAGCGTATCTTACTGTCTTTAGCTCTTCGTCAGTTTGAAAACTCACCGGAGGTCAGAAAATTCTTGAGGTGCAGAAACAGATGGAAATCGCTGGAAGCAAGATCAGGGATGTACGGTGGATGATCAAACATCAACACTGTTCTGCAGCAGTTCAGTTGGGAGCTGTTTGATCAGAAATTCCTACCTCTAGTCAGAGTTTTCACACTGACGAAGAGCTGAAGAAGCTGGTTCCATTCCCAGGTGGCAGACTTCTACGACACAGAAATACAAAAGTTGGTCCTCGATATAACAGGTGTCTCAATTCTGGTGGTGATTATGTCGTAAAATAGCACAAACTTTGCTGTACAGTATCTGGTGCCAAGCCAATACATTATTTCATGTAACTATGTTCTGTTAGCCTACTTTTCACATTTTGTAAAAATGAGGAAAAAGTAAACTTATGAGATCGATCTGGGCAAATGTGTGTCTGTCTGTTCTTCTGTCTGTCTGTGTTTACCCCTCCCCTTCCCTATCAACTCCTAAACAGCTGCTGCTATCGAAACCAAATTTGGTATGAATAAAGACCTATGCCTGAATATCTAACGGCCATATTATTGAAAATTACGTCAGTTCTAACAACTGCTGAAAAATCGCAATTGAAAGTTGAGGTCGATGTTGAATATCTCGAAAGATATGCATGGGAATTGTTCCAAAGTTGACACACCTACTGATAATATTACATCAGACTAATTTACAGGAGCCCATACATAAGAGAGTTGCCAACATGATTGTATGCCTGCTGATAGGTCCAATCTTTAAATGCATGTTACTTCCATACTATCTATTGGATTTCAACCAAATTTGGTATGTGATTTGCGCACTGGAGCAGGTATAAATATGCGTTTTCTTTAGTGTCAACAGGGCTGCAGACTGATGAAAAATGCACTATACATATTCATCCTAATCTCAATATATCAGAAAGTATGCAGGCCAACAGTTCTAAACATTGCATATATATAGACCTGCAAATGTAGGTTAATTTTCGGTAACCGATATACGATAGTGCTGCCAACATTATGCTACGCGTGCTGATAGGTTTAATGTTCAATCACATGTAACGTCCATACTAATAAATGCAGTTCTTTCAAAATTAGCACATTTATAGATCGTAATATTTCTATTTAAGTTCTAACATCCCATTTATGGCAGTGTCGCCAACCTAATTTTACGCATGCTGATAAATGCAATATTTAAATGTAACGTGCATACTATCAATTGGACCTCAACCAATTGTTGCATGTGCGTTGTGTACTTTAAGAGATGGAACTAAGAATATAGAGTCACCAGGCCTGCCAACTGGTGATATATGGTCTCTATAATTTTAAGAAATGATTATTATCATTAATGTTATATTATTATTCTCTCTTCTCTTCTCTTCTCTTCGTTCGTTAGGGCCACTAAGGATCGCGCGATCTCAACTGTTTGCCTTCTGGCGGACCCACCAATTTTCATCCTTTCGGAGTGTGCTTTCTTCGATGCATCAGAATGAACAAGCTTCGGTCGAGTTGTGACTTCTTCTTGATGAGCCAGTTTATGTTTGAGTCGTGTTCGGAGTTAAATGGCTGTTTTTGAAATTCCATACTTTAAAAGTTTCTTATCGATCTTCAACAGCTAATGATGAATCGTTTTTGAGACTTCTGAGGTAGGACAACAAACGATTCGAGCACATTATTATTATATTTATTATGTTTAATATACTTTGTTTTATTTAAATTAAACTTTCTTATGTAAACATTCACTTCAAAATTGTTAAATAATTAAAATGTGTATTTTAACTATGTTACGAGTGGCAGATCACCGTTCTGTTCTGCCCCTTTAAAACAATAAAAGGAATAGCAATTTACTGTGTCCCGAATGTAGCTATGCTAATGCATACATCCCATTAACTGAAACCCAGAAACCCTTTGTCCTAAGAACACGGTGGACTTGAAGCAGAACCATTCAATGAATTTTAACCCCCCTCCCCCTATTCTCCACCCTGTACTGTTTCTTTAATATATATATTTATTCGGGGTGGTGGTTGTTAATTCGCCTCCCTATGTGATTCTGGCGTGAGAAGCACGCGAGGATCACATACATAAAAAAAACTACAGAGAATACATAAATGAAAAACAAAAACACAAATTAAAACATATTATAGATCATCACTTGACGTTGTATTATTTTATTCTGTTCTTCTCTTAGTTTTCCTCCTCCTTCCTCTGTCTTCCATCACGCATTTTTATTCATCCACCATGTCATTCCGCACCTTGTACTCTTCATCTTCCATCTCCACCGTTTCTCTCTCCTTCCCCTCCTCATTTTCTCCTCTTCTTTCTTATCTGTCGCATACTATTCAACAACTCCTTTTTATCCTTTCTTTCCTCTTTTCCTTTATCCCTTTTATCTTCTTTTCATTTTTCTTCTTTGGATCCTTCACTCTCTTATCTTCATCTGTCTGACATCTCATCCTCTTCCTACTCCTTCTCTTTGCTTTTCCTCTTCTCCGTTTTCTTCTTCTTGTACATTGTCTTCCTCCTCTATCTTATCTTCCACTCTTTTCTTCACCTTGTCTTCTATCTCATCCTCTTCCTCGTCTTCAGTTTTATCCTCCTCCTCCATTTGACCTTGTTTTCTTTCACCTTGTTCTCCCTCTTGTCCTTCCTTTTCCTCTCTCCATTTTCTTTACACCCCCACCTCTCTGATAATTTTCCTGCTTTCCTGTAAGTGATTCACTTATTGAGTCAAGCTTCTCAACTATATGTACTTTCATAGATTCAATCTGTTCACTTATATTTTCACCCAACTTAGTCAACTTCTCCATGAGCATTTGAACCAAAATATACTCCATATTCCCCCTCATTCCTTCTTCTACTTCCACTCTACTCACGTTATTTGTCTCATATTTCTTCGTACCCCACGTTTGGCGCCAAATGTATTGTTTATATATATATATATATTATTCGGGGTGGTGGTTGTTAATTCACACAAGGGATATTTTATTCTCACAGAAGAGAATACAGACAATCCATATACCTGATATTTGAGATGTTTCTTTCCATAAGAACACAAGTATTCATTTAATTTACGAATAATCTTCTTTCTTTAATATACCTCTTCATACATCAAAACCAATTCATTTTCTTAAAGAACAATCCCAATCCTTCCAACATAGCATATCTTCATTAATTTCCATAGTCCTAGCATATCATAAATCATAACCCAATCTCTCATAAAAACATCCTAATATATAAACACATCTCCATAACAACCTATCTGAATAAGCAAAGCCCCCCTTCCACCTCATTACTAGGTCACCACAGAGAATCTAGATTGCACAGGAGCTAGACTCCCTGCAATGCCCCAGCAAGAGGTGGCCATACTTCGAACTATATTGTAACATACAAAAAGGAACTGTCACCTCCCTCTCCTCCCACCCTCCACAAAAGTAGTCAACGTTTCCCTATATGCCGTGACTTGAGCAACTTCCTTCAATATTGATTATCAGCTATTCCTCCCTATATTATTCTGCTAAGGTCCCATTCCAGTTTTGTACCGAAAATAAGGTCCCATTAACACCAACCTACATATATGGGGTACCTACAGGTTCAGCATAACCCAATACGTAAGCGAAACGCACTGCTTACTCTTTAAATGCCTCACAATTAAATAAATACCTTAAAACGTGTATATATTTACAATGAAAAAATGCAACGTGGTAACCATGGTAACAGAATCTCACAGGTCCATCTATTTCTGTAAGACGCAATGCAATTCCAATTATTACATTACTGTGAAAGTTTCCAGATGGTTATAAGGTTATCACTGAACCTAATTAAGCTGTAAAATTCATCAATACATACAGTATAATGCGCTTAAGGGGGTCAAGGTTCACTTAAGATTTTTTCACGCAATTTTCACGTGTGAGTGTGGTACGAAAGGTTTTTTTCACCCGACTATAAAGGGTCTCTCGGTGGCGGAGTCGGTAGCATGCTGAGCTTCTATGCCCAAGATAGCGGGTTCAAACCCGGCCGAAGCAGTCGGATTTTTAAGAGCGTTAAAAATCCCTCAGTATGCCTTCCTTCGGAGGGGAAGTAAAGCCGGTGGTCCCATGTCATAGATTTATGGCATGTTAAAGAACCTTCCACTAATTACACCTGTGTGAAGCTAAATTGGATAGGTTAAGAATGTAAACAACGCTCTTAGGTTTCTACGTTCGTTGCCAAGAGCCGACTGTGGTGGCGTCTAGTAGCTAAGTTCTGAACTTGGCCTAGTAGTCGTTGACGGTGGCGCTTGGCGGCAAAAGTAGAACTATTTGAAAAATTCTAAGTTGCAGTCTGTACTTAAATTTAAAAAACAGATACACACACTAATACAGTCATCATAATTAACACCGGTTATCAGACAGATTCTACACACACCCAAAGTACACGGGGCTACATGACCGCGTTGTCGCAGCCCCTAAACTTAAAAACCAACCAATCAACCAAAACCACATTTAAATATATATATATATTTTATTCGGGGTGGTGGTTGTTAATTCACACAAGGGATATTTTATTCTCACAGAAGAGAAGACAGACAATCCATATACCTGATATTTGAGATGTTTCTTTCCATAAGAACACAAGTATTCATTTAATTTACGAATAATCTTCTTTCTTTAATATACCTCTTCATACATCAACACCAATTCCTTTTCTCAAAGAACAATCCCAATCCTTCCAACATAGCATATCTTCATTAATTTCCATAGTCCTAGCATATCATAAATCATAACCCAATCTCTCATAAAAACATCCTAATATATAAACACATCTCCATAACAACCTATCTGAATAAGCAAAGCCCCCCTTCCACCTCATTACTAGGTCACCACAGAGAATCTAGATTGCACAGGAGCTAGACTCCCTGCAATGCCCCAGCAAGAGGTGGCCATACTTCGAACTATATTGTAACATACAAAAAGGAACCTTCACCCCCCCCCCCCCCCCTCTCCTCCCACCCTCCACAAAAGTAGTCAACGTTTCCCTATATGCCGTGACTTTAGCCACTTCCTTCAATATCGATTATCAGCTATCCCTCCCTATATTATTCTGCTAAGGTCCCATTCCAGTTTTGTACCGAAAATAAGGTCCCATTAACACCAACCTACACATATGGGGTAACTACAGGTTCAGCATAACCCAATACGTAAGCGAAACGCACTATTTACTCTTTAAATGCCTCACAATTAAATAAATACCCTAAAACGTGTATATGTATTTACAATGAAAAATGCAACGTGGTAACCTTGGTAACAGAATCTCACAGGTCCACTATTTCTGTAAGACGCAATGCAATTCCAATTATTACATTACTGTGAAAGTTTCCAGACAGTTATAAGGTTATCACTGAACCTAATTAAGCTGTAAAATTCATCAATACATACAGTATTGTGCCCGTTTAGACCGGAGTCCGCACGACCACATATGCATTTTACCAATAATCAGTCAGCACGAGAGTCAAAATATCCCGGAGCGCCAGATGGGTTAAAGCTAATCGCAAAAACGACATCAAATAAAAAAAATGCTTTACTGATTTTTGGCTCAATGCAACAATAAGGATAGAAGGAGATTCAATTGGGCGTAACACATCAAGTAAAATTATCTCATTTTATTTTGAATTTAAAATTGACTGCAAAAATGCTCAAAACAGCATCACTCACGTGTGGCGACCCACACTCCTATTTACACAATATACAGAAATTTTCCAAACACATTTGACAATTATTTTTTTTTGAAACACAAGTCTGATTGTTAGTCCTGTAGACTGTGTTCCAAAATTATTTATAATTAATGATTAAATCCAGTTCAAATTTAATTGTCTTTACTGGAAATATCGTAGTTCACTGTTTGAATTTTTACATAATATTAACACTCGTAGAATAAATGTTCATAGAATTTTTAACTTTCACTTATTTTTCCAGTTTCAAAAATATATTGTCAAAAAATATTATTATCATCATTGAATCAACACAAATTATTTACACATATTAATAACATCTGAAAAGTATTTAACCTTGAGCATAGCATCGAAGAACTGTGCGAAGCACAACAAAAATTAATCGTTCTTCTGACATTAAACATTCGAGAAGTGACTCGATTATGAACTTCCAAGTTCCTAACAAAATATATGATTTCTGAATCATCAACTTGATCAATAAATTGTTGAACCATTCAACTATTCAATTTTCCACTTGGAATCATTATTATGAAAAAATATTTATATTCATGGCCATTTTTAGCAACTTTCACAACTTGCAATTCTTCGACAGAATGCGGAAATAAGAATTATAGCTTCATAATAAATTCATTTAGTTCATGGCACTAGGATTGAAAATATCCTTCAAATTATTCGTGGTTAAAGAATTATTTTTAATTGGCAGTGGCCCATTCGATTATTTGTGTAAGAACACAATATTACAACAACAACGGCAAAGGTCTTCCTCTGAAGAAGAATAAACTACTATCATGACAAATCCGGGTTCTAGCAAAATCAAAGTCTAAATGGAATCCGTAAACAAGGTTGAAATAAGAACTGATGGTTTCAAGAAATAATCTTCGGGTCATTCATACGACGAAATGTGTAGTTTCAATGTGTAGCCATCGAACCTGCTATTTGATTGATGCTCGAAAAAAAACTCTTCATTCCTGCGACTTAAACATGCGCACCTGGGAATGGCATTTCAACTACTCCACACACATATAAATTTTCTTCCCAAAATGTATACAATAAATCAAGCCTCTGCTTGTTATCAACACTGGAAGATTAATAAACTTACAAGTTTATTTTATTTTACCTTTCAGTTCAACCCGTGAATTTACCATACTTATGAAAATCTTTATTTCACTTTCGAGTGTATTTACGTCATGATTTTATATAAATACAAAAATACCCTATTTGATACAAATATCATTTGCTTCCCGTTTCATGCCTCTCCGTGTTATCTGAAAAATATACTTTGCTCATTGCAAATATCAACTGTTCAACCAGAACTGAAATGTTGGTTGAATGCGGGCTTGCGCTAACCACTCTCCTTCGGAAAATCTCCTGTTCCAAACTAGAAATGATTAAACTACTTCATAGGCTCTCTCTCAATACAAATGATTATTAGAAAATATAATATCCAAGAATTATTTAGAAAAATTATAAAAATTATTATTATTATTATTATTATTATTATTATTATTATTATTATTATTATTAGTGGATTATTATTATTATTATTAGTTATATTATTTCAAATATGTTTAATTATCATCTCATTATGTGAGAATCCACATGTTCGAACCTTCGAATATGGAAAAAAATATCCATTCCTCAACAAAAATAATTTAACTCAACCATTACATCGACGGTTTTCCGTGATATCCCTAAAATATGAAATATTCAAATAAATGCTCGAAATGCTCGGTCATCGATCCTAAACTGTTCTGAGTGCTGAAAATACTCAGAATAACTCTAACAAGTCTTGCGTAAATCATTGCAAGATTTAAATACGAAGAAAAATGAATAAATAAATAAATAAATGTGTTGGTCATCTGCAGAAAAATAGTTTGTTCCAATTAGCTAGGCATAATATAATTCAAATGTGGCTTACATTTCTTGATGGTCTTGAAGCGTAGTGAACCTGGTCTGTACCAGATTTATCCATAGACATGCCCTATCGGACAAGCATGTATAATCCTTGTATCGGCCGCCATTATATACCCACAATCATCTCTTGACGTTTGAATTAACTGTTGTTCCATTTTAATATGGGCTTCTATCAAAGCCATAACAGTTTGTTTAAATGGGGTCAGATCTAAGTGATCTATTCTTAGATATGTCAGTTGTAACGTAACTCACGGTAATCTTATCAATACAAGAAGACACTGACAGTCTAACCAATCAACGGCTGTTCTGAAGATCGTTCCCTGGGCATGGCTTCTCGCCATCTACCATGCGCTAAGCAACCTGTAGTTTCCCTTGCGTAGACTAACGAACAACACCGTGATAGACTGGTCTTCAATGTACTGATAGATCGAAGTGGTTATTAAGTTACAAATATGAAAACTGACTAAAATGGATTTAAATATCCAAGTATTAGGTTATTACTGGACTGTGACAAAGTACTAATTCTAGACAAAGTCTAGCATATGTCCATAAAAATATTTCTACCAGTGTCTGTAGAAAAATTCAATCACCTAGTGATTCTCCTCGCCGGAAACTTACTAAGTTCCACCTCGTAGCGCAGCACTTTTGTGACTATCACAACTTTGAAAATTACTTCTGCGTAGATCCGGCAACCATGTGCCTTGGCTCAGCGTAGCAGCAACTTGCTCTGCAAGTGCTTGTGTTGGAATGAGCTATCGATGCCTCGGCCGGCCGGCTTTTATTCAAAACTGCCAGGGTCACGCGTCATCAGCTGATATCTGGAAATCCTCATATCTCTGGTATCCCTGGTCCGATTTACTTGATACTAATTGCATTCTCTTTCATTTGGCCGTGCCAGTAATCTGATCCAAGTCTCAAGTCTCTACTCCATGGTTAACTATTTAATCAATAAATAGCCTCGACCTCTGCTATTACTCGCTACGTCACTTGACATGCTAGTATCGGTATATTCTTTCCAATTCCTTCTCGAAGCAATGTAGCGCGATATTCAAATATCTCAACTTTCAAAAGCGGCTGTAGCCTTTCCCTTGATATCTAGGTGTCTGAATCTTGGAATACCCATTCCTAGAGTTGGGCACATCCACCCCACACCTAGCAAAAAATAAAAATTGAAATGTTTTTATTTTTCCTATCTACACATTAAATCATCTGGTTCTTGAATAATAAATCTTCAAATTCGATGCATTATAAGTTCCCACGATGTTACCAGTTCGTGTATTGGCGACTTCATAGCTTCCATTGTTATTTACTTCCACAATATTCAAAATCTTCAATTTCACCAGGTTTAATATCAAAAATATCGTGTTACTCTTCCAAAATTTTCCCTAGCTCTGGGGACTCCTTCTCAGTGTAGATTTCTCTTCCTTCAGCTTCATGAAAAATCAGAGACCATTGAGCATCTCCCTCGATGTCTTCCTCTTCTTTTCCCTCGAAGTTAATCTCTTCGGTATTCTTGAATTTGATCGTCTCTGTCTTCATGTCTATCACTGCTTGATATTTCTGAATGAAATCTGCTCCCAATATCATGTCAAAAGCCATGTCCTTCATTACTACAAACACATGTCGGAAATCATGTCCTCCAATCGTAATACATAAGTATAATTGTGTTTTGCACAGAGATATTTTGTTGGGTATTATTCCTTGGATCTTAATTCCTGATACTGGAATTTCCTCTAAATTCTCTTTGAGCTTCCACAGAATATAAAGCTTCTCACTCACAAGACAAAGCATAGCCCCAGTATCAATCAAAGTATCGACAGGCATACCGAATACTTCGCATGATATGACTGGCATTCTAATTCTTGTACCCATTTCTTTCCGTTCGTCATTCTGTTGAATTAAGTCATCATCCTCTGCTTGCCATTTAATAATTCTGGAAGTGAAAGTGTTCAAAATTCTATCTTCTACTGTGAATTCGAAGTGTTTTTTTTTTTTCGTTTCCATTCCCCCGGGATTGTTGTGTTCCCGATGGACCTGGTTCATTGGGCCTCTGCTCCATAAACTGCAAGTTATCTTGGTGTCTTGCTTCCAAGTTCTTCCTCGTCTCCTTGTTGAACTCTTCATTGGAATGACGAGTATCCACATTCCCTCTGTTATTGTAGTTGTTTCGACCATAATATCTTCTTTCCTGGTACCTTCCTTGATTATCCCTGGGCCTTCTCCATCGAGTATTATATCGATTACCACCATCCGGTCTCGCATAAGGCTTGTAACTGTATCTGTTACTGTACTGATTCCATCCTCTCTTATTTGGATCTTCCCTCGGCGTTTTCTCTTCTCGCCCCTCTCGAATCTCTCGAGGTGTTTGAGAATAACTATCAGCCATAACAGCGTACACAGCGTTGTTATTCTTTCCTCCCTTCTGATGGAAGAATTGAGCGTTCGTATGATCCAGCTTCTGTAATACCTCGTCAAATTGCTCCATATTATAGATGTCAGCAGCGATCAAAGTCCGCTGGACGTCTGCTGGAAACTGACGTATCAATGCAGTAATTAATTCGTTATCTGGCATCGGCCGATCTAAATGTTGCAGTTTAGAAAGCTGTCCAGAAAAGTACGTAGAGTATCGAGTAGGTTGTGACGTCGAGAATCTCTTAGAATATAATTCTGCTCTGACTTGCTGTTGGGTTTCCGGGGACCAAAACTTTTTCAATAACCCACGAGAAAACTCCTCAAAAGTGGTTAGAGTGGATCTAAATGCTCTGAACCAAAGAAGTGCAGGACCTTCCAAAAATTTCCCTATCACTCGGATCTGTCTTTCTTTAGGGATCTTGGAATCTTTCAGGTAATCCCCTGCTTCTCTCAAAAATTCCACGGGTGTCACAGAATCTCGCCCTGAAAATTTAGAAGGCTTATCCTCTACATTCTTAAATACAGTTATGGGGTTGGATTGAAATACTGTCCTGACCTCATCCTGTCTTTGACTGTCAGTTTCTCTAGCTCCTCCTAGATTTATATGTATCTGTTCCTTTCCCCTTACATTTGGCATTTTCAACAGATGGTCAGACTGTTTCTCGTCCTTGATTTGGGTTTTCATAGCCTCAAGTTCCTTCTGGTTTTCTTCTGCCATTTTCTTAATTGCTTCAGTTTCCTTACAATTCTCCTTAACGTCAATGGATATCTGGTTCATAACAGCCTCATGACTTTTCAATGACCCTGTCATATCTGATATGTCCTTCCGAGTTGCTTGGATATCTTTGGAAATTACTTGAATATGGGATGACAAAGATTCCCTAATCTCCTTGATTCCCTCTTGATTCTCCAGCTTGAGTGTGTCTTTAATTTCATTGCCAACTGTGGTTTTAATTTCAGTTTGCAATTCATTAATCACACCTTCTCTTATTTCTCCCATTACCAGTTCTTTGAATTGTTCTGTCAACCGTTGAACAACTAGAATTCCCATCTCATTACTCTCCTTCTTCACTCTGACTTCTAGGTTGATCATGTCTTCACCAACTTTCCTAAGACCATGTTCTATCCTATCAGCTAAGCTTTGAGATCGAAGATCGGCATCGCGAAATTTATCGTCCATTAAACTTGCGTTAGTAGCTAATGAAGTTTCGAGCTCATATGTTTTTTCGCATAATTTATTCATTTTACTTTCAAGTGTCATTTTCAAAATTTCAGAATTCTCTTTAAATTTACTTTCCATTGAATTAAATTTACTATTTAAATTTTCTTTCAAATTATCTTTTAAAAAATCAGAACTTTCTTTAAGTTTATCATTTAAACTTTCTTTAAGTTTATTTTCTAAAGAATCAGAATTTTCTTTAAGTTTATTTTCTAAAGAATCAGAATTTTCTTTAAGTTTTTCATCTAAACTTTCTTTCAAGTTATCTTTTAACCTACTTTCTAAAGAATCAGAATTTTCTTTAAGTTTATTTTCTAAAGAATCAGAATTTTCTTTAAGTTTTTCATCTAAACTTTCTTTCAAGTTATCCTTTAACCTGCTTTCTAAAGAATCAGAATTTTCTTTAAGTTTATTTTCTAAAGAATCAGAATTTTCTTTAAGTTTATCATTTAAACTTTCTTTAAGTTTATTTTCTAAAGAATCAGAATTTTCTTTAAGTTTACTTTCTAAAGAATCGTAATTTTCTTTAAGTTTCTTTTCTAAAGCCTCTGTATTTTCTTTCATAATGGCGGCTACACGCCGTCCAGCTTCTTTGGAACTCTCTTCCAAACTCCTCATCATCCTCATCATCTCTTCCATAATTTTCAATTATTATTCAAAACTTAGGGGTATACAATATTGGCAAACACAAGAAATATGAATAGCTAATTGGAACACTCTAATAAAATGAGATTTGTCCTAATGTCGACGTGATGGAAAAACAAAATTCTCTACTTTTACGAATTACATTTACCACAATATCACAAGAAAAATATGCAAGTTCTCAAATATCCTCCACCTGGATTCTAATAATGTGTATGTCCAGGCATCGAACGTTTACTACTGAATTTACTTGACGCCCTAATGGTTAAGCCATTATCAAAAATAATCAAACCCATTCTAATTATTAATCCAGTTAAATTTTTAATTTTCCCCACTAATTGGGTTTCCTACTAATTTATTCATCCAAACCAGACATCTCTCAACTCCCAAAATATTTCTATAAAAATTATCACAATTTAAATCGGCATGCGATTGACCATGTCTAAATCGAGACCCACGTTCGAAGCCATTTCTCTCTCTATCTTATTTTATGTGCCCGTTTAGACCGGAGTCCGCACGACCACATATGCATTTTACCAATAATCAGTCAGCACGAGAGTCAAAATATCCCGGAGCGCCAGATGGGTTAAAGCTAATCGCAAAAACGACATCAAATAAAAAAAATGCTTTACTGATTTTTGGCTCAATGCAACAATAAGGATAGAAGGAGATTCAATTGGGCGTAACACATCAAGTAAAATTATCTCATTTTATTTTGAATTTAAAATTGACTGCAAAAATGCTCAAAACAGCATCACTCACGTGTGGCGACCCACACTCCTATTTACACAATATACAGAAATTTTCCAAACACATTTGACAATTATTTTTTTTTGAAACACAAGTCTGATTGTTAGTCCTGTAGACTGTGTTCCAAAATTATTTATAATTAATGATTAAATCCAGTTCAAATTTAATTGTCTTTACTGGAAATATCGTAGTTCACTGTTTGAATTTTTACATAATATTAACACTCGTAGAATAAATGTTCATAGAATTTTTAACTTTCACTTATTTTTCCAGTTTCAAAAATATATTGTCGAAAAATATTATTATCATCATTGAATCAACACAAATTATTTACACATATTAATAACATCTGAAAAGTATTTAACCTTGAGCATAGCATCGAAGAACTGTGCGAAGCACAACAAAAATTAATCGTTCTTCTGACATTAAACATTCGAGAAGTGACTCGATTATGAACTTCCAAGTTCCTAACAAAATATATGATTTCTGAATCATCAACTTGATCAATAAATTGTTGAACCATTCAACTATTCAATTTTCTACTTGGAATCATTATTATGAAAAAATATTTATATTCATGGCCATTTTTAGCAACTTTCACAACTTGCAATTCTTCGACAGAATGCGGAAATAAGAATTATAGCTTCATAATAAATTCATGTAGTTCATGGCACTAGGATTGAAAATATCCTTCAAATTATTCGTGGTTAAAGAATTATTTTTAATTGGCAGTGGCCCATTCTATTATTTGTGTAAGAACACAATATTACTACAACAACGGCAAAGGTCTTCCTCTGAAGAAGAATAAACTACTATCATGACAAATCCGGGTTCTAGCAAAATCAAAGTCTAAATGGAATCCGTAAACAAGGTTGAAATAAGAACTGATGGTTTCAAGAAATAATCTTCGGGTCATTCATACGACGAAATGTGTAGTTTCAATGTGTAGCCATCGAACCTGCTATTTGATTGATGCTCGAAAAAAACCTCTTCATTCCTGCGACTTAAACATGCGCACCTGGGAATGGCATTTCAACTACTCCACACACATATAAATTTTCTTCCCAAAATGTATACAATAAATCAAGCCTCTGCTTGTTATCAACACTGGAAGATTAATAAACTTACAAGTTTATTTTATTTTACCTTTCAGTTCAACCCGTGAATTTACCATACTTATGAAAATCTTTATTTCACTTTCGAGTGTATTTACGTCATGATTTTATATAAATACAAAAATATCCTATTTGATACAAATATCATTTGCTTCCCGTTTCATGCCTCTCCGTGTTATCTGAAAAATATACTTTGCTCATTGCAAATATCAACTGTTCAACCAGAACTGAAATGTTGGTTGAATGCGGGCTTGCGCTAACCACTCTCCTTCGGAAAATCCCCTGTTCCAAACTAGAAATGATTAAACTACTTCATAGGCTCTCTCTCAATACAAATGATTATTAGAAAATACACACATCAAAAAAAGTTTTGCATCACCTCGGTTCCAAGAGTTCCGGAACCTTTAAATACAAAGGGAATAGAGATCAACACAAACAACAATTCAGCTCGTTTTATTGCTCATGAGACCCACACATTGCATGTTGTACCATCATACAGCTAGACTTTCAGCATTTGTGGTCCAGATTGCAGTACACACCACTACCTCTAATACCCAGTAGCACGTCCTCTTGCATTGATGCATGCCTGTATTCGTCGTGGCATACTCTCCACAAGTTCATCAAGACACTGTTGGTCCAAATTGTCCCACTCCTCAACGACAATTCGGCGTAAATCTCTCAGAGTGGTTGGTGGGTCAAGACGTCCATAAACAGACCTTTTCAACATATCCCAGGCATGTTCGATAGGGTTCATGTCTGGCGAACAAGCTGGCCACTGTAGTCGAGCGATGTCGTTATCTTGAAGGAACGCATTCACAAGATGTGCACGATGAGGTCGAGAATTGTCGTCCATGAAGACAAATGCCTCTCCAATATTCTGCCGATATGGGTGCACTATGGGTCGGAGGATGTCATTCAGGTATCGTAAAGCCGTTTCGGAGCCTTCCATGACCACCAGTGGCGTACGTCGGCCCCACATAATGCCACCCCAAAACATCAGGGAACCACCACCTTGCTGCACTCGCTGGACAGTGTGTCTAAGACGTTCAGCCTGACCAGGGTGCCTCCAAACACGTCTCCGACGATTGTCTGGTTGAAGGCATATGCGACACTCATCGGTGAAGAGAACGTGATGCCAATTCTGTGGGGTCCATCATTCAGCATGTTGTTGGGCCCATCTGTACCGCGCTGCATGGTGTCGGGGTTGCAAAGCTGGACCTCGCCATGGACGTCGGGAGTGAAGTTGCGCATCATGCAGCCTATTGCGCACAGTTTGAGTTGAAACACGACGTCCTGTGGCTGAACGAAACGCATTATTCAACATGGTGGCATTGCTGTCAGGGTTCCTCCGAGCGGCAATCCGTAAGTAGCGGTCATCCACTACAGTAGTAGCCCTTGGGCGGCCTGAGCGAGGCCTGTCATCGACAGTTCCTGTATCTCTGTACCTCCTCCATGTCCGAACAACATCGCTTTGGTTCACTCTGAGACGCCTGGAAACTTCCCTTGTTGAGAGCCCTTCTTGACACAAAGTAACAATGCGGACGCGATCGAACTGCGGTATTGACCTTCTAGGCATGGTAGAACTACAGACAACATGAGCAGCGTACCTTCGTCCTGGTGGAATGACTGGAACTGATCGGCTGTCGTACCCCCTCCGTCTAATAGGCCCTGCTCATGCATGGTTGTTTACATCTTTGAGCAGTTTTAGTGACATCTATGAACAGTCAAAGGGACTGTATCTTTGATACAATATACACAGTCAACGTCTATATGCCGGAGATCTGGGAACCGAGGTGATGCAAAACTTTTTTTGATGTGTGTATAATATCCAAGAATTATTTAGAAAAATTATAAAAATTATTATTATTATTATTATTATTATTATTATTATTAGTGGATTATTATTATTATTATTAGTTATATTATTTCAAATATGTTTAATTATCATCTCATTATGTGAGAATCCACATGTTCGAACCTTCGAATATGGAAAAAAATATCCATTCCTCAACAAAAATAATTTAACTCAACCATTACATCGACGGTTTTCCGTGATATCCCTAAAATATGAAATATTCAAATAAATGCTCGAAATGCTCGGTCATCGATCCTAAACTGTTCTGAGTGCTGAAAATACTCAGAATAACTCTAACAAGTCTTGCGTAAATCATTGCAAGATTTAAATACGAAGAAAAAGAAATAAATAAATAAATAAATGTGTTGGTCATCTGCAGAAAAATAGTTTGTTCCAATTAGCTAGGCATAATATAATTCAAATGTGGCTTACATTTCTTGATGGTCTTGAAGCGTAGTGAACCTGGTCTGTACCAGATTTATCCATAGACATGCCCTATCGGACAAGCATGTATAATCCTTGTATCGGCCGCCATTATATACCCACAATCATCTCTTGACGTTTGAATTAACTGTTGTTCCATTTTAATATGGGCTTCTATCAAAGCCATAACAGTTTGTTTAAATGGGGTCAGATCTAAGTGATCTATTCTTAGATATGTCAGTTGTAACGTAACTCACGGTAATCTTATCAATACAAGAAGACACTGACAGTCTAACCAATCAACGGCTGTTCTGAAGATCGTTCCCTGGGCATGGCTTCTCGCCATCTACCATGCGCTAAGCAACCTGTAGTTTCCCTTGCGTAGACTAACGAACAACACCGTGATAGACTGGTCTTCAATGTACTGATAGATCGAAGTGGTTATTAAGTTACAAATATGAAAACTGACTAAAATGGATTTAAATATCCAAGTATTAGGTTATTACTGGACTGTGACAAAGTACTAATTCTAGACAAAGTCTAGCATATGTCCATAAAAATATTTCTACCAGTGTCTGTAGAAAAATTCAATCACCTAGTGATTCTCCTCGCCGGAAACTTACTAAGTTCCACCTCGTAGCGCAGCACTTTTGTGACTATCACAACTTTGAAAATTACTTCTGCGTAGATCCGGCAACCATGTGCCTTGGCTCAGCGTAGCAGCAACTTGCTCTGCAAGTGCTTGTGTTGGAATGAGCTATCGATGCCTCGGCCGGCCGGCTTTTATTCAAAACTGCCAGGGTCACGCGTCATCAGCTGATATCTGGAAATCCTCATATCTCTGGTATCCCTGGTCCGATTTACTTGATACTAATTGCATTCTCTTTCATTTGGCCGTGCCAGTAATCTGATCCAAGTCTCAAGTCTCTACTCCATGGTTAACTATTTAATCAATAAATAGCCTCGACCTCTGCTATTACTCGCTACGTCACTTGACATGCTAGTATCGGTATATTCTTTCCAATTCCTTCTCGAAGCAATGTAGCGCGATATTCAAATATCTCAACTTTCAAAAGCGGCTGTAGCCTTTCCCTTGATATCTAGGTGTCTGAATCTTGGAATACCCATTCCTAGAGTTGGGCACAGTATAATGCCCTTAAGGAGGTCAAGGGGCACTTAAGATTTTTTCACGCAATTTTCACGTGTGAGTGTGGTACGAAAGGTCTTTTTCACCCGACTATAAAGGGTCTCTCGGTGGCGTAGTCGGTAGCAAGCTGAGCTTCTATGCCCAAGATAGCGGGTTCAAACCCGGCCGAAGCCGTCGGATTTTTAAGAGCGTTAAAAATCCTTCAGTATGCCTTCCTTCGGAGGGGAAGTAAAGCCGGCGGTCCCATGTCATAGATTTATGGCATGTTAAAGAACCTTCCGCTAATTACACCTGTGTGAAGCTAAATTAAATAGGTTAAGAATGTAAACAACGCTCTTGGTTTCTACGTTCGTTGCCAAGAGTCGACTGCGGTGGCGTCTAGTAGCTAAGTTCTGAACTTGGTCTAGTAGTCGTTGACGGTGGCGCTTGGTGGCAAAAGTAGGAAAAATTTGAAAAATTCTAAGTTGCAGTCTGTACTTAAATTTAAAAAAACAGATACACACACTAATACAGTCATCACAATTAACACCGGTTATCAGACAGATTCTACACACACCCAAAGTACACGGGGCTACATGACCGCGTTGTCGCAGCCCCCAAAACTTAAAAACCAACCAATCAACCAAAACCACATTTAAAGGCCCTTAAATTAACAGTGTCTGTGATATTCCCAGAAAACTAACTTCGCTCTGATATACCTATGAAGAAATGACAAACCCCCAACCACTGCTGAATTGATAAAGTCTGATTATTCACACCAAGGATAAATCAGTCATAGCATTCATGATTGAGATTTTGCTAAGTGTACTCTTTACAACTAGAATATTCGCGGGCGAAGCCGCGACGGGTAATGCTAGTTTTATTTATTTCGTATGGCAAAATGAGGATACATCGCGGCAAAGAATTGAAAAACAATAAGGTTAAAATATATACAAAGTATTGTAGATTGTAGATGGTAGTTGAGGCATTTAAATAACAATCTCCAGTGTAATCAACCAGTTAAGAGCATCATCGGTAGCACTGTGTTGGTCTTGGATTTTTCCTTGGGCACTCGCGATACATTTTCAATACGCATCATGCAGTTTCACAAAGCTACGGGAATACAGTGACTTACATCAAACTGGCAGTGATGAGCTGGGCTTGGTCTTTCTTCAAATAAATGGAGGCGTTACACTTTACCTGATATGAAAATTCTAATTTCATTCCACACAGGTCGCTAGAGAATTAAAGTTTAGCTAACTAGATTTACATATAAATAGCTTGGCGATTCCCACTGGCATGCCCCAATTTATTCACCTTCTTCTGACGTGGACAGCTCCAAGTACGTCACACATGTTGCTGGGAACATTTCAATGTTATACTGTGGACATTTTCCTTTTTAATCTAGATAGCATTTCTTATCAGACAAAGAGAACGTTCATGGCATTTGTAGACATAGAAAAGGTTTATGATAACGTTGATTGGACCAAATTGTTTGACATTTTGAAAATGATTCGACTAAAGTACAGGGATAGGAGGTTGATATACAATCTATACCCAGAAGCCAGACAGCAGTCATTCGAGCTGAAGGACATGAGAGAGCAACCTGTATTTAGAAAGGTGTAAGGCAAGGCTGCAACTTATCACCCATACTTTTCAATCTTTACATTGAACAAGCAATGAAGGAAATTGGAGAAAATTTAAAGTGGGAGTGAAGATTGAAGGAGAAATAATCTCAACTCGGAGATTTGCTGATGACATCGTCATCTTTGCCGACACGCCTGAGGATTTGAATGAGTTTTTGAATGGTCTTGAGGAAAGAATTTATGATGCAAATTAATAAATGTAAAACAAAAATATTGGAATGCAGCCGAAATAAATCAGAAACCTCTATAGACATCAAATTGGCAGGTGAAAAGCTAAAGGAAGTAGGAGACTTCTGTTACTTAGAAAGCAAAATAACCAGTGATAGATGAAGCAAAAAGGATATAAAAAGTAGGTTAGCTCAGGCAAGGAAAGCGTTTCTGCAGAAAAGGAATCTCTTGACATCGAATATAGATTTAGGTATTACGAAGTCATTTTTGAAAGCCTTTGTCTGGAGCGTGGCGCTATATGGAAGTGAAACTTGAACAGTTGGAGCAGCAGAAAAGAGGAGAATTGAAGCGTTCGAAATGTGGTGTTACTGGAGAATGATGAAGATCAGATGGGTAGGTAGGGTTACGAATGAAGAGGTATTAAGAGTAGTGGGAGAGGACATATATTTCTGGTGACTGCTAATGAAGAGAAGAGATAGGTTGGTAGGAGACACACTAAGACACCCACGGATAGCAAGCTTAGTTATGGAAGGAAGGGTCGAGGATAAGAATTGTTGGTTGGTTGGTTCCTCAGTTTATGGGCTGCGAAAATGCATGAGTGCCGCGACTGTGTTGGCCGTATGAGGTCGTGCATTGTCGTGGAGGGACCACGGCGACTATGGCGTTCACTATCACTCGGCGGTCATGGGTAATGAGTGCATCAACCAGCTGGACGTTGTCATCGGTAATGCAGGGGGGTGCCCCAGACCGGGCATCATCGGCTAACGACACCCGTCCTTCTCTGAAGCGCTTGTGCCACGCCTTGACCCTTCAAGGGACATACAGTGTTCGCCGTACACTTGTGACATTCGGCGATGAATTTCCGTTCCCCCTACTCCTTCCGCTGTCAGAAACCGAACAGCACCTCTTTGCTCTTCGGTTGACGCCTCCATGTCACTGTTTGCAATGCGACTGGCAGCGTTGGACGATTGATGCATGCTGCGGCTCGCTTTGTATCGTCACGTGACGTGCACGCGTGCCCTCTAGCAACGGGTTGTGACCTTCCACGTTCTGGTCGAAACCACACCTCGTTACACACGCCACGATTATCCGATGTCGTCACCGGTTTGCGCATTCCAGCCTCCGGCTCGTTACTTTTTGAACGCACCTTATATAAAAATTCTAGCTAAATTAACTTATTTACATAATTTCTACCTCAGAAAATGATTTACAGCGTTCAATGTATAACCTGAAACTAGTCTCAGAAAACTACTCAATGGAAATACATCTTGAGAAAACTAAGATTATGGCTTTCTGTGGCACTGAACCAATAAGAGCTATGGTCTGCTTGGATAATAACATTTTGGAAAGAGAAAACAATTTTAAATACCTTGGTCACCAAACTATCTTTCCTTGAAGAAATGTACCCGAGAAAATCTTCAAAATTCAACGGATGTTTAGGAATCATCAATCAAGTTTTAAGACCATCATTAGTTCAGAAACACACCCGAACAAGAATCTACAACACCTTTGCAAGACCAGTACTTTGCTATGGTGGTGAAATGCGATTACAGACGAAAGGAGTCGAGCCCATTTTTAGCCTATTTTCATTTTATGAAAAAAAATAGGCTTATGAGATCACCTTTTGTCCGTGTGTGTGTGTTTGTCTGCCTTGTCTGTCTGTCTATCTGTCTGTGTGTCCCCCATCCCCCCTAATAACTTCTAAACGGCTGAAACGATTTCAATGGAACTCGGTAAGGTCATAGTACTATTCTGGCCGACCCCGACCGTGCCCTTCAAATTTTATTACGTCTCATCAATCCAACATGGCGGCTGTGCGAAAATTTCACCGGCATTCTATATCTCCGAAACTATTACTGATATCACCCTGAAATTGTGTACGCTGATAAAGGGTACTATTAGAAGTTCACCTATGAGACTTTCAAAAACCTGGTAACTGCAAAACCAACATGGCGGCCAAGCGAAGTTGAGACTTTTGAATTGACTTTTCTCGCGATTTAACCATCCAAACGCAATGCAACTTAGTACAGCAAATGTTTGTACACATTGTAATGAACTGGCATCTAATTTAGTTCAATTGTTTACATAACCTCAAGATGTCGGTTGTGCGAAATATTTCACCGGCATTCTATATCTCCGAAACTATTACTGATATCACCCTGACATTTAGTACGCTGATAAAGGGCACTACTACAAGTTCATATATGTAAGTTTCAAAAACTTGTGAAGTACAAAACGAGCATTGTGGCCAAGCTATGTTGAAACATGTTAATAGACTTTTCTCGCGATTAACCATCTGCGCGCAGTGAAATATGGTACAGTAAATGTGTATACATATTGTAATGCACTGGCATCTAATTTAGTTCAATTGTTCACATAACCTCAAGATAGCGGCTGTGCGAAAATTTAAAATTAACTTTCTATTTCTTGTGTCGTAATCATGCGATTAAGTGAAAGTTTGAATAGTGAACCTACGCAATCATTTTCCTTTAATGGTACATAACTCTATGGCCTATACATATAACAACATGGAGACCATCCGAAATATTTAGACGGTTCTCAATATCTACGAATCTGTTACAGCAATCAAACTGAAATTTTGTACATTGATAGAGGCTATGAACATAAGTTCACCTATAGGACTTTTTATAACCTGGTGAGCACAAATCCAACATGGCGGTGAGCAGGGGCATATATAGAGTTCAATTTTAGGGGGTGCCCAACCGGGGGTTAGGGGTCATGGTATAGGACCCAAAGAATAGGGGTCCGCGGTTCCCCCGGGAAACGTTTGTGTAATTTGATGCAAAATGAAGAGTTTTAAGGCTATCTGGCATCACTTTTTCTACCAATTTATTGTGATGTTTTAAGTTTGGTTAATGTCAAACGCAACTAAGACCATTTTATGATACTTTTTATCAATACAATCATCTTGCTCACTGTTTACATGGAGAGAATTATTGTTACTGTTTTGATTTACAACTCACACTATTATATAAAGTCAAGGTTTCTTGACGCATTACCAAATCGGTTTATAACTTCATCGTCAGTCATGTATGTCTATGTGAATAGATAACAATGCTAGACCGTTGAGTCTGTTTACAGAAGTAGAATTTCTTAAAAAGATGGTATATTGGCTTTCACGGCCGGTGAATTAAAACTCAGCAATTCTTCTAGGTTTGTGCCGTGTCTTGTGTGGGGTTTCGCCTAGGACACCAAGCTAGGCTCATCGGCGGGCTCTTGGTGTCCCCGCCCGGACCCCCACAGGAGTGACGAACTGCGCGCCACCTCCCTTTATATAAGGTGCAACTGCACCACTTGACTACGAGAACTAAAAGTTCAAGCAGCCTTAACCTTCCTATGAAGGCTTCCAAAAAGATGGTATATTGGCTTTCACGGCCGGTGAATTAAAACTCAGCAATTCTTCTAGGTTTGTGCCGTGTCTTGTGTGGGGTTTCGCCAAGGACACCAAGCTAGGCTCATCGGCGGGCTCTTGGTGTCCCCGCCCGGACCCCCACAGGAGTGACGAACTGCGCGCCACCTCCCTTTATATAAGGTGTAACTGCACCACTTGACTACGAGAACTAAAAGTTCAAGCAGCCTTAACCTCCCTATGAAGGCTTCCAAAAAGATGGTATATTGGCTTTCACGGCCGGTGAATTAAAACTCAGCAATTCTTCTAGGTTTGTGCCGTGTCTTGTGTGGGGTTTCGCCTAGGACACCAAGCTAGGCTCATCGGCGGGCTCTTGGTGTCCCCGCCCGGACCCCCACAGTCAAGTCTTCAGCTCCAACTTCGGCAGAACCAACTGGGCCTTCGGTGAGTGGAATTGACTTCATGCCTTTTGAAAATCGACAACTAGCACCACTTCAACTGCCAAACCTTCCACCACCAATGGCTATATCCACAGCTTCATATATGCCAGGCACTCTTCGCTCATACGCTGTGGCAGCCCAGAACCCAGCTCTACATCCTCAAGTTCGCCAGCGAAGCGTTATAAACCCAAACCCTCTTCCCTCACCTGCATTTTATGTCATCAAGCTTACCGACATTGACCTCGCTAAGGCAAACCCCCGCACCCTTTTCACAATCATTTCCTCCTTTACCCCTGACCTTGCCTCCTACCGCCTGGAGTTACAACGCACCCGCGAAGGGTATAATATCAAAACTGTAAAGCCCTTCTACCAGCACCTAACAAACACCATTGGTCTGGCACAGTTCGGCCCTCGCACCCGTGCCAAAAACCTATCCAACTTCCAGCCTTCACGCCCTAACCCCCCTCCCTCCCGCCCTACCCCCCTCCTCTCGGTCGTCGCCTATGGTGTCGACCGGGAATACTCAGAAGAAGATGTCGCCCAGCAGCTCGGCCTTCAAGGACTTACCATCTTCCGTGTTGCCAGGATAAGGAACAACACTGGCCCAACCTCACTTGTCCGGATCCTCAGCCGTGACACCGGCTCTCTGGACGCTCTCCTCCGCGATGGGGCCATCATCTATGCCCGTCGTCATCGAGTGGAGCCTTCCCGTGTAGCCACCCCCCAGAGGATGCGATGCGATAAGTGTCAGCGATATGACCACGCCCCGGGAGCTCCCTGTGTCCATGCTGAGGTATGTGGTATCTGCAGTCAGGAACACCCTACATCCTTGTGCCAAAACAGAACCTCCCCTAAATGCATCAATTGCTCCCTTCCTCATCCGGCCTTCAGTTTTAAATGTAAAAGCCGACCTGATCCCATTCCCACCCAGCCTGAAACCGTCGTACCAGTAGTTTCCCAAGACCTACCTACCCCAGCCCCTTCCTCCGCCCTTCCCACTCCTAGTACCGAAAACATCATTCGCTTCATAACCATGGTCCTACAGAACTGTCTCCCATTCCACCGTCCTCTTGTCCTCAACCAGGTTCAAATGGCGGCCCGGTTGATATTCAATACTCATTTAGACATAGCCTATGCGGGTAATAGGATGCATTTTGCATTCGTCCCGCTAGCGAGTGTTCCTCTTCTCAATTAATCATGTCGCTGAAAATATACTATGACAATATCCGCTCTGTCACCTCCAACCGGCCGACCTTTGAACTTTCCCTTTTAGAGCACTCCCCGGACATATTTATCCTCAACGAAACTTTCCTTGGTCCCTCCCACCGGCTGTGCCTCCCCCCGTATGTCGTCTACCGTGCGGATCGGCCGTACGGAGCGCGGCTTGCGGGCGGGGTAGCGGTCGGTGTCCATCGTAACCTTACAGTCAAACGTCATTTCTATACCTTTCCTCATCATTTCACAGAATACCTAATCCTTGAAATTTTTGCCCCCTCTAAGACGTTCACCGTAGCTACCCTTTATTTATCCCCAAAGACCCCTCCCCCTATTGCTTTCCTCCAATACCTTGATCGCACCTTTCCCAATTATTTTCTAGCAGCTGACATTAATATCAACTCCTACACTGTGCAAGACCAAACAAATTTCCATAATCTCCTTCATAGTATCCGTGGAGTGCTCGTTCCCTTTCCCTCGCCCACAATACCCTCAACAAACTCTACCCCTGATGTTATGCTCATGTCCCCAACCTTAACCCCTCATCCTCTAGTCCGTATGCTTCCTTCTATTGGTAGTGACCATGTTCCAGCTCTGATCTCGATACCCCACATTTTTCCCCGCCCAGATGCCCCATACCGGCCCCCTCCTACTCGTCGTTTTACAAAGACCAACTGGTCTGAGTATCGAGCCACTGTTACTGATCTCCTTACCCCCCACACCTCCCCGACATCTCTACCAAATCTTCTCACACTAATCGCCGAAACTGAGCATGCTCTCCTTACTGCCGACCGGCTTCATATCCCCCGCCACTCCTACCACCCTACCAAACCTCCTATACCCCCTAAGGCCCTTAACCTTTTACGCATAGCCCATGACTATTATCGGGCCTATCTCCGCACCCGAGATCCTGACACCCTCCGCCAACATCGTCGCCATCTCCGTCATGCCAAATCTTATGTCCGTGCTATTAAACGCAAAACCTGGAATGATGCATGCACCCGTCTGGATGACACACCCGAGCCTTCTAAATTCTGGTCTACCTTTCAACGCCTCACGAAGTCTCGTCCATCCCACCCTACCTACCCCATTTATACCCCCACCTCAGTTCCCACTACTCCCCTCGAAAAGGCTAACCTTTTTGCATCTCACTACTACCATGTCTTCTCTCCAACCCACAACCCTCAATTCCAAAACCCAAATGATGTGCTTATCCAACGTCTTCAAGACCCGAAACTTACACCTGACCTCCAACCTTCCTTCGCTCACTTTACAAACATTGATTACCGGTACTCTCATCCTCTTAATCATCCCATTTCTCCTTCTGAAATCACATCAATTCTTCGCCATCGTAAAAACACCGCTCCAGGAACTGATACCATTACCTACCGGCACCTCCAAGCTGCTCCCCCCATCCTTACCCATGTTCTTTCCCTTATATATACCACCATGCTATACACCGGCTTTTATCCCACCCACTGGTGTAAAGCTTCCATCCTCCTTTTCCTGAAACCCCATAAAGCTCCCTCTGATATAAACTCCTACCGCCCCATAAGCCTTCTTCCAGTACTATCCAAACTATTCGAACTACTCCTTGCAAAACGAATCAGCTCCTATCTCGAACCTCTCCATTTACTACCCGAATCCCAAGCCGGCTTCCGTGCCCACCGATCGACGCAAGACCACCTTTTCCACTTAACCGCCTCATTGTCCGCTTTCATGAAACCTCGCCGCACTGCTGCTCTCATATGCCTCGATGTAGAGAAAGCTTTCGATAAGGTCTACCACCCCGTACTCTTATACAAACTCCGACATCTCCCCTTCCCCCCTTCCCTTATCCGTCTGATATATAATTTCTTATCACACCGCACAGCCTCTATCCGAATCAAATCTGCACATTCCTACACCTTCTCCATTCGTGCCGGCGTCCCCCAGGGGTCGCCACTTTCCCCCTTACTCTACCTTTTATTTACCCACGATATTCCACACCCACCTCCCCCACTACGCCTTTATCAATTTGCTGACGACCTAGCTATCCTCGCTCTCGCTCACACTGCCCCCAAACTACAAAATCTTCTCCAATCCTACCTCAACACTCTTCAGTCCTGGTTCCTCTCTTCTCATATAACAGTCAATGCTCGGAAAACCCAATTCATAGTCTTTAGAAGAAAATCCCGCCTTTGCCCTCCCCGCCATCGAATCCATCTCACCCTGAACTCTCTCCCTCTTCTCGAAACCAACAAACTCATATACCTCGGTATCACCTTTCAAAACAACCTACATTGGACCCACCATCTCCGCCTCCTCACCAGCCGCGCCCTTCATCGTCTAACTGCTACCCGCTCCCTCACTGGCCATACCTGGGGCCTGAAAGCCCCTATGATCATCCGTATATACCGTGCTTTCATCCTCCCTGTCCTACTCTACGCTTCCATGTCCTGGCTCACTGCGTCCCCTCCTCTTTATTTTAATCTGCTAAAACTTGATCGTCATGCCCTCCGCATGGCATACCGCCTACCTTACGACACACCATCCGCTGATTTTACCTCCCTCTATACCTTTCCTACGATTCTCACTACTCTACATAACCTACGCCTAAAGTACCTTACCCGTGCTCGTCTCGCAAACCTTCCATTCTTTTCCGAAGCTCTATCTGTCTCTCCCCTTGCCCAAGATATCCTCAATGACAACCGCACCCCTGCAAATTCCCATCTCTTTCCCCCACCCATAACCTAGTCTCCTCAACACAGCTCAGCCCTCCACCCCCAGCTGCCTTTGGCTATGAAACACACGTCGCTTCATTTACTTTCCGCGCGCTCCTGGGGGTGGTGACAACCCAGCCACGTTGAAGTCCAGTGAGTGTTCGGCGCATAGCCTGCAAAAATATCGCTTGCACTAGTCGCATCTCTCCGATACCCTTTCAATGTACTGTCAGTGAAAAGTGCTCCATATGCGTGTGATTGCCCCCAGTGATTATACTTCCCCAAACAAGTGTGTTCTTTAAACTATGCTTAACAAATCATACGATCATGGACAAAAAAAAACAAGAAACTAGGATAAAAACCAAGGAACTTTGTTTGAAATATGTATATATATATGTTTGTATTTATATATTAGTGTACATTTGTTTTTGCCCACATGTCGTTTTATGTCTTGTGCCTTCTGTATGTAACATTGTGTTGAATAATAAATGGGGGTGTGAGTGGGGCCTCGGCCCGGGCGGGGTGTTGTGTTGGGCCTTTCCTTGGGGGGTCTCCTTTGTTGGTCGGGGTAACCTCTGCGCCACCAAACAAAGAAATCATTCAACTCACGCATGTCCTGACATGCTCCCAGCATAATAATTTCATTAAAATTAAGATAACAAATATCCAATGGCCTAAGGGCTACTAGTCTAGCCGAAGGCCCGCCTGCCCCCGCGCTTCGCGCGGAAGCAGGAATTGAAATAACAACTAGAAGAAGCAGTTCGTCACTCCTGTGGGGGTCCGGGCGGGGACACCAAGAGCCCGCCGATGAGCCTAGCTTGGTGTCCTAGGCGAAACCCCACACAAGACACGGCACAAACCTAGAAGAATTGCTGAGTATTTCTTAAGTATGTTTTCAACCAACTTTACTCCGTTCGGCAGTACCGGTAGCTACAGAGAGAGGCAAATTTGCTAAAAGTTTGATAAGGGTATAAAAGTTAGGGAAACCCCTTTTCTCACACGCTTCAAGGGCACTTGTAGCTGTTCTTGGATCGTAAGAGGTTATGTTGTTACACATAAGATCAGAGCAAACTGATTGACACACTGTTTACATCGCTCTACCGTTGCCTTGCTTTACAACGTTACCATACGTCGCTTAGTAACAATAGTACATGATAAGTATATTAGTTTTTATTGTTTTAATTCATAAACAAATATTATATGTGACAAACATTTCGGGGGGAGGTGAGGGGCGGGCATCCCCCTTATATACGCCAATGTTAGGGATGAGTCAACTAAGAGCTGACGGTATATTCTTGTAGGGATGAGTCAACTAAGAGCTGATGGTATATTCTTGTAGGGATGAGTCATCTAAGAGCTGATGGTATATTCTTGTAGGGATGAGTCAACTAAGAGCTGATGGTATATTTTTGTAGGGATTTGTCAACTAAGATCTGTTGGTATATTCTTGTAGGGATGAGTCAACTAAGAGCTGATGGTATATTCTTGTAGGGATGAGTCAACTAAGAGCTGATGGTATATTCTTGTAGGGATGAGTCAACTGAGAACTGATGGTATATTCTTGTAGGGATGAGTCAACTAAGAGCTGATGGTATATTCTTGTAGGGATGAGTCAACTAAGAGCTGATGGTATATTCTTGTAGGGATGAGTCAACTAAGGGTTGATGGTATATTCTTGTAGGGATGAGTCAACTAAGAGCTGATGGTATATTCTTGTAGGGATGAGTCAACTAAGAGCTGATGGTATATTCTTGTAGGGATGAGTCAACTGAGAACTGATGGTATATTCTTGTAGGGATGAGTCAACTAAGAGCTGATGGTATATTCTTGTAGGGATGAGTCAACTAAGGGCTGACGGTATATTCTTGTATGGATGAGTCAACTAAGGGCTGACGGTATATTCTTGTAGGGATGAGTCAACTAAGAACTGATGGTATATTCTTGTAGGGATGAGTCAACTAAGAACTGATGGTATAGTCTTGTAGGGATGAGTCAACTAAGAGCTGATGGTATATTCTTGTAGGGATGAGTCAACTAAGAGCTGATGGTATATTCTTGTAGGGATGAGTCAACTAAGAACTGATGGTATATTCTTGTAGGGATGAGTCAACTAAAAGCTGATGGTATATTCTTGTAGGGATGTGTCAACTAAGAGCTGATGGTATATTCTTGTAGGGATGAGTCAACTAAGAACTGATGGTATATGGTTGTAGGGATGAGTCAACTAAGAGCTGGTGGTATATTCATTTAGGGATGAGTCAACTAAGAGCTGATGGTATATTCTTTTAGGGATGGAAAGTCTGGACACAGCTGTCAACTATGAGCTGATGGTATATTCTTGTAGGGATGAGTCAACTAAAAGCTGATGGTATATTCTTGTAGGGATGAGTCAACTAAGAGCTGATGGTATATTCTTGTAGGGATGAGTCAATTAAGAGCTGATGATATATTCTTGTAGGGATGAGTCAACTAAGGGCTGATGGTATATTCTTGTAGGGATGAGTCAATTAATAGCTGATGATATATTCTTGTAGGGATGGAGGCTCTGGACACAGCTGTTAACTAAGAGCTGATGGTATATTCTTGTAAGGATGGACGCTCTGGACACAGCTGCCAACTAAGGGCTGATGGTATATTCTTGTAGGGATGAGTCAACTAAGAGCTGATGGTATATTCTTGTAGGAATGAGTCAACTAAGAGCTGATGGTATATTCTTGTAGGGATGAGTCAACTAAGAGCTGATGGTATATTCTTGTAGGGATGAGTCATCTAAGAGCTGATGGTATATTCTTGTAGGGATGAGTCAACTAAGAGCTGATGGTATATTTTTGTAGGGATTTGTCAACTAAGATCTGTTGGTATATTCTTGTAGGGATGAGTCAACTAAGAGCTGATGGTATATTCTTGTAGGGATGAGTCAACTAAGAGCTGATGGTATATTCTTGTAGGGATGAGTCAACTGAGAACTGATGGTATATTCTTGTAGGGATGAGTCAACTAAGAGCTGATGGTATATTCTTGTAGGGGTGAGTCAACTAAGAGCTGATGGTATATTCTTGTAGGGATGAGTCAACTAAGGGTTGATGGTATATTCTTGTAGGGATGAGTCAACTAAGAGCTGATGGTATATTCTTGTAGGGATGAGTCAACTAAGAGCTGATGGTATATTCTTGTAGGGATGAGTCAACTGAGAACTGATGGTATATTCTTGTAGGGATGAGTCAACTAAGAGCTGATGGTATATTCTTGTAGGGATGAGTCAACTAAGGGCTGACGGTATATTCTTGTATGGATGAGTCAACTAAGGGCTGACGGTATATTCTTGTAGGGATGAGTCAACTAAGAACTGATGGTATATTCTTGTAGGGATGAGTCAACTAAGAACTGATGGTATAGTCTTGTAGGGATGAGTCAACTAAGAGCTGATGGTATATTCTTGTAGGGATGAGTCAACTAAGAGCTGATGGTATATTCTTGTAGGGATGAGTCAACTAAGAACTGATGGTATATTCTTGTAGGGATGAGTCAACTAAAAGCTGATGGTATATTCTTGTAGGGATGTGTCAACTAAGAGCTGATGGTATATTCTTGTAGGGATGAGTCAACTAAGAACTGATGGTATATGGTTGTAGGGATGAGTCAACTAAGAGCTGGTGGTATATTCATTTAGGGATGAGTCAACTAAGAGCTGATGGTATATTCTTGTAAGGATGAGTCAACTAAGAGCTGATGGTATATTCTTTTAGGGATGGAAAGTCTGGACACAGCTGTCAACTATGAGCTGATGGTATATTCTTGTAGGGAGGAGTCAACTAAGAGCTGATGATATATTCTTGTAGGGATGAGTCAACTAAGAGCTGATGGTATATTTTTGTAGGGATGAGTCAATTAAGAGCTGATGGTATATTCTTGTAGGGATGAGTCAACTAAGAGCTGATGGTATATTCTTGTAGGGATGAGTCAACTAAGAGCTGACGGTATATTCTTGTAGGGATTAGTCAACTAAGAGCTGATGGTATATTCTTGTAGGGATGATTCAACTAAGGGATGATGGTATATTCTTGTAGGGATGAGTCAACTAAGGGCTGATGGTATATTCTTGTAGGGATGAGTCAACTAAGAGCTGATGGTATATTCTTGTAGGGATGAGTCAACTAAGGGCTGATGGTATATTCTTGTAGGGATGAGTCAACTAAGGGCTGATGGTATATTCTTGTAGGGATGAGTCAACTAAGAACTGATGGTATATTCTTGTAGGGATGAGTCAACTAAGAACTAAAGGTATATTCTTGAAGGGATGAGTCAACTAAGGACTGATGGTATATTCTTGTAGGGATGAGTCAACTAAGGTCTGATGGTATATTCCTGTATGATGAGTCAACTAAGGGTTGATGGTATATTCTTGTAGGGATGAGTTGACTGAGAACTGATGGTATATTCTTGTAGGGATGAGTCAGCTAAGAACTGATGGTATATTCTTGTAGGGATGAGTCAACTAAGAACTGATGGTATATTCTTGTAGGGATGAGTCAACTAAGAACTGATGGTATATTCTTGTAGGGATGAGTCAACTAAGAACTGATGGTATATTCTTGTAGGGATGAGTCAACTAAGAACTGATGGTATATTCTTGTAGGGATGAGTCAACTAAGGGCTGATGGTATATTCTTGTAGGGATGAGTAAACTAAGAACTGATGGTATATTCTTGTATGGATGAGTCAACTAAGGGCTGATGGTATATTCTTGTAGGGATGAGTCAATTAAGAGCTGATGATATATTATTGTAGGGATGGAGGCTCAGGACACAGCTGTCACTAAGAGATGATGGTATATTCTTGTAGGGATGGGTCAACTAAGGGCTGATGGTATATTCTTGTAGGGATGAGTCAACTAAGGGCTGATGGTATATTGTTGTATGGATGAGTCAACTAAGGGTTGATGGTATATTCTTGTAGGGATGATTCAACTGAGAACTGATGGTATATTCTTGTAGGGATGAGTCAACTAAGAACTGATGGTATATTCTTGTAGTGATGGAGGCTTTGGACACAGCTGTCAATTAAGAGCTGATGGTATATTCTTGTAAGGATGAGTCAACTGAGAACTGATGGTATATTCTTGTAGGGATGAGTCAACTAAGAGCTGATGGTATATCCTTGTAGGGATGAGTCAACTAAGAGCTGATGGTATATTCTTGTAGGGATGAGTCAACTAAGAGCTGATGGTATATTCTTGTAGGGATGAGTCAACTAAGAGCTGATTGTATATTCTTGTAGGGATGAGTCAACTAAGAGATTATGGTATATTCTTGTAGGGATGAGTCAACTAAGAGCTGATGGTATATTCTTGTACGGATGAGTCAACTAAGGGTTGATGGTATATTCTTGTTGGGATGAGTCAAGTAAGAGCTGATGGTATATTCTTGTAGGGATGAGTCAACTAAGAAGTGATGGTATATTCTTGTAGGGATGAGTCAACTGAGAACTGATGGTATATTCTTGTAGGGATGAGTCAACTAAGAGCTGATGGTATATTCTTGTAGGGATGAGTCAACTAAGAGCTGATGGTATATTCTTGTAGGAATGAGTCAACTAAGGGCTGACGGTATATTCTTGTATGGATGAGTCAACTAAGGGCTGACTGTATATTCTTGTAGGGATGAGTCAACTAAGAACTGATGGTATATTCTTGTAGGGATGAGTCAACTAAGAACTGATGGTATAGTCTTGTAGGGATGAGTCAACTAAGAGCTGATGGTATATTCTTGTAGGGATGAGTCAACTAATAGCTGATGGTATATTCTTGTAGGGATGAGTCAACTAAGAGCTGATGGTATATTCTTGTAGGGATGAGTCAACTAAAAGCTGATGGTATATTCTTGTAGGGATGTGTCAACTAAGAGCTGATGGTATATTCTTGTAGGGATGAGTCAACTAAGAACTGATGGTATATTCTTGTAGGGATGAGTCAACTAAGAGCTGGTGGTATATTCTTTTATGGATGAGGCAACTAAGAGCTGATGGTATATTCTTGTAGGTATTAGTCAACTAAGAGCTGATGGCATATTTTTGTAGGGATGGAGGCTCTGGACACAGCTGTCAACTAAGAGATGATGGTTGATTCTTGTAAGGATGGAGTCTTTGGACACAGCTCTCAACTAAGAGCTGATGGTATATTCTTGTAGGGATGGAGGCTCTGGACACAGCTGTCACTAAGAGCTGATGGTATATTCTTGTAGGGATGGAGGCTCTGGACACAGCTGTCAACTAAGAGATATGGTATATTCTTGTAAGGATGGAGTCTTTGGACACAGCTGTCAACTAAGAGTTGATGGTATATTCTTGTAAGGATGGAGTCTTTGGACACAGCTGTCAACTAAAAGCTGATGGTATATTCTTGTAGGGATGGAGGCTCTGTACACAGCTGTCAACTAAGCGCTGATGGTATATTCTTGTAGGGATGGAGGCTAGGGACACAGCTGTCAACTAAGAGCTGACGGTATATTCTTGTAGGGATGGAGGCTCTGGACACCGCTGTCAACTATTGGGAGGAAGCGCTGGCGGCCTACACGTCGGGCCACCTTCTCCCGGGAGACGGTCCTCTGGCGGTAACGAGTGCGGAGGAGGCGGAGTTCGTGCAGGACCTGCAGAGACTGCTGGATGCAGCCATCAAGCTACAGTCGGAGAGCGAAGCGATGTTCCTCGACCAGGCAAGTACCTTTATACCTCATTTACAAGACACGAATCCTCATGATCTGGATTTTCTCTGAGCTGGATAATAACCAATCCGGATCGACTTCATTCGCCGTTATGCACGCGTTTAGACATCCAATCATGGAACAACAGGATCATCGAGTAAACCAATACACTGTCGCTATATTTTCCTACTTTTGAATTCCAAGTGCGTTGCAGTAGGAATTATTTTAGTTAATTTGTACAGAATGTAACCTAGTGATATAAATTCATTGTTAAATAAATATCTACAGGGTCATTATCTATGTGCGCCCCGATAAACACGGCAAGCTAAGCCGGCTTTGACTGGCGCTGATCGCGGGCGTGCGTACACGGTTCATCCGGTGGTAGGCGCGCACTTTTTACACTTTTACCAAACATGTTCAATAATGTGTACTTACTGTGCTTATAGTCGATGCTGAAAATGTCCTCCCTTTCTTGTAACACGCACCTGACATCTTCTGATGAAAGAATGGACAACGATCTCATTTAATTTTTGTTGTCTGTTAACCTTTTATTATTATTTTTGGAGCTAGTTTTCTTGAATCGTTTAGCGAGCCTCCTAATTGTACGGGCATTAGGCATGGGTCTTCCTGGAAACATGATTCGAAATTTTCGTCTTGTTTCAGACAACTCACTAAACGATAAGAGTCAGTGGAGTGGGGTATTGCGAGGACCGCACCTGACCAGCCAAATGACGCCGTGGTCCACTCAGCCGGCTGGCCAGGTGCGGAGAGAGTGGACCCCGCAATACCCCGCTCCGCTGACTCATATCGTTAGTTCACACGTGTTTTGTCATTCATATGGACGTGTATCTGCAAAGCTTAGACGTTAGTGTGGCACGTTTAGTGAATGTTGTGATTACTGTGAACTGAACTTAAACTGTACATAAGAGATGAAATCGAAGCCGTCACTGCTGTGGAACTTCAGAATGTTGTCGATTCTTTCATCAGAAGATGTCAGGCGTGTGTGTTAAAGGAAGGGAGGACATTTCCAGCATCGGCTATGAGCAGTGTTAGTACACATTATTGAACATGTTTGGTGAAAGTGTAAGCGTGCGCGCCATCACCGGATGAACCGTGTACGCACGCCCGCGATCAGCGCCAGTCAAAGCCGGCTTAGCTTGCCGTATTTATCGAGGCGCACATAGAGAATGACCCTGTACAATAGATATGTAAGTAAGATATACTCCTGGCGAAGACAAATACTTAAAATATATTTATGCTTAGGCCTATATCTTACTTAAATAGAATTTTGTCAGTCATATTTCGTCCTGTCCGAATCCCTTCCATGCTTATGGCAGTAACCACTGTATATTTCCCCGACGTTAGGGATTCCTCAGAGTTTACATTTGTTCTCCTCACCTCACATCACTTCATGTCTTTCGGTTTTCATACAACATATCTGATATCAACCAACATAAACACAATAATCTTGTCCAGCATTGCATACCGGTACTTTACGGCTAAACAAGACAATTCAAAATGGCGAGCATTTACACTGCAGGAGGATAGAACACCTGACGATCGCAATGGCTAAAAACGAGATTTTCTCATTGTGTAAAAGGGATCGGACTAATCTTGTTATTAAGCAATATCTCGTATAGCAATATGAACTATTGACTAATGGTCTACTCTTCCCTTGCAGAGGTCCGTGCTCTTCCGCACCGACAGCTCGACACGTCTTCACGGGGATACTGCTACCGCTGTCACGTCTACCAACGAATCCTTCGTGTCTGCGCAGGACGAGGTAAGTGTAAATGTACTCTTCTTTTGTGTCTCGTTTCATGAGAGATTCATTTATTTTCTAAAACTCATCAACTTCTCGTATGTAGGCCTGCGGGCTGCCAACAATGGACAAAGTATACACGAAACTACAACGTTGGAATTTAAGGTTGGGCCATGTCGCGCCCCCAACAGAACTGCCAAAGCTGTGCCACCCCAACTCCCTTCCACTACATTCTAAATTATTATAAAGTGTTTATTCCCTCTAGGATTCCCCCCGGAAAACTGCCTTCCTGGATTTTCTTTCTTCTCAGATTTAGCAATTTCCCTAAGTAGGTTTAATACAAGCTATGCATTCTTTAAAAAAAGTACTTACGTGAACCATATTGATATTTCTTAATATTTTATAGTAAGGCGACCTGCACAGACGAACATGACTGTTACCCCACACCAGTGGCGGCTCGTAGATCAAATATCAGGTGAAGAGCCAAACTCCTAATTTCATCAGTGCATGATGTTTGCGTTTGTGAATATTGACATCCTTTTCCTATTTTAATGCTAAAATATCTACTAAAAGCCTAGCACTTAAAACCAAACCAAACATAAGTTATCGCACTAAAAAGTCAAACTCGCTTATTTGTATAGCTTAAATGAATCCTCCGTTCTCTAAGGTAGGCAATCTTATCTATGATGTCCTCATAGAAGGTCTTCAATCAATTTCAACTACAATTCACGATTTATGGAGATAGCCAATGATGTAATTCTGGAGTCAGATATTGTGTTACATGCAAAAATATTGAATCTTTTCAAACAAGAGAAACTGCGTTGTACTGATGCACTTGTAGAAGGTATTGCCAGTACCCAATTAAGGTCGCCACGTACTCTTACACGATGAAAAAGTCTATTTTTGTGGCATCACTTTACTAAGTATTTTCTGGATTTATGCTAAAGGTACAGCTATGATTCTTGTCACATATAAGAAGCGGTATATTCTGAGCTGTTTATGACCATGTAGTGCTACTTTGCTTTTATAGGATGTGTGAAATGAATACAAATTTGGACAGATACATTTTCAAAAAAATGTTGTATAATTTGCTTCAGGTACACATTTCTCAGTTGTTTTTCAATCAAATATTCTCAAATTCTGTTCACACACTTGGAATGGATTATGGCAGATGAGTACCGGTAACCACTTTGTTTCATTATTATTGGGACAGAATGCAAGAAAAAAGAATCCGAACTCTTTCTTTTTAAATTTATTCAAAAATATGTATTAATTTTTCTCTTCCCAATCCATGCCTACTATGTTTTGGAAGTGCAAATAGGTTAATATTCAAGTACTCCATTAGGCAAGTTAATGTAAAAAAATTAGCCCTCTATCTTAAATGGTTTCCTAGTTATTGGTACCTAAACATGGAAAATGAGTATTAACGGAAAACAGCTGGCAAAGTTAAAAATGAATTATTCAGAGCATGGGACGCTAATTTAAAAAAAAAACGAATTTAAGGTAGTTGTAGACATAAAAAAAAACACAAACTATATATATTTGGATTCAGAAAAGAATGAAGAATTTTATGGCGCCAAAATCAAAAAATCGATATTTTCATCATGCAAGAGTACGTGGTGTCCTTAAGCAAAAGTTTGTAAGTCTCTTCTATTCACGGAGTTCTTGATGTATTTCTCCCGACTATTTTTACGATGTAGGATTCATGAGCATAAAAGAGTGACAGTTCATTTATTAAATGTGGGGTAGGCCTATTGTTGATTATATTTGTTATACAGCTCAAATTTGTCGGAATCTATAAGACTTATTTAAGAATTGTAATTTATCACAGCCATGCGTTAGCATAGAAAAAAGCGGAACATTATTAAGAAAAAAATGAAAATTCACAGCCTGCTTCTAGTCTCCGATCGGGTCATAAATGGAATGAATGAAGCCCCCCCCATCTAGCAGCGAGGATATGAACTGTGCCGGCTGCCGAGGCCTGACGCACTCCTCTGGGGCAATGATGAAATGAATGACAGATGAAATGAAATGATATTGGAGAGTGTTGCTGGAATTAAATTTTTGACAGGGAAAACCGGAGTACCCGGAGAAAAACCTGTCTGCCTCCGTTTTGTCCAGCACAGATCTCACATGGAGTGACCGGGATTTGAACCACGGACCCAGCGGTGAGAGGCCGGCGTGCTGCCGCCTAAGCCACGGAGGCTCTAACATTATTAAGTCGGTCCTTAATATGATCTCTGATGTACTCTGATGTTGCATCAGTTATTTCCAGAGAACACACTTTGAATTTTATTTTAATAATTTTGAGGTTCTAAGGACTTTTTAGATATGAGTATCTTCAATAATTCCTTAAAGCGCACACGGTTTAAAGAGGTCTTGTCATGTCCTCTAGAAGACGATGATGATGATGATAATTGTTGCTTTAAGAGGCCTAACATCTAGGTTATCGGCCCTCCTCTCTAGAAGAGAGTTCCTGTAACAACTCTAATCACAAGTCCCAGGATCTGCCTATTTAAAGTCACATTCACATTACATTTAAGTGCACTTAGTCTTGCATTTTCCCGTTAAGTGCCAGATATCGTGCTTGTGTGCGTGTTCTAAGTGGTAACTGGTTCTTTAAATGTTGCTCACTGTCTTTGTGTTTGTCCAACCCGCGCGTAATGTTTTGGAAATTTGTTACTGTTACTGTATAGTAAGCAAGGCCAACAGAACAGTTCTATAACTACTGCACAACTATGTGAACTGTTCGAACCAAGATCCCTTGCGATGAAGGCTATAGGACTTTCCGGTTTTATTTCTTTAATGCACAGTTCTATTAATTTCTTTGGCCGCCCACAAATTAATAAATTAATTAATAAATCCCTTTTTGTCTTCATCTTTCCACCTACTGAAGGGAATTTCTAATAAAATTAGTAACGTGTCTTTCACTGCAAACATTATACACTAAAAGCCATCAATCTTCTTCAACAACAGGGTAGATAACGTTATAAATGCATACTATTCATTGGGAAAGTAAATAAAAGCCTCAATATAAAAGAAAAAGAAGCCTGTTGCAATGTAAACTTTCATCAACTGAACTAGACGATATTGCCTTGCCGACACAGGAACATCTTCACTCGTCTGTCTAACGGCAGGTAATGACGTCACAACTGACGTCAGGTTACCATGGCAACGAGACGATGTAGCTGACATAAACAAGACACTTCGTCTCCTGCTTCCTTCCAAGTTACGGCAGTACAATCTAGCGACAGGGAGTACAACTGCTACAAGGACGTCATGCAGCCTTGCTTGCGCACCATCTAGCGACGGAGTGTAGAAATAACAGTACACTAAGTGAAAAAGTAGCCCAAGACAATGACAACAGTTTTATTTAAATAAGAAAAAATAATGTTTATTTTATTTAAGAGATGGCATGTGAAGAGGCTCTTCACTCTCTTCACCTGAATAGCCGCTACTGCCCCACACATAGCCTACAGCAGGAGCCCTTTATGACGAATAACACCTTTGGCGTGAACTGCACGTCACAGACAGATGGAGTGAGGAAAGGGAAGGTTTTCTGTCTTTGTCAGACACTTTACCCCTCATTGCATGACCACAACAAGAGAAGGGATCTGCGAGAAAGCGCCACCGTAGCTAAACAGTCACGAACTAGTTCTTGTGGAGTCGATGCCTCGCCGTATTGCTGCCGTGGCTTAGAGGGCTCGCGGAGGAGCAACATCATATCCCATGCCTTCCCATGACCTTCGGCCACTGAGTGTATATTCCAGTGCTGGAGGTGTGTTGACGCGAATTATCTTGAGGAGCAATGAAAGCTTTGATTTAAGACTAGTACCATTCTGCTTTCTTAAATAAAATTATAAGTTTTATGTTTCATGTCTGAAATGATTACAACTTATGGATATTGAGTATTAATTTGATGTTCTTTGACTATACTTTACCACAAGGTAGGTCGTGAACCTAAAGCTATTTAGTACATCACGGTGGGTGAGTGGATAGGGTGTCGGTCTACTAACCCCAAGATTGCAGCTTCGGTCCTGGCCTTGGTAAGTGATTTTTTAAAGGCGGAAAAAATACGATACGCATGTCATACGATGTTGGCATGTCAAAGAACCCATTTGAATTCAGTAGGCTGTGTTCTTAATGGCAAAATTAATCTCGGTAGTTTCCGCTAACACAAAGTTCCTCATTTCTCTACTATAGTGTTCAAGGAGCTTAGGTATCTAACCTCCTTGACTTTCATAGTGATTCAAGGAACAGCGAAATTCAACACGCAAGCTGCCCTCTGGGTGGTGTCAAATGACAAAGCTTGCACCCGGCACCCGAGGCCATACGATATTATTATTATTATTATCGGAAATCATTTTGATATGTGGGAGAGTTTTTAATGGGAAAGACCAGTAGGCTGTTTAGTTGTTGACGCAACTAATTGTTTGTATTTAAATGCTACAAGGCCTTCCGCCGATATTAATGGGGCTTCGGATATCTTGGTCATCAGCCCCGTGTAGTTGAATGATAACCTGTATTGATGTGACGACTGTGTGTAACTGTAATAGGGTCAGGAATTATTTAGCGTATGATGCTATTACAGACAATCAAATGAATGGCATATGTGTAGTACAAATGATACTATAAGGGTACCACATACAAAAAACATTTGTTGCAGTGCGCATGCGCACCAGAGTAGGGGAGAGCGTTACCATCTCTCTTGTCTGTCCACTGCTAGTCTTTCTTCCGCGCATGTGCGTCAGGAAGGGGAAGTATCTCTCCCTCTCTTTCTCGCTGCTACTGGTTTCCTTGTAGTTGGACCAAGTGCAACGTGGATTTTTAGTGCACAGTGTATGGAGGGCGAAGCTGTTCAGCAGCAACTTACGGCAAGTCCCGCCTCCAACATTTTTAGCCTATTTTTCACATTTTGCAAAAATGAGGAAAAAGTAGACTTATGAGATCAATCCGGGCAAATGTGTGTCTGTCTGTCCGTATGTCTGTCTGTGTGAGTGACCCCCCCCCCCCTATCAACTCCTAAATGGCGGCAGCAATCAAAACCAAATTTGGTATGAGTAAAGATCTATACCTGAATATCTCAAGCCCATATTTGAAAATGATGTCAGTGCTACGAACTGCTGAAAAACCGCAAATGAAATTTGAGCTTCATGTTGGATATCATGGAGCTATTCCAAAATTGGCACACATATAGATAATAATACTTCAGTTTGATTTCCAGGAGGCCATACATGATAGTGTTGCCAAAATGATTCAAAGCCTGCTGACATGTCCAATTCTTAAATGCATATAACTTATACATAATCAATTGGATTTCAACCAAATTTCGTATGTACTATGTGTACATAAATAGATATGACTGAGCGAATTCTTAAGAGCCACCAGGGCTGCCAACTGTTAATAAATGCTCTCTCTCCTTTTTTAAATCCCAATACCAATATATTAGAAACTATGCAAGGCGACTGCTTTAAACTATGCACACGTACAGTACCTGACATTCTAGATTCATTTGGAGTAACTAATATACGTTAGTGCTGCCAACATGATTCTAAGCCTGCCGATAGGTCCAATTTTAAAATACATCTAACTTTTATACTAACAAATAGATTTCATCCAAAATTGGCACAACAATAGATCATAATATTTCAGGTTATTTCTGACCAACACATGAATGGCATTGTTGCCAACATGATTTTACGTGCGCTGATAGATCCAATGTCTAACTGCATGTAACGTCCATGCTATCCATTGGACTTCGACAAAATTTTGTATTCTGAACCTTAAGAGAAGGAACTAAGAATATATTCAGTAACCAGGGCTGCCAACTGTAGTGCTCTATTAGGCTAAATTATTACAGGTATATTTCGAACTAATTAGAAATTTTGATATTACTAACTTAATTTCGTCATTATTCTAGATGGGTCAATATAGATTAATCATTGGCATCAATCTTAAATTTTAAGAAAAGTAGGCTATTTAGTTCATGTTTTGTACGTACTGTAGTACCCCTATTCATTTCAATATCAAAGTTATCCAACCACACAACTGCTTCATTCACCTCTTCCAGAGATCCAGAGAAAGCACGAAGTGGACAGTCTTGCACTTTTATCATTTCAAATGATGTTGTCGACTTCATCGTTATGCTTTGGTCTACCGTTACGGCGTGTATGATGTCATCATGTTGTTCAGTGCATATGCACCGAGTCTGAGTTTACTGCTGGGGTCTGGCGTTATGCGAACGGAGACGGTGAGTGCGTGACGTCATGCAGCCCCCGCGCGGGAAGCCTAAGTTAAAGGGTAACGGAGTCTGTTGAGTATGAGTTTTCTCCTGGGGTCTGGCGTTATGCGATACGGAGACGGCGAGTGCGTGACGACATGCAGCCCCCGCGCGGGAAGCGTAAGTTAAAGGGTAATGGAGTCTGTTGAGTCTGAGTTTACTCCTGGGGTCTGGCGTTATGCGATACGGAGACGGCGAGTGCGTGACGTCATGCACCCCCGCGCGGGAAGCGTAAGTTAAAGGGTAATGGAGTCTGTTGAGTCTGAGTTTACTCCTGGGGGCCTGGCGTTATGCGAACGGAGACGGCGAGTGCGTGACGTCATGCAGCCCCCGCGCGGGAAGCGTAAGTTAAAGGGTAATGGAGTCTGTTGAGTCTGAGTTTACTCCTGGGGGCCTGGCGTTATGCGAACGGAGACGGTGAGTGCGTGACGTCATGCAGCCCCCGCGCGGGAAGCGTAAGTTAAAGGGGTAATGGAGTCTGTTGAGTCTGAGTTTACTCCTGGGGGCCTGGCGTTATGCGAACGGAGACGGTGAGAGCGTGACGTCATGCAGCCCCCGCGCGGGAAGCGTAAGTTAAAGGGTAATGGAGTCTGTTGAGTCTTGAGTTTACTCCTGGGGGCCTGGCGTTATGCGATACGGAGACGGCGAGTGCGTGACGTCATGCATCCCCCGCGCGGGAAGCGTAAATTAAAGGGTAATGGAGTCTGTTGAGTCTGAGTTTACTCCTGGGGCCTGGCGTTATGCGAACGGAGACGGCGAGTGCGTGACGTCATGCAGCCCCCGCGCGGGAAGCGTAAGTTAAAGGGTAATGGAGTCTGTTGAGTCTGAGTTTACTCCTGGGGTCTGGCGTTATGCGAACGGAGACGGAGAGTGCGTGACGTCATGGAGCTCCCGCGCGGGAAGCCCAAGTTGAAGGGTAATGGAGTCTGTTGAGTCTGAGTTTACTCCTGGGGTCTGGCGTTATGCGAACGGAGACGGAGAGTGCGTGACGTCATGGAGCTCCCGCGCGGGAAGCCCAAGTTGAAGGGTAATGGAGTCTGTTGAGTCTGAGTTTACTCCTGGGGTCTGGCGTTATGCGAACGGAGACGGAGAGTGCGCGACGTCATGCAGCCCCCGCGCGGGAAGCCTAAGTTAAAGGGTAATGGAGTCTGTTGAGTCTGAGTTTACTCCTGGGGGCCTGGCGTTATGCGAACGGAGACGGTGAGTGCGTGACGTCATGCAGCCCCCGCGCGGGAAACCCAAGGTAAAGGGTAATGGAGTCTGTTGAGTCTGAGTTTACTTCTGGGGTCTGGCGTTATGCGAACGGAGACGGCGAGTGCGTGACGACATGCAGCCCCCGCGCGGGAAGCGTAAGTTAAAGGGTAATGGAGTCTGTTGAGTCTGAGTTTACTCCTGGGGGCCTGGCGTTATGCGAACGGAGACGGTGAGTGCGTGACGTCATGCAGCCCCCGCGCGGGAAACCCAAGGTAAAGGGTAATGGAGTCTGTTGAGTCTGAGTTTACTTCTGGGGTCTGGCGTTATGCGGAGACGGCGAGTGCGTGACGACATGCAGCCCCCGCGCGGGAAGCGTAAGTTAAAGGGTAATGGAGTCTGTTGAGTCTGAGTTTACTCCTGGGGGCCTGGCGTTATGCGAACGGAGACAGCGAGTGCGTGACGTCATGCAGCCCCCGCGCGGGAAGCGTAAGTTAAAGGGTAATGGAGTCTGTTGAGTATGAGTTTACTCCTGGGGTCTGGCGTTATGCGAACGGAGACGGCAAGTGCGTGACGTCATGCAGCCCCCGCGCGGGAAGCGTAAGTTAAAGGGTAATGGAGTCTGTTGAGTCTGAGTTTACTCCTGGGGTCTGGCGTTGTGCGAACGGAGACGGCGAGTGCGTGACGTCATGCAGCCCCCGCGCGGGAAGCGTAAGTTAAAGGGAAATGGAGTCTGTTGAGTCTGAGTTTACTCCTGGGGTCTGGCGTTATGCGAATGGAGACGGCGAGTGCGTGACGTCATGTAGCCCCCGCGCGGGAAGCGTAAGTTAAAGGGTAATGGAGTCTGTTGAGTCTGAGTTTACTCCTGGGGGCCTGGCGTTATGCGATACGGAGACGGCGAGTGCGTGACGTCATGCAGCCCCCGCGCGGGAAGCGTAAGTTAAGGGGTAATGGAGTCTGTTGAGTCTGAGTTTACTCCTGGGGTCTGGCGTTATGCGAACGGAGACGGCGAGTGCGTGACGTCATACAGCAGAGTGCAAAGAGTCCTGGGGCTTCGAGCGAATCGAGAAGCCCTCCTGAGCCTTTCTAACATGTGTAGCATTTGTAGCATGCGTCATTTGAAATGATATAAAGTCTAGTCTCTCAGACTGACTGTATCTTTTTGAAGTACTTCTCTGCAGTCGCAGTGACGAGAATCTTGCCATCCCCATTTGTAAAGGGTATTGGCAGTTAGTCCTGTCCCACATCGCATTGCACCATGTGGCGCGAGGTAGGTTGAAACTCGCTGGTTTTAGAGTGGGGTTGTCAATTCGTAGGAAGCTTCAATGGTGGGAAGATGTGCATTCTGTTTTCCACGTAGCCATAGGATCGAATACACCGCATATCAGTAGGTTCTCCACGCAGGTTGACGAGACTTACATCGGGCTGTGGCACACTGCTGGACAGGCGCGGATTCAAGGGGGGGGGGGGGATGTGTCACGGTGTTCATGACGCCCCCAAACGGAGACCAAATTTATTTGCAAACTCAAAAAACCAAAACACAATGATCAGACAAATAAAACTTAACGAATTTTAACTGAAAAACAGTTTTTTTTCCATTTTATTCAATACTGAAAATATCTTTATTGCAATTATTATGTTCTGTTACAACTGTACATATTTACAACTTCATACCTGTTATATAAAAACGATTATTTATATAACAAAATCAACTCGTCTATTTTGTTTAGCAAACCTTGTGATTACCGAATCGATGTTTATAGTGATGTCACGATGAATGTGCAGGAATGCACGGATAGGAATTTGGGGCTTTATTCGCACAACAAATTTTTGCCGTCGTCCAAACTGCAAGCTTGGTTGGCAATTTAAGCTGTGACTTTCTCCCTTTGTGGGTACCAACTCGACTTGCCGAAACTGTAACGTACCTCGAAGCTCGATGTGAAAGTCGCAAAACACGCTGTTGCAATTTGTACGAATATTTTTGGTGCGCTAAACGCATCAAATTTCTATCCATGTAGCTTGCAAAAAAAAATGGTCTGGTTTCGTACGTTTGGTTATTTTTGGAATTGCGTTTTTAGTGATACTATTTTTCTTAACAATTTCGGTTCTCTGACCCCCCCCCCCCAAGCCAAACTCTAGATCCGCGCCTGCTGCTGGATGGCATATCATTATTCAGCATTCTAGACCATAACCGAGCAAGAGCTTTCTGTCTTCTTAGATGTTGCTTAATACCGGAAGCCATTGGATAGGAATAGGTAGAAGCGTGTCGGTTCTATTCGCATGGTTTGTCGAAGATGAACGTCCACCAAGTATGGGAACTGTTTAGCCATTTGCCAGAACAGTACTCAACTGGGTGAGTATACCAAGACCATTGCTGTCGTTCTTAACGTAGTCTATTTGCGTCAGCGCCAGGATTCGAACCTGCGATCTCCCGACTTGCTGCAGCTGCCCCACGGCCGTGGTGCACGATTTAACGCGCACAGCCACACCGTGGAGCATTGCTCCAATTAAGAGATTGATTGATGGAAACAAAGTTTGTCAATAATGCTATCTGTAATCATTTAAATTGTTATTGCGCTTATTTATCTCATCTTTTTAACACTTAGGCCTCTATGACGTATCGTATCTGCAATAATATGGTGTCTGGAATAATGATTGACCCAATTGTACTTCAATAGCAGGTAAAAAATAAAAAGGGCAGTTGGTAGATATCTACAGTATGCCAGGGGTAGATTGTGATCGGAATGGTCGAACTGCGCTAATTGGATTAAACCCAGATAGTCCAGTCAACTTTTGTTTAATGTGTAACATCTTTCCACTGAGTTACTGGATATTTTTGTGGGAGTGATTTTGAAAAATGGGACGGAAGTGGATCGGAACGTTCGAGGTGGCACCAGCTGGCACACTTCCGTTCGATCGAACGGAAGTGTACTAGCTGGCAGTGGTGGATCGAACGGAAGTGTAAGACGCACTGCCAACTCGATTGATCCAGCTGGCAGTGGTAAGAGAAACAATGAGCGCGCGGTGTCGGAAATTGATACCATGACGTACTCTCGGCCATGTGGAATGTATATGACATACTGAACGGTAAACGCTCATGCGAACTCTGGTTTCAAGTGATTGAAACAAAGCACATGGTACATGTTCGAAGTCTTCGTATCAGTATTTAAATGGTAAAATACCTTAATATCAAACATTGTAAGTAGTCGGCATTGCCGGTATTATGTTTCTGCACAATGGCTATTCAAATATTAACCCACATGACGGTAATGCAGTCATCAATATAATATAATCGTTGTGGCTATACGAGAATTGAGCAAGCCTTCATGAACTATTGCTGAATACATACTCTTTACTCACAAGAGGGCCTATTCATAAGGCATTTTAAACTCAATTTCATGCAGGATCATTATCGAAACAAGCTAAATATAAATGAAACTTAATTCCGTAATGAGTATTATTGGAACGTGGAAATAAGTCACCATCTTGTGCACAATATTTGCGTAGTCAAAATAGCCGTGGGGTTAGCGCCCATGACTGTGAATCTAGAGATCTCGGGTTCGAATCCCGGACGGGGTAGATATTTTTGCTACCCGATTATCATTTTAAACTATATTTATCATATCAATATGACTCATTTTAACAGAATCCATGTGAAATTACGTGTTGGTCTGTGAATCAAGAGGACCTGTTTATACGGAATTTAAGGTTATGAGCGGTGTCGCGTCTATTAATCTAGTTGATCCATATCGTATTCTTTATATAGGCTAGTGCTGGTGGAAGCTACAAATCATCTAATAAAATGAGTTCCGTATTATAAACTACAATATCTGTAAAACACTCCCTTTTACAATAGATCAATATTTGTGCCAATAATAGTATAAAATACCAGTGTGTCAACAATTTCACGTGAGGTTTCTTCTATGTCAGATGTTACACATCATATGCGACTACTGTAAGGCTCGTAACTTTTTTTTTATTAATCGTATACAACCAACCACATTATAACAATGGAGAGACACAGAGATATTGGAACATAAAACAGTGGCATTTATGCATATTGCCCATTTGTTTTGTAGTGGAGCAAGTACCTGCAAAAGGAAGCAAACATAAACAATTCAGATAAGAACACAGAGGAAATAGAGAGAAACACACAAAAACCTATTTGTGGAGGTCAGTGTCCTTCAAATACTGGATTACTACGAGGTGGGTCTCTCGTTGCTGACTAGCTGGTAGGGTAGAGATGCGCGTTGCAAGGCGATGGTGCAGTTCCTGAATCCTCTTGAGAAACGTACAGATCTGTTCTAATGATTAGTCTCAAAACACAATTCCACCATTTTTAAATGTATTTCAACATAACTGTTTTCTTGTCAGATTGTTTGTATAATACTTCCCACTCGATTTACGGATTCATGCAAAATGTTGGCAACTCTGCTTTGACCTTCGGCTGTTTTGTTTTGAAGAGAGAGTCACTCTAGCTCTGTGACTGAAAGTAACATCTTAAGACAGCAATGAAAATTTGAGGTTATGGTCATCGTAGGCGCAATATATTGTTAATAGGGAGTTGCTAGGGAAGTGTAGCTGGTTGGTTTGTTATTGTTGTTTTAAGGGGCGGAGAAGCGAGGTCATCTGCCCCTATGTATAGCTATTTCTCACCGTTAATTTCGAAATGTTATTATACAATAGTGTATAATTAAATCGTTGATTCCTTCCAACATTTAGCGCCGTGCACAGTAAAGTAGGATTGTTTTTGAACAAAGGGGAAAAAAACAGTTCTTCACGTAAAGATGCAGTTTCTAATTCTTTGCTGGATGAAGGAATATTTATTAAAACAAGTGCTTGAGTCCAATCATTTGAACAGATCTGTAGATTGTTGCGTTCGGAATCGCGCACACGCAAAGAACAGATGGTTGATGTCACCAAATGAAATATTGTCACACGAACAATACGGAGTGTTAACTACATGTAAGCGAAAGAGATGACTGGGAAAACTACCATGATTAAAGCGCTTTTTAACGAGGGAAGTAATGTATCTTCAGCTAGCATTCCAAGGTTGCTGTGGAGGATCAGGCTGAGTCCAGTCAATTTATGCTAATGGGTTTGGGAAGACAGAGGGGTAGGTAACCTCTCCTGAAATAACGGTTAAACCAGCTACGTACACCTGGACCCTCTGGACTTTCCGTACATACTGTATAATCAGTGCAGCTAATAATAATATATATGTTACTTCTGGATATTAGAAGAGAAGTTGCAGCCAGGACTGAGAAAGCCAAAGCAATTACCTCATGCGCACACCCATTGTACGGATATGAATGAACCTGCCCATCGACGACTGAGGTCTAGGAGGAGTTTCCTGAGTACAACAGAAGATCTACATGAATCTGCTAATTCCACAAGGTTATGATAATGGAGATCTAGAAATAATCAACTTGATGGCTGGATGCTACCAATTGAACATCTCCCTCCAGGACATGTGGAACACTGGTCAACGTGGAAGTCATTGAACAGGCTTCGCACTGGTGTTGGTAGATCAAGAACCAATATGTTAAAGGGGGTTTTCCTGGCACATCCAGGTTATGTGATTGTGGTGAAGTCCAAACCACAGTCCATTTCTTGAACTGCATTAAGTGTCCTTTAAGTTTCACAATGGAGGACTTGATGGCTGCGACACCTAATGCCCGTGACTTTGCAAAATTTTGGACAGAAACGATTTGATATGTGCATTGTTAAGTACCATATTTTAAACGTAAAATGTATACTTCTGATACGAATAAATAAATAAGTGCAGCTAACACGTGCAGTCAAAGGGGTGGAGAGTTGCGAGGTATAGGAGACTAGTGTGAGTTGTCACAACGGGACCAAAAGTGGAGGTGTTGAAACAAAGAATGTTCTGTCCATCTTTTGTAGCAGAATACATACAAGCATTTTGGTTCCCATGATATCGTTCTAAAGCTCACAGAGCTGGCTGTAACTTGCATACCATGACATTTTTATGAAGCTACAACATTAAAATTACAATGTGCAGATCTGTATAGTAACTCTGAAACACAAAGAGAATGGGGCTTCTATGCCCAAGGTCGAGGGTTCAAACCTGGCCGAAGTCGTGGGATTGTATAAGAGCGTTAAAAATCCCTCAGTATGCTTTCCTTTGGAGGGGAAGTAAAGCCGGCGGTCCCATGTCATAGATTTATGGCATGAAAAAGAACCTTCCACTAACTTCACTTGTGGAAGCTAAAATTTGTAGTTAAGTGTGATAACGCTTTATTAGTTCCAACGTTCGCTGCCAGGTAGTGACTGCGATGGCATTTAGTAGCCACGTCTGCAGCTAGGATGTCATGGATAGTAGCATTTGGTAGCAAAATAGGAACTACTTGAAAAAATTAATCGTCTGCAGTCCTTTTTCCTGAATCACAGATAACACACACTGATACAGTCATCACAATTAACACAGGTTATCAGACAGATTCTGCACACGCCCAACGTATACAGGGCTACATGACCGCGTTGTCGCAGCCACTAAACTAAGGAACCAACCAACCAAAAATAACCTTCCATTAACTATACTTGTGTGAAACCAAAATTTGTAGGTTAGATTCGTCACCGTGCGCTGATTGCAATGGCATCTAGTAGTAGCGACGTTCACAGCTAGGTGTCGTGGACGGTAGCATTTGGTAGCGAACGTAGGAATTACTTGAAATTATCGTCTGCAGTCCTTACTTGAATTAAAAACAGATAACACACACTAATACAGTCATCACAATTAACAGTGGTTATCAGACAGATTCTATACACATCCAAAGTACACGGGGCTACATGACCGCGTTGTCGCAGTCCCTAAACTAAGGAACCAACCAACCAACAAAGAAAATGACGAAACTTGAGTTTTAAGTGCAATGCTAAAGAAATCCAAGAATTTGGAATAATGCCAAAACTTGCTAATGAGTAGTATCGAATACGTTTTCGAGATAACAAGAATAGTGAAGAACACCGTGAATATCAGCGCAGGTCGACACGTTCCAACAATATTTACCTTCATGTCCAGTTTGGAGTGTGAGGCAGTGAAACACGCACAGCCCATTGTGATACTTAGGGCTCGGATTTTTACGTAAGTTAAAATTTTTTTTTTTATGTATGTACATATTTTAAGAATTTTTTCTATAAATAAGTAAATTCCAATTTTTCACTTATTAGCACATAAAAAAATATTTTTTTAAATACAGTTCAGTTTCAGTTTTTTGCTTTTTTTTGTTCTGTGTTACTTCAACAAGGAAGAACCTGTGAGCTATCTACTCTTCATGCAGAACGTATGTCAGCTTGCAACTGTGTTATTCTTAACTTGTCGCCCCGTGCCACACACTGTGGAAGCCGGGGATTTCCTTGTCTATAGCCATATTGCACCTCGTGCTAGACCTACCTGGAACCAGTGTCACTCACAAGCAGTTCATTTCTGGCACTGTGAAGTGTAAGGCAGTTCTACAATGCCTAAATTAAAAGCAACTACAAGTTATCGTCTGCAGCAGTATGTTGCAGAATTTAAAGATAATTTTACTTCACATGGGGGCGTTCTGTTCTGCCCACCATGTGGGAAAGCAATCAAGGCTGAACAGCGATCTCAAGTTACACAACACCTCGAGGGCAAGAAACCTATTGCCGCATTTTCGGGCCTTCAGAAGAAGTGTTTCGCGATAATTGTTGGTCATTTGTGACGGACAACCTGAAAATGTAGCTCGTTGAGTATTGTAATGCTTCAGCAGTCAGTGAGGCATAGCATAAATTGCATTCGTGAATACTGCCATTGTTTATATTCACATTAATAAACTAAATTATGAAAATCCACAGCCTGCTTCCAGTCGACCGACCGGGTCAGGGAATGGAATGAATGAAGCCCCCATCTAGCGGCGAGGGTATGAACTGTGCCGGCTGCCGAGGCCTGTCGCACTCCCCTGGGGCAATGATTAAATGAATGACAAATGAAATGATAGTGGAGAGTGTTGCTGGAATGAAATTGTGACAGGGAAAACCGGAGTACCCGGAGAAAAACCTGTCTGCCTCCACTTTGACCAGCACAAATCTCACATGGATTGACCGGGATTTGAACCACGGACTCAGCGGTGAGAGGCCGGCGTGCTGCCGCCTAAGCCACGGAGGCTTAATAAACTAAATTATAATTAAATACTTTTACTTTTTGTCACATATTTCAGATATTTTTAATACATAGAAAATAAATATTTCCCCGATTTTTAGCACCTAAAAATTCGAGCCCTAGTTATAACTCGTGTGCACAATTAGCAAAAATGGTTCCAGTTACAGAAACAGCGAAATAGTTTTGTTGTTGTTTCATTTGAGCAGCTTGGACATCATGGTCATTCAGTCCCGTATGTTTGGAATTTTGTCTGGTAACCTGTGTTATTGTTTTGCTGTACTATTGTGTGTACCATTTGTCATTCAGATGAGTATTACGCTATTTGGTGACGTCTTTGTTGTGAAGGATGGAATGTTATCTTGTTTACCTTGGCTGGCCTGTGGGGATCAGCATGCATCCCTCAGTGCGTCACAACCGAACCAAACCAGTGCCACTGCCCAGAACATCAGTTGGGGCCGAGTCTGGCCTGACCTCGTCGCAGAGAGTATGGTTGTCAGGGTAAGTTTCAGCCTGTAATGCTCGTTGTATTTACTGCCTTTTATTGCAACCTTTTTTGGAAACGAGCAATGAATGTAGGGAGCATATACTGGAAGATTAATCATATCTCCGTTTATAATCGTACATTTTAATGAACGTTTTTGTAGGTTTTCAAGACGCGATGAGTGAAGGTGCATTTCACCGTGTGCTATCATGATTTGACAGTTTATACTTAGGCCTACGGTTGTAGGTATCCTGTTTTATAATCCCATCACCTTTTGTGATTCAGGTGTAGTTTTTCCATACCGGTTTCATTTTCATATATCTAGCCTACTTAGTATAAAACGAAGTCCCCAATTCTCGGATGTTCCGAGTAATCTCGAGAACCACTGGATGGATTTTGATGCTATTTTGATCATTCTGTGAAGGATTTCTTGAGGAAGGTTTCCGTATAAATTATTTATTTATGACCAAAGGAAGCCGAGCAGTAACGATTTCAGTGAAAAGGTCGCAAAAACCTGGCGTCCGTGCGCTTTTTAAGCTCACGTTGGGCAAACTGTTGAAAATATCTGTATACTATGAGTGTAAGAATTGTTCAGTATGAAAAGTTCTAAAAAAAAGTCCGCGACAGCATATCTCTATCTTCAATACATCGTCCACTATAAGTGTTTTTACGGTTTCATTTCTTCCAACAATCTCCATTCAATGACTAGCCTTGAGACAGTTTACGTGCTGGCTGGCGAGCGAGCCTATCACCCCAGACACTGTCGAATCGTGTCGAGGTAAGACTTCAGAGAAGACTGGATGTGTTTGGAGTTTCTTTGGAAGTGCAACTCTGCTTTTCTTTACTTCGCCTGTGAACTTGTCGTTCCGCAGAATACACAGTCAAGTTAAGATTGGACGGAAGGGGGGATTTGTGTTTCATGCACCTCGCCATTCTTAAATTACATCTGACATGAATTCGCTTCACATGCTATCCCCATGATAATATAATTAATAGTCCAGTCAGTGATTTTAACCCATCATGCCGAGACGTAAAATGGATATAGGTCGTAGTTAATTGAAATTAAAAAAGCTTATCACGTAACAATGGAACTGAGCAACAATTAATTTGATTGTCACGAGAGAGAGAAAGAATTCGCAAAGACAAAGGGAGTCATCCCCAAAGTTCCTATGACACAGTGAGGAAATGTTCATGGTTTGTGGTCTGATAAAGAGAATTCTGCTATGAATTATGATTCCTCCATAAATTATATAAATGCTGCTTCAGTTTCCGGGCGAAGCCGGGACAGGTTGCTAGTTTATTATAAAGTAGAGAGAACCAGCATTTGTCTGGAATTTTAAGCTGAACGCGTTATTGTTGATTCGTTTAATGTACTTGTGTGTGTGTGGAATATGTCTGATAACCTATGTTATTGCGATGGCTACTAGTGTGTGTGTATTTGTGATTGCGGCTAGGATTTTGGCAGGTGGCGGCCCTTAAGATACCGTCGCGGCATTCACCTGGATAAGTGGGGAAACCACGGAAAACCACTACTATGATGGCTGAGATAGGAATCAAACCCACCGCTTCACATTTCTTCTACCTTACTTACTCAGTTGACCACACGAACCGAAGTCGGGTCATTGTCTCACTCTTTAGCCTCTTCCATTGCTTTCTGTCTCCGGCCATATTCTCGTTGGCTCCCAGGTCTTTCGTGACTCCATCCTGCCATCCCAACTCTGGTCAACCGATGGGTCTTTTCCCTTGTGGTTTTCCCAGTGCCGGATTAAGGTAAAATGAGGCCCAAGTCCCTGAGATTTTTGGGGCCCCTTTATTTTTTTCAAATATTTATTTTTTATTTTTTAGCACCTGTATATTTAATAAAGTATATATAAAAGGTTTTTAGCCTACTTTTCACATTTTGCAAAAATGAGGAAAAAGTAGACATGAGATCGGGCAAATGTATGTCTGTCTGTCTGTCCTGTCTGTCCTGTCTGTCTGTCTGTCTGTCTGGCTGGCTGGCTGGCTGTCTGTCTGTGTGTGTGTCCCCCCCCTATCAACTCCTAAACGGCTGCAGCAATCGAAACAAAATTTGGTAGGAGTAAAGATCTATACCTGAATATCTCACGGCCATATTTGAAAATGACGTCAGTGCTACCAACTGCTAAAAATCGCAATTGAAATTTGAGCTCCATGTTGGATATCTTGGAAAGTATGAATGGGAGCTATTTCAAAATTGGCACACGTACAAATCATAATATTTCAGTTTAATTTCCAGAAGGCCAAACATGGCAGTGTTGCCAAAATGATTATAAGCCTCCTGATAGGTCCAATTTTTAAATGCATATAACTTCTATACTATCAATTGGAATTCAACCAAATTTCGTATGCTGTATGTGTACATAACCAGATATGACTGAGCGTATTCTTAAGACCTACCAGGGCTGCCAACTGTTAATAAATGCTCCTAATTTATTTTATCCAAATACCAATATATCAGAAAGTATGCAAGCCGACAGCTTTAAACTATGCACACGTATAGTACCTGACATTCTATATTAATTTGGAGTAACTTATATACGTCAGTGCTACCAACATGATTCTAAGCCTGCTGACAGGTCCAACTTTAAATACATGTAACTTCCATACTATCATTTGGATTTCAACCAAATTTCGTATGTGCTATGTGTACCATAACAGATATGACTATGCATATTCTAAGGAGCAACCAGGACTGCCAACTGTTAATATGTGCTGTCCCTATTTTTGTTACCCTAATATCAATATATCAGAAAGTATGCAAGCCAATAGCTCTAAACTTTGCACACGTATAGTACCTGGCATTCTAGACGAATTTGGAGTAACTAATATACGTCAGTGCTGCCAACATGATTCTAAGCCTGCTGATAGGTCCAATTTTAAAATGCATGTAACTTCTATACTAACTAATGGATTTCATTCAAAATTGGCACAGCAATAGATCATATTATTTCAGATCATTTCTGACCAATACATGCATGACATTGTTGCCAACATGATTTTACGCGCGCTGTTAGATCCAATGTTTAACTGCATGTAACGTCCATGCTATTCATTGGACTTCAACCAAATTTTGTATTTTGTACCTTGAGAGATGGAACTTAGAATATATTCAGTCATCAGGGCTGCCAACTGTAGTGCTCTATTAGGATACATTATGCCAGGTATACAGTATTTCGAACTAATTGGAAATTTCGATATTAGCAACTTAATTTCGTCATTATTCTAGATAGGTTCATATTCTGTAGAATAATCATTGGCATGAAAAGTAGGCTGTATAGTTCTTCACGGAACTTCTTGTTTTTCTCAAGATGAACAATACACTTATTATTAAATCATATATACATACATTTCAATTGAAACGATCATCATTATTTGAAAACATTTCAGATGATTTGATGAACAATTTAACAAATCATACAATTTTTTTTACTTCTGTAAAATGTAAACATTCTTTTTCTGTTTTTTTTTTCGGTCAATGAAATCTTCTAGAATGTCATCAACATCAATTTCCCGCAGAACATCTGACTCGATATACATTAATTTGGCATGTCTAATCGTTCTTGTGACATGATACTTCTTTGTGCACTTTTGATCTGTTTCAATTTTGAAAACGAGCGCTCCGCAGAACAATTCGTTATCATGAGGGTCAGGAAAATGGGAAAGGCAATTTCAACGTTCGGAAAAACAGACTCAAGCTTGTCTCGAATAAGAATTTCGTAAAGTTCAGAATGAGTGAACTCAGTTTGTAAAGGACATTGTAATTTAATAAAATGCTGGAACTGTCTCAGTCCTGGATATATTTTTTTCTAAATCTTCGGAATAAAATTTTGGGGGCCCCAGATAATTGGGGGCCTTAGGCAGGGCCTAGTCAGGCCTAATGGGTAATCCAGCACTGGGTTTTCCTTCTAGCACTCTTTTTACCATCCCTTCTCAGTACATGTCCCAAACATGCTATTATTCTGCTCCTTATTACTGCTGTCACATCCGGTTCGTTACACAGTGCGTGAATTTCGTGTTTTTTTTTTATTCTGAAATTTCCCTGCTCTACCAACCCGAAGATTTTTCTTAACACTTAGTTTTCAAAGGTCAATATTTTCCTCTCCATGTTCTTGCTCAGGGTCCATGTCTCTGCCCCATATATTAATACTGATCACCTTATAAACACGGAGTTTTGATGTCCTCAACAGTTTATCCATCGCCACAAAGACTTCCATCGCATCTCATCCCCGACCCCGTTGGATAACGGGAATAATAAGGGATAGACATACATACAGTTTATCCATCGCAAACATGCACCTCTCTGCAGATTGTATACGGTTCATTATCTCTTCCTCCTTGTTGTTATTCCAATGTACGATGCTTCCTAGATATTTCAAGATCCAGTCTTCTTAAAACAGCAAGCTTCCTATCTCTAGTGCCCCCATCGCTTCCTCTTTATTCTCCCTTGTAACTAGCATACACTCCCGTTTTCTCTTCTACCTTACCGGAACTAAATTCCTAGCAGAGCTGGAAATCGAACCCGTACTCCTGCTGAATACAGTCGAATGACTGCTCATGCGAGGGACCCAAGGATTATGAAACTATTAGATTCGTCACCGAATCTTGTAGGCTACCTATAAAACCAACGCTGTAGAGAGCGACTTCGGACCCTAAGACTAGAACTACCGGTCCCCTTAATAGTTATTAGTATTGTGACATTATCAAGTATGAATTTCTAAAAAACAGAAAAAAGGAACACCCTTGTAATTTAGTACGTTTATCAAATTTAATACGAGTTTACTTAATCTTCCATTAGGGGCTGATGTCCTCGTGGCTTCGGTGGCGTAGTTGGTAGCACTGCTGTGCCCAAGATCGCGGGTTCAAACCCGGCCGAAATCGTCGGACTTTTAAGAGCGTAAAAAATCCTTCAGTATGCCTTCCTTCGGAGGGGAAGTAAAGCTGGCGGTCCCATGTCATACATTTATGACATGTAAAAGATCCTTCCACAGACTAAACTTGTGTGGAGCTAAATTTTTATGTTAGATTCCGTCGAAACGCTCTATCAAAGTTCCAATGTTCACCACTAGGTATCATTGATATCTGGTAGCGAAAGTTGGAAATAATTGAAATTGAACGGAACTTGTAGCTCACCCTAAAGGTGTCCGCTGGAAGCAGCTACAGGCTCAGGGGAGCCGAACATGTCCTCGGACACTCCCGGCACTAAAAGCCATACTATAATTAAATAAATAACCTCGCTGTTCCGCCCCTTACAAAACAACAATCTTTCATTGTCTCTGTTTTATTTTACGGTACTTCTTGATTTTGATCAGTGTGCACTTTAAAAGTCATTACGCTCACGACAAGCACAAGTAAGATGCTTTTCATAACCTTATGAAGTAAAGTGAGCAGAACTTTTTAAGATTGATTTAGATTTTTTCTGCCCTGTAAGGTCATTGTTTTATAAATTAAATGAATAACTCTAGAAATGTTGTAATTTCCCTGGCAGTGAAACTAGAAACATAATATGAACTCAGCAATTCTTCTAGGTTCATGCCGTGTCTTGTGTGGCGTTTCGCCTAAGAACACTAAGCTGGCTCATCAGCGGGCTCTTGGTGTCCGTGCCCGGACAATATACCGTCTGTTTAGAAACATAGTTTAATTCATTTTATTATCATAAGAATACAAAATTATTTAGAAGTTAACGTTGAGTTAAATTGTCTTAATTGTCTAATAATGATATTTTTTTCTTTTTCGTGTGACCTCCTGAGAGGCCGAGTGCAGGTCTTTCTAGTCGACGTCCGTGGGCGACCTGGGCGTCGGGATGAGAGATTGAATGGATAAAGATGAATGAAACTGGGCAAGGATGTGGAAGGAAGCGGCCGTGGCCTGTCAGAAGGTACCGTCCCAGCATTTGCCTGGTGTTGAAAATGGGGAAACCACGTTAAACCATTTCAAGGACGGTGGGGCTCGAACCCACGCGTCTACCGAGTCAGTAGAGAGCTTGGCCCCATGACCTAACGATGCGCTTTAGCGAGCGTAGCCGCTGCTGTCGGTATAATAATAAATAATAATAATAATAATAATATAAAGAATGTTATTGGTTTTACGTCCCTTTTAGAGACGCCCCGGGGTGCCGGAATTTTGCTCCGAAGGAGATCTTTAACGTGCCAATAAATCTTCTGCCCACCCTCAAATGCCAGCTGACTGCGCCAGGATTCGATCCTACAATCTGGGGACAGCAGGCCAGAACGTTACCGCTGAGCCACGCAGCCAGCCTCAGCAGGTCCACGGCTGATTTCCTTCCAATATCCCTTCCCTGACCCGTCCTGAAAAGAGAAGTGCATAGCCATTGGCTGCATTAATAATAAATACACTAAAAAAAACTGCCTGTGGTTATGTTGCGTTACTCCAGTTCAGACAACACAAGAAGATAAATACCAAGCGAATACAGTAATTCCTGTATTCCTCGCAAACCAACCGTATTACTCGCGAAAATGGTAATTATGGTGAAAAAAGACATAAGTATGCGGCTGCAATGATCCATTTTACACACACTTCGTGGTTGGTTAATTAATTAAAATGCTCTGACAATCAATACAAACTCTATTCAAACGTTAGTACGGTACATATTTCGATATACGATATCTTCGTCGGCGTTTATCTATACTAATATATAAAAATGAGATGGTGTGTGTCTGCGTGTTACTCACTCACGGAAGAACCACTGGTCCGATTTACATTAAATTTTACATGGAGGTAGCTGATTTACCTGGTTAACATAGACTACTTTTGATTTCGATACATGGCACTATTTAAAGATGGCGACCATTTTAGTGACGTCACTACACGCTTTAGTTTCAAACTTTCATATTTCCATTTCAAATAAAAAGAGAATGCTAAGAAAGCAAACTTTTGATGGCTTATACGAGGTTTCAAATTTAATGTTCTATCCGAAAGGTCATCATCACTTTTCGTGTATCTCTAACGGTTAGCGAGTAAAACCTAAATGTGTGCTATAAAACACGGTCAACGCCGAGCGGTGTAGTTGGACAAAATGTTCCATCCTCACTCTCCCTCCGCGCAGCACCTCGCATATTCCCTGTTTTAACTGTCACCTTCACATTTTAATTTATTTATGACATGTACTGCAGTTAGTCCTATAATGAAATAATGTGGATATCCTTACAAATCATCATCATCATCATCATCATCATTTCCCTTTTTCCAGTTGACACTGTCGTTCCACCATTCCTCTTCCGACACAGTGTTCCAATCCAGGTTCAGTTTCCTAATACTATTCTCCACTGAGTCCATCCAACGCATTCTTGGTCTTCCTCGTCCTCTCTTCCCTGTCATTCGTCGTTCCAGTGCTCGTCTTGGTAACCTTACTTCAATCATCCGTTTGACATGTCCAAACCATCTCAATCTGTTTTGCTCCAGTTTGTCATTTAGTTTCTGTACTCCCAGTTATTTCCGTATATCTTCATTTCTCACTCTGTCCCTCCTCGTTTTCTGGACCATACTTCTCAGGAATCTCATCTCAGCTGCTTGTACTCGGCTCTCATCCTTCTTAGTAATTGTCAAAGTTTCTGCTGCATATGTCATTATAGGAACATAATATGCTTTGTACGTAACTTCCTTACAAATAATTGTATTAAATACAGGTTTTAAATATTTAAATATAATTTTCAAAAACTCTCTGGAGATGCTGTTTTCAAACTGGTCATGGATGGATGGTTGTGAAGTTGAAAAAAACTAACAGGTAGGATTGAGGCTTCCACTCTCGACATCTACCAAATTTAAAGCCACAATTGCCGGCCTATTCTCGTTGTAGTCGTTCGGAATGCTTCATACGGATCTAGGGCTAGGATTATGATGACCTAAAAAGTGCAAAAAATGCAAAATAAAAAATGCATTTATGACCTAAAAATATGCAGAAAATGACCTAAATTTAAAAAAACTTTGATTTTCTACGATTTCTGTATTTTTTTTGGTCTTGTATGGTAACAAAATAAATTCAAGATATTGCTATTGGCAACACAGACATTTTGTAATACATTTTCAAGTTATGAATTTTAAAAATAATACTTACATATTTACAAAACAGACGTTTCTCAGCCATAAAGGTCCCAATTGTTCATTCCAAAATGTGTGAGTTGCAATGAACAACGAATACATGATGTATATTTTCAAATGAAAATGATTGTCTATTGTCATCCAACAAAGCTTTATTCATAGAAAAGCGCCTTTCTACCTCCACCGACACAACAGAAGCATACTTAAAGCAAACAATGTCACTTGAATGTAATTCACTGTCGTCAATGTCACAAAGAGAAAATGTTTCACCTGAGAAACTTTTAGCAATTGAACACATTGTCTGATACCCATTATGTTTCTCCAAAACCTCCTTCATCTTCTCAGTCACAGCTTGTCCCACTTTGCCACACGCGCGATCCAAATCATTTACCACTTTCAGCACAAGTTGTAACTGCTGCACTAGCGGCACTTCCGACTTTTCCAGAGCGGTTATGGTAGTAGGAAGAAATCCAAAATTTGCTTTTATGTAAGCAAGTTTCCCAGCAATTTCACCATCTGCCAAAAGATTTTGCGCTGCTTTGATTGATGCGGCTTCAGTGCTGTCAAATGAATTCACGATTTGTTTCACCACTTGTAAGTCTCCACAGTGGGTACGTGCAGCTGTGAGTGGTTGAGTCATGAGTTTTAGTTGGCTGCACTGCACTGTGTCCTTCAAAGCGGGACTTCCCCGTGTGAGCTGTCGATGTGTATCGCGATAAGTGCGCCAGCCTGCATGTCTTGAGCGTGTATTACAGCCAGCGAGCGTTCAGATAGATTATTTTTGGAAGAGTGCAACAGTATATAGGCGGTAATGTTTACTACTGAAGAGAGAGTTTTTTTGGTGGAATACGTTTTTCGCGAAGGCGATCGGTTTACAGAAAATGTAAAATTCAGATTTCAGGCGCGGTTTCCTAATTCAAAGTGTCCAAACCGTGATACCGTTCGAGATTTGGTAAGTAAATTTCGTGTGACTGGCTCAGTTCACGATGTACCGGGAACAGGCAGGCCTACACTTTTAACAGACGAAGGACTTGATGAAATCTCCGATATAATGCTCTGTAGTCCAAGTAAATCAACACGAAAATTAGCTCAACAAACAGGAATCTGTAAGTCGACAGCACATAGAGCTGTAAGAGACAAGCTTCAGTTGTTCCCTTATAGTGAGCGATGTATGGAAGATAGGCATATGCTCTCGCGGACTTTTTTTGTAGAACTTTTCATGCTAAACAATTCTTACACTCGTAGTAGGCTATTTAGATAATTTTAACGGTTTGCCCAGCGTAAGCTTACAAAGCGCTCGACGCCAGGTATTTTATCGACTTTTCCACTAAAATCGTTACTGCTCGGCTTCCTTTGATCATAAATAAATTATCTTCTACAGAAATCATACTCGATATATCATTTACAGAATGGTGAAAACCGCATCAAAATCCATCCAGTGGTTCTCGAGTTTACCCGTAACATTCAAGAATCGGGGACTTTGTTTTATACTAAGTAGAGATGTTGCAAGTGACAGCCGTGCTACCAACGTAACTGCAGTAGCTAGCTCTCGCAGACGCATGTAGGCGCTGCGGAGAACATTCCCAGACTCACTGTACGTGCAGGCTTCAATCCAGGTTCCCCATCTTGTCAAAACGGGAGAAGGAGGAAGTGGATTGTCTGGAGCTTCTAACTTGAAAGTTGAAACTCGAGAGGGTGCCTTCAAGAATATCTTTTTCACACATCCTATCAATTGGTCAACTTCTGGAAAATGACCGCGAACCTCCTCCGCGACTCGGTGTAACGCGTGGGCCAAACAAGTTCAATGCACCATTTTAGAGTAGAGAGCACGAAGCGAATTAGCAGCCTTGACCATGTAGGGGGCTGCATCCGTTACTAAGAGCAACACATTGTAATGCCGAATATCATCAGGCCACAACAATGCCAACGATTTATCAAGAACTTTGCTGATCATTGAGTAGTTCACTTTTTATAAATGCTCACAATAGAGTAGGAAGTGTTCCCCAGGAACATCCTCGTCCAGTGTTCCTACCACCACGTTAGCAACATATCGTCCTGAAGAGTCTGTTGTCCCGTCCACCGACACCCATATTTTTTTAAATTCCAACTCTTTTCCTGATTTCTTCCAAAGTTTCTTCATAGCATCGTCTGACATAGATTTTCCTTAACGTAGAAGAATCCGGTATGGATTTGCCCGTGTGCTTCTCTAAGAAATTGTTCAATTTAGGGTTGTTTAACTTACTCAATGGGATATCGGCACAAAGAAACACACTACACAGTTCTTCAAAGAATGGTGAAAAGGATGAATGGGTTTCTCCAAGAAGCTTCTGTTGTAGTAACTTAATGTTCCTTCATCCTGAAGTCGTTGCAGACCACGTTTGTGTTTCTCACGTGATACATGTTGTTCCACCATAAAACTTTTTACAGCGGCCCCTCTCACGTCACAAAGTTTGCAGTAAAGTATTGTCCCGTCAGTGGTCAAGACCCTTTCGCCATGCTGCGAAATAAATCGTTTTAGTTTAACAGACACACTTTGCTTCACTTTAGGCATATCGTAACTTCGCGTCTAATATAACAGCACTTCTAGCTAGAAGAAATACCACGAATGTAATGACTCATTGCTAGCTGTAGCCTTCTACCTACGCGAGAGGCAAATGTTCTTCCTGGCATGGACGAGTCCATTATACACATACTTTTGGGAATAGGGGAAGAGGGTACCGTTTCCTGGAAAATATATGCTATGCTTGTATGAAATCAAATGAAATATTTAGCACGGAAATTTAGTAAAATACAGAATTAGAATAGCTAAACATAAAAAAATATCCTTCTTTCTTGAAAATAGTATAAAAATGACCAAAATTACCTAAAAGTTCCCCCCAAAAATGCCCTATCCCTCAAAAAGGGCAGCAAAAAATGCAAAAAAATGACCTAACAAATAGACTTCATTGAACTCATTCCTTCATGAAACATACATATTTGAGCAACGTGTCAGTCTTACAAAAAAAAAAAAGATGCAAAATCATCAGAATCATAGCCCTATACGGATCTAATCATTCTGTGCTGTTATGGGAATGATCATCATACGTATTATTTCAGTAGTATAGATCCCTCCTGCGACGCTCACAAGTGACCGATCGTGACAAATGAGCATTCAAATGAAAGAGATAGACTTTAGCAGTGACGAATTGCGCTCTAATTTCATAAATATCTATAATATCTATAATTTCTTTAAATATTACTTTTAAAAAATGTACGAAGTGAGTGATTTGCAGATACTGTTGCTGTAGGAAAATACGCTCCATCATTGCTGTCCACTTCACATTTTGGCCGCTGTGACGCCTGTTTCAGTCATTTTAACATCTGTGGTCTTTCCTTTATCATTTTGCATGGATTTCAGAAACAGTAATTTAAAGGAATGAGTACTCAAATCGTATAATTTCATAAATATCGAATAACCGGTGAGTGTTACAGCTAAGCTGTCAATCAATGGACTCAGCACACAAATGACATTTACAGTGACGAATTGCATTCTAATTTCATAAATATCAATTTTTGTAAGAAATGTGCGATTTGCAAATACTGTTGCTGTAGGAAAATACGCGACATCATTGCTGTTGAGTTCGCATTTTGGCCGTAGGGACGCGTGAAACCTAAATAGTGTTCTATAATCATTTGGTTGAAATAAAAACATAACAACCATTCTCCTTAAGTCTCTCATTATAAACCTATTGGGGAAAGTGTTGTTTATGAACATGCGAGGCCGCTAGTTCCCTATATTATAGGTACGCGGATAAACAAAACGTTATCCGCAACCGCAACATATTTAGACATTTGAGGAAAAGACTTTGTGTGTCATGTGCTATGTTTAAAATGAATGTTATGCAGCCAGAATTGCAACCCTATTCAGTACGGAGTGTTAATTATGACTTCTGACATAGCCTAATTTGAATGAGATTAATTTAAATCATCTAACATTTGTCATGAAAAACATAACAGAAAAATATGTCATAAATAGGGCTCGGAATTTTAGGTGCTAAAAATCGGGAAAATATTTATTTTTTATGTATTAAAATACCTGAAATATGTGACAAAAACGTAGAAATATTTAATTATAATTTAGAGTATTAATGTGAATATAAACGAAGCCTCCGTGGCTTAGGCGGCATCACGCCGGCCTCTCACCGCTGGATCCGTGGTTCAAATCCCGGTCACTCCATGTGAGATGTGTGCTGGACAAAGCGGAGGCAGGCAGGTTTTTCTCCGGGTACTCCGGTTTTCCCTGTCAAAATTTCATTCCAGCAACACTCTCCACTATCATTTCATTTCATCTGTCATTCATTTAATCATTGCCCCAGAGGAGTGCGTCAGGCCTCGGCAGCCGGCACAGTTCATATCCTCGCCGCTAGATGGGGGCTTCATTCATTCCATTCCTGACCCGGTCGGAGACTGGAAGCAGGCTGTGGATTTTCATTTCAATGTGAATATAAACAATATGCAGTACTCACTGAAGCATTACAATACACAACGAGATACATCCTCAGGTTGTCCATCACAAATGACCGGCAATTATTATCGCGAAACACTTCTCCTGAAGGCGCGAAAGTGCGGCAAAGTGTTTCTTGCCCTTGAGGTGTTTTGTAATTTGAGATCGCTATTCAGCCTTGATTGCTATCCCACATGGTTAGCAGAACAGAACGCCACACTCACAATAGATTGGAATGGATGGATGATTCATGGCCTAGTTGACGTACGAGAGCATAGCATTGGTTTTCAATTAGAGCCTATAATGTAGGGAATCATTCACATAACAGCATAGAATGATTATATCTGGCAACTGATATGAGGTAACGATTGCTGGGACAAATAGATGGGAGCAATGACAGGAAGGTACCGTAATGAAGAGATAAAGGCTAAGTTAGAAATTTATTTATCGTATGGCTTTTAGTGCCGGGAGTGACCGAGGACATGTTCGGTTCACCTGAGTCTGTAGCTGCTTCCAGCGGACACCCTTAGGTTGAGCTACAAGTTCCGTTCAATTTCAAGTAGTTCCAATTTTGCTAACAGATATCAATGATACCTAGTGGTGAACGTTGGAACTTTGCTAGAGCGTTCTGACGAAATCTAACCTAACAATTTAGTTTCACACAAGTTTAGTCTGTGGAAGGATCTTTTATATGCCATAAATCTATGACTTGGCATACTAAAGGATTTTTAACGCTCTTAAAAATCCGACGACTTCGGCCGGGTTTGAACCCGCAATCTTGGGCACAGCAGTTCAGCATGTTACCAACTACGCCACCGACGCCGCTTAAGTTAGAAATGAAGACGCTAGATGAAGCTGTTCGTAGGTGCCTACTCAGATGGTGGGGCCATGTGAAGAGAATGGGGCAGGAGAGATAGATAACCTAAGAGGTTAATGAGTTCGGCTGTAGAGAGTAAGAAAAGCAGAAGTAGACCTAAGAGGCATAAGCCTCCGTGGCTTAGGCGGCAGCACGCCGGCCTCTCACCGCTGGGTCCGTGGTTCAAATCCCGGTCACTCCATGTGAGATCTGTGCTGGACACAACGGAGGCAGACAGGTTTTTCTCCGGGTACTCCGGTTTTCCCTGTCAAAATTTAATTCCAGCAAGACTCTCCACTATCATTTCATTTCATCTGTCATTCATTTAATCACTGCCCCAGAGGAGTGCGACAGGCTTCGGCAGCCAGCACAGTTCATATCCTCGCCGCTATATGGGGGCTTCATTCATTCCATTCCTGACCCGGTCGGAGACTGGAAGCAGGCTGTGGATTTTCATTTCATTTTTCAGACCTAAGAGGCGATGGTTAGATTTAAAAATGAGAAGTGTAGATGCAGAGGAGGCCGTAGTGCTAACTGCTAATAGGGGATCATGGAGAAGTTTGCAGACTAGACTGGACGCTGAAATGCAAAGCAGTCTCAAATGAAATTGTATGTATTTAATGTGTGTATGCACAGTGTGTGTGTACAGGGTCGGATTTAGATTTTATGTGGTCCTCGGCCCGTGGGTTTTCAATAAATGATAAAAATGGTCCCGTTAGCTCAAACAATGCCAGCGTTTCGCCCCAGTGTGCCGTTGGGCTCGTCAGTTGGTACAGACACAACTACCAATACGCGTGGCTAGCACATACTGAGAAGGCCATGCAAGACACAAAATACAAGCAGTATTGACGTCACGAGCATGCCAATGTGCTACGGGAGTAAAACTCCCTTTCATAAAACAAAAGCCTTACCTTGGCAATCCAAATAAGGTTTTGAATATTCCCGAAGGGAATATGATGTTCGCCGCCCACTCTTCATACCATCGTGAAGGAGGGTGAATTTAGACCTCAGAAAGGTCTTTGTGAAGGAAATTTTTATTTTAATGTAACGTGAAGCAAAATCAATTAAATAAATTGAAATAGTGAGAGAATCGACTGTTTCTATATTTGTATATAAACTATAAATAAATAGGCCAACGAGATATTAAAATAAGTTTAAACCATTAAGACTCATTATTCACTTACAGATATTCACACTGCATCATACAACCTACAACTATGCATAATGAATTATTCAAATTAAACGGATATTAATATTCAAGATCTAAATTTTATCCTAATAAATCATGAAACATTCCTGTTCTAAACCTCAAGTCGAAAAATCTGCTGTTGCAAAACATTTGTTGGAAAATTATGGCCACAATATAAATAAAAAAAAGTGTCAAAACTTTAGAAAGTTTAAATTAAATCATAAAATTATACGAAATAACTCACGTGTAGTCTATAACATTTTATGGAAATTTTCTGACAAAAAAAATTGCGGATTAATTTTGTGCCCCTCAGCATGGTGCGCCCCTAGGCCGGGGCCTATTGGTAAATCCAGCCCTGTGTGTGTGTGTAGGCCTATGTATATTTCTATGTACGATCACTGATAAGATCATTATTTCTGTTTGTAATGTACATTTAATACATTTTTTCTGCTGTTACAAAGGTTGCAGACCTACGGGAATTTGAGGAGTTTGCTGAAATATCTCCCGATTTTGACAGCCTTCCCTTGTATCAATCAGCAATACAACAATTTGACGAAACAGGAATTCCATACAGGTAAGAAATTAATTCATCATACAAAATGGTTCAGATAAATTAATAAATAAATAATTTCTACAAATGAAACATAGCCGCTTAGTTGCGCTCCAGAAGTCCTATCAAGAGATAGGAGGTTTAAATCTCGGTATAGATGCCAATTAATATGTACCGGTCAAGAAAGGGCGGCCCACTTATACTTAACAGCGGCCTACTCGAGGGAACCAACACATGTGATAGTCTCTTTTTTTTTTTTTTTTTTTTTTAGCTTTCATCTTTCCTGAAGAATTTGGTGTTTTTTAATCTTAAATATAATGCACTTTTTCTTTCCCTCTTTAACAAGACTGTCTTTGTATGTATTGGCTCTAATTGAGAAGGCTTGATTTTGCAGGTGCTTACGAACCGAAATGGTACGCTGTAGTTCAGATGTGGAATACCTCGCAAAGTTGCACTGCATTCGACTAGGGTTCCAATATCTGTTCCGAGAGGACTCGACGTGGCAATGGTTTGCTGATGCTGGGCGCCAGGTGCTAACAGACCTTCTGCTTTATGCTGATAAAGTAAGTAACAAGTTGTAAATGAATCTGAACCCCTACATTCCAGACACAACTGCAGATCACAAAGCCCAGTGTGAACAGTGATGTAACAACTGAACATTTATAGGGCAAACACCAAAGCTCAACAATTAAGAGGCTCAGAGCAAAAGTGGACCAAGTTGATATACAGTACCATTATTTTGAGAAACCTAGTGGTCAATTCAAAGTACCTAAATACCTAGGTCTGATGACCACAATGTCTCAAACCCCTACTTGGAACAACAGCAACAGAATCACTTGTGTTTTCTCTCTCTTAGTATAGATATACTGAATAACGTGTTCTGCCCTTAGGCAGGTCTTCACACAGCAGCTCTCCATGCAGTCCTGTCTTCAGCCGTTGTCTTTGTTTGGTGGTAATTTCCTGCTATCTTGACACTGTCCACCAGCTGGTACCTTCTCCGTCCTCTTCCTCTCTTTCCATTTACTGATCCTTCGAGAGCATCCCTCAGCAAACACTCTCTTCGCAGCCAGTGCTCAAGCCCGTTCCTAGTATGGATGGTTTGTAACAGCCTCCTATTTTCTCCAACTCGCTCCAATACCTCCTCATTCCGGACCCTGTCCATCCTCCTCCATAACCACATAAAGAATAAAAACCATAATAACCGTAGATCATAGAAACTAATGGGAGAGTTCATAGTCTACAGCAATTCTCAATCTGATATACTGTAAACTGAATAATCTAAACAAATTGATCAACATTTTGATGATCTTAGTATGGACTGAAAGTAAGTGCTACAAAAACTGTTGCAATGTCTGTTAACAGACAGAGAAGTAAAGATAATATAATGCTGGAGGGTGTACAATTGGAAACAGTAAACCAGTATCAGTACCTTGGACAACAGAATACAGCTTGAATTAAATAACCGTATTCAGAAATCAAGTCAATTCTATCAGCAAGTTCGATATGTACTCTGGAAAGAGCAAGTGCCACTAAGATCAAAACAAACCTTGTTTCGAATATACTTTGTCCCTTTATTGACTTATGGGTTGGAAACATGCACAACTACCAAAAAGGATGACAGCAGACTTCAGAAATGAAGTTTCTAAGAAGCATGCTTCAAAAAACTAGGAAATACAAAGTAATAAATGAGAGGATAAGAGAACAAGCTGGAATAAATCAGTCCCTGAAGGAGACCATAACTAGGGCACGTTTGCGATGGTTTGGTCATGTCAAACGTATGACAGAAGGAAGAATTGCAAAACAATGGTTGCATACTGAGATTACTGGAAAAAGACCTGTTGGAAGACCTAGGAGGAGATGGCTGGACCAAGTGAAGGAAGATATCACATCCAAGGGAAGTCTTGAAGGAGCAGTGGTACATGAATAGTCTAAAATGGTGAGCGCTCGTAAACCACACCCGGGAAACTGGAGTGGAAACTTGATGATGATAATGATGATTTTGATGATCTTAAGGACAAATCCTAGAGTATACATACAATGTTGCTCCTCCCCCAACCCCAAGAACAGGACTATGAAAGATGTTTTTTTTTTTTTTATCTTTGTGTTTGTAAATTATTGCCTGACCAGACTGACAGTTTAATTATAAACATTTTAATTGTGTTATCATGTCAATACGGACTCTTACCAAAACAGGATTAGATTCATATCATTCTAATAATATTGGTACCCAAACTTTCATCTCAAAATAATGGTACCATATGAAATACTCTAGTTGGCAGGCTCACCTGATGGATGGATATGAGAGGAGAATAATTGGCCCTGTGTATGATAAAGAACGATGGAGGAAAAGGTACGACACAGAATTGTATAATTTTTATTCAGATTCTCCAGTAGCAAGAGTCATATGATCAGGGTGGCCAAGATGGGCAGGCCATGTGTTGAGAATGGAGGAGGCAGAGGACAAGGTGGCTGGACGGAGTGGAAGCTGGGATGTAGCAATTGGAGGACAGCATGGGACTGTGATGGATGGTGGAAGGTTTTTGGAAAGGCACGGACTGTGGCACCACAAAAGGTGATGAATGGTAGAGTACCCGCAAGAAGAGGTTGCTGAAACTGAACGGTGCGCAGAGATCAATAATGCTCATTGCAGGACTCCTGTGTGTTCTCTGAATGCTGATTACCGGGCTCGCTGCGAGACGCGGTCTACAGCTGTAATTCAAGCGTAGAGTGCAAGGATGCAGCAAACAATATAGGCTAATTAGGGTACAGGTTACTGTGTAAGGCTGAGATCTCACAGCTTCTGGCTGGGCAGATGGTCTGTTCAGAACTGCTGCCAGTGGAGTGGGAGGAGCGTGTTCTACCATTAACGAGCTCACCTGAACATTGCCGAAGCTCTCCGCAGGATTCTGTGGCAAGCTCTACTTGCACGTATTCTACCATATGAGAACTTGGTTTTCTTTTTGCTAAGCCTCGCAGTTGTTGCTCACTATTTCAAATGCTCCACTGTCAATTGTATTAGATAATACTGTAGTTAGATCTTTTTATAGAGACAGAAAATATGGAAAGTTCAAAGCTAACAGTGATTCTCAATCAGATATTCTGTTCCAGCATAAGTTTGTAACGTGTTTTTCGAGGGGTTTTTATGCCACTGGCATAAGTCAGTAGGTAGCCATTCTATATTTATTTACGCGGCAAATTGTTCAGCCAAGAGAAGTTTTCATGTTAATTTATTATTATTATTAATTTATTATAATTATTAAGGTATTTTCGGAGCATTTTATAAAAATTATAAGCATACAGATAGGTTTTCTATGTCTTAGAAAACACTATCAAGCAAATTATTACGAACGACAATATCATAGAAAATTATGTGATTACGGAATTTTACGGAGTTTCGTCAGTTAAGATATTATGAGAGACATGACTCACTGGAAATTCAAATACAGGCTGATTCTTGTCAAGAAGTATTACGCAAGCTTGGGTCGCAGCGTCAAGAAAAGGCGGATATTTGGAACGGAAATCGACTTCATCATCCGCGCGCCGTGTGTAATGAGCCAGAGAAGGGGAAATAGAGCGTGGGGAGCAGCCAATCAGTGGAGACCACGTAAGCTGGAAGTCGGTACCGAGGTGGGGAGCTGACAGGGGATATATCGTCCGATGTTCCGCGGAGCGAGGACAATCTGTGAAAGACTTGACTAGTTCGGTTGCAAGTGTGTGTCGCTCCGATGTTCCGTGGAGTGGAGAACTATCTGTTTAAAACTTAACCAGTTTGGTTGTACGAGGGTATGGCTCCGTTGTTAGGACCATAAAGTCACCAAATCTAAAAGTATATCATCAAATATCGACGGAGATGACGACGTCCAGGAGACTGTGGGAAGCACACAGCATCATCCAGTACGAGGGAAATGCTTTGGCAATTTCCAGTGGTAAGCGCGAATGACGCAGAAATACGCAATCTCTCATTTCTCTTTGTTTTATATTTCATATTTCAGTAACTTCATAGCTTGGGAATAAGAGTAAAATCAATAATTTATCAGACTCCGTTTTCACGTAATTTTCTATCGGTAATATTAAAATCGCAACGCTCCAATTTAAATTTTAAACGTATTACTATTATTATTAATTTTGCTATACTTGTTTTATATAATAAATTCATTTCTTTTACAATGCAATCTTTGCTTTCAGTAGGTAGCATTAGATATAGACCAATTCCTTCTCCTGATACAATTGTTTTTTTTTTTTTTTGGTTAATGATCAAATCATACCACGATCTGAGTGAATAGATTCTTGAAGGTGTTCTACCAGAGCTAGACGTTGTTAAATACAAATTTAGATTTCAGCATTGCGTTGAGGTCTTGGCGCCCATTAAAGCAACATAGCTTAGGCAAAGGTAAACAGTTACATTTATCACCCAACAGTTAGAGGCAGCCAAACTGCTACAATTGTCGCTACCAACAAGGGGCATTAATTACTATTACAAGTTGGAGAATAAAACCAAATAATCTTGAACAAATTAAGTCACCATTTGATGATCTTGAGAACATCTTACAGTAATAGTATATATATAACAGTATGGAATATGTGTGGCAAATGAAAACCTTCCATTATAAGGTATTTAAATATACCTACAGTATTCTTGTACAGAAAAATGGTTCTTATATTGACAGTCTTAAGAGTAATGTTTCGTTCAATATTGTCAGTTAATTGACAATTTGTTGCATAGTTTTATTTTAGGGGTGTATTTACTGACATGAGAATTGTCAGGCCATTCGCTCCAGTAGTAAGCTGATGAAAATCAAACCGAGGATATATTTGGTTATTATACACCTCACCCAGGAAAAAGACAAAAGTTTTATCGAAAATTCCTAATGTTCAGACAGCTTACTTTATTTATAAAGATTGTTGCACTGAAACTTGTGCTGCATGAATTGTGAAATTGATCGATGTGATGGAACTTATAAACACTGAGAGGTGTCGCATATTACCATAATGTTTCCACAATCGAGGTTCTTAAATCTCTCTTTCTTCAACGTTCATGCAGTTTATAAACGCTATTAAATGCAGAATTTCCATTCAAACAATATATTAATTGAGAATCTGTGCACCTGGTCTCTTTTAATTTAAAAAATTGTTGATTACCCACACTCAAAATAAAATGGCTATTTATTCTAGTGAATGTGGAAAAGAATTTGCCCAAATGGATCTGTTTATATCTCCAGTGGAGTCAAAAACAACAGCCTTGATTGTTATAATTATACTGCCCTTAAACAGTCCTTGATTCAAACAAGTGTATCCTCTGTCTCTGTAGATCAGCTCTCTGTGATGTTTGTTCTTCAGCTCATAACTTCACTTATCCACCACGCTTGCCTCCTCTACCCTTTCTTGCTCAGTCACAAGTTTAATTTCATTGAAATGGAATCGAATGGACAATTTCATTACCGGTAATATGCAAATGTATAAATTAGGGAGAATACCAAAGGAGATCCTTCGCTACTAGCCAAGGGGAAATAGGTCTATAGGACGTCCGATGAAGAGATGGAGGGAAAGTGCAAGACCGTAATGGGACATTTGATCCAATACTTGGAAGGAAGATGATGATGATAAATTAGGGAAGCGGCTTCGGTGGCGTAGTTGGTAGCATGCTGAGCTTCTATGCCCAAGATCGCGGGTTCAAACCTGGCCGAAGTCATCGGATTTTTTTAGAGCGTCAAAAATCCCTCAGTATGCTTTCCTTCAGAGAGGAAGTAAAGCCAGCGGTCGCATGTCTTAGATTTATGGCATGAAAAAGAACATTTCACTAACTACACTTGTGGTAACTAAAATTTGTAGGTTAGTTTCATAATGCTATAAGTTCCAACCTTTGCCGCTAGAGGCTGACTGCAATGGCATTTAGTAGCCATGTCGGCAGCTAAGAGTCGTGGGCGGTAGCATTTGGCACTTCAAAAAATTAATAGTCTGCAGTCCTTGTACCTAAATCACAGATAACACACAATAATACAGCCATCACAATTAACACCGGTTATCAGACAAATTCTACGCACACCCAAAGTACACGGGGCTACGTGACCGCGTTGTCGCCGCCCCTAAACTAAGGAACCAACCATAAATTAGGGAGTTGGTGATAATACCGAATCGTCACATCTCACTAACTAGTTGTAACTCAAACATACCAGGGCTCATATTACCATATTCACATTATAAATAGGTAATATACCAATAATTGGTCACATTAACGCAGACATTTCTTGCATCAAATGAAATGTGTTCTGACTGAAAGATAATTAGAAATCAATGCACAATACTAATGATCCAGCAAAACAGACAATCCCTGCCATTCGGTTTGGAGTGAGCACTTCATGGAGGAAAGAACGGAAGGAGATGCCTTCTCTGCGCTGGAAGGAGATGCCTTCGCTGCGATGCCTAGTGCAAGCTGTTGAAGCCAAACGGCTCGCCCACTTTGGGGAGCAAGAAAATGGCTGTCCCTATGCTTAAAGCCGTAAACCACTCCAACTAGTAATGGATTTTAGTGACATAAAACTGCAATGACAAGTCAAGGTTTTTTCTTGGATAGGCAGAATACACTCTGTACATCACGGTACTTGGCACAAATAAGCTGCGTTATCGTTTTAAAAGCCAACTTAAATAGAAATATGACAGCACCTTTGCAAGGCAAGTTTTGTAAGAAAGACGCGGCAAAACATAATAATACGCTGAAACAATGATTAAATTGAATACAGGTGTCTGAAGGTGCGAGTTAACCAAAGAAGGAACATCTTGGGATCTAATAATGCCGAACTAACTACGGTATTTACACCAAATTGAGTTTTAAGTTCTTATTGGTGTTGAGGCATTCATCAGTTTTTAGGCCTAATTTCGAGCCCAGCCATTTCACTAATTGGTAGTACACACTTTGATATTTTAGAATACGAACCTTAAAATTAATAAACAGAACACTTTAAAAAGGACGCATATTTGCACAAAAATACGGCATAGCCTATACTTTTCGGTACCGTACGGTATTTTCTTTGTGGGGGGTAGAAACTTGACGATTAGCCTCGAATTGATTAATTACGTAGGCCTACCGTAATTATTGACCGACATCCGTTTGGTAATTTGGGATTTGCAGAGGAACGTGTTTTTTTTATAGGGTAGGCCTACACATGCTAGGATTAGAATTGAAGAGGTTTTTTGTTTTAAATAACTTATCACTACTGCTATTACGTTTCCAAAGTTGCATAACCGGAGCGCGATAAAAAAAAAACAGGGCCAAAATAAGGTTTAGCCAATCCTATCTAAGTTCCGAAGGCCTGACCATGCACAATGTCTCATGCAAGTCACAGAACACCGAATACGAGTTAAGGTTACGCCCACTTTGGTTGCAGAGCTTGGCTTCACACAAACGAGCTCAGGGCATCTCCTCTTATGCTTTCCTCCATGGAGCACTTTGGTTAGTGCCAACCGCCAAAATTAATTTTTCACTAGTTGGCAGTAGTGATGGAACGCAGCTGTGCCTATAAATTGTCATCTGCCTAGTGACGGCAGCTCGTCCAAATGGGACTGCTACTTCACGGACAAGGTTTATTGGCCTTGTGTTGCCCAAGCGTAGTACTACGAAACCTAGGCTAGTTACTCATTGTAACAGCCCCCAGCTGCAATGGGATGAGTCACAGCTGTTCTCATCGCCCAGAATAATCTAATAATGTTAGCCGAACCGATTTCAGGAGCGTGGGAACCACATTCGTTGAACTTCCGCATGCGACTGACAGTTTCTCTTTTATAGTTTCTCTTCTACCTTTTCAATCAGCTCTAGTGGCTCAGTGGCATAGTTGGTAGCATGCTGAACTGCTGTGCCCGAGATAGCGGGTTCAAACCCGGCCGAAGTCGTCGGATTTTTTTAAGAGCATTAAAATCCTTCAGTATGCCTTCCTTTGGAGGGGTTAGTAAAGCCGGCGGTCCCATGTCATAGATTTATGGCATGTAAAAGATCTTTCCACTAACTAAACTTCTGTGAAGCTAAATTTCTAGGTTAGGTTTCATTGAAACGCTCTATCATAGGTAGTTCCAACGTTCACCACCAGATGTGAGCGACTTCTGGTAGTGAAAGTTGGAACTACTTGAAATTGAACGGAGCTTGTAGCTCACCCCATGGGTGTCCGCTTGAAGCAGCTACAGCCTCTGGCGAGCCGAACATGTCCTCCGACACTCCCGGCACTAACAGCCATACACTAAATAAATAAATAAATAAATAAATAAATAATCAGCTGTATTTTACTGCCAGGATATGTGAACTCTGCAAACTTTAAAGGTGATGGATCGCCACTTAAAATGCAGTGGAATTGTGTGGGATGTTGTCGATGTGCTTGCTTCAGGTGTTTCCCTTTCTGTGTTAATCGATGGTTATTTCTAGGTATCATTGGGTGATATAAACAAGCCATGAGGGCCAAGAGTGCTAACGCGCCACCTCGTGCCGCGCTGGCAACGGGAGAGCGTCCTGAAAATGGTTTTCATGGTTTCCCATTTTCACCACCAGGCAAATGCCGGGACGGTTCCTTTCAATAGGTCCACGGCCGATTTCCTTCCAATATCCCTTCCCTGACCCGTCCTGAAAAGATAATAAATTGGTTGCATTAATCAAATTATTGGGTGATATAAAAAACAGAGGTATCTTAAAACTCGGCAATTTTTCTTGGTTTGTGTTGTGTCTTGTGTGGGGTTTCGCCTAGGACACCAAGCAGGCTCATCAGTGGGCTATTGGTGTCCCTGCCCGGACCTTCATAGGGAGGTTATGGCTGCTTGCAGTAAAGAGGCACAGGTGCGCTTCATAAAAAGGGAGGTAGCGCGCAGTTCACTTCTCCTGTCCGGACGGGGACACCAAGAGCCCGCTGATGAGCCAGCTTGGTGTCCTTGGTGAAACCACACACAAGACACGGCACAAACCTAGAAAAATTGCTGAGTGTTAATTCACTGGCCTTGAAAGCCAATATACCATCTATTTAGAGGTATCTTAGTTGATGAAATATCTTAAAATTTGAAAGACTTTCCATCCATGAAATTTCATGAAAATAACATGGTTTCAAAAAATCTCAACCTCTCATCCCATCTTGTGAGTTCCAGCAGCTCATTTGCCTGAGAAAACATCCCTGGTTGGACTGCATTTGCTTTCTGTGTAGGATCCCAAGGACTTCCTCATTGCTTATGAAGATATGTTAGAATTCCTGCAGGAGAAAAGCATATGGAGCAACCTGGAACAAGAACTGAGCCTCAAAGGAGTTAAAGCAATGACCTTCTATGATGTAGTCCTGGATTACATTCTCATGGATGCCTTCGAAGATCTGGAGTCACCACCTTCTTCCGTTACTGCTGTGGTGCAGAATCGTTGGTTGTCAAATGGATTCAAAGAAACTGTAAGAATTAAATCATTAGACATACACTATTCTTCTTTAATACTACCCACTACATTTCAAAACATAATGTGTGACGTTCAGGGGTGGTACTGGAAGTTTTAATTTATCTGGATGGCAAACAGTAGGAGTGCAAAATACCTATTCTATGTCCAAGAGCATACATTCTAACTGTAAATCTTCCCTAAAAATTTAGTACAATTGTAAAAACATAAGATATTTTGGGGTAATTAGACTTAGATCACTTAGTTTTCATAAGTTTTACTAATATAGTTGGCAACATTGCTCGGTTCTCTCCATTGCAAAAACTACAGTAGCACAGTCTTCCAGTAGCTTCATTGCAAACAATGCTATTGACAATGTTGTGGTTATTATTTGCTTAACTCGTGCAATTCTCTGGCTTTGAAGACATATTCATAAATATTACGATGGTTTAAATTGCTTTGAAGACATAGTCGTTAATATTACGATGGCTTAAATTAGTGATGGTGTTTCTTAAGTCATTATACTTGCTTTAACATTGAAATTCATGCTAGTGTTACTTCATTGGATACTGTAATGGATTTAGGTTTTGTCTATGTATGGTACCATTTTATAAAAACTGGTCTTCTTGAGTGCTAATAATATGTTTGTATTACAAAATGGTGCTGACAGTACAGAGTTGATAATTTACGTGATGAAATTGATAAAGAAATAGACAATGGAGAAATTAGTGAGGAAGAAGTGGATAATGTGGTGAGTATTGATGGCAGAAAAGCCAGAATAACCCTGAAGAATATGGGTATGAATTAACCAGGGTTACAGCACCTCTTGCCCATCAAGTAAATGATTCCATGAGGAATACTGTTTGGATGATAAAATTTTGATAAAGAAATCAATCAGGTGTAAAGAGGGTTGTGTTTGGTGTACAAGGCTCGAAAATGGAAAAGCTCATTCTGCAGTTCGAAATTCAGTTTATGTTTTCAACCAGGTCTTATCAAATATGCAATTATGTCAAAGGAATGTTTTTGTGATGAGAATGGACTGAAGCTGAATGTCCAGAAAAACGTGTATATGGAGTGTGGGTCACCGACGCCTGGCACCATCCTTGTAGGTAGTCAAGATCTTCAAAGAGTCGACCAATTCAGGTATCTTGGCTCCTTGACTCGTTCAGATGGTGACACCCTCCTTGATGCCCGAGCTCGTGTGAGTGCCAGTTGGTTCAAATGGAGGGAGGTAACTGGAGTCCTCTTTGACCGCAGGATACCCACCTATCTTAAGGCCAAGATTTACAAGACCGTTGTGCGCCCAGTCGCCCTCTACGGTTATGAATGCTGGCTGGCCTCTGTTAAACACGAGCAACCCCTGCATGTTATGGAGATGTGCGTGCTTCGTTCGGTGCTTGGTCTGACAAGACTTGACCATATCAAGAATTGCGATGTCCGAGGGTGGATGGGAGTTGCGCCTATACAGGATAAAATGCAAGAGGCTCGTCTACGCTGGTACGGCCACGTCATACATAGTCACGTACAATCAGTGGCTAAAACTGCCTTGTGCCTCAACCCGGATGGTAAACGACCTCGTGGGCGACCTAAGAAGAGGTGGCTTGATCGCCTTAGAGAAGACATGCGACAAGTTAATCTGTGTCGGCATGATGCCCTTGACCGACAGAAATGGAGATTGGCATGTAAAGTAGCGGACCCTGCTCCAAAGCGGGACAAACGCTAGGAAGATGATGATGAAGATGAATGTTTTTGTGATGCCCTTCAGATGACGAAAGAAGAAATTCATGCACCCATCAGTGGCGGCTGATGAGAGGAGACCAGGCCTCTCTTGTTATGTATCTGTACATACAACTACAACAATACCTGAAGGAGGAGGAACAAGCTTCATGGGATTGTTCAGTGTTGCCCACCACGATGAAAAATAATTTAATAAGAGAGATGCTTCACACTTCTCATTGTGGGACCAAGTCCAAATCTAATTTGAGTTCTAATAGGTCCGAGTTTATTTTAAATTGTCTTAGATTCAATAACTTGGATACTTGAGTTGATCAGAAGAAAGGAAACAATTTGGCTGCTATAAGAGACATTTGGGGTTTTCAATAAAAACTCAGCATTATTACAAACTAGGATCTTTCAATGGAACGAGGATATACCAATTAAGACTAAAGAAGTTGTGTACAAAACATACTATGTTCCTATAATGACATATGCAGCAGGAACTTGGACAATGACTAAGAACGATGAGAGCAGAGTACAAGCAGCTGAGATGAGATTCCTGAGAAGTATGATCCAATAAACCAGGAGAGACAGAGTAAGAAATGAAGATATGCGGAAAGAACTGGGAGTACAGAAACTAAATGACTAACTGGAGCAAAAGAGATTGAGATGGTTTGGACATGTCAAACGGATGAATGAACTAAGGCTACCAAGACGAGCACTGGAACGATGGATGACAGGGAAGAGAGGACGAGGAAGACCAAGAATGGGTTGGATGGACTCGGTGGAGAATAATATTAGAAAACGGAACCTGGATTGGAACACTGTGTCGGAAGAGGAATGGTGGAATGACAGAACAAAGTGGAGAGGAACCATATTTGCCCCCACCCCGGTGTCAGCTGGAAAAGGGGTAATGAAGATGATGAAGATGAGGATCTTTCAATCAGTTAGTAACTGTGGATGAACAGTTATTTGGATTTTGTGGCAAATGCTTCTTTATAATGTGTATTCCAATGAAACCAGATTGAAAGTTGTTATGGATTATTACATAAATTACATTTTCAACACTATCCCTTCTGTTCAAACAACGAAAAATACATTCAGTCCGATTCTAGGTGAATACTTGTCAAGGAGCTGACAAAACGTTGGCATGAGTAACTGGTTTACAAGTGTTCACTTAGCTGAGAAACTGCTAAAACCATCACACCATCTTTCACTAGTAGGGACAAATCAAACAAACAAGTTAGAGATTCTGCCTGAATTAATGAAAATTCAAAAAATTAGGAACGACAATATTTTGCATTGATTGTGAGGGAATTAACTGGTAGGTTGGACATGGAGATTGGCAGGAGGGTACAGCAGAGCAATGCATTCTATCAAAGTGTAAGAAAACTTGTTTGTGATAAGGAAGTACCAAGGAAAAGCAAGGAGGTAATGTATAAAGTGTACTATGTTCCCATATTAACTTATGCAGCTGAGACTTGGACCCTGACAAGCAGGCAAGAGAGTAGAATCTAAGCCAGTGAAATGAAATTCCTAAGAAGTATGATAGGAAAGACAAGGAAAGACAGAGTGAGGAATGAAGATGTTAGGAAGGAAGTTGGGATGGGAAAACTAAATGAGAGAATTGAGAAGAATAAACTAAGGTGGTTTGGACATGTAAAGAGGATGGAGGAAAATAGAATACCAAGACAGATGCTGGAGGCGAAGTGCAAGGGTAAGAGAGCAAGAGAAAGACCTAGAACAAGGTGGATTGATTCAGTGAAGAACAGCATAAGAAAAAGAAATCTGGACTGGGACAAGATCGTGGAAGAAGAATGGTGGAAGGACAGAGGAACCAACCCGGCAGGAGCTGGATAAGGGGAAATGATGATGATGATAATGATGATGTGAGGGAATTCTTATTGCATACAAACCTAAGAGACAAAATGTGATAGGACTATTATCATCAACCCACAGAAATATGGACATGGATGAGACTTCTTACAAACTCGAGATGGTACAGGCATGCAATGAAACAATGACACCTTCGACGAGATGTCCTTGCAATGCTTCTTCTAGCTGGAAAACTGAAAGATGGTCCCTACTGTGTTGTGTTAAAGTACACGGTCTTTCACTGAAAGTGGGGCCGGCCGCGCGGTGCGTGGAGGGTCGAACGAGCACATGGCAACTCACTGAGCTTGGGGTCGAGAGAGCGCCCGAACGAATCACACATATAATAACACATAATCAAAGTAAAATCATTACTCAACTTGTCACAGAAGGTGAAAATGTCCTCCACCTGCATGTACACATTTCTGGCATCTTCTAAGGAAATTTTCATTCTCGCGAGATAGCCTCATTATCTCTCGTGATATTTAGTTTGAGTTCATCTAGAGTGTGAGGGGTTGTTGCATAATAGTACATTATGCAACAAGCCTATAATGGCAATAATTAAGGCACGAGTTTGTTTATAAAACGAGCGTAAGCGAGTCTTAATTACCATTATAGGCGAGTTGTATACGACTGTTTATGTTCGACGATAATTATTATAACTATTTTATGTTCGAACATAAATATTCATAAATATCTGTGGGATTCAGTTAGTGAATAGGGCGCGCTGGCTTTGCTGTTTGAACAGAGCGCATGCGTGGGTCAAGGCACTCCAAAAGCAGAGACCATTCACTTTGCTTGCCAATACAGAAATGTGTTGGATTTTGAGTGCATGAGCAAAGGTATCCTTACCTAATTGGTCACACAACTGTTTCTTGAGCTCTGATTGGTGGGAGAAACTGTTTCATAATGAAGAATAGTGTTATAATGAGCCGCATTATGATACAGTTTTCTAACACACAATGTGTACGTTTCGACATCGTCGAACATAAACCTTATTTTTCAATTTTCCCAATAAATAAACATTGAAGTAATGGGCTTTAAGACTTAACAATAACACGTTATACAATTTTGAAACACAATAACAATTAAACAATAAACACGTACACACGTTATAACCTGATAACATGTGTAACTTAAAATAGGATATAAATGAAATAACAAAGTCAACTTTACTCGTCAAATCCTGCGTCGCAACTGTCTCAGCTCCGTGTTGCGATGTGCTCGTCTGACCTTTGGTTCGACCTTCTGCCTGCAGCGCTGCGTCAGCCGTGCGGCCGGCCCCACTTTGAGTGAAAGACCCTGTAGAAGTCGCAGAGAGATAAAATGACTTGGTGCAATGAGGACTTGAACCTTGATCAAACTGCTGCTCTATCCAAGCAAAGAGGAAGTGACTGAATGCACTTGCTGAAGTGGATAGAACAGTGTTCTGGTAAACTGAAGACTGGCTGCGTGGCACAGCGGTAACTTTCTCGTCTACCATGCCCACGGTTGCAGGGTTGGCATTTGAGGGTGCACAACATGGAGGAAAGAACGGAAGGAGATGCCTTCGCTGCGATACCTAGTGCAAGCTGTTGAAGCCAAACGGCTCGCCCACTTTGGTTGCAAGAAAATGGCTGTTCCTATGCTTAAAGCCGTAAACCACTCCAACTAGTCTCGGATTTTAGTGACATAAAACTGCAATGACAAGTGAAGATTTTTTCTTGGATAGGCAGAATACACTCTGTACATCGCGGTACTTAGCACAAATAAGCTGCGTTATCGTTTTAAAAGCCAATTTAATTAGAAATATGAGAGCACCTTTGCAAGGCTAGTTTTGTAAGAAAGACACGGCAAAACATAATAATACGCTGAAACACTGATTAAATTGAATACAGGTATCTGAAGGTGCGAGTTAAACCAAGGAAAGAATATCTTGGGAACTAATCATGCCGAACTAATTACGGTTTTTACACCAAATTGCTTTATACGGTCTTATTGGTGTTGAGGCATTCATCAGTTTTTAGGCCTAATTTTGAGCACTCATTGTTCGTTCACATTTTGATATTCAAGAATACTGGTACGAACCTTAAAATTAATTAACAGAACACTTAAAAAAGGACTCATATTTGCACAAAAATAGGCCTACGGTATAGCCTATACGTTTTGGTATCGTACGGTATTTTGTTTGTGGGGGTAGAAACTTGGTGATTAGCCTTGAATTGATGCATTACGTAGGCCTACCGTAATTATTCACCGACAGCTGTTTGATAATTTGGGATTTGCAGAGAAATGGCTTTTTTTGGTATGTAGGGTAAACATGCTGAAATTAGACTTGAAGAGTTTTACATAATTATCACTACTGCTCCAGCATGAGTTAAGGTGAGAAAAGGCTGGAAAGATATCCTGCAAGGATAACTCAGAAAGCACCATGCACAATGACTCATTCAAGTCACGGAACACCGAATACAGGATAAGGTTACGCCCACTTTGGGTGCAGCGCTTGGCTTCACTCAAACACGCTCAGGGCATCTCCTCTTATTCTTTCCTCCATGGTGCGCAAATGTCAGGGATCTGTGTCAGTCGATTTACCGGCAAGTTAAAGATCCCGTTGGGGCAGATGACCTCCCTGTTCTGCCCCTAACTAGCTAGCTAACTAACTAACTAACTAACTAACTAACTTAAGATCACATTTGGGGTAAAATGTTGTCACCCTGGCACCTTTAAAAGGAAAACCAATAACATTAGAGGGTTCCAGGTTTGAGTTCTGGTCATGCCAAGTCATTTTATTTAGCTCTCTGGATAACAACTACTGTATATGGCTTGTACTTCTTGTACACAACACAACCTAGTAACTGAGAAACCTTATGTGTACTCTGTGTACATGGTATTTACTGCCCTCCAACATGAGCAATCAGTATCATACTTCATGGTATTGCAGTTTTATTTTCCATGTATGTGTTTGCTTTATAAAAGACTAAGCTCGAAGTGTTGTAAGTAGACCTCGAATTTTAGGGCAAATGCCTATTTTGTTTCTTTAACTCTAGAGAACTCGCACTGATAATTTTCCTCCAGAACTCGCACGCGGTGTTTTTGACCGCACAGAGTTTAAGGGCGATATTAATACTAAAATGATTATTTATGTACACAATACATTGAAATATCAGACTATATCTTTATTACTTAAATGTATGTCTAGCTTATTGAGAGTATTTTGCATTATAAGGTATTCTACAACAGATGTTCTCATAAGCTTATCTTCCTTATGATGTAAATAGGCTAAATATTGCCTGAAGGCTTTCATTTTCACTTTCATTCAGTGAATCATTCACTGACGGGTGGTCGTCATCAGATATCTGGATATCATCACATGGTACACAATTAGATTCCTCAACTTCAAAATATAGCTTCTTGCTGTACTCTGTTCTTGTTGAAGAACTTGGTTCACAGATTCTTCTTCTTCTTCTGCACCCCGGAGAAGTTGATCAATTGTTTTTATTTCCTTCGAAACCATGTTTTTTCGAATCATTGCACACTATGCTGAAAGAAGTATTCAGACTCGCCTGTACAGAACATAAACCAAAACACACTGACTTGCATGCGGTGGAAAAGACCGCAACTTCTGTCAAAGTCCGATCACGAATACCAAGATTAACGGCCGAGGGGACCCGACCCCCTGATCACGCTTCACCCCAATATCTGCAGGCCAAATGACTGGGCAGCGGTCGCTTGGTCGGCCTTAGCCCGGCATGGGCTGTATAGTGCCGGGGGGGGGGGGGGGGGGGGTTCAGTCAAAGTCAAAGTTTCCTCCTCCAGACAACAATGGACAACAAAATACGATTAAGTTTTACTGCACTAGCATTACCAACAGTCCAGCGGAGGATAAGAGAAGAGAGGGCAAAGCGAGATGTAAACTTTTTGCATGATATGGATGAACAAATGAATGTGCGGTCGAAAAGACCACGCAACGAGTCCTCCAGGGTTAAGGGTGGAAAGTAGGCGATGAGATATCTTTGCATTTCATAAAAAGTTATTAATTCCTATGAAGTTTATTAGTGTCCTAAAATGCCTATTTGACCCGTTGGTGCCTACTGTCGACCAAAATATTATGTGTACTCTAGTTTGAAGGTTGTTTGTGAAGTAACCAATAGACCTACATAAAATCCAATCGCATCATCATTTTCATCGTTCTATTTTACGTTAGTTCATGTAGGTTTGGATTTTTTAATTGATATTTTAATATTTTTTATCGCAGTTGAAACACAAACACTGCACTGTTTTAAGCGTGTTTCAACCATGCGTCACATTTAAGAATTATTATCTCACAAACCCGTCATCAGATCGAATCCAAATTTTAACACAATATACATTTGGAATGTTGTATAACTGGTTTATTAATTTCAACATTTTTTGTGTTCAAGAACGAAAGTTATCATTTTTGTAAGGTAACTTTTTCTCGGCTCGGGGTTGTTGGAAAATGTAGTTCTTGGTTGCGTTGTAATCCTTATACATCAAAAGGTTATGCTGTATGACTGTGAAATACGTAAATTAATTCACTTATTTTATATCGGTTTGTATTTGTACGGGGAATTAAGACATGATTCACCAGGTAGCCGCTCCGGGAAATGCTGTACAGCATTGCTGGTATGGAGCCCATCACTTCCGAGCGAGGGGAGCCATGACGCGTGATGGAGCCCATCTTGGCAACGTTGTACAGCTAAAAGGCCTAAAAGTGCAATTTCAATGTATTGCAGGGAAGGTTTGTTGTAAATTAACGGTAAAGAGACAGTTAATTGGTTTTGTATTTAGAGTAGCTGCTGGTTAATTTAGTGCCAAATAAATTGTTTTTTTTTGTCATTACTTATATTTATGTATTAACTGATCAACTCATCTTTTTGATTTTTACTACCGAATATTAATAGGTTGGAGCCTAATTCACCAGTTATAACCCTAGAATTATTCAATTGATGCTTAATACTAATAATACGTTAAATTTATGTACATTACGAACTTTGTGCTAAGGCACCAATTAGTTAAATGGTTGAAATTAATATATATTTCTTATGTAACACTATTTATATACACTGAATTCTCTGTGGTCTTTGGAGTTTAATATGCTAAGTTGCATCATAAATACAACAAATACAGAAGTTGTTTAATTTGCCGTAAATAGCAGTGCGTAATCTCTCCAGCCTCTTATACTGTCTCTGGTTTTTATGAGGTTGTTTTTATAATCCCTCTGAAGTGATGTGACATATCTACATCAAATTCCCCACCTCTTTGTTATTACCATGGAGAAACCAATATGTTGTTAAATTCAAGGATAGTTTCCAGGCAATTCTTTGCCCCATGATTATGCCTCTAGAACTGAATGCCATTAATGACAAAAGCATTGACATCACCACCATAGACCAGTAGAAGCACTGCTGGAAGATGGTAGGGTGGGGAATGATATAGAGGGAATTCTAAGCAGTTAAATTATTCAAATACGTACATTTTACATATGTTAGTATTGTAGTTTTAAGGCCTATTTTAGGTGCCTAGAACTGTACTTTTGTACCTAAATATCTGAGGACTAGTTACGAGGGCAGATCAAAAAATAAGTTGCACTTCCCAGTTATGGCCATTTATTACACCACCTATACAACAGCAACACGCCTATAATGACATACAATGTAACACCATTTTCCACATAGTTTCCAAGAGACTCCAAACATTTCTGCGAACGCACAACCAACTTGTCGATGCCGGATGCATAGAAAGTTCCTCCAGCGTTCTGCAACCACACAGAGACAGCGGCCTTCACCTCCTCATCGGTCTGGGAATGTCGACCACCGTTCTGTCTAATGATCGCATTCACACTGTTGACATTTGCACGGGTCCTGGACATTGCGGGCCTGCCCTCGCGATATTCGTCCGTGATATCCGTGCCTCCGGCTTCGAATTGCTGACATCACTTTACGATCCCTTGCCGGGAAATGGCCCGCTCCCCATACACAGCACTAATTTCACGATGAAGGTCCGTGCAATTCTTCCTTTTGGCCCATAGGAATTGGATTGTCGCACGCACCTAATATATTTGGAGTGAACGTCCAGTCGACGCGCCATTGCTTTTGGCCGCTATTCACACTATACAAGACGAGACACCACAGTGACCTGCCTAACAGACGTGTGGACAGTGTCTGTCCCTTTCTCCGCTGTGCCCACGTTTGCAACACACAGTGCGCTGCTGCAGCGCGTTAGTGCAACTAACTTTTTGATCCACCTTCGTATTAGAAATCTTCCGAGTTCTGATAACGTTTTGGTGGTCTGTGTTTTTGTAGCACAGGTGGCAGTAACATATTGCTGTGAGGACTTGCTCAGTTTGCTTACATCCTCATCTCCGTATTAAGGAAACTATGAATGAAATGTTTTTCTTTCTTAATATATACTAGAGTAATTTCTGTATCCTTCCAGTGGAATTCTGCTTTCTTATAGCTCTGATGTAACTTTCAGGCTCTTGCGACAGCTGTGTGGTCCGTGCTGAAGGCGAAGAAACGTATGCTAAAGTTTCCCTGTGGTTTCATGTCGCATTTCTATGCCATCTCGGAGCAGGTATCCCCCCTCATGGCTTGGGGGTTTCTTGGACCTGAGGAAAACCTTCGGGATATCTGCCATCATTTTAAGGTAAAGTTGTCATTTTCCCACAAAAGTGAAAGCACTATCACAGAGAAAGTCTCTTGGTTTGCATGGTCAAATGCTCAAACTATGTTTCTCTTCCAGGGAAATCTGATAATCTACTGTATTTTTGGATTATTTGGTTTGTGGGGTATCATGCATATATACACATAAAGTCTTATCACAAAATTCTGAATGCATTTGGACAGAGCTACGAGTCGATGCTTTTGAGCTGTGGTGTTGGAGAAGGATACTGCGTATTCCTTGGACAGCCAAGAAGACAAATGTATGGGTAATTTAAAAAATCAAACCAGATCTGTCTCTTGAAGCATTGATAACAAGATTACAGCTGTCATATTTTGGACACATTATGAGACGTTCTGATTCGTTGTAAAAGACAATTAAGCGTGGAAAGGTGGAAGGGTCTCGGAGACGAGGGCGGCCAGCATTGAGATGGATCGACTCCATCAAATCCAACATGAATATGTCACTGAAGGATCTGAAGGATCTGGCTGAAGACCGAATCATATGGAGACAGTCCATCCATGCAGTCGCTAGGAGTCGACGCCGACTTGATGGCACCTGATCATCATGATCAAGAGTTTGATTGGATTTGCTATAAAATTTGTTGCTCATAAGCTGGTTAGTTATTGTTGCTTTAAGGGGCGGAACAGCGACGGCATCTGCCCCTCTCATAAGCTCAGGACTGAGATGCTGTAGAACAGGGTTGGACAACCCAGGCGTGTATGGGAGGGCTGCTTTGGTGTAAGAGTACCAGCTCTACCACCATATCTATTTTGTATTATTAAATCCATGTGTTGGGGAGAGTAAAAACTGGAAGACAATAAGAGAAATTGCATAGTAGCCTTTCCATGTAAAGTTTTGAGCTGTTCTTTCAGTGTTGCCAATACAATCTGTCAGTTGCTACTCTTCCGTCGGTCAACACGATATTGCTCGATGACTGGGCGGGGTGCAATGTATTAGGTAATAAGTAAATAACACTCCTGGGGAAAAAATACATGTATTAGTTGTTTGTTTGTTAATTTGTTCGTTTGTTCATTTGTTCGCTCATTTATTTATTTATTGAGTTTCCAAAAACATAGAAGAATGCTATTTTGCCTAACATATTAGGGTTATAGGTCGACAATTACAAAATAGGCTATTTACAACTAGGGTGACCACCTGTTGAAAGGAGGAATGAGGGACAAGACAGTCAAAAATGGGGGACATTCCACAATTTTGGGGGACAGCTACATTTTTAGCTGTAATTTTAAAACGACAACAATTTTAACGTTTTCAAAAGCATTGTGTTGCCAGTTTCCTTTTTTTTAACCAAGAGTGCTCTTACTGAAGTAATCATCATCATCATCATCATCATCATCATCATTTCCCTTTATCCAGCTGGAGCCGGGTAGGGGCCTTACTGAAGTAATAACATACAAAAATACATTTCACTCATCTTTATCATATGATTTATTTTTCAGTCCGTGGGTTGAAGACCCTTAATCTAACTGAAAACATACAAAAGCCAACAAATTCTAAAATAATAAAATAAATATTAAACAATGTATAGCTTAAATGTTATCACAAGTTTTAAAAGTTTGAAATAGATGAAAGAATACATATTTGTGGTACTTCTTAGTTTTATCAATTACACATGCCACGCCACGGACTCGCCATGGCCTAATGATAACTCGGAAGTTAGAAGGCTCATCCGGAACGTTTCTCCAAAGATACTATCATTATAACCTGCTTCTTTGCACTTTCAAAGATGATACTGTTGGCCACGGTTACGCTATGTTTAGTTGAAGCTGGATGGCAGGACGGTACCTATTGTGAAAATTCGTATCGATGACAGTAAGACGAAAATTCGTTCACATAGAAAACAAAACAATTGCGGGACAAATGCCGTCCCGTGTAGGACATTTACAAAATACCTCAAAATGCGGGACGGGAGGTACTTGTGTTACATTATAATTAACTTATGGAAAATATGATAGATGAGTGTAAGACAATGAGAATAACATGGAGAGGTTTAGTCAGTTCATTATTGCAGTAACTCGGGTGACATTTTATAATAGGTCTTTCTCTTTCAAAAGCAGTCAAAAAGCAGGTGATTTACAGTTTGAGTGGCTCCACAAAAACATGTATAGTCATTTAAAATAGTGATGTGAAATTGCTCAAAGTATGACGTGAATTTCCCATATCCAGATATCAATTGAGTAAGCACAAAGTTCGGGACTAGTACCGTATTTTACTTTGAAGTTGATGATGAATCTCAGGAAAAGATATTTCTCTGGTAACAGATCCTTTCGAAGTTGTGGTCTAAATGTGAGTTCTGTCATATGAGACTTCCATTGTTGGTTGTGCTGCCTCTTTACCTAGTTCACTTGCTCGTTCATTCCCAATAGTCCCTGTGTGTCCACGAACCCAGGAGACAGACATGGAAACCATGCTGTGTTATTGATCTTATGTCAGCAACTATTGGGTTCAAGTTGTACTTGTTGAGTGTTGCCTGTGAATCACTGTATAATTTTGAATTTTTGTTGTTGTCTCTAGACCACTGTCGTGCTGTCTTTAAGCCCCAGAGTTCTGCTCGAATGATTGAACAGTGTGACGAGAGCTTGTACCGAGCTGAGAATATTCGTATGTCGTTCTCATACACAACGAAGGCACATCCAACCACATGTATTATTTATGATCATCATTATAATTTATACTATAATTATTAATACTCGTGCTCGTACTCAGAGGCGTCACTAGGGTTGGTGTCATCCAGTGTGGTAACTCCTCCGAGTCCGCCAGTGCCAAATAACGGAAACGTACAGAATCCTTAGTAACGTTTATAAACATAGGTCCTATATTTACAAAGGCAATAGAAAAAATTAATTTAAGGTCGGTTGGTAAAAGATTGTAAGAAGTTAAGAACTAAGAACTACATAGAAAATATGTTACTTTTTTAATTGTTATTTTAACATTAAATTTTATGTCATATTAAATCTCAACTAAATCATTTATTTATCGTATGGCTTTTAGTGTCGGGAGTGTCCGAGGACATGTTCGGCTCGCCTGAGTCTGTAGCTGCTTCCAGCGGACACCCTAAAGGGTGAGCTACAAGTTCCGTTCAATTTCAAGTAGTTCCAACTTTCGCCACCAGATATCAATGATACCTAGTGGTGAACGTTGGAACTTTGATAGAGCGTTCTGACGAAATCTAACAAATTTTGCTTTACACAAGTTTAGTCTGTGAAAGGATCTTTTACATGCCATAAATCTATGACATGGGACCGCCGGCTTTACTTCCCCTCCGAAGGAAGGCATACTGAAGGATTTTTAACGCTCTTAAAAAATTCGACGACTTCGGCCGGGTTTGAACCCGCTATCTCGGGCATAGCAGTTCAGCATTCTACCGACTACACCACCGAATAAAATCAACTAAATCATAACTTTCCTTTACTGGCCTTTAGAGTTACAAACTTGTTAATTACTTCATCGAAATCAACTCCTTTCGCTAAATCACTTTCAATTGATAATACTGCAAGTTCAGAAAGCCTTGACTGTCCCATGGCAGATCGCAAATAGTTCTTTATAAACTTTAGCTTTGAAAACTCCTCTCACATGAAGCCACAGACACACAGATCGTAAGAAATAATTGTAGGCTCACTGAGAGATATGGGAGAGATTCTAGGAAGTCCCATTCAGCTATGAATTACAAAACGTCAAGTACTGACCAATCTTTGACTTCTTCGAGATCAATCTCTGCTGCCTTCAGGTGCCTTCTCAGCCTTTGTATTTCTAATAAAAGCTCTTCCTCTGATAACTCATCATAGAAAGTGGTTAATTTTGGAATGGACACCAGTAACTCTTCTTCAGTGGCAGATATCAAACTCTTGGCTTGAACAGCCTTGACGGCTCTTGATCTGATCTGGAGTTCAGAATGGAAACGATCATTACACTCGAGCATTGCTCTCTTGTTTTCTTCTTGCAGAGTTAGTCCAGCATTTCTCTCGTCTTCTCACCTGCCAATGCAATTATTACGAACCACCCTAATTTTGGTGTCACCCCTTGTGATGGTGTCACCCGGTGCGGTCAGCACCCCCCTCACCCCCCTAGTGATGCCACTGCTCCTACTAATAACAAGAACAACTCTTTGAAAGTTCGTGAGGAAGTAGAGAACTATTGGGATTTACTTGATGATACCCTTTTCTGAAAACCATGTTAAAATATTAATTGGAGATTTTAATGCCCAACTAGGCAAAGAACGTAGGTATCGTGATGTAATTGGAAAATGGCCTGCTCAGAAGAGAACAAACAAAATTGGTCAAAAACTTATTGATCTCTGCTTGAATCATGGTTTAATTTCAAAATCTACATATTTTAAGAGAAAACTACAAAAACGTAAAACTTGGAAACATCCTGATTACAATAAAGGTGAATGGCAATTAAATCATGTATATATGGATAAACTATATCACAAAGAAATTTATAATGTCAAGATTCTTCGAGGAATAGACACACGTATACAGTCAAAATTAAAGCAAGTCTATAAACAAGTCTATAAACCAAAGATCCTTCACTGCTAATTAAAAATGAAAATTATCAGAAAGCAGCCTTGTTAGTAACCTTAAGAAAATTGCTGAAGAATTGACCCCAATAAAACCTCGGAAAAACATCAATGGTGGAATAAAGAATGTGATGATATGATTGATAAACGACACTAAGCGTGGTTGTTACGCCAATCCCAAAAATCAGAAACATCTTTTCAAAATTTAGTTAAACAATGGAAAGATGTAACTAAAACTTTAAGAAGAATAAAAAGACAATATAGTAGAGCGTCAAAAATCCAAACGCCCGCTTTTGCATGGCGCTGTGAGGGAACAATGACCTTGGGAGTGTGTTTTGAACCCTTCCCCCCATTAGCAAGTTTTTCAAATTATTATTATTATTATCTTGATTGGTCACATTGGACCACTTGAGTCGTTCCACAATCACTTCTTCTTTGAAGGTAGTACTGCTTGGTTCTTGCGCTCTTTCCAGTACTTTTTCATTCTTTCAGATCTGGATTTTCTCAACTCATCTGAAATCTCCATAGGCTTTCTATGTGTCATTTCTGCAGAAAATTTGTGAGTTTTAAGAATGGTGTTAATTTTATTTTTCTCCTCGGCATCTGTTATCTTAAGTCCAACTGCTTTGAGATCTTGTTGGATTTCTTGGATCCATTTTCCTCCAGTTTTCTTTCCTAGATTTCTCATCACCAGTTGGCGTACAATTCTGTTTTCTGGAAGCCGTAAGATGTGAAAAAAATATGAAATTCTTTTCTTCTTCATTGTGCTGGTGATGGGATCAATCTCACGATAGACAGTTTCATTTGGGAGAATCCTCCAGACTCCCTCAACCTGATACTTTTTATTTATGCACGTTCTAATGATTCTTCTTTCCGTTTTGAGGAGCTGATCAGTTCTTTGTTCATTTTTAATTTGGAACAGTGTTTCACAAGCATAAGTGGCTTCTGGGAGAGTTACAGTTTTATAATATTGGATCTTAGTAGCTATTGATAGGCATTTTTTATTATATGTTGACCAGGTTAGAGATTGTGCCTTTTTCATTTTATTTGTTCTATTTATCCAAGTTACTTTTTCGTTTAAGTTATGTGTTATAATTTCTCCAAGATACTTAAATTGAGGAACTAGGTTAATTTTATGATCATTTATATAGACTTCATTTATATCTAAGGGTTTCATAGGCATGATCTCAGTTTTTTCAAAGGATATCTGTAATCCTATCCCTTGAGCAATTTCTTGGAGACTAGTGATCTGAGTACAAACCTCTTCCTTGTCTAGTGCTAAAAGAGCCAAATCATCTGCAAATCCTAAGCAGTTTATTTTTATTGATGGTTTTGTTCCAATTTTGATGTTAGGAGGGTTTTCCTTTTGCCAAACCTTCATGATATAATCAAGAGCCACATTGAAAAGCAGAGGGGATAATCCATCACCTTGTCTGAGACCAGTTTTTACTGAGAAAGCTGTTGATATTTCTCCCCTAAATTTAACTTTCGAATTTGTGTTTGTTAATGTTAATTGAATGATTTTTATCAATTTAGGATGGAGACCATATGATCTGAGGATTTTTAGCAGTGTCAGTCTATGAATACTATCATAGGCTTTTTTGAAATCTATAAAAGAGATAAAGAGTTGCTTATTTCTGTTTTTGTAATATTCCATTATTAATTTCAGGCTAAGGATTTGGTCTGGACAACTTCTGTAAGGGCGAAATCCTCCTTGATATTCTCCAAGTTGTGGTTCCAGAATGTTTTTGATCCTGTTGTAAATTATGCGAGAGAAAATTTTATATGTGCAGTCCAGAAGGGTAATTCCTCTGTAGTTATCTGGGTTCGTTTTGTCTCCTTTCTTAAATAATGGATGGATTATTCCTGTGGTCCAGTGTGCAGGAATTTCTTCAGTAATCCACATTTTAACTAGATGTTGATGAAGATTTATAATCGCAGGTTTACCAGCATTTTTCCAGATTTCAGCAAAGACTAAGTCTTCGCCACAAGTTTTGTAATTTTTTTGTTCTTTAATTGCGAGTTCTACTTCATTAATGTTTGGAGGATTTATTAAATCAGGTGAAGTTAAAATAGGTGTATCAGTGTTTACTTGCAGGGTTTCCAGTGGATCATCACAATTTAACAGTTTCTCGAATGCTTCTGCAAGGATCTCTGTATTTTCTTGGTTAGAATGTGCTAACTTCCCCGTTTGATTTTTCAACATTAATGTTGGAGCTTCAAATTTTTTAAGATATTTACCAAATGTTTTGTAATAATCTCGAGATTGCTTTTTCCTGAAATCGTCTTCTATCTTTTCCAGTGTATTCTTAAGATGATTACGTTTCGTTTGTCTGATGATTTTATGGGTTAATTTTCTTTGTATAGTTAGTTCTAAATTTGATTCTTCTGACTTTAGAGCTTGATGTTTTATCCATGCTTGGTGTCTTTTCTCTATTGCTTGATCACAATCTACATTCCACCATTCATGTTTTTTCCTTGGATTTATTGGTGCTAACTCCTGTGCTATTGATTTAATTTAGTGATTAATTCGTCCAATGTTTTAGAGTTGAGAGATTCTTCTCCTGTTCTTTCACAGTACTCTATATTTTTTATTAAGGTAGATGGATCAAATTTCCTCCTATTGTTATTATTAGGTTTTTTCTTGGCCATTGGAGTTAATTTTATTTTTATCTTTGCCACATAGTGGTCTGATCCTGAGTCAACTCCCCTTAGAACCTTGACATTGTGAAGTGTGAGTTTGCATTCACAAATTCTCATAGTGTGTTTCTTTTGTTTTTGTATTTCTCATAGTGTTCTTCTTTTGTTTTTGTATACCGTACAAGTCAAATGTACTTTTTTGAATATAACCGTCTGTTTCCGGTTGTGACCAATGGATGTCGGTGTTTGTTTCTTCTCCCATCAATTTGGAGTTTAGGACTGTATTTAGTAAACCTTTTTACTAATTATTTTATGACAGGTTATGAGCCCAGTTAAACGCTTATTGCTCTTAATGTGTGGACTTTGTGATGGGAGAATGTCGGTCGTTAAAAGGTGTTGATATGTGCGGCGCACATGTGGACAGTTAAGTGTGCATCCAAGATAGTTTTTGGTGAATTTTGTGGACGATTTTCTATTGTGAGGACTATTTGTACGTTTTGTTTTAAGTATACATACTAACATGGATGCAGCTACGGGAAGCAGCGAGCGAGTAGTTGCAATAGTGAGGTTACAGGACGACAATTGGGAAGCGTGGAGCACCCGAACAAAGGCATTGCTTCAAACAAGGCGTCTGTGGGACGCGGTTCAAGGTTTCCCGCGAAAGACCGATACAGGAGAGGTAGAAGATACACCCGTTGAAGAGTACTCCGAGGCCCAACTGGGCAAAGATCAAGACGCGAAAAACTTGCTTATAGGTTTGGTCACCGACCCTTTCCTAGGTGATATCAAAGAAGCGGAGACAGCTAAGGAAGCATGGCAGAATCTTCTGACTTCATGTTGCGATACCGGAGTCCTTCAAATTGTGACGATGTTAGAAGAATTGTGTCTTTTTAAGAAAACTAGTGACATTAGCATGCGTACATTTGTTGATAAAGTGCTTACTTGGTGTGCACGGTTGGACGATGTAGGTATAAAATTTACGGATAAGGCCAAAGCTGCTTTTATTCTCAGAGGACTGGAAAAGCGGGAGTACGAAAATTTGATACGTTCATTGGAAAGCAATGAAGAAAACTTAAGTGTAAAGGTAGTGCGAGCCAAACTTTTGTTGGAGGAGAGAAAGAACAAGTTGGACAAACTAAAGATGGAGCGAGAACAGGAGACTTATGCGAGGCTGAAGAAGGAAGAATCTGAGGGTGAAAGCGTGAAGGCAATGGTGGCAGCCATGCGCTTAAATTCCAAGGAGGTCGTCAACAGCAGCAAAAGTGTCAACAAGCCAACAGGTAGTGGTGGATTCATGTGCTACAAGTGCCAAGAACAGGGGCATATTGCGAAGTTCTGTGATTTAGTTCATGAAGCAAGAAAGAAAGGTTCAGTTTTGTGTTTTAATTGTGCCAAGATAGGTCATACTTCCCGGAATTGTAGTAATGGACGCAAGGAAAATGTTAAGGTTTAAGAATCGTGAGGTTATTGCCACGGTAAAGGACGATGAGGCGGCAAACGAATGTGTTCAGGTTAATGCTAGTAGTGTTAAGGTAAAGGCTTATGTGGCAACTGAAAGCAAGGATGATGCATCTGATTGTGTACGCAGGTGGTATGTAGATTCAGGAGCCACTGAGCACCTGACACCTTATAAGGATATTCTGTATGATTACACCCCAAAGGTTTCTGGTAGTGTAGACACAGCTGATGGATCCGTAGTTAGTGTATGTGGTATGGGAAGTGTGCTTATGAAGCTATCTGACAAGTGTGGAGGTTCTTTTCTGAAACTGAAAAGAGTGTTGTATGTCCCAGGTCTTCAAGACAATTTAATATCTGTAGGTCAATTTGACAGGAAAGGTGCAGTCGTAACCATTAAAGATAGCAAAGTTGTATTGTCAGATCATGAGGGTATATTCCTTACGGGTGAGGCCGTTGGAAATATGTATGAGGTAAATTGTGATTATTTTATGGTAGAACAAGGGAAAGAATTTGCTTGTAATGACGAGGTGGAGGTTGTGTATGCTAAGAGCAACAAAGCTGTAACTAGCGGAATATGGCATCAGCGTTTTGGCCATGCTCTGAACATTCCAGATCGTGATTTTATACCCAAAGAAAAGAATCTTGATTGTGATACTTGTAAACAAGGTAAAATGAAAAGACTTAAATTTAATGAAAGAGATCATGGATCTCAGAAGCCATTAGATGTTGTGTTCTCTGATGTATGCCAGCTAGAGCACCCATCGATTGGAGGTAGCAAATATTTTATTACATTTACTGATGATTGTACCAGATTCTCATATGTAAGGTTTCTTAAGCATAAGAGTGATGCATTTAATGAGTTTCTCAAGGTTAAGGCCCTAATGGAGACAGCACAAGGGACCAAGTTGAAATCTTTCCATTCAGACAACGGTGGAGAGTATTTAAGTACAGAGTTTTGTAACGATCATGAAAAGGAAGGTATTGTTCGTAGGTTAACAATGGCTTACTGTCCCCAACAGAATGGCGTTGCTGAACGCCTCAACCAGCAACTTCTCACCACTAGTAGGTGCATGCTCATTCAGTCAGGCATGCCAGTTCAATTTTGGGGGGAAGCCATCAGCACAGCCTGCTATATAAAGAATAGGTGTGTGTCATCAACTGTAAAGAACATCCCATTTGAACTGTGGACGAGTAGAAAGTTGTCAGACCTGCAATTGCTTATGTTAAAATCATTTGGTTGTAAAGTTTGGATCCATAAACGTAATGTGGAAAAGTTAGTGCCAAGGGCAAATGTTGGTGCAATGCTAGGGTACCCCGATGACTCGAGGGGCTACCGTGTATGGGACATCGAAAAGAAATGTCATTAAATCCAGGAATGTAGAATTTGTTGAAGATGTATTTCCGTTTTCTGTAAAAGCCCAGGAAAAACCTGTAACTCAGATAGACTGTGAACCTAGAACAGTTGGAGAAGTGTTTGTCGAGCAGAAAGATTGTGGAGGTGACGTGTTTGAACACGAAGTAGCCGAATCAGGAAATGAAAATTCTGTAACAAGTGATAGTGATGCCTCTTTGTCAGATTCTGATGTCGTAATAGACTCTCCATTACAGCCTGAACACACAGTATTACGCAGGTCGAGTAGAGAGAGTAAACTTCCCAGTAAGTGTGTGTGTTGTAATGAAGTCAAGGTCAAATGTCGCATTGTCATGTTGAGGTCAGAATATAACGATCCGGTGTCTTTTCAAGAAGCCACCTCACGAGATGACAAAGATAAATGGTTTGAGGCAATGAACCAAGAGATTGCCCTCTTGGAAAAACATAATGTGTGGACACTTGCAGAAGATTCAGGTGGCAAGACTGTCATAGGCACCAAATGGGTGTATAAAACTAAACGAAACCAAGAAGGTGAAGTACTTAGGCATAGAGCACGTTTAGTAGCTCAAGGTTTCAGTCAGATAAAGGGTACAGATTTCCTTGAATCCTACAGTCCTGTGGTAAAAAGGAAAACTATTAGGACCCTTATAGCCATAGGAGTAGAGCGTGAATGGGATAATTGTCATTTGGACATTGTATCGGCATACCTTAATAGCAAAATTAAGGAAACTGTATTTGTAAGTCAACCAGAAGGTTTTCGCAGTGTAGAATACCCAGACTATGTGCTAAAACTCAACAAGAGTATTTACGGTTTGTGTCAACCTGGTAAAGATTGGCACAATTGTATCACTGCACAACTTGTCAAGCTTGGCTTAAATCAAAGCAAATGTGATCCATGTCTGTATTTTAGTCTGTATGTTGCCCTTTGCTACCATACAAGGAATGATATGCAAATGTTTGTTGTTAGTGTAAGGCTAGTTATGTATTTATTTTTGTTTTAATTTTTTTTTTGGTGCAATTTGTGAATGGGGGGAAGTGTGAGTTTGCATTCACAAATTCTCATAGTGTGTTTCTTTTGTTTTTGTATTTCTCATAGTGTTCTTCTTTTGTTTTTGTATACCGTACAAGTCAAATGTACTTTTTTGAATATAACCGTCTGTTTCCGGTTGTGACCAATGGATGTCGGTGTTTGTTTCTTCTCCCATCAATTTGGAGTTTAGGACTGTATTTAGTAAACCTTTTTACTAATTATTTTATGACATGAATTTCGCGATGGTGAAATTTATCCATGCAGACATGATCCAACTGCCATTCACCCCTTCTGAAGTCAGGATGTTTCCAAGTTTTCAATTTATGGGGCTGTCTTTTAAAACATGTTGATTTAGAGATTAATTTGTGGTTTCTACAAATTTCGACTAATCTTTGACCATTTTTATTGGTTCGTTTATGTGCTGTCCATTTTCCAATGATATCTCTATATCTTCTTTCTTGTCCGAGTTGCGCATTGAAATCACCAAGGAGAATTTTGATGTTTGATGAAGGGATGTTTATTAAAGTTTGATCCAAAAGATCCCAGAATTTTTGTACTTCTTCTCTGTCCTTAATGGTGTTGTTTTTTTGATTAGTAGGAGCAAGTGCATTAATAATTGTATATGTTTTATTTGCCGATTTCAAAGTTAGGGTCGTAAGTCTGGAGGATTGAGACATAACGAATAGAATATAAAGTGTGATCTCTTCTCCCTCAATAGCATGTAATGAATACGGATCGGGTTGGCACTCGCCGCTATGCAGCGCTACAGTCGATTTGAGATTGTTGATTTCCACATATGTTTATGTGTTTATGTGCGATATTTTAAGTATTTAATCGATCGGAGTGTTTTGGTGGTGTTCTGTGCAAACGTTTATTGATATACAAGTGCTTACACTATTACTTCATAGTATTAATACCTGAAATGCTATTGTAGGAAGCATTAACTGAAATGGAATTTAATTTCTTGTCGTGTGTTGACGTTATCTTCGTGTGTTAATTTTATTGTTATTTAATGCAAGTAAACAGCAGTTTAGCCCTTACATTTTCATGAGTGCTTAATGTGAGTAGTGAAGATGCCTTGCTCTATTGTACCAGAATGCAGATCTAGCTGTGGGGACTGTTTAGAGGTCAGACGGTTTTTCAAACCTCCTGAAGATAAGGAACGATTTATGAAGTGCAATGGGGCCATACCAGGGAAGGATAGGGAACTTACTGAAAAGTCCTACATCTGTGATACTCACTTTTCAGAAGATTTAATTGTTAAATTTGACAAATTTGTGATAGAAGGGAAGGAAGGAGTACTTCTCCCAAGAACCAACTGGCGATTGAAAGACTATTCTGTTCCACATATATTTCTTAATTTGCCTAAGTATTTGTCCGGTATGGTGTAAATAAAAATGCTCTTGATGCCATTAAAGACTACTTCTGTGAAGAAAGGGATGAGAATAAAAAGACAATGAGTTAAAAAACATATATGTATCGTAATGCTGAAGGAGGCGAGATCAGTTTTAGACAATAGCCTACTCTATGAAGGGGTCATAACTATGCCTTCCATGTCTGTTTAATGTTAAGTTCTTCTGAAATGATGGTAGTATACTGATTTTGGTGTTTGTGGAGTGAAATTTATGGTTATTATTGAATTGTATAGTAATCTACGGTAAAGTTGAAAGTTGCGTTCGTACGGCTTTTTTTTTTTCTGTGTTGCAAGTCTGTTAAGGGAATGTAAAATGTGTAACAATGTGAAGAAATCCTTACTGATAGCGAGGTTAATTTTTCCGTTCTTTTTATAAATTTGCCGATAGCTGGCAAAACTAATTGCATTTTGAACTTGCTCTCTGTCTTCGCTTATTGTCGAAACTGGACTATTACAGGAGACGACTTATTAAATTATAATTGGGCACAGTAAAGTAAGTGGATATGTTGAACTTATTAGCGCCTATGAGGATATCTTGCAGTGTTTTAACGTGTAAAACAGGTCGCAAGTTTTAAAAGTCTCGTAAGCGCCAATGCTAACTTACATCACAGATCGGAGCCAGCGCTGCGCTGCGGCGGACCAGGCGTACTAGGCCAGTGATATCACTTCTTATTCTATACGTTATGATTGAGATTTAAATTCTGTTATCGAGTCAATGATTCTGAGATCTATTAAGAATCCGTTACCAAATTGTGGACAATTTTTCATAACTCTTTTTCCCGGAATTCCTTTATATAGTCTGTATCCTTGTGATTCCAGATGGTCTTGATCACTATTTCTAATTTCCTGAAGGGCCATAATTAGAATTTTATGACTTCTCATGATATCCGTGATGATCTTCAATTTTCCAGTTTGAACCAGAGAGTTAACATTATGTGTAGAAAAGAATGAGACTTGTTTAGGTTTGATTTTCCGTAGTATTTGTTTGTTTTCTACTTGATGAGTTTTCAGACGCTCCGATTCGTCATTATCTTCCGCATGACAGCCCACCGTATCCGAATGCTGTCTTTTCTGTAATCTATCATTACAGACGGCGGAATTATTCTTCAAATGACTTTTCGTGGTTGACTATCTAAGGTTACACCTTGAGGGGAGGATAAATCCTCGAATTACAATCCTGAATGTTATTCAGAAAGATGAAAGAACTGAGAAAATAATTCTCAGTCCCCCCCCAACACTAGTCTGTTCACTGACCCAGTTTCCCGCTGGGATTGATTACCCAACCTTCCACTGGGTTGCTCAGCTTAGCAGGGGACACCACGTGCAGGTCAGTGTTGGGAGTTGGAGTGGAGAGGTTATGAGGATTCTCTTCTGCTGAATCCTTGTATTACTGATTTTGTTGGTTAGTATCATCACATCACACTCCCTTTGTCCAGGTCTACATATTTATAGACCTCCCCAGGTTGATTCCTAGGGCCCAGTTTTTCAAATAAAATATACAGTTGTGTTTATTTTTTTCTGTATACATACGTACAATTCCCAGGGGCTCACATCTAGTGGGACGTGGTTTGGCGACCACGGGACCCCAGCTGAGTCCGGCATTGCTTCCACTTACTTGTGCCGGGCTCCTCTCCGTCTTCTTTCCTGTCGACCTCCCTTGGTCAACTCTTGTTCTTTTCCAACCCCGACGGTATTAGGGTATCCGAGGCCTAGGGAGTCTTTTACTTTCCCGCCTTAATTGGCCCTTGTCTCATCTTTCCTGATCCCTCCTTCTTCGAGAGGTCAGACCTCTTGTTTCTTTTTCATTATATATCATACGGCCCAACGGCAACACGGGCGAATGAGGAGCCTATTAATATTTGAGGTCCCCAACGGTCGTCTAGGCGGAAGAGTCCATGCCAGATGGATTGGCTGTAAAGGCGCAACTCACCTTTTCCTGAGTTAGCGGCAGTTCATTGCTGTTCTGGTGCTGGAAGTTGCATGTCTCATTCTTTATGTGCCGCAGATAATGGTTCCAGAATCATAGTGTGTGGGCAAGTAGATATCCACCTTAAACAAAGTCACGCCTGTGGCACTCTTTCCTGCCATTCCTCTTAGTCCAACGGCGATGGGACAAGGGCGACAGAAGCAGGTTTGGGTAAACTGGAAGCTTCTAGTCTGGACCTGCACGTTGGCGGCAGATGTGTGATGGTCGCTTCTCTGAGACCCTGTGACTCCTCAGGGATACGGTCCTGCATCTGTGACTGGGCAGGCCTATTTAGGAGCACCGCTGCCCACCCCGAATAGGGAAGGCTCTATAAAATGTGGCCTAAACATCGGAAGTCACTCTGCAAACCAGTCTGGGAAGGTCGAAAGAAATGCAAATCCAAATCGATAATAATTGGCGCATGGAACATCAGAACGCTTCTTGATCTTAATGACAACAATAGCAGACCAGAAAGAAGAACTGCTCTCATCATCCATGAACTGGATAGACTCAATATCGATGTTGCTGCCCTGAGTGAAATCAGACTTGCGGGGGAAGGTAAAATCAGCGAGACCGCAACAGGGTATACCATCTTCTGGAAGGGAAAAAAGGAAGAGGAATGTCGCATTCATGGTGTTGATTTTGCAGTGAAAACTAAGTTGGTGCAAGAACATCGACTCGCTCCCTCAGCAATAAATGAAAGACTCATGACTCTCCGTATACCTCGAGAGAGAGGCAGGTTCATTACACTTATTTCCTCATATGCCCCCACTCTTATGGATGATGAAGACTCCAAGAACTATTTCTACCACCAGCTAAGCACGGTCATCACCAGAGCGCCTTCTATGGACAAACTCATACTACTAGGAGACTTAAATGCCAGAGTGGGAAGAGACAGTCAATTATGGGGAAGAGTCATGGGAAATCATGGTATAGGGAACTGTAATCCTAATGGCCTTATTACTCCTTGGCCTATGTGCTGAGCATGAACTCATCACCAACATTCATTTCTGACTCCCGGACCGCTTCAAGACTACTTGGATGCATCCGCGTTCTAAACACTGGCATCTGATAGATTGCCATCACCCGACAGCGTGACAAGAATGATGTCCTGATCACGAAGGCAGCACGTAACATTGATGACTGTTGGACAGATCACAGACTCTTGATTAGTCGATTCAGGATTGCTATCAACAAAAAACTACGTTCCCACTTCATGAATCCGTCCAGGGGAAAGTTCAACACCTCGAGGCTCCTTAATGAAACTGTTGCTGAAGGATACTGATACAGTATTCAAAAAGAACTGACCAACAATCCATTCAATACATAGGATGTTGACTGTGTGGACCACGCTTCAGAGAATCACTACAGAATCAGCAGAGGAGGCTGTCGGCTTTGAGAAGAGGAAGTGCCAAGACTGGTTTGATGACAACAACGAGGCAATTCTAAATCTCATCAGTGCTAAACGGGACGCTGGTCTATCCCTTTCGCAAACCCCATGCAGAGAGAAACAAAAGAAATTTCAGTAACTAAAGCAGACATGTCGAGCTAAAATTCGTGAGATAAAAAACAACTGGTGGCAAACTAAAGCCAAAGAACTTCAGACCTATGCAACTTTTATGCGGGACTGAAAGAGCTGTATGGACCTATCTGCTCCTCTTCAGGTACTCTAAAAGATGCTGATAACACCACCATACTTACCGACAGCCAGGACATCTTGGAACGATGGAAAGAACACTTCAGTTCACTCTTAAATCGTCCTTCTACTGCGGCTGAAGATATTCTACGTCTTGTCCCTTAACATCCTCTTCAACCCTGGATGGCAATATCTCAGACTTTCCGTGAATTTGACAAAGCTTGCAGTAGCCTGAAACCAAGGAAGGCTCCAGGTCCAGACAACATCCCTCTGGAACTCATTCAAAACGGAGGCTTACCCCTAAAAACTAGGCTCTTTTACCTGATCCTCTTAATCTGGGAAACCCAAAAAATACCTGCCGACTGGAAGAACGCCACCATTGTTACTATCTTCAAGAAAGGCGATCGCAGTATCTGTGGAAACTACCGAAGTGTTTCCCTCCTTTCCATAGCAGGAAAAGTTTTTACCAGAATCCTACTGAATCGACTCCAAACTATCTCAGAGAGAATACTTCCTGAATCACAGTGTGGATTTCATACTTCCCGAGGAACAGTTGACATGATCTTTAGTATAAGATAACTGCAAGAGAAATGCAGAGAACAAGTGACACCTCTGTTCTTAGTCTTTTACGATCTTGAAAAAGCCTTTGATATTGTTCCCAGAAATGCAATGTGGTTGGTTTTGGGGCATTTTGGATGTCCGGAACATTTTGTTGGATTGATTCGGGCTCTTCATGATGGTATGATCGGGCAGGTGCTGTATCAGAATGCTGTCTCAGAAGAATTTCCGATCACAAATGGGCTGAAGCAAGGCTGTGTTCTTGCACCTACTCTTTTTGCCCTATACCTGATGTCCATGCTCTATGAGACAGCATCTGCAAGCAACACAGGTGTGGAAATAAAATATCAGTATGATGGAGGGCTATTCAACCAGACCAGACTTCGTTCCAAAAGATTAACCATTATCCACCAGGTTACAGAATTGCAATATGCCGATGACAATGCCTCACCAGCCCATACATCTGAAGAGCTGCAACAGTCTGTCAGCTGTTTCAGGAGTGCATATGAACGTTTTGGCCTTACCATAAACATTCAGAAGACCAAAGTATTAGCTCAACCTATTCCTGGAACCTCTATCCCAGGTTTTGATATTACTATCTCTGGCACATCTTTGGACCAAGTCGATCACTTCTCATACCTTGGGAGTATTCTGTCTACGCAATGTACTGTTGAGAAGGACATGGATAACAGAATCCGTGCTGCGCATGCAGCGTTTGGACGTCTCTCACGTCGTGTATTCCAGAGTAAAGATCTATGAATCTGTACAAAACTATTGGTATACCAAGCTATTGTCATTTCTACGTTGCTCTATGGATGTGAGACCTGGACCCTATACCGCCAGACCATCAAAACACTGGAACGCTTTTACCTGCAGAAACTCCATTCCATTATGCACATCAAATTTATTATTTATCGTATTATGATACAGAGTTAAAATAAAAGTTCATACACTACATATAAAGTTATATACAGTTATATACATAGTCATAAACACAAGTTCTTGGTTTAAACTTCTAAATCCAGGCCATCAATCCACTGAAGTGCCTCAGAAGATGCATGATGAATGTCACCTACTGATCCTTGAAACGCTCGTTGCGGACATTCACCAACAATATGTCCGATGGTTTGCAGGGTAGCTCCATAATCGCAGTTAGCAGAAGTAACCCCACCCCATTTGTGAAGCAGGAATCCACATTTGCCTTGTCCTGTACGGATCCGGTTAATGATTCTCCATTGGCGTCTGGGGAGTTTGAAACCTTCTATCTGGTTGGAAGGGTTTTCAATCAGATGTGCATTGAATGCTGATGATTCTTCCCACATAGTTTTCCATGCTTCTGAGATGTTAAATGAAGAGTCTTCAAGAAGTACTGCAGAGCGCCAAGGTGGTTTTCTTGACTTCAACCGTTGATTACCTGCTTTTGCTACATCAGTATGTATGGGTAGTTGGGGGTTCTTCTGAATGGTTTTCCAGATATTCAGGAGAGCCTCTGATCTTCGAAGAGCTGGAGGTTGGATGTTACTTAGAACAGGTAACCCTGTAGTGGGTGTGCTACGTATGCAGCCCATAATCAGTCGCATTGTCTAGTTAAGTTGCACATCTATCTTCTTGGAGTGGACACTGTATGCACATCAAATGGGATGACTATATAACTAATGCTGCGGTTCTCGAGAGAGCAGAGCAGAGATGAAGAGCATAGAGGCCATCATCATTAGTCACCGGTTTAGATGGATCGGACACGTCCAACGCATGAATGACGACAGACTCCCACGAAAAATCTTGTACAGCGAGCTCAGCACGGGCAAGAGACCTCTAGGAGCACCCCGGAAGCGTTACAAAGATCAGCTTAAACAAACCTTGAGGAGTGTAGCCATTGATCCTGATAATTGGCATACTCTTGCGGAAGATCGCGCACATTGGCGTGCAGCCACCTCAGCTGCGGTTTCACATTTTGAAGAAGAACGCCGAAGGCAGGAAATGGAAACTCGTCAGAGGAGAAAGCTGCGCGAGATATTGCCACGTCCTCCACCTTCCATCATATGCATCGTGTGTGGCCATATGTTCTATGCCAGAATTGGTCTGTTGAGTCACCAGCGACATCACCATCGAGTGGATACAAATTAGTAATGCAGGAAAGAAACACACACTCGGATACGAGTATTGGCCGACGACGACATACGTACAGTACATACATCGTAAATTTGTAAATATGTAGTGAATTGTTTTTGTTAAATTAGTGCATTTTTCTGGATTTAAAGATACAAATAAATCAAAGTAAAATATGTATGTACATAAAGTGTTTATTTTTGTTTATCTTAACATTTTTAGTGTAACTAGGAATTTCTGGGTTATGTTCGAAAATCCGAACCACCCGCAGTCCCAATTAGTTCGGATCTTCGACGCTCTACTGCATCATAATAACACTCTAAACTCAATTGAAAATGAAAATCCACAGCCTGCTTCCAGTCTCCGACCGGGTCAGGAATGGAATGAATGAAGCCCCCATCTAGCGACGAGGATATGAACTGTGCCGGCTGCCGAAGCCTGTCGCACTCCTCTGGGGAAATGATTAAATGAATGACAGATGAAATGAAATGATAGTGGAGAGTGTTGCTGGAATGAAATTGTGACAGGGAAAACCGGAGTACCCGGAGAAAAACCTGTCTGCCTCCGTTTTGTCCAGCACAGATCTCACATGGAGTGACCGGGATTTGAACCACGAACCCAGCGGTGAGAGGCCGGCGTGCTGCCGCCTAAGCCACGGAGGCTCAAACTCGATTGAAGAAGAATCTAAAATATCACAATCGCAGAGGGATTCCACTCCTAAATATTTTACCTACAAAATTCTTTCTAGAATTATTAATAGAATTAAAATACAACTTGAAAATGAATTCAGAGAGTATCCAGGGGGACACAAAATTTGTAAGAAACATCTGAGAAAGTAAGTTATGAATCCCCAACCTTATTATTAAAAGTTGAAACAATCGTGATAATGCACAATTCCTGGCTAAATATTTTAAAACACTCCTAAATTGCGAAGAACCAATTGAATTCCTTTACTTCCAGGTCAGAGCACCAATTAAAACACTACCGAAGAACATCAACCATCATACAATTAAAGAAGCTGTGTACAACATTGAACGAGATGAAGAACTTCAAAGCACCTGGAGAAGATCAAATCTTTGCGGAGATTTTGGAAATTCAGCAGAAGCCCGATACACCACAGTCCGATATAACACAGATGAACCATGTCTCCCAAAATAAAATACTGTATCATTTATGAATGATTATTGCACTCTCAGTGGTATTTTATAAACTTAATACAGTCTGCATGTAGCGTATCTGCAGAATAATCTACTGCTGCAAACTCGTACAATAACCAAAAGAGATGGATGTACCGATAATTAAACTCAACATATGGTTTGTCTTATCAACATACATACTGTATCAAGATTGTTGCTAGACAGAAGTTTTGAAAACACATCTCACTGTTAACATTGTGACGCTGTCAACAAAGTGACTATGCCACAGTGCTTGGCAATAATCACCTTCAGATGTCCTTTTACTGACCAAACAGATGGAATATATAATTTTCCCAAAAGAAAAATATGTATTGTCCATTGAGCCATTATATATTTAAACACAAAATGTAATAAATGTTCCGGCATAACTCAAAAAATTGCCAGCGTTTCTCCCAGGTGTACCATTGGGCTCTTCAGTTGGTAAAAGTACACCTCACCGAAAAGAAAAAAACAGATGGAAGTTGCAGGGTGACAAGTCCGGGATGTAGGGCGGATGCTCAAGTTGCTCCCACTTGAACATGGCCAATACAACTTGTGTGACGTTATAGAGGTGTGGGCAAGCGTTATCATGGATAGGGCTCGGATTTTTAGGTAAATAAATATTTTTTTATGTAAATACATATTTTAAGCATTTTTTCTATAAATACATAAATTCATGAGTTTCACATAAAAATACATAATATTTACATTTAAAAAAATCAGTATGCTAGATCTTTTTCTGCTTATTGCATTTTTGTTCTTTGTTATTTCAACGGGGAAACATGTCAGCTATCCAATCTTCCTGTAGAGGGTATGTCGGTTTGCAACTGTGTTATTCTTAACTTGTCGCCCCGTACTTTTGAATAACGAATAAATTGTACCCACAGTATTGTTTCGTACCTTTGCATTTGGACATCCCTCATATTTAAAATCTCCCCCAGGGGCTCACATCTTGTGGGACGTGGGTTGGCGACCATGGGACCCCAGCTGAGTCCGGCTTTGCTTCCACTTACTTGTACCGGGCTCCTCTCTGTCTTCTTTCCTGTCGACCTCCCTTGGTCAACTCTTGTTCTTTTGCGACCCCAACGGTATTAGGGTATCCGAGGCCTAGGGAGTCTTTCACTTTCCCGCCTTAATTGGCCCTTGTCTCATCTTTCCTGATCCCTCATTCTTCGAGGGGTCAGACCTCCTGTTTTCTTTTCATTATATTTCCTTTTCTCTTTAAGATTCCCGCACTGTATTGTTAATTGGCTCCCCGTGTATCTAAATTCCCTTTAGCGATTTTTTTTGTAGTTTTTTTTTAAACTACGTTGCATTTTGTAAGTTTTTTCGATCTAAATTACATCTAGCGATTGTTTTCAACCTCAATTGATTTTGTAAAGATTGACAATCTAAATTGCTTTTTAGTAAGTCTTTCAATGTAGGAGCAGGACATTTTAGTGAGTATTTTGAATTTCAATTGCATTTTGTAAGTATTTTCAACCAAAACCGCATATCGCAAGAATTTTAAATCTGAATTGCATTTTGTTTGGTGGGCATTTTGCAAATATTTTGATTCTCAATTGCATTTTGTGGGTATTTTGAATCTAAATTACATTTTGTCAAGTATCTTCAATCTAAATTGCATTTTGTAAGTATTGTCAATCCACATGAGTCGTTTGAATCTACCGTACATTTTGTAAGCATTTTCAATTTCAATTGCACTTTGTAAGTATTTTGAACTTCAATTGCATTTTGTACGTATTTTCGATCTCATTTGCATTTTGTAAGTATTTTGAATTTCAATTGCATTTAGTAAGTATTTCGACTCTACATTGCATTTTGTGCGTATTTTGAACCTAGCCTACATTTTGTGGGTATTTTTCAATCTATTCTTTTTGTGAATCTTTTCGTTCTAAATTCCCTTTTGTAAGAACATTTTGTGAGTTGTTTCAATCTGAGTTCCTTTTTGTAAGTATTTTCTGTCTCACTTAATTTTCTCTCTGGTTTCCATTTCATTATCATTTTCGCTATCACCCAATCCATTAGGGGCTGATAACCTAGATGTTAGGCCCCTTAAAACAACAATTATTATCATCATATTTAAAATCTTTGACTATAGCTGGGTTCAGAATGTCACTCACGGTACACCTAGCCCAGAAAGTGTTATATTCCTTAAGTGAATTTTAATGAAACATCTAAATGTTAACTGTTGCAAATATGTGTGAATAAGTGTTATTATAGTATGTTGTGTGATATTAAGACGTAAAATCTGCAGGTTCTGGAAATAAGGGGTATTGTATTGTATTGTAATAATATTGTACAAATGAGTAGCATGTGAATCAGATTCAAGTGTGTTCATTTTTCTTTTATAAATCATAGGTGCTTATGTAGGATTAGAAAGAAACGTAGAAACTCGACAACTAATACATGGTGCATGCATTGTTTTCCAGGATCAAGTGATGGGATTCTTAATGGACATCTTCAGTTTCAACAAGACTCGCTATACAACTGTAGAGGAACTGGCAGATGATGTGTTTCAACATGTAAAGAGCAGAGTTGATTCCATAAGTCAAAAGATGGCAGCTCAGGGGTAGTGTCCATTACAAGATCAACAAGGTTTTGAGCTTAGTATTGAGTTTTATCAGTGTATTGAGAACTTTGTTTCAGGTTTATGGCAAGTACTCGACTCATGAACTGAAGTAGTGGCGTGTTAATAGTTACGTTTTTATAAGAAATCTAGAGATAAGATCTCATTACTAAATTCCTGGCTTATAAGTACGCATGATAATGGTGCCTAATGGGCTAAGAATTATTCCAAGGATATTCAGCTCTTGAAATATTCTATAGCTTATCATTCCAGTAATGCTGTATAGGAGACAATTTTTCTCTGCCAATATTACCCATGAGACCTTGTACTGATTCTACTTAAGAAAGCAACAAAAGGCAGTCATTTTGTAACCTTTTCTCTGCCTTGAATTATTGTAAGGTGTCATTGCTTGTGATATTTTAACTTCCAATATATTTGACTTAGCATTCGTTTTAAGCAAGTAGCCTACCCATTCAAACCTGGAGATAATGCTAATTTTAACAAATAATTTAACCAAATATTGTTATGTAAAATTAGTGAAGTCACTGAAGACTTGTAAATATATTTTATAGAAAATCAAGAAATTGTAATTAAATGGCAAAGAACAGACAACATTATCACACTGGAGACTGAAATCCAGAGAAGAAGAGCAACTTACTGGGATAAGTAGGTGATCGATACGCACAACACAGTCATCGGCTGTGACTTGCTGAAAACCATAAAATCACACTCAAATCAATTGGCGGATATGCCTTTGGTGACTAAATAGGCCAATCGTGGCATGAATCGTGCTTCCACACAAATAACATTGAATGTTTGAGCATTCCGGAGCATATCGCTTGACTCTGTGTTTACGGTGCTCTCCTTCAAACTGTTCAATAGCCGTAGAGATAGCGTGGCACCAAATTAGGTGATCGAAACATGCTTCCCATGTATATGAATTATATCGGTGATCTTCATGGTGTTTTGAACTGGTCTTTATATCTCATCTCAAAGGGGCTCAATGAGGTCTTGTCCAGAGCAAAGTTCATCAGAAAGGATTTGGCGTGGATGTCTGGTATCATTCATATGGTGGACATGCCGCTATCCAGCCTGGTCGATGATTCTATACTAGACATTCGAGCTTTCTAGATAACTGTGATGCTGGTGATTAGGTCTTCCTACTTAATGTTCATAATGGATTGAAGCTTTTGCTGATCGAAAAACTCAAGTGTTTCATATGACGGTGATGGAGAGTCCAAGTTTCACAGCCTTAAAGCAGTACTGAGATTTTATAGTGCAGTAGGACAACACATCATCATGATCGATTCTCCACTCCAACAGGCCGGGTGTGGGAATGAACAAGCCCCTTCCATAGCTGTCTGTCCTGCCACACTGTCCTCCATTCTACAGTACGCTCCTCTTAGTCAAAGCTCTGCTTCATCCACCCATCTCGAGGTCTCTTGCCAATTATCTCCCTTTCAAAATAGGCTTTAGGTGTTCTCATCAGATGACCGAACCGTTTCAATCTCGACTCCCCAAGAATGTCAAGCACACTTCTCTTCAGCCCTAACTTTAGGTGGCCTGACTAATTTCTAACTTTGTCTCGTCTGGTCTTCTGAATACTTGATCTTAGAAATTTCATCTCAATTGCTTGTACAGTGATATTTTAGCTTCCTGAGGAATTTTTTTTATCCCATAGAAGCTGTGAAACAGTTGTAAAAGTTTGCAGCTGCTTGAACCCTACTGCTGGTTTCTTGGGTTAACCTGTTATCTGTCAACAAAACTCTGCCAAGGTATTTAAAATGTTGAACTATTTCGATGTCATGTTGTCCCAATTTCAGCTTGATAGGTTTGCTTTCCCTGCTCATCACCAAACATATGGTTTTCGTTAGGCTGATCTGTAATCCAAACTTGTTAAAACCTGCCTTCCACCAATTTAGTCGTTGTTGGATGTCATTTTCTTTTTCTCCCCAGATCATATCATCTGCAAACACCATTGCATTGGATGTCATATCTCTCGTCTTAACCAACTTAAGGACTTCATCCATAATACTTGTGAAAAGGAGAGGAGACAAGCAACTCTTTGGCTCAAACCTTCATCAGAGATGGATCCTCTCCACTTTCTCTTTCCTATCTGCCTTTCGTGGCTCTCCTTCATTCCAAGTCCTTCAATCCTCATTCTTCAAGGGTTGAGGTCATTTCTTTCCTCTTATTCATTTTTTTTTTTTTCACTTTCCCTCACTTTCCTTCCTCTAGTCCATAAGTTAGCAGTTAGTTTTCGCTGTAGTTCTTCATTTATCCTCATTTTGCATTGTCACCCTTATCATTAGGGCCGATAGCCCAGATGTTAGGCCCCTTAAAGCAACAATAATCATCATTAGTGAGGAAGAGAAGACAGAAGAGTGAGCTCTATCCTGAGTAGCGTTGAAGTTAGATATCAGCTTTATTGCCTGTTCTCTGAGACTCGCTTGAACACCAGTTTATATTCAGTTCTACAACTGATCCTGAGCTACCTTTCTCCTTTCACTCTGCCCCCTTCTCTTTATCACTGAAGATAATTTCTCACAATAACAACAGGCTATCAGACAAATTCTACACACACCCCTATCATCATCATCATCATCATCATCAGCCGATACTCGTTTCTTCCCTGCACTCCTAAGCTCTCGTGTCCGCACGATGGAGATGCCGCTGATGACTCAGCAGACCGATCTGATGGAGGATGTGTAAGTGTTTGGCGTAGTTTTCTTCTCTGACGAGCTTCTGTTTCCTGTCTTTGATGATTTTGTTCAAAAAGTAGAACAGCGTCGAAGGTGGTTTTGCGCCAGCTCAAACGGTCCTCCGCAAGGGTACACCATGTATCTGGATTGATAGATTCATTTTTGAAGGTTTCTTTGAGCTGATCTTTAAAATGTTTCAAAGGTGCACCTGTTGGTCTCTTTCCCGTGCTGAGTTCACTGTACAAGATCTGCCGAAGGAGTCTGTCATCACTCATACGCTGGACATGGCCAGCCTAAGCCGATGGACTCAATAACTCTTCATTTTTGGTCTCTCGAGTACCGTGACATTAGGTATGCAGTCATCCCATTTGATGTGCATAATGGAGAGGATTTTTTGCTGGTGGAAGCGTTACAATTTTTTGATGTTTCAGCAGTAGAGAGTCCAGGTCTCACATCCGTAGAGCAGCGTAGAGATGACAACAGCTTGGTATACCATCGGCTTTGTTCCCATCCTTAGGTCTTTGTTCTGGAACAAATATACATGACGCTGAAATGACCACAATTTCTAACCCCATAAATGAAATAACAACAACTGAAGAAGACTTGTCGAAGTAGTCTTTTTCTCGTTGTCTGTTCTGCTGAACGTGTGTGCTTATAGTCTACTTACTTTGGTAAGTTGTTCTTCCTATATTTCCCTTTCTAGTTTTACAGCATATTTATGCTCTTAGAATGTATGAAGTAATTTTCTGTAGAGGGTCGTCGTAAAAGGCTGCAGCAATTTCAAGAATCATAGCTCAGGAACTATTTGAGATGTTAAAACTAGATTTTTGGGTTAAATTCACCATCTCAAAAAGTTTCTATTTCATTTCATATAATGTTTCTGTGTGTGCTCGACTGTTTCGTCACTCGTTCTAGAGCATCCGGGGGACTACTTCACGTCAACGCTGCCAGTTTCCTGAACCTGTTCATACCACCGTCTAATGCATGAGATGGATCCCTACCATAACCACGTCGGAAAGCGCGCTGAACAGTTATACCCTCTGTCTGAAAAGTTTGGTGAATGGGTCTATATTACGAACGGATTGTTGGCTTACCTGAAACAGCCGTTACTATCCTTCGAAGTAATCCCCGTGCATGGTTATGCACTTCTTAGAATGGCTGCACAAGTCCTGGCATAGTCTTCCTGAGTGATAGCCTTCAGTTGGGTCGTCACATTACGTTGGATGTCCGAAATGTCCGAAAACCTCTGGCCCTTCAGGGCTTATCGGCGACCCTGGACCCAGATACTCCATACTTTGACTCTTGCCTTCGAGGTCGTACCTCAGGCACCAGGTCTCGTCACCCGTGACTATGGTTTTCAGGACCATTCCATTCCACGGAACATTCACCCTTCTCACTGCCACCCATCGAACAGGTGTGCACATTAGGTTGCATAAATTCACCCTTCTCACTGACGTCCGTCTATCAGGTGTGCACGTTAGGTTGCATAAATTCACCCTTCTCACTGACGCCCATCTATCAGGTGTGCAAGGCAGGTTGCATAAATTCACGCTTTTCTCTTGCTTTCAATTGAGAGTTTTGACGACCCAAACCGAGGCTATTCCTAAAGAAGACTATGCCAGGAGTTTCCAGGAATTGTTCAGTCATTCTCAGAAGTACATAACCATCCACGGGGATTACTTCGAAGGACAGTAACGGTTGTGTCAGGTAAGGCAACAATCCGTTCGTAATATAGCCCATTCACCAAACTTTTCAGACAAAGGGTGTATAACAGATTTAAACTCCGCTATCCACAACACACACTGTGCATTCTGCTGAATTGTCGCCATTGCAATTACACTCGCTACTGAAACAGTGGGGTGGCAGCTTCCTGTCGCACCGGCTGTAGGTCACGGGCGGAGTACAGTAACATCTAAAACTAAAACTCGATGAGTTCCTGATTAGTTTTCAGGTCAAATTATTAATTTATCTCACCTACAACGGGAGATATGGTTTTTTGAAATTGCTGCAAACTTATTCGACGACCATTTATTATGGAACACAATAGCTCAGTAAATAGAGGAGATAGAACTCTTGTGCTGATGTACAGTCATTCATAAAATCAATGGTGAAGAGAGAAACTAACCAAACTTTTTGTGCACATTATGAAATTGCTCAGTAATTTACACAGGTGAAGGTGGGGTAATGCAAAGGTATTGTGGAAAAACACTTGAAGCTAGAGATAAAGTGCATTTAAATAATTGAACTTCTATAGCACTAATACAATGGTTAGCTTTGTCATGGGTGCTCCTATAGTTCCACTATTCTGGCTGTAGTTTGAAATCTCACTTAACCTGTTTAGACTTTGTTCTTTGAGGGCAGGCAAATAATTCTAAATTACAATTAACTGAAATTACTTTGAATGGTAGAAAGTACTGCTGTGGTAAATTCTTTGATCCTGCTATTTATGTAACTACCGTATTTGCTCACGTATTGGCCCCTCCAGCTCCCTTCAAAACTCAGCTATCACGTGTTAACATCATGTTAACGTTGCACAAAATTTGCCCCCTTTGTATTCCTTTGTTCCATAAAATGGTATTGCAAGGCAAACATGTTATGTTTTACAATATAATCTTATACTTGGATAATTCGAAGATTTGTGTTGGTCCCTTGAACTTTGTATCAAACAAAGGTAAGAAATCACCTTGCACTATTCATTGTTTCATCCACTAAACTTGAATACTTTTCAAAGTTGAAAAATCTAAACTTTGCAAAATAATCAAGACATTTCACAATTCTTTGTTAAACTTGAAATTTACAGTCTGCTATTGTGCACTCGAGAGTAATTGCAATCTGATGTGGTTCCTGTTGTAACAGTTCAGTTTAGTTTATCCGCCTAATGGCAGGTTTATTCATTGTCTTTCTCTCCATCTTCTGTCATCATCATCGAAGTCCCACTCCAGTCACCCGTGTGTGGTTTACATGCCTCCTCCACTCCTTTCTGTCCTTCCATTTTTCTTGTTCCATCACTCTTGCCACATCCAATCCAGCTTCTCCAATGTCCTTCAAACTTTGGTCCAACCACCTTCTTCTCGGTCTTCCAACTGGTTTCTTTCCCTTGACTTCTCTTTCTAATTCCCTTCTTGCTACTCTTTCTTTACCCATTCTTTTTACATGTCCGAACCAACGTAACCTTGCTTTCTGTATGTTCTGATTTAACAGTTCCATATTTAACTCTTCTCTGATTTTAATATTTTGAATTCTATCCCTTCTTGTCTTTTTAACTGAAGTTCTTAAAAATTTCATTTCTACTGCTTGTATCTTACTATTTTGCCTTTTATTCGTTACCAGTGTTTCCTGTCCATATGTTACAATTGGTATGAAATACTGTTTATATGTTAATTTCGTTCTCTTGGGTACTTGTTCATCCCATAAAAGTTCTCTGACTTGATAAAATGTTGTACCTTTACTTAGTCTGTTATTAATTTCAATGTTGATGTCATTACTTCCATTTATAGTGCTACCTAGATATGTAAACTGTTCTACATTCCTAACTGTACCCCAGCTATGTTCACTTGACTTTTCTTTTTCTCTTTTCCACAGTACATGACTACAGTATTCTTTTTACTAATTACCATTCCAAACTCCTTCAGATTTTCATTCCAAATGTCCACTCTCTTTTGTACTTCCTTTTCTCCCTTTCTGTACAATATTTAAATAGGTCATAAGATTTTTCAAATCTGTTATCAATCAGCTGAAACCTTCTCCTTTCTCTTCTGATTTTACCATTTACTGTCCCTTCCAATGCTCTTGTCACCAAACTATTTCATCTTATGCAATCTCCAATCCAATTCATTTTTCTTTATCGTATCTTTTTTAACATCATTCTTTCTTCTCCTATTTTCTGCAATATCTCTCCATTTCTTTTTTTTTTTTCTCCAAAATATTCCCTCCATCCACCTCCAAATCCACTATTCTAGAGCCTGTATCATTCTCTCATCTTCTTTTCTAAAAGTGGGTTCACACAGAGTCGTGAAGCGGGCGAGAGCACTACTAGTTTTGAGCATGCGTCATGACTTGCTTATTCAACTCAAGAACCCACGACCTTGTTCTGTTTACACGGACCAAGTGTTCTCTCGCTGGTCGTAGTTTCTTGGTCGTTGCCCAAACATCAAACTCTGTCTCCATTGCAAGTTTTGATTGTATGGACTCCAGCTTTTCAATTGCTTCCGAAATGTGCGAATGTGGCATATATCTATCTTGGAAGGCGTATTTTGTTTTATGCAGTGGTGTTATGTGAATGGGGGCCTTTAAAACTTTCTCCTTTTCATTTGACGAGTCTGGAGGGTCATCAATATGAGAACTGTTTGTTTCTTCTGGCCGTTTTGACGTTGTGCTGCTTTGCACTGTCAAATCCAGATTTCATTCCGTTTCATTCATATTTTTTATTTCCTGATTAGGAGGTTGTAATATTTTTATTTTCTATGCCACTTCACAAATCCGTGAAACCATTATTGTTCATTTCACTGCGTATTTCTTGCAATGCTGTGTCCCTAGCATCTCGATTCTTGTATGCTTACGATTTTATTTTTCACAAACATTCCATACATTGCCACACTCCATACACAACACTAATCATTGCTCCACAGAGTAATTTCTTTTCTTATTTTTATTTTCCTTGAGCATATCATTTCTTATTCAATCCAACTTCCTGATTATTTTAAACTTTCAACTTGATCAATTTCTCCTTCTAATTTTATTTTAAGTTTTTCACCTTTTCCATGTATTACCGGTACCATAAGTTTTGTCTTTTTCTCATTTATTTTCATCCCTTATGTTTTACATATTTTATCCAAGTCTCTTAACATTTGTTTTACTCGTCTTTTACTCTTCCTCATAACTACCATATTATCTGCAACTCTAATATATTCAGATCTTTTTCCGCCTATAGACACAGTTGAGTCCCGTTGTTTCCAACTAATTGGGACCGAACCTTGTTCGGTTAAGCGGGAATTTTGGATTCATTAATATTATCAATGTATTAAGTGTGGGGACATCTGCTACACAGTATTGATCAGCCCGTGAAGAGGTTCAGTGAAAGTCCGAAGGGAAGGACAGTGACCTTCGACTATCATAGCGCAGACAATCGACTGTGTTGTAAAAATAGTCTCGTCATTCCACCCTACCTATCCATCTCGTCCCGCATTCCACACACACAACTCGCTGCACTGCGCTCTGTCTAGTCCTATCTATCAGGTCAGTGTTTACTCTAGCAAAGTTTGATGAACTGTATTCTCTAATAGCATTTAACTTCCTTGTACAGTATAACAATACTTGTACGTTTTAACACAAAAAAACTAACGTCTTCTTGATTTCTCCTGTTTTTAAGAAAAATAGAAAAAGTAAAAAAGAACAATCGGTATTTTTCTGAACTCTGCTCGGAATTAGGGGGATTTCCGGAATAGCTGGATTCTACTGTTTTCCCCTTTTTTCGTCAAAACAGTCCTTAATAATTTCTTCTGAATAAATATTAAATAATAATAGGTGACAAACAACATCCTTCTCTCACTCCTTGTAATACAATCTGTATTCAAGGTACATTTCTTTTACACATAACATTTCTCAATAAATACACTACCGGAAAAAGAAATTAGGTCACCCTTTTAGAGGTTACCAATATTCACTCAGATGTATTGTGGCAACAGTGCATATGGAGTACATGAAATGATTAAATATACAGATAAATAGGTCAAGCAGTTCAGGGATACCAGGTATCACCCAAATTAGTACGAGATGTTCCCTCCAATCTATCATACAGATGGCGAATACTGTCTTGGGATACGTTATTCCATGCCTGCTCGACCTGTTCACACAGTTCTGTAAGAGTTGTGGGTGGACGAGTCGCACGAGTCACTTGTTGGCCAGGGAAGTTGCTGCACATCTTGCAGGGCACGTTGAGTTGCACGGTCAGTGTGTGGGCGAGCATTATCCTGTTGGAACACCACATCCCCTTCCTGTTGCAGGATTGGCAAAAGAACGGGTCTAACAACATCCTGCACGTACCGAGCGCTGGTTAGCGTTCCCTCCACAAACACCAAAGGTGAACGAGAGTTGTAGCTTATCGCACTATGCCGAACGCGCCAATGACCATCGCTTGCGTGCAGGCAGAATCTGCTTTCATCGCTGAAGCCCACGACGTGCCATTGCATCTTCCAAGTGATCCTCTGACAGCACCAGTCGAGCCATGCACGTCGATGTAGTGGCGTGAGTGGAAGATAGGCTAGTGGTGTGTGCGTGCCCGTAATCTTACTGCTAGTAACCGGTTCACAACAGTTCGTGTTGACACTTCAGGGCTCACAAAACCCCGTATTTGTGCTGTGGTAGCTGTACGATCTGCCATTGCTGCCCTTACAATACGACGATCCTGGCAGACGTCCAGAATCTCATCTACAGGTGTGAGAATGTTCACGTGACCACTGATACCAGCATCTTTGCACAACGGACACAGCACATCCAACTTGTGTGGCAATTCTCCAAAAGGACCATCCCGCCACTCAGAAGGCCACAATTTGACCCCTTTCAAACTCGCTCAGTTGGCTGTAGGAAGCACGAGTGCGTCTCTGTAGCTTTGTACCTGCTTGCTTCACACGTTTGCACCACAATGAGCCGTATGGCTTTGAGCTTTCCCTATTAAATGGTAGACACAGATGGCGCTCTGGTAGCAATGCCACTCTATCTGTTGGCAAACGACGTTGAAACCCTTATCAGTACATCTACTATCCCCCAGGTGGCATCTGCCGTCATTGGATCAAAATCGACGTCGTCTTTTCAGGTGACCTAATTTTCTTTTTTCCAGCAGTGTATTTACTTATTGAATGATTGACCATTTCAGGCATTTATTGGACCTAGAGCCAAACCTTGTCTAATTCAAAAGTTTGGAGAATTCAATTTTTTTGTTGGTCCCTTTAGCTTCAAATTATCCAAGTCCCACTGTATATGTTAAACATTTCAACATTAAAACGCTTCAAATGATTTACAGCAAAGTGTAAATTTTCATGAGATGCAGTGATTTCTGCATTGATTAGTTAAAGCTTCTTTGCTTGGATACTGCCTTGATTTTTATTACATTTGAAAACAAAGAGTACCATACATTGTTCATTTATGATTATTGACCATTGGTAGAAAATAGTGAAAAATATGTTTCTAGCATAAGATACTGTAACTTGAGCCATTGCCTACGAGGCTTCGTCAAGTAAGGTTAGGGACATTATTCGTGTTGGTTCAGATTGAGAGTGCATAATTGTGCCTCTGTCGGATGTTACTGTTAATTTTCACAGACTACTAGATCAAAAATTCACCTTCCAGATCAGCTTTGGAAAAATAAATCTTCGAAGGCAATACTTTTGGCAACTCCTCTCATTGTATTAATCGTGCACTTGACTAGTCTCGTGGGGCTGTGTGTACTCACTCTGCCCTTGTCACAGTATACAGCAATGTATCAGTGCCTCAACAAGGTGGACTGTTATTTCGCCTCAAAAGTAACGAGCATGTCAAGGACGAGTGTAATCCTGTACGGTAGGTAGACCATCTGAATGGTTACAACTCTGGAGAACGAGCCCAGTTCCATGACTCCCAGTGACATGAACAGCATGCTCAACCAATCGTTGTGTTGAGTAAACAACACCAAGAGTTGACTAGCATATTTCACTATAGTTATTTTCCAAAATTAGGTGGCACTGTTATGGGGCCATTATGTAAGACAATACAGTAACTGAAATCTTATCACATTCCCATAAGCTAAAGCTTTCAGTGCTTATGTCCATTGTATATTTTATTTGTAAGTATTTGTACTTTATAGTATGTGATCAATATTGTTACAACTTGATGTTAATTAAAGATATTTCTTTTTCATGAGTATATTCATTACAATAGGTTAAGTGTTCCCTAGTGTTGAGCTTCTTCAGATAATTGTATTCATAGTATTATCCTAGAATTCATCTTTCTAATTCCTCTCAAATTCCTCTCTAATTCTTCATGCAATCTGGTTCTTTTTGCATGTGATTTGTTCCAATGATTTACAACCTACATACACTTGTCTAAGTGCTCTAGTCTGTACCATGTTATGTGCTGTTATTATTTTTACCTCTCACACTCGTCACAAAAACACAGGTTATCAGACAAATTCTACACACGCCCAACTATACGAGGCTGAATGACCAAGTTGTCAAGGACCTTCTAATGAATCATCTTCTTTTACCCCTGTTACAAGTTCATTCATTTCATGTGTTGCTGGAAAGCAAAAGCAGTTTGAATAAAAATTCTAGTATTATTTATTTATTTATTTATTTATTTATTTATTTACATATGTTACGCCCTCATTGGAGCACTTAACCAAAACAAGTATATACATATCTCAAAAAACAATATTAATGATTCAGCTTCTTGTTTTTCTTCTTTTCCCAAAACATTTTCATTCTAGTCGACCTTGCCGCTCTCTCTGCATCGCTTATGGTGTAAGTTTTGCGGGTAAAGGTTTTTAAGGGAAGTCGGATGTTCTTGTTTTTTCAAGATATTCTTCTCATCTTTGTTAGCAATTTGGGACATTGTCAAGCCGAGTTCATCCAGATCATTTTGAATTTCCATAAACCAAGAGTTCTTTGTTTTACTTTTGAAAAAATAATTAAATAATACTTTTAATTGTCTGGTATCCGGCAGGCGTGAGAGATGACAAAAAAAAAGCAATTCGCCTTTTTCGCATAGTATCGACTATAGACTCAGTTTCTTTATAAACCACTTCATTTGGTAATAGACGCCATTGACCATCCACCTGATGTTTTTTATTAATTATAGTTCTGAGAATTCTTCTATCAATCTTCTGTAATGTGTCAGTAACTGATCGAGTGTTTAACTTGAAAAGTGTTTCACAAGCATATATTGCTTCCGGTTTAATAACTGATTCGTAATGTCGTAATTTGGCATTTATGGAGAGTGATTTTCTTTTGTAACTAGACCAAGTAATGTATTGCGCTTGTCTTAACTTTGTTGTTCTATTTTCGATTGACGCTTTCTCATTCAAATTCCATGTTATAATCTCTCCTAAATATTTAAATTTATGTACAACTTTAATTTCTTTATTGTTGATCAATGTAATAGCTTGTGTTTCCACATCAAAGGATGCCATGATTTCAGTCTTTTCAAATGAAATTTGAAGTCCTACTTTTGCTGCAATAGACCCAAGTTCTTCAATTTGGTGTTTAGCCTCATCTATACTGGTTGCAAGCAGTGCAAGGTCATCCGCAAAGGCCAAGCAATTCAGTTTTATATTAGTACCAATCTTTACATTTGGAGGACAAGTTTTGTTCCACTCACGCATGATCTTTTCAAGAACACAATTAAATAATAACGGTGATAGACCATCTCCCTATCGAAGTCCAGTCCGGATATCAAATGGTTCAGACAAGGCGCCTCGAAATTTAACCTTTGATTTAGTATCTTTCAAAGTAACGCCAATGAGGTTGATAAGCTTTTGATGTAACCCAAATTCCCTAAGGATGTTAAGTAATGACCCTCGATGGATACTGTCATAAGCTTTCTTAAAATCCACAAAAGTAATGACCAAATCCTTTTGTCTCATTCTATGATATTTCATTATCCATTTCAGACTGATGATCTGATCCAAACTGCTGTGACCTGGTCGGAACCCTCCTTGATATTCTCCTAGTTCTTGGTCGAGTTGTTGTTGAATTCTTGTCAAGATAATTCTAGATAGAATCTTGTATGTTACATCAAGCAAAGAAATCCCACGGTAGTAGTTCGGGTCTGATCTATCGCCCTTTTTATGAATTGGGTGGATTACAGCCATTCTCCATTCCTCTGGTATTTGTTCCGAATTCCATACATCGATGAGGCGTTTATGGAGGTTGGAGATGGTTTGTTCATTTGCATATTTCCATAGTTCTGCTACCAATGAATTCTCTCCTGCTGCTCTATAATTTTTTGAGCCAATTAATCGCTGTACATACTTCAGTCAAGTCAGGAGGAATAATGTTCTGTAAATTTGTTTTATTTTTTGGATTAGGCTCAAAATCAAGATATTCCTTAGGTTCATCAGCATTTAGTAGTTCTCTAAAATAATCTGCTAGAATTTTAGCATTATCAGTATCATTGTGGGCTAGTTTACCTGATTTATCTTTCATTAATAGTGTAGGAGGGCTGTATTTAGAATGATATTGACGAAATGTCCTGTAATAGTCCTGTAATAATAAGCCTACAAAATATAGCACAAAAAATTGGACTTCAGATATCATTTGAAAAGACAGAGATAATGGTAGCAAATCCACTTGTAATCAATCACATAACAGTAAATAACAAGAAAGTTAAAATAGTGAAGCAATTTAAATACTTAGGAGAAATTATAACTTACAACTTGGATGAGAAACCTGCATGGCAAGAAAGAACTAATAAAATGATAAAAGCCCAAAAATTAACATGGTCTACATATAAAAGAAAATGTCTATCAATCGCAACAAAATTAAAACATTACAAGACGGTGGTTCAACCAGAGGTGACGTATGGAAGTGAAACTCTTTTTAAAGTTACTCAGAAAAACAGAATCGACAAAATTTTAAAAGTAGAAAGAAGAATAGCTAGAACATGCATAAATAAAAAATATCAGAAAGATGGACAGTGGCGGATAGTACCAAATGAAGTGGTATACAGAGAACTGGAGCCCATCACTGATACTATTCGGAAGAAACGGCTTTCTTTCTTTGGTCACATCATGAGGACACCAGAAACCAGGTTATCTAGAAAAATTGTAGTGAAACTTTGGAATATGAAACAAGTAGGATGGATTAAGGAAATTAGAGAAGATATGAAAGAATTGGAAATAACCTTGGATGACATGCAAAACAAAACAACAAAATTAAAAAAACTGAGAGATATAAAAATAAGATTTCAGGCTAAAATAGACAAACGTAATACAGTAAGAAGGGTATTTACAGATGAGGAACGCCTGAGAAGATCAGAGCGAATGAAGAGCTACTGGGCGACTCGGAAAGGAAACTTACTGAAGAAGAGGACCAAGAAATGATTGACTGAAGTGGTCCAATGAGGCCGTAAAAGCAGAAGAAGAAGAAGTCCCTTGTTTTGTGTTGCTTAAAGGAATCATCAATAATTTGTATGGACTTTTTTTAATTTTCTCTTTTAATTCTCCTAATTTCTTTGGCAGTTTCCCTTCGAACAATGGTTAATTCTTCTGCGATTGTGTGGTCCTCTTTTGCTGATCATTGAGCCATGCTGTGTGTCTTTTCCGAATTGCAGCATCACATTCCGCATTCCACCATGCATGCTTTTTCCTTTTCCTAATAGGGGCAATTTCGACAGCAACGGTTTTCAGTGTGTCAACCATCGTTTCTAGCTTGTCACTTAAGAGAGTTTTAGACTTTTCCTTATAGGACACATTATTTATTAAATAACTAGGGTCATATTGCCTTTGCATGGTCGAGTTTGACGATTTTTGTTTACGTCGTGGAGTTAACTTGATCTTTATCTTGGATATATAATGATCAGAGTCAACATCCACCCCACGTAGTACCTTCACGTTATATATTTCTTTGTAGAACTTTTTATCCATTGCAACATGGTCTATCTGGAATTCCCCTAGTGCACTATTAGGGCATTTCCAGGTCATAAGTTTCTGTGGTCTTCGCTTAAATCTAGTAGTTTCGAGACGTAGGCCATGTTCTTCACAAAGGGTGATTAATCTTTGACCATTCTTGTTAGTGAATTTGTGAGCTGGCCACTTACCTACTATTGGACGAAATTTTCTTTCTTGACCAATTTTTGCATTAAAATCCCCAAGCAAGATTTTAACATGAGTGTCTGGAATGTTTGATATTAGTAAGGCAAGTTCTTCCCAAAAATTGTCCGTTTCATCTCTAAATTTTTTGACATTCTTGTCATTAGTTGGGGCATGAACGTTTATCAAAGAGTATATTTTGTTTCCTGTCCTAATTGTTAAAGTTGCTAACCTTGATGAGCTCGACGAAAAGTCTTCCACTGAATCAATAATACTGGTATGTACTAAAAATCTTATACCAAATTGGGGGACATTTTTCATAACTCGTGGTCCTGGAGGTCCCTTGTAGAGACGGTATCCTCCAGATTCAATGGGGTCTTGATCTGTGTTTCTAAGTTCTTGAAGTGCTGTTATTAAGATCTTGTGTTGGTCCAATATATCGGTTAAATGCTTAAGTTTTCCAATTTTAATTAACGAATTTATGTTTAATGTTGCAAAGAATGAAAATTCCCTATGTTTGTTAATTTTGAGTTTGTATTTGGACTTTCGGGTTTCCAGGCGTTCCGACTCACCTGACTCTTCTACGCGGCACCCCACCGTATCCGAATGGTGCCTTGCGGTGGAAGAGTTCATTAGAAGACTGTTCATACTTGAGTTGATTGTCTGGTCTAGGACCCATGATCTGACCGTAGTCAGGGATTACAATTCCAGATGTGATCTGGAAAGGTGATGAATGGAATATGATAGGATGATTGATGAGAAATGGGAGTGTGTTTGGTCCGCGAGAGCTATTTTATTTCGCTCAAGTCCGCCAGCAAAACTGGTGAGGACCCCCCTATCCGCCACCTGGGACGCGCCACGTCGGAGTATCACCTCTCCGCCTTCCTACGACAACGTAGTAGGTTCGTGGATTCTAGTATTATGTTATTAATTTTTATTGCAATTTATATTTTTATTTATTTATTTATTTACCTGGTATTGACCGGGTTAGAAATTTGAATATATTTTTGCAAAAATATCATGGATCGATAGAGTAACCTACATAACACTGAAGAGTTCCAACGCCTGCACAAAGAACTGGATTTATTTATTTATTTATTTATTTATCGTATGGCTTTTAGTGCCGGGAGTGTCTGAGGACATGTTTGGCTTGCCTGAGTCTGTAGCTACTTCCAGAAAACACCCTTAGGGTGAGCTACAAGTTCCGTTCAATTTCAAATAGTTCCAACTTTCACTACCAGATATCAATGATACCTAGTGGTGAACGTTGGAACTTTGATAGAGCGTTCTGACGAAATCTAACCTAACAATTTAGCTTCACACAAGTTTAGTCTGTGGAAGGATCTTTTACATGCCTTAAATCTATGACATGGGACTGCTGGCTTTACTTCCCCCTCCGAAGGAAGGCATACTGAAGGATTTTTAACGCTCATAAAAATCCGACGATTTTGGCCGGGTTTGAACCCGCTATCTTGGGCACAGCAGTTCAGCATGCTACCAACTACACCACCGAAGCTGCTAAAGAACTGGAGGTCTTGCATAACATCAAAAAAGACAAAACTTGAATACTTTGCCCATATCATTCTCAATAATAAGTACAGGGTCATTATCGATGTGCGCCACGATAAACACGGCAAGCTAAGCCGGCTGTGACTGGCGCAGATCGCGGTTCAGCCGGTGGTTGGCGCGCTCCGCTGACTCATATCGTTAGTTCACACATGTTTTGCCATTCATATGGATGTGTATGTGCAAAGCTTAGAAGTTAGCATTGCATGTTTAGTGAGTATTGTGGTTACTGTGATTGTTGGCCATGCCTAGACACCAATTCACATTGCGTGAACATGTGTATATCCGAAAAGAAGAAAGTCATGTTCTGAAACAAGATGAAAATTTCGAACCAAGTTCCCAGGAAGACCTGTGCCTAATGCCAGTACAATTACGAGGCTCGCTAAACGATTCAAGGAAACAGGCTCCGTAAATAATAAAAATAGTTAACAGACAACGTTGTGCTCTTAGGGAACAAAAATTAGATGAGATTGTTGTCCATTTTTTCTTCAGAAGATGTCAGGTGTGTGTTACAAGAGAGGTTAAAGTGTAAAATTGCGCACTTACCACCGGCTGAATTGTGTACGCGCGCCCGCGATCTGCACCAGTCAAAGCCGGTTAGCTTGCTGTGTTTATCGGGATGCACATAGATAATGACCCTGTATAAACTCCTTCAGATCATTATTGAAGAAAACATTGAAGGTAGGGGAGGCCGAGGAAAGGGGAGAATATCTTGGCTAAAGAACCTAAAGAGTGAGAAATCTGTAGGAATCCTCTCTCTTCTGTAGTCCATAACAAATATGTGGTATACAGTTTATGCATTTTAATCGCATGTGATCTATTTCAGGTTATATTCTCGCATATCACAGCAATTGGGATTATATTGTCTCGACTGACTGAAAAGTTGCAATATCAACCTTATTACTACCGGTATTGTACGAGTTTTAGAAAAACTTTCGCACAACACACCAAAGTCACAAACCAAGGCACAAAGCATATCAGCTCCACACGGCTGCAACAACTTCCAACATACACTGTGATGCTCTTGGTGGTTGTTGCCTGTTCAACCAAACTCGAACCCGTGTGCAACCAACAAGCCAATATGAGGCAGTAAGCTTACACGATCGCGTAAATAAATTAACAGATGTGCTTCAATCTCGCTGCGATAATGCCTCAATAAGGTTCAGAGTCGAGAGAAAGTTCGAAAAATTTGCAAAGAACTGTATGTTTAATTTAATTTAAACGTCCTTGAGAGGTGGCAAATCAGACTTACAAATCAAATCATCCATCTGAAAATAAAAAAGGAATTCTTCATAATATCTATCTTCATCCCATACTTTTCATCATTTCTTTTCTTGGAGATCGATTTTGTTGTACACACAAAAGAACATTTTTGCTTATGCAGCTCCACTTAGCAAATATATGAAATTTAGACAAACCTTCATTTTTAGCCAGAACTTTCATGGAGAATGTTTAAGAAATGTTATTGCCGAGGCTACGACATGGTACGAAATGTTTAAGACAAATAATGTGAGTGATGCGGCCTTATATGAATCCCTTGTTGAGTATGCAGAATTAATTTCTCAAGCTGTATGTGAGGCAATTAAGATTGGCCTCATGGCCTGACTATTCCAGCGACATATAGCATTGAACGTCCACTTACACTGACCGGCACGGAAAATGCAACACCTCAATTTCTTACAAAAACTGAAATTTATTTCAAATTTATGATACTTTTATAACACTAATCCACTATATGATTATGACGGTCCCATGTAGGCGTCTAACAATGAAAAATAAAAGATGATTATACACAAATTTAAAAACTAAGCCAGTGATGCACACTTCAAGGAAAGTGCGCTAATAGAGCGGGAAATTTTGAGTAAGGTCCTAAAGGTCCTCGCTTCTATTTTGATTTTATACACTTCACACATTACTTCACAGACCTCGGAGATGATCTTGGAGACCTCTGTTCGCATCTTTAAAAGCGTGTTTTGCCACCTCTTGTATCAATGACGGCATTCAACCTTTCAGGGATGCTCCTGATTAATACTGTAATGTCCTGTTGAGGAATCATTTCCCATTCTTCCAGGAGGACATTCCGTAGGTCCTGTAGGGTCTTTGGATAGCACTGACGGGTTCTTCTCCCCAGCCGGTCCCAAACGTGCTCAAGAGGATTCAAATCAGGGCTTCGAGCAGGCCAAGCCACAGCATGAATCCCTGCTTCACCCAAGAACTTTCTTAACATATGGGCGTGCATTGTCTTGCATTAGTGTGAAATCATCACCAATAAATGGAGCGAAAGGCACAACATGCTCCAGAAGGATTTCCTCCACATACCGATGTGCAGTGAGGCTCCCATTCTCCACGAAGACCAAATCCGTCCTTGCAGCCATACTGATTCCTGCTCACACCATCACACAACCACCCTGAAATGGCATCCTGGATGAGAATGTGCAAGGGGAATACCTTTCCTCTGGCCTTCTACAGACCCTCTCTCTTCCGTCAGGTGATCGGAGGCCAACCTACGACTCATCGGCGAACAACACTTGTTCCCATCGTTGTACTGTCCAGCCATGATGTTCCCTTGCAAAACGTAGTCGAGCTGTACGATGTTCTCTGGTAGGTTCTGGGTCTGTAACTAGTCTTCTGGATTGAAGATTGGCTTCTTCCAATCTCCTTCGGATGGTTCTCTCACTAGCATCGACCCCTCGAACTTGGTGGAGTCGATTTCGTGCTTCAATGACGGTGGAGTGACAGTCGTGAAGAACTTGAAGTTTTAAGAAGCGGACATCTCTCTTCGATTTTGTTCTTCTCGGGCCTGACCCTGGTCTCCTTGCAAAGCCTCCAGTTTCCCTGTACCTTCGTACGGTTCTGGAAATCGTGGAAGCTGTAATCCTCAACACTTCTGCAATGTAATGCATGCTGCGACCATCTTCCACCAAAGCAACAACTTCTGCAGCTTTTTCAAGGCTTAAGGGCATGTTTGCTCCAGAAAGCTAATTACGACAATCCCAGAAAGATCCCACAAACACATGTGATTGAAAAGGGAAGAATTGAAAGTACAACACTAAGCGCTATAAGAGCGGGAACACATTATTGGGTTACATCCAGTGATGTGCTTTCCAGGTTGCGCGGGAAAAATCAATTGAGGCTAGTGCAATCATTGTTTGCTTGCAAAGCAACACCAATAACATACCCCGTCTAAAAAAATAGGTTCAAGTGCTTCACTTTGATTAAATAGATAAATTACACAATAATTTCACATCATTTATTGGGTGTTGCGTTTTTCGTGCCGGTCAGTGTGGTATGTTACAACGTGTCAAGACATGGACTCGGCTAAGCGACCTGTGCATGCTCTGTGTTAATAGAAATAGCGTAAAGAAGGACACAGCATTCAATGATAAGGTGTTTAACAATTTTAGACAGCTTAGATGTCTCAAGTTTCTATTCACACCATGATTATTCCCAAAGTTTACCCTGAATTTTCTTTTTAAAATTATATATTACCTAATAATAGACTATTATTATAATTTATTATTATTTATTATTTGTGGAAATATCTAAGAAGATACAAGAAAAGCGACTTCAATGGTACGGGCATGTGAGAAGAAGGGAGGAATCCTACGTGGGGAGGAAGATGCTAGACATGCAAATACAGGGAGTGAGAATGCGAGGCAGACCTAAACGAAGATGGATGGATTGTGTACAGGAGGACCTCAGAGAAAAACAGTTGTCAGAAGAGGATGGGCATGACCGGGCTAAATGGAGGAGAGCTGTCAGAAACATCGACCACACATAGGAGTGGGAATGATGTAAAGAGAAAGAAGAAGAAGATTATTATTTATTACTATTTATATAAGATTCCTGAGAAGTATGGTTCAGAAAACTAGGAGAGACAGAGTGAGAAATGATGATATACGGAAAGAACTGGAGTACAGAAACTAAATGACAAACTGGAGCAAAACAGGTTGAGATGGTTTGGTCATGTCAAGCGGATGAATGGAGTAAGTCTACCAAGACGAGCACTGGAACGATGGATGACAGGGAAGAGAGGACGAGGAAGACCAAGAATGCGTTGGATGGACTTGGTGAAGAATAGCATTAGTAAATCGAACCTGGATTGGAACACCGTGTCGGAAGAGGAATGGTGGCACGACAGAACAAAGTGGAGAGGAACCATATTTGCCCCCACCCAGTGTCAGCTGGAAAAGGGGAAATGATGATGACTATTTATATTATTATATAATAATAAAAAGTTTATTTCTTTATCTTTTTATGTGTATTTTCTTCCAAGACAGAGGGGTGCAAGTGCACCCTCTTGCACCCCCATGCCGGTGCCCAAGAATAATGATTATCATGATAATCTCAATAACCAAACTTTGTTACTAATATGTTGCCTACCCTAATGTTACATAAAATCAATTTATTTGCTTTTCTATTTTGAGGCAGTAGGCTTCTATAGTATGTTACAGATCTTGTAGCTATTGCCTAAATCATTACAGTAAGGTTGATAACTCAGAATACTTTTAGCGGCTGTTGTTCACTATCTTCAAATTTTCCACACTTCAGATTATATTGTACCTGTACCCTACTCTTTGAAGATTTCCCTTTAATTTAGTTTTCTCAAATCATTTACTGATAAATAGAATGGGGGGGGGGGGGGAAGAGAGAGGGGAGTACTTTTAGCCATACCCTTCATTGTGGGAATTTGACCAGTTCTGGTTGTTCTGTTGATGTATATTCTAGTTGAGTTCCCTTTCAGGAGACATCTCCAGCATCAAAGTTTTGTAAAAATGGGAATGGTGTTCCAAGTTCACTCTACATGCTCATGGTGGATGCTATCAAAACTTCGGAGACATCAAAGAATATCCAATACCACAATCCATCTTTTTTGAGTTTTGAGTCTTCACACAACCATTTACAATGGCAAATGTTCCTGGGTAAGAAAAATGTTTCCTACGTGCTTGGCTTGCTTTCGGTACTAGAATCGGTTAGTCCCAAGGCTTGTTGTCTAAGTCCCTTTCTAAATGGAGACTACCAACTCCTCTACCACTTTTATTCTGACCGGGAACGGGGGTTGGTCGAACAAAGGGTGAATTTGGAAGGTGTTGCCTGATTGAGGAAAGTTTCAACAAATGTGCTAAAACTCCGGATAGATGTGTGTGAGGAGATTAGGGCGATCGGGAGAAGCTTTGCGTTATTGGGGTCGTAGATCTAGGGGATGCGTTATTAAAATGGAGCTATTAGCCTTCAGAACAAGTACCGTGGGTGAGCGATTTAACTACCTGCTGACCGTGCAATGTTAGGCTCGGCAGCCGCGCGATCCAACACTCAAGGCTGTGATAATGAAACCTAGTTATTGCCCGCACAGCGGTTTTGTAAATGGTGACACTGGCAGGTCGAAGGTGTCAGGTAGGGAAGTAAGAGGTAAAACAGTGTTTGTGAAATAAGTCTGCAGTGGATGTGTACTGGTTGTGGTCATTTGTTTATTTGATCTGAAGGTGTTTTAAATGAGTGTCCCTTTAGCTGGGGACAGTGTAACACAATGTAATGGTTATAAACAATGTTAAGGTGTCAAATTGGGGAAGGAGTGTAACTTGCAATGTTAGGACTTCTGAGATACACACTTACCTCTAGGTGATATGTCGCTGCACAGACGAATAGAGCCTCCGGCCAAAGACAGACAATTAGTCCGGTGGGGCTCACCTTCTTAAGCGTTTGGGAACTGCTGAGTCGGTGTTTCTACATTTGTTGGTGTTCCAGTTAGCTCCAGTGTATGTGTATGTGAGTGATGCAAGGCTTGAGCAAGAGCTGAAGCTTCAACTCTGCTGGCCGCGTGTAATAGAACTGTATGCCGGTTGTTGTTGTTGGCTCTGGCCTGGGGTAGTTTTGGGGTAGAAGAGGGTGTTGAATGTGGGGTTGATTTGTGGACGTGTTAGGAGTAATTGTAGATGTATGCGTGGTTGTAGAATCTTGTAGGTGAGTGTAGATCCAGTGGTGTGGGGCTATCTCTCTCACGGGGGTGCCTAGGGTCCCAAAGGGGGTGTAGGGTCCCCTGGGCCCTAACAATATGCAACCATTCTAGTTGGAAGTACATTAGGTTTACATACTGTTCTGAGCAGTTTATCCAGCACTCTTTCGATAATTTTTCATATAATGGAGTAAATTGTTACAGTTTGGAACTTTGTCCGGGTTGTCACCTTTATGAATAAAAACTGTCATACCACACCCCCAATGGAGCACATAGATATAAAGATAGCAATACTCGCGATTTATTTTTTTGTAGCGCAGAGTATATTCTTTGCTAGGAATATTGAGAATCTCCATAGTTGCTTCTTGATGCTGTATTTAACAGACAGATGTGTTTCCAACTGAACCAATTGCACCAAACTGACACCAGAAGCATTAGAAGTCGTCTGGGCTACAATGGTAGCCCAAGCGAGCATCGCTGTTTCAGAATTGAGCGTACAAAGGAAATGTTGCCTCACAGGAGGTGGCCATGTAAATGACTTTCAAATCAGTCAGTGTTTAGATGAAAGTGATGATGGGTTGGGTGTAGTGGAAATTAGTAGGCTGTTGCTTCTTGTGTGGACGAGGAAGGGATGAATCAACAAGGAACAGATGCGCAAAGTACAATAAAAATCTTCTTGGATCATTGTGTCCATTTGCACTGAAGGCTTGGGTGACAAATTCGTGTAAGCATGCTTATGGATTTCCTGGGCTATAGATTGTAGCCAAAAGGGAAAAATAAAATTCAAAAATTCGAGAAAAAAATAAATGAAAATGCTGAAATTGTTCATAATAAGTGCTGATTTTCTAAGCAAATTATCTAACCTAGTATTAATTTTGTTTTATTCCAATCAAATTTATGTCTAATGTAAGCATTTAGGTTTACATTAAAATAATTTAACAGTTCTAGTTTCATTAGTTTTATTTATGTTGGAGTTTTACCGAAGATGCACGGTAATGTTGAATTTTCTTCTTAGGTTTGTATTTTCTCTCCTTATGGAAATAAAAGCCTACATAAAATCCTCAGATTTAGCTTAGAATACTTCTATATACTACTATTTATCATATTGTTACGGCTGTGAGTTTGTTTCGTCACCTCGCCGCATGAGTAGCAGCTGCCCCCGGGCTATGCTCGCCTCAGTGTATTACGTGCGCCTTACGCAACAGGGCTACTAGGACAAAAGGGATGGTCCAGAATATTCGTGACCCAGCCAGTGATGGAAATCTCGAGAAGCCGTGAATCCTGGACGGGTCTAGAAGCATTTATTGAGTCATCAGCCTGCTATATAAGAGCGACCTGGCAAGCGGGGTAGTGAGTGTTTTTCGAGCTAGAGCGAGCGTTTACCTGAGCGATAGTTGTTGGCGACGTGACTTGCGAAACCCTAGTGAAGATGATTCTCCTGACAGCGAAGGAGTGTGAAGCCTACGGAGAAACTGTGTCTTGAACGAGTGTATTTTCCAGTGCAGCAGAGGTTAGTGTGGTGAATTGCGAAAGCACCGGGGGCTGATTCCCTAGCCAGTGGACTGTGAAGCAGAGTGTAGTGGTGAGTGACCGGCTATCGTAAATAACTGTAGTGTTGCAGGTAGTTCTGTCAAGGCCACCGGACTCATTAGGAGGGATTAACTTCTGTGGCTTGTTGACAAGTGAAAGGCAAGTGTTCCCTAAGAGAGGAAACTGGAGTGAGGTACTAATTGCTTGTATTTGCTATTTGTGTGGTGTATCATTCAGGCCCGCAATAAAGCTAATTATATTTCATTAAAGGAACAATTGTGTTTGTGCTTTCACCCACCGTAATCCAGTTAACGGAAGTGCCACTACGGGGTGGCACGTAACAACTGGTGTCAGAAGTGGGATTACGAACTCAAGCACAAACACAACACCTGAAGGTCCTGGCTTCAAAACCAGAGCAGGTCATTTTACCACAATTCTCTAATTTTCCTGTGAGTGCATGCCCTTTACAAGACAAACATCTAAATTGGAAGCGCAATTTGCAGCATTGCTAGAAAAGTTAAGTGGCATGGAAGCCAAGATGGAAGACGGTCAGAATAAGTTAGCACAGGTCCTGAAGAAATTAGAACTGGGTCTGCGTGAGGAAGTCACGGCAGTAGAAAAGAAGTTCGACGCCTTACAAGTGGAAGTTGCCGAGCTGCGCCGATGCCCGCTGCTGGGAGTGGAGGAGAAATGCAACGCCTTACAAAAGGAAGTTGCCGAACTGCGCCAACGTCCGCCGACGGGGATGGAAGCGAGATTCAACGCTTTACAAAAGGAAATTGCTGAGCTGAGCCAACGCCCGCCGACGGGGATGGAAGCGAGATTCAACGCTCTTCAAGAGGAAGTTGCCGAGCTGCGCCGACGCCCGCCCACAGGTACACCGGGAATATCAGGAACGGGACAGAGCAGAGTGACGCCCCCAACCTTCAACGGAAAGGTCCAGTGGAGCACCTATTTACGTCAGTTCGAGGCAGCCTGTTCCATAAACAACTGGAACAGAACGGAAAAGGCTACAGCTCTCATTGTAGCGCTGAGAGGAGACGCCCTTAACGTCCTTCAGGCCATCCCGACTGGATCCCAGGACTACGCTTCACTAATCGCCGATATGGAGATAGCCATCTTCAGCAGGCCTACCAGATGCAGCTCCGGACCCGGGTACAAAAGAACGCGGAATCCCTGCAGGAGTTCGAGATGGACATCGCACGCCTCGTAAGGCTCGCCCACCCAACAGCGCCGGCCGACTTTCTGGAACAGATAGCGACGCAGACCTTCACCGACGGGCTACGGGACTCGGACACTCAACAGGCGCTGCGACTCGCGCGCAATAAGACCCTGGCAGATGCGCTGAGCCACGCACTTGAGTTCGAGACTGCAAAACAGGCATCTAGAATGCATGCGAGGGTGCGTCAAGTGGACGTCGACGAACCAGCAAAAACTAACGAGACCAAGCCCCTGGCCGACGAATTGATGGAGGCGCTAAGCCGTTTCTTCGATAGTCGCGGCACCACCAGCAACGACACAGCCGGAAGACAACCGGAGAGGCGGCCCGGAAGAGGGCTACCGACCTGCTGGACCTGCGATAAGAAAGGCCACCTGAGCAAGGACTGCGGTGATCGCCGCCGCCGAGGGTATCCGACGGGAAATCAGTCGTCTGAAAACCGCTCGGCCCAGGGAAACGAGTATTAGCCAGCCTTGGGGGGCAGAGGTTGGCTTGTGACGGTCGTCAAGCCCCGGCAGTCCAAGTTCGTGTGACGAAGTTACGGGGGGACAATAGCAGCCTGATGGTCGATGGAGTCGTCAACGGAGTGAGCTGGCCCATGCTGATCGACACGGGAGCGTCGAGGACCATCGTCAATCCCACCGTGATCCCGAGGTGGAGAGTGCAACCAACACAAAGGAACCTCCAACTAATAACCGCGACTGGAGAGACTGCACCGGTACATGGCGAAGCATCACTGGAGTTCGTCATTGGTCGACGGGCGGTGAGGCATCCAGTGTTTGTGGCTGACGTATCAAACGAAGTGATCATCGGATTGGACTTTCTGGACCAGAACGGCATCATCTTGGACCTCAGTACCAACACTCTGCACTGCGGAGGTGAGGAACTTGCTTTGCAACCAGTACAAGAGGCCATCAGCGCACGACGAGTAAGGCTGAGAGAGGACATCATCGTTCTCGCCAGGACGGAGGTCAGCGCAGCCGTAATTGTCAACGGAACTGCTGAGGGAGTGGCGGCTGTCATCGAGCCAAAATATGAGGACATCCAGACAAAAGGATTGCTAATTACCAAGACCCTCAACAACAAGACGTCTCGGCCGGACGTCCGCCTGTCCAACCTGAACGACTACGACATTACGGTTCACCGGGACACCAACCTAGGAGTCTGCGAGCCCGTTACCTGGATTGCCCGTATCACAGACACGACGGACGGACACCTGCAGACGGACAACCGAAGAAGATGCGCACTGCCAGAAGAACTACAGAAGCTGTACCAAGGATCCCAGGACCATTTAGACGAGGAACAATCACGCCAACTTCGGGACCTGCTACACGAATTCCAGGATGTCTTCTCCGTGGGGAGCAAAGACTTCGGCAGGACAAACATGGTCCATCACAGAATCGATGTTGGGGACAGCGCATCGATTAGGGCCCCATTCCGACGTATACCGCTCGCCAAGCAAGCCGACGTCGACCGGATGGTAGAAAAGATGAAGGAGCAAGGGGTGATCGAACCATCACATAGTCCTTGGAGTTCTCCGGTCGTGCTAGTGAAGAAGAAGGACGGTTCCACCAGGTGGATTACAGGCGGGTGAATGACGTCACGAAGAAGGACAGCTACCCTCTACCCCGGATCGACGAACCCTGGATACCATATCAGTGTCAAGATGGTTCTCCACCTTGGATTTGAAGAGTGGCTACTGGCAGGTGGAGGACCACCCTAAGGACCGCGAGAAAACTGCGTTCTCTGTGGGCAGCGGACTCTGGCAGTTCACCGTCATGCCATTCGGTCTGTGCAACGCCCCTGCGACCTTCGAAAGGCTGATGGAGTCCATTCTGAGGGGACTACACTGGAAGACCTGCCTGGTCTACCTAGATGACGTCATCGTTCTGGGGAGAAGCTTCGAGGGGCACTACAACAACCTGAAGGAGATCTTGATGAAACTACGGACTGCCCAGCTGAAGTTGATCCCCAAGAAGTGTCAGCTCTTCCAGAAGCAGGTCCAGTACCTTGGGCATATTGTCTCCGAGGAAGGGGTGCGCACCGACCCGGAAAAGACCGCAGCTGTGAGGGAGTGGCCAGTTCCGAAGGACAAGTCCCAACTACGAAGCTTCCTGGGACTCTGCACTTATTACCGTCGCTTCGTGAGAGGATTCGCCGACATCGCCAAACCACTGCATCGACTGACTGAGAAGGACCAACTCTTCACGTAAACGGCAGAATGCCACAGTGCCTTCGAACAACTCAAGCAGGCTCTGTGCACCGCACCTATTCTGGCCTACCCCAAACCTGGAACAAGGTTCATCGTCGATACCGATGCCAGCGACTTTGGTATAGGGGGAATCCTGTCGCAAATAGTGGACGGCGAGGAGAGAGTAGTGGCCTACTTCAGCAATGCCTTGTCAAAGCCAGAAAGGAACTACTGCGTCACCAGGAAGGAGCTGTTCGCCATCGTGAAGACCATTGAACACTTCCTCAAGTACCTGTACGGGCAAGAATTTCTCATCAGGACCGACCATGCATCCCTGCGGTGGCTCCTGAACTTAGAGCAGCCCGAGGGTCAACTCGCGCGGTGGTTAGAGAGGCTTCAACAGTACAACTTTGAGATCCAGCACAGGAAAGGCCAACTGCATTCTAATGCCGATGCCCTGTCACGAAGACCGTGCCCCGAAGACTGCACCTTCTGTACCAGAAGGGAGGAGAACACCGGGATAGAGTGCCGAAGGACTACCGTGGAACTTCAAGGGAGCTGGAGCCGCGAATCTTTCTCGCGGGCACAAGTAGAAGATGATGACCTGGGACTGATAGCCGAATGGAAGAAGGCCTGTGTCCCCAGACCCGGGTGGAACATTGTGAGTGACTGCAGCCCAAAGTTTAAGTCCTACTGGGCGCAGTGGGACTCGCTGATTGTAAGGGATGGACTCATCTGCCGTACCTGGGAGAGCACCGACGGGAAGACATCTCGGGAACAAGTCGTCGTTCCAAAGGCTAAGACGGAGGAAGTCCTGAAGGAAGTCCATGGAGAATCATCTGGTGGACACCTAGGGATAAAGAAGATCCTGGAGAAGCTGAGAGAGCGGTTCTACTGGATCGGATGCCGAACAGACGTGGAGAACCACTGCGCGAGGTGCCACGATTGCGCAGCCAGCAAGGGCCCAGGACGGAGACGAGGGGGTTTACTGAAGACCTACAACGTGGGCGGCCCCATGGAGAGAGTGGCCATCGATATTGCTGGGCCATTCCCGTTGAGTGAGGCAGGGAACTGCTACATATTGGTCGTCAGCGACTACTTCACCAAAATGGCCAGAGGCATATGCGCTCCCTAACCAAGAAGCCGCGACGATCGCAGAGACCCTGGTGAAGGAATTCGTCAGCCGGTACGGAGTACCCCTGGAGCTGCACTCCAACCAAGGGAGGAACTTCGAGTCGCAGATGTTCCAGAACCTATGCCAGCTGCTGGGAATCCGGAAGACAAGGACGACGCCGCTACACCCTCAGTCCGACGGGATGGTAGAGCGATTCAATCGCACCATCGAGAACCATCTCAGAATTGTCGTCAGCGAGCACCCGAGGGATTGGGACAAACATCTTCCACTATTTCTCCTGGCCTACCGCGCCGCCGTGCATGAAGCCACCGGGTGCACACCAGCCCGGGCCATGTTTGGGAGGGAACTCCGTCTACCTGTCGATCTTGCCTTCGGCCGACCTGGGAATGACCCGGTCCCGGTAAGCCAGTATTGTCAAGAACTGGTCGACCAACTGGAGGACGTGCACGCGTTCGCGAGGAGGAAACTGCGGATCAAGACCGACCGAATGAAGACCCGATACGACCAGCAGACGGATGCCGGCGGATTCCACGAGGACGACCTGGTCTGGCTCTTCAACCCATTACGGAAGAAAGGCCTGTCACCCTAACTGCAGAAGTCCTGGGAGGGCCCGTACCGAGTCGTGAAACGGATCAACGATGTCGTCTACAGGATTCAGCGGAGCCCGAGGGCGAAGATGAAGATCGTGCATCGAGATCGCTTGGCAGCCTACGGAGGGACACAGACGGACCAGTGATTGATCGGGACGATCAGCCTTTTAAGAAGGGGGTGGTGTTACGGCTGTGAGTTTGTTTCGTCGCCTCGCCGCATGAATCACAGCTGCCCCCGGGCTATGCTCGCCTCAGTGTATTACGTCCACCTTACGAAACAGGGCTACTAATACAAAAGGGATGGTCCAGAATATTCGTGACCCAGCCAGTGATGGAAATCTCGAGAAGCCGTGGACGGGTCTAGAAGCATTTATTGAGTCACCAGCCTGCTATATAAGAGCGACCAGGCAAGCGGGGTAGTGAGTGTTTTTCGAGCTAGTGCGAGCGTTTACCTGAGCGATAGTTGTTGGCGACGTGACTTGCGAAACCCTAGTGAAGATGATTCTCTTGACAGCGAAGGAGTGTGAAGCCTACAGAGGAACTGTGTCTTGAACGAGTGTGTTTTCCAGTGCGGCAGAGGTTAGTGTGGTGAATTGCGAAAGCACCGGGGGCTGTTTCCCTAGCCAGTGGACTGCGAAGCAGAGTGTAGTGGTGAGTGACCGGCTATCGTAAATAACTGTAGTGTTGCAGGTAGTTCTGTCAAGGCCACCGGACTCAATAGGAGGGATTAACTTCTGTGGCTTATTGACAAGTGAAAGGCAAGTGTTCCCTAAGAGAGGAAACTGGAGTGAGGTACTAATTGCTTGTATTTGCTATTTGTGTGGTGTATCTTTCAGGCCCGCAATAAAGCTAATTATATTTCTTTAAAAGAACAATTGTGTTTGTGCTTTCACCCACCGTAATCCAGTTAACGAAAGTGCCACTAGGGGGTGGCACGTAACAATATTAAAACTGAACACCAAAAATAACCTGCACAAGTCCATCAGATCGAAAAACTGTTTGGGCTACATACATATCCCGCGTGAGTAAAGCTGTATCTATTACCAGCGCGAGTGTCCGAGGGTTAAAAAGTTTCATCTATACACAGTCACCAGAGGCAGTATTAATATGAAATCCCTTTGCACGCAGTTAAACAGGGTGTCTGCCGTAAGTATGATGTAAAAATTTTCTTTTAGTTTAGGATATCTCTGAGGTCTACAAAGATGCTCATGGTGTGGCGAAGAAAGAACAACAATTTAAGCGGCTTCGGTGGCGTAGTTGGTAGCATTCTGAGCTTCTATGCCCAAGATAGCGGGTTCAAATCCGGCCAAAGCCGTCGGATTTTTTAGAGCGTTAAAAATCCCTCAGTATGCCTTCCTTCGGAGGGGAAGTAAAGCCGGCGGTCCCATGTCATAGATTTATGGCATGTTAAGGAACCTTCCACTAATTACACCTGTGTGAAGCTAAATTGGATAGGTTAAGAATGTAAACAACGCTCTTAGGTTTCTGCGTTCGTTGCCAAGAGCCGACGGCGGTGGTGTCTAGTAGCTAAGTTCTGAACTAGGCCTAGTAGTCGTTGACGGTGGCGTTTGGCGGCAAAAGTAGGAACTATTTGAAAAATTGTAAGTTGCAGTCTGTACTTAAATTAAAAAACAGATAACACACACTAATACAGTCATCACAATTAACACCAGTTATCAAGACAGGTTCTAGACACACCCAAAGTACACGGGGCTATATGACCGCGTTGTCGCAGCCCATAAACTGAGGAACCAACCAACCAAAGAACTACACTGAACTGTGTTTAAAGCGGTAAATAAAATTAATTTACGGGGTTATAACTCGTAAAAAATGATCATATTTAATGATTTTGCTTCATTAAAATGCGATTTATTTTGCACACAGTTTAAAAAGAGAACATTTAATGGACAATTTTAGAAAGAAAATACCGTACCGGTACTTAAAAACAATTTTGAAACGAATGCAGTTGCTGAATAATTTTGGAAAGATTGATAATAAAGAACTATGTATAGCATACATAATTAAAAAGGAAGAGTGATTCCAGAGGAAGAAAGAAAATACGCTCAGAGAGGATGAAGAAGTATTGGGCGGATAAAAAGAAGAAAAACCTGAACCATGAACCTGACTAAAGTGGTCCTATGCAGACCATCAAATTAAAATAAATATATAAGTACATAATACATAATTAAATAATAAAAGTACACAATTGATAGGTCCTACCCTATCAGGGAATTGTTACCGCTAGACGTGGAGCGCATCTGTTGTGAATACATTACGTCATCTCGCCGCGTTGTGGCTGCAGGGAGTGGTTGCGGGGCAAGAGGGGGAAACATGTACAGTCATACAATGAGAACACACCGCACAGCGCATGTATCATGCACACAAATGAAACGCGATGAGGTTTAGCTGGCAACAACTGCACGTCTATCTTAGGCGTGTGGTTTGACGGAGCGCATTAGTTCCGATTTCCGCCACCGGTAACAATTTGCTGGTAGGGTAGTACCGCAAATTATAAATAATAAATAATTAGAAACTTCATAAATAATGGATATTTAATATGGTTTCAGCTACTATGTCATCTTGTGCACAAGAAGTTGTTACTATTACCCAGAGGTTGCTCTGCTCCTGGTGGTTGACCAGGTTTCCTTTATCCTCGCGGTAGGGAACGAAGAAATATTGCGACGTTACGTAATCGACGCCAAATTCTGTCTTCGCAGTAAAATACGGGGAAATGTCGAGGTGTTACACGATCGGCGCTGCTCTTAGCCATTCGACGAGATTCCCGTAGTGGTCACGGTATATCACGGAGAAATATCGCTATTTACGCAATCACTGTCACACTTGTTCCTTTGACGAGATTTCCATTGTCCTTGCAGTCGGGTACTGAAAAATATAGCTTTATTACGCAATCGTTGGACAAGATTCCTGTTGTCCTCTTCATAGGATGCAGAGAAATGAACGCGCGAGGGCTCCCAACAAGTTCAATTTCAAGTAGTTCCAACTTTGGCTACCAGATTTATTTATTTAGCGTATGGCTTTTAGTGGTAAGCCTCCCTGGCTTAGGCGGCAGCACGCCGGCCTCTCACCGCTGGATCCGTGGTTCAAATCCCGTTTACTCCATGTGAGATCTGTGCTAGACAAAACGGAGGCAGATAGTTGTTTCTCCGGGTCCTCCGGTTTTCCCTGTCAAAATGTCATTCCAGCAACACTCTCCACTATCATTTCATTTCATCTGTCATTCATTTAATCATTGCCCCAGAGGAGTGCGTCAGGCCTCGGCAGCCGGCACAGTTCATATCCTCGCCTCTAGATGGGGGCTTCATTCATTCCATTCCTGACCCGGTCGGAGACTGGAAGCAGGCTGTGGATTTTCATTTTCATGGCTTTTAGTGCCGGGAGTGTCCGAGGACATGTTCGACTCGCCTGAGGCTGTAGCTGCTTCAATGCGGACACTCATGGGGTGAACTACAATTTCCGTTCAATTTCAAGTAGTTCTAACTTTCACTACCAAATGTCACTGACACCCAGTGGGGAACGTCGGAACTTTGTTAGAGCGTTGAACGAAATCTAACCTACAATTTAGCTTCACGCAGGTTTAATTAGTGGAAGGTTCTTTTACATGCCATAAATCCATGATATGGGGCCGCCAGCTTCACCTCCCCTCCGAAGGAAGGGATACTGAAGAATTTTAACGCTCTTAAAAATCCGGCGACTATGGCTAGGGTTGTACAAATTGGGCATGATGAATTGCTACCGACTCCACCACCAAAGCCATATTGTTGATATTGAGTTAGGTGGTAACGTCAAGGGTTTGCCGGTGCGTGAGACGCGCTCCATTGCAAACTGTGACCCTAGCGCGCGCGAGTTTAAATAATTTAACCCACCCTAGGTATATGTTCCTTACCTCCAACAATCCAGACATCAAAATCAATTACTTTAAATTACCGGTACTGCGCCCGAATCTCGCATAGCCACCACCTATATCCGCAGAGATGGAAAAGGATTGTAAGGATGTCGATACCCAGCCAGATAAACCAACACTACCCTTCTAGGTGAATGACTAGGAAACCCTCGGCACATACCAGTCATGCAATAACGCTATTAATTAGTTACATATTTACTAGAAATAAAATATCCATAACAAGATGGTAGGACGAGAATCTCGGATCTCGAGCGTGAACCGTGAAGTTGAGATTAAGTGAGTTCTAGTAACTAACTGGCAGTATTATCGCACGTCGATTGCGAAGTGAAAAGATGATCAGTTTCTATAAAAATGAGCAGGCAAACAAAAATAGTGCCTGAAATTCATTAACTAATTATTTATAAGACATTAAAGCTTCCTAACACAAATAAATTCAAATTGAAAATAAAATATTTCACTCGGTAGATAGTCCTTCTATCTGTCAAATAAACTTTCAGCAAAGTTTAAATTACACAAAAGTAATTATTTAAGAATAATAATTAAGTGTTTGCACTTTCTAATCACCCTGTGACTCGATTACTTTAAGCCGTCTGATCGTAATCAGCTGTTCATCGAATAAAATGTAATTAACAATACACTGCCCTACATTATACACTTATTTATATAAAAACGTGAACGTAATGAGAATAAAATTATTAAACTATTTAAAATGGTTAAATATTTACACAAGATAAAATTACCATGTCCAGCACGGTATTTAAAAAACATATAAACAAGATCTTTCGCGAGCTGACAATCTTATTTCGCTTCTGTTTCTCTAAACAGTTCTTCGAATACTTGTTCATAAGACAATGTAATTTTAAGTATACTCTGATTTTTGTCAAAATAAATAGAGCTTAGGTAGCGAACAATTAAGTTAAATACAGCTCTTAAATGTCGCATCAATGAATAAAATACAATAGATTTAAAGAACGATGCGAAACTACTCAGTTACTCTCAATAAGCTTCGTGGATTTCGCAATAACACTTTCTGACATGTACAACACAAATATAAACCCTAATGTCAGTTTCTTTTTAAACATACTGTATCAATTCATTGCTCCAAATGGCAATACACTTCCTTCCTTTCGTAATACGGTGAACAACATCTTATAATAGCGTCTGCTACGCTTCCAAACTTGACATATTCATTGCCTCTCCTTTTTACAACAATCTCAATAATAATGCACGGTATTCCTTCAATAAAAACCCATCTTGCTAAACTCCAAATGTGTAGAAGAATCAGTGACTCTACTAGGTAAACACAAACCTGTGAAATACTGTTCATAGTGCACTCCTATCCAACTCTACTCTAAATTAATTTCTTCGTGCTCTTTCAATAACAATGACATACTTGTTCACTTCAGTTCACCTTGTACAATATTCCTCTTAACTTCAAATAACGCATTTCGTTAACAAACTTTCACAACATACTGTTTTCCACGTTACAACAAAATATTAACATTAATAAACCGTAGTTCGCTCGTCTTTACTGTTAATAACAATAATACATATCCTCCCGTTTCTGGTGTACATTTAATAAATTAATTATTCATATTTAAACTTGTTTCATACGGTATTATCAAGATCTCAGGGAGATCTACAAATCTCCTGGTCTGTGGTTTCGTTATAGCACTTTTTCCAATAAAATTGTTGCTAATTATAGGCATCATTCGACCTCTATTGTCAACAATATGATCCTATTTCATAGTTTAAATCCGTTATAACAATAGTCAATGACTATATCAATGTCATATTACAGTAATATTCCACAATTGGAATTGTTCTACTCCAATAATATTATTTATAAATGTTTCATTTATGTTCTGACAAAATAAAATGTTTTAAACAGTGTTTCAGCATTCTACAATAATGCTTTATTTTAATAATAATGCAAGCTAACCATATTGACGCATTCTGTCGCTTGTTACGCATTTTTAACGATCGAAGCATTCCCTTCATAAAACAGTTTCGTTTAAAAGTGAGCATGTATAAAACGTTTCTTTAAAAATATAAAAACGGAATATCTAAATCCAAATACAAATGAAATTACGTCAAAAAAGACACACGCTGACGTATAATAAAATCTACAGTGAAATCTCTAAAATTGACAACATACAAGCATGGGTTATGAATAAGAAAAACTACTTATAAGTTGGTAACTTCTGAAATACTATCAAAGACTACATCAAACTACTGATATCTTAGAACATTCAATTTTCTACCTTTCTGATGATCTGCTGTAGTGATACCTGGTCTGATATACTTGATGTTCCTCTCTCGGGACGGCACGTGCGTGTCGCCTGCCTCGAAGTGAGCTCCAGTTAGGCGTGTGGCGATCAGCTGTCCGGCTTCTCCCCTCGTCGTGCGGCAAGCACCTGGGCTGCTGTCTCGCCTCCCATCTAACGGCCTTTCTTCTTGCTTCGCGACCTCTAGTCTGGCAACTCAAACTGGGGACACACGAACCCCTCTGTCCGTCTTCTTCGTGTAGCATCTCTTCATCAATGTAGGTTTGAACGTCTCTGGTTGACATCTCTCCAAGTTGGTAGTGGACGTTTGATTCGTAATTGTTGAAAGTAAATTCAGAATACTGCATGTTGATGAGCAGTTGTAGTATCATCGATCCATGGTCATCGAGATCACTCTGAATTCCCACTCCATAATGTAGATTTAACCTCCTTCCATAATTTAGTATTCCATGACAATCTCCTTAGTGTTGAATAAGAATGTCCCCCCTGACTCATAGACATTATTATCATCGAAAATGTTAGATGATTATTCAGAAGATATACTGTTGCAATATAGTAGCTGTTGAATGCAATGCTACTAGTCGTAATTCTGTAGAAATGTGAAGCTGTAGAAATGCAGTCTTCTTCCAATATACATTGTATTTATAAAATGCTTCTCTCTGTTGCAAACTAGTGCTTTTTGTGATGTGCCGGCTTCTCCTTCTCTTCCTCGGCGATAGCTGTATCTCCTCACGGTTCAGTCTAGTCTCCTGACCGTACTTCCAATGTAGTATTGAGTTCTTTTGGGACGCGTTGCAATGTAGGTCTGCTCTCTTCAAGTTGCTAAGTAGGAGTCAGTCCTGCGCTCTCAACAATGGCTCGCGTAGCAAACTAGAATGACATTCTAGCCTCGCACAGAGTCCTTTTAAGCTGAATTTCGCGCATATTTACTCTCCTGGCCATAAATTTATAATTCTGTTTTGACAATTAAATTTTATTTTCTCTTCTGCATCTATAGAAGTGCTAATATCGCTTTATATAAGCAAATTTAATATAATAGCGATTCCCACAAAAATTATGTGATCCAATCTGATTGGCTGTTTAGTTATCACGAAAAAACTCCTGGTTCTTACCTCTTATCATCGGGTCGTGTGCATAATTTTGTTATTGTCACCTCGGCCAACCAAAACCGGTCATAGGCTTGCTAACTTTAAGCCTTGGTCATATTCCAGTGTCGGAAGATCAGACTCTCCCTTGGTTAAATTATCATTCACTGAAATATTCCCAAATTTAATTCTTTCAAAATACTCCAAAATTTTCCAAAAACTTATCAATATGCTTTATTTACTTCCTAAAATACTTATGTGAATAAAATATTGTTCCAATTCCAAATTCCATTTATTTCACCTTCAGGTTCACAAGTCGGTTCGATCCTCGGCTCAGTCAATGGCTGAAGCTGGGCTGACTTAGAGTTCAGTACTTTCGTTACCCGTTTGTAAAATAGCTACTTTTTCGCTACTTTCGTTACCGGTAGAGACACTGTTAAAACGCCATCTCTGGTTATGATAATGAATTCAGTTTCAAAAATATCAGCTTCATGGATAACATATTTATCAAGAAAATGTTTGCTACCAGAACCAGACTGTTATAATAGTCTACTCTAATACAGCTGAGGCGCCAACTTAACAAGGAAGGCATACTGAAGGATTTTAACGCTCTTAAGAATCCGATGACTTCGGCTGGGATTGAACATCTTGTGCATGCTGAACTGCTACCAACTATGAAATCAGAGTACAATTCGTCACTGCTGTGGGAAATATTGTTTTCTTTTGAATGACCATTTGTTACGATCGGTTGCTCGTGAGACTGGCTGCGTGGTGAAGAGGTAGCGTTCTCACCAGCTGCTGTTCCCAAGGTTGCAGGATCAAATCCTGGTGCAGTCAGTTGGCATTTGAAGGTGCGCATATGTGAGGGAGTCGTGTCTTAGTAGATTTATTGGCACGTATATAAAAATCCCATTCGGGGGCAGAATACCGGCACCCTGGCGTATCTAAAAGCTTCAGTAGTTAACAGGGACGTATAACCAAAAACATGATTAGGCCCAGTGCTTTTCTTTTAAACAAAATTTAAGGTGTACTCTCAGTTGTAGTCGACAAAATATCATGTTCTTGCAATTCTGACAATTTGCAGAGATTGCTTATTACTTTATGGACTGACATGTTAAATGAAACGTAACTCATTGATTCATTAAACTTCAGCTTTTTCGATGCCTGGCTGGATGTAAAATAGTTCGTTATTTTCTTCATCCTTCAAAACTAACCACACACAGTAACTAACAACCTACCCCACCTCCAAACATTAGCCTGCGTTGACGCCAGCTGATCGATGAACTTTCAAGTCGGAAGTTATATTTGCCGGACTAGATACAATATTTTTTCTTGAACAGTTTTCAAATGTTTTTGGGTTATGCATACCTCCGCGTTCCCCCTCAAAAATGCCCTGAAGGCCTATAGGAGGTTACTAGTGAGCCCCAACTGTATATACCACCCGCCTGGTTTCACTGTTATGTGAGCTGGGCGCTACACAGTTCTGACAGGGCCTATCGTCTTGTTTAAACACAATATAAACAAATAAATATATTTCCGTTGTCATTTCACGAGATGCAAGATTTTTCCTGTAGGCCTACTATTGCGATTAAGAAGATTTCGGTACAAACGTGCTGTTAACTCCCTCCGGTTTAAGAGCTTGAGGTTTGTCCGATGGTTTAACATACACCCTAACGTTGTATAACACATGTTTGTTACCGCGTGATTGAGAGAATGGCTGAATCGATTGACTTCGTAAAGCACTCTGTCGAGAGCTCTATGTCTGTAGATTTGCAGTGTGTGTTTAAAAGAGGGGGAAAAATGTTGCCGTATATTTTTAAATTATTATAGAAATATGCCATTCGCGCATACGCACAATCACTCTCGCCAAATGAGAGACAAATGGCGCACAGAACATGAATAGCGTTAGTGTGATCGTTGGTTGGTTCCTTAGCTTAGTGGCTGAACAACGCAGCCATGTAGCCCCGTGCACTTATTTTTTGTGTGTAGAATCTGTCTGATAACTGGTGTTAATTGTGATGGCTTTATTAGTGTGTGTTATCTGTAATTCAGGTAAGGACTGCAGACGATTAATTTTTCAAGTAGTTCCTACTTTTGCTACCGTCCACTTCACCTAGATGTGGACTTGGCTGCTAGATGCCATCACCTGGTGGTGAACGTTAGATCTAATATAGCGTTATCAATCTAACCTACAAATTTTCACTTCACACAAGTGTAGTTAGTGGAAGGTTCTTTTTTATGCCATAAATCTATGACATGAGACCGCCGACTTTACTTCCCCTCCGAAGGAAGGCATACTGAGGGAATTTTTAACGCTCTTAAAAAATCTGACGGCTTCGGCTGGATTTGAACCCGTGACCTTGGGCATAGAAGCTCAGCATGCTACCAACTACGCCACCGAAGCCGCATGGTGTGATCGTTGTTTATGAAATTATGAGTAATATAAAGTAAAGGATTGTTTACTAGCAACCCGCCCCGAACTGACCTGACCCTCGCAAGCGAAGTCGTCTTTGAAAACTGTAGCCTATCAGCCCGAGGGCTTGAGAGCTATTTCAAATATGAACGACTGACTTCAATTGAATGAGGGGGGTTTGGTTGATTACCGTGAATCAAGTTGGTCATAATATGACCTGATGCATTAAGAGTAGTGGTTTTGCAGGGTTTCTAATGCCACCTCCTCCTCACCCTCCTCACAAGATGGCGGCGGCACGATATCTCTCGAATGCATGGTCGGATTTTGACGAATGAGGTGTCATTGAACTCGGGCTGATACCCCCTTTCCAATGGACAACATATTTCCACCCCAAAATAAACCCTACCCCTACTAGGGGGTGAAATTGTATTTTTTAGAGAATCACGCTTTCCAAGTGCAACATGTGAGAGTTTGAATGCCAATATGGAATTAAACGTTGTTCTACACCAGAGACATGTATACGGTGGAAAGCCACTATGAATTAACATGCTTGTTTTTTATATTTTACGCATGCCCGCTCATGGCTTTTGTAAGAGGGTGGGAGAGCGGATCCCTGTGGACGGGTTATTGTTGACAGGTCATTGTTGGCGGGCCCCTGTTGATGGGTTATTGTTGACGGGTCATTGTTGACGAGTCCCTGTGGACGGGTCCTTGTTGACAGGTCCTTGTGGACGAGTCCTTGTTGACGAGTCCTTGTGGATGAGTCCCTTTGGCCTGGTTCCTACGGACTAGCCCATGCATTTATTTAAATTATGTCAAAGGGCCTAACTACATTTTGCGTGTAACGCAGTGTGTTGAACTGACGTTGTTCACTAATCCCCCACTACTATAATGTGATAACGATATGAAAGGAAAGTGACGAAATACATGTGAACATACAAGGGATCTAACTTGGTGGATGGATGTGTTCTAACGAGTCATTTGTAGTTGAAAGAGAATAATACATGTTCTTAAGATGTTAAAACTGTGGAGATGGTACGTGCAGTAAGACATCTTGTGATTTCCTGTGTCATATTACAGACATGGCAGAGAGCGCGCAGATCTGTTGCTATGACTAACGCTGCAGTGATTTGAAACCGCAAGTGTTCATGAAGACAATGGGTGATGATCATGCAAAGTTATCAGTTATTGGATATTACACAGGTGTTCCTTCCGGTGTCATGTTGCTGACATGGCAGAGAGTGCACACTGCTGTTGCTGTGACTGACGCTGCAGTAATTTGAAACCCCAGGTGTTGATCAAGACAATGGGTGATGATCATGCAAAGTCAGCAGTCATTGGATATCACACAGGTGATTCTAGTGTACTTTGGACTCTCAGCTGTATTGGGAAAGGAATTGCAATGATCTGCAAAAAACTGCTGACACGAGCGATGAGAGTTTATATAAGAGAGTTGTCATATATTTCCCTACTGTCAGTCTTTATTACTCGCTTTGAGTGAACAGTGCTCTATTACTGCTCAAGAGTTGTAAAAAAGCCTTTTTGGTTGAAAATCATTAAATTATTTTGCAAGGTAAGTACTTATTATTAATGGATTGTAGTCTTTTATTACTAATTGATGTTGAAGTTATTGATTGGAATGTATTGATTGATTGATTGATTGATTGATTGATTGATTGATTTGTTTACAGATAATTGGGTACCTGTAGGTTACGAGATTCCTACAATCTGTTCATTCAGTGGCAGCAGTTGATAAATTATAAAAAGGTAAGTGCCCCTCTAATAACTTTTAAACAGAGTGATATTTTCCAATGTTCACCACTACATGTCAGTGAAAATGGTATATTTGGCAGTCAAAAGTTGGAACTACTTGACCATGGTGTGTAAAGCTAATTATGTAGGTTAGATTTTGATTACCGCTCTATTAAGTCTGAATGTTCATTGCTAGGTGTCAGTGACAGAGGAAATATTTAAAGACTTAACCTCAGTTCACCTAACATAACCTAACTTTACCTAACTTAACCTTGTCACGTGACATGTTTTACAAGTTAAGACTTGCTTTATGACTGGCTATGACGTCACACTTAGCTCACTTAACTGGTGGCTGCTGGTTTCTATCACGTGACATGTTCTACAAGTTTAGACTTGTTTTAAGACTGGCTATGACGTCACACTTAGTTCACTTAACTGGCGATCGCTGGTTTCTATCACGTGACATATTCTACAAGTTTAAACTTGTTTTAAGACTGGCTATGACGTCACACTTATCTAACTTAACTGGCGACCACTGGTTTCTACCACTCTATCAGTTCCAATGTTCGACGCTAGGTGTCAGTGACAGTGGTATATAGTAACCCCCAGTTAGAACTACATGAAGTTAGACTTGCTAGGGGTTCACAGATGATCGATTTTAAATACCCTGCTATAACCATTGACTGGAATGTAATTAAACTATTTATATTGTACTTTGTTTTATCATTTATTAACATTTCTGATTTCTTTCTTTTACAGGTAATTTCGAAAGTGATCATCATGTTCAAGTGTGGTGACTGTAAGAAACAGTTCGCAAGACCTGACAACCTTCAACGACACGCAAATGCTAAACATGACATTAAAATGTTTGTGTGCAGTCATTGTGCTACCACATTTAACAGACAAGATAGTCTTGCATGTCATGTAAATTTAATGCATGTCAGTTCAGCACGTTTTTCATGTTCAGTTTGCGAACTTGGTTTTTCTGCTGTAAAGCGATATCAATCCCACATGGTTGAAGTGCATGGTGAACAACAGGAATTAAAAACTGTAAAACCATCAACTAGCACGGAACCTTTAAATGAATGTGATGCTCAAAAGCGTAAACGTTCTCAAGATTGTGAAAATAGCTGTGCAACAAAAAGAAAGAAGAATGGTGAACCTTTGATAACACATTGCGATGTATGTAATATTGATATACCTTTATCAATCATTCAAGGGCATTTACACTGTATTAATCATAAAAACAACGCTTGCCTTGAAAAAAATTCTGGAAATATTCAACAAATTGGTAGTGCATTTAAAAGTCGAATTGCTAGTTACAGACTTTATAGTGAAGAAAAAACTCAAAAGTATTGAAATATTTTTACAGAATGTTCAACCTACTGTGTTTGGCTTAGTAGAAAATGTTTTAGTAGAGCATAAAACAAATAAAATGAATTTTGAACTTTTTGGACTCTATGTAAAAAAGGGAGCGAAGGTGAAATTATGGTCATCAAATCTTTTAATACAAAAAACATAATTGTTAGCGAATCAACTAATATTAGTGATATGTACCGAGACATTTCAACTGCTATCTTCGTGAAGAGTGAAGAGTTCCAGGAAAGGGAGTCAGGCTGGGCGTTGGTTGAAGTACTTTATTTAGAAACCAACATGAATAAATATAACCCCCTTCGGGCGTATTCATACATTGATTTGCCAGGATGGATCATACGAAAGAGAGCTGTTGTGAACCTTTTGAATAATGATGACGCATGTTTTGCGGGGGCTGTAACCTCAGCTCTCCATCCAGCAGTGGGGCATGTGGACTACTACATCATCAATTGTCATATAGCTGTATGATTTAGATTTTGTGCCTACAAAGGTGTCTATAATAACACCAGCACATTCACCCTTAAATTTCCCAAGAACCTTTTCGTTTACTAGAGGCAAATGGTAAATATTATCCTCGGGGTAGTCACTTGTATCAAACCTATTTAGCTCAGTTTTGATATCCTCATAAAAATCACCAGTTTTAAACTCATAAATAAAAGAATCTGTGTCTGTGTAGAGTAATTTAGCATTATCAAGATAGTTTTTCTTTACATAATCATAGTGAAATTCATACATAAGTGTTTTTGACAATTCCAGAATGGTGTAACCCACATATATGGGTTTGTTGTAAGTTACTTTAAGACGATTCATTTGTATTACAACTAAATCCTCATGAATAATTGAACAGCTATGAAAGTTAGGCTTGCTTATTAAGTTGCTCACACCATACCTTTTACCATGGGGAGCGTGATGGCGCAGTGGCTTAGCGGCTCGTCTTTCACCCGGACGGCCGGGGATCGAATCCCGGTGACTGCTGGGCGAAATTTTCACCTGAAAAATCACGTGGCGTCAGGAAGGGCATCCGGTCTTAAATCCCCCGCCAAAACTAAAATAAGCCAGGTTGGCTCCGGCGACCCCAATAAATTGGGATAAGCCGAAGAAAATGATGATGATGACCATACCTTTTACCATCATTCTCCCACTTTGTTATCAGCTTTACATCAACTCGTCTATCAACATTCTCCATAGTCTTTCCAAAAACACTATTATTCATGAGTTTATGAAAATCTTTTTCAAACGCGTTTGTTGACTGTGTTCTTAAATTATTGTTTAGATCAATATACGGTTTGAGCCATGCTGACTGATGAAATAGCAATACGCGATGAATTTTAGTTAATTTCAATCCATGCTGTAGACACTGTTTCAAGTTTTGATAATGTATTACATATTTACATTTATCATTTACATTAGCAATTAACATTTTTGTTCGTGATGTGATGTATGGAGATTTCATATTCTCAGGACAAAATGGTAAATCATTATGATCACCATGTAACTCTTTAGGGTACTCAAGATTTACCTCTAAAATATATCCTTTATCATCGTTATCATTAAGAGTGTCAACATGTAAGACATCAATTTCAGGTTGTGACAGCCAGCGAAAATCTTTCAGTGGTAGATATTGACTCATAGCCCAACCATATTGGTTATTTGCATCGAGGTAGACAATATACTTTGACTCTTCACAAGGGTTGTAGCTAGGCATGTATTTATTATTCGCTTTAGAGTACCGCCCACTACATTGGCTTAATCCACCTCGAATTGATGATTTTATAAAATTGATCATGTCTATATCAGTCATTAATTCTAAATTTACTTTCGTTTTTGTCAACATTGAACTGAAACTTAACCCAGGAGCAGTGACACACTGACAAAGATCAAGGTCATAAGTTTTCATACAAACATTCCGAAAATTTTCAAAAACATCTGCTAATAATAACACATCTGTCTTCAAATATATGTCTGAAAATTCTCCTAAAGTTCGAATGTGGAACTGTGTCCATACACGTTGTGCATGTAAATATTCCTGATCACTGATATGACTTGTGTTTAAGGAACTGTAAAATGCATCTTTCGGTGGTAAAGAACACTCCTCAAGACGTTTCACACAGTTAATATATTCATAAGGGAATATACCCTTTTGACGAATCAAATTAAAATCATCTCCTTTAGGAAAGACACGTTGAATTTCATGAAACTGATCTGATTTTAAATTACTAGCCAGCTTATCAAGACTACTTGACATAAAGCGGAATGAATCTAAAAATCTCAGTGTTATAGTTTTCTTATTGTCAGTTTTGATGTATTTTGTGAACGATATGTATTGTTCCATATTATTTGCAATCACATCAATTTTCACATCTGAAGCTCCAAATTCTTTAACGATAAAGTGGTTATCGTATTTGCTACCGTTATGTAGAATGACCGGAATGAATTTACTTACTCTATAATTTAAATTACATTCTTGGTGAGCAGCACCACGATATTTCCCTGTTAAATAGTCATGATCGCGAACCCAGTCTGTATATAAACATTCACCACATATAAAACAATTAGTTTCAGTTTCAAAATGTATTTGCTCTGATGAACTTAGTGGTTCCATTGGAATGAGCGTATTTAAAATAGAGGATATACGGATGGCATCTTTCTCAAGCCTTTCCATAAAAGCCTTAGGTGCATCAGGTCCTCTATAGAGCTCAAGAGTCATCATAACTATATTTAATATAATATGCAAAGCTAAAAGGTTCATGAATGTGAGTAGTGTTGGTGAAAATTTTGGGCTGGAATCGATGAACATGTATTAAATGGTTTTAGCAAAGCCTCGAAGTCAGCATATATAACAAATGGTACTCGAAGCTGTTTCTCATAATCCTTAAATTTTAAAATGTTATTTCTAGGAGTAATACCGTACAAACATGATTACATCCCTATTTTTGATGTTGAGTTAGTTGATCCTCTTTTTGGAAATGTAGTAAACAACCATCACACAACCACTTTTTACCATTGTGTTTTGAAACCTGACTACTGACAAGTCTACTTAAATGTTTTATCCAACAATAGTGGCCGTTTTCACCATCAGTTATGTACAGTAAATTTACATGAGCATCCTTTTTTTCCTGAGTATAATATAGAGGACCTACTATTCTCTTATTTTCAATTTCATAAACATTAATACTTACACTGTTCAGCTCTTCAAAACGTTGAATGTCTTTTATCGCCAAAGGAAATTCTATTTCTTTTAAATCTAACACTGAAGAATAGTGAGGATAAGATGATGTTCTCTCCACATGCCCCACTGCTGGATGGAGAGCTGAGGTTACAGCCCCCGCAAAACATGCGTCATCATTATTCAAAAGGTTCACAACAGCTCTCTTTCGTATGATCCATCCTGGCAAATCAATGTATGAATACGCCCGAAGGGGGTTATATTTATTCATGTTGGTTTCTAAATAAAGTACTTCAACCAACGCCCAGCCTGACTCCCTTTCCTGGAACTCTTCACTCTTCACGAAGATAGCAGTTGAAATATCTCGGTACATATCACTAATATTAGTTGATTCGCTAACAATTATGTTTTTTGTATTAAAAGATTTGATGTCCATAATTTCACCTTCGCTCCCTTTTTTACATAGAGTCCAAAAAGTTCAAAATTCATTTTATTTGTTTTATGCTCTACTAAAACATTTTCTACTAAGCCAAACACAGTAGGTTGAACATTCTGTAAAAATATTTCAATACTTTTGAGTTTTTTCTTCACTATAAAGTCTGTAACTAGCAATTCGACTTTTAAATGCACTACCAATTTGTTGAATATTTCCAGAATTTTTTTCAAGGCAAGCGTTGTTTTTATGATTAATACAGTGTAAATGCCCTTGAATGATTGATAAAGGTATATCAATATTACATACATCGCAATGTGTTATCAAAGGTTCACCATTCTTCTTTCTTTTTGTTGCACAGCTATTTTCACAATCTTGAGAACGTTTACGCTTTTGAGCATCACATTCATTTAAAGGTTCCGTGCTAGTTGATGGTTTTACAGTTTTTAATTCCTGTTGTTCACCATGCACTTCAACCATGTGGGATTGATATCGCTTTACAGCAGAAAAACCAAGTTCGCAAACTGAACATGAAAAACGTGCTGAACTGACATGCATTAAATTTACATGACGTGCAAGACTATCTTGTCTGTTAAATGTGGTAGCACAATGACTGCACACAAACATTTTAATGTCATGTTTAGCATTTGCGTGTCGTTGAAGGTTGTCAGGTCTTGAGAACTGTTTCTTACAGTCACCACACTTGAACATGATGATCACTTTCGAAATTACCTAATAAAAGAAAGAAATCATAAATGTTAATAAATGATAAAACAAAGTACAATATAAATAGTTTAATTACATTCCAGTCAATGGTTATAGCAGGGTATTTAAAATCGATCATCTGTGAACCCCTAGCAAGTCTAACTTCATGTAGTTCTAACTGGGGGTTACTATATACCACTGTCACTGACACCTAGCGTCGAACATTGGAACTTGATAGAGTGGTAGAAACCAGTGGTCGCCAGTTAAGTGAGCTAAGTGTGACGTCATAGCCAGTCTTAAAACAAGTCTAAACTTGTAGAACATGTCACGTGATAGAAACCAGCGATCGCCAGTTAAGTGAGCTTAGTGTGACGTCATAGCCAGTCTTAAAACAAGTCTTAACTTGCGGAACATGTCATGTGATAGAAACCAGCAGCCACCAGTTAAGTGAGCTAAGTGTGACGTCATAGCCAGTCATAAAGCAAGTCTTAACTTGTAAAACATGTCACGTGACAAGGTTAAGTTAGGTAAAGTTAGGTTATGTTAGGTGAACTGAGGTTAAGTCTTTAAATATTCCCTCTGTCACTGACACCTAGCAATGAACATTCAGACTTAATAGAGCGGTAATCAAAATCTAACCTACAAAATTAGCTTTACACACCATGGTCAAGTAGTTCCAACTTTTGACTGCCAAATATACCATTTTCACTGACATGTAGTGGTGAACATTGGAAAATATCACTCTGTTTAAAAGTTATTAGAGGGACACTTACCTTTTTATAATTTATCAACTGCTGCCACTGAATGAACAGATTGTAGGAATCTGGTAACCTACAGGTACCCAATTATCTGTAAACAAATCAATCAATCAATCAATACATTCCAATCAATAACTTCAACATCAATTAGTAATAAAAGACTACAATCCATTAATAATAAGTACTTACCTTGCAAAATAATTTAATGATTTTCTACCAAAAAGGCTTTTTTACAACTCTTGGCAGTAATAGGGCACTGTTCACTCAAAGCGAGTAATAAAGACTGGCAGTAGGGAAATATATGACACCTCTCTTATATAAACTCTCATCGCTCGTGTCAGCAGTTTTTTGCAGATCATTGCAATTCCTTTCCCAATACAGCTGAGAGTCCAAAGTACACTAGAAACACCTGTGTGGTATCCAATGACTGCTGACTTTGCATGATCATCACCCATTGTCTTGATCAACACCTGGGGTTTCAAATTACTGCAGCGTCAGTCATAGCAACAGCAGTGTGCGCTCTCTGCCATGTCAGCAACATGACACCGGAAGGAACACCTGTGTAATATCCAATAACTGATAACTTTGCATGATCATCACCCATTGTCTTCATGAACACGTGCGGTTTCAAATTACTGCAGCGTTAGTCATAGCAACGGATCTGCGCGCTCTCTGCCATGTCTGTAATATGACACAGGAAATCACAAGATGTCTTATTGCACGTACCATCTCCACAGTTTTAACATCTTAAGAACATGTATTATTCTCTTTCAACTACAAATGACTCGTTAGAACACATCCATCCACCAAGTTAGATCCCTTGTATGTTCACATGTATTTCGTCACTTTCCTTTCATATCGTTATCACATTATAGTAGTGGGGGATTAGTGAACAACGTCAGCTCAACACACTGCTTTACACGCAAAATGTAGTTAGGCCCTTTGACATAATGTAAATAAATGCATGGGCTATTCCGTAGGAACCAGGCCAAAGGGACTCATCCACAAGGACTCGTCCACAATGACTCGTCCACAAGGACCAGTCCACAAGGACTTGTCCCCAAGGACTTGTCCACAAAGACTTGACCACAAGATCTCGTCCACAAGGACCTGTCAAAAATGACCCGCCAACTATGACCTGTCAACGAGGACCCATCCACAGGGACCCGTCAACAATGACAGGGGCCCTCTCCTCAAGGCTTAACATGGCCCTCTTTGATTATTGGTTTGCGGAACAACGTTTAATTCCATATTGGCATTCAAACTCTCACATGTTGCACTTGGAAAGCGAGATTTTCTATAAAAAAATACAATTTCACCCCCTAGTAGGGGTAGGGTTTATTTTAGGGTTGAAATATGTTGTCCATTGGAAAGGGGGTATCAGCCTGAGTTCAATGACACCTCATTTGTCAAAATCCGACCATGCGTTCGAGAGATATCGCGCCGCCGCCATCTCGTGTGGGGGGTGTGGAGGCGGAGGGTTTTGAACTCTCACAAAACAACTACTACTAAGACATTGGAAATTCAGAAGTTAGTAAAGTATAGTAGAAGTAAGAAGTTCATGAGATGGACATCAGAGAGTAAAGAGGAATCTAAGAATAGTAATTTCGAAAGAAGTAAAAGAGTGCTATAGTAGCATGATGGAAGAAGAGTTTTTCTATAATGATGCAGGGGTGCTTGTGGCGGCTCTCCCTTTCTTGGTAATCAACCCAACTGTTGATCAGGCCCGACGAGAGGGGGGGGGGTCAGGCAGGGCTGGTGTCCCGGGGCCCGACCCTCCCAGGGGGGCCTGGCGTCCTAGGAGGATGGGCCCGATCGGGCATTGATTTATTATTGACTATGTGACCTGAATTTGCTACTGACAATCATTTAGTGAATGCAATGAACTGTCTGTGAACAATGTTACAATGACTGAGAAACTTATTATGTCAAGTGGACAATATTTTCCTCTACAAAGCGCTTGTGGGAAGAACAAATGTCTCAAAGTGGTCAACTTAGGCGATGGGGCTTCGCTATGTATTGTTCTCAGAATATACCTGAAGACAGAGAGAGCATCCATTATTCTAAATTTAGCTTATTCGGCTTATGCACCAATCGTTCAAATGACTTTATCATCCCTTCACTTATTTCTCCAAGGCCACTAGAACCTGGGCTGCCCTGGTGTGTTTGGTCAGCTAGCTCAAGAGTTTCAAGTTTGGTGCGTCACTTCGAGCTTAGATATTTAGAGGCGATAGTGTCTGAAATGAATATATTGTCTAACTAGACGTATCGTATGCCGTGCAGGCAGGTAAGTAAAATACATTTGAAAGTAGCGTCCACACAGTAATTCACTTTATAGTTGATTTAAGAGGCAGAAATGCGAGGTCATCCTTCCCTAGTATTTCACTTTCGCACTATGTAAAAAATTATCATTGCTGGCTAAATATCTTGCGAAAAGGTGGGATGATTCTGTTGTCAAAGGTAGATAGAAGAAATGCATGGGAAATTGTTCATCTTCTCGTCTACTGAATTGAGAAAACAATGCTAACATTTGAATTATCTGTATGCTTAGGTGCAGTATAATTATTATTAAAACTGGTTCATTCAATACGATCAACATTCCTAGGTACGTGGGTTCGTGCGCAAATCATTTCTGATTAAGGGATTTATTGAAAACCTATATTACCATTGGTACTAGAGTTGGGAAATGTATCCAAAGACTGAAACTAAGGTAACATTCCAGTATTTTTCTGGACTGAGTGTTTAATTAACCAGGAGAAAAATGACAACTAAGCTAGACACTGAACCACTCACTTTGTTTTCCTATTCCTCTTATGGGACGTCAGTGGTAAGGACAAATGACCTACCGTAGCTGTTCCACCTCATAAAACAAAAATAAGTAACGTCAGTGGTAGGGGCAGATGGCCTAGCTGTTCCTCCCCTTAAAACAACAATAATTAACGTCAGTAGTGTGCATGGCGATGGAAAAATTAATATATTGCATGTAGGCAACCACGCAGACTTTTCTAAGACCAAATATTGAACTCTGCTTAATTTAAAAGAAAATTAAGATGAAGTATTGTCGAATATAAATACAATTTTGTTTTGAGCTGGTGCAGTGACTGTTATTATTATTATTGGGCAATTCTACGCCGTTTATTCCAAAGAGCAGCATCGATCTGCAAAGAACTTATTTTTCAGGACGCAAAGTGATATTTTCCCTTGCGAATCAAGCCCTTTCATGATACTCTTTAACGTCTCAGTACCGTTGCTCCCTTTATATATGACTTGGAAATGACTCCGGGTCCTGACGAAGCCGCGGCAGGAATGCAGTATTCGGTTTTCCTACTGCGGTAGTCTTACTCAACAGTTAATAATAGTCGTATTTGTCGTTACAGTTGTTAATTCATTAAGGGGCTTGTGACATTTAACCCGTGTTCTTGGTAGCTAGTAGGTCTAGTGTGAAAACTCACACTCAGGATAGCCGCTGTCAGCACCGGGATTTGACCCTCTGATCTGCAGACATGCTGTAGACCCCCATCACGGTCATTGGTGACCTACACCGTGGGGTCTTACTTGAAGGTGAGTGAGCTTTTACTACAATAACGGAGGGTCTTTTCTATAGCCACTAAATGTCAATAGTCACCAAATTTTTACTACAAAATATCACAAAAATAATCACCCAAATGGCCTATAACTCAATAATGTGGACCTAATTTTTGCAAAATTTTCCAGAGGAGGACCCCCGGACCCCACTCTGAGCTTGGTGATATTCCATACCTCCAGATCCCCGGTGTGTCCACTCCCTCATAATCTTGGCTTAAATCCGCCCCCGATGGCTGTATTAAAGGTGCCGGGACGTCTTCAAAAGACCGGGCAGAGCTTAGTTCGAATGGCTTTTTAGTCCACGCGTTGCGAAGACAGTTCCACGGTCTTTAATAGCTGTAGACCTTCCTGTATTCAATAACATACATCTTATCTAGATTTGTCAACGTCACACAAATGCACATTGCACTGACCTCAGACAGCACATAGGAACAAAGGGGGGGGGGGGGAGAAAAAAAAACAGTTTCGTCCAGTTAACACCCCGGTTCAGTCGACCACAACTGGTGCTAGAGTGAACACGAAACTGCTCGAAGCTCCGGCCAGGAAGACAACCAGATAAGTAGCAGCCTGTACTATTACAATATAACCATAGTTGATTTTTTGCAACCATATAGTCACCCCAAACAGACAAACTCCGGATTTCTATCATCATTTTAGCATTTCACCTAACATTAGATATACTACATTTAGCATACACCGACAGTTGCATTAAAAATACTGCAACTAAATAATTGTACATATTGTAAATATTTTTCACCTGTATTCTCAAACATAGATGCTATAGCCTAAGTGTAATGGATCTGATGATGATCGCTTGACGAAGAAACTGGTCATCCTAGTGTATTTATTAATCTCATGTAATTTATTTCAGGATTAGGGCATAACCCAGCTCTTTTTGGATACATTCGTCTTGACCGACTGAAAAGCACCAAACTTTTGTTTACTTAGGCAACACTGTAAAAATGGCTTCAAACCCAACAATTAAATTATAAAAAGTCCACTGACTGCAAATTACAAAATATAGTTCAAATTCACATTTTCTTCTTTTGTGAAAACAATCACTGATCAGCTGCAATCTTGTCTTACGTATGAGTATACTTGTGGTTAATTATGAAAATATGTTTTGCTTTGTTTAATGTGCAATGCTGTGTGATCGCCGATCAACCAAAACACTTATCAGTGTTTAGGCTTAGACCCAAGGGCGTGATTCATCAAGGACAGCAAGTTTTAAGAATGTCAACATAAAAACCCCTATGTGTAAAACGTATTTTAAAATACGTCTTGACCTGTGTAAAAATCATGTTTTCATTATGAAAAGAGATTACATCATACGTCACAGAGGCCGTAGTACTGCACAGTGTACAGTATACCCCTTCCACCGCTTTTAACATGCAGTTCAGTGAACTGAACTTCCTTTTGATTAATTTTTGGGTCTTGGGGTCCCGGGAGATTCCAGCTCAGAGCCCATCGCCGCTCTCCGCGGCCCTGCTGTTGATTAGTGGTTTGGTGATGAGTGTAGCTGTTCTGTATACTTTAACTGCCTGTCAGCGAATTCTCTGACTGATGGTCGAGAGATTGTAGCCGGTGTGAAATTGGACATTGCGGATGTACCAGGAACCGCAGGAATCGATTCGCGCAATTCTTGGCGTCAGTCGCTTAGATTCTTGGTCGCGTACCCCACTCTTCGAGCATACATTGTATGTTTTGATTTGTATTCCAATGATACTATTTTTAATACTTTTTTCTCGTGTGGCCACCTGAGAGGCCGAGTGCAGGTCTTTCTAGTCGACGCCCGTGGGTGACCTGCGCGTCGGGATGAGAGATGGAATGGATGAAGATGAATGAAAATAGGCAAGGATGTGGAAGGAAGCGGCCGTGGCCTGTCAGAAGGTACCGTCCCAGCATTTGCCTGGTGGTGAAAATGGGAAACCACGGAAAACCATTTCAAGGACGGCCGACGGTGGGGCTCGAACCCACGCGTCTACCGAGTCAGCAGAGAGCCTGGCCTCATGGCCTAACGCTGCACTTTAGCCAGCGTAGCCACTACTGTCGGTATTTTTTATACTGATGGTTCAAAGATAGTTGGACATGATCGCGTGGGATCGGCCTTTTACTCTCCGGACTGACAGATTATTCGCACTTATTGCCTCCCTTTTCATATTACAATCTTTACAGCTGAACTCTTTGCGATACGCCAGGCCTGTCATTATATTCATGCCCATCGTCTACCTCAAGTGCTAATATGCACGGATTCTTTAAGTGTTGCCGGTATTAATGCTTTACCTCATGTTCTGCACTCAAATAATTGGTATCTTTACCAAATAGTGCAGTATTTCCATACATTCACACTCAAAGGACAAGATGTGGTCATAATGTGGATTCCTGGGCATTCTCATATAGCGGGAAACGAAACAGTAGATCTCTGGGCAAAGAATGCGGCATGCGGACAGGGAATTGTTTATAATATAGGGCTACCGTATCCGGATATTGGCAACTCAAACTAACACTTGGGGCGCTGCGGTCGTCTGGATAAGTAGGGTAAAATTACTCAATAACACGCGTTTGATATAGAACACTTTTTATTTTTCGGTTATAATCAGTAAATGTGGTCACTAAAATAATGACAGTGTTATTTTCAATTGTATATATGTATAACTGTGCGATACACGTGATCTAATTTGTGTGTTCCACTGGATTTTATGTGTCAATTGCATATTATCAAGCATTGGTTGTCTGCTGGTATTTGTTTTTGTGCAGTTCGAGCCATGGCGCTGTTATGTTTAAAAGCTATATTTGAGTTTGCTCACTGTACCATAGACTCTAGAAATTATTTGCTGCTTGCTAGGGCGAAGGGATGAGTTTAACTTGTATTAAAACTCGGGGTAGACAGGAATTGCTTGATTTGGATGGTATTTACCCTGCGAAGTCAAATTAGGCCTATATAACTCGTTGTGGAATGGCTCAGATATCGCAGAGCGAGGTGATGACGGTTGGTAGGGTTATTGGAAATGAACTAGGGAGCGGGAAAGGATACCTGACTGATGAAGCTTGGCTGTCCTCGACTGGTGTAGGCCTAGGCTTGGCGAGACTGTGCTTGGCTGTCTATATAGGTGCGGCTTGGCACGGCGTAAGTGAACAATCCGTCCTGTCGTCAGTGAGTGTAGTGATGAGTGGTCCAACCCGCTCTTGCCCCCCGTCTTTATTTGGTATCGTCACCTTTCGGCTATTGCTATTTGCATCTTTTGGAAAGTGATGAAAACGTATATCCGCAGCCCTCTTATACATCGACTTACAGCCGTAAACTGAGCAATATACTTTGCTTGTACTCATTTTGCACTCTTATCAACGAGTAAAACTTATTACTTATGTATAATCACGAAGAATTTATCACGATCTGCTTACCAATACAAGAAACCATATACAAACAGTCACCACGTGGCAAATGTACCCTACTTCGTAAGTTTCTCATTTTTACCGCTAGATGTCATATCAGATAGCTGGAGTTGCCAATAGTACCGATGATTCATCAGCGAGTCGTCAGTGATTTGGCAACATGAATGGACAGAGATAGCAAAATGTAAAGCTAAAAAGTTTTTCTCAATAAAACCATTCGTAACTACAACGCCTTGGTTCAGGGTCGGAAAATATTCGCGGTGTCATATTATTACCATAATTCGAATCCAGCACAGGGACAATGATAGGTGTGTATGTGGTAGAGCACGAGGTACATTACATCACATATTGCTTCTGTGTGAAGACTTCAATGAGCAGCGGGAGATAATGTTGGAGAAATTGAGGCGGCTTGATTATCCCTTGCCTTTAAATATCACGTCCCTTCTACATAGTCCTACAGTTCCGTTGGTGGATACCATTATGTCTTATTTGAATCACCTTCCATTTCATTTATAAAATAATAAGTGGATTCCAGTGGGGGTCTTTGTAGTTATTTTTCTGGTGCTCCTGTGATTTTGGGTTTTTGGTCACAACTATCTATCTATCTATCTATATAATATAATATATATATATATTGGGTGAAGAGGCTTCTGTGTTCAACTTGAACAACAACAACATTTGTATGTTTATTCCACGTTTATTCTTTGGTAAATATCGCCGCGATCATCTGGCTCAGTGCTAGTGCGCGAATAATCGAGGATCATACAACACCGAATAATGGCAACTTCATCAAGGTGAGTTTACGGTTTTTAATATGTCAATGTGATAAAGCCTGCCAATATTTTGGAGAGAGTGAGTTGGTGATTATGCTAGTGTTACTGAATGCAGGATCTTTTGCTGCAAAGACTTGAAATGTGATACAACTTAATTTCATTTTATATTGTTGATGAACAGAGTAGGCTACGTTGTGGATGCAATTTTAAGTATCTTTATATAGTCTTTTAGGCTTTGACATTGACAAGATATTAAGCAATTCAAAGAGTTGGTATTTCCCATTAGCCTTTACTGAGAAATTAAATCCACAGTCTATTTAAGGTTATGGCAGCAAGTTGGGCAGTGTTTCATGTTTTGACAAATTACTTCTCATTGTTTGTTCGAATAAAGTATATTTAATAAAAGTAAAGGGCCCCAAAACCTGAATAAAAACATTAGCCCCGTTTCCTTAGTTTCCCTTCTTTCACATCTAATCTTCAGTTGATTGCCCAACATGTCAGCATATTGTAGCAGTTTATTTCAGAGGATTGGTTAGATTTGGAATTACTTTTGTCGGTCTGCAGGAATTATTTGGTGTTTAATTTTTATAACTTGCTTGGGAACGTGCCTGCTGGAAACCGGACTGTGCAGAGAAATGCAGCTCTCTTCGATTTAGGTAGAGAAATGCCAAGTCTCCCTTGTTTAGGTAGGCCTACCCTGAGTTGGTGAAATAGCTCACTGGATGGTAGCTTAACATTTATAAGGTGAAATGACCATGACCAACGCACAATACTAAATTGATATCCTGGTGGAGGGAAGTTTGTGAATTTTCCTTCAGCATGGAATGGTTTTTGATCAACCATCTATGGTTGATGTGGTGTTAAAGCATATAGGCCAGTTCGACGGCAGATTACATGACAGAATATTTGGCAGCAAATTCTATTTTACAAATGCTGTGGAAGAACCTGAATTAGAGAAGTAAAACACTCGGAAAATAATTTGTTTACATTTACAATTCACAATTCTAAACAAAATATTGTGCATGGCCCAACTGGGGAAACAGAATGCACAGCTGGTCTCAAGAACTGTTAATTTCAGACTAGAAAACTTTGCATTTCTATATTGCTCGGGGTCCAAAAGTTCATAATCGGTATGTATTATAGGGCCTATGCCACTAAGAAGCCGTGTAGAGATTTGAAGCCGTTCTTTTTTCAGTGTTGCCTGTACAAATTGACTTTCTGTAGCTTTTCAGTCAGTTAACACGATTGTGCCCAATGAATGCGTGGAGTACAATATAATCAAAGTATTATTCTCCATTATAGGTCCGTATTGAATATATTTACTAGCATTCATTATTAATAATTTCCGTCCTTTCAGTACAAATATTGTTATTCGTCTATTTAACAATAGGGTACATGTTTTGAGAAGTATTCTGCTCTTCCTCAGCCCAAATACATAATTAGATCAAGACAAGTAGCCTATAAGACACACTATCAAACACGTACAATCACTATGCACAAATATAAAATTAACATTGACTTAACCAATACTAACATGACATTGATAATACACGTTAAAACACGATGTGTCATTAAAATTCATTAAAACACTTGAACCTTTGTCCATTAGTCCAATGATCTACTAATAACCTGAAACCATCTTGCTTGTTGAATGGTTGTGAAACAGTGCACTTTTAACTCCTGATGTGAACTTGACGTGTGTGCTTTAAAACATTCCTTTTCTTGCTGAATTAGAAATATAGTGAATTTGCTAATATTCCTTGTTCCTTAATTTATTGTTCACTTTAGACCATCCTCCCTTTTCATCACTTTTAACACCTTAGCTTATTGAAAATATATCATTTACTAGCACCCTTTTCATCACTTTTAACACCTTAGCTTATTGAAAATATATCATTTACTAGCAGTAGTACCCGGCTTCGCCCGGAGGAATGATGATAATATTTCTGTCTCCTTAACACTCAACGTCATAAATTATATTTATTTATGTATTCATACATTATCAAACCCAGTGACAATGTTTATACTTAAGTCACCATGGGAAGCCTCTGTAAAATAATGATCATTCTCGTGATATTTGTCTTCAGTCCGAGTCGAGATATGTCGTTAGCGGTCCCAGAATTCGTGACATCTCAGTCGTAGAAGACTTTATGTGGTGGTGATTAGAAATATAACTTAATGGACTTAAAATCTAGGTCATTTGCCCCCAATGACGTTGAGGGCGTAACATCTAGGTAATTGGCCCTACTGATCAGGATGATATTGAAAATTACTACATAACTGACACATGAAACTTAGAAAATAATAGAAAAAGTTAATTTTAGGACTCACATTTCGGGAAAGACTTGATTATTTTTTTCCAAAGAGCTCCCACTTAGATCGCTATCTGGTTAAAAGTTTCGTCTTGTTAAGGTTTAAACTGTACGATAAATGTCTGAAGCAATTCCTCCAAGAGAAGCTTCCAGATTTCACAGTCGATATATCGCTAACGTTCCTGAGCATCCAGTTGTCTTTTTCTTCTGATGCAAAACATCTTCTATATAGTGATGATGAACATAGAAGCGACTACTGGCACATGTAACTTATCAACGAATGGGAAAAATTGATACTTTAAAGCAGGGGTCTCCAAACTTTCCAGCCTTAGGGCCATACTGATTACTCCAGTAAGTTCCGAGGGCCAAAACCTTATTATCATTGTTGCCGGTGGTAAAAAGTGAAATAGTCCACTGATGAAAAAAAAGTCTGAAAAAGTACGCAACGTTGAAAAAAGGCTGCAAATCGGACTAAAGTCCGCAAAACGGCAACACTGCATATTATTAATTTTCCTGTCATTATCTGTAATTTCTAGATTAGTCGTTGAGTACGAGCCATGAGGAGTAACGTGACACGACATCTGGTGGACACGAGCGGAAATAGGTAGTACCTTCTATCGCTAACAGATGGCGCTAATAGCACGTACAGAGTAATCTCGTTGGTTCGAGAGAGTTCTGGTGTCTTCCACTCACTTCTAGATGGCAGTAATTGGAATATATAAGAAGGCTAGTTGCGCAACCACAAGTCAGTTCCTATGACACTGTTGTGAAATAAAATAGTGCGTACCTTCTTAAAACATGTTTGTGCGTGTTTAAGTTTAAGACATCTTTGTAACAGTATTTTGATTTGAATTGTTGCTTTTGTGTGTGATTTAGTAGTATGGAAAAGAAGCGAAAAATTGATAGTGAATGCAGAAAATTCAAAGATGAGTGGAACATTCAGTATTTCGTAATTGAGTCCAGTAACAAGGCGCTATGTTTGATTTGCAATGAAAGCATAGCCGTTCTCAAGGAATATAACATTAAACGTCATTATGAAACAAAACATTTTCAAAATTACTCAAAATATACAGGAAGTTTGCGGACAGAAAAATTCGAAGCTATGAAGCGCGGATTGAAATCGCAGCAATCTTCATTTACAAAACTCAAAACCGAACAAGAGGCTGCAACTCGTGCCAGCTTTCGTGTGGCTCTTGAAATTGCAAAACGTGGAAAACCATTCACCGATGGAGAAATGATCAAAGAATGCATAATTGCAGCAGCCGAAGAAATGTGCCCTGAAAAGGTAAATTTATTAAAAACTGTCAGTATGTCAGCAAACACTGTGGCTCGAAGGGTAGAAAACATTGCTGAAAATATATCCTCTCAACTGTTCGACAAAAATGGAGATGTTGAGTGGTTTTCTTTGGCCTTGGATGAGTCAACGGATGTGTCAGATACTGCTCAGGTGTTGATTTATATTCGAGGAGTAGATAAAAGCTATGAAGTGCATGAAGAACTTCTTGATATGTATAGTATTCATGGCACAACTACTGGTACAGATATTTTTAAAGGAGTTGAAATGGCCATTAATCAAAAGAACCTTCGATGGAAAAACTTGAAATGTATTACAACTGATGGAGGCAAAAACATGAGTGGGAAAGATAAAGGAGTGGTCGCTCTTGTGTCAAAGGCTGTAGAAAATGACGGTGGTTCAAAACCATTAGTCTTACATTGTATCATTCATCAACAGTCTTTGTGCGGAAAATTTTGGATATGTCTGAAGTTCTGAAACCAGTCATATCAACTGTTAATTTTATGAGATCTTTTGGGCTGAATCACCGACAATTCCGACAATTTATTGAAGAGATTGGAGAAAATGACTTACCTTATCATACTGCCGTACGTTGGCTTAGTTGTGGGAAAGTCCTTCAGCGCTTTTTTGAACTTCGAGCAGTGATCGAAATTTTTTTGAATGAAAAGCATCGCCCTCTTACTGAATTACAAAACAACGCATGGCTGTGGAAGTTAGCATTCTATGTTGATTTGACAAAACATGTGAACGAACTGAATTTGAGATTGCAAGGAGAAAACCAGCATCTTCCTGATTTATACACTAATATCAAATCATTCCGGAAGAAATTGATACTGTTTCAATCACAACTACGAAGTAAATGTTTTTCACATTTTAAAACATGTGAAATATTCAGCCACACCACTGAGACTGAGTTTCCTATCGATTTTGCAATCGAAACTTTGAGTGCTTTGAAAATAAATTTTGATACTCGTTTCTCGGACTTCGATGCCTTTGCGAATCAAATTAAGATTTTTCAGGATCCTTTTGATACTGACATTGAAACCCTAGCCCCGGAACTTCAAATGGAAATGATTGAACTACAGTGCAGTGATATAATTAAGAACAAATATCAAAACTCATCTTTGTTGGAATTTTATAAGAGTCTTCCACTGACACAATTTGATAATTTGCATAAATTTGCTCGTGGGCTGTTTTCTGTTTTTGGTACTACTTATTTGTGTGAGAAGACCTTCTCCAAAATGAAGTACACAAAAAATGTTTACAGATCTAAATTAACTGATGAGCATCTTAAATCTCTTTTAATAATTGGTACAAGTAAAATTAGTCCACAACTACAAACTATTGTCAGTGGAAAATCTCAATTACATAAATCTCATTAGTATTTCATATGTCTGCATGTTATACATGTCTTTACTCATTACAATTCTGTGTTTCTTTATCCAACTTATCACAAAAACAATAACAATAAGCCTACAACAATGTTATGAGTAGTTAGCCCATGACCATATCAATGTAGATGTCATATTAATAATTATTCAACATAAAATTAGAATACTTCAGTAAACTAAATTTAATTTGCTATAAAAAAATATGTTCTCTAAAAGGAGTTTTCAAGTATGCTAGCTCTCCGCGGGCCGGACAAAATCTGTCCGCGGGCCGGATGTGGCCCTCGGGCCGTAGTTTGGAGACCCCTGCTTTAAAGGAATGAGAGGAATAAAATAGAAAAGAGATGTACGATATACCATAACACTCGCAGTGAATTTTCTACGTGACCGGCTTACATGTTTCGGTACAGGTTCTCAAGAAGAGGAAGCAGATCATTGACATAAATGAATACAGTGACAGTAGATTAAATAGTATCCTAGACAGATGACACGCAAAGTAACACGGCCTAATATACGATGTAATGGTTCAACTTCAGAGAAATGTTTCATCTCACTTCGCAGTTGTTATTTAATAAATACTAACATGTTTGTAGCTAACATTGAAATTAATGGATTGCGTTAGGATAAACGATATTCCTTGTTTTTCCCTCTGGTGTATAAATAAATGTTTAGGTGTGCCCACTCTTGAGCAAGCTACGTATAACTGACCATGAGAGAAGCATGGACTTTCCAGATTAAGGCCTGCTACCTTCAGCGACTGTCCTTGGACCTTGTTTATGGTCATTGCAAATGCAAGACGTACAGGGAATTGCAGTCGCTTGAAATCAAAAGGCATATCAGTAGGGATCATAGGAATGCGGGGAATGAAGATATCTTCTCCTTTGGCATGGCCTGTCAATACTGTCGCTTCTATTACATTTGGCATGAGATTTTTCACACAGAGTCTCGTTCCATTACACAATTTTGGTGGATCGATATTACGCAATAGCAGTATTGATGATCCAACTTTTAGTATTGATTTATGTGGTGGAAATCCAGGTGGTTCCAAAGAATTCAAGAACTCAGTAGGGTAAAATACAGCCTGTTCGGTCTCCAGAACAGTATCGATAGATTCGTACTTCGTACTGGGACCAGGAACATGATCTTGGATCTGAATATTCATTTTGTGTACACTTTCGTTTTTAGGCGCTAGAATTGCTCGCTCGCTAAGCCACTGATGGTCTTTATAATTTCCAGGAATATTTGGGAATACTTCGTTCATCATTTCCTGAACTGAAGGCATCAGTTCGCAAAAGTCTAACGGGAAAGAAATGAGATTGGTTGTCGCATCAGGCGTGAAATCACCATCACCGAGATGCAGGAGTTGTTGCGCAAAATTCTGTGCAGTCACATCTCCTGGTAAATGGACTCTCATATTGGTCGTCAGTGTCATTTTGTAAACATGTCTCCAAAGATACAATACTTTGAGGCAAGCATTGAGTTCATCAGCGGGAGTTGATCGTGGTATAACTGGTGATGTTTGGCGAAAGTCACCCGCCAGAACTAAAACAGCTCCTCCCATTAGTTGACTGTTTCCTCGTATGTCTTTCAGTGTTCGATCAAGCGCTTCAAGAGCTTTCTTATGGGCCATAGTGCACTCATCCCAAACAATGACTTTGCATGTTTTAAGTATTTCAGCTTTTCCGGAGCCCTTCTTGATGTTACATACTGGAGTTTCTGACTGTGCAAGATTTAATGGCAGATTCAGAGCTGAGTGTGCTGTTCGACCTCCAGTGAGTAGTGGGGATGCAATTCCTGATGATGCCATTGCAAATGCAATTTCGTTCTGTGCCCGAATTTCTGCAAGTAGCAAATTAATGAGAAACGCTTTTCCTGTTCCTCCTGGTGCATCAAGAAAAACAATTCCACCATTTCAGTTATTGATTAAGTCCATTATGGCACTATATGCAAATCTTTGGTCATCAACTAAGAGAGGCTTTTTGTCTTCAACGAACCTTTTTAATTCATCAGTGTTGAAGCTTCTTTCTCTCAATATGTCCGTATCAAGTATGTCAGTATTAGTGCGTAATGGGGCTGGCAAACCAAGCTGTATGAGAGTTTTGCCATTGCATTTATCCTCAATCATTATGAGGGCTTCATTAAGTACATGAGGAGAAAAATTCAAAACCAAAGCTGGATTAGCTCTTCGTTGTTCTCTAAGTACATCCTCACTAAGGCTTTCTTTATATTTGTCCCAAAGAGCCTGAGGGTTCGATGGGGATCAAGTTGTTATTATAATTGCAAAGAGACTTCTTAGTTGAGATGGAAAAGATGTGAGGGATGCTTCGGACAATGTTATGTCCCAATGTTGGTCATTTTCAAGTAAGCCACGCTGTTGGCATGCTTCTCTGAATGTTTGGCATTCTACCCCGTTCACAGTTTTCAGATATTTGAATGATGTTGGCCCTCGAATTGTGTGAAGTAGTAATCGAAGGTAATAGCATTCGGCGTTGTTGGGATGAACTGTATATATACGGCCTAAGGCATCACTTGCTCGCACATCATGTCCTGGAACTAAAGCACCTTGTTTTCTCTTGCAGAAAACTTTGGTAGATTTATTCCATGTATAATATCTTGGAACTTCTGCATACATCAGTGTTCTAGCAAATGGATCTTGTTGACATAAAAGAAAGAAGGCTGTTAAGGCTAGTCCACACCAAGGTTAATGAACAATGTTCATGAACAATGTTAATGAACAATGTTAATGAAAACATTTCTCAACATGTTTACTAAACATTTGTTAACAAACTTCTTCAACATTATGTCCACACCAAATAAACTTTTGTTAACAAACATCTTCAACATTAAATAAACTGTTTGTGAGGTTATAATGGATAGGGTCAGGAAGAAGAAAGTACTTACAGCTGCATCTTTTATTATTTTAGTGAGTACAAAATTAGAGAAAAGCGCAGACGCAAGGTGTGGAAAAGAAAAATATTGGAAAGGCGTTTAGAATTAAGTTAATTAATATTCACATGTGCTTCCTGGTATTTCAGAATTCCGCGCAATATACGAGTCACTTGCGATTCGATAGTCGATTTTTAGAGAAGTAAAAGATCATCGTATTCCGCGCTACTAATTTACAACCTTAATTGCGTCTTTGCGCATGCGCGAACCAAAATGTTAACGAAAACACGAAAAGTTAATGAAAAGTTTCATTCACAAAAGTTAAAGAGATTTTGTTCATGAACATGCTCGAAAAGTTAATGAACACGCTATTTTGTTTATGAACAGTCAAAAATGTTCATGAACATTGTTCATGAACAGTGTTCATTAACAAAGTTAACGAAAACTTCTTGGTGTGGACGTACCTTTAGTGTCGTGTTAGGAGGTTGTACAGCTCTCTCTTGGGCGTTATCAGCTGTGAAATAAACTCGTCCGTTTTCTAGGTGAACACTGAGATGAACAACAGCTGGATAACGTTCATGAATTGGGAAATTAAGGATACGCCAAACTGCTTCGTTGCTGCTGATATATCTTCCCAACTGAAATTGTGTAGGCTCATCGATAGTCCTGGTTTGTCCTTCAAGTTGAAATACTGCCATATCGCTACCCTTGTTGACATATTTACAGATGTATTTAATGGATTTCACTGAATTGCAGTATTCAACGTTGATGTGTGCTTGGAACATTTTAGAAAGTAGAGGAGAATATGGAACCACCCATCTGTTGTCTACCTCAGTTTGTCTGTACTGGTTGTTTATTTTAAGATTAATATTCGAAGTATAGCCTCCGTTTCCTGGTTTTCGTCTTCTGTACAGAGGGTAGCCATCATCTCCGGTTTGGGTTTCCTGGGCGAATTCTCGGGCGTACTTTTTGCTACACTTTCCTTCCTTCATGCAGGGTGACTTAGGGTTGATAGTTCCACATGGTCCATGAATCATATTCTTTGTAATTATCTCAAAGAGCATGGGTTCTTGTTCTTTACTGGGTATCTCCGCGGAAATAACACTGCCCACTTGAGTTGGACATATCTGCTTTTGAGCCATAATATTATGTGAGCATGTGGAAGGTCTCTTTTTTGCCACTCAATTGAGTACATCCAACATCGAGTTTCTCCATAAATATGACTCTTGGTTATTATATCCATGAGCTTTGCTAATTTTTGTTTAAAAATTCTCGCTGTCAAATCATGGCGATCAGTACTTGCCTGGCCACAGAAAAGTTCTTCCTTAATGTCAGTCCAGGCAGGATTATATGTAACTGTAATAAATAAATCTGGACATCCGTATATCCGAACATAGCACATGGCATCCTGGGCATATTCGTGCATATGTCTTGGACTTCCCGTAAATGTTGCCGGTAAAATAACCATTTTTCCAATGTCCACAACATTGCTATCATTGGCTACATCATCACGCAAATGAATGTAATCATCAACTCGAAGTTTATTTTGGTTTAATCGGATGTAGAGCAGGCGTTCACTTTCTATCTTGGCGTACATATCACCAATAAATTGATGGAAGAGTTGTCCGCTTTTCAGTATATGGTTTGATGATCCTGGTCTAATCATTATTCTGTTGGCATAAAAATCCATAGCTGATATATTTTTATTCGTGGCTGTACCACTGATTGGATCAGTTTGCTTCAGATTAAAGTGGTACCCATCCGCACCCTCCCAAAATATTAATGGGTACTGAAGGGCATCGTACGATCTGTGTGTTTCTGAAATTCGTTGCAAAACATCACTCCGTCTATGAATGATTATGTCACGTTTCTCGAATTCTTGTCCTGTCATTACAATGGCCACTTCGTCAATGGTCGGAGCATTAAAACAACGTTCATGTTCGCCTACTGGTCTCTTGTCTGCTGATATGACAACCTTATATTCATCCGTTGGCATTCGATCCAGGGCGGTCTTAAACATATTTACTAAGTTATTATGCTCTTGCAACAACCTCTGTAGAGCTATAACAATCCCCCTTCTGGTGCTGGGAAAATTTTTACAACGTTGATCGGCTTGTTGTCGTTCGTCTCCCATAAAATAGATTTGTAAGAATTTTGGATTCTCATTAGTGAAGGGAAGAATTGATCCAAGTAGATGATAAATTTGTCCTTGCACTTTGAAAGTTGGCATGAAACCAGTTTCTTTTACTATTGCTGTTGTACCGAAAGAAGTCATTTGGAAGCATGAATTGTACTTCCTAATGTTTTTCAGGAAGTGTTTAGATTCTTGAGTCGTTCCTGACGTGTACGAAAGAAGTGGTTCTGGAGGAGGATTTAAAGCAGCTAGCTTAATTTTCCCGTTAGAGCAACATATTCCAGGTGACTCCGATCTGAATTTTTTGGCTAGACAGTGATGGCATACACCATCCATTTTTCCAATTGTTACTTTGGGGTGTATTCCATAATTGTAAGTGTTTTCATACTGAAATGCCTCTAATTTCAAATCAGACTGCCTAAATGTTTGCCTAGATTGAAAAAGTCGCGTACGTTCGATTTCAAGCCGGTCTTGACGCTGCTGAGGTGTTTCAGCAGCCCTGAGCTCAGCGTGCCTTCTTTCGTCCTGTCCAAGCCGGTCTTGACGCTGATGAGGAGTTTCAGCAGCCCTGAGCTCAGCGTGCCTTCTTTCGTCCTGTTCAAGTCGGTCTTGACGCTGCTGAGGTGTTTCAGCTGCCCTGAACTCGGCATGCCTTCTTTCATCCTGATCACGCCGATATTGACGCTGCTCAGATGGTTCAGCAGCCCTAGTCTGAGACTGCCTTATTTGCTGATCTTCAAGCCAGTCTTGACGCTGCTGAGGAGTTTCAGCAGCCCTGAGCTCAGCGTGCCTTTTATCGTCCTGTTCAAGCCGATATTGACGCTGCTGAGGTGTTTCAGCAGCCCTGAACTCGGCATGCCTTCTTTCATCCTGATCACGCCGATATTGACGCTGCTCAGATGGTTCAGCAGCCCTAGTCTGAGACTGCCTTATTTGCTGATCTTCAAGCCAGTCTTGACGCTGCTGAGGAGTTTCAGCAGCCCTGAGCTCAGCGTGCCTTTTATCGTCCTGTTCAAGCCGATATTGACGCTGCTGAGGTGTTTCAGCAGCCCTGAACTCAGCATGCCTTCTTTCATCCTGATCACGCCGATATTGACGCTGCTCAGATGGTTCAGCAGCCCTAGTCTGAGACTGCCTTATTTGCTGATCTTCAAGCCAGTCTTGACGCTGCTGAGGAGTTTCAGCAGCCCTGAGCTCAGTGTGCCTTTTATCGTCCTGTTCAAGCCGATATTGACGCTGCTGAGGTATTTCAGCAGCCCTTAATAATCTATCTTTCTGGGTTTGTTGGCTGATTTTCCCAATAGATTGTCGCTTTTTAGGAGGCATTTTGAAATAGTTAAAAGAAAAATTCGCAGTGGAAAGCCGTTGGTGATTGTTACTATAACAAAGGGCGTACCATGTACCTGTAAATCGCAGTCAAGAAAGATTTTATGTCGTATTATTTAAAAGTAATATGAACGGAGCATATTATGGGTCATTGGCCCCTAATGACTATTATTGCATTGAACACATGAAACTTAGAAATTAATAGACAAAGTCATTTTTAAGAATCATAGTTCGTGCAAGACTATGTTTTGGTGATTATTACTATAGTAATGGGCGTAACATGTGGGTAACTTGCCCTAATGATGAAGATGATACTGAAGACGACTACTACTGAACGTGTATAATAAACTTACACTCTAATAGAAATACATATTTTTAAATCACCGGCGAGGAAGACTGTGGTGTTGCCTAGTAGTATAATGGGCGTAACATCTAGGTCATTTGCCCTTTTGATGAGGATGATAATGAAGACGACTACTACTGAACGGGTATATCAAACTTACCAACTAATGGAAATACACATTTTATAAATCACAGGCGATGAAGACTGTGGTGTTGCTTAGTAGTACTGCATAATGGGCGTAACATCTAGGTCATTTGCCCTTTTGATGAGGATGATAATGAAGACGACTACTACTGAACGGGTATATCAAACTTACAAACTAATGGAAATACACATTTTAAAAATCACAGGTGATGAAGACTGGTGTTACTTAGTAGTATAATGGATGTAACATCTAGGTCATTTGCCCTTTTGATGAGGATGGTAATGAAAACTACTGTTGAATTGACACGACAAACTTACAAACTTCCGTGATAGAAAGAAATGTTTCAAAATTCACAGGCGATGAAGACTTATTGTGTGTGGTGATTAGTGGTATAATGGGCGTAACATCTAGGTCATTTGCCCTTATGATAATAATAAGGTAATGAAAAATGACTACTAAACGAACTTGGTGTAATTTTAAATCTGATATAGGTAATTCAGATTTCTATCTTCGATGTCTTCCAAAGTCTGAACGTTATTTTCTGGCTTAGGCCTATACTCGATGCGTGTAGTGAAAGAGCTTATCGAGTACTGCTCTGGTCCAAGCTGCACGAACCTGAGAATATCGCAGATGATGACGATATATGATGACAGACGTTCGGGGGGGGTTCCGGTCCTATTCACATTGACCGGTGAATCACTCATTCTTTCGTAACACTACAGCGGTTTGAGCAAAGACCCTGTATGAACATCAGCAAAGTCAGCAATAAAAGGTAACACGGCGGGGTCTGGATATTTCTCTCATGTCACCTCGCGATGAATGAGCAAGCTATTCTCACCCCTGCCCCCTCTTCCCCCCTCCACCCACCAGGGTCACAACTTGTGGGACGTGGGTTTGCGACCACGGGACCCCAGCTGAGTCCGGCATTGCTTCTACTTACTGGTGCCGGGCACCTTTCAGTTCTCTTTCCTGTCAGCCTCCCTTGGTCAAACTCTTGTTCTCTTCCGATCCCGATGGTATCAGGGTATCCGAGGCCTAGCGACTCTTTCACTTTCCCGCCTTAATTGGCCCTTGTCTAATCATTCCTGATAGCCTCATTCTTTTCTTAATATCTCATGTCTTCTGCTCAAGACCCTCAAGGAGGCAGGGTTGTGTGTAGCCCCACCACTTCTGGTGCACCCTGGATAGTGCTACATCCTCAAGGGCTCATGGCTGGTGAGTTCAGGAGCTGGCAACCCTGAGGGTTTCCTGAGCGGGTCCGGTTTTACCCCTTTTTTCCATTGCCTTTGGGATGGACCCTGTCCACTTTCCGGGAATGGAGTGGTCTGTCCGCAATGTCAAGCAGACAGTGTTACTCGCAGGGTACCAAAGGGTAAGTATACAAATTTTGGTTCTGATCGGTGAAACGGTGTAGATTTGGACCAAAGGGCCTAAATGCAGAGATTGGGTTGGTCTGTCCGAAATTTCAAGTGGATAGGGTTACCCGCAGGGTTGCAAAGGGTAAGTATACAAATTTTGGTTCTGATCGGTGAAATGGTGTAGATTTGGACCAAAGGGCCTAAATGCAGAGATTGGGTTGGTCTGTCCGAAATTTCAAGTGGATAGGGTTACCCGCAGGGTTGCAAAGGGTAAGTATACAAATTTTGGTTCTGATCGGTGAAACGGTGTAGATTTGGACCAAAGGGCCTAAATGCAGAGATTGGGTTGGTCTGTCTGAAATTTCAAGTGGACAGGGTTACCCGCAGGGTTGCAAAGGGTAAGTATACAAATTTTGGTTCGGATCGGTGAAACGGTGTAGATGTTTGCCAAAGGGCCTAAATGCAGGAAATGGGGTGGTCTTGTCCGAAATTTTAAGTGGACAGTGTTATTCACAGGGTTACATAGTGTAAGTATACAAATTTTGGTTGAGATCGGTGAAACGGTGTAGATTTGGGCCAAAGGGCCTAAATGCAGGGAATGGGGTGGTCTGTCGGAAATTTCAAGTGGACAGGGTTACCCGCAGGGTTCTGAAGGGTAAGTATACAAATTTTGGTTCAGATCGGTGAAACGGTGTGGATTTGTATACATAACAGACAGACAGACAAACATTGAGCTTTATATATATAGAAGATAGATAGATAGATGATATGCATACCTTTCGGGGAGTTGTTGGGAGTCGTTTCACAATCTCTTCATACTCAATAGCCACTGCTGCACCGCAATAATTGTTATTTTACGGAAAGAATGCAATTTTTCTTCACTTACGGACGCCATCTTGGACAGTCATGTGACACCCGAAAGTCGACCATGTGACTACGTTACCAACTTGAATAAAGATATTCACCACACACCTTCGCTACTAAGTTAGGCACTGTCTTGTGGAAAATTACTGCTAGTACTACAAGCAAGGGGGTCTGGGGCATAAGCCCCAGGTTAGGTCTGTTTTTGTATGTAAAACATTAATAACATACAATTTATGTCCGCTACTAGGTTAAGTACTGCCTGGTCGAAAATTAATGCTAGTACTACAAGCAAGGGGGTCTGGGGCGTAAGCCCCAGGTTAGGTCTGTTTTTGTATGTGAAACTTTATAAATACATAAATAAACACTGTAATTGAGTTCACTTAGTGATTTCATACATCACATGCGAAATAGTACTAAACGCGTGGGGTTGGCAATACTGACTCAGTGAGAAAGATGGGGGTGAGAACTTCGTTTTCGACTATATAAGTCGTGTCGCTATTTGGGCGGGATGGTGGGTCTATGACAGCGGAGCAGTGAACATCTAATACTCAATCCTCTCCTGATATCCTCCCGACTATTAAATCAGGTAATTTCAGTTTTTTAAAATATTTATATAAAGGATGGTCTAAAGTGAACCGCTACCGTTCCTTATTTGATGAGAACGGATACAAAATGGTTTGAGTGTGGAATTCTTCAATGAATCGGTTCAATAGTTGGCGACATCTAAAAAGTAATAAAGTTTGTATTATGAAATGACTCCAAAACCCATTTGAGTGTGAAATGACACCTTTAGTGTGGATAATATTACCTTAAAAATTGTTTAATGAAAACTCCTAGTACAATGATACGCCAAGCAATTCTAAGATAAATACAAAGAATATTGTAGTGTCTAATTTATCCTGAACTAGCGAATGCTAACCTAAACTTTCTAAGACTTTCTTTCACTCCCGGCCAACTCGAAACACGTACCCTATTCTATTGTTAAATAGACGAATAACAATAGACCTATTTGTATTGAAGGACGGAAATCATTAATACTGAATACTAGTACAATATAACAATATTTATATAAATACACGCCTGGAAAATGTATACGGAAATTATAATGCTTATGTTATCGTGTTTGTGTTTGCGCATTTGTAGCCAACATTGGAAAAAAAACTATACATAACCATATCTTGCTATTTACAATTCATTTGAAGTTTTTTATAATGTTTATTTCTGTTATTGTGTTGTCACCATCCAAAATAATATATAACCAATGTTTTTCCCGTAAGCTTGCCATGGAAGCATTTCGTAAAGTCGTTGATAACATCACAGAAGCCGACAATTTAATAATTATCAAATTCAAATAATTACAATATGTATCGTAATATGTAATTGAGCTATATAGGCCAATTATAGATTTCGATACAAAATTTTTTATACACATCGGAATTTTGATTGGAGCTATGTAGGTTAAGTACAGATTTTTATGCATGGTGTTGCAATTATGAAATTATAATAATTACGATGTGTATCGGAATCTGTAATTGATCTACAAAGTCCAATTATAGATTTCGATGCGGAAAATTAAATATATCAATTGAAATCGCGAAATTTTTCTACGCATCGGAATCTTTAATTGAGCTGTGTAGGTCAATTACAGATTTCGATGCACACCTCGTTTCGAAGGTTTTTGTGTTTCCCCACCCAAAAACCCCTATTACCCAGGCTTTTCCCGTAAGCTTGCCAAAGGAGTGACGTCGTTGATGACATCATGGTAGACGCCATTTTGTTTTTAGGGGAATTTTATACGCGGCCGCATCGCAATGTAAAATTATCCCAAATCAAGCTCCTAAATCAGAGGGAGTTAGAAGGTGTGGTTTGCACCAAAATCTTCCAGATCGTCTCAATAGTGCAGGAAAAATCTTTCATTTCTTGAAAAGTCAACGGAAATATATTTATTTGTTTATAAAGTACTTTTAAACAAATAAACAAGACGATAGCCCCTGGCAGACCGTGCCGCGTACAGCCCGCATAGCACTAGAGCCGGGGGTAGTGTGTACACATCGGGTGCACACAACACATTATGCGAGAGTTCTCGCACAGGTCCACTATTATTAACTAATACATGTAATTTTTTCCAGGAGTGTATTTATACAGGGTCAGTTTTTAGGCGCCATGATAAACACTGCCAGTTAAGCCGGCTGTGACTGGAGCAGATCGTAAGCGCACGTACCCGGTTTAGCTGGTGGTTGGCGTGCACTTTCACACTTTTACCAAACATGTTCAATAATGTATATCCTACTTACAGTGCTCAATTGCGATGCTGAAAATGTCCTCCCTCTCTTCTGTTGAATGAATGTCTGCCAACTATTTTATTATTTAGGGAGCCTGTTTCCTTGAATTGTTTAGCGAGCCTCCTAATTGTACTGGCATTAGGCACAGGTCTTCCTGGAAACTTGATTCGAAATTTTTGTCTAGTTTCAGAACAAGATTTTCTGCTTTCCATGTACGAATAATGGATATACACATGTTCGTGCCATGAGAATTTGTGTCTAGGGATGACCAACAATCACAGTAATGACAATACTCACTAAACGTGCAACACTAACGTCAAAGCTTTGCAAATACGCGTCCAAATGAAAGACGAAACACGTGTGAACTAACGATATGAGTCAGCGGAGCTCGCCAACCACCGGCTGTACCGCGTACGTGCGCCTGCAATCTGCGCCAGTTACAGCCGGCTTAGCTTGGCGTGTTTATCGGGGCGCACATAGATAATGATATATTGTTATATTGAACCCCACCCATTCATTGGGCACAATCGTGTTGACCAATTGAAAAGCTACGAAAAGTCACTAAGAAGTCTGGAATTAACAATCTTACTGGGATTGTGATGCAAAGGGTTACAAATTCCAAGGGTTCTGTTTGCATTGAGTTTTTCTCCTGATCAGATTATATCAGTAGGCTACTATTGGTAGAGTCCTGCGCGAGTTATCCGCACGTCTTTTTTCCGCATTCGCACGTTTGTTATCCGAATCTACTGGCATTACAATTATATTTTTAGATAAAGCATAAATTACTAAGGTAGCATATTTGGACCTTTGAGGAAAAAGTCGTTCCCTTAGGCTTTAGTGTGTCGTGTGCTATGTTTAAAATGAATGTTATACAGCCAGAATTGCAACCCTTTCCTATTCAGAGTGTTAATTATGCTTAAGTTAATGACAATTTCAATGAGATTAGCTTAAATTATCATCTTACATTTGTCATGAAAAATAAAACCTAACGGAAAAATGTGATACGACATAAACATCCGGGTCCTAATAATGATATTAAACAAGTTTGGATTGTATTCTAAAAACTATCCGCAATTTTTCTCCAAACATTATCCGCTATCCGCACAGCCATGCAAACTATATCCGCATCCGCGCAGGGCTTAAACGATAGATCCCTTTTGCGGCACTCACAAATAACTGATCGTAACAAATGAGCATTAAGCCCGCATAACAGGAAAGCTGGGCACACAGGCAGAACTGTTGTGCGAGGCTAATGCGCAACAACAAAACGTTAAAATGCGAGATATCTTGCACAGATCCTCTAGTATATATTATTTCAGTAGAATAGATCCTGCTTAGGGCACTAACAAGTAACCGATCGTAACAAATGAGCATTCAAAGGAATGAAGAGGCTTCCACGGCGTAGTTGGTAGCATGCTGAGCTTCTATGCCCAAGGTCGCAGGTTCAAACCCGGCCAAAGTCGTTGGATTTTTAAAGACCGTTAAAAATCCCTCAGTTTGCCTTCCTTCGGAGGGGAAGTAAAGCCGGTGGTCCCATGTCATAGATTTATGGCATGATAAAGAACCTTCCACTAATTACACCTGTGTGAAGCTAAATTATAGGTTATCTTTGACTAACGCTCTAAGGTTCCAACGTTCGTTGCCGGGAGCCGACTGTGGCGGCATCTAGTAACAAAGTGCAGAACTAGTTAGTCGTTGACGGTAGCGTTTTGTAGCAAGAGTTGGAACTACTTGAAAATCGAATGTATGCAGTCCTCAATTGAATTAAAAACAGATAATACAGCCATCACAATTAACACCGGTTATCAGACAGATTCTACACACATCCAAAGTACACGGGGCTAAATGACCACATTGTCACAGACCCTAAACTGAGGAACCAATCATCAAAGGAATGAGAATTGCCCAGAGCAGTGACGAATTGCACACTGATTTCTTAAATATCGACAAATTCTCTATAGAGATGGTTTATTGGCTTTCATGGTCAGTGAATTATTAAAAGTTGGCAATTTTTCTAGGTTTATGCTGTGTCTTGTGTGGGGTTTCGCGTAGGAACACCAAGCGGGCTCTTTATGTCCGTGCACAGCATAAACCTAGAAAAAATCGCAGAGTTCTAAATCTATATATATAAAAACTCAATGTTTGTTTGTCTGTTATTTATACAAATCTACACCGTTTCACTGATCTGAACCAAAATTTGTATACTTACTCTTAGGAACCCAGCGTGTAACACTACCTACTTGAAATTTCGGACAGACCACTCCATTCCCTGCATTTAGGCCCTTTTGCACAAATCTACACCGTTTCACCGATCTAATAACTTGACGGACATATTGTTGCTAGGCGACAACGACTAGCGCTATATCATGATAGTCAACGCCGCACCATTGATGGACAGGTTGTCACTAGGCAACAACGATTTACTCTGTATCATGATAGTCCGGTAAAATTTGCTAAAGGACACATGGGAAAACTGACCGATTGACATCTCCTTGCTGTCGTATGCACAGTAAATCAGCATATTAGCAAAATGTAATGTAATGCTATCCTGTCAGAGAAACATAGTGGCAAACATTCCTACATTCTCCTATCACTATTTTGCAGTTTTCATGTGTAGACAGTTATTTCATTTGCGGAGCTTATACATCGTGGTCATGTTGCCCCGTGTACATGGGTGTGTGTGTAGAATTTTTGTGATAACCTGCGTTATTGTGATTGTTGCACTAACATGTGTAAATCTATCTTATATATAAAAGTGAAAGTATGTATGTATGTATGTATGTGGGTATGTGGATTTGTTCCGTATACAAATCCACACCGTTCCACCAATCTCAACCAAATTGTGCATACACATAGTTTAGCACCCAGAAGGAACGGCTGGCTACATGAATTTTCGATAGTCTTTCTCATTCTTCTGATTTCAGCCCTTTTGCACTCGAGTAAAGGCTAATCTCGTTCTCTGTAAGTTAAACCAATAAACAAGACTATTGACCCTGCTAGAACTGTGTTGCATCGAGCCTTACTGTTGTTCGAGGTTAATGCGCACAGAATTTGATGTTGAAATGCGAGATTTCTCGCACGCGTCCCCTAGTCTAAAATATAGAGGCAGATGGCTTGGATATTGTTCCTCTTAAAACAAAAATCAACACTCACTGATCTAAAATGCATAGAAGATTCAAATGTATATCTGCTATTATGGAGGGATTAAAATGTAAAATTTAATTTTTAGATACAAAATTGTGTGATCAGTCTTACTACAAAGGTCAAAAATAAACCATCGTGGCTGTAGAAGGTTATATTACAGATTTAAGAAATGAGTGCCGCTTAACTTGTCTGCGCTAGCGTGTGTTGATCATAGCAGCTGGAGCCTGACGGGATAAACAGGGGGTTACAGCATTGATGGACTACAGTGTTCACCTAAATCCAGTGCTGGTGGGTTCGGTGGCGTAGTCGGTAGCATGCTGAGCTTCTATGTCCAAGATAGAGGGTTCAAACCCGGTCGAAGCCATCGGATTTTTTAAAGAGCGTTAAAAATCCCTCAGTATGCATTCCTTCGGAGGGGAAGTAAAGCCGGCGGTCCCATGTCATAGATTTATGGCATGTTAAAGAACCTTCCACTAATTACACCTGTGTGAAGCTAAATTGGATAGGTTAAGAATGTAAGCAACGCTCTTAGGTTTCTACGTTCGTTGCCAAGAGCCGACTGAGGTGGCGTCTAATAGCTAAGTTCTGAACTTGGCCTAGTAATCGTGGACGGTGACGCTTGGCGGCAAAAGTAGGAACTATTTGAAAAATTCTAAGTTTCAGTCTGTACTTAAATTTAAAAAAATAAAACAGATAACACACACTAATACAGTCATCACAATTAACACCGTTTATCAGACAGATTCTACACACACCCAAAGTACACGGGCTACATGACCGCGTTGTCGCAGCCCCTAAACTTAAGAACCAACCATAAATCCAGTGCTAAGCATAACAGTAGCATATGTCACCACGGAGAGGGGAATGATGACTGGCTACTGGGTCGGAGTCATGTCCTGTGTCTGTCAACACCTCAAGTTGACAATGTGACACAAGTAAACAAGAATAGTTTTTTAGCTTGGACGCCGGAACTTGTGGATAATATTTAAAAAGATGGGAACAAGACTAATCATTAAGTTGATCTACTCTATGGTCAAATTGACTATTCGTATAATTCTTATGATGCTTGTTGTTTTGCCCCTCATATAATTCTCATTGAATATATTTGTTTAGAGTAAGACTTGAAAATGAGACGGTCAGGATTCAAACCTGAATCTACTGCAATCCGACACGTACGCTTAGCCCCTCCAACATTGTGGCCCATGATTATTCATATTTGCTGCAACTGGTTCTCAAAATCTTGTACAATACTCGGCTCCCATTGGCTCGCAGCTACATTGTAAGGCAGCCCGTTCTCGCTTGCTACATTCCTCTGCTTAGCATTCTTCTGAACGCCATAAAGTACATGATTCAAACAGTTGCAACTAATGCAACTTTGTATATAGGCCTAAGCTTCATCTAATGTCGCCGAGCATTTGCCTTTGATAATTTAGTGCGAAATATGCCTTTAATAGGTGAGCTGCTATTTAGATTATAAATTCTTAGGTTTATTTATGAGTAGCTCAATCGGAATTAGAAGTAAGGAGATAGCCAACCCTTCCATGGCACGAGCGCAGTAACTTTCATGGTGGATGAAAGTAGAACCTCGGATACCTATTTTACTGTAATTAAGCTCTTTTATTATTAGGCTACTTGGGATTATGGAATGAATTATGGATCTATCACACACTCTGTCTTGATGCTTCAAATAAATACTCCTTTATCTAATTCTGTTATGTAGTTTCTTTAATATTGGTTCAATACCCTTGGCAATCCTTTGTGAATTAATATACAAGAGATTCTGAATTTATGCTTATTGGGACAGGTCTGACAAGAGTTTGTTGCATATTAACTCATAACATACTTCTATTAAAATCTTTTGAGCCACTGTTTCCCTTGTAATCACTATCAACTGGATCGCCAACCTTCGAAAGGAGACTGCATCTTAACCTCTTAACCGGGGAGTTTCCACCGACAAAGTAACATTCGTAGTGGGGAATATATTTTGACTGAAAACGAGTTAATTCGTCACACCCATTATGAAGATGTGCGTGACGAGTTATCTCGTCACGCAATTACACTTCCGCGAATGACGAAGGAACTCGTCCCGCCCATTATGAGTGCAAGCATGAAAATTTATCTAATCCTTCCTGATTTTATTTGTTTTAAAATTCAAACCATAATTAATGTTTGATTAGACTTCTTCGAACTACATTACAATGAGACTTCGTCTGACGCAACCAAGAAAACGATGTCACTGTTGTAATAAAGTACATTACTATTACACGAGGTATATGACTGTGTTCTACAACAATATAGCTTGAAAAGCAGCACAAAAGGAAAGGACTGTACTGTACATCATCATCATCATCTTGTACAGTTTCCAGCCCCAGGCTGGGTCTGTTTGGAACATAAGCCTCGCCACTTAGTTCTTTCTTCCCATCACCTCTCCGCTGTCACTCTGGTCCAGTCCTCGCCTCTCTTCTTGACACATTCCTCCACTCCTTTCAGCCATCTATCTCTTGGTCTTCCCCTTGGTCGTTTCTTCTGCATCTGCATCTCATGTATCCTCTTGGGAATCTTCTTCTCATCCATTCTCTTTAAGTGTCCATACCACCTCAGTCTTGATGTCTCAATCCTACCTTGCAAGGGCTCCTCTTTCACCATTTCCCTGACCTTTTCATTCCTCACCCTGTCTCTTCTTGTTACTCCGATCCTACTTCGCAGGAACTTCATTTCACCTGCCTGTATTCTGCTTATGTCTCTTTTCTTCATTGTCCACGTTTCTGAAGCATAGGTCAGTATCGGGATATAGTAGCTTCTGTATAACACTTCCTTGCTTTTTTGTGGGACATCTTTATTCCACACTAAGCTCCTAATGCTTCTCAGAAATGCTTCTGCCTGTCTGCCAAGTTCCGTAATCTCTTTGTCATTTCTCCCATTTTCCTCCACTATACTTCCCAAGTACTTGAGACTTTCCACCTTCTTCAGCTGTCCACCTCCAAGTGTTATCCCACTCATTGGTCTGTCCTTTTTCCTGGTCGTTAACAGGATCTCACATTTACTGATGTTGAATTTCCATCCGTACTCTCCCACTGTTTCTTCCCAAGCCTTCAGTTGCTCCTGAATTTCCTCCTCCTTGTTTCCCCAGACCATGAGATCATCTGCAAACACCATTGCTTTCATCTTATCTTCTCCTATCTTTCCTGCTACCCGTGTCATTACCTCGTCCATAACCACAATAAAGAGAAGGGGTGACAGCGCACTACCCTGTTTCAGGCCACTCATTTGTCTGAACCAGTCTGTTCTTTCCCCTCCAACTTTCACACAACTCACACTTCCACAATACATCTCCTTCACTCTGCCTACAGTCTCTTTTTCCACTCCCATGTTTTCCATTGCTTTCCAAACCTTCTCCCTACACACACTATCATAGGCCTTTTCGATGTCCAGGAAGGCCATCAGCAGATCCTCTCCAAATTCGTAGTGGTGTTCCTGGAACTGACTCACTGAAAATATGAGATCCACTGTTGATCTCCCAGGTCTGAATCCATACTGCTCCTCTCTCAATTTTCTCTCCACTTTGGCTCGTATTCTACTTTCTAATATCTTTTCATATATCTTGGCACAGTGAGGTATGAGTGTAACTCCCCTGTAATTTCTGCACTCCTTTCTGCTTCCTTTCTTAAATATTGGGACAATTAATCCTTACTTCCAATCTTCTGGGGTCTTTTTCTCCTTCCATATCACCCTCATCACACGGTACAGCCACTGTTTCCCAACCTCCTCTGCTGCCTTCACCATTTCAACACTCACTTCATCCACACCTGGTGCCCTTCCTCCTTTCATCTTGTCTATAGCCATTTCCAGTTCTCTCCAAGTCAGGTCCTTTTCCATTCCTGTGTTGTCTTCTCCATCTTCCAATACATTGTCTTCCTCCCTATGACCATTTGGATTCAGCAAATCCTCAAAGTACTCTTTCCACACTGTCTTGAGTGTCTCTTTGTTGTGTACCTCATTTCCGTTTTTGTCCATCATTACCACATCCTCTCGCAGACCTCTTCTCTTACTTTTGACCATCCCATAAAGTACTTTCTTATTTCCTCTGCTGTCTTCCTCCATCATCTCTGTCCACTTTACCATCCACTTCTTCCTCTCCTCTCCGACAATCTTGTTTGCTTCTTTCTTCTTTATCTTATAATCTTCCCTTGTCAGATCAGTTCTTTCCTGGAACCACACTCTGAAAGCCTTGTTCTTCCTTCCCACAGCTTCTTTTACTCTCTCATTCCACCATGGTGTCTCTTTACACCGCTTTCTGTTGCTTGTTCTTCCACATACTGCCACTGCAGCTTCCACCATTGTGTTTTTGAATTGCTTCCATTCCTCTTCCCCTGTTTTAGGATTGTCTGTTGGCATCCTTTCCCTTATTATCTTCTGGAATTCATCCTTGACTTCCTTTTCCTTGAGTTTCCATACTTTGATTCTCCTTTCCTGGTCCTCTGTCCTCTTGCTATCCTTAACAACTCCCAGGTTCATTACAAGTATTCTGTGGTCGCTATCTAAGGCCTCTGATGGTATTACCTTTATATCTCTGACACTTCTCTTCATTTCCCAGTCGTACAACATGTAATCTACCAAAGATTTCTTTGTTAAATCACTGCTGTACCACGTTACCTTGTGGCTTTCTTTCTTCCGGAACCAGGAGTTGCCTACCACTAAACCGTTTCTCTTGCAAAAATCCAGCAACTTTCTCTCTTCTTCATTCCTGCTACCCCATCCTTCTGCTCCCAATACATTTTCATATCCTTGCCTTTCACTTCCTACATGTGCATTCAAATCTCCCATGACAATGATGCTCTGCCCATTCAACTGCTGTTGTAGCTCCTCCTCAAAGTCTTCCTTCTCTTGAGCTGTACATCCAACTTGAGGGGCATATACCTGGGCTATCTCCAGGCTTCTTCCCTTTACAGTTACTCTGATCTTCATGATCCTGTCACTTATTCCCTTTACCTCTTCCTTCATTCCATCTCTCACAACTACTCCTACTCCACTGCTCCTTCCTTCACTGTTCCCACTCCAGTACAACCGGTACCCTTTCCTCAGTTCTCTGCGACCTTCTCCTTTCCATCTTGTTTCTGCCAAGCCCAGTACATCGAGTTTTCTTCTCTCCATCACATCTACAATCTCCTCCACTTTTCCTGTCAGTGTCTGTATGTTTAATGTTCCAACTCTTAGTCCATTAGCATATCCGGATCGTCGTCATTTGCATCCGTCCTTTCCGAGGCCTGTTCCTGGTTTGAAAGCAAATATGATATCCACTACTGGCTTGCTAGGCCTATCGTAGCTTCACCAGAGCCCCGTCAGCCGTCACTTTTCAGGATTCCTATAGGGCCTTCACAGCTACCGTAGCGGTCCCGGGGCACACGAAGTCCCTACTGTACTTCACCCCTACAGGCAATCCCCTACTTCATGCCGTTGCCCGTCTCCCACCACGTGGAGGAGGGGTTGGACTTGTGGGAGACTGTACTGTACATCATGTTACAAAAAGAAATGTAAGACAATAATCTTCAAAGTAGTTTTTCTTCATAGGGTCTTTTTATAATGGTACGCCTTGAAGCACGGAACTACACAAAGTCCAACCTTGCAATCTGGGCACCAAAATCGACTTTCTTTTCTAAGACCTTTGTCGTAACACACTTCTTTCAGTCACTGGACGGATGAAGTCTGGGAAATGCCTCTCTGTGAATCGTGTTGGTGCAGGTTTCAATGATGGTCTTCCTACTTGTTGGCTTCTCACTCCATTAGCTGCTTCTCCAAGATTCTCTTCAACTATCTGTTCGCCCAGCTCAACCAGAAAATGCAACCTGTCTTGTTTTCCTCCATTTTTCGTGTACAGCTGATAAGCGTTGAAACAAACAATGTCTAGGAAATGCATAAAGAGCTTGAAGTAGTACTTCTTTACTCTTTCTCGCGCAATAGCATATGCCTCCATTTGCCCGTCGCTCTTATCCACTCCACCCATATTCTTATTGTAGTCCACTGCTAGCTTGGGTTTCCGTTCAGTTTTGTTCCTTTTCTCAACATCTATAAAAATATCGTCGTGAATTGTACTAATCATAGTAACTTCCCTCTTATCTTTCCAGTGCAGGACCATAATCTTAACCTTATATCTGGCAATGTGCTCACCTTTCTTCAACTTTTTACTCTTGAGAACATGAGGTACCCCACAGCGATTTATACGTATCGTTCCCACCATATCAGTGTTCATGCTACACAGAGTTTCAGCTAACTGGACACTGGAATACCAGTTATCTAGATACAATGTGTATTCTTTGTTCAGTAAATCATGTGACAGTTCGAGGACTACTCTACTTGATATAGGAATATTGGGATACAAGTTCCCAAAGTCTGTATCCTTCCCAGTATATACAATACAATTCCAAATGTACCCTGAACCACTCTCACAAAGAACAAACAATTTGAAACCAAAGCGACTCCTCTTCGATGATATGAATTGCTTCCACTGCAGCCTTCCTTTCCACAACACTAGCAATTCATCCACACAAATGTTTTCCTGTGGTGTGTACAATTCTTGGCACTTCCTGCGAATTGGATTCAAAATAGGCGAGAGTTTAAACAACTTTCCTCTCATGTTGGCATCAGTCTTACTGTCAGCAAAGTGACAACATTTCAACAATAATGAAAACCTTTTCTCACTCATCACTTTGCTGAAGAATGGCGTTGAGATGGAATCCCTGCGAGTAAAGTACATTTCGTAAGAAGGCTTCTTTATTATTCCTTGAAAAATGAGAAGATATAGGAATAATTGTATCTCTCCTGTGGCAGTCGGAGTCCAATCCTGAGCTCTCGACCATTGTTTTAGCACTGTATGAGCTTCGAAAAACTGTTCTGCATATTTATTTGTCTGCCCACATATTAGATTGATAAGATCCTCATCTATAAACTAGCATCACTTATGTCAATATTTATTCTACTGTCCGATACAAACGTAAACGGAGCACGAGGATTACCTTGGCTAAGCCAGGGCGAAGTGGCTGCATCACTTGTAGGCAAGCTAATAGTATCTTCTCCCTCCTCTTCATTCTCAGAAGTAACCTCACTGTCACTTTCACCACTTGTGTCGATAACGTCACTATCCAAAGATAATTCATCATCTGAGTCAATGAGATGAAGAATACTTTCATCATCCAAACGAGCACGTTTCGCCATTACTGCACAGAAGACAATGTTTATGTGTATTGAGAAATTGGCGCGCATTGTGCCGCAGCAAAGCTGAAACCTACTGACATCTACGGAGCAATCATAGAACTACACTCAACAGCGTAAGAGACACGAATACTCGTCCCCCCAGCAGATAACAATTTTCAAGTGCTCTAGACGAGTTACCTCGTCATTACCCGATTGAGTAGCTGCAGGTAGTAGACGAATTATCTCGTCATGCCCGGTTAAGAGGAAGGTTGTCATAATCACAAGTTACTAAGTAGCTACTGATTCTAAGTTAACTTTTCTGCAGTCATACTCTTTAACTCTTATAAGTTCTTGTTGAGTTTTTGCCTAATCACATAGCAGTAATTAAAACTTTTGTGTTTTTTGGACACTAAAAATGGCTTTGATTATTTTAGTTAAGCATCATAATCTAAATCAGCTGTTAGCTAATTACATTTTAAAGGAAGTAATAAGAATTCTGGTTAATTATTATAAAAGTAATCAGCTTATTACATCACAAAACTTGAGCAAATACCATTGTGTAAATTTTTCCTTAGATCACATCTTTTTTACAGTATACAGCAAGTTCTTTTAGGTTTGGCCATGCATCCTGCTGCATACGGAGTAGACTGTACAGCCAGCAACTTGACGGCTAGGGTTGGGCGGTAGTAAATAACCCGGGGCAAACAACTTTGGACTTCAAACTCACGTAGGTGGGGTAATGGCCATTCCAGTGGAATAATAATAATATCGTATGGCTGGGTGCCGGGTGCAAGCTTTGCTATTTGACACGCAGAGGGTAGCTTGCATGTCGAATTTCGTTGTTCCTTGACTATGAAAGTCAAGGAGGTTAGATGTTAGATATCTAATCTCCTTGAACACTATAGCACTTTCTAGTAGAGAAATGAGGAACTTGGTGTTGGCGGGAACTCCCGAGATTAATTTTGCCATTATGAACTCTGCCTACTGAATTCAAATGGGTTCTTTGACATGCCAACATCGTATGACATGCGTATCATATTTTGCCGCCTTTCAAAAATCACTTACCATGGCCAGGAGCGAACCTGCAATCTTGGGGTTAGTAGACCGACACGATATACACTCTCCCACCGTGGCAAGCTGGAAGAAATGCCACTGGAAGCCACCATTCAATGTTAGGCCCAATGACAAACAGGATGGAGGAAGAATCTCTTTCTGTTGTGATTCCCAATTACCAAGGAAGCAGTAAAGGTCATGCCATAGAGAGCGGCATGCATTCCACTTACCCCAAACCATCGCTGTCTGCGACTTCAGTGGTGTCAAGCGAGTGCTCATTGGAGGATGAAGTGGAGGTCCATTGTGTTTTCCGTTGAAAGCCAGTTCTGTCTTGGTACCAGTGACGGCCATGTGTTGATTAGGAGGAGGCCAGGTGAGCGCCTGCATTCCACCTGACTGTGGCGGCGTCACACTGGACCTATACCGGGCGTTCTGGTCTGGGGAGCAATTTCTTAGGACAATAGGAGCACTATCGTGGTTATCCCACGCACCCTGACTGCAGATGTGTACGTCCATCTCGTGATTCGGCCTGTTGTGCTGCCATTCATGAACAGGACAACTCACGCCCCCATGCCGTTGTTGTAACACAACGTGCTCTACTGGGGGTCGACATGTTGTCCTGGCCTGCTCGATCCCCCGATCTGTCCCCAATCGAGCATGTATGCTACATCATTGGACGACAACTCCACCGGCATTTACTGTCCCTGTGTTGACCGACCAAGTGCAACAGGCATGGAACTTCATCTCACAAGCTGACATCCAGCACCTGTACGACAATTCATGCCTGCATTCAACAGTCTGGAGATTACACCGGTTATTAATGGACCAGCATGGCACATTTACAATGGCTTTTCTCGCATGTACATAACCTGTAGTCTTGTACCTTTCATCAATTACTGTAAATATGTTACCTCAACCAATATATTGCCGAAATTTCCGCACTCTCCTTATTTCGTGGTGTTGGGATATTCTTTTCCACCAGTGTATTTATTACCATAATCCTATAGAAAAAGTAAACTATCTCCCTTTTAATGAAAAATTCAGCATGATTGTTTCACCTTCTGCTGCATGCTATCATGACAAGTTAGTTAGTTATTGTTGTTTTAAGGGGAGGAACTACGAGGTCATCTGAGAAGCAAACCATTAAAAGGAAGTAAACTTGCCCTATCTCGCTCATGCTAATTTTCACTTTTCAGGTGCACTTTTCTCAGAAAGGAATCAAGATATTCATTTGAAACTTTTTTCGCTTTCAGTTTCAGACATTTTCTGTAAGAATAAGAAGCAATATTCTATTGAAATGCTTTGTCTTTTAGATATGTTTTGTTTTGGGAAAGTACTCATTTTTTCCCCAAAATGTTGGAATTAAATGGCCATATTTTGAAAACTATACAAATTATTTAAAAAATCCTTTCTTATTATTTTAGATTAACACTATACAAACATGCTGTACAAATTTCATTCTAACAGCAGAAATAGTATGGGAGAAATCTGCACCAAGATTTAGAAGAATGGTAAATTAAAAAAAAAAAAAAGATTTGGACGTTTTGCAACTAATATCTTACCTGAACAACACAGTTAGAACAGCTGTTGTCAATACTCTCCATTCTCATTATCTTGTAAGTCTTCCTCTTGATTTTTCTTCTCCTTCATGCAGAATTTTCCATTTGCTCCACTATTTTATCTGCTTTTCAGGTGTGGATTCCAGTCCTGTTCTTCAAGTTGCACTCTTGTGTTGTAACCTTGGTCCACTGAGAATTCTTCCCGAGTTGCTTATATTGAATGCTAAGACTGCATCTAGTGCCTACTGGCATCTAATTTACGTCCATTGTTTTCATAATTTGCTGAATCCAAATGGTCATAGGGAGGAAGACAACGTATTGGAAGATGGAGAAGACAACACAGGAATGGAAAAGGACCTGACTTGAGACAACTGGAAATGGCTATGGACAAGATGAAAGGAGGAAGGGCACCAGGTGTGGACGAAGTGAGTATTGAAATGGTGAAGGCAGCAGGGGAGGTTGGAAAACAGTGGCTGTACCGTGTGATGAGGGTGGTATGGAAGGAGAAAAAGACCCCAGAAGATTGGAAGAAGGGATTAATTGTCCCAATATTTAAGAAAGGAAGCAGAAAGGAGTGCAGAAATTACAGGGGAGTCACACTCATACCACACTGTGCCAAGATATATGAAAAGATATTAGAAAGTAGAATACGAGCCAAAGTGGAGAGAGAATTGAGAGAGGAGCAGTATGGATTCGGACCTGGGAGATCAACAGTGGATCTCATATTTTCAGTGAGACAGCTCCAGGAACACCACTATGAACTTGGAGAGGATCTGGTGATGGCCTTCGTGGACATTGAAAAGGCCTATGATATTGTGTGTAGGGAGAAGGTTTGGAAAGCAATGGAAAACATGGGAGTGGAAAATGGGACTGTAGGCAGAGTGAAGGAGATGTATTGTGGAAGTGTGAGTTGTGTGAAAGTTGGAGGGGAAAGAACTGACTGGTTCAGACAAATAAGTGGCCTGAAACAGGGTAGTGCGCTGTCACCCCTTCTCTTTATTGTGGTTATGGACGAGGTAATGACACGGGTAGCAGGAACGATAGGAGAAGATAAGGTGAAAGCAATGGTGTTTGCAGATGATCTCATGGTCTGGGGAAACAAGGAGGAGGAAATTCAGGAGCAACTGAAGGCTTGGGAAGAAACAGTGGGAGAGTACAGATGGAAGTTCGACATCAGTAACTGTGAGATCCTGTTAACGACCAGGAAAAGGAACAGACCAATGAGTGGGATAACACTTGGAGGTGGACAGCTGAAGAAGGTGGAAAGTCTCAAGTACTTGGGAAGTATAGTGGAGGAAAATGGGAGAAATGTCAAAGAGATTACGGAATGTGGCAGACAGGCAGAAGCATTTCTGAGAAGCATTAGGAGCTTAGTGTGGAATAAAGATGTCCCACAGAAAAGCAAGGAAGTGTTATACAGAAGCTACTATATCCCGATACTGACCTATGCTTCAGAAACGTGGATAATGAAGAAAAGAGACATAAGCAGAATACAGGCAAGTGAAATGAAGTTCTTACGAAGTAGGATCGGAGTAACAAGCAGAGACAGGGTGAGGAATGAAAAGGTCAGGGAAATAGTGAAAGAGGAGCCCTTGCAGGGTAGGATTGAGACATCAAGACTGAGGTGGTATGGACACTTAAAGTGAATGGAAGAGAAGAAGATTCGCAAGAGGATACATGAGATGCAGATGCAGAAGAAACGACCAAGGGGAAGACCAAGAGATAAATGGCTGAAAGGAGTGGAGGAATGTGTCAAGAAGAGAGGCGAGGACTGGACCAGAGTGACAGCGGAGAGGTGGTGGGAAGAAAGAACTAAGTGGCGAGGCTTATGTTCCAAACAGACCCAGCCTGGGGCTGGAAACTGTACAAGATGATGATGTTTTCATGTCAAGATGCTGGTGGTGCGAAATTTTAAAATTCTTGAGCAACCTTTTCTACTGACTCTAGAAGGGCCTTATTTATTTTATGAAATTTAGAATAAGGTTTAGGCAGATTCATGATGGAGCAAGACGTTTTGCTAGTACTTTATCCTTTGCCTATACACCACATATCATACAAGAACCCCACCCGAACTTCAACTTCTTCATTCAACCCATAATTTCTGATTAAATTCACTGAGTTATGAGCAGCAATAGTATCACAACGCAATTATGAATACAAGGGTGCACTCACCACTCAACAAGCACTTCCTGCTAAAAACAGACTGTACCAACATTCAATTGTCAAACAGTACTAACAATAGTAAGGAAAGAAACATCCCTATCACTGGGTGCTATCAAACATTAAAGTCAAGTCCTTTTCTCAATAATAATAATAATATTGTATGGCCTCGGGTGCAAGCTGTTGTTATTGCTGGTAGGTTGTCAGCAATTTCAGTGTTACGATGTTCTTTGTTTTACTTATGGTGATTGGCCCGTTGGCACGACTGAGGCGCTACCACACGTTCTTGTTCGTCAGTGTGTTGCGAACCGTTGTGATAATGGAGTGTATCAGTGTCTAGTTATTTAAATTAAATATTTGTTAACAAGTCCAACCCCTCCTCCACGTGGTGGGAGACGGGCAACGGCATGAAGTAGGGGATTGCCTGTAGGGGTGAAGTACAGTGGGGACTTTGTGTGCCCCGGGACTGCTACGGTAGCTGTGAAGGCTCTATGGGAACCCTGAAAAGTGACGGCTGACGGGGCTCTGGTGAAGCTATGATAGGCCTAGCAAGCCAGTAGTGGATATCATATTTGCTTTCAAACCAGGAACAGGCCTCGGAAAGGACGGATGCAAACGACGACGACCCGGATATGCTAATGGACTGCGAGTTGGGACATTAAACATACCGACACTGACAGGAAAAGTGGAGGAGATTGTAGATGTGATGGAGAGAAGAAAACTGGATGTACTGGGCTTGGCAGAAACAAGATGGAAAGGAGAAGGTCGCAGAGAACTGAGGAAAGGGTACCGGTTGTACTGGAGTGGGAACAGTGAAGGAAGGAGCAGTGGAGTAGGAGTAGTTGTGAGAGATGGAATGAAGGAAGAGGTAAAGGGAATAAGTGACAGGATCATGAAGATCAGAGTAACTGTAAAGGGAAGAAGCCTGGAGATAGCCCAGGTATATGCCCCTCAAGTTGGATGTACAGCTCAAGAGAAGGAAGACTTTGAGGAGGAGCTACAACAGCAGTTGAATGGGCAGAGCATCATTGTCATGGGAGATTTGAATGCACATGTAGGAAGTGAAAGGCAAGGATATGAAAATGTATTGGGAGCAGAAGGATGGGGTAGCAGGAATGAAGAAGGGAGAAAGTTGCTGGATTTTTGCAAGAGAAACGGTTTAGTGGTAGGCAACTCCTGGTTCCAGAAGAAAGAAAGCCACAAGGTAATGTGGTACAGCAGTGATTTAACAAAGAAATCTTTGGTAGATTACATGCTGTACGACTGGGAAATGAAGAGAAGTGTCAGAGATATAAAGGTAATACCATCAGAGGCCTTAGATAGCGACCACAGAATACTTGTAATGAACCTGGGAGTTGTTAAGGATAGCAAGAGGACAGAGTACCAGGAAAGGAGAATCAAAGTATGGAAACTCAAGGAAAAGGAAGTCAAGGATGAATTCCAGAAGATAATAAGGGAAAGGATGCCAACAGACAATCCTAAAACAGGGGAAGAGGAATGGAAGCAATTCAAAAACACAATGGTGGAAGCTGCAGTGGCAGTATGTGGAAGAACAAGCAACACAAAGCGGTGTAGAGACACCATGGTGGAATGAGAGAGTAAAAAAAGCTGTGGGAAGGAAGAACAAGGCTTTCAGAGTGTGGTTCCAGGAAAAAACTGATCTGACAAGGGAAGATTATAAGATGAAGAAGAAAGAAGCAAACAAGATTGTCGCAGAGGAGAGGAAGAAGTGGATGGTAAAGTGGACAGAGATGATGGAGGAAGACAGCAGAGGAAATAAGAAAGTACTTTATGTGATGGTCAAAAGTAAGAGAAGAGGTCTGCGAGAGGATGTGGTAATGATGGACAAAAACGGAAATGAGGTACACAACAAAGAGGCACTCGAGACAGTGTGGAAAGAGTACTTTGAGGATTTGCTGAATCCTAATGGTCATAGGGAGGAAGACAATGTATTGGAAGATGGAGAAGACAACACAGGAAGGGAAAAAGACCTGACTTGGGGAGAACTGGAAATGTCTATAGACAAGATGAAAGGAGGAAGGGCACCAGGTGTGGATGAAGTGAGTGTTGAAATGGTGAAGGCAGCAGAGGAGGTTGGGAAACAGTGGCTGTACCGTGTGATGAGGGTGATATGGAAGGAGAAAAAGACCCCAGTAGATTGGAAGAAGGGATTAATTGTCCCAATATTTAAGAAGGGAAGCAGAAAGGAGTGCAGAAATTACAGGGGAGTCACACTCATACCACACTGTGCCAAGATATATGAAAAGATATTAGAAAGTAGAATACGAGCCAAAGTGGAGAGAAAATTGAGAGAGGAGCAGTATGGATTCAGACCTGGGAGATCAACAGTGGATCTCATATTTTCAGTGAGTCAGTTCCAGGAACACCACTACGAATTTGGAGAGGATCTGCTGATGGCCTTCCTGGACATTGAAAAGGCCTATGATAGTGTGTGTAGGGAGAAGGTTTGGAAAGCAATGGAAAACATGGGAGTGGAAAAAGAGACTGTAGGCAGAGTGAAGGAGATGTATTGTGGAAGTGTGAGTTGTGTGAAAGTTGGAGGGGAAAGAACAGACTGGTTCAGACAAATGAGTGGCCTGAAGCAGGGTAGTGCGCTGTCACCCCTTCTCTTTATTGTGGTTATGGACGAGGTAATGGCACGGATATCAGGAAAGATAGGAGAAGATTAGATGAAAGCAATGGTGTTTGCAGATGATCTCATGGTCTGGGGAAACAAGGAGGAGGAAATTCAGGAGCAACTGAAGGCTTGGGAAGAAACAGTGGGAGAGTACGGATGGAAATTCAACATCAGTAAATGTGAGATCATGTTAACGACCAGGAAAAGGGACAGACCAATGAGTGGGATAACACTTTGAGGTGGACAGTTGAAGAAGGTGGAAAGTCTCAAGTACTTGGGAAGTATAGTGGAGGAAAATGGGAGAAATTACAAAGATATTACGGAACGTGGCAGACAGGCAGAAGCATTTCTGAGAAGCATTAGGAGCTTAGTGTGGAATAAAGATGTCCCACAGAAAAGCAAGGAAGTGTTATACAGAAGCTACTATATCCCGATACTGACCTATGCTTCAGAAACGTGGACAATGAAGAAAAGAGACATAAGCAGAATACAGGCAGGTGAAATGAAGTTCCTGTGAAGTAGGATCGGAGTAACAAGAAGAGACAGGGTGAGGAATGGAAAGGTCAGGGAAAAGGTGAAAGAGGAGCCCTTGCAGGGTAGGATGGAGACATCAAGACTGAGGTGGTATGGACACTTAAAGAGAATGGATGAGAAGAAGATTCCCAAGAGGATACATGAGATGCAGATGCAGAAGAAACGACCAAGGGGAAGACCAAGAGATAGATGGCTGAAAGGAGTGGAGGAATGTGTCAAGAAGAGAGGCGAGGACTGGACCAGAGTGACAGCGGAGAGGTGGTGGGAAGAAAGAACTAAGTGGCGAGGCTTATGTTCCAAACAGACCCAGCCTGGGGCTGGAAACTGTACAAGATGATGATGATGATTTGTTAACATTAACAATTCGGCCTTTATTCCACTGTCTAACACAACCTAACTACAGGTTATGGGCCCAGATCACAGTTAAGTCAGAATAATGAAGAGAAGCGAAAGTTGAATGAAGAAAGTCGAGAGCATTGTGTGTGAAGTAGGCCTATACCCAAAATGGCAGACGACAAACGAAGTGACGGTGTGCCGCGATTGAGAAGTGATAATTACTACGCATGGTCAAGAAGAGCGCAAGCTGAACTTATCGAAAGAAATTGCTGGAATGCAATAGAACCTGGTTTCAACGTGGAAGTGGAGAACTATAATGAAATTCAAGCGAGAACAAACAGAAAAGCTTTGGCATTTCTTCTCAAGTATGTGACTGATGCGTACTTGGAAGACATTGGAGAGGAAGCAACAGCAAGAGCAGCGTAGATAAAATTGAAGAACATTCATTCCACATATACCCTAACTCAGTGTTTGGATAAATTGAAGGAAATGGTGAAAGTGGTGAAGACGAGTGACATGTCTATGCATCAATACATGGCTTAAGTACAATCCCTCAACAGAGTGATTACGAGCGCAAACTGTGGACTTGAATTTAATGACACTCAACTTGCTGGACAATTGCTCAATGGTTTACCCAGAGATAAATATAAAGTAACAATAGCGCTGCTCGGTGGTGAGGAGGGACTAACGACCGAAAGAGTGAAGGCTGCTCTCCTGAGAGAAGATTTTGTTCCAACGCCTGGATCAGTAAGCGGGGCGCTTACGTTATTATGGGGAGCTGGCCGAGCACGCGGCGATTTCCGAGAAGTTTTCCGTGGACGAGGAGGTCGATGTGGTGACAGAGGACAAGGCGGTAACAGCGGCAGTAACCAAGCAAGGAGTGCTACTCCAGGGGAGGCGACTGTTCATCAACAAGATCAACAGAAGTGCTACAGATGTGATCAGTGGGGTCACATAGCCAAGATGTGTGACAAGATGCGATGTTACCGGTGTACGAAGCCAGGACACCTAGCACGAGATTATACAGAACAGATAAGTGAAAGTAGAACAGGCAAAGGTAAGATTAGTCAAAGCCAGAATAATTACAGAGCATGTGTCGGAGCTAAATCATTCATTGCTTCGTCAATGCAAGAATGGGTTATAGACTCAGGAGCTTGTGATCACATTTGTGTGGAGAAAGAGAAGTTTAAAAATTTAGACCCTGCCAGTGGTAAATTAGAAATGGGAGTGGGCAATGTAGAAGTCCTAGGTATTGGAACAGTAGAGATTAAAATGAAAGACAATTGTGGAGGATGGACATTGGGTTTGTCAGATGTATTATATGTACCCTCATTTAGATGTAATTTGATATCATGTTCAAGACTTAGTTCCAAAGGAGTTGTGTGTGAGTTTCGTAAAGAGAGTTGTATTGGCCGAGATGAGAATTATTGGAAAGAAATAATAGTCAGAGGTTATGTAAGAGAGGGATTATATTTTTTGGATACTGTTGAAGACATAAATGCTTCGTGTGTTGTGACTGATAGTGATGTAAACACTGTTGTAGATTCTGTAGCTCTTAAGAGTGTGTCAGATTGGCATTTAAAACTAGGGCACTTACATAAAGAAGCAATAAAGAAAATAATTCCTATCAAAGTTCAAGGTAGCTTGGAAGAGCCTTGTATAGCATGTTTTAAAGGGAAGTCAACAGAGAAAGGTTTTCCTAAGGCTAGTGATAGGGTGTCCAGCAAACCATTAGATCTTATCCATAGTGATGTGATGGGCAATCTACCAGTTTCTCTGGGAGGTTCACAATATGTAGTCACTTTTATTGACGATTATTCTCGATTTGTATTTGTGTATTTCTTGAGTAAGAAAAGTGATGTGTTTGAAGTCTTTAAACGATTCAAAGAAAAGGTAGAAGTGTTTCATGATAGGAAAATAAAGGCTTTGCAGACAGATGGAGGAGGAGAATATGTGAGAAAGGAGTTTGATGAATTTTTGAGCAAGCACGGTATTACTCATAGAAAAACTGTCAGTTACTCACATGCTCAAAATGACATAGCAGAGAGGCAGAATAGGACATTGACCAATAGTGTGAGGTGTATGCTAATTCATTCTAATCTTCCAATCAGTTTCTGGACAGAGGCAATGAATGTAGCATGTCATGTTGGGAACCTGTCTTCTTCTAGGGCTGTAGGCAATCAGGTACCACTTGCCCTGTGGAGGGGCAATCCAGTAAATGTAAAAGACTATCATTATCTTAAACCGTTTGGATGTAGAGGGTGGATCTACTGTAATAAGGGATCAAAGTTGGATGAGAGAGCTGTTGAAAGTGTATTTGTTGGGTATGGGGACAATCTTAAGGGTTATAAAATGTTGATTCCATCACAAAGAAAGTTCCAGATAGCACACAGTGTAAAATTTGAAGAAAAGGTGTTCCCTTACGTTCAGTATAGTGTTAGCGAGACAACCCCATCTCTTTTAGATCTTAGAGCCAGATCTAAAGTACCATTGAATGATAATGTATCCATTAATGTTGATGATGAAACCCCAAATTTTGATTTTCATGATGAGTTACACTTATTTGAGGAAGAAGACATTGATGAAAACTTTGATGTGAGTAGCATTACTGAGAGTAGCGATATTGAACCTAGGTTGGGATAGTAACGAGTCGGAAAATGTTATGCATGTGAATGTACCTGTTGACACAGATGAGACGGAGTTGCGTAGATCACAGAGAATAAGAAAGAAAGGAATGTTCAAAGTGTAGTCTTGTCATGTTTAATACTGACTGTCATTGTGATACCAATTTGTTAAATGTTTCTCATGAACCAAAGACTGTCAAAGAAGCTTTAGAAAGTCCAAATGCAAGCTCATGGTATTCAGCCATGGAGGAGGAGATGTGTCAGCTTAGGGAGAAAGGTGTTTTTGTGTTGGTAGACTGACCGAAGAACCACTATGTACTGTACTGGGAAATAAGTGGGTGTTTAAACTGAAACAAAACCGGGATGGTACAGTAGAAAGGTTTAAGGCCAGGTTAGTAGCTAGAGGTTTTTCCCAGATACAAGGGGTAGATCATGATAAAACATACTCACCTGTAATGCACAAGAAAATAATTAGACTTTTATTGTCATTAGCCGCAGTCAATAGGTGGGAAGTGCATCATGTGGATATTCTGACCTATTTTAACCTACGGTCTGGAACTGATCTGGCCTCATCTGACCAGAACCAACTTAAAGGAAATAGAGCAAGTAAAGTCTTATTTTCCTAAAGAAACCATTGTGTGTATCGAAATTTACTCCGTCCCAGCTAATGTAAGAGCTGTCAGCAGAGCCATTCTGTATTGAGCAAATCAGACTACAAATGCAGCTTCCATCTAGCGCTGCCTATCAGGAACTTCTTGCGGAATTTCATTTAAAAAAGAAAGAAACATGGTTGGACTTCTATGGGACTGAAGCGATGTTATCGTCTGACTGGAAGAGAGCAGACTACGATTTACGACACACTGTGACGCGTTTCGCAGTCCATGGATTTCACTTCAGGATGTGCGGAAGAAAATACTTTCACCCTCCAAATGCAGCTACATGCATATGTGAATTGTGTAGCGAGCCCTGTGACCGATATCATGCGGTATACTGTAAAAGAAGATGGACTTCCCTGATGCAATTTTGTAGCGATTGACAGTTCCTGCATTGTATTTTTTTACTTTTTCATTGGCCATTGGCTGCATTAAAACTATTATTATATTCTGACCGTATATCTTAATAGCCCTCTTAATGAATTAGTGTATTGTGAACAGCCAGAAGGTTTTGTTGAAGAAGGAAAAAATAAAATGTGGAAGTTAGTGAAAAGTCTATATGGACTGAAGCAGAGTGCTAAAGAGTGGTTCCATAAAATTAATAGTTTGCTGAATGAGCTGGGTCTAATTGCTCTTAAAAGGGACCAGTGTGTTTATATCAATAAGACAAAAGATTTGATTGTAGGACTGTACGTGGATGATGTGGGTATTGGGGGCAGTGCTGAAAATGTGAATTGGGTAAAATCTGAGCTGAAGAAAAGGTTAGAGTTAAGAGACTTAGGGAAAATGACCAATTTTCTGTCAATGAATGTAACACAAGACAGAGAAAAAATTTGTAATGATCAAAGTAAATACACCAAAGAAATACTGTTAAGTTGTAAGTTAAGTTCTGCATAAGGGAGGTCAGGACCCTTAGCTATCAGTAGTGATGATAAAACAGGATCAGGGGAGGAGAAAGTAGACCAAAAAGTTTCAAAATGCAGTAGGAAAGTTACTATATTTGTCGACATCGACGAGACCAGATCTCTGTTTTTCGGTTTGTAAAGTAAGTCAGAGATGTAAGGAGCCTAATAAACAAGACTGGAATAATGTAATGCACATGATGAGATATTTAAGAAATACAGAGGAAATGAAAATTGTATATTCTACTAGAGACCAAAGTGATTGTAAAGTGGAAATTTTTTGTGATGCAGATTATGCTAGTACCAAATCAGAGAGGCTATCAATTACAGGATATGTAATTAAATTTGCTAATGGTCCAATTATTTGGCGTACTAAGAAACAAATGTGTCCTGCACCCGCTACAGATGAAGCGGAGTACAATGCCATGTGTGTGGTAACTCGAGAGGTGTTATGGTTAGACATGATCCTGAGAGAGTTAGGGCAATGCAAGTTTATGAGTAAACCAATTGTTATTAAGTGCGACAATCAAGGTTCGATATTTCTGAGTGAAAATAGTTTGGATTCAGAGCGATCCAAACACATAGATGTAAAGTTATGTTTTTTACAGCACTATGTTAAGAGTGGGATGATTCTGTTCAAATATGTTCCATCAAATGAGAATTTGGCCGATTTATTGACGAAATCTTTGAGTGGACCAAGGACTGCAGAATGCTCGGTATGTCTGATTAGTGTTTGGAAGTGTTGATTTATGTTTGTTTGATTGGTTGAATTTAGTAATTTAAATGAGCACTGAAATGACTGCCAAAGGGGGGGTGTTGTTATTGCAATTTCAGTGTTATGATGTCCTTTGTTTTGCTTATGGTGATTGACGCGACTGTGGCGCTACCACACGATCTTGTTCGTCAGTGTGTTGCGAACCGTTGTGATAATGGAGTGTGCCAGTGTATCAGTGTCTGTTTATTTAAATTAAATATTTGTTAACATTAACAACTCGGTCTTTATTCCACTGTCTAATACAACCTAACTACACAAGTTTTGTTTTTCGACACCCAGAGGGCAGCTTGCATGGCGAATTTAGTTGTTCCTTGGAATGCTATGAAAGTCAAGGAGGTTAGATATCTAAGCTCCTTGACACTATAGCGCTTTCTAGTAGAGAAAGGAGGAACTTGTGTTAGCGGAAAATCCCGAGATTAATTTTGCCATTATGAACACGCCCTACTGAATTTAAATGGGTTCTTTAACATGCCAACAACGTATGACTGATTTTTGTCGCCTTACAAAAATCACTTACCACGGCCAGGAGCGAACCTGCTAGCTTGTGGTTGGCAGTCCGACACGATAACCACTCGCCCACCGTGGCAAACTCATTTCTCAATAGTTTAGCATGAATGACAAGACACTAGAAAGGGGGTGTGGCAGCACATTAGATAAAAGTGAAATAGAGGCATTAAATGGGTGAATTAATATTCCATCTTTTTATATGATGTTTATTACATTTTGAAGATGCAAAAACAGTAAAAAACTGAATTTTGGTATCCGGACCCAATTTTACCTCACTCAGACATTTCCTAGCAAATATAATCCACTATCTTATAAGCGTGCAGATCGAATATCTTTAACCACTGTGGAACTATTAATGTAATGAGCGGTACTGTATTGCCATATGGAACACTAGGTTCATTAGGTTAATGCCATTTGTTAACAGAAAAATCAATAATCATTATTGTTCTTCTAAGCTTCACCTGCTCACTATGTGGCATTGGATTAATTGATACAAGAATATATTCAAGAATAACTTCTTTGCAGGTTCTAATAATATTGAAGTCACATCTTATTTGATTGAAATATGATTGTTTCTGACTCCGTATGACTCTTGTAAAAATATCAGTACAATTGTATTTACAATAATTTTGGGGTAATTGAATATTTAATTTAATTATTATTCTATACTATTTCTGGTGATGAGGGGTTTGTCTGGGATGTATTATTTCATTACTATCTCAAGCAGTTGTAATACAGCACTCAAGTACACATTCCTTAAGGAATATTGATCACTAAGGTTCGGAAGTTAAGGAAAAGTCATATTTTTTTCCTGAGCTCATTTCACCCGAAATCTGAAAAATAAGTTTGAATGACGAGTCCTTGACCCTGTTTAAAGCAATTTGATGTTGCCTATAATTGCATATTTCGGCCATTTTTATTGTTTTGGTTATATTTGGTCATATTTGGTTATAATTTCAGCATTTTCGTTTAAATCGAGGTGTCGTTAACAAGGTACGCGTCGAGTTTCAAACACAGGATTTCCAAATAGTGTAGTAGATATATTTTTCTTTCTTTTCCCGGAACAGGCAGATAGCAGGTTTAGAAGACCTGATTCCAAGAAGGCGCTCCTCTACGGACGTCTTTCAGCACATCTTTCTGGAAAAGTTAAATTGCGACACTGTACGAATGAGATCACGGAACATGACGATAGTGTGCTTCCGTCTTTCAACAGGATGTCACGCTTTGGGAAGACGTTTACTGTATGTTAGTGATACTCTACCTATCCCAGAAATTCATGTCATATTTCATAGTTTAGGTCATATTTTATAGTTTTTAGGTCATGTTAGCTAGTTTTTAGGGCATATTTGCTTGCATATTTTGTACTTCTTTAGGTCTTAAACTTGCGAACCCTAGTGATCACTATCCATGTCCACTTACTCTACCTTCCTCATTGTGCTAAGTAGGCCCAGGCCGATGAGTTCCCAAATGCTGCAAGCTCTCCCTGCTCCTCCGAGAGCACTTGGCTGTTTGTCACTGCCTTGTGTAATGCTAAGTGCTATACAATATCGGAAGGTCACAACAGGAGTGTAAAGGAATTTCCAAACCTGTGGTATTCCTGAGCTGGGATTTTCCTTTTTTTCCAACAACTTTGACAGACTCTCCTCATTTTCTTTTCCTTCCTTTCATGGCCCTGCTTCCTTCCATGTTCTTTATTCAAGGGGATTTAGTGCATTTTTTTCTTTCTCATAGCTTTTCTATTTTTTTCTCCTTACAATAATAGGTGTAGTAGCAATAGTAATCATTACCACCATCCACAACATTAGGGGCTAATTTAGATTTTAGGACCCTTAAAATATTAATAATAATTCCTATAGGTTCTTACCATATTTTTTTTGTCAGCTTACTTTTTCAATATCAGTGTGTGTATGAAATCGTTTATATTGATTTCAATTTTGCAGGTTTGATACCAACAAGATCTGTTGCTATGCTCATCCAGATGCTCCACTGGTCGAAGACTACAGAGCTGGTGACATGATATGTTCGGACTGTGGTCTTGTAGTTGGTGACAGGTGTGTTGTTTTCATTAGAATATGTATGCATAAACTATTCTCATATAGACTTCATTAATGCCAAGATTCTGTTTTTGGTTCAGTGTTTCTTTGGTGTTATTTACTCAAAACACCACTGGAGGATGAACCGTTTCTAATTACTTTTGTTTTTGGTGCCTGTTTTGGAAATTACTTCTTTTGGTGTCCTTCAGGTCCTCTTTTAGGTAGATTTAATGAGAATGCTACCAATATTGCAATGGGTACCATGTTTCGACTTCCAGAAAATTTCGGTATATTTTCGTATTTGTTTTCGTTTTTATTGTTTTCCTTTTTTAGCTGAAGGACAGCAAAATAGTCCTAAACAAGTATAAATGGACTAGGTTGGTACAAATTGTGTGCATTATGGTGTATCTGTGCACAGCGAGCCTTCGTATGTTTGTAACCAGTGGAAATGAAGTGCGCAATGCCTCCTCGTGTAGTGCGCGTGTATATGGAGTCCAGTCTCGGTGCTCTACTCGATCTGTCAGCAAAGGATCATGCGGATGACAATATAACATATGAATGCCACGAACAGTGACTGACGAGGTGCTGGGCAGCTGTGCCAGAACACCCTCCTTCTATTCTTTTTAACTCTTATATTCTTATTAAGACCGTAATGCAATTGTTCTTCAGAAGTATGTGTTCACTCAGTCTGCCGAAATGTTCTTCAAAATAAAATTTAATTAATATAAATTAAAATGTTCCCAGGGTAATTGATGTTGGTTCAGAATGGCGAACGTTTAGCAATGAGAAAGCAGGTGCTGACCCATCTCGAGTTGGTGGACCTGAAAATCCTTTACTTAATGGATCAGATCTTTCCACCATGATTGGTCCAGGTAGAGGAGATGCTTCATTCGATGGCTTTGGTGCCTCTAAATACCACAACCGCAGAACTGTAAGTACATTTCTGCTGTTGGCAATTGTTTCATAACCGCCCTTCCTTTTCCCAGTAGATGTTAGGAAGATAGGGAGGAGGTCGGGAACCCGATTGGCAGCAAGGCTTTGAGATTGAGGTTAGTTTCAAGGCACAGGTCGTAACAGAGTGATGAAAAGAATATATATTTGACAAATTTAGCACATTACAAAATAGGAAACAAGAAGGTCGGATTCCGACATAAATCAATCTAAAATAAACCCACGAGAAAGTGACGATTAAAAACATCATGGTTTTCTATACTTGTAGGTTTTACTGTTTATTTGTGTTCTCACTTGTAGATTGTTTTGGGACTTGTCACTTAAGTGTTTAATAGTTAATAACCATTTGACTTGAAATACCAAAACACATTCAGATGAAATTGATGCATATTAACTTTGCAACACACTTGAAGAAATTTACTTACTGTATTTAGTGTTTATACCATTTGCCGTTCATGATTTTTGTTTTATGGGACGGATCATCAAGATCATATGCCCCTGATTAAGTGCTGAAAAAAAAATACTGACAATTGGTCCAAAACATGCACAAAGTCTAATCCTTTAAATATTATTTAATTGTATTGGCACTGTGGATTTAATAATTTATCATTGGAACATGGAATGTCAGAACTTTGTTTCACGTAAAAGATAACGACAGGCCTGAAAGAAGAACGGCTCTTATTACTCATGAATTATCCAGACTCCACATTGACATCGCTGCTCTCAGTGAAACCAGGTTGTCCACTGAAGGAAAAATGACAAGAGTTTGGATCCGGTTATACCATCTTCTGGAAGGGAAAGGAGGAGGGAGAGAGTCGTATTCATGGTGTAGGATTCGATGTAAAGACCAAGCTAGTTAATTAATGATTTCCAAATTACTTCCACTGCAATCAGCGAAAGACTTATGACTCTCCGCATTCCACTCTCGGGAGGTTCATTTATGACTCTCATATCTGCCTATGCTCCAACTTTAAAGGCCGATGATGAAGTTAAGGGTCAGTTCTATGACTAGCTTGGTACAATCATCTCCAAGGTACTATCTACAGATAAGCTCTTACTCCTTGGTGATTTCAATGCAAGAGTTGGGAAAGATTACCGGCTATGGCAAAATGTGATGGGTAAACAAGGTCTTGGAAACTGTAATCCCAATTGACTCCTTCTTCTTGGTGTTTGTGCAGAATATGAACTCTTCTTCACCAACACTCAATTCCGATTACCTGACTGCTTCAAGACCACATGGATGCATCCACGTTCTAAGCATTGGCACATTCTTGATTACGTCATTATCCGTCAATGTGATAAGAAGGACATACTTATTACCAATACAGCAAGGAATATTGACGATTGTTGGACGGATCACAAAATTCTCATCTGTAAACTCAGGATATCCATCAGCCCAAAACCACCAAGACGTTTCCAAACCCCATCCAGAGGAAAGTTTAACACCTTCAAACTTCAGGATGAATCTATTTCCACGAACTTTGAGAATATTGTACCCACAAGTTACCTTCAGAAACACTAAGAGAGAAAACGATAAATAATAACAGAGAGCAACTAGGGTATGTGTGTGGAACGGCTGGACAAATTACCATACCCAGGTTGCATTTAAATTGAGAGAAGAGCACTAAAACTAAACTTGAAGAAAACACGAATCACATTTCATAACATTAAATATAATTGAAGGAAAGAACATCTTACATGCATGTTAAAAAAAGGATGTAACATAAATAGTAATAAAAAGAACAAACAAATTAATAATCAAGAAGCAAGGAACCAAAAAAAATTAAGGTTAGGAAAATTCCTCGCTCAAAACAAAATGAGATCTGAACATTACACAGCACGGCACGTCAGAAAAAAGATAAAACACAACCCTCCCAAAATACATATAAATAAGTGTATTACATCAAGTTAAAAATAAGGTATTGGAACTTTCTCTTCATGCTTAGGCCTACTCGGTTCTACAAACCAAGTGACTTACTAACGGCAAAATAAATGCCAACTGCGCTAAGATAATTATTCAACAGCTCAAGACTGCAACATATAAAATATGTAGAATAACACCAACACAAATACTCGTATCGACGACCAATTCACATTTTCAGGTCACAAATAGTTCCAATAACTTTTAACACAAACAAACCTTAATAAAGAGATGTATTCCTGCAGCCAAACTTCATACATTGCGTTTTCTTCATGTCTACATATTTAATCCGATGGCAGAGATTTCTCAACGGTGGGCGGTAAATGTAAATCACGTAGAGATGAAATAATATCGGGGAAAGGAAGTTTACCTGGCCTACGGCCAGATAATCCCCGTTTTACACCAGAGATTTAGTTCTCACATCTTTCCTTCTTGCAAGAATTCCTTCAACTTGCATTTGTTTATCTCAACAACCAGAACAAAATGGCGGCCGTTCGGGCTCGAACGGAGCCGATCGTGAGACCTCGTGTTCTCCAAAACTTAAGTGCCAACATTAGCCACACGAGCGAGCCATCGACAAGACAGACACGCTGAAGGTTGCCGGCTCACTAGTTCGGACAGTCACCAATAGATACCGTGAAGATCAAGTTTGCAGCAGCAGCCGCCCGCGGATACGACTGGAATGCACGTTAATATTTATTAACGGGTCATCTCTCCCCCACACAATGCTGGACAATAGGTAACAATTGTTCACAAGTTTATGGTTGGGGGTAAAAGATACACCGAGAAAATATGACCTGAAAACATACATCAGTTCTCACAACACCTAGTACACCAAACTGATCGTTCCATGATTAGATACACCCAAGTTTTTTCATGCATCTGAAAATCACCAACATGCGTAAAATTCCAACTCTTACTTGGCAGTAGTACAATCTTTTCTTGGATACAATAAAATACAGAAATAAGTCTTCATAGGATGGAGGAGACTCGGTCATTCTCAGTGCTGAGGTCACGGCTTAGCATCACGACGTCCGGGCCCTGGACATTCGCGACAGTCACAACGCTCTTCAAACAGGATGACGATATCACCAACATTTGATCTGAAATCAAATCGTACTCCGACAGCAATGGTCCATTTCTTTCTTCATCACACTTTTTGATTAACATCAGTTACGACAAGTCCATAGTTAAACATGATTTAGGAAAAGTTTAGGCTAACAGAAAATACATAACTAAGTTTTAACTAAGGTTTCCCCATCAAATTTTTGAGATTCCTTGCTTTTACAAATTTAAAATACAACTTTATGATCATTAATTTGAAACATCACAACCTCTCTTAACATGAGACATATGCACCCTAAATATTTTCTTTTTCTGAGGGTCCTTTACAAGTAATGTCACCGGAGTGATAAAACTTATAATTTCACAAGGGCCACGGAATCTTGTGACTAGCTTGCCAGATTCTCTAGAACCAACTTCCTTAACAGAAAAATTCTTGACAAAAACCATGTCCCCAATCTGAAGTGACGTAGGTTTACGTCCTTTATTATACCTCTGCTGTAGTTTCTCGTGTGCCACCTTCATATATGTTTTAGCCCTTTTCCAAATAGAACGTACGTTCTCATTCATGACTTTATCAGGCAACAATTGATTAATAGTCCACAAATTAGATATAGGGGAATTTGGGACGAAGGAGAACATTAAATTGAAAGGGGTGGTACGATGAGATTCATGCACCGCCGTGTTGAACGAATAAGTCAACCAAGGAATGCAACTGTCCCATAATCTATTGTCCTTATGATGGTAAGCAATTAACGCAGCTCGAAGATTCCTGTTCACCCTCTCAGCATACGATCCTTTAGGATAATAGATAGAAGATGTCACATGGGAAATGGATAACTCGAAACAAAAATTGCGGAAAACATGTGATGTAAAGCATTTCGCGTTGTCTGATACCAAAAATTGGCAGGGGCCAAAAACAGCAAAAATATGGTTAAGACATTTAATTACCGTTTCAGTGGTAGCTGAACGAGTTGGGAACAACCAGTTAAAACGACTGAAGCCATCCGTACAAACCAGTACAAAACGGTTACCCAGCTTCGACAGCGGCATCGGGCCGACAAAATCTACGAACAATCTTTCCATTGGTTTATCGGAAAGTTGAGACGATAACATTCCAACCTTAGTGTTAGGAGATGGTTTTGCCAATTTACATGTTGTACAATTATTTACCAGTCTTCTGATGTCACCATCCATACCCTTCCAGATAAAATTTTGCCTCACCTTTAATCTGGTCTTATATACTCCTAAATGTCCACCGATAGGAGACTCATGAAAGTATTTAAAGATCTCGCCTACTAAAACAGTGGGAAGAACAATCTTAGGTGTTCTATCAGAACGGGCCAAACAACACAAGATGCCATTCCTTAATGAATATGGTTTTACAACTTCACCAACCTCTAATTTTCTTATAATCTCACTTAGAACTGGATCTTCCTTTTGATATTCAGATACATCCCGAAACAACATGGGACAGTTAGACAGAATTACGTTTGACATGTTATGTTCCAAAATTGCGTTACACTTCACATTTTCCTCAACCTCAACATTAGTGTCACCATACATCCGACTTAAACAATCAGCGATGACATTTTCACTCCCTCGGATGTGACGTACAGAGAACTTAAAGGAAGAAATTCGAGTGGCCCAACGAGCTATTCGACCAGTTTTCCTAGGTCTGCCAAGAACCCAACTCAAGGCTTGGTTATCTGTTTCTAACTCGAAGGGTACATGTTCGATATACAACTTGAACTTTTCAAGAGCATCCATGACGGCCAAACCTTCGAGTTCATAAACAGAGTAATTTCTTTCTGCATCATTCAGAGTGCGGGAAGTGTATGCAACAGGTAATCTACCTTTTCCATGGTCTTGTAGTAACACTGCACCAACAGCACTATTGGAGGCATCCGTTTGCACAATAAAGGTTTTGGAGAAATCAGGGATGGACAAAATAGGTGCATTTATCAAAGCTAATTTCAAATCTTCAAATGCTGCTTCTTGCGAAGGACCCCAAACAAAATTAACTCCCTTCTTCCTCAACATATTTATAGGAGCAGCACGCTGAGCGAAATTGTTAATGAACTTACGGAAATAGTTCATCATACCGATGAACCTTGATACACCTTTAACATTCTTAGGGGGCTTAAAGTCACGAATCGCTTGGGTTCTCGAATGATCCACAGAAATTCCAGACGATGTTACGATATGTCCCAAAAATGAAATCTTGGGTTTAGCAAAGGAAACTTTAGATGGTTTTACGGTAAGACCAGCTTTCTTTAGACGAGACATAACCTCACCAATATGTTCCAGATGATCATCAAAGTTCTCACTGAATATGACTACGTCGTCTAAATAATGATACACAAACTTGAACTTGATTCCATCAAATACCATATCTAGCAATCGGCTTAGGATGGCCGCACCCGTGGAGATCCCAAATGGTAAACGGTTAAAATGAAAGAGATTCCAGTCAGTGGAGAAGGCTGTTAGATGTTTAGAATCTTCAGTTAATGGAATCTGAAAGTACGCGCGATTCAGATCTAAAATCGTATACCAGTTAGCACCCCTAAACCATGCAAAGCAAGATCTCAGATCAGGAAGCGGGATGGACTGCTGAATAACCTTTTTATTAAGAGCTCGATAATCAACAACTGGGCGAAATTTACCGTCAGATTTAGGCACCAAGAAAATAGGTGACGAATACGAGGAAGTAGACTTACTAATGATCCCTTCATCTAACATCTCGTCGATTATCTCTTTCAAGATTTTCAACTTGGGAGGGGCTAGTCTATACGGTGGCGAACTGACTGGAATATTATCAGAAACAACAATCTTGTATTCCAATAGATTGGTCACCCCTAACTTATTCGTCAAAACCTCAGGGAAGGATGAACACAGTTCACGAAGTTTATCAGCTTGGTCAGGTTTAAGATTTTCAAAATTAAACTCCTCAATGGTGTCAGAACCAGATATAACTTTGGAGGAATTCACTCCGGAAAAACTAAGACAAGGCTTGAAGTTTAATTTTAAATTAGGCTTAAAACGAAACCAACATGACCTGTTTCTAAGGTCTAGTAACAACCCAACATGAGACAAAAAATCAGCACCCATAATGGCGTCGCAAGATAAATTATTTGCAACCCAAAAATCATATCTCCAAGTGAAATTTAAAATGCGGATCTTTAAGTTTACCAATCCTAAAACTTCAAGACTAGAACAGTTCGCTGACACAAAATTGTTCGGTTCTTTAATAAGTTTTCCAAATTTGCATACTGACCTCATATTTTCAAACCAGTTTTTACTTAAAAATGATTTCACACTACCCGAATCGATCAGAGAAGTAACAGGTTCGTTATTTACCCAAATATCAATAAATGGGGAACAATGTTTAGAAACTTCAGAAATGCGACTACATAACCTCACTTTAGGTTTAAGACTTCTGACATCGTCAAAATAATTATTTACCTCCATAGAATTTATTTTAGAACTATTTGACGCATGGCAATCCGAAGAAGTCTCCTTACGATTTAGTCATGGGTTATGTTTAGGTCTCCTCGTACACCATTTAGCAATATGTTGAAATGATCCACAATTATCACATCTTCTCCTGTTATTCGACGTGCGATTACCCGAATCGAAGGAATTTCTATTTTGGAAACGAGGGCCTTGCGAGCTATCATAACAGATAGGATTTCCAGAATTCTGAGATAGATTAGAATTAAAATTAGGTGGAGGAACATTGGCAACTCTCAAGGAATCGGAATGTTTGATAATACCCGAATTCAACACAAATCTGTTTAGATCAGAGAAATTTACGGGAATACTGCATGTTGTCAAGTATGACCTGCTTTCTGGATTAATCCCTTCCAATATAGAAGCCACAATTTGTTGTTCACTTAATTGTACAGAAAAAACTCTAGCATAAGACTTGATATCAGTTACATAATCATTTAAAGACTCTTCGAATCTCTGAACTCTATAGAAAAAATTATGCATCAGCATACTCAAAGCACGACTAGGAATAAATGAACTTAATATTTCACGATGAAATCGATCAATGGAATAACAACCTTCCATGGCTACAATTAACTTTTCTCTCAATAAACCAGAGGTATAAGGAAAGATCAGGTTGAAAATTTGACTATCAGGACACCCAAATCTTACAGCATTGTCAGCAAGGTCAATAAATTGCTTTAAAAATTTTATTAACAGGTTAGCATAGTTACCGTTGCACATCTCTAGATTTTGGATGCAAGCATTTAAAGGATGAGGTACACTACCAAACTTAATTCCCATTTTAAACTCCCCACGAGTATTATTATTTACATTAGATGACACATGTTCTAAATTAATAGGATTTTCAGAACATAGGGGCGATAATCTTTCATCATTCGACCTAGCATTTGATAAATTACCCCTAACCTGGTTGCTCGCAGCACCAGAAATGGACACATTAGCAAAGGAAACATTTATATCATCAAGATTTTCAAGGTTATGACGTGATGAGGTCGACCCTGTTCTGACATTGCTACACTCAGACCTAACCTCAGATATTCTGCACGCACTTGGATAGTTTTCCTGATTATACATAGTTGCAGGTTCACTATGATTCGACAAAGATCCACCAAAACTTCCTAAATTGCTTTCAACACTGATATTATGCACCAATTCGTTCAATCCACTAATAGAAGGAACCCCTTCATTTGCACACACATCAGGGTTAACACTCGCACTCTCACTATTATTTGGGAATAACGCAAAAAAGCAATCAACAAGTTTAGCACGCAGAGAAATTAATTTTAAATGGAATTCAGGATCTCTATCCTGCCAAACTTCTATTAAATCACGAAGGCGATGGTACCAATGTGAACAGCGGACCTTAAATCTGATAAGTTGAGAACTAGACGGAGCACAGTCAGAGTTTAACGAATGAAAAACCACAATTAAACTTTCAACAGATGGTACAATAAGGGACTTACCTAACGTCCAGTCAAATTTCCTCCAGTTTGGTACACGTACAGGATTATCCGAAACTGCATTCAGTAATATCAGATCCCTTTCCCTATTTCCAGAGGAAGTAGAACCTCTAATCAGGAGTTCATAGATAATTTCTTCTTTGGTCAAACTGTAAGCTGCCCTAAGATTCCGTTGCTCCATTTATAGTCGACATGAAACATAAAATCACATAGGATTAATACAAGATTTTTTTCAGAATAAGTAACCCTTTTATGCCTATGCTTTCTCCAAGTCAAACCCAGTACACATTCTCTCAACAAAATACAAGGTGGAAACAAAACCACGCGACTAGGTACCAAAATATGTACCCACAAGTTACCTTCAGAAACACTAAGAGAGAAAACGATAAATAATAACAGAGAGCAACTAGGGTATGTGTGTGGAACGGCTGGACAAATTACCATACCCAGGTTGCATTTAAATTGAGAGAAGAGCACTAAAACTAAACTTGAAGAAAACACGAATCACATTTCATAACATTAAATATAATTGAAGGAAAGAACATCTTACATGCATGTTAAAAAAAGGATGTAACATAAATAGTAATAAAAAGAACAAACAAATTAATAATCAAGAAGCAAGGAACCAATAAAATTAAGGAGATGGAATTTAATTACCCAATTTCAATGAAGAAGATCAATTATGCGAGAACCAATTATACCCTACATCAGTAGAATTAGATTCCGAAGAAAAAATATACATTATCATCGTATAGGTTCGAAGAAAGACAAGTTCAAACCACCAAGAAGATATCTCTTGGAAATTAATAAGATAATTCTTGAAATCGTTTAGTTATTCAGGAGCAAAGGCAAGGTACGTGCGTACGGCATGAAAATCCAATATGACTGACCTCAAGTCGACATGAAAAATTAATTACATTGTTTCCGAGAAAAACGAGATCGGATAACAATCCCGGAGAGTATCCAGGCAACGGACCATGGAAAAAATAAAAATACATATCATAAGTGGTGATATTTTAAACAGAGTCTTTAAGAGACCACGCTAACGAGACGAGGAAAAGGAAAATTAACTGTTACGAAAAAAAAATTAAGGTTAGGAAAATTCCTCGCTCAAAACAAAATGAGATCTGAACATTACACAGCACGGCACGTCAGAAAAAAGATAAAACACAACCCTCCCAAAATACATATAAATAAGTGTATTACATCAAGTTAAAAATAAGGTATTGGAACTTTCTCTTCATGCTTAGGCCTACTCGGTTCTACAAACCAAGTGACTTACTAACGGCAAAATAAATGCCAACTGCGCTAAGATAATTATTCAACAGCTCAAGACTGCAACATATAAAATATGTAGAATAACACCAACACAAATACTCGTATCGACGACCAATTCACATTTTCAGGTCACAAATAGTTCCAATAACTTTTAACACAAACAAACCTTAATAAAGAGATGTATTCCTGCAGCCAAACTTCATACATTGCGTTTTCTTCATGTCTACATATTTAATCCGATGGCAGAGATTTCTCAACGGTGGGCGGTAAATGTAAATCACGTAGAGATGAAATAATATCGGGGAAAGGAAGTTTACCTGGCCTACGGCCAGATAATCCCCGTTTTACACCAGAGATTTAGTTCTCACATCTTTCCTTCTTGCAAGAATTCCTTCAACTTGCATTTGTTTATCTCAACAACCAGAACAAAATGGCGGCCGTTCGGGCTCGAACGGAGCCGATCGTGAGACCTCGTGTTCTCCAAAACTTAAGTGCCAACATTAGCCACACGAGCGAGCCATCGACAAGACAGACACGCTGAAGGTTGCCGGCTCACTAGTTCGGACAGTCACCAATAGATACCGTGAAGATCAAGTTTGCAGCAGCAGCCGCCCGCGGATACGACTGGAATGCACGTTAATATTTATTAACGGGTCAAATATGATCAATGACATTAGAGAGGAATGGATCAATCTGAGGGAGATAATCACTAAGTCAGCTGAAGAAACCATTGGTTTGGTAAAGCAGAAAAGTCAAGACTGGTTTGATGACAAAAACGAAGACATTTTGCATCTCATCAACATGAAAAGGGAAGCCTATCTATCTCATCTTCAAGACTCGTCCTCCAATACGAATAAAGCTCTGTATTTAGAACTCAAGAGTAAGTGTCAGACACAAATAAGAGAGATAAAGAATACTTGGTGGCAGCAGAAAGCTGAGGAACTTCAGAGGCTATCTGATACTCGTGATCTGAGGAACTTCTATGCTGGGATTAAAGTGATATATGGCCCACTTCGTTCTTCATCAGGTACACTTAAAAGCACTGACAACTCTGCCACTCTTACTGACAGCCATGATATCCTGGAGCGTTGGAAGGAACATTTCTCCATCCTTCTAAATCGTCCTTCAACAGCTGCTGAAGACTTCCTCGTGATGTGCCAAAATATCCTGAATAACCATGGATGGCTCCTTCTTACATGGAATTCAGTGTAGCTCTCAATCAACTGAAACCAAGAAAGGCACCTGGCCCAGATAACATTCCACTGGAATTAATTCAAGCTGAAGGTCAGTCCCTCAAAACGCAGATTTCCACTCTTATTCTCAACATTTGGGAATTAGGAGAAGTACCTGGTGACCTAAAGAACGCCCCTATCAACACAATCTTCAAGAAAGGTGGTCGTAGTGTTTGTGGCAACTATCGCGGTATATCGCTACTATCTAATGTGGGTAAAATTCTTGCCAGAATTTTACTTAACCGCCTTCAGGTTATCTCAGAAAAGATCCTCCCCGAGTCCCAGTGTGGATTTCGATCTTCCAGAAGCACAACTGACTTGATTTTCTGCATAAGACAACTACAAGAAAAATGTAGTGAGCAACAGAATCCACTCTTCTTGGTCTTTTATGATCTGGAAAAGGCCTTTGACTCAGTTCCAAGATCTGTGGTGCTACATCTCTTTGGCTGTCCTCGACGCTTTGTTGATCTAATCCAAGATCTCCTTGATGGCTTGACCGGTCAGATTTGTCATCAAAATAAGATCTCTGACGAATTTCCTATCACTCATGGACTGAAACAAAGCTGCGTACTTGCTCCAACTCTGTTTGCATTGTATTTGGCTGCAGTGCTCTATAAATCGCCCACAACCATCCCAGGTGTAGAGGTCAGGTACCGTTTTGATGGGAGGGCTCTTCAACCTAGCTCGATTTCGCTCCAAGAAGCTAACTCAGGTTACGAAAATAACCAATATGTTGTATGCAGATGATGCGGCATCGCCTACACTCACACCAGTGGAGTTGCAACAGACTTAATTGCTACAAGAATGCATGTGATAGTTTTGGTCTCACCATTAATGTTCAGAAGACCAAGGTTCTGGCACAACCCTCACCAGGCACTTCCCTTCCGCACTTCAACATTTCTATCTCAGATACTCCATTGGAGCAGGTAAACCACTTCTCGTATCTGGGCAGTCTGCTATCTGTACACGGCAATTGTGGGCAGGAAGTTGAGAAGAGAATCGGTGATGCCCATGCAGCATTTGAGCGACTATCACACTGGGTCTTCTTGAATAAAGATCTGACCGTGAAGACGAAGCTCATGTTGTACCAAGCTGTTGTCATCTCAACATTGTTGTATGGCTGTGAAACCTGGACCCTTTATCGACATGACTTCCGAAAGCTTGAGCACTTCCATAAACAGAAACTTCGATCCATCCTTAAGATAAAGTGGGAAGACCACATCACCAACCTTGATGTTCTTGAGAAAGCGCATGCTAATAGTATAGAATCATCCATCATTGGTCATCAACTTAGATGGATTGGACATGTCCATTGGATGGATGATACGAGACTACCACGGTAGGCTCTGTATGGTGAAGTCAGCTCCGGCACCAGACCTCATGGAGGCCCTAAGAGACGTTAACAAGGACCAATTTAAACAGAATTTGATGTTGACAGGTCTCAATCCACAAACCTCGGACCAGCTTGCTTAAGACAGTTCAACTTGGTGCCAGACCATCCCGGCTGATGTCAAAATGTTTGAAGAAGAACGTAGTAGACTTCTTACGGCCAAGCGACAAGCACGAAAGCTCCGTGCAGCACAGCCACGCCCTCCACCAACAGATCTATGTGGACGCTTCTTTCATGCAAAAGTGGGGTGTTCAGTCATCGCAAACATGCCCGCAGACCTCAACCTTAGATTATATTAGACTGGTTTGGAAGATGATCTATACTCGGAAACGAGTTATAGACGATGACGAATGAATGCCTATTTATTTTAGAAATAATTAGTACAATATTAAAATTACCTTTTAAAAGTGTCCATTTTCTGCTTATGAGGTAACGGTACAAAGTGGACATTGAACTAGTCCTTTTTAATACAGGGAGCGGCAAAAAGATCTGATGGTTTTTAAATCACAACAACACAAACATTTTTAATGATACAAACTCTTTTATTACTTATAACAGCAAGGTGTACATGTCAATTAATGGAAAACATGAAAGAACAATAGATTTTAACTTTTAAGATTTGAAGATAACGTCTTTCAAATGATGCCCATCTTTTGCCATGCGGCAAAAAGATCTGACGGTTTATGTCGTCGTACGGCTGAGCGAGTCGAAGAGGACGCATTCCTTCTCATAACACAATTTTGTTTTGGGTGAGTAATTTTAGAACTACAGGTTCAGCCTTAAAACGTACTTCGACAAGCCGTCCGAGGTCAGCCAGGACACCAGAAAATGTTGAGTGAGTGAGACAAGCTGTGGAAACCAGTCCACGGCGGCCGGCTCGTAAACAAGCTGCTGCTTTGCAAATGTCTGATCGAACGGTGAGACGAATATTGCGTTTCGATTTGCATTTTCATCCGTATAAAATGGTTATTGTCCAGCAGTTGACGCCTAATGACTATGCAAAGCTTCAGTGCAAGACTGGAAGAATGCTTGGTAAAAGATGGGCATCATTTGAAAGACGTTATCTTCAAATCTATTGTTCTTTCATGTCTTCCATTAATTGACATGTACACCTTGCTGTTATAAGTAATAAAAGAGTTTTTATCATTTAAAATGTTTGTGTAGTTGTGATTTAAAAACCGACAGATCTTTTTGCCGCTCCCTGTATAAAGTCATCCGCCTCGGTGCGTAGTGGCTAGCATTCTGGTCTGAGAGCACCAAGGACTGCGAGAGGTGTGCGGTATAGCTGCATTACATTACAGAATGGTAGCAAGGTGGGTTGCAGCCTTTCGATGACACGTACGTATGTTGGACATGTCTCGATCTGGTCACCCACCAGCAAGTGATGGAAATGTACCGATGGCATTTTGCGTTAGTGGAGAAAATTGAGACTTAATGATTCGTAAATTAGCACACGATAAGGGGCAGATGACGTTGCTGTGCTGTCGACTGGCGCATTCGACTTTGCCTCACATCCTGACAGACCGCGTGAACATGGGGTAAATTGTGTCAAAATGGGTTTCACATGAGTTAATGGACAAGCAGAAATGGCTGCGATATGGCGCTTCTTCCACACACTTGCAGTGCTACGAGCGCGAAGGAGAGGATTTCTTACAATGTATCATTACCATTGATGAGACCTGGGCCAAATCTTATGAACCACAACTGAAACGCCTATCGAATGAGTAGCGCCATTACAGATCATCACAAAAAAGAAACGGGTCAACAGACCCCCCACCAACGTGAAGGTAATGCCAATTCTTGCCTATGATTGGTATGGTGTGATCTTAAAGCAGAAGGGGCAGACCGTTAATGCAATGTACTACTGTTAATATTTGCAAGACCATCTGCTAGCAGCTCTGAGAAGGCATGGATAATCCCACCCATTGTCCTGGATGACAATGACATCACAGCAGGAGTTGTCTGAATTATTCAATCGCTGTGACTCTGTGACCCCCATACTCGGCGGATTTAAGTCCCTGTGACTTCGATCTAATCCCTAAGATGAAGGAACTACTACGCAAGAACCGCTTCCATACAATTACAGACATTTTACAGGCTACCGACCACTCTCTTTGCACCATCAACAGACTGGGTAGTGCCATGTTATCCAACGGCTTCCGTATCACTGGGAACACGATGTATGCATCACTGGAGACTATATCGAAGGCCTATGAAACTTAGAACCAATAAATAAAATAGTTGTCAAAACTTAAGACCAACATAAAGAGACTTGGTGCATGTTCAGACCAACAACTATTGTCCTTCCTCAGCTTTAGTGGGTATCTAATTTTAAAAATACTGCATTGCGAATTTAACATGGAAAATGGTTGCTTGTAAATTTTCTAGGTGTCAATCTGAGAAAGGACAATACTTCCTGGTCCAAAACATAAACTGTGTTTTTTATTACATTTTGTTGTTGACAGGTGGAAATTTTTAATGATAGCCTATATAAATGATAGTCTGAAGATAAAACACTGTTTTAAATTGAAAATTATTTTGTTCAATTAAAACTTGATTGCTTAAATAAGCTTTCTTGGCTGGACTCCAAATAGCTGCTTAAATGCGAAGAAGACATTTCAGTATCACTGACACGTTCAAGTAACATAGCGTACTATTAATTAATATTTTGTTCTCATACATCTTTTTTCCGAATTAGAAGGCTTTTTAACATGCAATTGAAAACGTCCTCAGAATCATCGGAAGAAAGACACCTCAATACTTTTAGGTGAGATACTTGGTTATTATGTTTTTTTTTTTTTTTTTTAATGAACGTATGGTATCTGTATATTGTAAGTTTTTTTTTCAGGCATATCCATGCTTCCAGGAAGTGAGCTTTATGTACTACTGAAAACAGTTCAGCTGTGTGGCTAATATTATAAGATTATTCTGGGCAATTAAATAATGGAATGAATTCAAGTCGACAGCTCTTTTTAATCCATCAATTGAAGTAATATACAGTTACCCAGAATGTACTAATTCTTTTATGAATAGCAGTGGTGTGGTTTTTTTCTCTCCACCTACATCTCATGGATGTTTCTTTTCTTACCATACGCTAAATAAATATGTTATATTATGTAAATTATTAAGCCAACAGTGCTTGACTGAAGAAATCACTTTGTGTTAAATTACTCCCATTCTCCCATCATTGCATGCAATATACATTCCCGTTTGTGGTCGGCCTCGCAAGGAACTTTTTGAAAATTGTGTTGCTGAAATATTATGAAGTGTGATGCATCAATATTTTTCTCCAAGAAAACTTGCCTAGAAAACCATTGGATTTCCAGATATCCCTGTGGCCATGCACAAAGCTTTAAACAAACACTGACATTTGTTATGTAATTTATTTAAAAATTATTTTCAGATGACCAGTTCAGATCGAGCTTTAATCAACGCATTCCGAGAAATAAACAATATGGCTGATCGTATTAACTTGCCAAAGACCATTGTGGATCGTGCAAACAATTTGTTTAAGCAAGTTCATGATGGCAAGAACTTGAAAGGACGGTCCAATGATGCTATTGCATCTGCTTGTCTGTATATTGCTTGTAGGCAAGAAGGAGTACCACGAACATTCAAGGTATTTATTTAGAAAACAAACCACCTGGTTTTGTTTTTTACAATGGTGTTAATTTTTGCTGCCTAGTGTAGCCATAAGTTCTATATTATAATGATAATTTCTTAAATGAATACAGCAGTTTCATCTTGTCAACTTTAAATGGTACCTGTTTTGACCAGTAATTGGAGCCTTCGCCAGCCAAACATTTGATCAAATACATTTAGAGAAGAAAATGAACTTGTAGCACTTTCACTTCAAAATAGTCTTTCAATTATTCGTCCACCTTATGAAATTAGGTCATATAATTTTTGTCCATATTTTGTTGGATGAATAAAAGATGAGCAACATTTAAAGCACTTTTACCCAAATAGTTATTTTCCTCTTTAATCTTCCATTGGAAGAAGTGTTGGCCAATACTAGTCTCTCAAATTTCTTTATGCTTGAATTTTGGTACTGTGGTTATGAATATTTTTCTAGATCACACAAATTCTTCAAGAGTGCTGGTAGTAAGGCCTCGGGCGCTGGGTGCAGGCTTTGTTATTTGACGGCTAGAGGGCAGCTTGCATGTTGGAATATTGTTGTTCCTTGGAGCGCTAAGAAAGTCAAGGAGGTTATAAGCCCCTTGACACTACAGCACCTACTAGTGGAGAATGGAGGTGGTTTGTGTTGGTGGAAAATCCTGAGATTAATTTTGCTGTTATGATCACGGCCTACTGAATTCAAATGGTTTCTTTAACATGCCAACGACGTTAGACATGCGTGCCGTGATTTTTGTCGCCGTTCAAAAATCTCTTTCTATGGCCAGGAGCGAACCTGAAAGCTTGGGTTGGTAGTCCGACACGATAACCACTCGCCCGCCGTGGCAAGCCAGTGCTGGTAAAGGCCTATTTGATTGCAAAATAATCTTGAGTGATTTTAAATTAGTGAAAGTTCTTCAAGTGTTAATGTATTTGACATTTTTCAATGTTATTACCGTAATATTGGGCTGAGAAGGCTACACTTAGTAGCCAAATCATGTACCATTTTTTGAATGACTTTATAAGTATTTTAAAATACAGTGAAACCTCTCTATAACGGACACCCTTGGGACTGTACATACTGTCCGCTAAAGAGGGGTGACCACTATAGAGAGGGTTAGAGAAAATGATTGCAATTTGGCACATGTACTAGAGCAGTATGTGTACTTGCATGAAAACATAGGGTTACGCGCGGTAATACAGTCCAGTTTTGTCAGCATTTAAAATGTTTTCCGACAAATAGCCGTAAGTGATGGAAGGCAATTTTTCTTCCCAGCTTGAAACAATATCCATAACAACAGTGTAGGTTTCTCTGCAAATTGCTCTAAATTCTATATCGTGGTGTTTTCAGAAATTCTCGAGCTAACCGTTCGAGGCTTTGAAGTCCCCAATACCTAATTCTGCTGCGAAATCCAATGTTTTGGCTTGTATCATTGGTCTGGACGTAGGGACGTTCTGACTTCTTATTTTGTTGAGCCACCCCATCACTGACTTATCAATAACAGCACCATTACCACTTTGAAACCGTGTAATTTGCAGCTCATTACCATTAAGATGCCATACCTTAATTATCTTTTCTTGTTTTTTCACAATTTCTGCTGCCTGTGTCTTTCCAATCTCAAACACTCCACACATGGTTTCCGTACACCACATTTCTCACGTTTGTGATAATCTACGATGTCTACTTTATCTTTCAAAGTTAAACTTTTACGAGGAGCCATTTCAAATGCACTCACTTGCTACTGTAACACACAGGTCCTACAATAGATTTACAGTAAGAAGTTTCGCGGTAAAACTGACGAGATAGTGAAAGTATGAATTCCCTTATCCCGACCGTTTCAAGTTCAAGAGAACAACGAAAGCGATCCAGTTAGGCCTAGGTTTATTTTTGGAGCAGTGCAGAAAATAGGGGATGGGAAGGTCAGCACTAACATTAACACAACAGAGTGTTCATACAAGACTAATAGACCCACAGGGAAGCGATTTCTTTTCAAAACAAGTGTCCGCTAAGAGAGGATGGTTGATTTTTTTAAATTCGGCCGGGGTGTCCGTGTCCGTAATAGCGAGTGTCCGCATGAGAGAGATTAATTACTCATCATCATCATCATCTTGTACAGTTTCCAGCCCCAGGCTGGGTCTGTTTGGAACATAAGCCTCGCCACTTAGTCCTTTCTTCCCACCACCTCTCCTCTGTCACTCTGGTCCAGTCCTCGCCTCTCTTCTTGACGCATTCCTCCACTCCTTTCAGCCATCTATCTCTTGGTCTTCCCCTTGGTCGTTTCTTCTGCATCTGCATCTCATGTATCCTCTTGGGAATCTTCTTCTCATCCATTCTCTTTAAGTGTCCATACCATCTCAGTCTTGATGTCTCAATCCTACCTTGCAAGGGCTCCTCTTTCACTATTTCCCTGACTTTTTCATTCCTCACCCTGTCCTTCTTGTTACTCCGATCCTACTTCGCAGGAACTTCATTTCACCTGCCTGTATTCTGCTTATGTCTCTTCATTGTCCACGTTTCTGAAACATAGGTCAGTATCGGGATATACAGTGGAATCTCGTTAGTACGTTATTCAAGGGACTGAAAAATTTGGAAGTCATATGCGGGAAAACGTACTACCGAAAAACGCCATACTGCATTTACAACGTATAAGAAAGAACGCGGCGTATATATGGACGTTCAATCGCCGACCTTAGTAAGTGATTGTATGCACTACTACAGTCACGATATAAATATAGGTTATCAGTAACTTACCCGGAATAAGTAACATAAAAATGAATTACTGTACCTCTACACTACAGTATAATACAGGGTCTTTATTTTTGCTTAGCAAGGACATTCTCGCTCTCGCGCTCCGCCTGTGACGGCTCTGTTGGCGGCGACCGCGCACGCACATGTAGGCCTACGGCTGAATACGGTGCTTAAAATCAGTAGCATACCATGCAGTTTTACTGGCCATAATTTACAGTAGATGCTGAAAATGTTCCCCATCCGCTTCCAAACACATATAATACAGGGTCTTCCTTTATATTTCATCAGCAAGGACATTCTCGCTCTCGCGCTCCGCCTGTGACGGCTCTGTTGGCTGCGACCGCGCACGCACATGTAGGCTTACGGCTGAATACGGTGCTTAAAATCAGTAGCCTACCATGCAGTTTTACTGGCCATAATTTACAGTAGATGCTGAAAATGTTCCCCATCCGCTTCCAAACACATATAATACAGGATCTTCCTTTATATTTGATCAGCAAGGACACTCTCGCGCTCCGCCAGTGACGGCTCCATCGCCGGCGACCGCGCATGCATATGTTTGAAGCACGGGCTTGCTTGAAACACTTCAATAAAGTGCTTTCTAGTTCAGGAAACTGTCCCTCTCGCACACGTTTCCTTTTGCCACTCCCCCCTTCTTCAAATGCACGTTCAATTTCCTTCCTTTTGCCGAGAATCGTGTTCAGTGTAGACGGAGGAATGTTCCACTTTCGCGCTATATCCACACGATTCATGTGAGGATTGCAGTCCACGTCTCGAATGTATTTCATCTTCTCATCATTAGTTATCTGCCGTACTTTCTTCTTATCCATTATGAAACACGCAATAAAATAGGTCATAACTGGACGTGAACACTAAGAACTTGAAGACAATAGTTCGGAACACGAAGACAATAATGTGCCTACGTGAGAAATAAACAAGGGAAAGGGGTTGAAGGGCAGCTGGAGAGAGACACGTCACCTGTGTTGCGTCATAGCTATAGCCACTTCTACGCCGTCAAACACAATAGAATCATCTACACTGTCAATAACTATCAGAGAATATGAGGCAATATCGCGTCGTGTTTTCCAGAAGCCGAATTTTAAAATGAAATAAGAATAAAATACGGTTCACTAACAAATAGTTCAACGGAAATTTGATCGTTGTAAGCGGGAATAGAGAACGTATTAAGGGGATATATCAACATGAATTTAGTAGGATAGGGACTTGAGAAAGGAGAGAAAGGGCAGCGGGAGAGACACACGTCACCTGTGTTGCATCATTGCTATAGCCACTTCTACGCCGTCAAACACAATGAAATCATCTACACTGTCAATAACTATCAGAGAATATGAGGCAATATCGCGTCGTGTTTTCCAGAAGCCGAATTTTATAATGACATAATAATAAAATCCGGTTCGCGTACAAATAGTACAACGAAATTTGATCGTCGTAAGCGGGAATAGAGAACGTATTAAGGGGATATATCAACATGTATTTTGTAGAATTGGGACTGGGACTTGAGAAAATCATCGCGCTAAGCGTGAAAACGTCGTAACCGAGAACGTGCTAACGAGATTCCACTGTAGTAGCTTCTGTATAACACTTCCTTGCTTTTTTGTGGGACATCTTTATTCCACACTAAGCTCCTAATGCTTCTCAGAAATGATTCTGCCTGTCTGCCACGTTCCGTAATCTCTTTGACATTTCTCCCATTTTCCTCCACTATACTTCCCAAGTACTTGAGACTTTCCACCTTCTTCAGCTGTCCACCTCCAAGTGTTATCCCACTCATTGGTCTGTCCTTTTTCCGGGTCGTTATCAGGATCTCACATTTATGATGTTGAACTTCCATCTGTACTCTCCCACTGTTTCTTCCCAAGCCTTCAGTTGCTCCTGAATTTCCTCCTCCTTGTTTCCCCAGACCATGAGATCATCTGCAAACACCATTGCTTTTATCGTATCTTCTCCTATCTTTCCTGCTATCCGTGTCATTACCTCGTCCATAACCACAATAAAGAGAAGGGGTGACAGTGCACTACCCTCTTTCAGGCCACTCATTTGTCTGAACCAGTCTGTTCTTTCCCCTCCAACTTTCACACATCTCACACTTCCACAATACATCTCCTTCACTCTGCCTACAGTCCCTTTTTCCACTCCCATGTTTTCCATTGCTCCCCAAACCTTCTCCCTACACACACTATCATAGGCCTTTTCAATGTCCAGGAAGGCCATCAACAGATCCTCTCCAAATTCGTAGTGGTGTTCCTGGAGCTGTCTCACTGAAAATATGAGATCCACTGTTGATCTCCCAGGTCTGAATCCATACTGCTCCTCTCTCAATTTTCTCTCCACTTTGGCTCGTATTCTACTTTCTAATATCTTTTCATATATCTTGGCCCAGTGTGGTATGAGTGTGACTCCCCTGTAATTTCTGCACTCCTTTCTGCTTCCCTTCTTAAATATTGGGACAATTAATCCCTTCTTCCTATCTACTGGGGTCTTTTTCTCCTTCCATATCACCCTCATCACACGGTACAGCCACTGTTTCCCAACCTCCTCTGCTGCCTTCACCATTTCAACACTCACTTCATCCACACCTGGTGCCCTTCCTTCTTTCATCTTGTCTATAGCCATCTCCAGTTCTCTCCAACTCAGGTCCTCTTCCATTCCTGTGTTGTCTTCTCCATCTTCCAATACCTTGTCTTCCTCCCTATGACCATTTGGATTCAGCAAATCCTCAAAGTACTCTTTCCACACTGTCTTGAGTGTCTCTTTGTTGTGTACCTCATTTCCGTTTTTGTCCACCATTACCACATTACCGCAGACCTCTTCTCTTACTTTTGACCATCCCATAAAGTACTTTCTTATTTCCTCTGCTGTCTTCCTCCATCATCTCTGTCCACTTTACTATCCACTTCTTTCTCTCATCTGCGACAATCTTGTTTGCTTCTTTCTTCTTCATCTTATAATCTTCCCTTGCCAGACCAGATGGTTCGAAATGTTATGTTTTTCATTCGGTCAACTCGATTGTACCCAATTGTGATGGGTTATTCCCTAATCCTGAAAATAATTTACATGCGATTAATAAATACACTAGAATGACCAGTTTGGATCGTCCAGCATCATCATCAGACCCACTACATGTGTTGGCTATTAAATCTATGTCTACAAGTATTTAGTTGCAGTATTAGTTGAGATAATGAAACTAGTCCATATTTGTTAGTTATAGTCTATGTGATGTGGTGGTTGTCCTCCTAATTTGCTTGCTTGGTGTGAATATGTGATTGTTGTTAAATGGTCCGTTCAGGTTGTATTGTACAGGCTACATATCTCGTCGAGTCGTGCACATTCCGGCTGAGAGAGGTTAACTTCGTCACTGTCTGCTCTCGACTGGCAAGATACAGTATCTAAGGGTCGAATGCCAGTCGGATTGAAGGATCAGTTGCAGTAAACTTGAGGGCAAGACCCTCCACATGGCAATTGGCATGGCAGATGATATGCAAGACGTTCAAGAACCAAGTTAGACGTTCTATGTCAGACCAATGTGATGTTGCAGCATCCTAATAATAATGTTATATGTTTTTTCGTCCCTTTTAACCACTGTAGCTTTCAGAGACATCGTGCCGGAATTTTCCCCCAAGGGGGATCTTCAACGTGCCTGTAAAGATACTGACACAGTCCCCTCATATTTAAGCACCCTCACATGCCAACTGACTGCACCGAGATTCGATCCTGCTATCTTGGGATCAGCAGGCGAGGACATTACCGCTGAGCACCCAGCCAAGGGTTAGGACAGTAATTGCCAATCATCCTTTGCATATTACTTCTAAAGAATTTTTCCTAAACATGTATATTTATATTAGCATTACCCATTGCGGCTTTGCCTGCTTAAATTGAATATTTTATAAACACTACACTTTAAATTTAGTAACGACTCACTCATCAATGCCATGATTTGTTTGTAGTTCAATTTTGAAACAGCCCACTTTATAATACGATCGAAAAGATATGAAGGGCACTGGGAAAGAAAGGGCTAAGTCACAAATTTATTTAATTTACAATATATATATTTTTTAATAATTATATAAATAATCCGTTTTAGAATATATAAAGGCAAACCAGGTCTTACCATTTCAAAAGGGAGCCTGCCAATCTTAGGAACAGCTTGCGTGGTCAACAGAACTATAGTGAATTCGATAGTAAACTTCAGTTCACCGTCAGAGAGAATATCGTTCTTATCCTTCAAATCTGGAAACAAATTATACACGGTCATCAATGCACATGCTCCCATAAACCAAGACAACAAAAGGAACAAGGAGAAAGTAGAAGACTTCTGGGAAACACTTGAAAATGAAACTTCTAAAATCCCCTATGAGAAAGTGAAAATCTTGATGTGCGATTTCAATGCCCAGATAGGAAAAGAAAAGAAATACAACAAGATTGTTGGAGATTACCCAGCCCATAAAAGAACAAATAAAAATGGAGAAAGGTTAATTGCTTTTTGTAACCAATTCAATCTCAAACTTATGTCTACATATTTCAAAGCTCTCCCTAAGAAAAAGAAGACGTGGATCTCCCCAAATCCTCTATTAGGCGAATTTCAAATTGATCACGTTGCAATTACAACTGGAAACAGTCGCGAGATTCTGAATGTCAAAGTACGAAAAAGTTGTAATATTGACACAGACCATTTCTTGTCGGAAATCAAAGTACAATTTCAACTGAATCGACAACGACGCATATTTCAAAGGAAAACTAGGATTGACACAGAAATTCTCCAGCAAAACAAAAATATGTATCAGGAAAATCTTTCCAAGTTACAGATGAACAATTGGAAAGAAATGAAAGAATCGTTAACAAGAGCGGCTGAAAACGGAAACTAAAAAGGAAACACAGATGGTGCAAACAAAAGATTCGATGATGCTCTTGATATGAGACTCAAGGCGTGGAAGAGATGCCACTCCAACCGCACAGAACAACATTGGAATGTCTTCAAGCAACAAAGGAAAGAAACTGCCAAGATCATCAGAGGAGAAAAGAGACTGTATGACAGAAGCCGGTTGGAAAATATAGAAGATGATTTTATGAAAAATAACACCCGGGAATTTTATAAGATATTTAGGGATGAATTACAACCATACCAACCTCCAAGTCTTTGCTTTAAAAGAAAGGACGGTACATTGGCCGTGAGTAACAAGGAGAATTGTTAAATTTTGCCCAATTATTTTGAAACACTTCTAAACTGTGAGGAGCCAAGAGAAAGGCTGGATTTCGAGCAGCCAATGAGTATAAATCCACCGTCCAACCCACCGAGCCTCTTAGAAATCAAAAACATCATCAAGGATCTCAAAAACAATAAAGCACCGGGGGAAGATGGCATAGTAGCTGAAATATGGAAAATTGGAGGAGATATGGCTGTGGAGAACTTACATCGCCTCATTTGTGATATCGGGGAAAATGAAATTATCCCAGATGACTGGAAAAGCGCCCTAATACATCCACTCCATAAGAAAGGTCACCGAACTGATCCAAACAACTCCTTGCTAGCGATATCGTACAAAGTACTACCTAAGGCGCTATTACACATAGTTGAAGTTCAGGTAGACCATCAAATAGGCGAATATCAAGGAGGCTTTAGAAAGGGCAGATCTTGTGTGGAGCAGATCTTTAGTTTGAAAAGCATCTTGAGAGTAAGAGCTTTACGAAGTAGAAATACGGTAGTTGCGTTTGTTGACTTTAAAAAAAGCCTACGACTCCATAGACCGGAAAACCCTATTCAATGTTTTGGAAGAATTTGGAATTGATAGCAAAACAAGGGCGATTATAATTCAAACATTAACAGAAACTGATTCCAAAATTAAATTTCAAGGGGAAATCTCTGAGCCCTTTAAAATTCGGACAGGAGTCCGACAAGGAGATGGGCTTTCACCGATTCTGTTTAACGTTGTCCTGGAAAAAAATGAGAACATGGAGGAATGCCATGAGAGAAGAAGGGATAGAAGGAATATGTTTAGGTACAAAGAAGCAAGGTGTGAAGGTTGATTGCTTAGCGTTTGTGGATGATATGGCATTGCTAGCTGAAGATAAAGAAGAAATTAAAATAATGTTTGAAAAATTACACGAAATTGCAGGTAAAATGGGACTCAGGATTTCGTATGAAAAAACAGAATACATGGAATTCAAACATGATAACGAAAAGCACTTAGAAACAAAATATGGGAAGATCAAGAGGTCGGATATGTTTAAATATCTTGGTGAATGGATCCAGCCTAATGGACTGGATAATGCAGCAAACAAAGGGAGGATCAGAAAGATGGAATTAGCTTTTAAATTAGTACAGAATAGGTACAACAAAAGAACAATATCTTACGGAGCGAAGATAAGATACTATACCACGGTTGTCAAGCCTGAGGCATTGTATAGTTCAGAATGTTTGATACTGAACAAGAAAGGTGAATTAGAGGAACTGGAGAAGAAAGAAAGAAAGAAAAATCTTGAGGAAGATCTTAGGACCCGAAAATAGAAATGATGGTACATGGCGGAAGAGGCGAAACAAAGATCTTTACGGACAAGCAGAAAAAATCACAGATACCATACGGAAGAGAAGATTGAAGTTCTATGGACACCTTACGAGAATGAGCGATAGTCGACTAACGAAGAAGATCTTTAATTACATCACCAAGATAAAAGCGACTACAAAATGGGTAGATGAAATAAGAAAGGATATGGAGGAAGTTGGGGTCAGTCCAAATGAGATCTGGAATGGAGAGGTGTTTCTAGGTAGGATTGATGCATTCAAGGGGTTCCAGGAAAAGCAAAGGAGACGAGCCAAGAACATCTGGTCGGAAGAAAGGTAGAGAATCCACAGTGAAAGGATGAAGAGTTTCTGGGAGCAGAAAAAAGGACTAATCAGCAAGTCAATTGTTTCCCGTGGTCCAAAGTAGGCCAAAATCGAACAAAGAAGAAGAATCCGTTATATTTGTTTTCTTTCCTACTACCCATACGATATTTCTCTTAAGATAAACGTATGATCACTTATTTCCCGGTGCACTGTATCGTGTTTTTCCCATATACTTGGACCTGAGTCATTGTTTCCTAAACCACTTCAGGTATTGTTTAGGACGAGGTTAAAACCTCTCATTCGCATAAAATACTGTATTTACTCGTAGATGACCTTGCAACAATACCGTATATACCGAATACCGGCCGCACATGTTTATACAAAATCGGACGTGAAAATTGGGGTGCGGGTATTGAGTCATCCAAATTTTAAAGATTTAAATTGCCCAGCACTCACAAGTATCTGCTATATGGTGCTAGTGCTTGTTCAGGTGTACTTGTTTACCGTATTTACTCTGCTATAGGGCACCCTTTTTTTCCTAAATTTTTAGTTCCGAAATTGGGTGGGAAGGGGCGGGGTACTATAGATGTGCACTTCGAAAAAAAACATTATTTTGGGAAAGGGAGAGAGTAACAAGTAGTTCCGTGAAGAACCATACAGCCTATTTTCATACATCCTACTCATGTTAATTGCCTCTATCAACATAGAAAATTTCAGTTTGATTGTTGTGATAGATTCGTAGATATTGAGAACCGTCTAAATATTTCAGATGGTCGCCAGGTTGGATTTTTATTTATGTACCATTACATTAAGATTATTGTGTATGTGTGGTATTCAAACTTCAATCGCATGATTAGAACACAAAAAGTAAAAACGAGATTTTAAAATGACGCACAGCTGCCATCTTGTGATTATGCAAACAATTGAAATAAATTGGATGCCAGTGGATTAACATTTGGGTAAGCATTTAACGTGCAACGTTTCACTGCACTCGGATAGTTACTTCGCGAGAAACGTCCATTTAAATATTTATACTTTGCGTCGCCGCCATGTTGGATTTGTGCTCACCAGGTTACTGAAAGTCCTATAGGTAGAGTCACCTGTTTTCAGCGAAAATTTTTGCCCGATTTCGTCAATTATTTTTGTATGATTTCGGTATATTTTTCGCAACTTTTGTTTCATTTCGTCAAAAATTTCGCTATTTTTCGCAAGCCTATTTTAGTAATGATTTGTACACGAAATAAGTTTCAGCACATTTGGATGCTAAAGTTTCAAAAAGTTTCAAATTTGTTGTTTAGATATTTACATACTACTATGGAAAAATAAAATTTCTATAAATATTTGACTGCAATTCAACAAGTTCTCAAGAAATTTGTGAAAATGACAATTGCATCATCAGTCCATGTTACTAGGAGTCAGTCCCGTTCTGCGGTCTGACATAATGTTGGAATCAGTTGAGAATGACCGCTCGCAGTCAACATTGCTGACTGGGGTCCACAACGCCTTGACAGCAGCATCCACAAAATGTTCATGTTCAGATTTCAAGGACAATAGAATAGATATTACATCAATGTTTTCACCCATGTTACAAACACTTCTTACTTGATCATCACCACATCCTAGTATTTTGACCAAAACTAAAAAAACACACTGCCCTATTTTATTCGTTGTTTCATCACAAAGAATTGCAACAAGCTCATCTTTCACAATTTCCTTCAGTTTTCCCTCCTCTTCTTGCTTGATTTGAGGCACATAACCTTCACGCAACCTGCCAGCCGTGGGTAGGTTTCCAGCGCCTAAAAAGAATTACGAAACATTAAAATATATAGTATTAAAAAAAGAATGAGCACTGCAACATAACCTCAAAACTGTCCTAAAATAATAAATTATTTTAATTTGTGCACACCTGGAACATATCGATCCATCCATTCCCTCATTTTGGGATGATCCAATTTTTGTAGGGGAATATTGGCCTCCATAAAGTACAGGTATTCGACGATATAAATTCGTCTTTGTCTTGTTTTGCTGCTTTTGCCGCGGAACTGACGCTCGTTATAGAAAGTTGTCTTTTGACACCAGTTGTCAATTGAGCTTTCTCTTTGTTCTTTTTGTGGGAAGTGCTACCATTAATATGTTTCAAGCAAGTGTCTTTACGTTTCCATTCTATACGTACATTGCAATATTTGCACATGAGAATACTTTTGTTTCTGTCGAAAACATAAAATCCATCCGATGAAAATTCTCTTTCACGGTCAAAAACTGTAGTCACCATTTTCATAAAATATTCAAAAGAACATCGAAATAGTATACGGGTACACAAGGGCAGATTAAAGATTTTCAGGCTACAACTCGCGTTAGCGGCTCTGCACCACGAGACAAATGATGCCTGATTACTAATAAATCGATATGAATATTCGACACGAAAAATAGGTTAAGAATCGATAGTTGCGTTTAAGGAAACTATCGACTTATCGAAAGAAACAGTTGACAATCTCGGCTATCTTCCACTGGCGCAAAAAGATCGCAATTTCGACAATTATTTCGCGACCTTCTTTGAAAAGAAGTAATTTTGCATTTCCTGATAATTTTGGATAATTTCACCAAAAAATCACGATTTTGCGCATCGCAAAAAATTGGTGCCTCTACCTATAGGTGAACATATGTTCTTAGCTTCTATGAACATAAAAAAAATTCAGTTTGATTGCTGTAAAAGATATTTTGGATGCTCGCCATTTTGGATTGTTATACGTATAGGCCATAGAGTTATGTACCATTCAAGGACAAGTATTACCTAGGTTCATTATTCAAACTTTCACTTCGATCGCAGGATTACGACACAAGAAATAAAAACTCAATTTTAAAATTTCGCACAGCGGCCATCTTGAGGTTATATAAACAATTGAACTAAATTAGATGCCAGTGCATTACAATATGTAAATTCATTTACTGTACCACATTTCACTGCGCTTACAGAGTTAAATCACGAGAAAAGTCTATTAAAATGTTTCAAATTCGCTTGGCCGCCATGTTCGTTTTGTGCTCTACAGGTTTATGAAAGTTACATAGATAAACTTGTATCAGTACCCTTTATCAACGTACACAATTTCAGGGTGATATCTGTAATAGTTTCGGATATATACAATGTCAGTGAAATATTTCGCATAGCTGCCATTTTGAGGTTATGTAAACAATTAAACTAAATTAGACTCCAGTGCATTACAATGTGTATAAACACCTGCTGTACCAAGTTTCATTACGTTTGGATGGTTAAATCGCGAGAAAAGTCTATTTAAAAGTCTCAACTTCGCTTGGCCGCCATGTTGGTTGTGTAGTCACCAGGTTTTTGAAAGTCTCATAGGTGAACTTCTAGCAGTGCCCTTTATCACCGTACACAATTTCAGGGCGATATCGGTAATAGTTTCGGAGATACTGAATGCTGGTGAAATATTTCGCACAGCCGCCATGTTAGATTGGTGAGACACAATAAAATTTGAAGGGCACGGTCGGAAGGGGTCGGCCAGAATAGTTCTATGATCTTACCGAGTTTCATTGTAATCGCTCCAACCGTTTAGAAGTTATTAGAGGACACGCACACACTCACGGACAAAAGGTGATCTCATAAGCCTATTTTTTCATAAAATGAAAATAGGCTAAAAATTTGCTATTTTATTTTGATGCTACATAGTATGATAAACAAAGTGCGTATGTCTGCCGGACCCTAGCATCTCGTCCTTGCGTGAATGCTGCAACACCGGGCGTGTGACCAGCCACAAGGTCACGCCTTGTTAGCAAGTGGAACCGTTAAAAAAGTAATGTAAAAAGTATAAAATTAGCCATGAAAAAGATGTAATCACATTTTAAAAGCTTTTCACGCATTAGAACACACATCTGAAACATCCGTGAATAGAAATTGATAATATGACATTTCTTAGGGTGGTTTATTACCCCCAATCTTCGATGAGCCTATCTTAATGGTTTTATGGCGAGAAGTGCACTGTAAGCGCTTAAGGTTTATGAGTGTTGCCGCTCACCTATTGTTGTTCTAAGGATAGCAACTGGCATTTGTTGAACACCTGGGAACCATTGTCATACATTTTAGTAGGTTATCCATGTGCAGTTCACACTAAAACACGCCTCTTAGCCGTGAAGAAGCTGCACAGGCAGTTGCAATATTGGAGGATGACCGCAGCTTCCGTTATGTTGCTGAGGTCATTGGATCATCTCTCGGTAGCATTCACCGTGCAATGCAACGTTACAGAGAACTCCAAACATACAATAGGAGACGAGGATCAGGCCGTAGAAGAAGCACAAGTGCCGGGGATGACAGATTTCTCACCCTGCAAGTTCTGCGTGATCGCCATACCACAGCAATCCAGGCACGAAATCAACTGGAAAATGTCAGAAACGTGAGAGTGAGTGAGCGAACAGTAAGAAGAAGGTTTGAAGAAGCTCATCTTTCGTCCCGGAGACCTGCACGTGGACCCGCACTCGAACGACATCACAGAGAGTCGCGTCTTCGCTTCGCAAGTCAGCATCTGGGATGGACCCACGAGCAGTGGGCCTCTGTTCTCTTCACTGACGAGAGTCGCTTTAACCTTAGATCTCCTGATGGAAGAGAAAGCGTGTGGAGAAGGCACAGGGAGAGGTACAGCCCTGTTGCTTTCTCCTCCAGGACTCCATTTGGAGGTGGCTCGGTTATGGTGTGGGGTGGCATCAACGTTATGGCCCGCACTGAGTTGGTGTGCATCGATCACGGGACGCTCAATTCCCAAAGGTACATCGAAGAGATCCTGATGAACCATGTGACGCCCTTTGCTCCTTTCGTTAATCAGAATCTCATGCTGATGCAGGATAATGCCCGCCCTCATACTGCTCGCTGTGTTGTACAATATCTGCAGGAAGTGGGGATTCAAACCCTGGACTGGCCAGCTCGTAGTCCTGACTTGAAGCCGATCGAACATGTATGGGATATGCTTGGAAGGAACGTCAGACAGCGTGACCACACCACCTTGGCAGGACTGAGAACATCGCTTCTGGACGAATGGGATTGCATCCCGGCAGATGCCATTTGTCGAGTTGTGAACAGTATGCCTGAGTGTTTACAAGCTGTCGTAGACGCTAAGGGTGGAAACACTCATTTTTAGTGACCAGTGTTCCCGTGCAGTGCAGTGCCAAAATTAATACTGTTTTGTTTGGCAATATGTTGGATAAAAACCAGCCCGAAAGAACATTACAAAAAAATAGAAAATTGTTAGATTTGTGAAATGTAACGAAATTTGTGAGTTAAAGCGTGTTGTAAAACATGTTTCGGTATTTTCTGTAGCCAACTATCTAACATTTACATGAATAATGCAAATATTGGAGAACCGATACATTTTAGTGGAATAAATTAAGAAATTACATTTAAAAAATTAGTGTTCCACTTTTTTTGCCAGTCAGTGTATAGCGATTTCCAAGAAATTTTTATTATGGCTCTAGAAAGTTAGAGGGGGGCGGGAGGGTTACTATAGCCGAGTAAATACGTTTGTTTTAAAATAAAGTGATAAAAATATTTTTTATTTTTTTTAATTCCCATACAAAAATGAGGGGGCAGGTGATATTTAGGTGTATACGGTAACTAACTTTCATATAAGACCAATTTTTGATTTTATTTTAAAAGATGCTGAAAAATTGAGAAGGGTCTTGTATGCGCATATCTCAAAATATCCATATCCGTTAAATAACCTATGCACAGTACATACCAACATCCTAGAAAATATATTTCAAAACAGAAAATTCATTATTCAGATGTTTGAAATATAATTATGCACCATTATACAATATTAGCCTCAATTGCGACAAGTATCTGTGCATCGTAAGCCTCCGTGGCTTAGGCGGCAGCACGCCGGCCTCTCACCGCTGAGTCCGTGGTTCAAATCCCGGTCACTCCATGTGAGATCTGTGCTGGACAGAACGGAGGCAGACAGGTTTTTCTCCGGGTACTCCGGTTTTCCCTGTCAACATTTCATTCCAGCAACACTCTCCACTATCATTTCATTTCATCTATCATTCATTTAATCATTGCCCCAGAGGAGTGCGTCAGGCCTCGGCAGCCGGCACAGTTCATATCCTCGCCGCTAGATAGGGGCTTCATTCATTCCATTCCTGACCCGGTCGGAGACTGGAAGCAGGCTGTGGATTTTCATTTTCATCTGTGCATCGTAGGGTAGGCCTAATTTCACGTTCACTGTGTCTGAAAGAAACTGAAAATACTGTTAGAGATATTCAACTCATAAAATTAAAAGCAGATGTGTTATTATTAAATGAGAAATTTTCAAATTAAAAATAAATTTCATTTACCGGTACCTGTTGTTACATTTTGTTCGTCACTATTGTGAAGGTCTCCATGATTGCTGCCATCGTCACTGTCTTCATAGTCGCTGTCTGACTGCCTTCTGAATTAACATTTGCAGGTTCGTTTCCCATATGGCATCATCGTCTGACCCATCCAAGGTGCATGAAATTCCAGTTTTCTTGAAATTATTCTCAACGATTAACTTTTTTATATTCTCATCTTTTGTCAGCGAGTAGTTTCAGGCTGCCATCCAGTCGACAGAAATGCCTTATGTGGTCTTTAAACGCCTTGTTCACAGAGAAATCGAGTGGCTGAAGAATAGAAGTTAATATCCCCAGGAACTATTGCAGCATGGGTGTTCGTTTGCAGCATCTTGTTTTTTACGGCATCAACAAGATGATCTCGAAAACTGTCCAGCATTAGCAGTGCCTTCGTCTGCAACCAGGCTCCCGGGCAACAATACCACACGGTGTGCAGCCAGTCTATCATCACATATGCCACCATTCACCCCTTCTCATGAACACTGATGACAATCCCTTTGGGATAGTTGTCCTTGGGCAAGGTTTTCCTTTTAAAGATAGCTTATGAAGGAAGTTTCACAGAAATTGCCAGCATTACTGTACAGTGCAATTTCAACAAGAGCACTTGAACTAACTGTTAAGTCATGCGCAAATAATTGGTGGGAATTACAACATTACCAAAAGACTGACAAATATGCACATCTTCCTCACTCAAATAATTATAACATCTTATGAAAATCTAAGAAAATTATTTATCATAAAGGCAAAACACGAAATCTGTTTACCTCACATTGTATGCAAAAACAGTTGAACTTGCCAATTAATAACAAAGATCTAAAGTCCTAATTATCTCCCTTATTATAATACTTATAATATAACATGTGACAAAAAGGGTCCAACATGATGTTGGCTACATTTTTTGCTATTTCAGACTAATATTAAAAGACACGCTGTATTTAAGAATTTAATTTCCAAAAGTTCACTACCATCCTTGTCCCTTGTGATAAATCTGTCAAACACATATTTACTTATTTTTTAAGAAGAGGTTTTTCCCCTGAATTTCAAACTTTTCGCTTATGTAGTTTCAGGGTGACTTAACCAAAGGAGCTTTCTGATATTAGTTACATTTTGAAAAGATTGCAATACACTTAATCATTAAAGTTTGCCCTTGGTAAGTGACCCACAATGTGAATCTATAATCCAGCAGAAATCCATGTTAGAAACCCTTCAACCTCCACTTTTCACCCCTTTCACCTCGAAAAATGTTTAAAGGTTAGTTTATATGCCAATACATCTCCAAATGAAACCACTTGTAAGATATTTTTCATGAACTGAAGTATTAACACCTCTTTAGAACCTGAATACTCCGAAATCCTTCCTCAGTGCACATTTATGATGTAGAAGGAACATATGCTCAAAATTTTATGTTCCTAACTTCAATAGTTTTGGCTGGGCGATGATGAGTGAGTCAGTCAGGACACTTTCTTTTATATAACAGTATATAACTTGCATTTTCACAGGGTGTTTTCTTTTTGCATTAAATCCTACAGTTATGCATTGTACAGCCAGAGCCCCACCTAATCCCAAAGCAAATTATTTATTAAATCTAATGTTAGCTCCTTCACTTTTCAGGAAATATGTGCAGTAAGCAAGATAAGTAAAAAGGAGATTGGGCGCTGTTTTAAACTGATATTGAAGGCTTTGGAGACTAGTGTGGATCTCATTACAACGGGTGACTTCATGTGCCGCTTCTGTTCCAATCTGGGTAAGTGACCCACAATGTGAATCTATAATCCAGCAGAAATCCATGTCCTTAGTGACAACCTTCATCCTCTCAGGTCCTGTTATGCACATCAGGCAACAATATTATCTGGTGCATTTTAAATTCATGGGACAAAAGAATTGAGAGTGAGAAAAAAATCTTCATTAACCCGGCAGTGGTCGCGGAGAGATTTCGACGTAAGTGTTCGCGGGTGAGATTTTCGCTCACCTTCATAATTTGAAACTTTTTAACGCAAATGATTGTTTTGAAAGGAATGGTAATACGTTTATTTGCTGTCGTGATGTATCTAATAGATAGGGACCTGAAAATTTAGCATCTATTTTCCTTTAAATTAGCATTTCCCTCCCCCCTTTTTTAGCATCTATTTTTGGAAAATTATCATCTATTTTTTTCTTGATTCTTACCGACTATATGACTTTATTGGCGACACATTTGTTTTGACTTACATTTTAGGCCTACAGAAAATTGAAAGTATTGTAAATAAGTCTGACTTGCACTCTTTCAAGTTACATCTACTGTCTGCAACGACTGTATGGTAGTGCAATAAAACACTCACTGTCTACATTGTTTCTTACATTAAACTAAGTGCGTCACGTTGCGATAGCTGACTGTGGCCTAGATGCTACAAGCAGGCTGAATGTGAGGGGAGTTACTAGGGCGGACAGACTACTGTTGCAGAGTCGGAACAAGAAAAGCCATGCTTAGCGTACTGCTGTGCTCTTTCATGAGCAGTTACAGCAGTACGTCCCTTTTCTAGAAAAAAAACTTTGAACCTTGAAGTGCTTGAAGGTTGAAAAAAAAAAAAAAAGGTTACTGTTCAAGCGGCAAGCCGAAAAATTTTCCTTTTAGCTAAGTCCACGTGTTTGACAAACCACCAGTCGCCACGATGCGCCAAGTACACAAACGAATTTCGTTTGTCAGCTGTCTGAATAAGTTATAGTTAGTCGAAAGTTCGTATCGATTGTTATATAGACTGCGAGTCCGAGATGAGGTGTCGCTAGCGAGCGATTAGGCCACCTACTAAACATTTTCTTTTGTTGAATAAACAAATTCGCAAATAAATTAGCAGATTTAAAATAATTTCGCTATAAAATCACACTTATTCGGTATTTTCTCATTTTGGGTCACAATTCGCACTTTGATTTACGCTTAAAAATTTTTTTTTTTCCTCATTAAAATTAATGTAGGCTTGGATTCTGTACGAAATTTAAAAATTCGCATTTATCGCATATGCGATTTTTTCAGGTCCCTACTAATAGATATTTACATAAGAAGATACTTCAATTTTGCCAGACCAATATGAATAATTGAATGTTTTAAATCAGAGCACCCTAAATTGGCATATAAATATATTCTCTGGCGGACGCTCACGTTTATTAAGCATAGAAACAAAATGGAACTTTATATCGGAAAGCAACCATTTGACATTACCGTATTTGCTCGCGTATATCTCGCACCCCATTTTTTAATTTGAAATTTCAGGGGGGAAATGTACTCGCATATATCTCGCATTCATTACTGACGCCATCATATAAATGACCGTAATAACCTTGTGGTAGAAACACGTTCGATTTAGCGCGCCACAACAGTCGTCATTGTCCAGGAACTTACCCGAAGCGTTAGTAACAGGAAGAGCGAGCAACAACGAGTTGATCCGAACTTCGATACGAGCCGATTAGGGATCGAGGCGCCGCATGCAAGCATACGGCGCAGCGTGAGTGTTAGCACTCTGTACATCGTTAGTCTTCGGCCGCGGTTAGCTAAATTCGCTGCCTTGAGACACGTTCGAATTAGCGATTGGCGCGCCACATAAGTTGCGCAAGTAGGCCTAATGTTACATCGCAGAGAAACGCAGTTCAGTCTTCTCGAATCTCAATGATTTCGTCTTTATGCATTGCGTCGCATCAGAGCTCGGCCGCGTGAAAGCATACGGCGCAGCGTGAGTGTTAGCACGCTGTACATCGTTCGCCGCGTCTTTGCCCGCGGTTGGCTAAATTCACCGCCTTGAGACACGTTCGAATTAGCGATTAGCTCGCCACAACAGTTGTTCAAGTAGGCCTAATGTTACATCGCAGAGAAACGCAGTTCAATCTTCTCGAATCTCAATGATTTCGTCTTTACGCATTGCGTCGCATCAGAGCTCGGCCGCGTGCAAGCATACGGCGCAGCGTGAGTGTTAGCACGCTGTACATCGTTTCTCCGCGGTTGGCTAAATTCACCGCCTTGAGACGTTCGAATCAGCGATTAGCGCGCCACAACAGTTGCTCAAGTAGGCCTAATGTTACATCGCAGAGAAACGCAGTTCAGTCTTCTCGAATCTCAATGATTGCTTCGCATCAGAGCTCGGCCACGTGCAAGCATACGGAGCAGCGTGAGTGTTAGCACGCTGCACATCGTTCGCCGCGTCTTTGACCGCGGTTGGCTAAATTCACCGCCTTGAGACACGTTCGAATCAACGATTTCGCTACAACAGTTGCTCAAGTAGGCCTAATGTTACATCGCAGAGAAACGCAGTTCAGTCTTCTCGAATCTCAATGATTTCGTCTTTACGCATTGTGTCGCATCAGAGCTCGGCTGCGTGAAAGCATACGGCGCAGCGTGAGTGTTAGCACGCTGCACATCGTTCGCCGCATCTTCGACCGCGGTTGGCTAAATTCACCGCCTTGAGACACGTTCGAATCAGCGATTAGCGCGCCACAACAGTTGCTCAAGTAGGCCTAATGTTACATCGCAGAGAAACGCAGTTCAGTCTTCTCGAATCTCAATGATTGCGTCTTTACGCTTTGCGTCGCATCAGAGCTCGGCCGCGTGCAAGCATACGGCGTAGCGTGAGTGTTAGCACGCTGTACATCGTTCGCCGCGTCTTCGGCCGCGGTTGGCTAAATTCACCGCCTTGAGACACGTTCGAATTAGCGATTAGCACGCCACAACAGTTGCGCAAGTAGGCCTACTGTTACATCGCAAATTTTGTGTTTTTTCGGGAATATGGTAATTCCCCTCGTATATCTCGCACCTAAAATTTTCACACATATTTTCGGTCAAAAAAGTGCGAGATATACGCGAGCAAATACGGTACTCGGTTGTGAACAAGCCTGCAGAGGTTGTCAAATGACTAGCACATCCTATTGAGTATACTGGAAGGAACTTCACTGTGGGTAATTACTTTTCATTGGTTTCCCTGGCTTTTAGACTTGCTGAAGAAAGAACTGACAGTAGTGAGAGCTGTTAGAAAAAAAAAATAAGACAGAGATTGCCCAATAGTATTCAGCATTCACATGAGAAACGTTCAAAACGCCAGACATAGAATTGGCCAAATAATGCAGTTATTTCTTCACAGTGTTTCGAGCGTCCCCTTTTCACGCAATTTTGACATTTGTATGTTAGTGCGGTCCACAAATTCTTGAATAGTTACCGGAGGAAAAATCAATCTCCACACCTCACTGTTGGAGATCACAATTTTTTACCTCATCTTTTCATTCAGGAAGGCATCGAACAGGGTTCTTTTGTCTGTTTCTAGCAACGTATTGTGGGCAATGGATGTACCAGGTTCCGTGTCCATCCATCCCCCAGTACTGTGCACCAGGACATCCAGTTCATCGCCAGAAATATCTGAAGCACTGAATCTCTAAATTCTATATTATCCTCTTCGTCTTCACTAGCACTGCCAACTTCCAACAATCATCATATGCCTCACCATTTCTTCTTAATTCTTGCTCCATCTCGTCCTACTATACCATAACCTGTTCCTCTAGTTTATTGGCCATTTTTAAATTCACCAGATGAGTTCGGGAGTTGGCGACCCCGAGGGTTTCCTGAGCTGGGTCCGGTTTCCCCCTTTTGTCCCTTACGTGTGGGACGGACCCTCTCCTCTTGCACTTCTCCCCCAGGGGCTCACATCTAGTGGGACGTGGGTTGGCGACTACGGGATCCCAGCTGAGTCCGGCATTGCTTTCACTTACTTGTGCCGGGCTCCTCTCCGTCTTCTTTCCTGTCGACCTCACTTGGTCAACTCTTGTTCTCTTCTGACCCCGACGGTATTAGGGTATCCGAGGCCTAGGGAGTCTCTTCCTTTCCTGCCTTAATTGGCCCTTGTCTCATCTTTTCTGATACCCTCCTTCTGGGAGGGGTCAGCCTTCTTGTTCTTTCCCTTTTTCTTCCTGCCTTGTGCTCAAGGCCCTTAAGGAGGCAGGGTGTATGTAGCCCCACCACTTCTGGTGCACCCTAGATAATGCTACACCTTCAGGGGCTCACGGCTGGTGTGTTCGGGAGTTGGCGACCCCGAGGGATTCCTGAGCTGGGTCCGTTTTCCCCTTTTGTCCCTTACCTCTCTCCCCTCTCCTCTCCGCCTTTTCCTTTCCTTTTCTCTTTAAGTTTCCCGCACCTTTTTGTAGGTATTCTTGATTACGTTCCATTTTGTAAGTTTTTTCGATCTAAATTGCATTTTGTGAGTGTTTTTCAACCTCACTTGCATTTTGTAAGGATTGCCAATCAAAATTGCTTGTTAGTAAGTCTTTCAATATAGGGGGGTCTTCTTGTGAGTATTTTGAATTTCAATTGCATTTTGTATTTTTAACCTACCCCTCTTTGTTCAAGTACACTGACCAGCAAAAAAAGTGGAACAGTTAAAAAAGTAATGTAAAAAGTATAAAATTAGCCATGAAAAAGTTGTAATCACATTTTAAAAGCTTTTCACGCATTAGAACACACATCTGAAACATCCGTGAATAGAAATTGATAATATGACATTTCTTAGGTTGGTTTATTACCCCCAATCTTCGATGAGCCTATCTTAATGGTTTTATGGCGGGAAGCGCACTGTAAGCGTTTAAGGTTTATGAGTGTTGCCGCTCGCTTATTGTTGTTCTAGGGATAACAACTGGCATTTGTTGAACACGTGTGAACCATTGTCACACATTTTAGCAAGTTATCCATGTGCAGTTCACACTAAAACATGCCTCTTAGCCGTGAAGGAGCTGCACAGGCAGTTGCATTGTTGGAGGATGGACGCAGCTTCCGTTATGTTGCTGAGGTCATTGGATCATCTCTCGGTAGCATTCACCGTGCAATGCAACGTTACAGAGATCTCCAAACATACGACAGAAGACGAGGGTCAGGCCGTAGAAGAAGCACAAGTGCCAGGGATGACAGATTTCTCACCCTGCAAGTTCTGCGTGATCGCCATACCACAGCAATCCAGGCACGAAATCAACTGGAAAATGTCAGAAACGTGAGAGTGAGTGAGCGAACAGTAAGAAGAAGGTTTGAAGAAGCTCATCTTTCGTCCCGGAGACCTGCACGTGGACCCGCACTCGAACGACATCACAGAGAGTCGCGTCTTCGCTTCGCAAGTCAGCATCTGGGATGGACCCACGAGCAGTGGGCCTCTGTTCTCTTCACTGACGAGAGTCGCTTTAACCTTAGATCTCCTGATGGAAGAGAAAGAGTGTGGAGAAGGAGCGGGGAGAAGTACAGCCCTGTTGCTTTCTCCTCCAGGACTCTATTTTGAGGTGGCTCTGTTATGATGTGGGGTGGCATCAACGTTATGGCTCGCACTGAGTTGGTGTGCATCGATCACGGGACGCTCAATTCCCAAAGGTACATCGAAGAGATCCTGATGAACCATGTGACGCCCTTTGCGCCTTTCGTTGGTCAGAATTTCATGCTGATACAGGATAATGCCCGCCCTCATACTGCTCGCTGTGTTGTACAATATCTGCAGGAAGTGGGGATTCAAACCCTGGACTGGCCAGCTCGTAGTCCTGACTTGTACCCCATCGAACATGTATGGGATATGCTTGGAAGGAACGTCAGACAGCATGACCACACCACCTTGGCACAACTGAGAGCATCGTTGTGGGAGGAATGGGATTGCATCCCGGCAGATGCCATTTGTCGAGTTGTGAACAGTATGCCTGAGTGTTTACAAGCTGTCGTAGACGCTAAAGGTGGAAACACTCATTTTTAGTGACCAGTGTTCCCGTGCAGTGCAGTGCCAAAATTAACACTGTTTTGTTTGGCAATATGTTTGATAAAAACCAGCCCAAAAGAACATTACTAAAAAATAGAAAATTGTTAGATTTGTGAAATGTAACGAAATTTGTGAGTTAAAGCGTGTTGTAAAACATGTTTCGGTATTTTCTGTAGCCAACCATCTAACATTTACATGAATAATGCAAATATTGGAGAACCGATACATTTTAGTGGAATAAATTAAGAAATTACATTTAAAAAATTGTAGTGTTCCACTTTTTGTGCCGGTCAGTGTAGTTAAGTCTCAATTGCAATTTTGAGGGTATTTTGAATCTAAATTACATTTTGTAATTATTTTCAATCTGAATTGCATTTTGTAAGTATTGTCCATCCAAATGAGAAGTTTGAATCTACCATACCTTTTGTAAGCAATTTCAATTGCATTTTGTGTTTTCAACCTACCCCGCTTTGTTCAAGTAGTTAATTCTCAATTGCATTTTGTGGGTGTTTTGAATCTACATTATGTGCGTATTTTCAATCTCATTTGCATTTTGTAAGTATTTTGATTTCACTTGCATTTTGTAAGTATTTCGACTGTACGTTGCATTTTGTACGTATTTTGGACTTGACCTACATTTTGTGCGTATTTTTCAATCTATTGCTTTTGTGAGTATTTTCGTTCGAAATTCCCTTATTTACGTATTACCGCTCTCCATTTGGTGAGTAGTTTCAATCTGAGTTCTTTTTCGTAAGTATTTTTCCTGCTACATAAGGCATAATTGTTGGGGCTCACTGTCTTTTTTATCTAAACCATTTTCGTTTCATCCATAGCAGTGAGCTGTTTTTTATCTTCATTCATTTCACGCCATTTCATTTCGTCAGGGGCCGATAACCTCGATGTTAGGCCCCTTAAAACAACAATTATAATCATCATTAAATTCAGTAGAGAACAAACTATACAATGAAAAGTAACACAAAAATAGTTACGTTTGTGGTCGCGTATGAGGGAAAGTCTCACTTCTCTGCAAGCGCGTACAATAATAGTAACTGTGAATGTTCAAGTGTTAATTTGCTATTGTTGTGGGAGCGGTCTCGTTATGCCACCTACTAGAAATACCTAGGAAGGTAGGTGAATCTGCGTGCGGGCTGCGAAGTTACATGCAAGACAGTTCCAAAGTGAGATAATCCCTCGCCCCGCGACCACTGCCGAGTTAAAATTTCCCATTCCATATCAAGCAAGCTGGTCAATGAGAACTTCTGCTGATACGTCAAGCATTACATCAGCCATTTCGACTGGTGTCGTGATGTTTTGCGGTTGGTGGTGCTGTGGATATCTGTGTTGGCCTAATGGCCCCAAGTTCATAAAGAGCATCCGGCCATCTATATTAGGTTACCATAGTCTCAGTGGTAGATGTGGTTTGTGTTATTGTGACATTGACTCCTGCATTTGTACTGTGAGTAAGGCTTCGATTTAGGCTGACAACCATACAAAAGCCAAAAGGTGGGCAATAGACAGACTGAAAGTGAAGGATGTAAACGAAAGATTCAAGAAGAGTATAAAGGAAGGACTAATCAAAACCCCTAAACAAACTTCAATTGCAGACGAATGGGCACTTTTGAAGAATGTAATAACAAAATCCGCAGAAGAAAACATTGGTAGGAAAGAAAGAATAGGTAGAAAACCGTGGATCACTCAGGATATACTAGAATTGATGGATGAAAGGCGGAAACACAAGAATCTAAGAGATGAAAAGGGGAAAGCAGAATACAGACGTCTGAGAAATGAGGTTAACAAGAAGTGCAAGGAAGCGAAAGAAGAATGGTTGAAAGAGAAATGTGCAGGTATAGAAAATTGTCTGAAATTAGGAAAAGTAGACACAGCTTATCGAAGGATTAAGAATACTTTTGGGGAAAAGAAGACTAAGTGCTGTAATATTAAGGACACAAATGGAAAGCCTCTAACAGATAGGGAAGAAAAGGTTGAGAGATGGAAAGCTTACATAGAGTGCTTGTATAAGGGAAAGGAGATTGAGAATCATGTAATGGAAAGGGAGGAGGAAATTGATGAGGATACAAAAGGAGATTTAATATTGAGATCAGAATTTGACAGAGCATTAGAGGACTTGGGCAGGAACAAAGCACCAGGCATAGACGATATACCGATTGAGTTGCTACGCTGCATAGGAGATGAAGGTCTGATCAGGTTATTTCACTTGGTGTGTAGGATTTATGAGACAGGTGAGGTACCCCCTGATTTCAAGAAGAATGTTATCATCCCTATACCAAAGAAAGTGGGAGCTGACAGATGTGAAGATTACCGTACAATCAGCTTGATTACTCATGCTTCAAAGATCCTGTCTAGAATAATTTACAAGAGGATTGAAAGCCAGATAGAAACGGAGTTGGGTGAAGACCAGTTTGGTTTCAGGAGAAATGTAGGAACAAGGGAAGCTGTACTAAGTCTTAGGCTGATTTTGGAAGGTAGAATAAGGAAAGATAAGAGAACGTTCATGGCATTTGTAGACTTAGAAAAGGCTTTTGATAACGTTGATTGGACTAAATTGTTTGACATTTTGAAATCTATTGGAATAAAGTACAGGGATAGGAGGGTGATATACAATCTATACAGAAACCAGACAGCAGTCATTCGAGCTGAAGAACATGAGAGAGAAGCTGGTATTCAGAAAGGTGTAAGGCAAGGCTGCAACTTATCACCCATACTTTTCAATCTTTACATTGAACAAGCAATGAAGGAAATTGGAGAAAAATTTAAAGTGGGAGTGAAGATTCAAGGAGAAATAATTTCAACTCTGAGATTTGCTGATGACATCGTCATCTTGGCCGACAAGCCTGAGGATTTGAATGAGTTTTTGAATGGTATGGATTCCGTCTTACGGAAGGAATTCATGATGAAAATTAATAAATGTAAAACAAAAATACTGGAATGCAGCCGAAATAAATCAGAAACCTCTATGGAGATCAAATTGGCAGGTGAAAAGCTGAAGGAAGTAGGAGACTTCTGTTACTTAGGAAGCAGAATAACCAGTGATGGACTAAGCAAAGAGGATATAAAAAGTAGGTTGGCTCAGGCAAGGAAAGCCTTTCTACAAAAAAGGAATCTGTTGACATCGAATATATATAGGTATTAGGAAGTCATTTTTGAAAGCCTTTGTCTGGAGCGTAGCGCTCTATGGAAGTGAAACTTGGACTATTGGTGCAGCAGAAAAGAGGAGAATTGAAGCATTTGAAATGTGGTGTTACAGGAGAATGATGAAGATCAGATGGGTAGATAGGGTTACAAACGAAGAGGTATTAAGGCGAGTGGGAGAGGAGAGATGTTTCTGGCGACTGCTAATGAAGAGAAGAGATAGGTTGGTAGGACACATACTAAGACACCCAGGAATAGCAAGCTTAGTTATGAAAGGAAGGGTCGAGGACAAGAACTGTAGGGGTAGACCAAGGTTAGAATATGTTAAACAGATAGCCTCGGATGTAGGGTGTGGTAGCTATGTAGAGATGAAACGATTGGCTCAGGACAGGGAGGCATGGAGAGCTGCATCAAACCAGTCAAAAGACTGAAGACTCAAACAACAACAAACCATACAATATTGTTAAATTGTTTTATATGAAAGGAATACTTGTTCACTTCTTCTTCTTCTCCTTTTATGGCCTCATTGGACCAGTTCAGTCGATCATTTCTTGGTCCTCTTCTTCAGCAAGTTTTCTTTCAGAGTTGCCCAGTAGCTTTTCATTCGCTCTGATCTTCTCAAGCGTTCCTCATTTTTAAATACTGGATGACGTTTGTCTATTTTTGCTTGAAATCTTATTTTTATATCTTTCAGTTTTTTTAATTTTTTTGTTATTTCTAATTCTTTCATATATTCTCTGATTTCCTTAATCCATCCTACATTTTGTTTCATATTCCAAAGTTTCTCTACAATTTTTCTCGATAATCTGGTTTCCGGTGTCCTCATAATGTGACCAAAAAAATTAATGTTTCTTCTGAATAGTGTCAGTGATGGACTCCAGTTGTCTGTATACCACTTCATTTGTTACTATCTGCCTTTGTCCATCTTTTTGATATTTTTTTTATTTATGCATGTTCTAGATATTCTTCTTTCCACTTTTAAAATTTTGTTGATTTTGTTTTTCTGAGTAACTTTAAAAAGAGTTTCGCTTCCATATGTCACCTCTGGTTGAACCACCGCCTTGTAATGTTTTAATTTCGTTGTGATTGATAGACATTTTCTTTTTTGTGTAGACCATGACTTGTACATTTATAACATTGATTAAAATAACACTTCTAAATTGGTTACCACAGTGACTGTGCATTATCTTTCCACTTCATTACAATGTTACGATCTCAGATCGGTAAATCTAGGAGATTTTATAACCCTAGCATATGAATTGTGTTAAACCTTGTTTTCTTTCACATTGCAGGTCTTCCCAACATGGTACAGCGGGCTGCTACTCATATTGCTCGCAAGGCTGTGGATATTGACATAGTGCCTGGGCGTTCTCCTATTTCTATAGCTGCTGCTGCTATCTATATGGCCTCTCAGGTTTGTACCTTCTCAATTAAGTTTCCTCCTAGAAAACTTCCTAGGTTGCTCCTTATAGCAATAAGGCCAGGTATATTTTCTTAAAAGAGAAACAGGGCATCCTTAAGAGCAGGAAATTTTAAAACATGGCTTTTCTGTAATATACCACAGTCGTTTCCTTCTAATTCCATCTCTTAATAACTCCTCTCACAAGAGTGACCCCAGTTGTACCTACAAATTTGAGACAGTTGCTAAATGGCCTATCTACTAGCCTTGAAAAGGAAGGGAGACATTGGTGAACTGTTCTAAATTCTCAACAGTGAATATCCACCTAATGGTGCTGAACATTCATTCAAATTTGAGACAGTGAGATTCTCACAAGACCACGAGAGTGGTAACGAACATCCACACTATTTTGGGACTGTGTGCCGGTAATTCGTGCATAATGTCTTCGACAAAATATTGAGATTCTTACTATGAGATGTCAGAGAGATACATCACCAGATCCACCATCCAGAAGACCAAGATGGACAAGTTAAGGAACGAGGAGGTGAGGAAAACAAGCTGGAATAAAGACATCCCTATTAGACGGAGTCAGCACAGCTAGACTACGGTGGTACGGGCATGTGATGAGGATGGAGCCTACAAGATCAGCCCGTATAAATTTGGAAAGACAGCTGGATGGAAAAAGACTTATAGTAAGACCTAGAACCTGATGGATGGACATGATCAAGGATGATCTAGCGACCAGAGGATGGACAGTGGATGATGTTCTCCATGACAAGTTGTGTATGGACAGGTTGAGGCTCATAAACAGTACCCGGGAAACTGGAGCTGTTCAATGATGATGATGATGATTACTATGAGATGCATGGTGTCCACAGGCAGGAAAAGTCAGGAAAAAGTGTGAAAAAATGGCGTGAGTCTGGAAAAATGGCAAAAAGTATTAGGAAGTCAGGAATTTTATATTAAGCAAAGCAAGCTTGTAGTTTAACGTGACCGTTAATCGCGAGATCATGAACCACGGGACCTCCTTTTTACGTGGAATCCTAACCACAAGACATGGCATTTCACTCACATGCATTGACCGGGAATCGAACCCGGTCCACCTTGGTGAGAGGCATACAGCTTGACCGCTGCACCACCACGCCCCGTTTATATTAACCATACAGTATTTTGTGTTTTACAGCCATATTTTGATGTTACTAATTCAACTAATATCTGAAGATAAAAAGCAATAACTCGCTGGACATTATGGTAAGTTTCCATTTTTACAGTAGATCATAGTAAAAACTTCTTTTACCTATTTTTTGGCGTTGGCATAGGGATGTGGCTATTGTTTAGGTTATTAAGTATGGTACTTTAATTTATGTACTATTGCATTATAATTTACTTCCTTTTATATTTTAAATGAGTAAAGAGGCAAGCGTTGGGTAGCTATGGGGATGGTAGAGGCTGCAAATGCTCAATAAACCATTTTTCCGATGTTACGATGATTTCACAAGTCGGGAATTTTCTTGAAAAATGGTCAGGAAAAGTCAGGAAAATTTACATTGAAAATTCTGTGGACACCATGTAGACGTAAGGGCAGGGCTTCCAGCGACTCACTTTTCTCACTATTATTCACTATTTTCAAAGCAGCCTAACTTTTCTCACTGGATTTAGACAGCTCCTTAACCCGGTCCATGAGGCAATTATAATTGGCTACATGGATAATTCTTGCCAGGCGCGTCCACGTCGCGGGGGTGGGCAACGGTACTGTAATATACCATGGAACTCCAGTACCGGCTAAGTTCTGGTGAGGACCCAGTCCTATGGGGTATAACATTGGCCCCGTGCACAGGGTTACGTGCGAAGATCTCAACGGAATCTGCAGCGGAGAAGATGGACTTCGGAACGGTGGGGATTGCGGAAGAGTCAACCCAGTACTCAGGGAATAGTATGAGTACAGCATCAATCGGCAGCGTCTGTTTCCCAGGTTAGGGGCGGCTGCAAGGGTGTCTGTTTCCCATGTTAGGGGCGGCCTGTATAACAGCTGGCAGTAGCTTCATAAAATGCCTTTGGGAGTGGCGACCCCATCGTAATAATAGCCTAAAATGGAAATGGCACTTCAAATGATTCGGAGAAGGTTAGGGCGTACCCTGCAGGCGATGCACAGTTCCTTTGGTACCCCAACTGTGAGAAATGGGCGACCAGTAACCGAAATGAAAGTGGGAATCATGAATGTCATGACCCTGACAGGCAAGGTGGAGGAGGTGGTAGACTTCATGGAGAGGGAGAATGTTGGATTGATGGGGCTGAGTGAACTGAAATGGAAAGGTAAAGGAAGGAAGAAATTGAGGAAAGGATATACATTATACTGGAGTGGTGGCCAAGAGGCAAAAAATGGCGTGGGACTGATAACCTCGAAACAACTGGAGGAGTATGTGGAAGTGGTAGAGTGTGTGAGTGACAGAATAATGAAAATTAGAATGAAGATGAAAAATCACGTGATGGACTTCATACAAGTGTATGCACCACAGACTGTAAACAGAGAAGAAGATATTGAAGTATTCCTGGAGGATGTAGAAAGAGTAATTTCAGATGTAGAAGTGGTGATCATGGGAGATATGAATGCACAAGTCGTAAACGAGAGACACGGAAAGGAAGAAGTCATTGGACCATATGGATATGGGAAAAAGAACCGGGAAGGAGAGGATCTTGTAAACTTTTGTGAAAGGAATGGACTGATAGTGGGTAATTCATGGTTTCGGAAGAAAAACAGCAGGAAAATTACGAGATATGGTTGGGGCGATAGAAGAACAAAATCAGTAATTGACTACTTTCTGGTGGAAAGGACAAATCCCAGAAAGCTGATGGATGTGACAGCTTTACCAGGAGAAGCATTTGATGGGGACCATAGAGCTGTGGTGACAAAATTTAGATGGGAAAAATTGGAAAACCTAAAGGAGATCAGAGAAAGTAAAATAAAAGTATGGAAATTGAAAGACAAAACTGTACAGGAAGATTTTCAGGAGAGAGTGAAGCTACAAATCCCAGTTACTGAAGTGGAAAACATAGAAGAGGAATGGTCCCACTTTAAAAAGGCATTTGTTGGTGCAGCAGAGAGTACTTGTGGTAGGACATCAACAAGAGTGAAAGAGAAGGAGACACCGTGGTGGAATGAGGAAGTGAGGAAAGCAGTGAAAGAAAAGAAGTCTGCATGGAAAGAATGGAACCGAGATCAAACAGAAGAAAGCAAAAGGAAGTATCACGATAGCAAACGGAGGTGTAAGACAGTGGTAGGAGAAGAAAAGAAGAAAAGTTGGGAAGAATTTACACGAAGAATGGAAACAGATGTAAGTGGCAGTAAAAGGATGCTGTATGGGCTTCTAAGAAGTAAGAGGAAAGAAAGAGTTACTACAAAGCTAGTGAAAAAGGAAGATGGGGAGTTGTTAACACACCCAGAAGAGATAAAGGGACGATGGAAGGAGTATTTCGATAAGCTATTGAATGTGAGCAATTGTACTGGTGAGATGGAAGTGACACAACCTGACGACTCTATAACAGAAGATGATATAACAATGCTGGAGGTGGAATTAGCAGTACAGAAAATGAAGATGGGAAAAGCAACAGGGGTGGATGAAATCAGTGTTGAAATGATAAAGGCTGCTGGATCTGTAGGTATGCAATGGCTGTATCGACTGCTAAAGTGTGTGTGGAAACGGAAATGTGTACCAGAAGAAGGGGGACAAGAAGGTGTGTGAAAACTATAGAGGGATCACCCTCATATCACAGATAGTAAAAATACTGGAAAGGATATTAGAAAGAAGAATGAGAAGAAAGGTGGAAGGAGAGTTGCAAGAGGAACAGTACGGCTTCAGAAGTGGAAGATCCACAGTGGACCCAATATTTAGCTTGAGGCAGGTGATGGAAAAGAACTGGGAATATGGAGAGGATTTGATCATGACTTTCATAGATCTAGAAAAGGCATATGATAGTGTCCCCAGAGAGAAGGTATGGGAAACCATGGTTAAGAAGAGACTGGGAAGAGAAATGTTGGAAATGGTGCAAGCAATGTACAACAACTGTGTTAGCAGGGTACTGACCCCAGTTGGAAAGACAGATTGGTTTACGAACAAGACTGGACTAAGACAGGGGAGTGTGCTGTCACCTCTCTTGTTCATAATGGTGATCGATGAAATTGTAAAGGAAAAAAAGGAAGCATATGGACATAAAGAAATGAAGTTACTGTTATTTGCAGATGATATTGTGGTCTGGGGAAGGAACACCGAAGAAGTGCAAAAACAACTAGATGCACTGAACGAAAATATTCAGAAGTACTGCCTGAAAATCAGTATAGAGAAAAGCAAGACCATGGTGATGACAAGAGGGGAAAGACAAGGAAAGGGCACTGTGAAAATTGGAATTCAGAGTTTGGAAATTGTGGACACGTTCAAATACCTAGGAAGTGAATTGATGCAAACTGGTAGGTTGGACATGGAGATTGGCAGGAGAGTACAGCAGAGCAATGCATTCTATCAAAGTGTAAGAAAACTTGTTTGGGATAAGGAAGTACCAAGGAAAAGCAAGGAGGTAATGTATAAAGTGTACTATGTTCCCATATTAACTTATGCAGCTGAGACTTGGACCTTGACAAGCAGGCAAGAGAGTAGAATCCAAGCCAGTGAAATGAAATTCCTAAGAAGTATGATAGGAAAGACAAGGAAAGACAGAGTGAGGAATGAAGATGTTAGGAAGGAAGTTGGGATGGGAAAACTAAATGAGAGAATTGAGAAGAATAAACTAAGGTGGTTTGGACATGTAAAGAGGATGGAGGAAAATAGAATACCAAGACAGATGCTGGAGGCGAAGTGCAAGGGTAAGGGAGCAAGAGGAAGACCTAGAACAAGGTGGATTGATTCAGTGAAGAACAGCGTAAGAAAAAGAAATCTGGACTGGGACAAGATCGTGGAAAAAGAATGGTGGAAGGAAAGAGGAAAGTGGAGAAGTGCCATAAATACCCCGACCCGGCAGGAGCTGGATAAGGGGAAATGATGATGATACTCACTATTCTCACTTTTTATTGCAAAAATCGTCACATTCTGTGTTAAAAATGGTCTCGTGCACAATCAGATTTCTAGAAACGACCCAAAATATACCCATGAATGGGTAGTACATTTTTCTGCCGCCGGTGCCTGAACGCGTTGCCGGCAGCGAGCCAGGGGGTCAGGAAGCATGAAAAGCTTCCATAATGCAATATCACAGCTGGAGCCGTGCGGCGATCGCCGAAAATTTTAACAAAGTGTTTTTTAACAAAAGTTCACATTTATATTTTTGTTTTACGATTTAAATTTCTTGAGTGTTGCATTGATTATCCATTATTTTCAAGTGTTACATGGAAAATCACCAACAGTACTCACAGATATTAACATAGGTGCAATTTGGTTGACATTTTTGGGTGACTACAGTAAAACTCAGTTAAGAAGTTCCCGCATAAAAAGTTTTTCCGCTTAAGACGTCCGATATTCTCGGTCCCGTGATTCGTCCCATAAGATACATGTATATTTTTCCCGTATAAAGTGTTCGTGCATAAGAGGTTTTCCCGGTTAAATAGTTCAGATTTTGTATTCCCTTTGAGTATAAGAAGTTCACTCAGAGGCAACTGGCTTAGAATCAAAACTCGCCAATCTCCGCGGAAGATACATCCGGTGTTCCGAATGAAAGAATACAGTAGTTCCGAGTGTTCGCGGGTCTCTGACCGGGTCCGGTGTTCCGAATGAAAGAATACAGCCGTTCCGAGTGTTCGCGGGTCACTGACCAGGCGAGCATTTCAAGGCTAAATGACGTCACGCGATGACGACACGCGCCCAAGACAGACTACAATATACAGCATCAAGCTTTCATTCGTGGCCTCCTATATTCTTTGTTCGTGGCTTTTATCGCTGTTCTGTGTGATCTAACTTGTTAGCCAAACATTGCCAGACGTAGCATAACATTATTGAGATTACGAGAATTGCGTCGTCAGTGAAGTCAAGTTTTCAAATCATTGTGAAAATGAGTGGATCTTAGATGAAAGGCATCAAAAGAAAAGCACTTTCTAAAGACAAAGTGGACATTATAAGAAAAGTAGAGTCGTCTACTCTTTCACGTGTTGCTCTTGCGAAGGAGCTCGGAATGCCGCCGTCTACTTTGAACGGCATCATAGCAAAGGAAGAAAGGATCTTGGCTTCTGCCAGGAATACTTCGGCAAGCTGCAAGAAGATTAAAAGCGGGAAATACGAAGACGTAGAACAAGCTCTGCTCGTGTGGTTTAAACAGCAGCAAAGTTTAAACATTCCTTTGAGCGGGATTATCGCGTGTCGATTACAAGTGCCTTTTACTGCGTCGAATGGGTGGCTGGATCGCTTTAAAAATCGGGCTGGCATAGTTTACAAGACTATTAGTGGCGAAGCTGCGAGTGTAAGTACAGAGGAAACGGAAGCATGGATGGAAACACTGCTGCCGGCAAAAGTCAGTAATTACAAAACATTGGAACGTTTTTAATGTTGACGAATTCTGACTTTTTTATCAGGTTGTTCCGGATAAATCTTTGGTTTTGAAGGGAGAATCTTGCCTAGGAGGCAAATTAAGTCAAGTGCGAGCTACGGTGCTAGTTGGTACGAATATGGATGGGACGGAAAAGCTGCCACTACTGATCATAGGAAAATCAAGAAAGCCCTGGTGTTTCAAAAACGTCAGAACTTTGCCATGTACTTACAGAAGCAATAAATCAGCATGGATGACAAGCTCCCTATTTGAAGAGTACCGTATTTCCTCGCATAATCGTCGCCACCGTGTAATCGTCGCACCCCACTTTTCAAACACTAAAATAGGTTTATAAAATTTCATCGCATAATCGTCGCATACCGGTAGCATGTTCGTATTTGTGCGCCAGTCAGTTGCACACGCTGCCGCGACTTTATAACCGGGTGCGACTTTGTCAGACGAAAAATATCTCGTATTTATCCTTGCGGGCAATGAACTGTGACGCGAGCGGCAAACTTCGTCACTTAGCACAATCCGCGAGCGTATAATCTGGCGTGATCTTGTCAGGAGAAAGTAATCTTGTCTTTATGCCTGCCGGCTATGAACCGCGACGCGAACGGCCAGCATACATTCCGCGAGCGTATAGGCCTAATCTGGCGTGGTCTTGTCAGGAGAAAGTAACCTCAACTTTAAGCCTGCCGGCTATGAACCGCGACGCGAACGGCGAACGCACATTCCGTGAGCTTATAGGCCTAATCTGGCGTGGTGATGTCAGCAAAAAGTAAGCTCATCTTTTGACCTGAGGCCTATGAACTGTGACGCGAGCGGCCAGCGCACATTCCGCGAGCGTATAGGCCTAATCTGGCGTGATCTTGTCAGGAGAAAGTAATATCGTATTTATGCCTGCGGGCTATGAACCGAGACGCAAATGGTCAGCGAACATTTCGCGAGCTTGTAGGCCTAATCTGGCGTGATCATGTCAGCAAAAGTAATCTCATCTTTAGACCTGCGGCCTATGAAGTGTGACGCGAGCGTATAGGCCTAATCTGGCGTGATCTTGTCAGGAGAAAGTAATATTGTATTTATGCCTGCGGGCTATGAACTGTGACGCGAACGGCCAGTGCACATTCCGCGAGTTTATGGGCCTAATCTGGCGTGATCTTGACAGCAGAAAGTAATTCGTCTTTATGCCTGTGGGCTATGAACTGTGACGCAAACGGCCAGCACACATTCCGCGAGTTTATAGGCCTAATCTGGCGTGATCTTGTCAGGAGAAAGTAATCTCATATTTATGCCTGCGGGCTATGAACCATAACGCGAATGGCCAGCTTCGTCAACACATTCTGCAAGCGTTAACCTGTCGTGACCTTGTTAAAAGAAAGAACCCTGTCTCTGACTGCGGGCTATGACTCACGCTACGCGAATGACTGGCCTGTGCAGCAAATAATGATACAGTATATTCTTTGAAATTAAATATTCTTCGCATAATCGTCGCACCCTGCTTTTTTCCACGAAATTTTGGCAAAAAAACCCTCCAGTTAATCTTCAAAAAAAAGTGCGACGATTATGCGAGGAAATACGGTACATTCAAGCACTAGATGCCAAAATGGGGAGCCAAAACAGGAAGATTGTGGTGTTTATGGACCACTGCCCTGCCCATCCCAAACAGTGGCCTCATTTAATGTGAATTGTGAGGGTTATGCCAATTAATTTCTCTTTATCTCTGGTGTGATAGTCAGATTTTAATATTGTGGCTTCTCTTTTTCTGGCCTTTATATAGGACTATGTACAGTATATTGTAGGATCCTTCATAAACACCAAAAATGTGTGCGTTTCACATGCATTTCAGGCCGCTACCCTTTTAAGAAGTTTCCCTGTTAAGAAGTTTTTTTTAATGGTCCCTTGAAAAACTTCTTAACAGAGTTTTACTGTAATTTGCTTTTCAGATACACATTTTTAAAAATTTTGTCTATTTAAATACAGTTTTGTCACATTTTTGGGGGACTATGGTTGGTTTTGGGGAGCTTAGCCACCCAAGCCCCCCCTCCCCCTCACCCCTAATTGCGCCTACAGATATGAACAAACGTTAAAATTATGAACCAGATACATGGCCATAAATGCGAATAATGCTATGAATTTACTCACTATTTACTCACTTTTTCATACAAAAACTCACCCTTTTTTCACTTTTTTGAAGAAAAATCACTCACTATTTCACTATCTTTGGACGAGTGAGTGGATGGAAGCCCTGCGTAAGGGTCACACAGACAATGTACCAAACCTTTTCGTTAGGGCCTGCAATTGGCCAAGGAAAAGTAGATTGTTCCGCATTTAACGTATTTGCTCGCGTATATCTCGCACTTTATTGACCGAAAATATGTGTGAAAATTTTCGGTGCGAGATATGCGGGGAATGACCGTATTCCCGAAAAAACACAAAATTTGCATTATTAACAAGGCAACTGGCATACGGTATTTCATTGTCACTGATGCCAATCTCTGAGGTACTCTCACGTGCATTATTCTGGTCATCATCCCATGCTGCTTCATCCTGACCTCCGTCCAATGCATTTGCGATGCAAGTCTTCAAGAAGCTCTTCACTACAGTGTCCGTCGACACCATTTGTTTCTATTCGTTAAGGTTATGCGACATTAAGAACCTATGAAAAAGACGTCATACGCTCGTTAAGGATGATTCAATTATCTTCCATATCGATTCCTCGCTACATGCACGAGTTCGAACTTACGGACCGCGGCCGAAGACTAACGATGTACCACGTGCTATATAACACTCACGCCGCATGTTTGCAAGTTCTTGCACGCGGCCGAGCTCTAATGCAACACAATGTGTAACGACAAAATCATTGAGATTTGAGAAGACTGAACTGCGTTTCTCTGCGATGTAACAGGAGGCCTACTTGCGCATACGAGCATGTTGACGCGAGTGGTATAGCACAGATTTCCTTTGCGTATCGATGACTGTTGTGGCGCGCTAATCGTGCTAAGGTATCTTTTGGCTAAGTTCCTGGACAATGGCGACTGTTGTGGCGCGCTAAATCGAACATGTTTCTACCTCAAGGTTATTACGGTCATTTATACGACGGCGTCAGAAATAAATGCGAGAAATATGCAAGTACTTTTTTTCCCTCTGAAATTTCAAATAAAAAAACAGGGGTGCGAGATATACGGTATATAGCAATATTTACAACTGCTTAAAGTATTCATTAGTTGCACAGCATATTGGTTTCAACTTCCCTCTTTGTGAAGGATGTTTCCACCCTTTTAGAAAATATCCTGTAGGTTCCTGCAACTGCTACCCCTAACTTGCACCAGTGACTAGTTGGTGTTGTGTGGCATCGCACACTGAGCTTCACAGACTCCACACAGTATGAATTAGTGGCCTGCAACTGAGTGGGAATTCCGATTGAGCCGCACGTATTTCCGTAACTTGCTTTGCACTCGGTTACAGCCTCATACGGCCTAGCATTGGAAACATATGCCCTTAGTCGGCAAGCAACTGTCATGGGGCGTGGCGCTGCACTCGACTGAGGCTTATGACGACGTGCCTCGTAGCACTGCGGTTTGCAGGCACTGGTGGGCAGGTCCACGGGTGGTAATGCCAATTTAATTGAGATTTGTTAATAGCGTTGGGAATTGTCTCGTTCTCTGGTGGACGCATATCGTATTTCCTCGCGTAATCGTCGCACTTTTTTAGCCTAAAATTCATGGGAAAACTCAGGGTGCGACGATTATGCGAATATTTAAGTTCAAAGAATATACTGTATCATTATTTTCTGCACGGGTCAGTCATTCACATAGCGTGAGTCATAGCCTGCAGTCAGAGACAGGCTTCTTTTTTCTAACAAGGTCACGACAGGTTAAAGCTCGCGGAATGTGCTGAAGAAGCTGGCCGTTCATGTCGCGGTTCATAGCCCGCAGGCATAAAGACGAGATTACTTTCTGCTGACAGGATCACACCTGATTAGGCCTATAAGCTCGCGGAAAGTGCGCTGGCCGCTCGCGTCACAGTTCATAGCCTGCAGGCATAAAGACGAGATTACTTTCTGCTGACAAGATCACGCCAGATTAGGCCTATAAGCTTGCGGAAAGTGCGCTGGCCACTCGCGTCGCAGTTCATAGCCCGTGGGCATAAAGACGAGATTACTTTCTGTTGACAAGATCACGCCAGATTAGGCTTATAATCTTGCGGAAAGTGCGCTGGCCGCTCGCGTCGCGGTTCATAGTCCGCAGGCATAAAGACGAGATTACTTTCTGCTGACAAGATCACGCCAGATTAGGCCCATAAGCTTGCGGAATGTGCGCTGGCCGCTCGCGTCGCGGTTCATAGCCTGCAGGCATAAAGACGAGATTACTTTCTGCTGACAGGATCACGCCTGATTAGGCCCATAAGTGTGCGGAATGTGCGCTGGCCGCTCGCGTCGCGGTTCATAGCCTGCAGGTATAAATATGAGATTACTTTCTGCTGACAGGATCACGCCTGATTAGGCCCATAAGCTTGTGGAATGTGCGCTGGCCGCTCGCGGTTCATAGCCTGCAGGCATAAAGACGAGATTACTTTCTGCTGACAGGATCACGCCTGATTAGGCCCATAAGCTTGCGGAATGTCCGCTGGCCGCTCGCGTCGCGGTTCATAGCCTGCAGGCTTAAAGACGAGATTACTTTCTGCTGAAAGGATCACGCCTGATTAGGCCCATAAGCTTGTGGAATGTGCGCTGGCCGCTCGCGGTTCATAGCCTGCAGGCATAAAGACGAGATTACTTTCTGCTGACAGGATCATGCCTGATTAGGCCCATAAGCTTGCGGAATGTGCGCTGGCCGCTCGCGTCGCAGTTCATAGCCTGCAGGCATAAAGACGAGATTACTTTCTGCTGACAGGATCACGCCTGATTAGGCCCAAAAACTTGCGGAATGTGCGCTGGCCGCTCGCGTCGCGGTTCATAGCCTGCAGGCATAAAGACGAGATTACTTTCTGCTGACAAGATCACGCCTGATTAGGCCCATAAGCTTGCGGAATGTGTGCTGGCCGCTCGCGTCGCGGTTCATAGCCTGCAGGCATAAAGACGAGATTACTTTCTGATGACAGGATCACGCCTGATTAGGCCCATAAGCTTGTGGAATGTGCGCTGGCCGCTCGCGTCGCAGTTCATAGCCTGCAGGCATAAAGACGAGATTACTTTCTGCTGACAGGATCACGCCTGATTAGGCCCATAAACTTGCGGAATGTGCGCTGGCCGCTCGCGTCGCGGTTCATAGCCTGCAGGCATAAAGACGAGATTACTTTATGCTGACAGGATCACACCAGATTAGGCCCATACACTTGCGGAATGTGTGCTGGCCGCTCGCGTCGCGGTTCATAGCCTGCAGGCATAAAGACGAGATTACTTTCTGCTGACAAGATCACGCCTGATTAGGCCCATAAGCTTGCGGAATGTGCGCTGGCCGCTCGCGTCGCGGTTCATAGCCTGCAGGCATAAAGACGAGATTACTTTCTGCTGACAGGATCACGCCTGATAAGGCCCATAAGCTTGTGGAATGTGCGCTGGCCGCTCGCGTCGCGGTTCATAGCCTGCAGGCATAAAGACGAGATTACTTTCTGCTGACAGGATCATGCCTGATTAGGCCCATAAGCTTGCGGAATGTGCGCTGGCCGCTTGCGTCGCAGTTCATAGCCTGCAGGCATAAAGACGAGATTACTTTCTGCTGACAGGATCACGCCTGATTAGGCCCATAAACTTGCGGAATGTGCGCTGGCCGCTCGCGTCGCGGTTCATAGCCTGCAGGCATAAAGACGAGATTACTTTCTGCTGACAGGATCACACCAGATTAGGCCCATACGCTTGCGGAATGTGCGCTGGCCGCTCGCGTCGCGGTTCATAGCCTGCAGGCATAAAGACGAGATTACTTTCTGCTGACAAGATCACGCCTGATTAGGCCCATAAGCTTGCGGAATGTGCGCTGGCCGCTCGCGTCGCGGTTCATAGCCTGCAGGCATAAAGACGAGATTACTTTCTGCTGACAGGATCACGCCTGATTAGGCCCATAAGCTTGTGGAATGTGAGCTGGCCGCTCGCGGTTCATAGCCTGCAGGCATAAAGACGAGATTACTTTCTGCTGACAGGATCATGCCTGATTAGGCCCATAAGCTTGCGGAATGTGCGCTGGCCGCTCGCGTCGCAGTTCATAGCCTGCAGGCATAAAGACGAGATTACTTTCTGCTGACAGGATCACGCCTGATTAGGCCCAAAAACTTGCGGAATATGCGCTTGCCGCTCGCGTCGCGGTTCATAGCCTGCAGGCATAAAGACGAGATTACTTTCTGCTGACAAGATTAGGCCCATAAGCTTGCGGAATGTGCGCTGGCCGCTCGCGTCGCTGTTCATAGCCCGTGGGCATAAAGACGAGATTACTTTCTCCTGACAAGATCACGCCAGATTATAGGCTCGCAGAATGTACTAAGAGACGAAGCTTGCCACTCGCGTCGCAGTTCATAGCCCGCAAGCATAAAGACTAGATGTTTTTCTTCTGACAAAGTCGCCCCGATTATAAAGACGCGGCAGCATGAGCAACTGACTGGCGTACAATTACGAATATGTTATGCGACGATTATGCGAGGAAATACGGTATGTCGTCTTCAAGTACTGGAGGTCCTGTGTCTATGGTCATCCTCTGGTTCAAACATTTCCCGTCAAACTTAAATTAAGCTGTTCACAATACATCATATCTCTAGCTCACCGGCATTAGGCAGCACCATACTAAAGGGCGCCAGGAAATGTTCTTCACAGTGCCTACAAGCTGCTGCGAGAGATAGCCTCACCACGGCTGTCGCTTGTATCAAAACAAACAGCCATTCACTCTTCCAATAATCTAACTATACACACTGATGATTTCGACAGCCCACTGCCCAGTAGACTGAGAGCGATCAAGGGAACTACTCGCGTGTGGCGGAGCTCTTTCCGGTCACGGAGAGAGTCCGTCATTTTGTGTAGGCTAAGGGTAGGTCATACAAGATCCACCCACTCGTACCTAATGAGAAGGGAAGACCCCCCCCACTTTGTACATGTGGAGCCATTTTAACCGAGTGTGTGGATCTTGCTGACTTGCGAAGAAACCTTGGTTTGCAGATGACACTCAAACTTATATTAGCCGATGACGCGGTAGCTGCTGATCACGTTATCCGCTTTATAAGTGAGAGTAGGTTAGGGCCAGCAATCTAAATTTTCCAGTATTTATTTATTTATCGTATGGCTCTTAGTGCCGGGAGTGTCCGAGGACATGTTCGGCTCACCTGAGTCTGTAGCTGCTTCCAGCGGACACCCTAAAGAGTGAGCTACAAGTTCCGTTCAATTTCAAGTAGTTCCAACTTTCGCCACCAGATATCAATGATACCTAGTGGTGAACGTTGGAACTTTGATAGAGCGTTCTGATGAAATCTAACCTAACAAATTTTGCTTTACACAAGTTTAGTCTGTGAAAGGATCTTTTACATGCCATAAATCTATGACATGGGACCGCCGGCTTTACTTCCCCTCCGAAGGAAGGCATACTGAAGGATTTTTAACACTCTTAAAAAATCCGACGACTTCGGCCGGGTTTGAACCCGCTATCATGGGCATAGCAGTTCAGTATGCTACCAACTACGTATGAATTGACTCAATGACTTGTTCATTTTTGAATGATAATTTTTGTTTATTTTTTTAATTTTTATTTAATTTAATTTTTTTGTTAATTGTTTTATTAATTTTTGGTCTTTTTAAATGTAGGTGTCCACCTCAAAATTTTAAATTAAATTCCAAATTTGTATTCTTTAATCTGTGTTAAGAGGGGCAGATGACCACGTAGTTCTGCTCCTTAAAACAACAATAACTAACTAACTAGCCCACTTATGTGGCCTTCACCTTATCAAGGGCACCATGCTGCCAACTAAACTGATGACGTAACCTATCACACAGCACCCTGTATAAGCATGTGCTCAGGGAAGATGTGCTTTAAGTGTAAGAGAGAAGGGCATGTTACATGTCTATCCGATTGCGCAGTGAACAGGTGTGTGAAGCCAGCAATCAACTGGCAGTGTGCACTAGCATCGGTATACTTTGTGAACATTTGACAGGCTACACGAAGGATCCTTTGCTGTCTCTTTCATGCCACAGCCGTGTGCAAGACAATCGTTTCAGCAGCCACATGCAGCCCACTAGAGCTCGCGTCAGCCCGGAAGGCGGCCGGCTCTCTGGGATTTGCGCAGAGAGAGAAAGAGATACATGTCCACTGTTGCAACAGGTCAACATGTCCGAGCCCCACACCGCAGGCTGCTGCCATGAGTTCCTGCAGTATGGCAACACCGTCGCTTAGCTCATCGAGCCAGTCTCTTTCGCGCTGCTTTATACTTGGCTTTCCTGACAACACACTAGCTCAGATTCTCAAGACAGACTGACTGTGATTGGTGAGATGGAAGTGAGGCATGACGTAATGGTAGCGTTGTGTTCTGCGCACCGCCTTCCCGGCTGGCTTGAGCTCTAGTATGAATGCTTTTTCTCAGCTGCCACAGGCTGATATGACGTTACCACCATTCTTACCACGAGAATTTTTCTCAGTGCTTATTTGCATTGAATTTGGAAATAAATATGTATCATTCACATTTTTGCTGTAAAGAGCTAGGACTTTTTTTTTTTTTTACCATTTATCTGGGTGGTTATTGTTGTTGTTTTTGTTTATCTGGATTGTTGTCGTTAATATTTTTTTTTTCTTACAGGCCTCAGAAGACAAACGGAGTCAGAAAGAGATTGGTGATATTGCAGGAGTGGCAGATGTTACAATTCGCCAGTCGTACAAACTGATGTATCCTCACGCTGCTAAACTGTTTCCTGAAGACTTCAAGTTTGCCACTCCTATTGAACAATTGCCTCAGATGTAAATGGCTAAAAGATGATCAGAAGAGGATGAGATGGGATGTCTATCAATTAGACATGTTTTTTGTACATTACTTTTGTGATGCGACTACTGTTATAAAGAGTTTGACTGCTGATCTGTGTTCCTTTCAGAGCTTTGTCAAATGACACTTCTTATTGGTGCATTGCTATTATTTGAAGTCTGTATGCCAATTAATTTCTTTTGTTGGAAATTTTTGGATTTTGAATAATATTGTAGTATTATTAAAGAAGTACAAATAGGGTATAATTGCATGCTGTTTCTCTTCAGGAAGTGTGTGTGTGTGTAAATATTTTGAGATGGAAAGACTTATGTTTTCATACATGCCTTTTTAATTTACCTGAAACTGTTTGAAAATAAACTCAGGCTATAAACAATGGGCTGTCTGCGTCACTAGTAATATTAATTATTAGTCAATTTGTACAATAAAATTCAGATGAGTTGAGAAAATCCCGATCTGAAAGAATGAAAAAGTACTGGAAAGAGCGGAAGAACCAAGCAGTACTACCTTCAAAGAAGAAGTGATTGTGGAACGACTCAAGTGGTCCAATGTGACCAATCAAGATTAATAATAATAATAATAATAATAAAATTCCTATTTAAGGCTTGTCTGCTGTTCAAAATCCTTGTGCCAGAAATCGGAAACAATTGTATCAAACTACAAGGATTATAACTGCTTCATACATTCAGCTGGTATTCAGTGGAGGAACTGTAAGATAGCAGAACATATTGTTGAACAGTATGAACACGTTTATATTTATACAAAGAAATACCACAGGTACAATCATACATATACACACCTTACCTTACCCATTGGCACTACGGCCCATATAGAGCCTTGGCCGCAATGATCCTCTTTCACTCGTTCCGGTCCCGGGCACGACCGCGCCAGCCACTCACACCCATCTGCCGGAGATCTTCCTCCACTTCGTCAAGCCATCTTTTGATGGGGCACCTGCTCTGTAAAGAGTTCTTACGTTCGATGTAGCCATATTCAAATGTGTCCTTTTTCTTGCTGATGTCGTTGTAGATCCGTTTGAGTTCCAAGGCTCGTATTAGGTTTCGTAACAAGTTGCTCTTTACGTGGTGAAGTTGTTAGCCTCACACTCAACCCCCAACCTGGAGGGCCAGTCCAGTTTTTATTTTCACGGCGGGGCTTTTACTTCCCCCCTACCCTCCAGCTATGCTGGCTGCACAGCTGGCGAGCTTCCCCCAATTCCAATGGGGACGCACCCATGGAGGTAACTGGCAATTCCCCACACGGGTCATATACACACACTTGTAGTAAAATTCAGACTACAGGCTTGTGTGGGGTTTCGCCTAGGGCACCAAGCTGGCTCATCGGCGGGCTCTTGGTGTCCCCGCCCGGACCCCCTTAGGAGTATCGAACTGCGCGATACATCCCAGATACATAGCGCAGTTCGATACTCCTGTGGGGGTCCGGGCGGTGACACCAAGACCCCGCCGATGAGCCAGCTTGGTGTCCTAGGCGAAACCCCACACAAGACACGGCACAAACCCAGAAGAATTGCTGAGTTTTAATTCACCGGCCGTGAAAGCCAACATACTAACTAATTTGAACTTTAATTCATTACATTCCATCTTTCACTGCCCAGAATAATCTAGTAAATTTACCATACAGCTGAACCTTTTAAAGGAGCATATCATTGTGTTGATGGATGACATAATGACCCGAGTGGCACAAGTAATTGGGGAAGGAAAGATGAAAGCAATGGTGTTTGCAGATGATTTGATGATTTGGGGAAACGAGGAGGAGGTACAGGAACAGTTGGACGTGTGGGAAGGAATAATACAAGGGTATGGGATGAAATTTAGCATAAATAAGAGTGAGATGGTGATCACAACAAGGAAGAAAGAAAGAAAGAACCACAACAGGAATAACAATTGGTGGGGAACAGCTGAAGAAAGTGGAGAGTTTCAAGTATCTGGGAAGCCTGGTACAAGAGAATGGAAGAAACGATAGAGAAATAAATGAGCGGGGGAGACAGGCAGAAGCATTCCGGAGGAGTGTGAGAAGCATGTTATGGAGCAAGGATGTCCCTCAGAACAGCAAAAAGATCATATATCGGACGTACTATGTCCCTATCCTGATGTATGCCTCGGAGACATGGGATATGAAAGGAAGGGAGAAGAGCAAAATACAGGCCAGTGAGATGAGGTTCTTGAGAAGCAGTATTGGAGCTACAAAGAGGGACAGAATAAGAAATGAGAGGACCAGAGAATTAATGAAGGAGGAACCATTACAGGATGGTATAGAGAAATCTAGACTTAGATGGTATGGACATGTAAAACGAATGGAGAAGAAGAGGATATCCAGGAGAGTACACGAGACGAAGTGGGAAGGATAGAGACCGAGAGGAAGACCGAGAGACAGGTGGCTGAAGGGGGTGGAAGATAGCGTGAAGAAGAGAGAAGACTGGACAAGGGTGGAGGCTGAGAGATGGTGGGAAGACAGAAGGCGTTGGAGAGGCTTGTGTTCCAAACAGACCTGGCCAGTGGCTGGAAACTGTGCAAGATGATGATGATGATGATTTGAACTGCGCCCCACATACGCAGATATGCGTGTGAGCAAGTTATAAAATGGCGAATGCTCTTGTTTTGTTTTTGAACTGTTATATCCTTTTCTATTATCGACTTATGTAGGGTTTTAACTACATTTTTGTCTTTGGAATTTCACCTGAAGGTGTTGCATATTTTGTTACTGTAAATAAAAGGCACCTTCTTTCTCTCCACCATTATTATTCTAGGGACTATACAGGATTGTTGTTTCCACTCTTAATCGTGTTCCTCCCTCCCCTTTCCCTCAGATCTTCAGCAACCTTGTCCTTCCACCACAGTTTAGGTCCTCCTCGTTTACTTTTTTCCTTCACCTGCATAAATTTGACTTTTTCCAAATTTCCAAACTATCACAGTCGGTGATCTTTGACCAGTTCCATCTTGACTGGTTCCCTGTTGTGCCCATTCCTTTTTCTGTCCCTGCTGGTTTCTCCGCTCATCCAACATCCTCATCTCCTTTACCTCCATCCTTCTTATTGGCCATGTATAGGCACCTTGAAGCAATGTTCACCTTATTACTTTCAGTTCACCCTAATGCCAGACAGAACTCCACTCACCTTTCTCCAGTTCATCCAACTGGAAGTGTAAATATTTCAATGATTTTCAGTTGGCCAACACAACTGACGTTATTATAATGGGTGTTTTTCCCTAAACCTGAAAAAAAAAATATATATATATGAAAAGCTTTAAGGCAACACTGAAATATGGCTTCCAACATGATTAGAATACCAACTGAAAGTTATTCTATGCTGTGGTTTTTATTTGTCTTTCATACAAAAAAAAACATGTAAAACGTATATTGTGTACATTTTAGTTCTGTATATTAAAAAGAATCCATTATTCATCATGTCTTCCTTTTTTGATGACTTTGCTGTTCCATCCTTTAAAGCAACAATAACTAACTCGCTTTCTTTCAGTTTACTGTTTAAGGGAACTTCCAATTGATAAAATATGAAAAAAATACCAATTTTCAGATTTTTATATGATGTGAAAGCTGCCATGTTTTTGATATTTTTGTACTGGGAGTTTTATATTTTCTGGAGTTGGCTACATTGTAATACTATTGATTCTAATATTGTAGTATGTTTCACCAATCCAACATGGTAACCACGCAAAATATTTAGCTAGCATTCTACAGAATAGCTCCGCAACAGTAACGTATATCAGCCTGGAATTTTGTACGGTGATAAAGAGTACTACTAGAAGTTCGCCTATGTGACTTAAGTACAAAGAAACATGACGGCCAAGTGAAGTTAACACATTTAAATCATCACAGCGCAGTGAAACTTGGAATGTTAAATGTTTATACAAGCTTCAATCTACTGGTATCTAATTTAATTCAATTGTATTTATAACCTCAAGATGGCGGCTGTGCAAAATTTTAAAATTGTTTTTTTTTTATTTGATGTGTCCTAATCATGTAATCGAAGTGAACGTTTGAATAATGAACTTCGGCAATAATCTTCCTCTAATGGTACATAACTCTATGTCCTACACATAGAACAATTCAACATGGCGACCATACAAAATATTTAGACGGCTATTAACATAAGTTCACCTATGGGACGTAGATTTACATGGTCAGCAGAAAACTAATATGGCATCTATACTCAGTACGCTTGGAGAACGGGATTGACATTTGGCCGGAAATTCCACGTCGGTCATCACCCCTCTGCCTCTTGATCAATCCATGTTCGCATAGTTTGTCATAATACTCTGCGTTGCAATTTACAGCCCATGTGCTTCAATGCCTGGTCAGCTGTATCTCTGGCTTATACAGTTTGGCAACCTCGTTCTCGGACCCCATGGCAAGACATGAACAGTCAATCGCATTCTCCCAACTTACAGAGTATACCTGTTCACAATATCTCCGAAACTATTCAAGAGGATCCAGATAGCCCCTCATGTGGTCCAGGGATGCACTAGCTATATCAGAAGAGGTACCTCACCTGTTACTAAATTTTAAACGGCATTTTCTTAGAACTTATTTTTTGCACATGTTCCATTTTTTTCAGTTGTCTCTTCATCACAGAAGTCTCAAAATGTTACCACCTGTAGCTTGGCTTGTAAATGAGATTTTAACACAGGAATTTTGTTGTAGCTAGAGTACATTTTGAAAAAGCTGGATATATTAAGAATTTTTTTAAATGAAAATGTTGAGTTAAAAGAAAAAGAAATATTATTATGGTCAGAACCGGCCACGGTGGCCGAGAGCGCTAACGCGTTGCCTCGTGCCTCGCTGGCATCGGGAGAGCGTCCTGAAAATGGTTTTCATGGTTTCCCATTTTCACCACCAGGCAAATGCCGGGACAGTTCCTTTCAATAGGTCCCCTGCCAATTTCCTTCCAATATCCCTTCCCAGACCCGTCCTGAAAAGAAAAGTACATGGCCATTGGCTGCACTAATAAAATTAATAGTAGAAACACCAAACGCAAATGTTAAATTACTAAGAAATGATCACAAATATGGCAATAAACTTTCATCTCGGTCTACCCAGTAGTTTCAATGAAATAGGAACATGAAATTATTAAATATTAACATTAAGAAGATAGGTCATTGGAACTCCCCTTAACTTAATTTTAACATTTGCACTTTTAACAATAATTTTCTTTAGTCCCAGCAAAATTGGCACACGAGCAGTGCTAATGAAGCCTGATTCTAACAAATGCTGCTGAAAAGGAAATATGTACACCCTGTTGTACGAGTTCAGTTCAGTTAATCTGTCTTAATGGCAGGTTTACTAGTCTTTCTCTCTATTGTATCCAGTCTTCTGCATAACGTTTCATTAGGTCATAAGATTTATAAATCAGCTGAAACCTTATTCTTCCTCTTGTGATTTTACCATTTACTGTCCCAACTATTTTATTTATTTATTTACACTGTTTACACCCACGTTGGAGCACCAAAAATCAAATCTGATATACAAAGTCTTCCAATATTTCAAATAATAAGTTTAGTTCTTAATTCTTGATAATTTTTTCCTTTCCCAATACTTCTTCAGTCTGGAAGATCTTGCAGCTCGTTCTTCTTCTGATATAACATACTGCTTACGCTGTGAAATTTTGAATGTTAGTCGAGTGTATTTGTTATTCAGAAGCCGTTTCTCCTCTCTATGTTTAATATGATGCTTAGTAATTTTCAATTCGTCTAAATCCATTTGTATTTCTTTAAACCATGTGATTTTTGTTTTACTGTTCCAAAAGAAGTCAAAAAGTTGTTTCAGGAGTCTAGTATTTGGCAAGCGGGATATGTGTCCAAAAAACGCAATCCTTCGTTTTCGCATCGTGTCAATGATAGATTCATTTTCCTTGTAAAGTATTGAATTGGGCAAAAGTCTCCACTGGCCCTCTACCTGGTGTTTTTTATCGAGTATTGTCCGAAGAATCCGTCTATCAACCTTCTGTAGTTTGTCAGTTGTTGATCGGGTGATTAGTTTAAATAAAGTTTCACTTGCATATGTTGCTTCTGGCTTAACGACGGAGAAATAATGTCGAAGTTTAGCATTAATCGAAAGAGACTGTTTCTTATATGTTGGCCAGGTAATCTGTTGTGCTCGTCGCAATTTTAGAGTTCTATTATCTATTGATGCTCTCTCATTGGCATTCCAAGTGATGATCTCACCAAGATATTTAAATTGTTTCACAATCCTTATTTTCTGGGCATTATGCAGTATAATATGTGGTGTGGCATAATTACTGTTTTCTCAAAGGAAATTTTCAACCCAACCTTTGCTGCTAATCGTTCCAATTCCTCTACCTGAAATTTAGCTTCTTCGATATTAGTTGCTAATAATGCTAGATCATCAGCAAAGGCGAGACAATTTAGTCGAGCATTTTTTCCAATCTTGACATTCGGTGGACAAACCTTATTCCATTGACGCATAACTTTTTCCAGTACACAATTAAACAGCAATGGAGTTAATCCATCTCCCTGCCGAAGACCAGTATGGATTTCAAATGACTCAGAGGTTTCACTTCTAAACCTAACTCTAGATTTAGTATTCTTAAGAGTGACTGCAATAAGGTTAACAAGTTTTCGATGTAACCCAAATTCAGTAAGGACATTTAATAGAGATTCGCGATGGATACTATCATAAGCTTTTTGAAAATCAACGAATGTGATCACTAAATCTTTGCTCCTAATCCTGTGATGTTTTATAATCCATTTGAGACTGATAATTTGATCTGGACAGCTTCGTCCTGGACGGAAACCACCCTGATATTCACCAAGTTCATTATCAAGTTGTTCGTGAATTCTGGAATATAAAATATTTGAAAAAATCTTATACGTGACATCCAGCAACGATATCCCTCGATAATTGCCAGGATCTGACCTATCGCCCTTTTTGTGTATGGGATGTCCATCATCATCATCATCATCATCATTTCCCCTTATCCAGCTCCTGCCGGGTCGGGGTATTTATGGCACTTCTCCACTTTCCTCTTTCCTTCCACCATTCTTTTTCCACGATCTTGTCCCAGTCCAGATTTCTTTTTCTTACGCCGTTCTTCACTGAATCCATCCACCTTGTTCTAGGTCTTCCTCTTGGTCTCTTACCCTTGCACTTCGCCTCCAGCATCTGTCTTGGTATTCTATTTTCCTCCATCCTCTTTACATGTCCAAACCACCTTAGTTTATTCTTCTCAATTCTCTCATTTAGTTTTCCCATCCCAACTTCCTTCCTAACATCTTCATTCCTCACTCTGTCTTTCCTTGTCTTTCCTATCATACTTCTTAGGAATTTCATTTCACTGGCTTGGATTCTACTCTCTTGCCTGCTTGTCAGGGTCCAAGTCTCAGCTGCATAAGTTAATATGGGTACATAGTACACTTTATACATTACCTCCTTGCTTTTCCTTGGTACTTCCTTATCCCAAACAAGTTTTCTTACACTTTGATAGAATGCATTGCTCTGCTGTACCCTCCTGCCAATCTCCATGTCCAACCTACCAGTTTGCATCAATTCACTTCCTAGGTATTTGAACGTGTCCACAATTTCCAAACTCTGACTTCCAATTTTCACAGTGCCCTTTCCTTGTCTTTCCCCTCTTGTCATCACCATGGTCTTGCTTTTCTCTATACTGATTTTCAGGCCATACTTCTGAATATTTTCGTTCAGTGCATCTAGTTGTTTTTGCACTTCTTCGGTGTTCCTTCCCCAGACCACAATATCATCTGCAAATAACAGTAACTTCATTTCTTTATGTTCATATGCTTCCTTTGTTTCCTTTACTATTTCATCCATCACCATTATGAACAAGAGAGGAGACAGCACACTCCCCTGTCTTAGTCCAGTCTTGTTCGTAAACCAATCTGTCTTTCCAACTGGGGTCAGTACCCTGCTAACACAGTTGTTGTACATTGCTTGCACCATTTCCAACATTTCTCTTCCCAGTCTCTTCTTAACCATGGTTTCCCATACCTTCTCTCTGGGGACACTATCATATGCCTTTTCTAGATCTATGAAAGTCATGATCAAATCCTCTCCATATTCCCAGTTCTTTTCCATCACCTGCCTCAAGCTAAAGACTGGGTCCACTGTGGATCTTCCACTCCTGAAGCCATACTGTTCCTCTTGCAACTCTCCTTCCACCTTTCTTTTCATTCTTCTTTCTAATATCCTTTCCAGTATTTTTACTATCTGTGATATGAGGGTGATCCCTCTATAGTTATCACACACCTTCTTGTCCCCCTTCTTAAACACTGGTATTATTAGCCCTTTCTTCCAGTCTTCTGGTACACATTTCCATTTCCACACACACTTTAGCAGTCGATACAGCCATTGCATACCAACAGGTCCAGCAGCCTTTATCATTTCTACACTGACTTCATCCACCCCTGTTGCTTTTCCCATCTTCATTTTCTGTACTGCTAATTCCACCTCCAGCATTGTTATATCATCTTCTGTTATAGAGTCGTCAGGTTGTGTCACTTCCATCTCACCAGTACCAGTGTGTATGGGATGTATAATTGCAATATTCCACTCTTCAGGCAATTTTTCTGTATTCCAAATGTCAATAAGATGTTTATGTAGGTTATGAATAGTCTGTACATTAGCATTCTTCCAAAGTTCTGCTACTACTTTATTCTCTCCTGCCGCTTTAAAATTCTTAAGTGAATCAATCGCTGTACGCACTTCATCATAAACCGGCGGTATGATCTTTTCCAGGGGTGTTTTATTTCTAGGATAGGGATCGAATTCAAAAGAATCTTCAGGTTCATCAATATTAAGTAATTTTGTGAAGTAATCGGCCAAAATTATTGCATTGTCATAATCATTATGGGCCACCTGCCCGTTCGTATCTTTCATCAAAAGAGTAGGGGGAGTAAATTTTGATTGGTATTGTTTAAATGTCCTGTAATAGTCCCTTGTTTTATGGCGATTGAAAGCTTCATCAATAGATTTTAATGTTCCCTTCTGATATTCTCTTTTAACCCTCCTGATTTCTTTGGCCGCTAACCTTCTAGCATTGATTAATTCTTCCCTAGAACTTTCTGTTTTTTGTTGTTGGTCCTTCAACCAAGCTGAATGCCGGCGTAGAATTGCTAAATCACAATCCTCATTCCACCATGCATGTTTCTTTCGTATTTTAATGGGAGCAACGTCTTCTGCTACGGCTTTTAATTTGTTAACAGTGGTCCCCAAGTTGTCACTCAAAAGCGTGATGGATTGCTCAAAATATACTGGATTATTGATAACTGAACTAGGATCATACAATCTTTTGCTATTGAATTTTTGAGGTTTATTTTTCCTTTTAGGAGTCAATTTGATTTTAATCTTGGAAATGTAATATCCGAATCAACATCAACACCACGAAGGACTTTTACATTATAAATTTCTTTGTGAAATTTCCGATCCATGGCCACATGATCTATCTGAAACTCTCCTAACTTAATATTAGGACATTTCCAAGTCATTAATTTATGTGGTCTCCTCTTGAACCTTGTTGTCTCCATAATTAGACCATGGTTAATACAAAATTCAATTAACCGTTCACCATTCTTGTTTGTCAAGTTATGTGCTGGCCATCGCCCCACCACTAGGCGAAATTTCCTCTCACGTCCAATCTTTGCATTGAAATCTCCAAGTAAAATTTTAATATTAGCATCAGGTATATTCGTTACCAATTGGTCAAGTTCATCCCAAAATAGATCCGTCCCTTCAGTATCAGTTCTATTTTTGTCATTTGTTGGTGCATGAACATTTATCAATGTGTATATCTTGTTTTCCACTTTAACTGTTAACAATGCAACTCGTGGGGAATTTGAGGAAAAATCCGTGATGGAATCTAGTATTCTATGGTGTACCAAGAAACCTACTCCAAATTGAGGGACATTTTTCATTACCCTTTCTCCTGGAGGCCCTTTATAGAGACGATACCCACCTGATTCAATTGGGTTCTGATCAGTATTACGTAATTCTTGAAGAGCAGTGATCACAATTTTGTGTTGATCCAAGATATCAGTTAGATGCTTTAACTTACCAACCTTCATCAAAGAATTAACATTTAATGTTGCCAAATATGAGAACTTTCCCGGCTTGTTGAATTTAAGTACGTTCTTAGTGTGATTAGTCTGCATGCTTGGTCATCGTATCTCGAGGCGCTCCGACTCGCCTTAATCCTCTACCCGACACCCCACCGTATCCGAATGGTGTCTTCGCTTGGTTAATGATGTAAGTGTCCAAACCGGTGGATTTCAATAGAAGACTCTCCATATTCATTTGATTATCAGATCTATGATCAAGAATCTGACCGTGGTCAGGGTTTACAATCCCAGATGTGATCTGGGAAGGTGATGAATGAAATATGATATGATGAAACATGAGATTGTGGAGTGTGTTTGGTCCGCGAGAGCTATTTTATTTCGCTCAAGTCCGCCGGTAAACCGGTGAGGACCCCCCTATCCGCCACCTGGGACGCGCCACGTCTGAGTATCACCTCTCCGCCTGCTACGACAACTATTTTGTTGTTAACAAAAGTTTTTTTTTTAGACATAAGTCGAACCCCTCATCCATGTTGTGGGAGATGGGCAAGAGTATGAATTGGAGACTGCCGATAGGGGTGAAGTACAGTGGGGACAGTGTGTGCCCTGGAACCACTATGTTAGCTGTGAAGGTCCTACAGGAACCCTGAAAAGTGACCGCTAATAGGACTCGGTGAAGCTAGGATAGGCCCCATTGCTTTGAAGAATGAAACTTGCCTTGAATGAAAAAGCTTATGTTCCAAACAATCCCGGCCAGTATGGCTGGAAGCTGTGCATGATGATGATGAAAAAGAAGAAAGGAAAACACTAGTTTTAGTGAATAATCAAGTTTCTATTCTGTATATTGATTGTAAGAAGTATGCAAAACGAAAACATTTCATTAGCAATGTGCCCGGCAACAAGAGTAGCATGAATTATTACTGGTCATTCTTCCGAATCGAGACTTTCTAACACTTCATGTACTTGTTAACATTGTTCATGATTGGTCCGTATTGACGAATGATAGTGTAAAAATATTGAAATATACAGTTCTATGTTCCGTCTAGTCGATACTCCTTGTGTTTATTGAACCACTAGTACATGTTTCAAGGAGTAGTATTAATGAAAAACAGCCCCTTCATCAGCTAGTACAAATGAAGACATTGTGACATTAATGGCCAGTCATTGACATTAAAATTGATGAATAATGGATGATATGGATGAAATGTGATGGAAGCATATATGGTTGTTGCACTTGCACGTTATAAAAAATATAATAATTATAAAGAATGGTTAAAATACTGTAAGTGTACTATTGTGCGTACACTCAATTTGCAATAGCAAACATTGAAAAACTGCTCTGGTCCATGACACTCTAATCAATGTTATCTTTCGTTTAATGTCTGCTCCACAGTTGTACGCAGATATTGAACTAAAGAGAACATACATTCGGGTAATTTTCTTGGACTAGAGCAGTGCTTCAATTTTGCTACTGAAAATTGAATATTCCTACAGTAGTATACCTACAATGTTTTGGCTATCCTTGTTATTATTATAGCGAGGAGACATCTGATTCGTCGCTATTACGTCAATTTACCTGGACCCAGCAGGAAGAAGAAGACGAGGAACAAGAACATGAGGAAATATTAGATGATTCCCAATAATTTCCCCCAATTTCTTAAAATTCACACCGCTTTCATAATTTCCAATAGTACCATTTTTTATTATTAAATTTATTGAATTAAATAGGATCACAATAGATCAGTGGTTCTTAACCGGTGGTCCGCGAGTGCCTCGGGAGTGGTCCGTGGGAGAAAAGGGTCCACCAGCACGTATAAATGGGGATTTCGAAAACGATGTGCGTTAAACGGAGAATCGTCCGAATGTATTCGCGGCGATGACTATCAGGTTTTGAATTGAAATATCTTTAAAATAAGTGTTATTGAGGAAGGGTTACGACTGATAAGATGTATTGCGGGCGAGTGGAGTGGTCCGTACATGATTAAATTTCACGCTGAGTGGTCTGCAGACTTCTACGGGTTCAGAACCACTGCAATAGATACTGGAATAGGCCTACCGGCGAAACCACGTTAAGAAAACGCGCCAAGTACACTACCTCACAGGTGGCGTGGAAACGTGTGCTTATTATGTAAAATACAACTTTTTGAATAGTTATATCTCAAAAACGGTGACTCTTAGGAGAAAGAGTGTTGAGACAATTTTCATAGATAATTGCATGATCTACAATTTTAGTCTGATCTATTTTAATGATAAAACTTACCGTTTGGCTGAAAAACGCAAAAAATCCATATTTGCGAACTTTGACCTTGAATAAATTCTTTTGCCGTTGTCGGACCGATGGGGACTTTTCAAATTTCATTTATAATGGTGTTTCGACCATTAGTACAAATTTCCACCTCCATGCAAATTTTGGTAACCTTGCAAGTCTAAAAAGATTGTATATTGGCTTTCACGGCCAGTGAATTAAAACTCAGCATTTCTTCTAGGTTTGTGCCGTGTCTTGTGTGGGGTTTCGCCTAGGACACCAAGCTGGCTCATCGGCGGGCTCTTGGTGTCCCCGCCCGGACCCCCACAGGAGTGACGAACTGCGCGCCACCTCCCTTTATATTAGGTGCAACTGCACCACTTGACTGCGAGAACTAAGAGCTCAAGCAGCCTTAACCTCCCTATGAAGGCTTCCAAAAAGATGGTATATTGGCTTTCACGGCCAGTGAATTAAGACTCAGCATTTCTTCTAGGTTTGTGCCGTGTCTTGTGTGGGGTTTCGCCTAGGACACCAAGCTGGCTCATCGGCGGGCTCTTGGTGTCCCCGCCCGGACCCCCACAGGAGTGACGAACTGCGTGCCACCTCCCTTTATATTAGGTGCAACTGCACCACTTGACTGCAAGAACTAAGAGCTCAAGCAGCCTTAACCTCCCTATGAAGGCTTCCAAAAAGATGGTATATTGGCTTTCACGGCCAGTGAATTAAAACTCAGCATTTCTTCTAGGTTTGTGCCGTGTCTTGTGTGGGGTTTCGCCTAGGACACCAAGCTGGCTCATCGGCGGGCTCTTGGTGGCCCCCTCCCGGACCCCCACAGGAGTGACGAACTGCGCGCCACCTCCCTTTATATTAGGTGCAACTGCACCACTTGACTGCGAGAACTAAGAGCTCAAGCAGCCTTAACCTCCCTATGAAGGCTTCCAAAAAGATGGTATATTGGCTTTCTCACGGCCATAACAAAATGTAATAATAATTTCGTAATTACATGTTCGAATCATTGCATTCATAAATTCTCAAAATGTAATTCTGTTTTATGACGAAAAAATATTTTATACATACGTGAGCTTCATATCTCATTTATACTTCATTTCATTATAATCTCAATGTTCACAAATATATCTCACAAGATATTATACATTTATTACTAGGGGGCGGATTTCTATGACCTAAAAATGTATGAAATATGTATGCATTTATGACCTAAAACATAAAAATATGACCTATAGAATTCAAAATATGACTTAATGAATAGCATCTACGTTACATAGAAACACTTTTATTACGATTGCTACAGGCTGCAATTAATTAAGAGTTAAAATAGTTTTAATTCTTCGAAATCTTTATCCCCAAATTAAATAAAATGATGAATATTTCATGAACTCGTTAAGGTTACACTGCATACTCCTAGGCAAGGACGGACTCTGCGGAAGACATAAAAACTACAGTTACTTTCACCGTTCAATATTCAATCAGTTTTAATTTATGCACAAAACATATGTTATTTGAATGAAACTTTCATACCTGATCTACTGTCGACCAAAGTATTATGTGCACTCGAGTTTGAAGGTTGTAAAATGCAATATAGCCTATTTTCTTAGACCAGTTATTTGGAACCTAAACAAACTAGTTATGATAATTTTAGGTTTCCCCGACACAGTTTACCCGAGATTCTCCACAACGACATATGTCGACAGTGGGCACGTATGGGTTGTTCACTGAAGGAACATTTTCCATGTTTTAACCTCTTACTAATGCAGCCTATTAATCGAGAAATTAGTGAGTACCTAGTCACACAAATGTTGCATTAGCACAACAAATATTTCAAAATGCACGAATTCGAACAAAAATGGGGAAATGTTTGATCTCAATTGAGAATGTACACTGTCCGTATAAAATTACAGTTGGTTTCCTTCTATTACCTCTTATAAATAAAATTGCTCATTGGAAGTATGAAAATAATAAAAAAAAACACAAATACTAACAAATATGCATGGCATTGAACATTACACTTTTTGCACCGTTCCCTAGCTGCTTTACCACACTGCGCACATCTTACTTGCTTTTCTCAGGTTTGAAGGTAGTGTGACATCCCGTCAAAACGCACTTCAGGCAATATGCGAGACGTTACTTCCATACTTGGTCAGCCTGTGGAAGGACGTGAGGTGGCACAAGTTCGAATATATGCCCTAGCTATGTACCGTGTAAAGCCAAGCAGGTCAAGATTTTTTTCTTTTCCCTTTGGAGTCAAGCGATAAAGTTGCCATACATTGTTTATGGAGACGTTCAATAGGAACGCAATTAGGGGCCAGTACCACTCCTTGTTTCTTATGCTGATACAGTAACACGATATATTCTGAACTAATCGGTCGACACCACCCATATACATATTCTATAAAATTATATATGCAGGCTAAACTACTCTATCTGGCATGCCCTAAAGGCGTGACACCAGAGATAGTTGAGGCTACCGAAACAACATTATTATCATTGTAACGTACGACTGAGATACCAAAGTTACGTTCTGCAAGTTGGTGGTAAGTATAGCCCGACCCAGCGGTTTCTGCCGCGATATGACTGGGCAGGCGTGGCTTCAGAACAGTGGGAGGGGAGTGGAACTGACGGCTCGCGTCACGGAAACGAAATATCATGCGCACCGATGGGTCAAGTTTGACAGGATACGGTTTCTACATAAAAGTAGGATAAGAGGCAGAATTTTACTGAGTACATAGAAACATGAATCACAATTCTACGCCCAGTAGTTCACTTTTTATGTTATTTTAAAAATAAAGAGCAAACTGCTTCGATACTAGCCGCTGCTGAGTTGGGGAGCCAATGTAATGTTGCCTAGTCGTTGCACAATGCCGAGCGGGTGAGCGAAGCTCTCGTCTACATTGCGTAGCATTATGTTATCACGGCCAAGTCCAAGCAGAGAATGAACGATGTTGCTACATCGGGACTCGGGGAGTCAGGACGTGTCACGTGTGCCAGAGGAGGTGTGAACGAATTAAAGTGCGTAACTGCGTCGCGGCAGACATTCCTGGGTCGGGCTTTACCAAGTTTCTCTTCTTTACAGAGTTGAATCTCAGGATGTGGAGCATTTTCCAATCGTTAAAAAGAATTTGTAATATTTAAGGATTTTTTAAATCAAGGTACAGTATTTTAGTTGAAGTGATTGCAACAAGTCATGACTTACATAATGATGAATGAAGTGTTCACCAAGATGTGAGAGATTGCTACATGTAGGCTGAGGAAGGTCAAATACGGACCTAAACTTGCACCAGCGACATTGTGGAAGCGTTAAAAAAATGTATTGTAAAGTGGAAACATTATCAAATCAATACAGACAAAAATATTATGTATGTCATATACATCTAAAATACATGATTTAAGCAGTCACTAATGCCAACTGCTCATTTTAGATAATCCATTGTCAACTGTAAGACTAGTCTTGCTACAACAGAACAAACAAGAGTTTTGTGTTGGACAGGAAAGAGATAAGTTTGATAACTACAGTAAGTAATGAGGTGCTAATTAATATCAGTCTAGGGCATGTGACTTGTGGTAGCCATGGGAAAGTGATTTTGGTGTCAATTTTGCACCACTCTAATGGATTCTCAGGTGTTGAGGAAACATGAAGCAATTTACTGCAACGACCTCAAGAGTCGGCACACACAAGAAGTGGAGTCGACCAGCCTGTGGTGCAGACTGCAGAGCTTCAAAGATGGCAACGAGTTCTGCAGTGAAAACACTGAGGTATGTGACAAAGAGATTACATGTGCACAGCTTACTTTCTATTCATGTATACAATTGGACTGCATTATGCAGAAAGGAACCAATCCACAAAATTATATGATATCTCATTAACTAAGGTACCATAGTTCAAAGGTCAATATTTTGGTAAAAGGTACGAGCAACTTTACAGGGTGATTCTTGATGTAGTTTACAACTTCAATAATGTGTAATTATTTATTCGAACCACTTAGACTTGGTTGATATGCCATTACATAGCAAAACACTTCATTTTTTGACAAATCCATGACGGCTCAACGTGTGCACCATTTGTCATACTGGACACATCCCAACGGAAGTCGATTTCCCGCTACGTATGAACCAGCATTTTCGGGGTAACAGAAGCGATGGGTGTTGTGATGCGATGTCTCAGTTCATCAAGATTTGCAGGTAGGGGAGGGATGTACACCCTATCTTTCACAAAGCCCCACAGAAAAAAGTCCAGTGGTGTGTAATCTAGAGACCGTGGCGACCAGGTAATTGGTCCACAACGACCTATCCAATTACCCGGGAAACGTTATCAAGGAATTCCCTGACGTCTGGCAGGATGTGCGGCGGGGCACCATCTTGTTGCCAACACATGCGCCCATTATGGTCATCTTCATCCAACTATGGAATAAGGAAGTTCTGTAGCTTATCCGGATAAATGATGCCGGTGATGGTTCTCTCAGCAAAGGAGAAAGGTCCGTACACCGTTTCTCTCCTAACAGCGCAAAAATCGTTCACTCTGGGGATGTCACGAGCCATCTGCACGCGGTGCCCAAGTAGTTTTCCCGTACCCCAAATACGACAACTGTGCTGACTCAGCCAGAAAGGTGGAACGTTGTTCAAGAATGACTCATCACGGCTGATACAATCGAACATGTTAATACAGAATTCATGTCGGGTATGTTTATCCGCTTCACTCGGTGCCTGAACCAAGGGCAGTCGGTATGCTTTCATGGCCAAATGTCGACACAACACCTGCCAAATAGTGGTCTGAGGGATACCAGTTTCGAGTGACACGACGCCATGTTGATTTTTCCGGACTGCGGACGAACCTCTCCCTAACTATTTCCGCCACATCGCCAGTCAGAGGTGCGGGGCCTGGAGCCTTTGTGTGTCGCACAGAACAACCTGTTTCGATAAATGTCTGGTGCCATTTGTACATTGTTGGTCTGCAGCTGGGTGGGTCATTGCCAAATTCTGTGCGAAACCTCCGCCGTACACTCGTTGTTGACTTGGTTTCTTCAAACCAGAACACGCACTTCGCTCTTTCCGTACCATTGAAAGGCGCCATTTTCTTGGATAACGGCTAACTATGAACTGAGGCACACCATGACTCGCTTTGCGGTTCATGGTTTTCCCTACAAAATCTGTATAAGAGATACCTACCATGAACCAAGTGACCTGTGCCAGTGTAAACTCTGAGGTGATCATTGTGATAGATATCATGTGACAAAATGCAAAAGCAGGAACATCTCGTTGACAAAATGTTCTAATAATCAAGTGCTATATGAACTTATACATTGACCACTATATCTATAACTATTTTATTATTGTATGGCCATTGGCTGCATTAAATATTTAATTATTAATTATTGAAGTTGTAGACTACATCAATAATCACCCTGTATGCTTTAAACTACAGTAATTAGTATTAAACATTTTTAATTTGTAAAGTTTTCATTTTTATTTAACTTTAAATGCATTTTTCTCAGTTAAGGTTTGATGTTGGTTGGTTCCTTCCTTTCTGCATAATACGGTTCAATTAAAGCATCCGGAAATTAGTGGACTATGCCGTAAATCTGCAACCGTGGTCACCTTGGGAACTCTGTGTACATACCATTAACAGTACCACACACAGTGTTCTTGTCTCAAGTCTTAAAGTAAAAAATATGCACGCAAACTTTGTCTTAGCTTATAATCCACATACCACCAATGCACCAAACTTCCTCCCTGATCTGGAGCTTGCCCTTACTAAATGTAACTCTAACAAAGTCATCTTGTTTGGTGACTTTAACTTCAATATACTCAACAAAACAGATCATTATACTGTACAGTACCTGGATATGACACTCAGCAAAGGTTATACATGTATAAATCCCAACCTACCAACTAGGCCTAGCAGTAAGTCTCTTCTTGATCATTTATTTCTGAACTTCAATGCTAACACCAAGGTGGCAAATATAGTTAATGATTTTAGTGACCACAACATCTTAATATTACATCTGGAATTACCTAGCATTAAAAAAAGAAGGGATAATATTGCTACTACTTATAAAAGAATATCATATGATAACGTATATCACTTAATGTTATTAAATCCATTTCAGTTTTTAGCGGATGATACTGTAGAGATGTACTCTGAATTAGCTGATTATGTTAAAAATGCCTGTGCATTGTCATGTACAGAAACTATCATACAACCAAAAAAAAGTAATTTCCCACCTTGGGCTACAGAGGAATTCATTAACTTAACTCACAGAAAAAGTGTCCTATATGCAAAGACACTAAAACCTTGGTGTCATCCACTCACCACAGAAGAGTATAAAAAATGTAATAATAAAGTAACAACACTTCGAAGAGAACTTAAACGAGATTACTTGAACAATAAGTTAAAAAATAATTATAACAATCCAAGAAAAACGTGGCATGTCATAAATGAAGCACTAAATAACAAAACAAAACCAGAGTCTATATCATGTAATAAATTAACAATTCATGGCAAAGATATGATCGAATCAGAATCGATAGCTAATGAATTTAACAAATTCTTTACAAATATAGGATCCAACCTAAGGCCAATAGACCCACACAGTCCCAAAACATCTATGATAAACAATGCAGGTAGACTGTATAATTTTACTCCCACATCAAAGGAAGAAGTAATACAAATAATTGATTCCCTAAAATCCAAAAATAACCCAAATGATGATATAAACAGCATGGTACTAAAAAAGTGCAAACAGATACTAGCCAAATCTATCTCAGATTTGATCAATAAGTCTTTGGAAACTGGCATCTTACCAGATCCTTTGAAAATTGGTAGAATAGTTCCTGTTCATAAGAAGGGATCTAAAGATGATCCAAACAACTATAGACCTATAACTATATTGCCTGATCTGTCAAAAATATTTGAAAAAATTATAAAAAGCAGGCTGGTGAAATTTTTCTTTCAATGCAACTACTTCTTTAAACACCAGTATGGGTTCCAAAACTCTCTAAGTGTACTTGATGCTTTATTTGATATTGTCACAAATTTAGAGAAATCGCTAGACGAAGGCAATATATCAGCAGGTCTATTTGTGGATCTACAGAAGGCATTTGACACTGTCGATCATAATTTATTATTGTATAAGCTGCATGATGCAGGCGTCCGAGGAGTAGCGCATAGTTGGATCAAAAATTACCTAAGTAACAGATATCAGTATGTACAAATAAACAACGTTAAAAGCGCTCTTACTAAGAGCGTCAGTGGTGTACCACAAGGATCAGTTTTAGGCCCTCTACTTTTCATAATTTATGTGAATGATATCAATAATTGTTTGCTACAGGGCCACTTAACACTATTTACTGATGATATCAGTTTAATATATAGCGCAAAATCCAAACAAGAACTTGCAACAAAAATAAATGATGATTTAAAAGTCCTGGACAACTGGTGTAAATTAAATGGATTGCTGCCTAGTACAAAAAAGACAAACTATATATATTTCACTAAACCTAGCAACAGCAAAGAAACCATGATTCCTGTAACACTACATAATACAGTAATTGAAAGGGTCTCATCAATAAAATATCTCGGCCTGAATTTTGATGAACATCTGAGCTGGCAAGAACAGATATACAAAGTTAAGCAAAAAATTCTTCCCGCAATAGGAGCAATATACAAATTACAACATGTTCTTCCATCTCATATATTAAAAACACTGTATTACAGTCTAGTACATAACCATATAACATATATGTGCAGTATTTGGGGAAGATGCACTACCACATTATTAAATCAAGTAAGTACTCTCCAGAAAAGAGCAATTAAAGCAGTTTATTCCCTTCCCTTACTTACCCATACAGCAGATTTAGTTCGAATCTCAGGAATCCCCCTTCTAGAAACCTGTATAAAAGTATCTGCTTCTCTGTTCATACATAAAAGTGGAGAACTCTCGTATAAAGGCACAATAAAGTTTCCTCTACAAGGACAAAACTATGAGTATAACACCAGAAATTCCAAGAACCTTGCAATTCCCAGGGTCTACACCTCTAAATACGACACCAAAAGCATATTTAACCAGGCTATAAAGGATTATAATACTCTCCCAGCACATATAAAGTCAATAAATCCTGTCTTAAAATTCAAAAAAGCCTGCAAACAATTCTTCACAACTACACTCTGATACTTCCTAATTTATAAAATTAATAAAACCTTGAATAGTAACTTACTGTCATTATAAAATACTCTGTAACTTTGTTTTTGTATGTTAAATAATATTTAATATTCCTTATTATATAACAATGTATAGTCCTACTATAGGGCCTTGCCCTCAAGGACATCCTCTGTATGAAAATAAATAAAATAAATAAATAAATAAATTTAAATAATCAAATTTCCTGATATAGTACTTGCCACAGAGAAACCTAGCAAGGTGCCACGCCTACTTCATGACATGAGCTATCAAGTTAGATTCCGATTGGCCGTATGGCTCTAGGCTGATCAATATATCTCTGATGGTATTGGGTACTAAAGAGAGCTAGACAGCTCGGATGTTCTAGCATTTGAAACACACTGTCAGTATGTGCCAGTAGTAAGAGGTGGAACACTCGAAGACTGGAAACTGGGCTTCGAAAGCACCGTTTTTCAGTGCAAACACCCAATGGTTGATACTGTCCAGAATTTTCATCTGAACCAATGCTGTTCACCATACAAAACAAATCTGACCTAGGGCTTACGCCCCAGTAATTTTCGTCCAGACAGTCGTCTAACCAAGTAGCGAATAATGGTTTAGTCGAGACACCCATTTTAGTTCATCAGTATTTTTTTTCCATACAGTCGCCAAACCTCGCTACGGGGAATTGCGGTAAAGTGAAGGTGGCACCATTGCCTCATACAAGCATTATTTACAAATACTACACAAAAGTACTTTTTTTCACATAATTACGTTACGTGTGTCGTCTGGTGTATTTTGTATCGGACATGATGGCAACTACTAACGTCAATGTGTGAGCGCTCGCTACGGCTGTTTCACATACTAAATACGCTGACGGTCACGGCAATAAACAATAAATTAAAAAACACACATTTATGTGATTTAGCACATATATCCGGTGTAGTCGGTGCATAGGTGATCAACACTTGCACTACTGTGTGTCTTTCTGACCGTGCCTCGTTTGCTTTATGCTGCGCTCGCTTCGTTGAGGCTTTACATACAAAAACAAACCTAACCTGGAGCTAAATACATCCCAAACCCCCTTGCTTGTGGTACAATCAGTAATTTTCGCTCACTACACATGACCTGTGTCGTGTATTTTGAGTAACATACATCAGAAACGGTGACATGACGTCAATGTATACAGCTGTGTGAGTCACTTGAAGACACCTAATGTGCCTCTTCCAGAAGCAGTGGAGCAACGACAAGCTATGACAATTGTCGTCAATGAATGACCAAGAAATAACGACTTAAGTCACATGTTGACGTAATTTAGCACATATTTTCATTACAGTAGTGATAATGGTTTGTAATTGTAATCCCAGAATATAAAATATTGTATGAAAATGACATACATTACCTAAGTGCAAGTGCAGGATCCAGCTTCATCACTCCCTAACAATTGACAAAAAGAAATGACGGACCATTAGTGAATTACATGGGCGTGGAACACATTACGTGTCAGTATATCTGCAATTTAATTATTTAGTATCAGTCAAGACATGCACTCGGCCATATAACTTGGTAATTACAGGTAAAAACAACTTAAAATGGTTTCCTATCACAGTGTGTGCATGAGTAAAGCATTCTACACTTAATTAAAAATCGTGAATAAGCCAAGTTCAACGCTATATTAGACCCTTCCTTAGATTACGTGTGTGCTATGAGGCAGTCAGTGCGAGGGCTTATCACTTCATTGTAGTAATACTCAAAAGATAACTACTGTATAGATAGCTATAGAAGTCTTCAGTTTCAGGGCTTTACGACAGAGTGGTCTTGTAACCTCTATGTGAGACTAAACGGATTCCTTTTAATTATTATTATTATATTTACATCATTTAGCACATATTTTCTGTGCAGCTGTGATAAGGGACAGTAATTTCAATTGGTAACGACTCCCAGAATCTATATATATAAAGCTCAATGTTTGTCTGTCTGTCTGTTTGTCTGTTATGTATACAAATCCACACCGTTTCACCGATCTGAACCAAAATTTGTATACTTAACCTTTGGAACCCTGCGGGTAACCCTGTCCACTTGAAATTTCCGAAAAACTACCCCATTCCCTGCATTTAGGCCCTTTGGCCCAAATCTACACCGTTTCACCGATCTCCACCAAAATTTGTATACTTACCCTTTGTAACCCTGTGAATAACACGGTCCACGTAAAATTTCCGACAGACCCCCCCCCCCATTTCCTGCATTTAGGCCCTTTGACAAAAGTCTACACCGTTTCACCGATCCGAACCAAAATTTGTATACTTACCCTTTAGAACCCTGCGGGTAACCCTGTCTACTTGAAATTTCGGACAGACCACCCCATTTCCTGCATTTAGGCCCTTTGGAACAAATCTACACCGTTTCACCGATCAGAACTAAAATTTGTATACTTACCCTTTGGTACCCTGCGAGTAACACTGTATGTTTGAAATTGCAGACAGAACACTCCATTCCCTGCATTTAGGCCCTTTGGCACACATCTACAACGTTACACTTAACTCAACCAAAATTTGTATATTTACCCTCTGGAACCCTGCGAGTAACACAGTCTGCTTGAAATGGCGGACAGACCACCCCATTTCCTGCATTTAGGCCCTTTGGCACAAATTTACACCGTTTCACCGATCAGAACCAAAATTTATATATTTACCCTCTGGAACCCTTCGGGTAACCCTGTCCCCTTGAAATTGCGGACAGATCACCCCATTCCCTGCATTTAGGCCCCTTGGCACAAATCCACACCGTTTCACCGATCAGAACTAAAATTTGTATACTTACCCTTTGGTACCCTGCGAGTAACACTGTCTGCTTGAAATTGCGGACAGACCACTCAATTCCCTGCATTTAGGCCCTTTGGCCCAAATCTACAACGTTTCACCGATCTCAACCAAAATTTGTATATTTACCCTCTGGAACCCTGCGAGTAACACTGTCTGATTGAAATGGCGGACAGACCACCCCATTCCCTGCATTTAAGCCCTTTGGCACAAATCTACACTGTTTCACCGATCTCAACCAAAAGTTATATATTTAACCTCTGGAACCCTGCGGGTAACGCTGTCCTCTTGAAATTGCGGACAGATCACCCCATTCCCTGCATTTAGGCCCCTTGGCACATATCTACACCGTTTCACCGATCAGAACCAAAATGTGTATACTTACCCTTCGGTACCCTGCGAGTAACACTGTCTGCTTGAAATTGCGGACAGACCACTCCATTCTCTGCATTTAGGCCCTTTGGCTCACATCTACCCCGTTTCACCAATCTCAACCAAAATTTGTATATTTGCCCTTTGGAACCCTGCGAGTAACACTGTCACTTAAAATTTCGGACAGACCACCCCATTTCCTGCATTTAGACCGTTTGGCGCAAATCTACACCGTACTGCTCTGCATATTTTCCTACGGCACTATGCGACAAGAGACGACACTATTGGTGTCTATTTTTTCGAACAGCTAATGAGATATAGGCCCTAGGCAGTGTCTTTTAGTTTACTGCCTCCTCTTTATAATCATATCTTTCAATTCGATTGTAAATTACATATGTCAGTACAGTAGTTAGCAAATAGCCGTTTCGCTATTCATTATTATCATTATATTACGGGAAAATGACCTGAATGTTACGTCAATTAGACTGTAGACTACTACTTATCACCCCCACTACCACCACCACCATCACAAAAAGTTATATTATTCATTTTCTGTTAGATTTAATATCATTTCTGTAGTAAGTTAGTATTCATTATCATCCATAAAACAAATAAATCCTCCGGGCGAAGCCGGGCACTACTGCTAGTATCAAATAAGGCCATCGGCTGCAATAAATGTATTAATTATTATTAAGGCCCGGAAGTTCATACAAATTCATATTTATGCTTATTTTTGTTATTTTGTCACAATGCATCATATGTTTCTCCTTTTGCTTGATTAAGTGCATATCTCTGCTTGAGAAGGGCGTATATCGTAATTTCGTATGGTTTTGATGCACTTTTTTTGTTACATCATGTTCCTAAAGTCGTATATTTCGATTCGGACTCTGTGAGTCTCGTATTTGTATTATCTGCTGATTAGTAGTTTGCACTGTCTGTGAGGAAGAACAGAATTCTCCAACGGTAAGAATGTATAGAAGGTACCCCTTTCTATGAAATTCTTAAACTACTGAAATTAAGCACCTGAATTAATAGTCGGGAAAATATCTGGAGATGATGTAGTTGAAAATCCACAGCCCGTTTTCAGTCGACCGACCGGGACAGGGATGGAATGAATGAAGCCTCCATCTAGAGGCGAGGATATGAACTGTGCCGGCTGCTTGAATGAATGACAAATGAAATGAAAGTGGAGAGTGTTGGTGGAATGATATATTGACAGGGAAAACCGGAGTACCCGGAGAAAAACCTGTCTGCCTCAGCTTTGTTCAGCACAAATCTCACATGAAGTTACCGGGATTTGAACCACGGACCCCAGCGGTAAGAGGCCGGCCTGCTGCGCCTAAGACACGGAGGCTACAGATGATGTAGTTAATAGATGTTTACTCCTCCGCTATTTGAGACCCGCCCAGCCGTCTCAAATATGAACACGACTTATATAGCCAAAGGTCCACCTGTTTCAGCCATTTTAACATCATGGATCGTATTGCCAACCCCACGCATCCGGCAGACCAATGGTTTTCACCAAGACCAATAATGGTTAGGTAGTGCGGCCCGAAACAACACTGGTTTTCGTCACACACAGTGGGTGTAGTCACGCATCAATAATATTTATCCAGGCAAATGGTTTTGCCTTTTATTTCATTATTCACGTGTCGTGTGGTGAATTTTGTATCGGACATGTTGGCAACGGGTATGAGTAGTATAGGCGGCGGTATGGGACAGACAATTAAGTGTGGTTAAAAGTACCATTATATTTTCTTCAAAGAAATTATGGATAAAATGACCTTAAACTTCTTGAAAAAATTTGTCCAAAGAAAATATGGTTATCTTAACCATTACATTTTTTCAGATAAATTATGGTTAGGACTAACCATAATTTGAATTACCTTTTATGGCTAAAGATAACCATAAAAAGTACCTATAATTTCATATGAAATTATGGCTACAACCAACCATAAAACACTAGCAAATTTATGCTTAAAATTAACCATTTAATGTTCACCAACTTTTTAAAGAAATATGGCTACTACTAACCATAAAACGTAATAAAAAAATATTGATAGTAATGATGGTTAAAACTAACCATAAAACACTATTTAATTTGTGGTTACTATTATCCATAAAAATTAACCATAAAATTAATAAAAAAGTTATGGATAACGTAGCCATAAAATTACCAATGTTATTTTTAATAAAATATGGTTAAAAGTAACCATAAAACTGACTCTAAAAAGTAATTTTGAAAAGTAATTCTAAAATTATGGTAAAAATTAACCATAAAAGTAATTAAAATTAACCATGCAGACATCAAAAATCAATGGCTACAGCTAAGGCAACTTTTAAAAGAATTAAGGATAAAATAATGGTTAAAACAAGGCTAAAATTATCAGTTACTTTTTTAGAAATTAGGGGAAAAGTAGTGGTAAAAACAAGGCTAAAAATTCTGACGAATTTTTTAGAAACAATGGATAGAATAATGGTTAAAATAACTAGTGACTTTTAGAAATTAAGGATAGAATAATGGTTAAAACAAGGCTGTAAATTCTAACGACTTTTTTTAGAAATAATGTTTAAAACAAGGCTAAAATTACCAGTAACTTTTTAAAGAAGTAAGGATAAAATAATGGTTAATACAAGGGTGTAAATAGCTATCAAAATGATGTGTACACTATTATATTTAGTATCCCCAAGGAAGTGTATCAATTATGTTGTCTTCTTCTATTAGGATCATACGCTTGTCGTAGTCGACTTTAAATTCTTTGGCAATATTTTTATTTACAAGGCTTTTTGTTTTTTTATCTCTTGTTATCATGTTATTGCTTATAACAACCTTATTATTAGAATCTTGTATTAACTCGGTCATTGTCTTCATGTTAAGTTTTTTGGCATTTTCGTGGTTGAGAGTAAATCCTTTAATTTTGGTAACCTGTTTGCCTTTATATGTTTCGTACGCATAACTCTTAGGACCTGTGCTTATCCAATCAGTACCATGATCATCTTTGCCAAATTCGTCAGTCCATTCACCAAGCATACAACCGGTCTCTACGGTGTTTGTTCCATCATCTATGTAAACAATACTATCAGTGTCATAATAAACTACTGCCTTTCCTAATCTATCAAGCATATCGTATAATCTTATTCTAGCATTGGAAGTGGTGAAAGCTGCCACAAATATGTTGGTATTTGTGCTATTTTCTACATAGAAATCATTGTAGTGGTATGTTACCTCAATTACTTCATCATTGATGTACATTACATTAGTAATTTCTATCTTATCGTCTAATAGCAATTCGTACCACCTCTTAGGGTCATCAATGAACTCTGTTTGTGACATGTTTTGCCTCTGACCGAACTTTCCCCAAAGAGAATTTAAGCATATTTTAGCAACATCTCGCTTACCAGCGTTGGGTTTAATTTTGTCAATATCAAGCCTTATACCTTGTTTTTTTTCTTATTACTCGGGCATATTCTTCTTTAGATTTGTAATCGCCATCCCAAGGACTAGTTTCTAGCTTAATTTTCATAAAGGTTTTAATATAGTCCTTGAAAAGCTCATTACTTTTCTCTTCAAAATGCCATACTTCGTAAACTTCCTGTATTTTGTAGCCTTTCTCAAGAGCCTTATTAAGTTCGATTGTAGTCCAAGTTCCAAGAAGCGACCTTTCTTTATCACTGTGGTTACAAGGTCCTTCCTTTTCTTTCGCACATTTCCCGCACAGAGAGAACATCAGCTTATCTAGCTTTACCGGAAGCACTGGATGATACAAACCTCTTGGAGGAAGCACCTTACATTTAACTAGGCCAAACCAGTCTTTATTGTATTTTTCTGGCTTAAATATTTTTTTAGGGTGACCTACAGGGTACCAGTCATAAAACATAACTGTTGGATATAAACTGCATATATCTATATATCTCAGCTTCTTACCAGAAACCTTTAACTTTGAGGCGTTTGTCCTACCACCGAAGAATGCGTCCCTGGGGTTTAGAGGTTCTACAACATATTTTGTTTTATTTAGGCTTTCCTTATAAGCTTTAGAATTTTTCCATTTACAGCTCCACATCTCTACAACCTTGTACCCGGCATTTTTAAGAGCTTGTGTTCGCTCTATAGTTTTTGTAAGCAAGTCATCCATAGTTTCATTGTTGACATTGTTAATGGTATCGCCTGAGTAGCAGTCGGGACAACCATGCCAAAAACAACCATGATATTGGTACACAGTTTTAGTCTTATAGTCGTACCCATCGACTTTGGCTCTACAAATTGTGACCTCGCCACCGTTTAATGCGTGTAGAACATTAGGGCACGAACTTAACCATGCTATAGACTCCTTACTGAACATCTCTTTTTTCTGCTCCTTAACTACTGCAATTGTGTCTTTTTCAAGGAATTTTGACCTGTAAATGGCCATACAAACACTGGCAATAGTTATGTATTGGAAAGGGTCTATATTTGCTATTTCTAAAAATGACTGTCTAAAGGCAAGGCAACCTCGCCGTAATATATCGACATCAGAATGGCAATACTCGGCTAATTCTTTCTTAAAGTCAAACACGTAGTTTTCTTTCACTTTCTCAGCGTGCCATTCTAAGAATACTTTTCTAGCATCAGGTTTCATTGTATCAACACCATAGTATTTAGTAGCTGGAATGGACCCTACGTAATTTTGATTTTCTTTTTTGTTGAAAAAGTGTGGAAAATACCCCTTTTTTTAGTTCTTTTAGTTCAAATGTTTTGGGAAAGGATGCGAGACCTCCTTGGATAAAGTTTATGCTGTCAATTATTCTGAGCCTTAGGGTGGGTATTTTGAGCTCCATAATTTTAGACCCTTGGTAAATAGTTTTAGGCTTAATGCCATTATTGACGCAATATTGTAAAATAAAATGCGCATCATAACCTTTTGCATTGTGTGCTATACACGTAAAACCTTTGTGGTTGTCTGATATTAGCCACTGACAAAATTCGTCATTTTTTAGGAAAGCCCGCCTAACACCATTAAAGTCATAAACGGATACAAAGTTTGGGACGTGTACTCCGGTATCTTGTTCAGCTTCGTAATCGAAAAAGTAGTAGTTTTCCGTGTAAGTGCACCATTTATATCGCTTATCAGCCTTTCCATTGCAAATACAATCTTCCATACAGTATCCCCCACGGTTTTTCTTTCCTTGCATATAACATTGGTGCTCGTCTCTTTTCACGATATCATTACAATTCCAACACTTAGAGTACCCACAATTGTGCTTATCACTTCTGTTACATATCTTATTACACTTTTTGCACTTGTAAGCTACCTCACACACTCTCTCATGTTTTTTAACGCAATCTTTACCAAAACAGTATCTATTGCACTTTTTACAGTATACTCGGGGTCGCATACCTTCTGGGAAATCATGTTTTGGGCACAAACACAAATTACACACATTTTTATCTTTTTTACACGAGTGCTTGTCCTGATGATCGTAAGGTATGTCACATTTCTTGCAGTAATATGAACTTCCATAAAATCCTTGTATATTATTAATGGAATCATAATGGTCGTTATGTAAGTACAAATAAATTGTTATCGCGTCATTTACACCTGAGGAATGGATTACTTTGTTAAAATGGGCAGCTGAAACAACCTTAATTTTAATATTCAAGTGGTATTCAGCATCTTTAATATCGTCTAAACTGAACCCACTTTCACAGTTCTTTCCGAGTCTTGTGCATAACTCTTTTGCTAATTCTTCCTGCAGGCCACGTCCTTTCCTAATGTAGGTAATTTCATTATCAGTTAATTTCCTGTCAAGTATATTTTTAGTTTCATAGGTTAGGGCTGTGATTATTGCTCTTGGTCCGCACAGTTTATCGGTGTTGGTTATTTTGTTTATGCTTCTTTTAGCCATAACATCTTTAGCAATATTGACTATTTTCTTACGCTTTGCTCCTTTGCCTCTGGGTATTTTGTAAACCTCGAAGTGAAAAGTGGTATTGTTAATATCTACATTTTCATTAGATGTTATTATTCTTTCAATCTGGTCAAGTAGATGTGAAGCATTAACTTTTATTTTTATTTTTGATGAAATCACATGGTTAAAATTATTATTTTCTGCAACTACTTTCATTTGATCACCTGGCTTAAAATCAGTTAGTTTTCTTACTTCTTTTATGGCTGCATGCACACCTTTTCTGACCGCTTTCATTTGTTCTATTGGTTTTCCTTGCAAATCTTTTATGTGTATAGTATAAGCTGTCTGCCATACGTTAAACTTTTTGATCAGCACAGTACGATTACCTTTATGAATTTCGAAAGGTGACTTTTTAGCTACTGTTTCATTAAATATTTTTTTCTTAAAAGGAAAAATTAATTTTTGCTTTACAATTTTTAAGTCCTTAGATTGAACAGGTGTTGGTTCCTTCTTAATTTCAAAGAGGTCTTGATCAAATCCAAAATGCCTGATTTTGTCCAAACGTTCCTTTTCTTTTGCTATCAAATTTAGCAACCCTTTCTTTGAATGAATTACTGAGTAGCCCTTAATTTTGTTTTCTCTGGCGACTTGTTTTAGTTCACGAACGCTCTTCTTAGGCAGCTCTGATTCTTGATACGTAAACAAAGCACTATCTCCGGCATTATTCCAAGCACTGTTTACAGCTTCAAGAAGAGCCGCCTTCTTCATCTTGTATAGTCCTTTTAGTTTGAGTTCCTTTGCCAGAACCCTTAGTTCCTTTACAGTTGCACCTGTTTGGCGCTTAATATTTTGTTTTAAATCCATTTATTATATATCTTTTTTAATTAAAAATTTGATTTTTTTTAATAAAAATAATTATAAGACATTATTATAAGACATTACTCTTTCGGAGTCGAGAGAAATGATAGTAAAATATTTATATAATTTTTTTAAAATTTTTTGTATATAATAAATGGAAGTAAATCAATTTCTCAAGACGCTCAACAGCATCAACGAACAAAAGACGTTTAAAAAACTCAGTGAGTTAGAAATAGGGAACGAATACCTTATAACGAATGTAGATGGTATAAATACAAAATATGGAAATAAAACTTTTCTAGAACTTGATAGTGAATTTAAGGTTATATTGCCTGACAAATACAACAAGGTGCTAAGTTGTGGAAAGGAAAAAAAGAAAATGATAGGGTTGAAAATGGTATACCACGGCACAAAAGAAGTCTATGGTGGTTGCAAAGCGCACAATCTTGAATTCTTTTAAACATTTTCTTAAATTTTCGTAACTCCCCGACAAATTTTAAGTAGAAAATTTATGGTTTTAATGGTTAGTAACCATTAAAATCAAATACCAAAATTAAAGTAAAATTAAGGATTCCTTCGTAGCTTTATGAAAATTGTAACAGCTATCTATGTCATCACCATTAAGTTCAAAAAGATAATCTATACTATCCTCAGACAACTGATTTATAAATACTTCTACATCTTCAGTAGGATGTAGTAAAAACAGGAAGAAAGAAAGGGTTATTCGCTTTACTCGGGCGTCCATTTATTTATATAGAAATATTATAATATAACATTTTCTTTATTAACCCAGCTATTGTGAGAATTATCAAAACCCAACCATTTGACATATACCCGATTTCCTTTCTTTCTTAAAACTTTTTCTGTAATTCTTGCTCATAAAAGTTCCCCTTTATTTCTTCCGCATTTACATCTTTCAATTTGTACGTAATAGGGTCGGAATAAACGATATCTTTTATTTCAAATATTTCAGTCGACCAATTTCCTGTGTATCCTTTTTCAAATATACCTTTTAGTTTACTAATTCTGACTTGATCGCCAACCTTAAATTTCGCTTTTTCTTCCGCTCCTACGCTTACAGTATAAACAGTTTTCAACAAATGTTCTTCATTAGCTTTGTTTACGTTTTTTGGCTTCATATTTATAGTTGTGTGCGTCGTATTATTGTAGCCATTAATTAACTTTGGTAAAATGCCAACCCAGCAGTAGTTTCCTTGAATATCAAACTGCTTCCACATTTTCTCTTTTAAGGTCCTATTGAATCGTTCTACAACTGAAGCTTTTACTTCAGTAAAAGTCGAATAATGATTGATATTAAATGTTTTCATTAATTTTGAAAATTCTTTATTGTAAAATTCTTTACCGTTGTCTGTTTGAAGATTTTTGGGTTTTCTGTTTTTTAAAATATCATCAAACGCTTCAGCAACACTTTTACCCGTTTTATCTTTGACTGGTACACCCCAGGCATACTTTGAAAATACATCAATGACTGTTAACAAATACTTGTAGCCTTTATTAAGCTTCGATATCCCCTTTATTTTTCCAGAGTCCATTTCTACCAAATCCGCTTGCCAAATGTCATCAATGCCGTGAGTTGTAACCCTCCTTCTTGGAAAATTCTTCCTCATGGGCTTATGAATTTCGTTTATAATTTCCTCCCGAATGCTAACGGGTGGCTCTCTAATTTGGGTAGAACCCCCTATTTTTACACTCTCATTAACTTTTTTTTTCAAACCGGCTTTTCTTACTCCCACACTCGGAACATAAACCTTCGATTCTAGTTCGACCATTTTTTGTCGAAAGGGTGTGAGGATGCAGTGTTTGAGTAAACGTTTTGCACTTTAAACACCAAATGTGATTATTCATTTATTAACTAATTAATTAATTAAAATTAATTATAAAATAAGCATTGGTTTACTCAGACACCCAACATTGAAGAACGCAAACTAACTTACAAGAAACAAGGGTCTACCCTTTGTTGAGGAAATTAACTTTTTATATTTATATTTTAATTAATTAATTAATTAATTAATGGAATCAATTACCGATATTCTGAACAGCAAACTTGTCTATAATAGCAAACAAGTGGTTATTGCTATTGATGAAAATAACGATTCATGGTTTAAAGCTAAAGATATTGCTTTAATATTGGAGTATAGAGATACAGATAAAGCAATTCGAAAACACGTTGCAATTGAAGACAAAGGTACATTCGATACCTTAAATAACCCCGCCGTTTTGGCGGGGTTAAAAAATATACATCCTCAAACCATATTTATTAATGAATCTGGTTTGTATTCGCTTATTTTATCATCTAAAAAAGAGGAAGCTAAAAAATTTAAGAAATGGGTAACGAAAGAAGTCCTTCCATCAATTCGAAAGTACGGAGAATACAAAATTAAAGAAGAATATAAGAACCAACTAGTTGGGTTAATGCAGAAACTTCAAATAAAGGAAGCAGAAAACGAATCTCTTACCCCATTAGCCACACCTCTTGCACTTAAAACTAGTAAGATTAATTGTCTGCTTATTATAGATAAGCATGAACCAAACGAAAAGTACAGGTACTATGCAATAAGGGCGCAGAGACAACAGGTGAATCAAGCAATCAAAAAAATATGCAGGCGGCACCCCGATTGTGAGATAGTTTATGAAAAATATAATGATCCTAATAGCGTAAGGTTGTATGTGCTTATGAAAGAACAAATAAAAATTAGCTATTCGGGAAACCATTTCAATATTCCATTTACTCCTGATCTTCTTAAAGGAACAATAGAGATGTTGTATAAAAACCTGTTACATTAGACTGTTTTTAATGGATATTTTCTCCATTAAAAACTAAAACATTTTAACATTAGTGTTATTCGACCGATTCATCAGGATGAGGTTCATATGCATCAAGTATTACTTCACCAAACATCGTCACACTAACATTTATTGGAAGTTTTAAAATTACGCTGCCCATTTTATTTTTAAAGCATAAAGCATCACCAGATTTAACGTTGAAGGGCTTACTAGTATCTACCATAATTTTTCTTCTTTGGAACGTGCAATATAAACGTCTAATACTGTTTTAATAGCGTCATCTGTATATGAAGTAAATACTTTATCTGGGTCTACGATACGAACAAATATTTTCCTAATCGTTGCGTTGTATGTAAAAATATGCTTAATTTTATCTTTCTCTGCAAAAAGGTCCTTTTGTAATATTATCCTATCAAACACCTTTCTTTCTAAGTTGTCAACCTTTTCTGTTAATGTTGCTACTGGTGCAAGACAAGTAGTGGCATATTCCGAGAACAATTTTTCTATTTCTTCTTTCGTGAAGTAGTTATCTTTAGGAAAATCCCCTTCAGTAGTAAGTGGTTTGAGCTTTTCTAAGAGATATTGCTTATTAACTACATCTTTATTGTTGATTGGATCTTCAATATTCGCTATCCTTTTACCTTGAAAATCAATCCATGTTTTTGAAACAAAAAAAAGCTCACTAAGGCGTTTATTTAGAGCCGTAACTAGCCTTGAAAATCGTTTTTCTAAATCATCCTTTGTGATAGCTTTAATATTTAATGAACTATTCTCTCCGTTTATAATTTTATTTCCAAATATGTCCATTTATTAAATCTATAATTTCGTTAAAATGAGCGGGATTAGGGGAACCCAAATTCGAAAACAACTTTAAAACAAGGACACATAAATGACCACATATATATTCATCAAACATTTGAATTCTTTCGGCGTTATAAAATAGGTTGCTAGCTCCCAAATAATTTACTAGTTTTTCAGGAACATCTCCACCAAATGAGTCAAAGACGAATTTTTGGTTACCCTTTTTAAAGTAACAAATCCAATGAGTACCTGCATGATCCGACGTATCCAAGTTTACAATTCCTGATTCACAATCATTAGGTTTTGTAGGCAATTCATCAATCATAAAAACATTTCGAAAATGCTTTATGTTCATTTCCTGTATTATTTTAAGTATATCGAAATTACTTAAAGGGTGCTTATAGTTGGAAAGTATATCACTCAATATCGATGAAATTTCTCTTTTTTTTATTTTAGTTATTCCCAAACAACCTTGTCCAGTCTTTTTTTCGATCACCAGATTATGTCTAATTTGTTCAGCCAATTCCGCATCTTCTTTTTGCTTTTTATGAACAGCGCTTGTAATGGCTGCAGCGCCACCTGCCAGCGAACCAATGGCACCCAATGCAGCTAATATTAATGGCAAAAATCCTCCTTGGTGTTCATTAATTCCAGAACCTTCTTTCTTCCTACTGAGATATTCGAATATTTTCTTTACAATTGGAATGGACAAACTTATAAGTAAGCTACCACCTTTTTGAATTTTTCTTGCTTTCTGCTTCTTTTGTGTATCTGTCAAGTACTCATCTAGATAGTCATGCTTTTTCAGATCTTCGTTGGAGAGTTTTATTTTAATAGCTTTGGGTTTTAGTTTCCCTTTTTGGGAAACGTTGTAATCAATACTAAATCCTTTCATTTATTTAATGAAAAAATTATAAACAAAAATTTTACAAATTTATACTTAGACGCCCCAACCATTTTCATCTAACCCCAAGCCAGTGTAGTTAAAAGGTACGTAAAACCAATAACATTATTATTTATTATCATCTAACCCCATTCCCATTTTTCTTTTTCCATACATTATTCCAGTAACGGCTGTAGCTGCTAGTCTCTCACTTATGTTAGCATCTTTACTGAATATTCTCTCTTTTGCAGCCTTTTGTAATTCTTTATCTGCTTGATGTCTGTGCTCTAATTTTGTATGGTCGCGGTATGCTATATCATGTAATTTACATGCTTCGTCTAATGGGTTGGAACCCTGAACACCTTCGGCTAGTTGCTTGTCTAATGGATTACCAGGACCACAAAATTTATATCCCGGGAGTGTTAAGTCAATATTATTTTCACCTATTTTATTAATCATCCAATTAACTAATCCTTTTCCATGTTTTTCAGATTCCCAGAATGTATGGGGAATGTTATTTTAAAACCTAATTAGATATGGAATACCTTTAGGATTATTAACAATGAAGTCATTAAACTTACTCGTAAGCATCTTCGTTATTCCAACCTTTTCATTGTGATAGACGTTGTTTCCAGCATTTTCTTCGCCATGAATTACCATTAATCTGTCTATTAATTCCCTTACATCATCCAGCCACACATATTCAATTGGTGCTTTTGAATATTTTTTTACAAAACCAAATCCTGATTTAGGAGGAGTGGTTAGAGATGCAGCTCTTTCTTTTCTACTAACTTTTTCTGAAAGCCATATATCCTTTATCAACGTATTATATTTTTTGCCAACACTACTTTTAGGTTTAGTGCTATTTGGGTCATTGTTTTGATACATAGCATTTGTAATTTTTAAAATAGTCTCATATGTGCTGCGGTCTTCGTCTGTATACTCATCATCGTTAGGTATATCATTTAAGGTTAAAAATAGCATTAAACCCTTTGTAGCTTTAAAATTCTTACCCTTAATAATAATATCGTCATTACTGAATTCAACTTTTGAGTCACCTATATAATAACCCTGATAGTTCTTATCATACCTTATTCCAAATTTAGGGTCACTAATTCTAGGTAAATATTTTGAAATTATTACCCCTAAGTGGACCGTAGAATAATCAGTTATGCCTTTCCTCTTAACATTTTCTTCACTTTTAACATACTCTTCATCGGCCTCTTGAAATAAACTCCTCCCCTTTTCTTTCTGAAGTTGCGACTCTAAATTCTTTCTGACCTTTCTTGCCGATTTTAAAGCTTCTTTTTGCTCATCAGTGACATCATATTCATCCAAGAAATGGGAACCTTCGGAATCTGAAGGAAAGTCTTCTTTATAGTAAATTCTGTAAGGAGTTAATTGCTTTTCCACTTCTCTATTTTCTTCTATAGCTTTAATAACATTTTCACCGATGTCATTTAACTTGTTGCCTAAAACATTAACAGCATCTATAACAGGTTGATCTTCTTTTTTATATTTCTCGTATTCCGTTATAGGCTGCTTCTTCCATATTCGAAATTCGTCTTTTAATTCTTCAAATTTCTTCCTATTCCTTCTTGCTTGTTGAACTACCTTTTGATCGTATTTCGCAAACATCTTTATTATAGGTGAAATTTTTAAAAAATGACGTTTGATGCTAACATTGACGTTTGACATTTGACGCTGACATTGACGCTGTACGTTGTACGCTGTACGTTGACGCTGACGCTGTACGTTGTACGCTGACGATGTTGGTGTTAGAATACTCAACCCAAAACCTGCCAATACCCCTGGAGTAGTTACCCAACATTTAGAAACGTTTTAATTTTATTCCTATATTTACCATCGTTAGCTTTGCGATTCATATCAATAGTAATAAAACCAAACTCCTCATTCCAACATTTGCTGCAAATATTCTTAAAGTCTTCAAATTTCATATCGCCACCAACAAATTCTTGATAAATATGATTTAAATTGGTATTATCTTGCCTAAATATATTTAAGAAGTTTAAGTTATCACGAACTAATTGTTTTGGTATTTTTGAATACGTTTGAGCTAAGTAAAAACAGTCAATCCCTTTATGTCTTCCTCGTGTAAAGTATTCTCGAACTATGTCTTGGTTTTCCAGTATGAAATCGTCGAAAATTACAACTGACCTATCTTCACATTTATCCAGGGGCATTATGCTTTCATCGTCATGAATAAATTGTGCAATGGACTTTCCTAACTTCTCTTCGATTTTATTACATTTTTCCATAAACTGTTGATACTTAGATTGATCTAAACTTTTAGAGAAGATGTAAAGGTTGTTTATTTTTTCCCAGTTTAACCATCCAGGTGCCAAAATATAATTGTCTATCATTAAGGTTGTTTTACCACAATTACTGGGGCCTATTATAGCACAACGAATGGAATTCGGTAATAATTTGCCATGTTTGTTCTTTACTTGCTTTTCTACAAGTCTTACTTGTGGGTCCCAATCTACAACATTTCGTTTACTCATTTTCGTTTATTTTATTAATTAATGAATGAATTAATAAATGAAGAGAATTTTTGAACTAAATGGTAAAACTTCGGTTTTAGAGAAAAGGTTAAATGTTCCATTGCGAGATGAATTTAGAAAAGTTGGATTAATAGAGTTTTACTCAACCTTCCTAACACCAAATATTACAACAAAAAACAATAAAGTACACTATGAAAAAGTATCAGGCACGATAACTGAAATGTTTATTCCACCAGGTCAATATAATGTAGAAAATTTACAAAAAGCCAATCAAGGTCAAGAACCTAACATTAGTATTGAACAAAATAACATTCTAAACAGATTGGAAATAATTAGTGTTTATAAAATATATTTTGACCAAGAAGAAAGTATTGGTTCAGTTTTAGGTTTTAATAATCAAATTGTAGAACCAAAAACCAAAACACTTGCTCGGAACTTACCTAAAATAATTCCGTTCGAAAATATCCGCGTTCATTTCAATTTAGCGGATGGAATGTTTGTAAAAGACTCTGAGCATTTTCACCGTGAAACGAATATTATAGCATCATTTAAACCAGCCCTAGAATTTAGTGCTCCAATAATTTATGAGCCGAATTATCCTGTATTTTGCCCAGTTTTCGATAAAATTCAGAATTTAAAAATTACTGTGACCAATGAGAATGACGAAGTAATAGATTTCAACGGCGCAACAGTTACTGTAATTTTAGAGATGAGTTAATTATTTCCTCTTCATTTAATTTTCTATTATTTTTCTTATAATAAATGAACAAAGTAGAAAGTTACCAGTGGCAGTCTTTTCCTGTAAATGAAAAGACTAAAAACAATTTAAATTTGCCAAACAAGGACGTGGAAATAGATATTAAAGTTGGTGATGGTTGGGTTGATAATAATGCGCACCTGTATATTACTTTCGATGTAACTCATGCTGATGGAACTGATTACACTAACTATGAAGGAAAGTCAAATGTAAAGCTAATTGACAATTACCCCCACTCAATTTTGGAGCACTGTAACCGTGAAAAAACGAGGACACACTATCTATCGAATTGACCATCCAAATATATCTTCAACGGTTCTGTTTAATTTAACAGCCTCTTATAGTGATAAAATGATATATTCAGGTAATTTTCTTAATAATGGTAAATTGCAGAAAAAATCAAATGAGTTAAGGTACCCTTTAAGTCTTCTTGGTGGCTTTTTTAAGGATTTTAAAGAGATTATGTGGGAAGGAGATTTAACTGTTACATTTACATGGAGTCAAAATGCGAACGATGCTCTGTATAGATGGTGGACTAAGAATCCCGATGGGGGCAATGCACCTGGAACTCTCCCGGAGGAAGGAAAAGTTACCGTAAAGTCAATGGAGATAAAAATTCCTGTTGTAAAATACGAACCAAATTATGAGCTTGAACTGAGAGAAAAAATACTGCAAGAACCACGAATACCTATATCATTCTTTGACCTTCAAACTCAAGAAATTTCAGGCCTAAGTGGGAAAAGGAATTTTGAAATAGATATTACTAATTACTACAATTCAATGGAGTTTGATCTGCCATATTTCATTTTTGTTGTGTTTCAAACTAATAAAAAAGGTAACCAAGATATGAATAGTTCCAAATTTGATCATGTTCAGCTTCAAAATATTTACATGAAAAACGGAAGAAACGAAATGTTTCCGGAAGAAATGTGGAATATCAATCCTCCTAATACTTATCTAAATGCCTATTATGCTTTTAGGGACTTTAAGCGTATAACTGAGCTGAAGTATGATGTTGTTGTAACTCCCACAGAGTTCATTGCTTCTTATCCTATTTATGTTATCAATATAAGTCGGCGTAGAAATGTAGTAACACCTCAGAAAACCAGTATGAAATTGGTAGCAACATTTAATGCCAATATACCAGAAAATACGCTTGCTTATATAATTATGTACGGTAAAAAGAATTTAACCTATGATGCTAAGCATGGAATAGTTATTGAAAACTTTTAAATGTTGAAAGTGAACCATTTTTTCTGTTATCCATCAACTCATTATCAATTAGACTATCAATAACAAAAGTTTTATAGTGTTCTGGCGAAGTATAACCTCTATCTTTATTAAAAATTGTAACTTCGGCAAACTGAAAACTTTTAAATGTGAAAGTAGTTGTTATTCATTTTAATAAATTAGTAAGAGTTTAGTTTTTAAGTTCAATTGAACTTAAAAACTAAGAATAAAAAAAGAGTTAGTTTAAATTTGTTGAATTTGAAAGGGCAATTAAGTTTGCAGTATTTTCTTATTTAAAGATTAAAAAAAAGCAGTTAATAAATATGGAACCCGAATATAATATAATGCCTTGCAGCCTGACAAATATTTTAAAAGGGGGTTGTGTTTCAAATACACCCACCAAAGTAAATAATGTGCCTGAGTGTATTAAGAAAATAGTCTTCGATTACTACCTCAAGCTGCAAAATTTGCAACTGACAATCTTAGAACGCGTTAGTAATGACAGTGATTTCATGGAAATTGGTGATGCCTTAGAAGAATTAGAAGAACAAGTGGAGAAACTAATAGTTTCGGTTAAATAACTATTGTTATTATTTAATTAGTAAGAGTTTAGTTTTTAAGTTTAATTGAACTTAAAAACTAAGAATTAAGAAAATGATATTTTAGGTGAAAAGGCAATTAAGTCTGCAAAATTTTGTTATTTATAGATATAAAAACAGTTAATAAATATGGAACCTGAATACGCCGTTATCGTCCGTTGCGTCGACGTAAATAATGTGCCTGAGTGTATTAAGAAAATAGTCTTCGATTACTACCTCAAGCTGCAAAATTTGCAACTAACTATCTTAGCACGCGTTAGTGATGAAAGTGACTGTGTAGAAATTGGTGAGGCATTAATGGAATTAGAAGAGCAAGTAAAGAAACTAATAGTTTCGGCTGAGCACAGTGCGAAAAAAGAAGGAAGAAGTTAAAAATAAGTTATCAGTGAACTTGACCAGGAAACTCCGTTAGCCTTGATACGCTCTTAGTCGATAAGATAACCTTGTCAGCATGCACTCTCTCTCTGTGCCATCCGCTCACTCGCATGGAAGTGATGTGCTAAATTAAATATTACTTAGAACTCAGCTGTTAGTCTTGTTACACCGGAAGTACTAGTAGCAAAGCAAGAAACTACGTAGTATGTGCAGCGCGATCTATTAGCAAACAATAAAAGCTCTTCGTAGTGCACTTCTCGTAAGAAATTGCACCACATAAGGCGTTCAAACTAAGCTTCCCATCGCTTTCCTCGTAGCTCAGGAGGACAAGTGTTTGGTTTGTTGAGATTTGTTCGCTTAGAAACGGAGGCGCCCCGTTTTCTATGGTTCGAATCCCACTCAATCCTTTCAAAAAAATAACTGAGTCATTAATAGAGAGAGAAAAGAGGAGTAAGGAGCAAATGCTCTCCAGGCACATAAGGGAGCCTGAGAGATGCAAAGTAAAAAAGAGTGGCCACTCAAGGAGCGAGAGAAGGAGAACAAAGAACAAAGAAAAAATCCCCAGGGGTAACAACGAGGAGAAATTAAAAACCAGCGCTGGCTTCGAAACACCCCTGGGGGATTCTCCGAAATGTCGGAGTTTTGCAAAAATTTTCACCATTATTCTATCCTTAATTTCTAAAAGTCACTAGTTATTTTAACCATTATTCTATCCATTGTTTCTAAAAAAATCGTCAGAATTTTTAGCCTTGTTTTTACCACTACTTTTCCCCTAATTTCTAAAAAAGTAACTGATAATTTAGCCTTGTTTTAACCATTATTTTATCCTTAATTCTTTTAAAAGTTGCCTTAGCTGTAGCCATTGATTTTTGATGTCTGCATGGTTAATTTTAATTACTTTTATGGTTAATTTTTACCATAATTTTAGAATTACTTTTCAAAATTACTTTTTAGAGTCAGTTTTATGGTTACTTTTAACCATATTTTATTAAAAATAACATTGGTAATTTTATGGCTACGTTATCCATAACTTTTTTATTATTTTTATGGTTAATTTTTATGGATAATAGTAACCACAAATTAAATAGTGTTTTATGGTTAGTTTTAACCATCATTACTATCAATATTTTTTATTACGTTTTATGGTTAGTAGTAGCCATATTTCTTTAAAAAGTTGGTGAACATTAAATGGTTAATTTTAAGCATAAATTTGCTAGTGTTTTATGGTTGGTTGTAGCCATAATTTCATATGAAATTATAGGTACTTTTTATGGTTATCTTTAGCCATAAAAGGTAATTCAAATTATGGTTAGTCCTAACCATAATTTATCTGAAAAAATGTAATGGTTAAGATAACCATATTTTCTTTGGACAAATTTTTTCAAGAAGTTTAAGGTCATTTTATCCATAATTTCTTTGAAGAAAATATAATGGTACTTTTAACCACACTTAATTGTCTGTCCCATACCGCCGCCTATACTACTGGTATGAAGTACTGTCTGACGTCAATGTAACATGGCGCTGAGATCATAAAATGAACACGAACAAAAATGCTTTATTTACGTAATAAAAGAAATATTTCCGGTGCAGCAGTGACAATTCGATTAGAAATCAACTTCGATTCCCAGAAAAGTATGTGAATCATAAATAATATATTTTCAATAAACTGCCTTGTGAAAGTTATGAAAAGGGAAGAGTACTGCTCTCAACAATTAATAAATTTTCAGTGATTCAACATTTGGAAACCGCCAAACATAAGCGAAATGTTGTAAAAAACACACACACACACACAACACCATCAATTCAGTCCTTGTTTACAAATGATATTAGTTGCCCTGCAACCAAACTGAGTGAATTTCCTCAAGACCTGTTTGAAGCCTTAATTGCAGCAAACATTCCATAGTGGAAACTGATTACCAGTGCATGAGACAGGAACCTTACTTTTACAGTTTCACTTAGATGGTAAATGATAACATATGATTTCCATACCTTTTTCAGGGGTTCCAGGAGACAATACTACATGAAATTCCCGTTCATTATGACTAATATACTGGAAATATGTGCTAAATTACATAATTATGTGTGTTACTTTCTTGTTGAATTTGAACTATGGCTGGGCGAGACATGATGAGAAATTGATGTCACGGCAGTGTGCCCAACATTATGATATAAAATACACCACCACTAGGAGAATCTAGAGGAGTTAGGCTGTAACCATTGTCAAAACTATTTAACTGGATGCGTTAGGCTGTAACCATTGTCGAAAACTATTGTTCTGGACGCGTTAGGCTGTAACCACTGTCGAAAACTATTGATCTGGACGCATTAGGCTGTAACCATTGTCGAAAACTATTGATCTGGATGCGTTAGGCTGCAACCATTGTCAAAAACTATTGGATTGGACAACACGAAGGTTAGAATGGTCGGGTTAGGCGAGACCTTTGGCCTTGGGAAGCTAGCGGGGGCACGGTTGACAAAAAAAAAACACATTGATCTGGATGCGTTAGGCCGCAACCATTGATCTGGGCTTGTTAGGCTGTAACCATTGGATAGGACAAAACGAAGGTTAGAATGGTCGGGTGTCGGGAAGCTAGCGGGGCATGGTTGACAAAAAAAACTATTTATCTGGACGCGTTAGGTTGTAACCATTGATATGGACGCGCTAGATTGTAACCATTGTCAAGGACCATTGGATTGGGCGAAACGAAGGTTAGAATGATCGGGTGTAGGGCTAGCGGGTCACTGTTGACCCAAAAACCATTGGATCGAACGTGTTGAGATTGGTGTTCTTTTGTTTTACAAAACCGCCTATATCAGTACCGTATGAATGGGGTATGCACCTCTCTATGCATAATTACAAGTGATGATGGTCTCCTCCCTTGTAAATTTCCATCCGGAGGTAAACTAGTCCCCCGTTCGGATCTCCGGGTGGGGACTACTCGAGAGGGGGTTAACATCACAGAAGTGACAAAGAGGAAATCTGATATTCTACGGATCGGAGCGTGGAATGTTAGAAGTCTGCTAGGAAGTGGAAGGTTAGAAAACTTAGAAAGGGAAATGGATAGGTTGAGGTTGGATTTGGTTGGGATTAGTGAAATGCGCTGGCAGGAAGAACAGGACTTTTGGTCAGGAGACTATAGGGTAATTAGCACTAAATCAAACAATGGCCAAGCAGGGGTTGGCCTCATATTGAGTAGGAAACTTGGACAGCGGGTGGAATATTATGAGCAATATAGTGAACGGATTATTGTAGCAAAAATAAATACTAAACCTACCCCGTGGGGGTTTCAGCCTGTTCCCCTATCGGGCGCGTCCCAGGTGGCGGATAGGGAGACTCGCCGGACTTGTCCGGAGGGTTTGAGGGAAATAAAATACCTCTCGCGGACCAAAAACAGTCACAGCTTGACAACATCTTCAGCAACCTCTGAAGCTGACTACTTCAGTTGTAACCATGACACCGACATAGATCGATGTCCCCACTACTTTCAACTTGTTAGCATGATGGAAACAACCTACAATATAACTACCCCAGGCCCTAGTAGACATACTAGTTATTTTTCTCAGTCATCGGATTCTGGGGGACCGAGAACATCATGCGGGAATGTATCGGAGCTTCCCAAATCTCTTCGCCCAAAATGCAAAACTTTCATTGGTAGCTTAAACATCAACACACTTCAGAAAACTGGCAAGTTAAAACAATTAACAGACATGTTGGATAACTTCAACATCCAAATTTTAGCACTACAGGATACACGGATGAAAATAATTTTGAATCAGGAAATTATAGAATTTATAAAGGCAAGCCAGCAATCTCCCTCCATATGAAGCCACTACAATTTGGCACTGGATTCGCTGTCAGAAAAAAACATTATAAACTCAGTGCTTAACTTTTCCTCGCCTTCTGAAAGAATTTCAACACTATCCGTTAAATCAGGAAACAAAGCTTATACGCTTATTAATGCGCATGGACCCACCAACAACTACAATCGTAAAGATCCACAAAAGGTGGAAGACTTCTGGGAACTGCTGGAAGAAACTACAGCCATCATTCCAAATCATCACATAAAAATCCTCTTGGGAGATTTTAATGCCCAAATTGGTAGAGAAAAGAAATTCAGGACCATTGTAGGACTATATCCAGCACACAATAGAACTAATAAAAATGGAGAAAGATTACTTGATTTTTGCAAAACTTTTGATCTCAAACTAATGTCAACACATTTCCTGGCACTTCCACACAAGAAAAAGACCTGGAGATCCCCTAATTTTCACTTAGGAGAATTTCAAATAGATCATGTGGCTATTTCCAAAAAGAATCAAAAAGAAATTATGAATGTCAAAGTCAAGAAAGGAGTGGGTAGATTATTGGCTGAGGAATAACCTAACCACCAAGGGAAGATGATAAAGAAAAGGAGATGGGTTTCGGACTGGAGAGAAAGGAGAGAGAAATAGGAGGAGAGTCCCACAAAAATTATAAATTTAACTTTACATACACTCAAAGACGGTTGCCACTGCAAATCCGTTCTCTGATACCTAAAGTGGGTAAGGATCTGGTCGAAGCTGACGGAAAACGCAGCTAGGACTTGGGCGGTTTGCAAGAGAATGGCTTTAGTGTATTCCCTCTCAAGCATGCATATGACTACTATGGGGAAGGGTGATGGTCTGACAAGACAAATAGTAACAGATTTATTGCGTATTAACGAGGCCATGAACGTAGGAAGAGTTAGGAAAGCCAGGATCTTGCCTAACTGTAGTACTTGCGAAATGATAAATCCAAAAACAAATATTTAATTTATTTAACAAGGCAAAAGAAGTTGATAACTTTAACACATATATATTTTCAATTTGGTTAACAACTTGGGGTCGCAGACCTCCTAACATTTAAAGTTTGCTCCAGGCAATTAACAATTTTTTAGGTTTCAAACCTTATATATGTACTAAAATCTTTGTAAGATTTAAAAAAGACAAATGAAGTGATTAATGTTAGACATTAAATCGAGTACAAGATGTGTACTTAAAGAAATTGCCAAGTACCTATCTTAGAAAAAGTTACAACTTCAAAAATAACAAAAAAGAAAGCAGGTAGAATGAAAGAGAAGTTCCTATAACTTCTTATATTTAAGCTGAATTACTTTTAGTAGTTACAAAAATAGGGCAGGTCACTTACTGTGAAACCTGAAGAGAAAGTCAAAAGGACGGTTCTAGACTTCCTATGGTTAAATAGGAATCACGAGACAAATAGGGCAAGTTTCCCTTTCGTGAAACCTAGAAATAACTCACTTATAAGTTGAAAGAATTGTATCCCCTAAATTAGAAGGGAGAAACAAGATAATTTGAACCGTGTACAAGACACGTAGTTATGCAGAAGTTAATTAATTACACATAAGAAAAATGGGAGGGCACATCTTTAGATTGACACCTCATTGAAAAATACCTACAGTAACAATTTTATTATGGTTTGTTAGTAAAAGGTTTAGTAAAGAGCAATTGGGATGAAAGGTAAATGTTCATGGCCGTGTTTATAATAATCGGACGAGCGCGACGCGGAAGAAAGATTGAAAGAACTATGATTTTCACTATAGTTCGTTGAAATGGATGAAAGGTTCACTGTAGTAGCGCAAAAGTTTATGGCAAAGAAAGTTATTGCAAGCGTGGAAAATGACTGGATGCACTAGATAGGCGAAAGTCCATTACTTGAGAAGGTTGTAGATCATCATTAAATACGCTTGAGCAAATCCAACGGAGGAAAGAAAATTAGCTATTGAGCATTAATTTATAAGGTAGATTCCTTAGTTTGAAATGGCAATCCCACAAGTGAGTGAAAGATACATGACGGCGACTTGTAGATAAAGTGCAGATTCTGGAAGGTTCCAGAACGATCCTAATAGAACAATAGGGCCAAAGTTATTCCAGCGGTGGAACGAGCTGATTATTTTATCGACAGTGGGTAATTCCCGCGTTGTGAGAAGACTTCTCATTTAATAAGCATAAGAAATGCTGCTTTTCACGAAGGTTGGCTTAATTGGATAGAAGCCCAACATGGAAAATCCCACGAAGAATGATTATTGCCACAAATAAATATCTCACACTGCCTATAAAATAATCGTTAAAAGCATGAAGATGGTAAAACCGATGAAGATGAGGTTAAAACCTGAAGTATGTACTTATCTTTGTTGCATGTCGAAGGTGAAGTTCCCTTTGATGGCTAAACTTAATGTGCCAACATGGCGTAGAATGTAGAGAGTGCCTCTTGGTTTGAGGAGACTGGCTCTAGTTGAGCCTTGACTGACTGAGTCAACTGCCGACGTGCAAGTGAGACCCACTCAGCGAAGCGCGGAGGGTCCAGGGAAGGAAAAAGAGTGGGGGTATGAGACAAAAGGAATACATATCAGAATAGGCAACTTATCAAAAATAAATGTTCTTCTTGATGAATGGTCTTCAAAGAGTTGATAGCAGGCGATACTAGCACAGCATGGTGGGTGAAAGGGTAGACGAAGTTCTCTTGATCACGGAGATGATAGCTGGCGATGGCGACGAGATCTGATGGCCAAATTGATAAGTAAGTCCTCTTGTACAGGGAAGAATTGAGGAACTTCTGAGATTCGGTGCTAGATGACGCTAGGTGGGTCATGGAAGATATATATCTAGAACAGACTCACAATGACATAAGAGACATGACCACCAAAGAGAAACTAGAAGATCGCTGTTGGTGTTTGAGAAAAAGGAAGAAATGAACAAGCAAAGAGTATTAAAAAGAATACTCTATCTTACCGTGTATTCCAAGAATACACCAAGGAGTCATTGACTCTGACCACCATATATCCTTAATCAAGGTAAAATTTCAACCAAACAGGTCCAAACCAAAAATAACAAAAAATCTGCGCGTCGATCCAGAATTTCTTAAACAGAACGCCAGTACTTTCCAAGAAAGTCCCTACTCACGATTCTTCTGGCTGGTTAGAACTCAAAGATATACTTTCGAAAGCTTCTCAATACATTGGCACACCGCCCAGAAAACGCAAGCATAGGTGGTGGAACGAAACCTGTGACAAGGCTATAAACTTCAGAATTAAAGCCTGGCAGAATTGAAATTCTCACAAAACGGAAAAAAATTGGCACGAATTCACCAAAGTACAGAAACAAACCTCTAAAATCATCAGATCTGAAAAACGCAAGTACGATCACTACAGATTGGCTGAAATTGAACAAGATGTTACTAAAAACAATACACGAAACTTCTAAAAAACATTCAGAGAAGAATTATCAAATTATCAGGCACCCAGTCTTTGCTTCAAACGCCCGGATGGGACATTGGAAACAAATAATCAAGAAAATTGCAAACTTCTAGCAGATTATTTCAAGGATCTTTTAAACTGTGAATCCCCTAAAGAACAACTCATCTTTGAAAAAAGAACATCCAACCAAGATTCAGAACCCCCAACATTGGAAGAAATTAAAGAAATAATCCATGGACTCAAAAATAATAAATCCCCAGGGGAAGATGGTATAATTGCCGAAATGCTGAAGATAGGTGGTGAGAACGTAGCCCGGAAAATCCACTCAATTCTTGAGAACATCTGGATCACCGAAGAAATACCTGAGGATTGGAAATGTGCGCTAATCCATCCACTGCAAAAGAAAGGGGATAAAACCAACATCATTAATTATAGAGGAATTTCCTTGATACCAGTTATTTATAAAATTTTCTCCAAAGCCCTGCTCACTAGACTTGAGAAACAAACAGACCGTCTGATTGGAGAATACCAGGCAGGTTTCCGAAAAGGAAGATCATGTACGGAACAAATTCTTAATCTCAAAACTATCCTACAAATGCGCAAAACCAGACAGACAGTCATTACCTTTGTAGATTTCAGAAAAGCATATGACTCTATAGATCGTCAAACACTTTTCAATACTCTAGAAGAATTTCAAGTGAATAGAAAAACAAGAGAATTAATCAGACAAACATTAACTGGCACTACTTCAAAATTTAAATTCCTCGGCGAAATATCTGAGCCTTTTGCAATTAACACTGGGGTCCGCCAAGGAGACGGATTATCTCCGTTACTGTTCAACCTCGTACTTGAGAAGATAATCATGACCTGGGAAAAGGAAACTAAGGGAATAACCCTTGGCAGACTACTCAAAGATAGAATTCATGTACATTGTTTGGCCTTTGCTGATGACATAGCAATCCTTTCTAATAACAGGCAAGAAGCAATTCATTCCATTGAGAAATTACATGAAATTGCCATCAAAACGGGACTTCAAATTTCTTATGAGAAAACTCAGTACATGGAAGGAGCCTCACGATACTTAGACGGACAACCTATGAGAACTAAATTCGGCAAAATCTTTCAAGTGAACGAATTCAAATATCTGGGAGAAATTATTCAGCCCTCTGGTATAAACCGTGAAGCAAATAAAGAGAGAATTTCCAAATTACAGAAAGCTTACAGAATCACTTGGAATAGGTATAACAAAAAATCAATATCTCGGAAAGCAAAACTTAGACATTATAATACAGTAATCAAACCGGAGGCGTTATATGCATCAGAAACCTTAATCATTGGTGGCAAATCTTTAACCAAAGAGATTGAAAAACAAGAAAGGAAAATTTTACGAAAAATTTTTGGCCCAGTTTTTATAGAGGGAATCTGGAGGAAAAAGTCATCCCAGGAAATATATCGCCAATGTGAAAAAATGTCTCATACTTTTCGGAAAAGACGATTGAAATTTTACGGGCACATTATCAGAATGAACAATGGCAGATTGACTAAAAGAATTCTCAACTTGGCCCTCTCACTAAAAAACAAGAACAGCTGGCTACGTGAAATTGAAACAGATCTCCAGGAAATCAACATTTCAGACAATATTATACAGGACAGATGCAAATTCAGAACCCTAATCGACAATCACCAATTTGAAGACAAACCCAACACCAGGGCCACCATAACTTGGACAGAAGACCGAAGAAAGGCGCTCAGCGAGAGGATGAAGAGATTTTGAAGGAAAAGAAGGCCAACACATCAGCTAAACAGGTTCGACCGTGCTCCTGAGTCGGGCATAACGATGCAAGAAGAAATACTAAACCTACGTGCACCACAGTGGTACAAGTCTATATGCCCACCAGTCAAGCTGATGATGAGGATGTTGAAAAGGTCTACGAAGAAATAGATGAAATTCTGAGGTATATCAAGGGTGATGAAAATGTTATAGTAATGGGAGATTGGAATGCTGTGGTAGGAAAAGGGAGAGAAGGGAAGATAGTAGGAGATTTCAGATTAGGTGAAAGGAATGATCGAGGAAGCAGGCTGATGGAATTCGGCACCGAGCATGAGTTGGTCATAGCTAACACCTTATTCAATAACCACAATAGAAGAATATACACATGGATGAGACCAGGAGATACAGGGCGTTACCAAATCGACTTCATTATGGTCAAACAGAGGTTTCGAAACCAGATGTTGGATTGTAAAACATATCCTGGTGCTGACATAAACTCTGGCCACAATCTGGTTGTAATGAAATGCAGATTAAAGTTGAAGAAACTGAAGAAAAGTCAAAAGCCAAAAAGGTGGGCAATAGACAGACTGAAAGTAAAGGATGTAAACGAAAGATTCAAGAAGAGTATAAAGGAAGGACTAATGAAAAACCCTAAACAAACTTCAATTGCAGACGAATGGGCACTTTTGAAGAAAGAAATAACAAAATCCGCAGAAGAAAACATTGGTAGGAAAGAAAGAATAAGTAGAAAACCGTGAATCACTCAGGACATACTAGAATTGATGGATGAAAGGCGCAAATACAAGAATGTAAGAGATGAAAAGGGGAAAGCAGAATACAGACGTCTGAGAAATGAGGTCAACAAGAAGTGCAAGGAAGCGAAAGAAGAATGGTTGAAAGAGAAATGTGCAGGTATAGAAAATTGTCTGAAATTAGGAAAAGTAGACACAGCTTATCGAAGGATTAAGAATACTTTTGGGGAAAAGAAGACTATGTGCTGTAATATTAAGGACACAAATGGAAAGCCTGTAACAGGTAGGGAAGAAAATGTTGAGAGATGAAAATCTTACATAGAGTGTTTGTATAAGGGAAAAGAGATTGAGAATCGTGTAATGGAAAGGGAGGAGGAAATTGATGAGGATGCAAAAGGAGATTTAATATTGAGATCAGAATTTGATAGAGCATTGGAAGACTTAAGCAGGAACAAAGCACCAGGCATAGATGATGTACCGATTGAGTTGCTACGCTGCATAGGAGATGAAAGGTCTGATCAGGTTATTTCATTGGTGCGTAGTATTTATGAGACAGGTGAGGTACCCCCTGATTTCAAGAAGAATGTAATCATCCCGATACCAAAGAAAGTGGGAGCTGACAGATGTGAAGATTACCGTACAATCAGCTTGGTTACTCATGCTTCCAAGATCCTGTCTAGAATAATTTACAAGAGGATTGAAAACCAGATAGAATCGGAGTTGGGTGAAGACCAGTTTGGTTTCAGGAGAAATGTAGGAACAAGGGAAGCTGTACTAAGTCTTAGGCTGATTTTGGAAGGTAGAATAAGGAAAGATAAGAGAACGCTCATGGCATTTGTAGACTTAGACTTAGAAAAGGCTTTTGATAACGTTGATTGGACTAAATTGTTTGACATTTTGAAATCTATTGGAATAAAGTACAGGGATAGGAGGGTGATCTACAATCTATACAGAAACCAGACGGCAGTCATTTGAGCTGAAGGACATGAGATAGTAGCTGGTATTCAGAAAGGTGTAAGGCAAGGCTGCAACTTATCACCCATACTTTTCAATCTTTACATTGAACAAGCAATGAAGGAAATTGGAGAAAAATTTAAAATGGGAGTGAAGATTCAAGGAGAAATAATTTCAACTCTGAGATTTGCTGATGACATCGTCATCTTGGCCGACAAGCCTGAGGATTTGAATGAGGTTTTGACTGGTATGGACTCCGTCTTACGGAAAGAATTCATGATGAAAATTAATAAATGTAAAACAAAAATACTGGAATGCAACCGAAATAAATCAGAAATCTCTATGGAGATCAAATTGGCAGGTGAAAAGCTGAAGGAAGTAGGAGACTTCTGTTACTTAGGAAGCAGAATAACCGGTGATGGACGAAGCAAAGAGGATATAAAAAGTAGGTTGGCTCAGGCAAGGAAAGCATTTCTACAAAAAAGGAATCTGTTGACATCGAATATAGATTTAGGTATTAGGAAGTCATTTTTGAAAGCCTTTGTCTGGAGCGTGGCACTATATGGAAGTGAAACTTGGACTATTGGTGCAGCAGAAAAGAGGAGAATTGAAGCATTTGAAATGTGGTGTTACAGGAGAATGATGAAGATCAGATGGGTAGATAGGGTTACAAACGAAGAGGTATTAAGACGAGTGGGAGAGGAGAGATGTTTCTGGCGAATGCTAATGAAGAGAAGAGATAGGTTAGTAGGACACATACTAAGACACCCAGGAATAGCAAGCTTAGTTATGGAAGGAAGGGTCGAGGGCAAGAATTGTAGGGGTAGACCAAGGTTAGAATATGTTAAACAGATTGCATCGGATGTAGAGTGTGGTAGCTATGTAGAGATGAAACGATTAGCTCAGGACAGGGAGGCATGGAGAGCTGCATCAAACCAGTCAAAAGCCTGAAGACTCAATCATCATCATCATGAATGGGGTTGGCTATACTGTTTTAACGCCGAAAATGGCCGACACAGCTGGAATATTTACTATATGTCGTGTTATAATTTGGGAAGGTGGGCGGATTATAGACAGCCGAGGAGTGAACTACATCATTCCCAGATCAATTTTGAATCCTTAGAAAAAGTATTTAATGCAAATTTCAGAAGTTGTTATATTTTCCCCCTGGGTTCATGTATCCTGCACTGTTACCAAAAACACATCAATCCAGTCCTTGTTAACGAATGCTATTAGTTACCCTGCAACAAACTTAATGAATTTTCTCAAGACCTGTTTGAAGCCTTAATTGCAGTAAACATTCATATTGGAAACTGGTAGTTAGCCTATATGTCCGTCTGTTCATATTTTCTTTATATTCAAAATAGAAACACTAAAGAATACGGAGTGATCGTAATTGCCTTAGTTATTTCATAGTGCATATCTTTTGATACGTGATGCATATTTGACCAATAATTAGTGCATATTTGCATGGATATTTAACCATTTATTAATGCATGAACTTCCGGACCTTAAGTATTACCATTAGTAGTCTACCCTTACGGACTTTTGGCTACGATGCATTATAAGGACCTTTATTATGTTTTGAATAAAGCACATTATAGATATTATATTTCGAATAAAGGATATTATAGCACTTTAGCACACACATCTCAATCTACATCTTAACACATTGGGCAAATTACACTAATATCGTCACAGAGTAAAAGCATATATACACTCCAACCAAGTTCCATAGAGGACATAAACTAGATACATAATAGTCTCCCCCACTTATATAAAAGCAAATAAAAGGAACTATTCTTATTTATTTGGGCACATAGTCTTGCAGATACTGAGGAGGTCGCCTGTCTCTGGCTGATCTTCTTAAATAATTATCAGCAGGTGGTGGAAGGCTGTTTCGATCAGGGCGTTTATCTGGTTGCAGGATGGTCTACCTTGTATCATCTGAAGTGTGGGTTGCAGGAGGAATACCATCATTCTCTAGTCTTGACTGGGTTGGTGTTGGTATATTTGGAACACCAAGCACTGGAGGATTTGTTGGAGCAAAACTGACATGCTTATCTTTCTTTGGCACGAGAGTCGATAATAACTGGTCAACATGCCGCTTTAAAATTCGTCCCGAATCCAATTTTACATCATAGTGGGGCTGGCCGAGTTTAGTTTGAATAACACCAAACTGCCAAATATCACGGTTTTTCTGGTGAATCCCGACTTGCACTCTCTCCCCCACTTTGAAAGAGCGAACAGGGGGTGAGAAACTGGATGTAGTCAAGCTCTTTTGGTTTGGAAGTAGAGCATCCAACCGGATACGTAGCCGACGTTTCAAATATAGTTCAGCTGGAGACTGCCCACATGCCAATGGCGTTGCTCTGTATTGAAACAAGATGTTCTGTAACTTAGTCGATAATGGTGCCGAGTCTTTTACAGCAGCACGAAGTCGTCTCTTCAAAGTTTGGATGTTTTTCTCGGCTAGCCCATTGGTTGCTGGATGCCCTGGTGCAATATATTTCTGAAAAATCCCTCTCTCCTTGCAATAGGATCTGAATACATCACTCGTGAAGATAGTGGCATTATCTGACACAAGGACAATCGAGTATCCATGTACGGTAAAGATATTGTCAAGCAGACTGATAGTAGTTGCAGTGGATGGAGCGTCTTTCACCATTCGGACTTCGACCCACTTGGATTTCGCGTCAACACACATCAAGAAATGGTGGTTATCAAATGGTCCCGCATAGTCAATGTGTATGCGTTCCCAATTTTCTTCTGGTTCATCCCAGGGGTGTATTGGAGCTTTTGATGGATTTGAACGAGTCTGCGCGCACTCTTCACAAGATTTGATAAGCTTCTCAATATATTTGTCTAGTTGCGGCCAGTAGACATATCGTCTTGATAACTGTTTCGTTTTCACAATGCCGAGGTGTGTTAATGTAACTCTTCCAAAAAAATTCTTTGTAGTTTCTTTGTGATAACAATTCGGTCTTGACGGAATAGAATACCATTTTCAACTGTATATGGTTCATCCAAGGATTGAGTTTCAAGACGTTGCAGGGTGGCTCTAAGTTCTGGGTCTAACATAGTCTCATCACGGATAGTTTCGTATGTAATGGCTTCACTTGACACTTGAAGAATCGTTTCAGCACAGAGTTGTGAAACTTCTGCATTTATTGATGTTTCAATATTTGGCGAGGTAGATGCAACAGGGGCTCGGGATAGGCAATCAACATTTTCGTTATCTTTCCCTTTTTTCACTCTTACCGTGTAGTCAAACCCGGAGAGAAACGATGCATATCTTAGGAGCCTTGCGGATGTCATTTGTGGCAGGCCCTTGTTCTGATGAAAAATACGAGACAGAGGTTCATTGTCCTTCACGAGAATGAAATTTCTTGCAAAAATATAGTTGTAGAAGTGTGTTGTGGCGAAAATTATTGCCAGCGCTTCCCGGTCAAGCTGACTGTAATTACATTCTGCTGGTGTTAGGGCACGAGATGCATAGGCGATGGGTCTTTCTTGGCCATCCATCTCATGACTTAATACTGCTCCAACACCAGTAGGACTGGCATCGGTTGACAAGATGATAGGCAGTGATGGATAGAATGGGGTAAGCACACGTTCACTACATAACTCGGACATGAGATTCAAGAAAGCTGCTTCACAGGCTACAGACCAGAGAAACCGTTCACCTTTCCGAAATAGCTGCCGTAATGGGTGGGACTTCGTTGAAAAATTAGGAATAAACTTTGCGTAATAAGTCACCATCCCAAGGAAGCGTCTCACTTCTTCATTGTTTTTAGCACGTGGCATTTGTGACACAGCTTGAACTTCCTCTGGTGACTTGCGGATCTCATTATATGATACAATATGCCCTAGGTAGTCTATGTTTTCCTTGAAAAATGAGCATTTGCTTTTGTTCAAATGCAGATTATTTTATGAAAGCCGTTCTAGACAGGCTATTAAGTTCTTGGTGCACTCCTCCTTCGTTGTACCATGTATTATGATGTCGTCTAAGCTTCAGCTTTTGGAAGACCATGGAGGATCTGTGATAATATCCTATTAAATTCTGAGGGGGCAGTTTTGATGCCAAAACTCAGTCGGTGCATCCTGAAGGTTCCTTTGTGAATGGATATAGTTTGAATCATACTACCTTCTTCATCAACCTTCAGATGTAGACATTCCTTGTATAAGTCTAACTTGCAGAAAAATTTTGAGTTTCTAAGACTATGTAGAACATCATTAACTGGTCTTATGGGATGGTTTGCAGAAATCAACCTTGAATTTACTCCACATTTGTAGTCGACACATAACATTACTCCCCCATCCGGGTTTGGGATAACAACAAGAGGCGATCCCCATTCACTTAAAGCTGTGGGAGAAATAACTCCTTCTGATTCCAATGAAGCGAGTTCCTTTTCGACGCGTTCCCGAAGAGCAAAAGGGACATCACGTTCACGATTGAAGACTGGTTTCACCCCCTCTCCGAGTTGCAGTTTTACTTCAATATTGGGAACGCATCCAATTTTTTCTTCAAAGCTTGTACTATACTGATGTAAAGTATTCTGAATTGACTGCACTGTGTTGACAGATTCAATGTGAAGTGATTGATTTGTGTCATTGTCAATTTCCTTCAGATCAAGGCCGAGGCCCCTGATCCAAACACGACCAAGCAATGCTCGTTGCCATCTATGAAGATCTGCAGTTTGCACTACAGGATGCACGAATCCGCTTTCTCGTGTGCACCGACTCTTTGAGTTCGTTGCAGTCAATTGCTACATGTTTCCCGCAACACCCCCTAGTGCAGTGAATCCACGACCTACTAGCCGGGCTGTGCCACGCTGACACTCGAATCACCTTTCTGTGGCTTCCAAGCCACATGGGAATTGCGGGAATTGAGTTAGCAGATCAAGCTGCAAAAGAGGCGGTATCACTACCACCTCGACCAATGGAGGTACCCGCTAGAGATATTCGCTCTCAGTTACGCCTACAAGTTCTGGCTTTTTGGGAGAGTCAGTGGCTAGCTGACCCACTGCCCAGTAAACTGAGAGCGATCAAGGGAAATACTCGTGTGTGGTGGAGCTCCTTCCGGCCCGGAGAGAGTCCGTCATTTTGTGTAGGCTAAGGATAGGTCATACAAGATCCACCCACTCGTACCTAATGAGAAGGGAAGGACCCCCCCCCCCCCCACACACACACTTTGTACCTGTGGAGCCGTTTTCACCGTGGCCCACATTTTCACCGAGTGTGTGGATCTTGCTGACTTACGAAGAAACCTTGGTTTGCAGAAGACACTCAAACTTTTATTAGCCGATGATGCGGTGGCTGCTGATCGCGATATCCGCTTTATAAGTGAGAGTGGGTTAGGGCCAGCAATCTAAATTTTCCAGTGAACATTGACTCAACGACTTGTTCGTTTTTGAATGATAATGTTTTTGTTTTTCCGTAATTTTTGTTTATTTTTATAATTTTTATTTAATTTTTTGCTTTTGTTTTATACATTTTTTGGTCTTTTTAAAATTTAGATGTCCACCTCAAATTTTTAAATTCAATTTAAAATTTTTATTCTTTAATCTGTGTTAAGAGGGGCAGATGACCTCGTAGTTCCGCCCATTAAAACAACAATAAGTAACTAAACTAACTAGCAATGCGGCATGGCCTTGCGGAACTACAAAAAGACCTGCAACAATTTCTGTTCCTTTGTATGATACTGTGACAACAATTTTTCCTCTGGGTCGGATAACATGATCAGAATATGATCGAAAACAGACATTTGTTGGCTGCAATGGCAAACCAAGACCCAAGGTTGAACATTCGTTCTCTGGGATGAGTGAATATTTTGCTCCCGTGTCGACTTCAAATCTTTGTGATTTATTGTTGAGTTTAACAATGATAAAATATTTATCCGATTCTTGACCTACGTCAAAGAGATCTTCGATTCATTCCAGTTGTCATATCCCGAAATTGGTTTCAGGGTGGTCATGCAAGTTGTCATCTATGTTTTCAGTTGCAATGTTGTGTGTATTTGACTGTTGAAGAAGTGTAGTGATACAAATTTTTGCAACATGTCCAACTTTCCTACATGACCTACATTTAAGAGATTTTCTGTTTGTGCGACAATCTCTTGATCTGTGGCTTGAATTTACACAATTCAGGCATAATCCATCAATACCTAGTGCTCTATAATTGACAGGGCCCCTGGACTGTGAACGTGAGTAAGAGCCTGGGCTAGGCTGTTGAACAAACCGTGACTGAGTATCACTGCTATATTGATTCATACTTCGGTCATTATATTAACCTGTGGATTTTGTTACTTTGTTTGTGTCCTCTACAGTGTCTGACGATGCAGTGAGCTGTTTTGAAAGCTGATTACTCTCATACCGCGATGCTTCCAAGGCTATAGCCTTCTTCAGGAGATCATCAAATTTCGTGTCATTAGACTCGAGAAGTTTCTCTCTGACCCAATTATCTCGCAAGCCACGTATAAATTGTGCACGAAGAAAAACATCCGCGATTGAAATTCTGCGTCACATGTACACTGAATATAAACGTCACAGTCTAGTAAGTGGCTTCAAAGAGTGGCAACAAATCCTGCAATATTTTGACTTTCTTTTTGATTGACGTTCAAAAAATAGTGTTGGGAAACCACGGTTGAGACTTGAGGTGACAGTATTTGCTTGAAATGTTTCACTAGGTCATTATAACCGAGAGACTTGATTGGTTTATCAGGGCCTAATAATGCAAAGAGATTGTTATAATGAATTGCCCCTATTGATGTACACAAGAGTTGAGCTTTCTTTGTTGGATCCATGGCATTGTTGAAGTTTGCGTAATTCTCAAATCGTTCTAAATACGACACAAATTTTTCCTTTTCAGCATCAAAATTTTCAAAAGGTGTGATGTTAGTGGCTGTGGGGTTGTGACGGACTGGTGAGCTTGATACCTTTCGAGTAACTTCTCTTGAGAATAGGCAAAAATGTTCAGTATCTGTTGAAACTGATTTGCGTCCATCTTGACGGAACGTGGAAATAATTTTAAAAATCACAGTTCAAATATAATAAAATGTTTCAGATAACCGATTTAAAACACAATGGGTAGTGATCGATGACCGAATATTGTCCTGGGCCTGAGAGAGAAAAAAAACTTTGCATAACCTCAAAGTTCGAACTGCGATAAATATTATTTTGAATATGTGGCATGCAGGCACACGCAGCTGAATATACGATGAGTTGCTTAGGATCGTTTACAAGTACTCTGTGTAAATTTCATGACGATTTGCCTGATTCTTGATTTTACTCATGTGGTCGTTGAAACAGACGACGTAAATACCGTATTTCATTGATATAGGCTATATCTGTACCGGTGAATCAAGTCCCAATTCCTCGTCGCCAACTATTATGTTTTGAATAAAGCACATTATAGATATTATGTTTTGAATAAAGGATATTATAGCACTTTAATATGCACACACATCTCAATCTACATCTTAACACATTGGGCAAATAACACTAACATCGTCACAGAGTAAAAGCATATATACACTCCAACCAAGTTCCATAGAGGACATAAACTAGATACTTAATAACCTTACACATATTTATAAGGGCTTCGCAAGCATTCGCAGTACATCAAATCTTCAGAACAATTTGAAGGTCGCAATAACACACACCTACCACCCAACAAATAATAAGCAAGAAACTTTCATTCACGAAAGTGTAATCATGGCATGCTATCCCTTACGTTTGAGCTTGCGTAAAGAACCTCAAATAAAATAATTAAGCCATACATCCTTAATCTTAAAATATTACAATCCGATTATTATTTCAACGATTGTATACAAGGTTAGAGTGAAATGGTTGTCCTAAAAACCTTTCGCGCATTTTTATAACCTTCTTACGTTCCAAAATGCAAACGAATGCACTGCAATAATGACATCGCCAATCTCAGAAACTATTACGCATTTTTAACCTGCCTCTCTGGAAAGAGCTTTGCAAATAGTTTGAGAACTTAATTCTCACTATACTGATGCCATTACCTTAACCTAACATTCTCCATTCGTCTTGTCAATTTTGCGCACTGCATACCAGCACCATATAACAATTTAAAGATGTCTGCGGCAGTATTTTATTTTCGAGAAATTGAAACTCCAAAGTTCACCATGTTAAAGTTCAAAATTGTTTGAGAACTTAATTTTCACTGTACTGATGGCATTGCCTTAACCTAACATTCTCCATTCTTCTTGTCAATTTTGTGCACTGCGTATCAGCACCATATAACAATTTAAAGATGTCTGCGGCAGTATTTTATTATCGAGAATTGAAACTCCAATGACTCTCATGTCAAAGATACGCCCTTCAAGATTCTCCCTGGGGCACTAGCCGATCACACGTTCCAACCAATGGGAAGAGAGTATGAAACGCCAGCTCTGTGGCTTCTAGCATTTCTTAATACGCACCCGGCTAGTAGATCGTGGATTCGCTGCACTAGGGGGTGTTGCGGGAAACATGTAGCAATTGACTCAAAGAGTCGGTACACACGAGAAAGTGGATTCGTGCATCCTGTAGTGCAAACTGCGGAGCTTCGTAGATGGTAACGAGCTCCGCAATAAACACACTACAGGCCTCAGGCAAAGAGATTTTGGTATTTGCACCATCAATAACGTAGGCACAACCCACCTTCTCGTCCACCTTCGAACCATCTGTGTATAGAGTGCCAGCGTCCGGAAATTGGTGAAATATGCTGTGGAACTGCCTCAAACAGAGGCATCCGTGTTCACTATAGGACCTCGGTGTAGATCTAACTGAATTTCCGGACGAGGGACTTGCCACGGAGGCACTTCGCTAGGTGTCTGGATCGTAGCGGGACCTACAGCCACTCCCATTTCTGTACACGAGCTATCGAGTCTAATACCAATCGGCCGAGTGGCACGAGGCACCATTGATCCGGGCGCGTTGGGCTGTAACCATTGTCAAAACCACAGTTGTACTAAAAGTTCACATATTTATTACAGCGGAGCGATATGCTGCATAGTAATTACAGAGCAGATAACAAAAAACTCATTTCGGCTGAGGAAAAAAATATACAGAGAAGCGAAATTCCTTGAAATTACAAAACTTTTTGGGATGTCCGGGTAGTGTCTCTTGTTGCAGGTTACAGCTAGGTTATGTCTTATCCACCTAACTTCCACTTGACGATGGCATTTCGCGCACGGTAGTGATTTTGTTATTAAATTGCGTTGTGGCAATAGCTGCAGCAACTTCTTTGGTTGATCACAGAACCACCGATTGAAATTACAGATCGTTATGAGGCAATTTCCACAATCCATGGTGAATAAACGATTCAATACGGCGTGGGTAGATTATTAGCTTGGGAATAACCTAACCCCCAAGGGAAGATGATGAAGAAAAAGAAGTGGGTTTCGGACTGGAGAAAAGGGATGGAGAAATAGGAAGAGAGTTCGACATAAATTATAACTAAGAGTTCTTGCTCAAATGCAACAAGTGGTGAACACCCTATCAATGGATATATTTTATTAAAGAGGGCATGAACCTAGGAAGAGTTAGGGAAGACAGGATCTTGCCTAACCGTTATGTTAGAGAAATGATAAAGCAAAAAACAAATCTTTAATTTATTTAACAATGTAAAAGGAAGTAGTTTTTGTAACAAATATATAATTTTGATTTTTTATAAACAATTGGGGTCGCAGACCTCCGAAAACATCTAAAGCTTGCGCCAGGCAATTGATAATTCTTTTGGTTTTAAACCTTTTATATGCTTTAAAATCTTCGTAAGATTTTGAAATGGCTAAGATGAATAAATGAAAAATTTAAAGATAACTGACGTAATTAAAGTTAAACAATAAATCAAGTATAAGGTGTGTACTTTAAGGATTTCTAGATAAGTATCATAGAAATAATAACAACTTCGAAAGCAACAACAAAAACAGGAAGAAATGAAATAGAAGTTTCTATAACTTCTTGTATTGATACAGAAATACGCTTAATGATTATACATAGGAGATTATGCAAATAGGGCAGGTCACTTATTGTGAAACCTGAAGAGAACAATTGAAAGGAAGTTTCTAGAACTCCTATGTTTAAGTAGGGATCACGAGAAAAATGGGGCAAGTTTCCCTTTCGTGAAACCTAGAGATAACTCACTTTTGAGTAGAAAGAATTGGATTCCCGCATTAGAAGGGAGAAACAATGTAATTTAAGGCGTGTTCTAGCCACCAAGTTTTACAGACATTAATTCGTTATGCGTGGAGCAAATAGGGGAGGGCACTTATGTAGAGTGACACCTCATTGAAAAAAGACCTAAAGTAACAATTTTATTATTTTGGCTTGTTAGTAAAGGGTTTGGGAAAGATCAAATGGGATTGTGGAAAAGTGTTCATGGCCGTATTTATTGTACTCGGACGAGCGCCACGCGGATGAAAAGTTGAACAGCCACTGTTTTCACTATAGTCTGTTGATATAGTTGAAGAGTTCACTGTTGTAGCACAAAAAGTTGATGGCAAAGAAAGTTATTGAAATGGTGGAAAATAACTAGTTACACTAGATTTGCGAGAGTCTATTGCTTGAGAAACTTGTAGGTTATAGTTGAATGCACCAGAAAAATCCCAACGGAGGAAGAAAAATTAGATGTTGATTAGCAGTTCATAAGGAAGATTCCTTAGTTTGAAAAAGTAGTCCCATATGTGAGTGGAAAGTACATGACAGTATAACTGGGAGATAGAGTGCAGGTTCTGGAAGGTTCCAGGGCAATGATGACTTGTTTAAATTGGGTAGAGAATACCTTGGCGGAAAACTAGATTATATAGGCAGTGGGTATTTTGGAAATATCCCTCGATGTGAGATAGCATCTCAGAAAATCTTTCATATCGAAAGTTAGACTTGATAGTTTAAGTTTGATCAAGAAGATCTCTTGAAAACAGTTATTTTCACATAGCAACTTTCACTGTCTATAAAATCCAAATAAAAGCATTGAGCCTTTTAAAAGCGATGAGAATGAGGTTAAAACATGAAGTTGGTACTTATCTTTGCTTCATGAAGAAGGCGATGTTGCTGTTGACGGTTGATACTAAAATTCGAACATGACGTCGAAACTTGAAAGTTTGCCTCTAGAGTTGAGGAGGCGAGCTTTAGTTAAGCTCTAACTGACTGTTTTGACTTCCGACGTACAAGTGAAGGCTGCTAGACGCAGAAAAAAGCACACTGGCCCAGACGGCATGTCCAACAAGAAGTTGAGTGCACTGAGAGGGTGAGCGGTTGCTCACAGCACGGAGACAAGTCGAGACGAAGTGTAGAAGTGAACGAGCGAGCGGGCTGCGCGCGCGGAGAAGCGAGCAGTAGGAGGAGGCGAGAAGAGGGGGAAGCGGGCGAGTAAGGGGAGGAAACAAAGAGGTTATACATAAACATGAAAAAACTTTACAAAACAAAATTCTTCTTGGAGCGGTGTCTTCATGGAGTAGTTGGTTGGTGAAGAACACGATGCCCTGCGGATTAATGTAGAAGTCTTCATGGCTTGAAGCAATGGAAGTTCGGAAGGCAGCGATGGGACGCTGTCAGGCTGGTTCAACGGAATATGCGTTTCTGTAAAAAACTGACAGAAAAAATGAACAAATGCACGGGGCAAACAGGAGGTAACAGTTCGATGTTGGTGTGTGCGGGAAAGAAATGTAAATAAATGAGCTGATATAAAGTAATGAAGAACAGCAAAAGCTAATTCTTTCTTTCCGTGTATTTCCAAAAATACACCATGTTGGGGGACAACAGCAAACACCAGCAAAGAACAAGAACACAATATGAAAGAGGTCTTATAATAAACACATTGGTAGTAGAGATCATTCTTTCTCTGACTCTTCCCTTCCCTCCTGGGTAGCAATCGGTCATTTAGCCAAAGATCTATGCTATAGGGAGAAAGGGAAAAAGGGGAAGCACCTATGAGGAACTGACCAGGTGTAAGTGGAAGCAAGTTATCAGGGTCATTAGAATGCGGGGGCGACGGGCGCGAATTAACAACGCTGTCAATCACAAAGTTGCTAGAAGCTGCGAGAAATAAAGCTCTAGTGAAGATCGCGACAAGATGCGAAAGGAGAGTTAACAAATTTAAACAAAGCGTATAGAAACAAGTACATCGATTAAGGATAAGAATATACCAAATAAACAAAGGAACTATGCGAGTAGAAGGCAAGAACGCCATAGGTAACAACAATCTAGTAGCCATAAACAATGACCTTAAGTTATAATAAGCATCAAAAGGGTTAATCAGAAAAATACTTAAGTCATCAAGAAACGTGACGTAACAAGCATAGATGCAGAAACACATCGAGTGTAACAACGAGAGAAAACAAGTTTGTTTAACAATGAACAATAAAAGTGCAAAATATGTAAGCAGGGTGCGATAAATGCGCACATAAAAAATATGCAACGATGTTATGAAATAAGGATCGAAACAGCTATAGGATACGAGTCTGAGCAAGTGGGAGAGATAGGTTAACACGACCTTGACCCACATAGTACAGCGAGATAACGAATATAACTATCTGAAAGAGTCCTTGACCCGAACAAGTTTACTTTTGTAAGGAGGTGAGCAGCTTCTGAAATTACGGGAGCAACTCGCAAGACAATGGTTGGCAGTCAGCCAAAGTTGAGATAAGGAAAACATGCTCTGACCTTTGTCAAGCATAGAGGAAGTAAACGGCAGCTTGGCCTTACCCGAGCTTGTAAACAAACGAGATTGACAGACAAGCAGTTCAAAATAAACAAACAAAGCGAGTGCAATCAGCCGAGACTTAAAGCGGAACTTCAAGTAACACGTCATGCAGTCATCTGTAGCTTGGGCGTGAAAAAACAATTTAAAGACATATGAAATAAAACAAGCAATCAATTTCGCATAATTTTGAGGATCACGGAATCCGAAAATTTTCAAAAAAAAAAAAAAAAAAGCTTAATCTTCTGAACGAAGAAGAGAAGCTGGGACATTGAGAAGGAGTTTATGCGTAAGAATAGTTATTCTAGATGCTAGAGAACTCAGATTTTCAAGCGGTTTCAAAAGCGGCTTCCGAGTGTGAGGAAGAAGGAAGGAGGCGGCCATGGCCTTCCTACTAAATAGCGAGAAAAGTGAAACATAGCTTACAGCGAAATGATGGTGACTGATAGCCATGGTTTTACACGAACGGAAGATAGTTTTCGACAGAAAGTTTAAACAATTACCTAATACAAAAAAATGACATGAGAAGGTAAACCAAGTGACCCAAGGCGAGGCGAACTTGAATTGCCATTTTGTGCGGAAATAAGGCAAAACCATTTAAACAACTTACAAAGGTGACGCAGTTGTTTACAATGAGACATCGTTTCGGCAAGTGTTTTTCAAATGTATTGAGATCGGAAACATAAGCGTTCTCTTTTTCAGAAAAGGGATCTATATCAGCGTTCACGAAATGACATTGCGATTTGGTTTGAAGACTGGGTTGTTGTATTTGACCAGTGACAACCCAACCAAAATCGGTGTCTCTGGCGACCACGTTTGAAGATAGCCTACGGGTTTGTTTACGAAGGCAATTCCAGAAAATATTGGCACTGAAAAGTATATCAATGGGGCCTTGAGCATTAAACTGAGGATCAGCTAACCTTAAATGCGAAGGAATCTTTAAACCGGAAGTATTAATAGAGCTGCTAGGAGTGTCCTTGCCAATTCTGGTAAGAATGAGACAGTTTAAGTTAAGATTGGTGTTTCTTTGACAAATGTCTCTAATTTTTAATTTTGAAGACTGCAAGGCTTGAGTTTTCAAATTGTCAATGCCGGATACATTGATGGTAGTAGGTGATGACGAAAGACCTAGTTTTTTTTAATTAACGATTGCGAAACAAAGTTGTGAGTTGAGGCAGAGTCGATAAGACCGCGGGTTCGAAACCAATTTCCAAATTTATCTTGGATTTCGAATTGTACAGTGGACAAAAGGACTTGCGCACTGTGAGAAGTTTCGGCGTTAGAAATGCAGGAAGAAGCATTAGTTTGTTCGGAGCTGCTCTGCATGGAGTTTGAAGAAGCAGGTACTAGTGACCTCGATTGATCATGAAAGTGAAATAAAGAATTATGCGGTCTTTTGCAATGAAAACAGAGGTTGGAAGACGTACAATTAGAATCAGAATGCTTTGATGACAGGCAGTTATGGCAATATTTATTATTGAAGACAAACTTCCTTCTGTCTTCAACAGACAATTCTTTAAAGGATTTGCACGAGTACAAAGTGTGAAACTTTTTACAGAGTGTGCATTTTAAAGATTTGTTGAGTGGCCTAATATGTTCTCTTGGATGGTTGAAAGAGGCAGAACGAGTTTGCTTGTTCTCGACAGATGGGTACTGATGACAATTTGAAGAGACAAGTTTTTTTTATCCAGGATATCACACAGAGGACTAGTTTCGACTCTTTCGCACTGAAATGAGAGTGCTGTAAGGAATTGGCATCGGCTGTTGAGAAACGCGATGAGGTGCTCTAAAGAATGCTCATCCTTGCGAGTGAGTTCGATTTCCCAAGCCTTTAATGTTGAAAAGTCGAATCTGGATGTAGCTAGATGAATAAGGACGGTGTCCCAAGTTTGGACTGGTTGCTTGAGATGATATAACGCTCTAACATGTAATTGCATGGAGTCTAACAGGTCTCTTAAAGAGGTGACGTCATTAGGTTTTACGACTGGCAAGTTGAACAGGCAGCGAATGTGGCGAGCAACACACAAACGTACATTACCATATCTCTCTTTAAGGAGATTAAAGGCGATGTGGTAGTTATCTGCGCTTAAAGGCAGTGACTCAACCAAGGCCAAGGCCTGGCCTTCCAAGGACGAACGCAAGAAATAGAATTTGTGGATATCGAGAATGTCTTTGTTTTCATGGATAAGGGAGCAGTAAAGTTCGTAAAAGGAATACCATTCACCCTCCTGGCCTGAGAAGTGAGGTAGAGTTATCTTAGGAAGTAACGGTTTCGGTTTGTCCTTATGAACAGAAGCGGGTGCGAACTGGGCCGGGTTGATGACCCTAGTGTCCGGTTCTGAGATACTGCGGATCCGTTGGTGGGCCTTGGCAATCCCTTCAAAATACAAGGGTTCAACCTCGTCCCGATCCGATTGAAGTTCTGGGCAAGCGGATTCAATGTCGGTTTGAATTTGATCATAGTAATCGTAGGACCGTTCGTACAACTTAAGGCGTTGTGTCAAGACGTCTAGATCACAATCGGCGGGATTTATTTTATTAATGAAATTTCTAAATCTGGTGAGTTGCCCTTTGTAGGAAGAACGTCTGGCAATGAGAGTTTCATCCTTTACAGTTGGCATAATTAAATGGGTAAATTGAAGTGTAACTTACGAAACTGTAGCGAGATTTTGAAAATGCTGTCAGGTTGGCAGCAGAAGACAGGTTGCAAGTAAGACAGGCTGAAGAAGACAGGAACGACCTCTATCACCTTCACCAGCTTTGCACAGCGAAGTTATGGCTGAGACATTCAAAGAAGATTTTAATGATTTGCAAAATATTGACAAATGGAGTTTGAACAATACATAACGAATAGATTCTCATAAATAGACTCTGAGAAATGGACTCTCCCGGGTTTCTGGGACAAAATTTTGGGTGGATTATTAGCTTGGGAATAACATAACTCCCAAGGGAAGATGATGAAGAAAAAGAAGTGGGTTTCGGACTGGAGAAAAGGGATGGAGAAATAGGAAGAGAGTTTGACATAAGTTATAACTAAGAGTTCTTGCTCAAATGCAACAAGTGGTGAACACCCTATCAATGGATTTATATTTATTAAAGAGGGCATGAACCTAGGAAGAGTTAGGGAAGACAGGATCTTGCCTAACCGTTATGTTAGAGAAATGATAAAGCAAAAAACAAATCTTTAATTTATTTAACAATGTAAAAGGAAGTAGTTTTTGTAACAAATATATAATTTTGATTTTTATAAACAATTGGGGTCGCAGACCTCCGAAAACATCTAAAGCTTGCGCCAGGCAATTGAAAATTCTTTTGGTTTTAAACCTTTTATATGCTTTAAAATCTTCGTAAGATTTTGAAATGGTTAAGATGAATAAATGAAAAATTTAAAGATAACTGACGTAATTAAAGTTAAACAATAAATCAAGTACAAGGTGTGTACTTTAAGGATTTCTAGATAAGTATCATAGAAATAATAACAACTTCGAAAGCAACAACAAAAACAGGAAGAAATGAAATAGAAGTTTCTATAACTTCTTGTATTGATACAGAAATACGCTTAATGATTATACATAGGAGATTATGCAAATAGGGCAGGTCACTAATTGTGAAACCTGAAGAGAACAATTGAAAGGAAGTTTCTAGAACTCCTATGTTTAAGTAGGGATCACGAAAAAAATGGGGCAAGTTTCCCTTTCGTGAAACCTAGAGATAACTCACTTTTGAGTAGAAAGAATTGGATTCCCGCATTAGAAGGGAGAAACAATGTAATTTAAGGCGTGTTCTAGCCACCAAGTTTTACAGACATTAATTCGTTATGCGTGGAGCAAATAGGGGAGGGCACTTATGTAGAGTGACACCTCATTGAAAAAAGACCTAAAGTAACAATTTTATTATTTTGGCTTGTTAGTAAAGGGTTTGGGAAAGATCAAATGGGATTGTGGAAAAGTGTTCATGGCCGTATTTATTGTACTCGGACGAGCGCCACGCGGATGAAAAGTTGAACAGCCACTGTTTTCACTATAGTCTGTTGATATAGTTGAAGAGTTCACTGTTGTAGCACAAAAAGTTGATGGCAAAGAAAGTTATTGAAATGGTGGAAAATAACTAGTTACACTAGATTTGCGAGAGTCTATTGCTTGAGAAACTTGTAGGTTATAGTTGAATGCACCAGAAAAATCCCAACGGAGGAAGAAAAATTAGATATTGATTAGCAGTTCATAAGGAAGATTCCTTAGTTTGAAAAAGTAGTCCCATATGTGAGTGGAAAGTACATGACAGTATAACTGGGAGATAGAGTGCAGGTTCTGGAAGGTTCCAGGGCAATGATGACTTGTTTAAATTGGGTAGAGAATACCTTGGCGGAAAACTAGATTATATAGACAGTGGGTATTTTGGAAATATCCCTCGATGTGAGATAGCATCTCAGAAAATCTTTCATATCGAAAGTTAGACTTGATAGTTTAAGTTTGATCAAGAAGATCTCTTGAAAACAGTTATTTTCACATAGCAACTTTCACTGTCTATAAAATCCAAATAAAAGCATTGAGCCTTTCAAAAGCGATGAGAATGAGGTTAAAACATGAAGTTGGTACTTACAGTTGTGTAATTAAAGTTGATTGCATTTCACAAATATATATACGAATTACAGTAGGCCTACTTCCTAATATCCATGGAATGCTAAGTCAGAGATTACCAAATGGAAATACATCAATTAGAGCTCCATGCTTTTTTGTGCACCGTTCTCTCTATTGAACCCCAATGGCTTGTGCCTTACATAATATGAAGCAGTTATTAGTGGTAATACAGTTAATATAAATCAGCAATCTTAGCAGTAATACAGCATAAAATTGCTTCACGCGCCGCAGCATGGCCGGCTCTACGTAGAGCCGGCCATGGCCACAGTCACTCGCTACACCTTGCCCTACCAACCCTTCTGTTCTAGTTGCCTCAAGTAGTCTGAAAGAAGAGAAACTATATATTTGTATAAACAAATCCACCTTGAATATCACTTTTCCCTTCTTGGCATTTAGTCTATAGGCACCATACACGAGCCATCTAACCAAGTGGTGACCAATGGTTTAGTCCAGACACCCATTTTAGTTCATTAGTATTACAGTCCCCAAACCTCGCTATAGGGGATTGCGGTAAAGTGAAGGTGGAACCATTGCCTCGTATACTGTAAGCATTATTTACAAATGCAAATAATACACAAAATCCCTATTATTTCTATTTTCACATATTCAGTGCAGTAGTGATAATTTGGCAGGATTGGTGGGTTATAGACAGCCGAGGAGTGAACTACATCATTCCCAGATCAATTTTGAATCATTAGAAAAGGTATTTATTTCAAATTTCACAAGTTATTTCTTTCCCCCCCTGGGTTCATGTATCTTGCACTATTACCCTGCAATTTAGTTGTTTAGTATCAGTCAAGACATGCACATCACTCCATTGTAGTAATACCCAAAAGATAACTATGGGTACCTATATAAGACTTGTATTTCTGAGCTTTACGAACATTTGAAAACACCTAATGTGCCTCTTTCAGAAGTAGTTGAGCAATGACAATTGCAGTCATAGAATGAACAAGAAATAAAGACTAAAGTCACATATTTACGTAATTTAGGACACATATTCAGTGCAGTAGTGATAATGGACAGTAGGCGAATTTCAATTGGTAATGACTCCCAGAATATAAAATAACGTCTGAAAATCATGAAAATGACATACATTATCGAAGTGTTAGTGTAGGATCCAGGTTCATCACTCCCTAACAATTACCAAAATGAAATGACAGACCATTAGTGAATAACATCCTGGGCCTGGTACACATTACGTGTCAGTGCATCTGCAATTTAGTTATTTAGTATCAGTCAAGACATGCATATCACTTCATTGTAGTAATACTCAAAAGCTAACTATAGATAGCTATATAAGACTGTGTTTCTGAGCTTTACGACAGCTTGGTCGTGTAGCCTCTATGTGAGACTAACTAGATTACTTTTCATTATTATTATCATCATATTTACGTAATTCAGCACACATTTTCAGTGCAGTAGTGATAATGGACAGTGATTTCAATTTGTAATGACTCCCATAATATCAAATAAGGTCATCGGCTGCAAGAAATGTAGGTATTAATTATTATCATCATTAGTAGTCTACCCTTACGGACTTTTGGCTACAATACATTATAAGAACCTTACAGATACTTATCAGGGCTTCGCGAGCATTCGCAGCACGATGTACAGTATATGAATTATTCAGAACAATTATTTGAAGGTCGTAAAAACGCACATTCACCAACAAACAAATCATCCACAACTTAACTTAAAGATGGCTGCATCTCTTGTCAACGTGTCGTATCGTAAACAGTCAAGACCAAAGATTCTCAAAGGATTCTCATGTGAAAGATATGCCCTTCAAGATTATGCTCTCTGGGGCACTAGCCCGATCACACTTTCCGACCAATGGGAAGGGCGTATGAAACGCCCGCTCTGTGGCTTCTAGCTTTTCAATATACGCATATGGGACGTCTAAACCACGGGGTCTAACTGACAACACTGGGTACTTCACCGCCACCCCACTACGAGCGCTGCTAGGCAAAAGGTCGCCTCGTAATTGGTTGATTTTGGCTTTGGTAGAGATGAGCTTAACCGATATTTCGGGATATCGGTGACCGGCGTATCGGTGACAGAAAATTATATGTGACTGTGTCACAGGAAGCACGTAATATTCACCGTTTATAATGTAAGTGTTTTTATACCAAATGCTTAGGGAAATGTTTGTTAACATGATGTGCAATAAATTAACAAACGGAATGTCATTACCAGTGTCGTGTCTCTGAGACACCAATTTATTACAGTATTTAATGTAGGTTTAAAAGTAAAATGACTAACTTTTATGACGAGGCTAGTAGGTTTAGGATATACCGTAGTGGCCAAAATTGGAAGTATGCAGAGCTTAATTTGTCACAGATACTTCCGTGACAGCGTATCTGAAATATCGGTGACAAACTAGCAGGCTGTGATTTATCGACCATCTCTAGGCTTTTGTGTACTGTGTTGTTGATAACATGACGGCTCCGCATGCTTAACTGTTCATTATCCTGATTTTGAGAGATATTTAAATCGCTGATAAGTTCATATAACTCGCAATAGCAAATATTGCTCCTGTATAACACGATACTGTCGTATTTCTTCAGCTTATAATCGTGCTCCATACTTTTCATTCGTAAACCCTATTTGTCAAATGCGGGGGTGTTGCTCACGCCAAAGAATATGGGTCATATGACATCGGCGTGGACAGATCTGAATAAAACCATCCAGTCCAAAGTCTCCAGTCGGTACGATTTTTTAGAATGGAAATGTGTCCTTAAGTGACCCGGTTGAATAAAATAAAAAATAAAAAACCTAGCATATTTGGGAGCTAATATTTCCATACTGGTAGTTGGCTGCCACACCACTTCTTGTTTCCATGCTTTACCAAGCGTCATTCACTTCTATTATCATTATTATCATCATTAGTAGTCTACCCTTACGGACTTCTGTGTTTAATCTGTGGTCTGTACCCTGTATCACTTGGGGTGTAACTTGACGAGCTTCCTGTCGTGGCCTTAACGAGGCACTGTTAGCCATGGTTCGCCCACGTGAAGTCAGGCCTGGCTTGCTATTGGCTATCAGTCCATATTCTCTGCTATTGGTTAGATACTCCAACATGGCGTTACTCTGTTTGATTTGAACTCAGTTCTGTGTGACATCAGCTGTTTAATGGTACAAAGGCGATATTTCGTAGGATTGTTCTCTAATACGGTAAGAATGCCTTCAAATATATAGTATTTGAGTAGTAAAACCTACCTGTACCTCAATGTGATTTAAATATGCAAGTAATATGGCTGTATTTATTCACCAGGGCTCTGTCCTGACCAACGCCACCGAGAGAGAAGGCCATGCAATAGGATTTATGACGTCATAGCCTTCCGGCCATCAGCGAGCGCGTTACCGAGCTATGAACAAGCTGTGAAGAAACGAGACTGAGTGTTTACTTATAAAATTACGTTCTACAGACGCGAATAAATAAATAACGTAACCATAAATGAAACATGATCAGAAGTTGATGCGATCGGTACATTACACAAATAAATCGACGCTTTCGATCAGACTCGATAAGTATGCTTTTCGTAACTTGCGAGTTTGAACTTGACCGAAGACACTGTTGTGTCAGCAATAAATGCGATATATAGAAGTATTCAATCAAAAACTTTGAAAGATATTCACCCCATTTTAACGTGAAATGTCGACTACAAGAAAAGACACATACACAAATAACCAATTAATGTGTAACAGTTAAAATAGACATTAATATCTATAGTCAATCATCAGTCCCAACGGTTCAGGTTTTATTCCCACCTCTGCCGGGAAATGTAATTCTGATTTGAAGTTTGAAACTAACTTCACTCAGCCTCGCTGAACTGAGAAGAAGTGGGTTCGATTCTCCTTTCTCCTCCAGGTATATGCTGGGATTGTTCCTAACAGAAGACCATGGTCACCTTCCCAATTCTAGCATCCCAATACACACACTACCACAGACAATACACATACAAATTCTACCCGTATCCGAGTCAACATGGCTGATGACAGTCATGTCCTAACCCACTCACGAAACAACAACAACAACAACAATTAGACACAGAAAGTTTTCCTCCGTGATAATAAACCAGGCTGGTAATAATAATAATAATGCCTATGACAGGAGAGGATGGTTGATTGGTTCCTCGGTTTAGGGGCTGCGACAACGCGGTCATGTAGCCCCGTGTACCTTGGATGTGTGTAGAATCTGTCTGCTAACCGGTGTTAATTGTGATGGTTGTATTAGTGTGTGTTATCTGTAATTCAGGTAAGGACTGCTGACGATCAATTTCAAGTAGTTCCTATTTTTGCTACCAAATGCTACCGTCAACGACACCTAGCTATGAACTTGGCTACTAGATGCCACCGCAACCGGCTTCTGGCGGCGAACGTTGGGACTTAATAGAGCGAAAAGCAAATATAACCTACAAATTCATCTTCACACAATTGTAGTTAGTGGAAAGTTCTTTTGCATGCCATAAGTCTACGACATGGGCCCGCCGGCTTTACTTCCCCTCCAAAGGAAGGCATACTGAGGGCTTGTTAACGCTCTTAAAAATCCGACGACTTCGGCCGGGTTTGAAACCGCGATCTTGGGCACAGAAAAGGCTACCTACTGAAATGGAACAGAGCAGCAGTCTTAAAGAGACATCAGAACATTTACCAAAGAACAAACTAGTTGATTCATGTATAACAGGTGTATCCTCAACACTTTGATGCTGATGTGCATGCACTGATTGGTCATTCCTTACAAGTTCCTCAATTTCTAGCATTGCACCTAACTGTCTTGGTAAAGATATGTTATTACAACGTTTCACTTCTGTATTTTATACATACAAGCAGGCACTCAAACCTTCTGTTATCTTAATGCAGCAACGCAAGAGTTCATTCAAGTGTCAATTAAAATAAAATATATAGGCTGCACGATTCCTCTTTAATGTAATTCCCCTCAGGATGAAGACACGCACTGTTTAACTTCACCTTCAGTTCCTGAAAGTTGCTAATTAAAACTGCTTCCAGATTCTTCGCCAATGTCTGCATAAATTCATCAAGAGCCTATGATAAACTTTCATTTTCAATCCTACACCTCCTATCATCTGGATCTTCTCGGCAGGCAATATTGCAGTGCCAGTTAAATACTCTTGGCAGTTCTGGAACCGAGAAGGGACTGCTCCTAGGAATTTCATTCGAACATGACGATACAATAATTTTATCACCTTGTACTACATTGGTTACTCTATTTATTCTAAATTTATTCAATCTTAAACCTGATTAACACACCCCTCTTCCCCCCTCCCAATAATAAATGTAAGGAATGAGATTAGTGGAATAGAAAAACGGATTAATCAGAACCTGCAACGACCTAACGACATAACCTATACGGTATCACATCATTTAGGTTAGAAAATTCTGAAATTTGCAACTAAATGAATTTTCACGAACAGAGGGGCTAGCCTGACTATCTGTCTTTAATCAGTCTCGGTTTAAACATACCTTGGAATGATTTGTAGGAATATATTGCGGTGAATAGCTGGTAACTGTACCCACAAGTTACCTTCAGAAACACTAACAGATTAGCAATACAAAAATCCTACAAGCAATTTAAAAATAAATAATAACAGAGAGTAACTAGGGTATGTGTGTGGAACGGCTGGACAAAATTCCATACCCAGGTTGCATTTAAATTGAGAGAAGAGCACTAAATCTAAACTTGAAGAAAACACGAAACACATTTCATAACATTAAATATAATTAAAGAAAAGAACAACTTTACATGCATGTTAAATAAATGATGTAACATAAATAGTAATAAATAGAACAATTAAATTAATTATCAAGAAGCAAGGAACCAATAAAATTAAGAAGGAGATGGAATTTAATTACCTAATTTCAATGAAGAAGATCAATTATGCGAGAACCAATTATACTCTACATCAGTAGAATTAGATTCCGAAAATAATACTTTATTATCGTATAGGTTCGAAGAATGACAAGCTCAAACTACCAAGAAGATATATCTTGCAAATTAATAAGATAAATCTAGAAATCTTTTAGTTACTCAGGAGCAAAGGTAAGGTACGTGCGTACTGCATGAAAATTCAATATGACTGATATTAAGTCGACATGAAAAATTAATTACATTGTTTCCGAGAAAAACAAGAACGGTAAACAATCCCGAAGAGTATCCAGGCAACGGACCGGGGAATAATAAAATACATATCAAGTGGTGATATATTAAACAGAGTCTTTATGAGACCACACTAACGAGACGAGGAAGGAAGAAATTTAAAATATTACAAAAATAATTAAGGTTAATAAAATCCTCGCTCAAAACAAAATGAGATCTGAACATTACACAGGTCGGCACGTCAGATAAAAAAACGGGAAAACACTATCCCCAAAATATATTACATTGAATAATAATTAAGTCATTGGCACTATTTCTTCATAGTTACTCAGGTCTACAAACCTAGTGACCATTCAGCAGCACAAGACTTCTTAGAGATGTACTTCTGTAGCCAGATTTTACAAATTACGTATTCCTTTTATATTTCCATATTTAAAGCGATGTCGCAGTTTTCCAAGTAGAGGACGATAAGTTGAAATCAAGTAGAAAGTATTACATCCTCGGGGAAAGTTATTTATCTGGCCAAAGGCCAGATATCCCCGGTTTTTCACCAGCGAATTCGTTCCTACATCTCTTCTTTCTTGCAATGGTTCCACAACTGGCGTTTGTTTATTCACAACAACCAGAGCAATGGCGGCCGTTCGGGCACGAACGGAGCCGATCGTAAGACCTCGTGCTTTCCAAAACTTAAGTACAAACATTTGCCACTCGAGCGAGCCATCGACTGGACAGAAACACGCTGAAGCTTGCCGGCTCACTAGTTTGGACTGTCGCTAATAGATACCGTGAAGATCAAGTTTGCAACAGCAGCCGCCCGCGGAAACGACTGGAATGCACGTTAATATTTATTAACGGGTCATCTCTCCCCCACACAATGCTGGACAATAGACAACAATTGTTCACAAGTTTATGATTGGGGGTAGAAGATACACCGAGAAAATATGACCTGAAAACATACATCAGATCTCACATAACAACACCTTGTACACCAAACTGATCGTTCCATGATTAGATACACCCAAGTTTTTACATGCATCTGAAAACCACCAACATGCGTAAAATTCCAACTCTACTTGGCAGTAGTACAATCTTTTTTTGATACAATAAAATACAGAAATGAGTTTTCATAGGGTGGAGGAGACTCGGTCATTCTCAGTGCTGAGGTCACGGCTTAGCATCACGACGTCCGGGCCCTGGACATTCGCGACAGTCACAACGCTCTTCAAACAGGATGACGATATCACCAACATTTGATCTGAAATCAAACCGTACTCCGACAGCAATGGTCCATTTCTTTCTTCATCACACTTTTTGATTAACATCAGTTACGACAAGTCCATAGTTAAACATGATTTAGGAAAAATTTTGGCTAACAGAATATACATAACTAATTTTAACTAAGGTTTCCCCATCAAATTTTTGAGATTCCTTGCTTTTACAAATTTAAAATACAACTTTATAATTTAAGGTTAATAAAATCCTCGCTCAAAACAAAATGAGATCTGAACATTACACAGGTCGGCACGTCAGATAAAAAAAACGGGAAAACACCATCCCCAAAATATATTACATTGAATAATAATTAAGTCATTGGCACTATTTCTTCATAGTTACTCAGGTCTACAAACCTAGTGACCATTCAGCAGCACAAGACTTCTTAGAGATGTACTTCTGTAGCCAGATTTTACAAATTACGTATTCCTTTTATATTTCCATATTTAAAGCGATGTCGCAGTTTTCCAAGTAGAGGACGATAAGTTGAAATCAAGTAGAAAGTATTACATCCTCGGGGAAAGGTATTTATCTGGCCAAAGGCCAGATATCCCCGGTTTTTCACCAGCGAATTCGTTCCTACATCTCTTCTTTCTTGCAATGGTTCCACAACTGGCGTTTGTTTATTCACAACAACCAGAGCAATGGCGGCCGTTCGGGCACGAACGGAGCCGATCGTAAGACCTCGTGCTTTCCAAAACTTAAGTACAAACATTTGCCACTCGAGCGAGCCATCGACTGGACAGAAACACGCTGAAGCTTGCCGGCTCACTAGTTTGGACTGTCGCTAATAGATACCGTGAAGATCAAGTTTGCAACTGCAGCCGCCCGCGGAAACGACTGGAATGCACGTTAATATTTATTAACGGGTCATCTCAGAAATGCGACTACATAACCTCACTTAGGGTTTAAGACTTCTGGCATCATCAAAATAATTAGTTACCTCCATAGAATTTATTTTAGAACTATTTGATGCTTGACAATCCGGAGAAGTCTCCTTAAGAATTAGTCATTGGTTATGTTTAGGTCTTCTCGTACACCATTTAGCAATATGTTGAAATGATCCACAAGTATCACATCTTCTCCTGTTATTCGATGTGCGATTACTCGAATCGAAGGAATTTCTATTTTGGAACCGAAGGCCTTGCGAGCTATCATAACGGATAGGATTTCCATAATCCTGAGATTGATTAAAATTAAAATTAGGTGGAGGAACATTGGCAACTCTCAAGGAATCGGAGTGCTTGATAATACCCGAGTTCAACACAAATCTGTTTAAATCAGGGAAATTTATGGGAATACTGCATGTTGTCAAGTATGACCTGTGTTCACTTTTCAGTGAAATTTAAAAAGTTCACTTATTTTTATTATAACATAACCTCTCACCTGTCATGTCATTCCATTTTTCTTCAATCTGTTCTTGCTAGCACGTGTTCCATGACACTGTAATGATTTCCGGAACTAATGTTGGTCACGAGGTTCATTTTCAGTTGGCCCCTTGCTCTGATTGGCCTCAGCAGTTTTCGAGAATTTTCCATGCTCTCGGATTGGCCGACGCCACCTGTCCTCGTCACGCATTCCGCGTGATCTCCGGTATATAGCCTGCCCTGGGCTACATCAACTGTCTGTCTCCAGCAAGTCACAATGCCAGTCACTCGTCGTCAGCTGTCTTCACGCTGTTTGCACAACGCTTGAATGTGTCTCAACGCTGTGTGCTAATACATCGCAAAATGCTTCTAGTCAAACCAGTAGTGCATTCTAAAATCTACGAAATCTATTTAAGTTAACATCGATACTTGGCCTACGTCAGTTTGTCGTGAGCAAAAAACGATAAACAAATTTTCTTCTGTGCTGGGCACGAAGTCTTCAACATTTCCAAGAAGGAAAAAAGTGATCAAAACCGAGTTCTACAAAGTCTATCTAAGTTTACATCGATGATTGGCCTACGTCAGTTTTGTGCTGGGCACGAAGTCTTCAACATTTCCAAGACGGAAAAAAGTGATCAACACGCTCTTCCTCTATTTATATTATGTGGAAATTCCTCTACACCAACGCCAACAAGCTAAGTGTTTATTATAACCTCAAAAATTTCTAAACCTTAAAAATATATCTTTCTTTTTAGGATTTGTTACCTGACTTAAACAACTTGTCAAACTATGCCAAACTCAACTTATTTCTTTCTATTAAGTGGTTTAAGCATGTATTATGCCTTTAAATTGTAGGCTATGAGAAAACTGCTGTTCTCTCTCTTTCGCATGTTAACTTTCCTTCAAAACAAATCATTCTTTTCTCTATTTTTGTACAAACTATTGGGCTTAACACCAGTTCACCTATCTGACGAAGTGAATGGCTTGTTCTTCATTTAATCTATCAAAGTGTTTTTGGGAATGCTCCCATTTCAATTGCAAACAACTTTGTCTTATAACTATCAAGCGACTAGCAGGATGTTATCCCTACTGGCATGTTAATTAATGTTGATTTTTTTTCTGTAAATAAACTAGCCTACTCTCTGTGTGCAGTCCTAGGCTAAATTTTAAGCCTTCATTTGAGCACTATAGTTACTCACTATTTTACCCTGCATAGTTCTACTTCAGACTAACTGGCCACAAAGTGGTTACTTATTCTCAGGGTTGTTGGCATTCAAGCTTATGAAATCTTGTTCGCTTGTTGTAGGCCTGTCAAAGGTCACATTTCCATTTCATGTTTATATATTTATTTATTGTTAATCTTTTGAAAGTTGTTTATGAATAAAATACCACTGTTATTGGCAAACTGTTTCCATTCCTATTTACTCATCAATGTTCAATCTGTTCCTGCTTAAAGTTCATTTGCTTATTAGACTAGAAGCTTCACTTCTAGTCCTTCCCGAAAAAGGAGGTCTCGCATTGACGGATCCTATCCAACCTGCTTTCTGGATTAATCCCTTCCACTATAGAAGCCACAATTTGTTGTTCACTTAATTGTACAGAAAAAACTCTAGGATAAGACTTGATATCAGTTACATAATCATTTAAAGACTCTTCGAATCTCTGAACTCTATAGAAAAAATTATGAATCATCATACTCAAAGCACGACTAGGAATAAAGGAACTTAATATTTCACGATGGAATCGATCAATGGAATAACATCCTTCCATGGCTACAATTAATTTTTCTCTTAATAAACCAGAGGTATAAGGAAAGATCAGGTTGAAAATTTGACTATCAGACCACCCAAATCTTACAGCATTGTCAGTATGTTCAATAAATTGCTTTAAAATTTTAATTAACAGGTTAGCATCGTTACCGTTGCACATCTCTAGATTTTGGATGCAAGCATTTAAGGGATGAGGTACACTACCAAACTTAATTCCCATTTTAACCTCCACACGAGGATTATTATTTACATTAGATGACACATCAGGTTCTAAATTCATAGGATTAATAGGATTTTCAGAACATAGGGGCGATAATCTTTCAACATTTGACCTAGCATTTGATAAATTACCTCTAACCTGGTTGTTCGCATCACCAGAGATGGACACATTAGCAAAGGAAACATTTATATCATCAAGATTTTCAAGGTTATGACGTGATGAGTTCGATCCTGTTCTGACATTGCTACACTCAGACCTAACCTCAGATATTCTGCACGCACTTGGATAGTTTTCCTGATTATACATACCTGCAGGTTCACTATGATTCGACAAAGATCCACCAAAACTTCCTAAATTGCTTTCAACACTGATATTATGCACAAATTCGTTCAATCCACTAATAGAAGGAACCCCTTCATTTGCACACACAACAGGGTTAACATTCGCACTCTCACTATTATTTGGGAATAACGCAAAAAAAACAATCAACAAGTTTAGCACGCAGAGAAATTAATTTTAAATGGAATTCAGGATCTTTATCCTGCCAAACGTCTATTAAATCACGAAGGCGATGGTACCAATGTAAACAGCGGACCTTAAATCTGGTAAGTTGAGAATTAGACGGAGCACAGTTGGAGTTTAATGAATGAAAAACCACAATTAAACTTTCAACAGATGGTACAATAACAGACTTACCTAACGTCCAGTCAAATTTCCTCCAGTTTGGTACACGTACAGGATTATCCGTAACTGCATTCAGTAATATCAGATCCCTTTCCCTATTTCCAGAAGAAGTAGAATCTCTAATCAGGAGTTCATAGATAATTTCTTCTTTGGTCAAACTGTAAGCTGCCCTAAGATTCCGTTGCTCCATTTATAGTCGACATGAAACATAAAATGACATAAGATTAATACAAGATTTTTCAGAATATGTAACCCTTTTATGCATATGCTTTCTCCAAGTTAAACCCAGTACACATTCTCTCAACAAAATACAAAGTAGAAACAAAACCACGCGACTAGGTACCAAAGCATGTACTGAACCCTTTATCCTCTGACGGATAAATGATTCGATGTTTTATTTCTTCAATTAATAAATATTTCCACTAGCGTCATTAAATAGCCAGACGGAGATGAGGAAATTTCAAGCATTTGTTGGAGACAATGGGGACATACCTGCAGCAGTGGGTAGATTATAGGCTAGGGAATAACCCACCCACCAAGGGAAGATGATTAAAAGAAGGAAGTAGATTTGGGATTTGGAAAAGAAGGATAGAGAAATAGGAGGAGAGTCCCACAAAATTAATAAGTTGACTTTTAATTCATTTAGAAGCGGTTGCCACCGCAAATATGTACTCGGATACCTAAAATGGCTACGAGCTTGGTCGAGGCTAACGGGAGCCGCAGATAAGGCTTGGGCAGTTTGCCAGAGAGAACCTGTAGTGTATTTCCTCCCAAGCACGAATGAAAGTACTATAGGGAAGGGTGATGATCTGGCCAGACAGATAGTAAAAGCTTTATTATATATGAACGAGGGCATAAACCTAGGAAGAGCTAGGAAAGCCAGGATCCTACCTAACTGTATTATCAAAGAAATGATGAATCCAAAAACAAATATTTAGTTTATTTAACAATTAGAAAAATTTGAGGGAATTAACAAGTATGTAATATAACTTTAATTAACATAGTTCATTTGAACTTTTTAATAAATAGGGTCGCAGACCTCTCCACATTAACCGATTGCTCCAGGCAATTGACAATTTAAAAGGTTTCAAACCTTACATGTTTCTGAAATCTTTAAGATTTGAACAAATGAACAATAAAATAATTAAAGCTTTAACGTAAATTGAAGTACAAAAAGTGCACCTTAAGAAATTCTGGAGAGAATGTTCTAGAGACAGTGACAACTTTGAAAATAACAATAATAACAACGTGAAAAATAAAATAGAAGTTCCTATAACTTCTTATATTTATACAGAGTTAATATGAGAATTATGCAAAGAGGGCAGGTCACTTACTGTGAACCTGAAGAGTTGGTCAGAAGGAAGGTTCTAGACCTCTGATACTTTGAATAAGCCTCGCCAGTCAAATGAGGCAGTTTTCATTTAGCGAGACCAAAAAATAACTCACTCAAGAGTTGAGAGAATTGTTTTCCCTGCCTTTGAAGGGAGGAACAATTTAAGTTTGAAACGTGTGCTAGACACGCAATTATGCAGAATTACTTAATGATAAACCAACAAAATGGAAGGGCACTTCTTAGAATGACACCTTATAGAAAGTTACGATTTCATAAATAATGGTTGTTAGTAGAAGGTTAAGGAAAGAGCATTGGGATATAGGGACAATGTTCATGGCCGTATTTAATATAACCGGACGATCGCGACGCGGTAGAAAAGTGGAGCAAGCACTGATTATCACTATAGTCTGTAAAGATGGATGCAAAGTTCACTGGAGAAACACTGAAGTTTATGAGAAATAAAAGTTATTGCAATTATGGAGATAACTGATTGCACTATGTAGGTGAAAGTCTATTTCTTGAAAAAGTGGTAATTTACAATGAAATGCGCCATAGAATTTTCCAGAGGTTCCAGCGGAGGACGAAATTTCACTATTGTAGTAATTTAGTTTTAAACAAATTTCTCCCAAGGACGTGAGAAATACATGATGGCAGGACTCGCAGATAGAGAACAAGTTCTAGAAGGTTCCAGAACGACCTTAGCAGAAAATGGGGTTGAGAAAATCCAACGGAGGAAATAGTTTTATGATTATAGGCAGTGGGTATTAGATAATATCCCACGTAGCGAGAGGGTTTCTCGTTTGAATCGCTTAAGAAAAGCTCTTTTTAGTAAGGTTGGCTTATACAAGAAAAAAGCTCAACATGGCAAATCCCACGAAGAGTGATTATTGCCCCAAAGTAAATAGTTTCACACTGCCTATAAAAGATAGTTAAAACACGAGGAAGTTAAAACCATGAAGATGAGGTTAAAACTTGAATCAGGTACTTATCTTTGTTGCATGGCGAAGGTGGAGTTCTTCACTAATACTTAAAGTTCCAACATGGCGTGGAATTTAAAAACTGCCTCGTTAGGTCAGGAGGCTGGCTCTGGTTGAGCCTTTACTGATTACTGCGACTGCCGACTAAGAAGTGAGAGCAGCAAAACGAAGCGCGGAAGGTCCTAGGAAGGGGAGAGAGTGGGGGTAGGAAACAAAAGGTATACATATCAGCATAACCAACTTATTAACAATAAATTCTCTTCTCTTGCTGAGCTGGTCTTCAAGGAGTTGATAGATGATACTAGCGCAGCATGGTGAGTAAAGAAGTAGACGTAGTCCTCTTGCTCAAGGAGAAAATAGCTGACGCTGGTAACGAGATCTGGTAGCCAAATGGATAAGTAAGTCCTCTTGCACGATGAGGAATTGAGTAGCTTCAGAGGTTCGCTACTAGATGGCGCTAGGTGGATCACAGAAGTTATATATCTGAAACATACTTATGAAGACATAAGAGACATGCTCAACAGGGAGAAAACAGATGATCACTGTTGGTGTTTGGCGAGGAGGAAGGAAAAAATGAACATGCAAAGAGCAATAGACATTATATCTCTCGTACCGTGTATTCAAAGAATACACCATACTGGGGGGACAGACACCAACAGCGAGCAAGAAAAACAAGTACAATAATGAACAATTGCCGTACAGTAGTGGTCTTGTGATCTGTCCATTTGTAGTCAAGATTCTGGCCACCCTGACTCTCCCATCTCTTCCAGGGTAACATTGGGTCACCCTACCAGAAATCCATACTAGGGGGGGTGAAATATCTCTAACCAAGACCAAGTCCCCTACTTTAATGTCGGGACTGGAAAGAAACCACTTCTGCCTCCGTTGCAAGGAAGTTAAATATTCCAAGTTCCACCTCTTCCAAAAAGAATTACGGAGGGCTTCAAGTTTCCGCCAAGCGATAGGTAGATTAGAATCCCTGTAAGAATTGGAAAGGGGAGGAGGGGCAGAGAGATAAGTGCCGATAAGGAAGTGACCAGAGGTGAGTGGAAGTAGGTCATCAGGGTCATTGGAAAGCGGAGTTAAAGGGCGAGAATTATCAACACTTTCAATCACGAAATAGCTGGAAACTGAGAGAAATAAAGCACTAGTAAAGATTACGATACGATGAGAAAGAAGAATTAGCAAGTTTAAACAAAGCGTATAGGAACAAGTACATCTATTCAGGACAAGAATATACCAAATAAACAAAGGAACTATGCGAGTAGAAAGCAAGAACGACATAGGTAACAAACGAGTATCCATAAACAATGACCTCAAGACATAATGAGTATCAAAGGGTTTACTCAGAAAATTACTTAAGTCATCGAAAAACGTGACATGACAATCATGAATACAAAAACACATCGAAGGTGACGACGAGAAAAAACAAGTTTGTTCATCAATGAACATTAAGATCGCAAAATATGCAAGCAAATTGCAATACATACGCGCGTGAGAAATACGCAACGAAGTTTTAAAGTAAGAATCGAAACAATTGTAAGATACGAGCGTGAGTAAGTGATAGAAGTAAACAAATACAGCCTTGACACACATAGTACAACGAGATAAGACATATAAATAGCTGACAGAGTCCTTTAGCGGAACGAGTTTATTTTGGGAGGTAGGCAAACGGCTTCCGTACTTTAAGTAGCAACTCGTCAGACAATGCTTGGCAATCGGCCAGAGTTGAGATAAGAGAAACTTGTTTTGAACTGTGTCAATCATACAGGAAATAAACAACTTGGCGTTCCTCCGGCGTGTATACATACAAGTCTGACAAGCAAGCAGTTCGAAGTACACACACAACATTTGGTGAATCAGCTGTAACTTAAAGCAGAACGAGTCACACGACATGCAGTCAATCGTAACTTGGACGTGAAAAAGCAATTTAAAGCTATATGAAATAAAGTAGGACATCAATTTCGCATAATTGAGAGGATCACGAAATCGAACAATTTTCAACAAAAAGAAGCTTATTTCTTCCGAGCAAAGAAGACAAGCTGGGACATTGAGAAGAAGGTTATGCATAAGAATAGTTATTCTAGGTGCAATGGAATTCAGAGTTTCAAGCGGTTTCATGAGCGACTTCCAATTGCGAGGAAGGGGGGAGGAGCCGGCCGTGGCCATCGTTCTACATAACGAAAGAAGTGAAGCATAGCGTACAGCAAAGTGATGGTGACTGATAGCCATGGTTTTACACAAGGGGAAGATAGTTTTCGAGGAATAGTTTAAGTAATTAACTGCTATAAAAAATGACATAAGAAGATATACGAAATAACACAAAGCAAGGCGAACTTGAATTGCCATTTTGTGCGGGAAGAAGGAAAAACCATTTAAACAACTTACAGGGTTAGCGCAGTTATTCACTGTAAGACATCGTTTCGACAAGTGGTTTTCAAAAATATTGAGATTTGAAAAATGAGCGTTCTCTTTTTCAGAAATGGGATTTATGTCAGCTGTGACGAAATGACATTGTGCTTTGGTTTGAACACTGGTATGTTTGATCTCGCCAGTGATAACCCAACCAAAATCGGTGTCTCTAGCGACCACGGTTGAAGATAACTTGCGTGTTTGTTTGCGAATGCAATTCCAAAAAACATTGGCACTGAAAAGCACATCAATGGGACCTTGAACATTAAACTGAGGATCGGCTAACCTTAAGTGCGAGGGAATCTTTAAACTGGAAGTATTAATGGAGTGACTTGGAGTGTCTTTACCAATACTGGTAAGAATGAGACAGTTTAAATTAAGATTGGTGTTTCTTTGACAAACGTCTCTGATTTTCAATTTTGAAGACTGCAAAACTTGAGTTTTCAAATTGTCAATGCCGGTCACATTGATAGAAGTAGGCGATGACGAAAGACCTAGTTTTTTAATCAACGATTTCGAAACTAAGTTGTGCGTTGAAGCGGAATCGAGAAGACCACGGGTTTTGAACCAATTTCCAAATCTATCTTTGATTTCAAATTGTACAGTGGTCAACAGGGTTTGCGCACTATAAGAAGTGTCGGCGTTGGAAATGCAGGAAGAAGCATTAGTTTGTTCGGAGCTGCTCTGCATGGAGCTTAAAGAGGTGGGTGCTGATGACCTCGATTTATCGTGAACGTGCAATAAAGAATGGTGCGGTTTTTTGCAATGAAAACAAAGGTTTGATGACGTACAGTTCGAAGAAGAATGCTTAGGTGATAAGCAATTGAAACAATGCTTGCTGTTTAAGACAAACTTTCTTCGATCTTCGACAGACAATTCTTTAAAGGATTTGCACAAATACAAGGTGTGAAGCTTTTTACAGAGCGTGCATTTTAACGATTTGTTAAGCGGCCTATCTTCTCTTGAATGATTAAAAGAAGAACGGGTTTGTTTGTTTTCGACAAATGGGGGCTGATGTCCCTTTGAAGAAGCAAGTTTTTTTTCAAAAATTTGACACTGAGGATTCGTTTCGATTTTTTCGCACTGAAATGCGAGTGCTGTAAGGAATTGACATCGACTGTTGAGAAACGAGACAAGGTGTTCGAAGGAAAATTCTTTGTTGTAGGCGAGTTCGATCTCCCAGGCCTTCAGTGTCGAAAAATCGAATCTTGATGTAGCTAGGTGAATAAGTATGGTGTCCCATGTTTGGACAGGCTGTTTTAGCTGGTATAACGCTCTGACATTTAACTGCATAGAATCTAAGAGGTCTCTTAAAGATGTGACGTCATTAGGTTTGACGGCAGGTAAGTTGAAGAGACAGCGGATATGACGAGCGACACTCAACCTTAAATTGCCATATCTCTCTTTAAGGAGATTAAAGGCGATGTGGTAGTTGTCTGCGCTTAAAGGCAGTGACTCCACTAAGGTCAAGGCCTCGGATTCCAAAGAAGTACGGAGGTAGTAAAATTTATGTATGTCTGGGATCTCGATATTTTCATGAATTAAAGAACAGTAAAGTTCGTAAAAAGAATACCATTCACCTTCCTTGCCTGAGAAGTGGGGAAGGCTTATCTTGGGAAGTAACGGTTTCGGTTTGTTCTCGTGAACTGAAGCAGGTGCGAACTGGGCCGGATTGATGACCCTAGTGTCCGGTTCTGAGATATTGCGAATCAATTGGTGGGCCTTTGCAATTCCTTCAAAGTACAAGGGTTCGACCTCATCCCGGTCCAATTGCAGTTCTGGACAAGCGGATTCAATCTCCGTTTGAATTTGGTCATAATAATCATAAGACCGTTCGTACAACTTAAGGCGATGAGTCAAGATATCTAAATCACACTCGGCGGGATTTAATTTGCTGATGAAATTTCGGAATCTAGTGAGTTGCCCTTTATAAGAAGAACGTCTAGCAATAAGAGTTTCATCTTTTTCGGCAGGAGCCATGACAAAAATAATAAATTGAAATACAACTCACGAAACCGTAGAACCTTGGAGATGCTGTCAAGTTGGCAACAGCGAGAGAGTAGAAAGAACAGGACACCCCAAAGGAGACAGGAGCGGCCTCTTTCCCGTTCACAGGCTTTGCATGACGTAGATATAGCTGAAAGATCCAAAGGAGATATTAAAAATTTGCAAAGTATTATCAAATGACACTTGACAAACAATGGACATAGCAAATGGACTCTCCCGGGTTTCGGCACCAAATTTTGGGTAGATTATAGGCTAGGGAATAACCCACCCACCAAGGGAAGATGATTAAAAGAAGGAAGTAGATTTGGGATTTGGAAAAGAAGGATAGAGAAATAGGAGGAGAGTCCCACAAAATTAATAAGTTGACTTTTAATTCATTTAGAAGCGGTTGCCACCGCAAATATGTACTCGGATACCTAAAATGGCTACGAGCTTGGTCGAGGCTAACGGGAGCCGCAGATAAGGCTTGGGCAGTTTGCCAGAGAGAACCTGTAGTGTATTTCCTCCCAAGCACGAATGAAAGTACTATAGGGAAGGGTGATGATCTGGCCAGACAGATAGTAAAAGCTTTATTATATATGAACGAGGGCATAAACCTAGGAAGAGCTAGGAAAGCCAGGATCCTACCTAACTGTATTATCAAAGAAATGATGAATCCAAAAACAAATATTTAGTTTATTTAACAATTAGAAAAATTTGAGGGAATTAACAAGTATGTAATATAACTTTAATTAACATAGTTCATTTGAACTTTTTAATAAATAGGGTCGCAGACCTCTCCACATTAACCGATTGCTCCAGGCAATTGACAATTTAAAAGGTTTCAAACCTTACATGTTTCTGAAATCTTTAAGATTTGAACAAATGAACAATAAAATAATTAAAGCTTTAACGTAAATTGAAGTACAAAAAGTGCACCTTAAGAAATTCTGGAGAGAATGTTCTAGAGACAGTGACAACTTTGAAAATAACAATAATAACAACGTGAAAAATAAAATAGAAGTTCCTATAACTTCTTATATTTATACAGAGTTAATATGAGAATTATGCAAAGAGGGCAGGTCACTTACTGTGAACCTGAAGAGTTGGTCAGAAGGAAGGTTCTAGACCTCTGATACTTTGAATAAGCCTCGCCAGTCAAATGAGGCAGTTTTCATTTAGCGAGACCAAAAAATAACTCACTCAAGAGTTGAGAGAATTGTTTTCCCTGCCTTTGAAGGGAGGAACAATTTAAGTTTGAAACGTGTGCTAGACACGCAATTATGCAGAATTACTTAATGATAAACCAACAAAATGGAAGGGCACTTCTTAGAATGACACCTTATAGAAAGTTACGATTTCATAAATAATGGTTGTTAGTAGAAGGTTAAGGAAAGAGCATTGGGATATAGGGACAATGTTCATGGCCGTATTTAATATAACCGGACGATCGCGACGCGGTAGAAAAGTGGAGCAAGCACTGATTATCACTATAGTCTGTAAAGATGGATGCAAAGTTCACTGGAGAAACACTGAAGTTTATGAGAAATAAAAGTTATTGCAATTATGGAGATAACTGATTGCACTATGTAGGTGAAAGTCTATTTCTTGAAAAAGTGGTAATTTACAATGAAATGCGCCATAGAATTTTCCAGAGGTTCCAGCGGAGGACGAAATTTCACTATTGTAGTAATTTAGTTTTAAACAAATTTCTCCCAAGGACGTGAGAAATACATGATGGCAGGACTCGCAGATAGAGAACAAGTTCTAGAAGGTTCCAGAACGACCTTAGCAGAAAATGGGGTTGAGAAAATCCAACGGAGGAAATAGTTTTATGATTATAGGCAGTGGGTATTAGATAATATCCCACGTAGCGAGAGGGTTTCTCGTTTGAATCGCTTAAGAAAAGCTCTTTTTAGTAAGGTTGGCTTATACAAGAAAAAAGCTCAACATGGCAAATCCCACGAAGAGTGATTATTGCCCCAAAGTAAATAGTTTCACACTGCCTATAAAAGATAGTTAAAACACGAGGAAGTTAAAACCATGAAGATGAGGTTAAAACTTGAATCAGGTACTTATCTTTGTTGCATGGCGAAGGTGGAGTTCTTCACTAATACTTAAAGTTCCAACATGGCGTGGAATTTAAAAACTGCCTCGTTAGGTCAGGAGGCTGGCTCTGGTTGAGCCTTTACTGATTACTGCGACTGCCGACTAAGAAGTGAGAGCAGCAAAACGAAGCGCGGAAGGTCCTAGGAAGGGGAGAGAGTGGGGGTAGGAAACAAAAGGTATACATATCAGCATAACCAACTTATTAACAATAAATTCTCTTCTCTTGCTGAGCTGGTCTTCAAGGAGTTGATAGATGATACTAGCGCAGCATGGTGAGTAAAGAAGTAGACGTAGTCCTCTTGCTCAAGGAGAAAATAGCTGACGCTGGTAACGAGATCTGGTAGCCAAATGGATAAGTAAGTCCTCTTGCACGATGAGGAATTGAGTAGCTTCAGAGGTTCGCTACTAGATGGCGCTAGGTGGATCACAGAAGTTATATATCTGAAACATACTTATGAAGACATAAGAGACATGCTCAACAGGGAGAAAACAGATGATCACTGTTGGTGTTTGGCGAGGAGGAAGGAAAAAATGAACATGCAAAGAGCAATAGACATTATATCTCTCGTACCGTGTATTCAAAGAATACACCAAGCAGTTTGACAAAAGGCTAAATACTTAGGATTGTGAAAAGATAGACCCTAGCAATGTTTCAGAAGGACAGGTGGTGGCTACCTCAAAATAGAAGGGACGCGCAGTGAGACACGCTTATGGTATGTTCATTGTAATATTCGCGCCTAAAAAATATATAATGCAGTAACGTGAGTGGCTGATGAAAATACTAGACACTCCTACGAGGCCGAGGTCTGATAAAAAACCGCCAAGTTATTGAAAATGTGGAACCAATAAGAAATGAATGCTTACGAACGCGCCGTCTAGCTTGGGAACGCGATAGCTGGCATTAACGCGGGAGATCGACTAGACAACATCTCTACGATCGATTCTAGGATTAATGGGCATATTCTTGACCTGCGCAATTTTACGAGTTCAGTGATATTTATTTCATTCCTGTACCACTATTATTTTGAGAAATTTTTATATAATTTCCCCCTCTATCAATACCTAAGGCCAGTTCATTTATAAGTGGCGTGAAGAGCCAAGACATTGCTATTATACTTTGGTGTGTCGGAAGACACAGGCTTATTACATTGTGTGTGTCGGAAGACACAGGTTGCTATTACATTTTGTGTGTCGAGGACACAGGTTACTTTACATTTTGCGCGTCTAAGGACGTAGGAACTTATACTTTTGCGTGTCATCAGGACACAGAAATTATTAATAAATGTGTTAAAATCAGTGATAGATAGTCAGAGTACTATATTTTGTAGGGACAGTATCATCGACAATTCGCCAACAGACTGTTCGGGGGAAATTAGTACCTGAAACGGCGAATTTAGTAGTCAGATATCGAGTGTATAATAATCTAACTTTTTGAATCAGCACGAGAGATGTCATCGCTTATCCTGGAAGAAGTTTGGAACTATCAACACTCCGTCCAGATGGTTGAGATGAGCTAAGAAGCATTCAGTTGGGAGATGGCAGCTGATGTCCTTTGACGGGTGACTGGCCGAGGATGAGTACTGAATAATATTCTTATTATCTGACAAGTTAACTTATGGTATATGGGACATAATTTTGTAAATATTTTGCTTGTGTTGATTAACGTAGTATATTTAGTTTTGGTCTGACACACCTTTTGCATGGAAACAGCTCGTACAAATGTTATTAGTCGAAGGTTCTTGTTTTTGTTTTGTTTTAACTAACGTAGCTATGTGGACGACCGTGTTTGCATATGTTACGCAATGCGGTTAAAAACGTCTCTCGGAGATATGTTGTGTTTCAGAAGTAGGACTGAATTAATATAATTATACAGTAGATTGGAGGGTAAATTAATCTTTGTAAGGTTTATTATTGATCAGATTCAGTGAGATTATTGCCTTTGGAGCAATGTGATTTGTGACGAAGAGCAGTCAGCTCTATCGTAGGTTTTAATATATTTTAATAGTTTGTGAGCATCTATTCAACCGACCTGTGTGAAAAACGTTATGTCATTCCCAGCAGAGTGTGTGTGTGTATTTTAGTGGTCATTACAAGCGGGAATTTCAGCGTAGACTGATTTCTGTCAGCTTGGTGCCAAGTCCATATTGTTACCTTGCGAGGGCATATGTGGCTATTTTGATTAATGTCTGACCATATGTTTCGGTGGTTGAGATTTGTTGCTGTTGATTCTTTGAGATAACGGCACAGCTGGTCAGTTATTTTTACACACTGGAGTTGGGGCAATGACAGGTATTGAGGAAGGGGGAGCTGTTTCACAAGGCGGACTGAAGATTGCAAGCGAGGTCATTAGTGGGGAGTGCTTGTTGGCTCCGTAATTACTTGAAATACAAAATTAAGGACTGATCAATGATAAAAATTGTTTAAATAAATGGGAGTTGCCTACGAATCACGAAGCGTTAGCTTAACGTGCATTTTTGTTCATATAAGGTAATCTTAGCCGGTCAGGCGTTTGTTGTTGTTGGTTTCAGTCCATGTTTATATTTCATATCAGTGACCCGTGAAGTCACGTGCGATGCTGTCTTTTCCTTGTTTGTGTATTGAGCAATTGGCCGCGTTGGCAGCTCATTTTGTCAAGTGCGTCATCGCGCTAATGGAGGGTCTCGAGGGAGATTCCTGTAAATAGTAGTTTTTTTAGATTGTGTGTCAGCATTAATTTTTAAGGGTTTTTATTAGTGTCATGTCCCATATCCGTAAACGTTGATTTACGAGATGATTGTTCGTAAGCATCGTGGCTGTTAACCCGCTGTAAACGAACAGTCATCCAAGTACTCATTCCTCGTAGTTAGTCATTACGCGTACATAAAATCCAAATGCAAGTTAGTGGGACTAGGATCCACATTTTTATAAGGGGGAGATCCGTCTGACTCCTCAACATTGATAGATATTCCTGTCATGGGAAAATTCAGGGAGGATTTTTTTATTATTGTTGATTATATTCTTTTTATGCACTATTAGTCATTAAATCATGTTATTATTTTACGTCTTGTCACCTTTCTTTCTTAATTATAGTTTTAATCCTATGACCCTTACCTCAGTAGAGCATGTTGTTTGGCGAACGTAAACATCACACTATCAACTGAGCGCGACCCCTTGATCAAGATTCTTGCATATAAACACTGATATTCTGAAGGGTTCATAGGAGGTAAACTGGCGCGGCCAAGCGTGGGGCGGTTCACTGTGGTGTAACGGCAAAGAAATTGCACATGTCAATGTAAGCGTAGTTGGGTTTTCAAACTGACGCAACAATGAAGGTGTAGTTTTGTTGCTGGTTCGCTGCTGGAACACATTTAGTTGGCGTATTTGAGTAAAACTGACAGGCCACAAGTGGAGGCAGATATGACAGTATTTTAATCACCGGAAAGTGATATTGTATTAAAAGTAATTGAGGCGAAGAGGATACCGCCAACTGTGTGAAATATAAATTAAAATCAGGAGTTTGCAATGTAAAATACGGTTCACGTTTTTGTCTATTGAATTAAAATAAAAGTAATATACGTGATACCGGGCGTTCAATGGTTAAAGTTAAAACTAGATTTGTTTAGAAAGTCAAACTCATGAAAATGTTAGGAGGCTGGTAGCCTTAAATGACAATTAATACTCTGTTAATTAGTCAGTGTTAATATCAGATCAGGATAACAATTTAATGACTGAATATGTGTTTGGGTTTAAATTAAATTGAGTAAAATTAGAACCACTCAGAGATGCAATCGACTAGTGGGATTAAATGTAAAAATAAATGAACTGAGTAGGGTAAAGAAATTAAATGTGCATTGGATTGTATGTGTGTGTCAAGGGGCATTGCTTTATGCCATTTCCCTAATGTCTCATATAATGTGTATAACATGGCAACGGTGGAACAGATTCAAGAAATCATTGAGAGTGCGGCTAGGAGGACACAGAAATTGTTGGACACTAAATTAGCGGAACAAAGTGAATCACTAAACACAAAACTATCCGAACAAAGTGAATCACTAAACACAAAACTATCAGAACAAAGTGAATCATTAAACACTAAACTATCAGAACAAAGTGAATCATTAAACACTAAACTATCTGAACAAAGTGAAGCATTAAACGCGAAAATATCTGAACAAATAAACACTAGTATGTTAGAACAAAGTAAGTCTATAAACAAATTGTCTGAGCAGAGTGAATCGCTAAAAACTAAACTATCTGAACAAAGTGAATCATTGCGGACACAATTAAATAACAGTAGGATTGAACAAAATGAATATCAGGCGGAACAAGCTAGATTATTAAAAAATGAAATCAATGACACTATAAATTCGCAATTAGAGGCGCAGAATGTTAAAAACACGAACCAATTAGCTTCGTTAACCGCAGAGATGAAAGATCACACTAATCAACAGATGGTATTGCTGGCCCTAGATGTTAGTAAAAACAATGAAAAACAATTAGATCAGATTAAGAAAATGGAAAGTATTTTTGATCAAAAACTTAGCATTCTGGATGAAACGGTGTTACCTAAATTAGAGCAAATTGAACTAGCATGCACTATGAATACAAGCGAGGTCAAGATAGCTCAGGAGAAGTTAGAAGGACGATTTAAGGAAATGGAAAAAAACGGCAAGGTCATTCAGCAACAATTATCAGCGGTAGATGAAAATATATCCGGCATAATTAAAGATATGGATCGTCTCGAAATAAAATCAGCGGAGCAATGGAAAAGCCTAGAAGCGGATCAGGATCAATTAAAGAATACCATCGACGAAAGGTTGAGCCAGATAGAAAGCAATCAGGATGACACTAAAAGCCAGATTGAGGAGAAAGTAAGCACAATTAAGGAGCAAATAAGAAAAGATTGGCGAAAAATGAATATCGATTCGATTCCTTAAGACAGTAGGCGAAAATCATACTCGTATTCAAGCATTAGAACAAGAAATTAAGAGTAAACTTAAAGAACAAACAGACAGGATCATAAAAGCTGAACTGAGGTCGATAGAAAAATCCTCGATATTTAAAACAGGAACAATGAGAGATAGACAGGACGACTCGAATAGCCCGGAGGAGGCGAGCACAGCAGGGAGTCAAGCTCAGACAGAGAGCCCATTAACGACAAACACGGAGGGGTTTCGCAAGAATATTGAAAGGAGTTCCACGCCACAAGACGGTCATCAGCCCACACAACTTATCCAAGTAATTCGCTCGAACGATTATAAACCGCAGAAGTAAACGGAGAATTCAGGGGTGACACCTAAAGCCTTTATTAAAGAAATTGAAGATCATTACAATGACACTGGGGGTACCTGAAGCACGTAGGTTGAGGATGATGGAGAGATTTTTATCAGGAAATGTCCTTACATGGTTTTTAAGCTTCAAATATACATTTGGAACTATGGCAGATTTCAAAATCGCGTTTCTGCGCAAATACTGGTCGCCAGCATTACAACAGAGTCTAAGGATGGAGCTTTACTCTAGGAAGTACCAAACTACCCAGCAAACGAAATACTCAGATTTCTTTAACATGCAAATGCTAAAATTTCGCGACCTTGATTACCCTTTAAATGAAGCGGATCTGGTGATGACTATAGCGCGGCAATTACCAGTCAACGTGCAACAAGTACTAGTCGCAGCGAACGTTAGTACGGCCTTACATGCAGAGCAGATATTACGCCAGATAGATGAGACTACATCTCATAATCATTATAGAGGAGGAAGACAGCTGGAGTTAGTCAATACGACAGAGGTCATAAAACCAAAACAGGCAAACACTAAAACGCAGGGTACTAATACAAGCATATCCACACCTAGGCGAAACCAGGAAGAAGGAGAAAACAGACCATACCAGCGTAACGAGAATAACTATAACAATAGGTCATATCAAGGCAACAATAGATATCAACATAGAGGGTATCAGCAATGGCGTGAAAATCGAAGAAATGAGAGGCCTTATGGAAGATACGGTGATTACAACGCTAATCAAAGATGGAAAGGAAGGAGAGATCAAAATCAAGGAGAGGCACGTAATTATCGAAATGACTGGGATGATAGGCACGCTCAATCACAAAATTACCTAGAGGAATTACACGCTAGTCAAGGTGGAGAGCAAGGACCATGGGAGAAATCCATTGGGAACATGAAGAATCCAGACACACATACTGAGGAAGCTGGAAGTCTACTGAGACAAGAGGAATATCAAGGGCATGGGCGACAAAAGGATGATGGGAGTCGCAATGGAGCTAAAAAAAATGCTAAATTTGGATAAAGAAGACAGTCTACAAACGCAACAGTCGGAAGTTGAAGATGGACGGATAGTAGCGAACATACAAGAATGGATTGCTTTGCCAGAAGATTGCCTGGAGGAGACGGTGAAACCACGGAACGATGAAATTAGGCAGTTACCCATTATTTACGCGAGGATTGGTGGAATTAATATAAGATGTTTATTGGATACGGGGTCGCAGATCAGTCTGGTATCGGAGGCCTTGGTTCGAGAGTTGGGACGGAGTCAGAATATTCCTGTACCACAACTCAAAGTGAGGGGTGTTATTCCTGAACGCACCGTCACTTGTAAACGTCAGGCATACTTAGAGCTGAACATATTGGAACACACTTTTGGGCAAACATTCACTATCATGGCAAAGATGAATTTCAATATAATTCTTGGTGCAAATTTCATTTGTGACTATCAAGCAGTGATAGATTTGCACAAGAACACAGTCAGGTTTAGAGAGTATGAACAGCTGAAGAACGTGGGATTGCATATGGATGAAATCACTGCCGGAAGAGATGTAAATTCTTGGGCATTGGAAGCAATATCGGAAGAGACGGAAGAGGAGATACGAAAGGCAGAAGATAACATCATAGAAGGAGCTGTTGTGGAACTAGATGAAGAGAATGAATACCAGGAGATATGGTCTTTATTAACAGAAGGAGATGACAGTGAGGCACAATTTGAAGAGTTACTACAGGAGCGGCTCAATGACATTCAACTTGGAGGTGAACATAGAAAACAATTGGAAGAGATTTTAAGGAAACACAAAGCAGTATTTGATACAGTACCTGGTAAAATATTAAATTTCAAATATTCAATGCAAGTCGAGGATTGGTCACCTTTCAAAAGTAGATTGTACCCAATTCCGGAAAAATATCGTGGTCAAGTTAAGGTCATTATAGATGAGATGTTACAAGCTGGAGTGATAAGGAAGACACCTACACCTTATCTAAATGCGATTTTGGCAGTCACAAAGCCAAATGGATCTATTAGACTTTGTTTAGATGCCAGAAATCTCAACATGAGACTCATTTTTCTTGAGTATGACAGAGCGCCAATTATCAGAGACGTACTAAAAGGCTTTAAAAACAAAAGCATTTATTCATCAGTTGACTTGACGTCCAGTTTCCACCATATTGAATTGGATGAGAAGTCACAGCTTCTAACTGGCTTCTTATTCGATAACCAAACGTTTTGCTTCGTCCGAATGCCCTTTGGAGTCAAAACAGCGGGCTGTGCTTTAATCCGAGCCCTGGATCGGAATCTAACCGAGGAAGTTAAGGAGATGACGGTGCGCTACATTGATGACATTCTGCTGGCATCCGACAACATTGAAACTCACATGGAAAATTTAGATAAAGTATTAGGCAACCTTAATGCATCAAATTTCAAAGTAAACCTGAAGAAATTGCATTTCTTCAAGAGCGAGATCTTATATTTGGGTCACATCATTGACAAGGAGGGAGTGAAGCCAAATCCAGCTAAGATCGAAGCGATAAAGAATTTCCCTACACCAACGAGAGTCAAGCACATTCGGGCTTTCTTATGCGTAACGGGATTCTTTAAGGAAAACTGTCCAGGTTACACGGAGACTGTAGCTCCAATGCAGGAAATGCTAAAAAAGAATAATAAATGGTTGTGGAATGCGGAGTGTGAGAAGGCGTTCCAAGCAACAAAACAGCTATTGGAAAACTGCATTAAGTTAGGATATCCAGACTTCAAGCACAAATTTATAATCCAAGCGGATGCTTCACTAATTGGTATAGGTGCCATGCTCTACCAAGAAGATCCAGCTAACCTGCAACATAAAACATATTTGGCATTTGTCAGCCGAAAATTGCGTAAGCACGAGCGCAATTATACTGTAACGGAACTAGAGTTGTTGGCCATACTTCATGCGCTCCAACAATGGAAAAGAATAATTTATGGATACACCACTGTTGTCAGGACTGATCACAAGGCACTAACATTCTTGTTTAAGACGTAGATGGCAAGCGAACGTGTGACACGTTGGTCTATATATATTCAGCAGTTTAGCAATGAGATTGAACATTGTCCAGGGAAGATGAACGTGATTCCGGATGCACTCAGCAGGAACCCAGAGCCTGATAGTGAAGAAACAGCGATGGTACAACACTTGGAGTTAACACCGAAGGACCGGGAATTCTTGGAGGAGTTACGCGAGATACAGCGAGAACAGGAAGCGGAACCATGGATGATGCTATTAATTCAATACTTCAGAAAGCAGCTACCTACAGGAACACCTGCATATCGAGAAGCGAAAGCCAAAGAAGGAAGATATGTTTATGTCAACAATTTGCTGCACAAATGGGTAGATAATGACCACACCAAGTTACGCATTCTAGTACCTGCATCTTTACAGCGAGGATTGACATGGCATACTCACGAAAGTTACGGACACGTCGGATTAGACAAGTGTGAAGCGACAATAGGAGAGACATTTACATGGCCACGTATGAGAACAACTATATGTGACGTCATTACGACTTGTGATCCTTGTCAGAGGACAAAGCCCAATAACTATTTAATGAGGCAGTATCCTAGACCATTGCTACCTCAGAAACCATGCGAGCTACTGGCCCTGGATTGTTTCGGTCCAATTCCGAAAGGAAGACGAGGTTGCCGTCACTTGCTAGTGTGCATTGATGTGTTTTCTAAGTTTGTCGTATTATGCCCCATTCAGAAAACTACATCGAAACAAGTACTCAGTCGTATTCGAAATAGAGTTATTCCAATCCTTGGAAAACCAGAATTTATATCGTCAGACCATGGCAGCTATTTTACAAGCGCCGAATACAAGAAAGGTGTGGAGGACATGGGTATAAAACACGTTCTAAGCAGTATCCGACATGCCCAAGCTAATCCAAGTGAGAGAGCAATAAAATGTGTGACATCATACTTGAGAATCTTCATTCCCAAAGAACATCATAAATGGGTGGATAAAATTAAGGATGTAGAGACATGCATGAATTCTACCAGGCACGAGTCAACAGGACAGATCCCTATGGTCTTACACAAAAACGAGTATCCAGTGAGAGCGTGGAAAAGCATCATTAACTGCCCACAAGATCCCATGATAGCACCTGACCTGCGAATTGAGAGAACGAGAGCCTACACGAGAAAACAAGCAGATCGCAGATTACGGCGAGTGAGAAATACGAGGTTTCACAGTGATCTAGAAATCAACCAGCTCGTTTTGGTGAAACGACCCGCTACATCGGATCCAGAGAAGAAGATCTTCAGCAAATTCTGTGAAAAGTTCATAGGACCCTATTCTATTGTAAGAAACCTAGGAAATAATGCATACAGAGGGAAAGAGTTAAGCACAGGAACAATGTCGGTCTACAATGCAGCCAACTTAAAAAAGTATCGTAGAAGTGAACCATGAGAGCGCCAAAATAATGATGCAGTTTAAATATATGGACGTCCAATATCAACCAAGTGGACGGGGGCAGTTGAGTACGGCACGTGAAGAAGGAAGTGGAAATGGTATTGACAAACATTAACGAGACGAGCAGAGTGTTGCCTAAGGCATCAGCGCGTCATGCAAGCAGTTAAGAGGGTCATTACAAGCAGGAAATGAAACGAGTAAATGCCATTCAAGACAGGAGCGGCTAGACCAAGTAATAGAAAAGGGGTGATTCTGAAATAAAACAAATTGGCCTACGGAAGTCTTTTAAAATTATCGACTTTCTCCTAAGTTCGAAATTTTGTGAGTGGAGGAGTTGTGAACCCTTTATCCTCTGATGGATAAATGATTCGATGTTTTATTTCTTCAATTAATAAATATTTCCACTAGCGTCATGAAATAGCCAGGCGGAGATGAGGAAATTTCAATCATTTGTTGGAGACAATGGGGACATACCTGCAGCAGTTTGACAAAAGGCTAAATACTTAGGATTGTGAAAAGATAGACCCTAGCAATGTTTCAGAAGGACAGGTGGTGGCTACCTCAAAATAGAAGGGACGCGCAGTGAGACACGCTTATGGTATGTTCATTGTAATATTCGCGCCTAAAAAAATATAATGCAGTAACGTGAGTGGCTGATGAAAATACTAGACACTCCTACGAGGCCGAGGTCTGATAAAAAAAACGCCAAGTTATTGAAAATGTGGAACCAATAAGAAATGAATGCTTACGGACGCGCCAAGTCTTGCTTGGGCACGCGATGGCTGGCATTAACGCGGGAGATCGGCTAGACAACATCTCTACGATCGATTCTAGGATTAATGGGCATATTCTTGACCTGCGCAATTTTACGAGTTCAGTGATATTTATTTCATTCCTGTACCACTATTATTTTGAGAATTTTTTATATAATTTCCCCCTCTATCAATACCTAAGGCCAGTTCATTTATAAGTGGCGTGAAGAGCCAACACATTGCTATTATACTTTGGTGTGTCGGAAGACACAGGCTTATTACATTGTGTGTGTCGGAAGACACAGGTTGCTATTACATTTTGTGTGTCGAGGACACAGGTTACTTTACATTTTGCGCGTCTAAGGACGTAGGCACTTATACTTTTGCGTGTCATGAGGACACAGAAATTATTAATAAATGTGTTAAAATCAGTGATAGATAGTCACAGTACTATATTTTGTAGGGAGAGTATCATCGAAAATTCACCAACAGACTGTTCCGGGGAAATTAGTACCTGAAACGGCGAATTTAGTAGTCAGATATCGAGTGTATAATAATCTAACTTTTTGAATCAGCACGAGAGATGACATCGCTTATCCTGGAAGAAGTTTGGAACTATCAACACTCCGTCCAGATGGTTGAGATGAGCTAAGAAGCATTCAGTTGGGAGATGGCAGCTGATGTCCTTTGACGGGTGACTGGCCGAGGATGAGTACTGAATAATATTCTTATTATCTGACAAGTTAACTTATGGTATATGGGACATATTTTTGTAAATATTTTGCTTGTGTTGATTAACGTAGTATATTTAGTTTTGGTCTGACACACCTTTTGCATGGAAACAGCTCGTACAAATGTTATTAGTCGAAGGTTCTTGTTTTTGTTTTGTTTTAACTAACGTAGCTATGTGGACGACCGTGTTTGCATATGTTACGCAATGCCGTTAAAACGTCTCTCTGAGATATGTTGTGTTTCAGAAGTAGGACTGAATTAATATAATTATACAGTAGATTGGAGGGTAAATTAATCTGTGTAAGGTTTATTATTGATCAGATTCAGTGAGATTATTGCCTTTGGAGCAATGTGATTTGTGACGAAGAGCAGTCAGCTCTATCGTAGGTTTTAATATATTTTAATAGTTTGTAAGCATCTATTCAACCGACCTGTGTGAAAAACGTTATGTCATTCCCAGCAGAGTGTGTGTGTGTATTTTAGTGGTCATTACAAGCGGGAATTTCAGCGTAGACTGATTTCTGTCAGCTTGGTGCCAAGTCCATATTGTTACCTTGCGAGGGCATATGTGGCTATTTTGATTAATGTCTGACCATATGTTTCGGTGGTTGAGATTTGTTGCTGTTGATTCTTTGAGATAACGGCACAGCTGGTCAGTTATTTTTACACACTGGAGTTGGGGCAATGACAGGTATTGAGGAAGGGGGAGCTGTTTCACAAGGCGGACTGAAGGTTGCAAGCGAGGTCATTAGTGGGGAGTGCTTGTTGGCTCCGTAATTACTTGAAATACAAAATTAAGGACTGATCAATGATAAAAATTGTTTAAATAAATGGGAGTTGCCTACGAATCACTATAATCTCCGAAGCGTTAGATTAACGTGCATTTTTTGTTCATATAAGGTAATCTTAGCCGGTCAGGCTTTTGTTGTTGTTGGTTTCAGTCCATGTTTATATTTCATATCAGTGACCCGTGAAGTCACGTGCGATGCTGTCTTTTCCTTGTTTGTGTATTGAGCAATTGGCCGCGTTGGCAGCTCATTTTGTCAAGTGCGTCATCGCGCTAATGGAGGGTCTCGAGGGAGATTCCTGTAAATAGCAGTTTTTTTTAGATTGTGTGTCAGCATTAATTTTTAAGGGTTTTTATTAGTGTCATGTCCCATATCCGTAACCGTTGATTTACGAGATGATTGTTCGTAAGCATCGTGGCTGTTATCCCGCTGTAAACGAACAGTCATCCAAGTACTCATTCCTCGTAGTTAGTCATTACGCGTACATAAAATCCAAATGCAAGTTAGTGGGACTAGGATCCACATTTTTATAAGGGGGAGATCCGTCTGACTCCTCAACATTGATAGATATTCCTGTCATGGGAAAATTCAGGGAGGATTTTTTTATTATTGTTGTTTATATTCTTTTTATGCACTATTAGTCATTAAATCATGTTATTATTTTACGTTTTGTCACCTTTCTTTCTTAATTATAGTTTTAATCCTATGACCCTTACCTCAGTAGAGCATGTTGCTTGGCGAACGTAAACATCACACTATGAACTGAGCGCGACCCCTTGATCAAGATTCTTGAAGGGTTCAGTGCCCACAAGTTACCTTCAGAAACACTAACAGATTAGCAATAAAAAATCCTACAAGCAATTTAAAAATAAATAATAACAGAGAGTAACTAGGGTATGTGTGTGGAACGGCTGGACAAAATACCATACCCAGGTTGCATTTAAATTGATAAAAGAGCACTAAATCTAAACTTGAAGAAAACACGAAACACATTTCATAACATTAAATATAATTAAAGAAAAGAACAACTTTACATGCATGTTAAATAAATGATGTAACATAAATAGTAATAAATAGAACAATTAAATTAATTATCAAGAAGCAAGGAACCAATAATATTAAGAAGGAGATGGAATTTAATTACCTAATTTCAATGAAGAAGTTCAATTATGCGAGAACCAATTATACTCTACATCAGTAGAATTAGATTCCGAAAATAATACATTATTATCGTATAGGTTCGAAGAATGACAAGCTCAAACTACCAAGAAGATATCTCTTGCAAATTAATAAGATAAATCTAGAAATCTTTTAGTTACTCAGGAGCAAAGGTAAGGTACGTGCGTACTGCATGAAAATTCAATATGACTGATATTAAGTCGACATGAAAAATTAATTACATTGTTTCCGAGAAAAACAAGAACGGTAAACAATCCCGAAGTGTATCCAGGCAACGGACCGGGGAATAATAAAATACATATCAAGTGGTGATATATTAAACAGAGTCTTTATGAGACCACACTAACGAGACGAGGAAGGAAGAAATTTAAAATATTACAAAAATAATTAAGGTTAATAAAATCCTCGCTCAAAACAAAATGAGATCTGAACATTACACAGGTCGGCACGTCAGATAAAAAACGGTAAAACACTATCCCCAAAATATATTACATTGAATAATAATTAAGTCATTGGCACTATTTCTTCATAGTTACTCAGGTCTACAAACCTAGTGACCCTTCAGCAGCACAAGACTTCTTAGAGATGTACTTCTGAAGTCAGATTTTACAAATTACGTATTCCTTTTATATTTCCATATTTAAAGCGATGTCGCAGTTTTCCAAGTAGAGGACGATAAGTTGAAATCAAGTAGAATGTTTTACATCCTCGGGGAAAGGTATTATCTGGCCAAAGGCCAGATATCCCCGGTTTTTCACCAGCGAATTCGTTCCTACATCTCTTCTTTCTTGCAATGGTTCCACAACTGGCGTTTGTTTATTCACAACAACCAGAGCAATGGCGGCCGTTCGGGCACGAACGGAGCCGATCGTAAGACCTCGTGCTTTCCAAAACGTAAGTACAAACATTTGCCACTCGAGCGAGCCATCGACTGGACAGAAACACGCTGAAGCTTGCCGGCTCACTAGTTTGGACTGTCGCTAATAGATACCGTGAAGATCAAGTTTGCAACTGCAGCCTACCGCGGAAACGACTGGAATGCACGTTAATATTTATTAACGGGTCAGTAACGATTTCGAATTATTCCCTTCATAATAAGGAAAAGGTCCCTTGGCTTAATTGCCTTAAAGAATATTTGTCACACTGCACATATTAGGCATAACTTAACACTGCACTGATAACCACGAAGTATAAGCGAATAGGAATTCCGAGAAAATCAGTACCGGGCCCGTAAACACTAATAGGTGGGGTTGGTCCTGACATACTGTTGTTTTACCAGCATATTATGAGGGTAGGAAATAACAGTGGCCTGTTTATTTTTGTTTCACAGGTAATGAGGAACATAAACAATGCTCAACTGCAGCACATCCTGCTGTATATCGAACCCACTCTGATTGAAGGTAAGTTATTTTACATATTTTTTTAAGCTACGTCAGAGCCCTGGGGGCTTAGCATGAAAGGCGTTAGATTCACAAATGGAAGATGGATGTATTAGTGTGTGTAGACTATTTGTAATTCAGGTGAGGATTGGGAAGGAGGCTGACATGGTCTTTAGTTCCCAGCATTCACCTGGAGTAGAAGTGGGAAACCACGGAAAACCACTTCCAGGATGGCAGATCTGGGAGTCAAACCCACCTCTTCTCAGTTTTGCAACACGAAGCTGAGTTGACCCCGTTCCAGCTTCCTTGGCTGAGCCGGGAATCTAACCCAGACCTCCGGGGCGGATCGTCATCTTGAAGAAATTGTGCAAAGTTAAATTAAAGCACTACAAGGCGATGGAAGAGTATGTTAGTGAGGTTATGGGACTTGCTCAGCAACTTGCGTCTATGAATAAGGCACTGGACGACGAGTTTGTGGCAGTTCTTATGCTGAAAGGTCTACCAGATGAGTTTCAGCCTATGGAAAGACTATGAGGTGTAATACCTGGTCAACTCGGCCGACTGTAAAATATTAGTACCTATAGGATTTCCTCTGGGAGCAATGGCTGGTTGAGGCCCCGTGCTCACACAGAGTTTAGTTCTCTAGTTACTTATTGTTTAAGGAGTGGAACAGTGAGGTCATCTGCCCTAGGGATGTGTTTATTCATATTCATACCATAGGTCAAAGAAAAGTGAGAAGCAGTACCTTTCTCATTGTCTGTAGACTGTTATGCCTTTTAGTACCGGTATCCAGTTTAGTATGCAAGACTTTGTAAATAGACATACTAATAATAACTTTTGCAGGCTAAAAGGGGTGGGGTGGCCCATGGCCATTAAGCCGAGAGGGGGGGGGAGTTGTTTTCTGTGGCAGATAATTTCTGTCATCTGGCCCTAGCAGTAGGAGGAGAACAGAAATCTTGTCTGTAACTTACATGTCAACTACCATTTTCTAGTGTTATGTGAAATTAAATTTTTAATTATGTAGCTTCATCAACCTTGTGCAAAAGGGAGGCTAAAACTATTTTACAACTAAATTGGGAAGAGAAGGACTACCCCGGAGCCACATGGGTGAATACCCAAATGTCATTTAATTACATGGAAATTTATTTGTGTGTTTATTTATAAAGTCTTGCTTACTAAACTGGATACTAAGGCATAATAGTCTACAAGCAATGAATTTCTTTTATTTACTTCAATGTAGAATAGCCAACTCCGTACAGGCCTTGGAGGCCCTGGGAGTAGTGGAAGGTAGAGGCTTCCACTTTTTGTGACATCGGCACTAGATGGGATGGAGTTGTCAGCTCCACGCCCGGCCGCCTTTGCTCCCAGGAATCACCCTGGTACTCATTTCTGGTGTAGGCTGAGTAAACCCCAGGGCCATTTGCGTTTCCGAAAGTGGTAGTTTTGTTTCTAAAATCCACTACCTGGGTGGGGATCGAACCCACTCCCTTTCAGTTAGAAGCTCAGCGCCTCTACCGACTGCGCCACGCAGCCCCCTCAATGTAGAATGCCTGCATGATAATTACAAATAACTTCACAATTTTTCAGGCTACTTGAATAAGGGAAAACTATATATACATTGCGATCCATCCGCGTATGAAATTCCCCTAAAACCAAATGGCGGCTTCAGTGACGTCATCAACGACGTCACGATATACTCCTCCAGCAAGCTTACGGGAAAAGCCTGGGTGATAGGTTTTTTTTGGGTGGGGAAACACAAAAATCTTCGAAACGACCAATGCATGGAAATCTATAATTGACCTACATAGCTCAATTAATGATTCCGATACATATAAAAATTTCGCAGATTCACGTCATATATTTAAAATATCCGTATCGAAATATATAATTGGCCTATGTAGGTCAATTACAGATTCCGATACACATCGTAATTATTTTCATTTCGTAAATAAAAAACATATCATCGAAATCTAGAATTTACCTATATAGCTCAATTAACGATTCCGATGCGTAATAAAATTTCGCAATTTAACGTTATACTTTACAATTTCCACATCGAAATCTGTAATTGGTCTATATAGGTCAATTACAGATTCCGATACACATCGTAATTTCAGTTGATATTTTTAATTTTCCGCATCGAAATCTATAATTGGCCTATGTAGATCAATTACAGATGACGATACACATCGTAATTATTATAATTTCATATTAATAAAACATTGCATCGAAATCTTTAATTGAGCTATATAGTTCAATTACAGCTTTCGATCCCAGGTCTTATACATAAAAAAATAAATTAATTACGACACGTAACGTCATATGTAATTCAACTATATAGGCGAATTACAGATCCCGAAAGAAAATTTAAAAAATATGTCTTATAAATGTAACCCTAAATTAAAATATTTTCGTATGTACGGCGTATCAAATTGAGGTAGGCCAATAAATAAATTACAGATGACGAAACATAATGCGTTTCGAAGGATTTTTGAAGCTCATTTCTGTTGGAATATGTGACCATGGTTTGTGTTGGTCACACTGGTAATCAGTAAACCTGTTCCATAGAGATATGTTTCTCTTTTGTTTTTTGTTGTGGTGTGTATAATAGAATGTTGTATCACCTTGTTCGTTCAGTTCTTTTCTAGTAAATGTCAAGTACATTAAACGTGTGTTCCATTTCAATTGCCTGTGTGCCTCGTAATCCTACAGGTTATGGGCCCAGCCACGAATCCACCGTGCGAATATAAAGTGCGTATGATAGACTGCTCGTTATATGAACTGTGAATTTCGCTACGTATCGAAATTCAACATGTCTGCAACCAGCACCTCGTTACCGGCTATAGATAAGCTGCGAGGTAGTCTAAATTACGTGGATTGGCGATTCGAGATGGAAAACGTCCTAAGACTCGAAGATCTGCGGAGCTGTATAGTTGGCTACCCGGATGGAGATACTACAACATCTGCGAAGAAAGCGAAAGACGAAAGTAGGGCTAGGGACAGACTTAACCTCATGGTGGATAAATCAATTTTCCCAATCGTCATGCCTTGTAAGACCGCGAAGGAAGTCTGGGAAGCTCTTGAAAAGGCCTACTCAGATAAAGGAGTGAATCGGCGGATCGTCATCTTGAAGAAATTGTGCAAAGTTAAATTAAAGCACTACAAGGCGATGGAAGAGTATGTTAGTGAGGTTATGGGACTTGCTCAGCAACTTGCGTCTATGAATAAGGCACTGGACGACGAGTTTGTGGCAGCTCTTATGCTGAAAGGTCAACCAGATGAGTTTCAGCCTATGATTATGGCTCTGGAAAGTTCCGGAACAGACCTTACTGTGAGTTTGCATTCACAAATTCTCATAGTGTGTTTCTTTTGTTTTTGTATTTCTCATAGTGTTCTTCTTTTGTTTTTGTATACCGTACAAGTCAAATGTACTTTTTTGAATATAACCGTCTGTTTCCGGTTGTGACCAATGGATGTCGGTGTTTGTTTCTTCTCCCATCAATTTGGAGTTTAGAACTGTATTTAGTAAACCATTTTTACTAATTATTTTATGACAGGTTATGAGCCCAGTTAAACGCTTATTGCTGTTAATGTGTGGACTTTGTGATGGGAGAATGTCGTTCGTTAAAAGGTGTTGATATGTGCGGCGCACATGTGGACGGCAGTTAAGTGTGCATTCAAGATAGTTTTTGGTGAATTTTGTGGACGATTTTCTATTGTGAGGGCTATTTGTACGTTTTATTTTAAGTATACATACTAACATGGATGCAGCTACGGGAAGCAGCGAGCGAGTAGTTGCAATAGTGAGGTTACAGGACGACAATTGGGAAGCGTGGAGCACCCGAACAAAGGCATTGCTTCAAACAAGGCGTCTGTGGGACGCGGTTCAAGGTTTCCCACGAAATACCTATACCGGAGAGGTAGAAGATACACCCGTTGAAGAGTACTCCGAGGCCCAACTGGGCAAAGATCAAGACGCGAAAAACTTGCTCGTAGGTTTGGTCACCGACCCTTTCCTAGGTGATATCAAAGAAGCGGAGACAGCTAAGGAAGCATGGTAGAATCTTCTGACTTCATGTTGCGATACCGGAGTCCTTCAAATTGTGACGATGTTAGAAGAATTGTGTCTTTTTAAGAAAACTAGTGACATTAGCATGCGTACATTTGTTGATAAAGTGCTTACTTGGTGTGCGCGGTTGGACGATGTAGGTATAAAATTTACGGATAAGGCCAAAGCTGCTTTTATTCTCAGAGGACTGGAAAAGCGGGAGTACGAAAATTTGATACGTTCATTGGAAAGCAATGAAGAAAACTTAAGTGTAAAGGTAGTGCGAGCCAAACTATTGTTGGAGGAGAGAAAGAACAAGTTGGACAAACTAAAGATGGAGCGAGAACAGGAGACTTATGCGAGGCTGAATAAGGAAGAATCTGAGGGTGAAAGCGTGAAGGCAATGGTGGCAGCCATGCGCTTAAATTCCAAGGAGGTCGTCAACAGCAGCAAAAGTGTCAACAAGCCAACAGGTAGTGGTGGATTCATGTGCTACAAGTGCCAAGAACAGGGGCATATTGCGAAGTTCTGTGATTTAGTTCATGAAGCAAGAAAGAAAGGTTCAGTTTTGTGTTTTAATTGTGCCAAGATAGGTCATACTTCCCGGAATTGTAGTAATGGACGCAAGGAAAATGTTAAGGTTAAGAATCGTGAGGTTATTGCCACGGTAAAGGACGATGAGGCGGCAAACGAATGTGTTCAGGTTAATGCTAGTAGTGTTAAGGTAAAGGCTTATGTGGCAACTGAAAGCAAGGATGATGCATCTGATTGTGTACGCAGGTGGTATGTAGATTCAGGAGCCACTGAGCACCTGACACCTTATAAGGATATTCTGTATGATTACACCCCAAAGGTTTCTGGTAGTGTAGACACAGCTGATGACTCCGTAGTTAGTGTATGTGGTATGGGAAGTGTGCTTATGAAGCTATCTGACAAGTGTGGAGGTTCTTTTCTGAAACTGAAAAGAGTGTTGTATGTCCCAGGTCTTCAAGACAATTTAATATCTGTAGGTCAATTTGACAGGAAAGGTGCAGTCGTAACCATTAAAGATAGCAAAGTTGTATTGTCAGATCATGAGGGTATATTCCTTACGGGTGAGGCCGTTGGAAATATGTATGAGGTAAATTGTGATTATTTTATGGTAGAACAAGGGAAAGAATTTGCTTGTAATGACGAGGTGGAGGTTGTGTATGCTAAGAGCAACAAAGCTGTAACTAGCGGAATATGGCATCAGCGTTTTGGCCATGCTCTGGACATTCCAGATCGTGATTTTATACCCAAAGAAAAGAATCTTGATTGTGATACTTGTAAACAAGGTAAAATGAAAAGACTTAAATTTAATGAAAGAGATCATGTATCTCAGAAGCCATTAGATGTTGTGTTCTCTGATGTATGCCAGCTAGAGCACCCATCGATTGGAGGTAGCAAATATTTTATTACATTTACTGATGATTGTACCAGATTCTCATATGTAAGGTTTCTTAAGCATAAGAGTAATGCATTTAATGAGTTTCTCAAGGTTAAAGCCCTAATGGAGACAGCACAAGGGACCAAGTTGAAATCTTTCCATTCAGACAACGGTGGAGAGTATTTAAGTACAGAGTTTTGTAACTATCTTGAAAAGGAAGGTATTGTTCGTAGGTTAACAATGGCTTACTCTCCCCAACAGAATGGCGTTGCTGAACGCCTCAACCAGCAACTTCTCACCACTAGTAGGTGCATGCTCTTTCAGTCAGGCATGCCAGTTCAATTTTGGGGGGAAGCCATCAACACAGCCTGCTATATAAAGAATAGGTGTGTGTCATCAACTGTAAAGAACATCCCTTTTGAACTGTGGACGAGTAGAAAGTTGTCAGACCAGGAATTGCTTATGTTAAAATCATTTGGTTGTAAAGTTTGGATCCATAAACGTAATGTGGAAAAGTTAGTGCCAAGGGCAAATGTTGGTGCAATGCTAGGGTACCCCGATGACTCGAGGGGCTACCGTGTATGGGACATCGAAAAGAAATGTGTCATTAAATCCAGGAATGTAGAATTTGTTGAAGATGTATTTCCGTTTTCTGTAAAAGCCCAGGAAAAACCTGTAACTCAGATAGATTGTGAACCTAGAACAGTTGGAGAAGTGTTTGTCGAGCAGAAAGATTGTGGAGGTGACGTGTTTGAACACGAAGTAGCCGAATCAGGAAATGAAAATTCTGTAACAAGTGATAGTGATGCCTCTTTGTCAGATTCTGATGCAATAGACGCTCCATTACAGCCTGAACACACAGTATTACGCAGGTCGAGTAGAGAGAGAAAACTTCCCAGTAAGTGTGTGTGTTGTAATGAAGTCAAATGTCGCATTGTCATGTTAAGGTCAGAATATAACGATCCGGTGTCTTTTCAAGAAGCCACCTCACGAGATGACAAAGATAAATGGTTTGAGGCAATGAACCAAGAGATTGCCCTCTTAGAAAAACATAATGTGTGGACACTCGCAGAAGATTCAGGTGGCAAGACTGTCATAGGCACCAAATGGGTGTATAAAACTAAACGAAACCAAGAAGGTGAAGTACTTAGGTATAGAGCACGTTTAGTAGCTCAAGGTTTCAGTCAGATAAAGGGTACAGATTTCCTTGAATCCTACAGTCCTGTGGTAAAAAGGAAAACTATTAGGACCCTTATAGCCATAGGAGTAGAGCGTGAATGGGATAATTGTCATTTGGACATTGTATCGGCATACCTTAATAGCAAAATGAAGGAAACTGTATTTGTAAGTCAACCAGAAGGTTTTCGCAGTGTAGAATACCCAGACTATGTGCTAAAACTCAACAAGAGTATTTACGGTTTGTGTCAAGCTGGTAAAGATTGGCACAATTGTATCACTGCACAACTTGTCAAGCTTGGCTTAAATCAAAGCAAATGTGATCCATGTCTGTATTTTAGCCCAGATCATGACCTGTATGTTGCCCTTTGCTACCATACAAGGAATGATATGCAAATGATTGTTGTTAGTGTAAGGCTAGTTATGTTGTTTTTGTTTTGTTTTTTTTTTTGGTGCAATTTGTGAATGGGGGGAAGTGTGAGTTTTCATTCACAAATTCTCATAGTGTGTTTCTTTTGTTTTTGTATTTCTCATAGTGTTCTTCTTTTGTTTTTGTATACCGTACAAGTCAAATGTACTTTTTTGAATATAACCGTCTGTTTCCGGTTGTGACCAATGGATGTCGGTGTTTGTTTCTTCTCCCATCAATTTGGAGGTTAGAACTGTATTTAGTAAACCCTATTTACTAATTATTTTATGACACTTACTGCAGACACAGTCCGAACCAAGTTGCTACAAGATACTGCTTGGAGTGGGAAAAGTACTTCCAAGCCATCCAAGGATTCTGCTCTGTTTTCACGAGAATATAAGACGAAGAAGAAGCCCTTCTGCTGGAAATGCAAGAAGCCAGGACACTGGAAGCGGGATTGCAGGAAAGAGGAGATGCAGAGCTCAACTCAACAGAAGTCGAAGAAAGACAAGATCATGCTGGCGACCGATGGACAGGCATTACGTGCAAGGGCCTCTACAGGGGCCTGGTTCGTTGACTCTGGTGCTACTAAGCATACGGTATGAGTTCAAGCAAGACTGCGATGGTGAACTTCACTGCTGGTCCTAATCTGGACATCAGTACAGCAAACAATCAAAAATTGTATGGCCAAGGATCTGGTAATGTAACTGTTCAATTAGAAAATGGTATTTCACAAACCTTGTCCAATGTAGAATATGTTCCTGGTCTCACTGCTAATCTTTTATCTGTGTCTGCTGCTACTCAAAAGGGTTATGTTGTGGTATTCACCGACAATACTTGTGAAGTTTATGATAGTGAAAACTTTGTGCTACAGGTAATGTAGCACTGACTGCGAGTAATGTGGTGGGTGTTTACCAAGTCAATGCTCCCGGTGCTCAAGCTAATATTTGTTCCGAGGACTCAGAATATTTATGGCATAAACGACTAGGCCATCTTAAGAACCTCAGCATGAAGTTGTTAAGAGATGGTCTTACTCATGGAATTAATTTCTCAGATAATGGTTTTAAAAACAGTTTTTCATGTGCTGAAGGTAAACAAGCTAGGCAACCATTTAAGTCAAGTAAGAGTAAAACTGTATGTAAAAATAAGCTAAATCTTATTCATTCAGACGTATGTGGGCCTATGCCAGTTCCATCTTGGAGCAATGCTCGTTATTTCTTGACCTTCATTGATGATCATTCTAGAAAGGTTTTTGTGTATTTCCTTGCTAAGAAAAGTGATGTTTTGGATTGCTTTATTGATTTCAAGGCACAGGTCGAAAATCAGTGTGAAAGATCTATTAAGGTCCTACGCACTGATAATGGGGGTGAATTTTGTAGCAAAGCTTTTGAGAGGCTACTTAAATCAGAAGGTATTCAGCATCAAACTACAACTAGCTATTCTCCACAGCAGAATGGTGTAGCTGAACGCATGAATAGAACATTACTTGATAAATGTAGAGCCATGATGAGCAAGTCTAAAGTAGATAAACGCATGTGGGCTGAAGCAATAAATACAGCAGCCTATCTTGTAAACAGGTCCCCAACCAGAAAAAATCCAGGTAAAGTTCCAGAGGAGATCTGGACTGGTAACAAGGTCTATATGGAGCGTCTAAGAATTTTTGGTTGTGTAGCACCAAGTTCATGTTCTGATCAAAGGAGAAACAAGTTGGATCCTAAAAGTGAAAAACACATTTTCTGTGGTTATTGTGAGGACAGTAAAGCCTATAGATTCATGCATCCTGTTACTCATCAACTTGTTAAGTCCATGGATGCACAGTTCTTTGAAGATGTGTTCCAGGAGGTGTATGATGTGTCTCCAGGTAATGTTGGCCCATCCTTGCAGATTAATGAACCTGCATTGGTGCAGATCTCAGTTCCCATTGACAGTGAGGCAGAACCCGACAACTCAGAGGATGGGGCAGAGTGCAATTCGGAACTTGAAAGCGTATCGCCCATTAGCAGTGCTGGTGTGGCTGAGACTGTTGACTCAGCTGATTTAAGCTATGTCCCTAGTGGAACAGATTCAGACTGCAGTGATTCTGTGGGCTCTGCCACCATCGTCAATGAGCCAATGGAGGGGGATGTCGAAGGTAATCAAAGGTATCCTAGGCGCCAACAAAAGCCTGTAGACATGTCAGACTATGTGACATACTTGACTCTCACTGATGACTCTGAACCTAGTACAGTTAAGGAGGCACTGTCCATGCGTGATAGGGTTAAGTGGGAGCAGGCTATGAAAAGAGAAATGGAGATACTTCAGTTAAATGACACCTGGGATCTAGTTGATAAACCCCAGGGCAAGAATGTTGTCAATAGTAAGTGGGTTTTCAAAGTAAAAAGAGACTCTGACGGTAACATTCAAAGGTATAAAGCCAGACTTGTGGCCAGGGGCTTCACCCAAAGGTACGGAGTAGATTTTACAGAAACTTTATCTACTGTTGTTCGACACAGCACGTTAAGGATGCTGCTTGCCTTGGCTGTCCAAACAGATCTGAAGGTGGTACATTGGGATGCTGAATCTGCTTTCCTCAATGGAAAGTTAGATGAAGAGATCTACATTTTATCAGCCTGAAAGTTTTGTCAAGAAAGGTTCAGAGCATAAAGTTTGCAAGTTAAAACATCTATTTATGGCTTAAAACAATCTTCTCGTTTGTGGAATGAGAGAGCTCACTCTGTTCTTGTCAAATTGGGTTACAAAAATTGTGCTGATGAACCCTGTGTGTACTTTAAGAAACAAGCCCAAGGTATGGTAATTATTGCATTATATGTGGATGATTTCATTGTGGCTTATAATGATGAGTATGAGATCAAGTCATTGAAGACTTGTATTGATAAAGAATTTAAGGTACGAGATCTTGGACCAATTTCTTATATTTTAGGTATTAAAGTAAGGCAAGATACGAAGAATGGTACAATGTATCTTAGCCAAGAGCAGTACATCAGTGAGATTGCAAAGAAATATGGTATGCACGATGCACGTCCCATTGGTACTCCTTTGGAAACCAAGCCTAATCTTGGTGCTTCTGATACAGAAACTAGTGATCTTCCTTATAGATAACTCATAGGTTCACTCATGTATTTAAGTGTTTGCACGCGTCCAGATATAAGCTATGCGATATCATATCTCAGTCAATTTAATCATTGTTACAATGAATCTCACTGGTCTGCTGCAAAGCAAGTGCTGCGTTATTTAAATTGCACAAAAGACTTGTCACTTAAGTATGTTAGGAATGGAGGCCAATTCATGGGATTTGTTGATGCTGACTGGGCTAATGATAGCACTGACCGAAAATCATACAGTGGTTTTGTGTTCAAGAGATATGTTTCTCTTGTATTATGGGGGGCTCAAAAGCAAAAATGCATTTCCTTATCGTCTACTGAAGCAGAATATGTTGCACTGAGTGAAGGTGCAAGAGAAGCTGTTTGGTTGAAACGTGTTTTGCCTAACTTTATAGATCTCAAGTCACCCATCATATTATTGAGTGATAGTCAATCAGCTCAAAAACTGGCAAAGAATCCAGTCCACCATAATAGGACCAAACATAATGACACTAAATATCACTATATTAGAGATGCTTTGGATTCTAAAGTCATATACATCAAATATGAGGACACTTCAAAAATGACTGCAGACATCCTAACAAAGCCACCTCCTAAGCCTAAGCATATTTATTTTTGTAAAGACTTGGGTTTTGAGTCATGTCCTCTACTCCCACAGGTTTAAGGATGTGTGTTGGAATATGTGACCATGGTTTGTGTTGGCCACACATGTAATTAGTAAACCTGTTCCATAGAGATATGTTTCTCTTTTGTTTTTTGTTGTGGTGTGTATTGGCCAAGGCTACTAAACTACAGAGGTTGCCTCAATATGGAGCTTTTAGGCGAGGGGACCGCGGAGAGAAGGGAAAGAACGTGACGTCACTAGATTCCTCGTAGCGTGCGAGGCGCGAGATATGCAAGGAAAGTCAACTTTCCCACACATTATACTGTATGGATTACAGTGGTTTAAACACGGGGTTTAGGCCCTTTTGTTTATAATCATGCCAGGCCAAAGATGTGCTGTGGTAGTTTGTCACAGTTATTATAATGTGTCGTTTTTCACGATGCCAAAAGACGCATGCCTTCGCAATCCAGGCGCGGATTCAAGGGGAGGGTCACGGGGGTCATGACCCCCCCCCCACAAACGGAGATTTTTTTTTGCAAACTCAAAAAACGAAAACACAATAACCAGACAAATAAAACTTAGCGGATTTTAAGTGAAAAACAGGTTTGTTTTTCATTTTATTCAATACTGAAAATATCTTGATTGCAATTATTATGTTCTGTTAAAACTGTACATATTTACAACTTCATACCTGTTATATAAAAACGATTATTTGTATAACAAAATCAACTCGTCTATTTTGTTTAGTAAATCTTGTGATTACCAAATCGATGTTTATAGTGATGACACGATGAATGTGCAGCAATGCAAGTCCGGTGAGCCTGTCTTCTGCCATGGTTGCTCTTAGCCAAGTTTTGAGGCGATGGAGAGTCGCCGTTTTCAACAATGCGCTCCCATTTTGCGACCCACAATTCGTACTCGGCAACAACTGTTGAAATGGGAGAATCCAAAAGCTTCTGGCCCGCTAATTGTTGTGCCGAGTATATATTGGTTTATTGAAAAAATACATTTTTTGTTCGTCATATTTTGTATATACACGGATAGGAATTCGGGGCTTTTTTCGCACCAAAATATTTTGCCGACGTCCAAACTGCAAGCTTGGTTGGCGATTTAAGCTGTGACTTTCTCCCTTTGTCGGTACCAACTCGATTTGCCGAAACTAACGTACCTTGATACTTTTCTTGAAGCTCGATGTAAAAGTCGCAAAACACGCCGTTGAAATTTGTACGAATATTTTTGGTGCCATAAACGCATCAAATTTCTATCCATGTAGCTCTATTCTCTGACCCCCTCCAAAGGCAAACTCTAGATCCGCGCCTGTCGCAATCAGCGGATTGCTGCAAGTAAGCGAAAAGATCATTTCAACCCTCAAACAAGTAGAATATGTTCCCTCCACTTTAAGACTGAAGACTTTGGATTAGACTACAGGGCCTAATTGCTTAATATAAAGCCAAGATTTCCAAGGAATCTAAAACCAAATGGTAAGTGAGCCTAGCTGGCCTACCGTTTTGATGACTTGCTAGGATGATTTTAAAGCTGTTAATATTTTTGACATATTTCGTATAGCCTATGGTATTTTAGTGGTTGGAGCACTATCTTTCAAAATACAATGGCTGTATTATCAAATCATAAATGTAAACGGGAGGGTTAGCTTAATATTAATTTAAAAAAAACACTTGCTAGGCCTACAACTACATACCGTACGGTACATCCCACATGAACTTTGTTGTTCTCATATTACTTCCAGCTGTGCCAACGCTACATTTAACTCCAGATCACACCAGTATAGGAGAGTCATCATCAAGGAATCAAAGATTAATAAAAAAAAGGAACCAGAGGACATTGTTTCAAGATCTACTCAGAGAAGAGAGTGAACAAAATTCAGTGGGTGAAACAGAAGCACCACTTCAAACCCAGGCAGATGACAACAGATTTGCAATTCTTCTTGAGAATTACAACAAGATTTTAGAAGAAAGTGAGCAGTTAAGAAAGCAATGTTTACAAAATAGAGCACACATTATTGATTACCAGAAGCAAATTGAGAAACTAGAAAAAAACAGTTGAAGAATTATCAGCGAAATTGGGAAAGACCTCTCAGATAGTACTGAACCAGCAAGACATTGGTACATTCTCAGGGGTGCTGAGTAAAAGCCAATTAGATATCATCATCAATAAAAAGAATCACGTTAAATGGACTTCAGATGATATTTCGACTGCATTTACCATCAGATATCTCAGCAAACGATGTTACATTAACCTCAGGCAAAAGCTACATTACCCCTTTACCAGGAATTTCTTCATTGCAGAGATGGGCTTCGAGTTTAAACTAGAGACAAGGGATTCTGGCAGATGTAATTCGTGTAATGGAAGTTACAGGCCACACTATGAATAGTTTTGAAAAAACAACAGTTCTCTCTTATGATGAAATGAAAGTGTCAAAAAGAGGATGAAATAGTAGGTCCTCATTCATACATGCAAGTTATTATGGCTACAGGACTTTTTTCCAAATGGAAACAGCGCGTGTACCTCGATTTAGACTCTAAAATGACTAAGGATATGCTTGACCGAGTGACTATCGAGCTTGACAACGTTGGGTACAATGTGGTAGCCTGTATGAGTGACTGTGGGGGTGGGAACATGGGTTTGTGGAGGGAATTGTCTATCTCAGTGAACTGCTCTTCTTACAACCACCCAGTAACTCAACAGCCTATATACTTTTTCGCAGATGCACCCCATTTGCTAAAACGTATCAGGAACTGGTTCTTGGATTATGGCACTAACACCTGCACCACTGATGATGCTACCAAGTCTAGGCGAATTTCCAAGAAATTCAAGAAGATCACAACATAAAATATAAGTAGCCTACATTCAGTTATTTTATCGCCCATTTACCAATAATTTCACGAGAATAAACTGTTCTTTGCGTAGTCAAGAGCTGATGTTGACAGTTTCGTTACATTCGCCACATGGCGCGGTTGGTATCTTGTGACGTCATTCGCCTCCCGAGCGCTGATTGGTGAGTGAAAATTGAGGCAACCTCTGTAGTTTATAAGCCTTGTGTATTGGCAATTCAAACTAACACTTGGAGCGCTGCGGTCGGTCTGGATAAGTAGGGTAAAAATACTCAATAACACGCGTTTGATATGGATCACTTTTTATTTTTCGGTTATAATCAGTGAATGTGGTCCCTAAAATAATGACAGTGTTATTTTCAATTGTATATATGTATAAATGTGCGATACACGTGATCTAATTTGTGTGTTCCACTGGATTTTATTTGCATATTATCAAGCATCAGTTGTCTGCTAGTATTTGTTTTTGTGCAGTTCGAGTCATGGCGCTGTTACGTTTAAAAGCTATATTTGAGTTCGCTCACTGTACCATAGACTCAAGAAATTATTTGCTGCTTGGTAGGGCGAAGGGATAAGTTTAACTTGGATTAAAACTCGGGGTAGACAGGAATTGCTTGATTTGGATGGTAGGTATTAACCCTGCGAAGTCAAACTAGGCCTAGGCTATATGACTCGGATATCGCAGAGCGAGGTGATGGCGGTTGGTAGGGTTATTGGAAATGAACTACGGAGCGGGAAAGGATACCTGACTGGTGAAGCTTGGCTGTCCTCGGCTGGTGTAGGCTTGGCTGTCTTGGTACGGCTTGGCTCGGCGTGACTGTGCTTGGCTGTCTAGGTGCGGCTTGGCTCGGCGTAAGTGAACAACCCGTCCTGTCGTCAGTGAGTGTAGTGGTGAGTGGTCCAACCCGCTTTTGTTGCCCGTATTTATTTGGTATCGTCACCTTTCGGCTATTGCTATTTGCATCTTTTGGAAAGTGATGAAAACGTATATCCGCAGCCCTCTTATACATCGACTTACAGCCGTACACTGAGCAATATACTTTGCTTTTACTCACTTTGCACTCTTATCAACGAGTAAAACTTATAACTTATGTATAAACACGAAGAATTTACCACCTGCTTACCAATACAAGAAACCATATACAAACAGTCACCACGTGACAAATGCACCCTACTTGGTAAGTTTCTCATTTTTACCGCTAGATGTCATATCAGATAGCTGGAGTTGCCAATAAAAGAATGTTGTATCACCTTGTTCGTTCAGTTCTGTTCTAGTAAATGTCAAGTACATTAAACGTGTGTTCCATTTCAATTGCCTGTGTGCCTTGTAATCCTACAATTTCTGTTATTGAGTTGTCACCACCCAAAATCACCTATAACCAAGGCTTTTCCCATAATCTTGCCAGTGAAGCATTTCGTCAAGTGGTTGATAACATCACAAAAGCAGCCAATTTGTTTTTATAAAGAAGTTATGCACAAACGATCGCCGTCTGTAATAATCGACGGTTGGCATCAACCTAGCTGCTGGCACATTGTAATATTCTTATAAAACATTGTGGTCAATAATGTTGTTTTTGCTGGGGGGGGGGCTGCGAATCACCGTCCTTAACATACTGTTTAATAACGCCTCACAGACATACTATATGAAACGTCAAAGACAAGACCTATAGGCCGATAGGTCTAAATAATACAAAACACTGTCATATCTCTTTTTCAAGTGTTCATGTAAATGCCAATTTGTCTAAATTTTACCCATCCATTACTATTTTAAGAGGCGTATTCCCCAACACCGTGCCTGACGTAATATTATCGTTTAGACAAATGGCATTGTCTATGGCTTTAGAAGAGTACAGTGCAACTTTTCTATTAAATGCAACAACCAAAATAAATATATGAACAACGTAAAAACTCACCGAGAGATCCCAATGGCCGTATTATTCCACATGTACAAGAGGAAGCATTCCTTCACGTAACAGCATTTTATTTGAATGCGAAAACTTCAGGAATTCAACAATTTTATTACAAATCACCAACACAATCGCACACACGACACTGCTAATATCAAAATCTTGTTCTATAGGTTATTCACAGGAATAATAATTGTTAAAATCACTTTTTTTAACACGTTAACAGGTGCAAGAAAATGGACAACCTTCTCGAACAACACCGCGCGCGAAACTGATGTATGAATCAGCTGACTCCCGGCGAGCAAAGGGACTCTATCGATACGTCAGCCGTGACCAAATAGAATTCAGTTTGAGGTACAAAATAGATGCTCTGAATACGAGTGAACAAAATTCATGTTACTGCAATAAGTGTGTCTCATTTATTTTTCCTTTAGGAATGCTGTACTTTGCTGTTGAGACTGACATGTTTAGTTATACTACCCTTTTTTACTTGCAGGTTCGTAATGTACGGAGACAGTGCGTTGAAATGACAAATGAAATTGAAGCAATAATTTGATGTAATTACATACAGTATTCTGGAATGTAGACTATATTTGTAAAAATGAGAAAAGTTTAATATATACTGTGACAGACACGTGTGAGCGCACCTGGTGGCAGACTCGTGCGAGCGCGTGGCGCGCTGGCTGCAATTGTGAGTTGGGCCGGCAAGCTGGCAGTGGATGAATCGAGAAGGCGACGATACGAGAGAAGAGATTTAGGATTCGGTGGAAAGGCAGTGTTGAGACTTGGAGTGTAGTAGTTTTCAGAAAGACTAGAGCTCGACGTTCCCAGTTTAAATATTAATGAACACTACATTAATATTTAGTAGTGTAAGGTTTGCTAAATAAAGAAGTACGGTAGTGTATTTGTATATGCCTGACCGGTTATTTCAAGAACCGTAAACGTAACAACTGGTGTCAGACGTGTGGGGTCAGGCTATAGAGTAAATACATAGTGAAAGTCTTGAGGTACCGCATTTTAGAGTGTGAAATGACGACCAGGAAAGTTAAACTTTCAGCACTGAAGGTTTCGGAGTTACGTCAGGAACTGGAAGAAAGGGAAGTTGATTCTACGGGAATAAAATCTGTGCTGCAAGCGAGGTTAAGACAGGTACTGGTGGACACAGGTGAGGATCCAGAAACATTTCTTTTCGAGATTACTGGTGGGACTGAGGGTTTGTGTCAGGTATTAGAAAACTTGGAAAAGAAAATAGCGGAAAACTCAGAGAATTTGGAAAGGAAGTTAATGGAAAATACTGCCAACCTCGAGAGGAAACTTCAAGAAGTAACGCTCACTACCGAAACCAAACTGAGGGAAGAATTTCAAGAATCCCTGCGGAAGTTTGAGGACGAGCATGCGAGCGGTGTGCTTCCAAATAAAGACAAGCAGGAAAACGAAATCATTACCGCTGGTGGACCATCGGAAGGTAAGGAGCGTATACCTGTTTCCGCGTTTGGTCGGACTGACCTGCCGACTTTCGATGGGAAGTCTGCGTGGGAAGAATACCTCACCTTGTTCGAGACCGCTGCCATGATTAATGGATGGTCGGATGCCACGAAGGCTTCATTGATGAGTTTGTCGCTGCGCGGGGAGGCCCTACGAGTCCTGCAGGCTGTTCCCTTGTCGGAAAGGCAGAACTACAACATTCTTGTACAGAAACTTGAAATGCGGTTCGGTCATCGTCACATGGAACAGCTGTATCGCTCCCAGTTGAGAAACCGTTGTCAGAGACCCAACGAGAACCTACAGGAGTTCGAAGCAGACATAGTACGTCTCGTTAGGAGCGCCTATCCAACAGTGCCCAGCGATGTGTATGAGAGTCTTGCTACCGAGAAGTTTCTCGATGGGCTCCGCGAGATTGATACGCAGCGGGCTGTGAAACTGGCGCGTCCGCAAACATTGAATGATGCCTTGACTCTGGCTCTTGAGTTTGAGGCTGTCGAACAATCCGTGCGCGGCCAGGCTCGCATTCGAGCTCTGGAGAGAGACAAGGAGGTCCAGCCAGTGCCTTCCATAGAAGAAATCGTGGAGAAAGTACTTCAAGCCTTGCAGTCCAAGAAGAAACGGACGAGGTGCTGGGGCTGCGGGGAGATGGGGCATCTCAGAGATCGATGCCCTAAGTTTATGAACGGGAAGCACCAGCCACAGGAAAACTAAACAGGGTTGATAGAAAGGGGCGACTGTCAACCAGTGGCAACACCAGAAATGCCCCCACTTCTATCGTCGCGTCTCTGGGTTGTCAAGCCAAATCTATTTTTATTAGTGGCCATGTGGACGGAGAGCCCAGAGACCTACTGCTGGATACAGGGGCCACAATGACAATAATCAGACCAGGCATCGTGAGACGAACAGTAACAACCACGAGATGGACACTGCGAACGGCTACGGGGGAACCAGCCAACGTTCACGGGGAGGTAGACGTCAACTTCGTCATCGGTGATACCCAGTTTCGCCATCGTGTCTTGGTCGCTGAAGTGGAGGAGGACGTCATTCTCGGGATGGATATCATGACTGAGTATAAATTTAGACTGGACCTGGAGAGTGGGATTTTGAGAGTCGGAAACGAGGAAGTAGTGCTGCAGAGGAGGAACGCCTCATCGGTACGGGTGATCGCAGCGGTAGATGTTGTACTACCTGGGCTTAGTGAAGTGATGGTAGAAGGAAAGCTGGATGGTGGAGTTCCTCATGGCTGTGTCGTCATGGTAGGGCCTAGGTTTGCTGACGATGAACCTGAACGTGGAATACTGGTAGCCAGAGCTTTGGTCCGTGCAGGGGCGAAAATTCCTGTGCGAGTAATGAACCTTAATGATCGCTCGATAATCGTTCGGAAAGGAACCAGTTTGGGAAGCTGTTCGTCTGTGTCCTCCGTCGTACGCCAAGTACAAACAGCTACTTCCTCATCCGATATATCTTCGGTGTGGCTCGACGGTCTTATCGAGGCAGCGTGTCAAGAGCTTAATCCTGGGCAGAGCCGAGAAGTGAGGGAACTTCTTCGACGTCATAAGGATGCCTTCCAGGACGGGACCAGTAACGGAAGAACGAACGTGGTTCAACATCGCATCGATACGGGTGACTCAAGACCAATTCGCCAGACTCCCAGAAGATTACCACTAGCCAAGCGAGAGGAAGCAGAGCAGATAATAAATGATATGGCTCGCGATGGGGTGATTGAACCTTCAAGCAGCCCATGGGCTTCGCCAGTGGTCCTGGTGAAGAAGAAAGATGGATCTACACGGTTTTGTGTAGACTACCGTCAACTGAACAATGTGACGAAAAAGGACAGTTACCCACTACCACGCATCGATGACACCCTAGACACCTTGGGTGGGAGCACGATCTTCTCCACGTTGGATCTCAAGAGTGGATACTGGCAGGTAGGATTGGACCCCAGGGACAAGGAGAAGACCGCTTTTACGATTGGTTCTGGGCTTTGGGACTTCACAGTTATGCCATTCGGACTCTGTAATGCCCCTGCGACCTTTGAACGGCTGATGGATCGCGTTTTAAAAGGGCTGTCTTGGGAAACATGCTTGGTCTACCTGGATGACATCATCGTTCTGGGAAGAACTTTTGAAGATCACCTGAGAAATCTCGACCAGGTGTTCTTACGTCTTAAGCAAGCCAACCTTAAGCTTAACTCCAGGAAGTGCTTCCTGTTTCGGAAACAAGTTAACTACCTCGGCCATGTTGTTTCCGGAGAGGGAGTCACCGCGGATCCGGAAAAGATTAACACGGTGAAGGAATGGCCAGTACCGAAAGATAAGCAAGAAGTCAGGAGTTACCTCGGACTGTGCACCTATTACCGTCGATTCGTGCCAGGATATGCTAACATTGCTAAGCCTCTGACCAGACTTACCGAGGAAAGTCGGAGTTTTGTGTGGGACGCGACCTGTCAACAAGCCTTCGAACAACTGAAGGAGGTATTGACCAATGCTCCTATCCTGAGTTACCCACAACCGGAAGGACTATTCGTTTTGGACACCGATGCTAGCAATGTGGGAGTAGGTGGCGTGCTTTCCCAACTGCAAGGTAGGCAAGAAAAGGTGATAGCTTACTTCAGCAAGGTTCTTTCTAAACCGGAGAGGAACTACTGCGTAACTAGAAGGGAATTGCTCGCTGTAGTGAAGTCAGTGGAGCATTTCCACAAATATCTCTATGGGAGGAAGTTCCTTCTACGGACTGATCATGCAGCGCTTACGTGGCTACTGAGCTTCAAGAACCCGGAGGGACAGGTAGCCAGGTGGATTGAAAGGCTCGAGCAGTACGACTTCGACACTGAACACAGGGCTGGCCTTAAGCACCGAAATGCTGATGCTCTGTCAAGGAGACCATGCGCACAAGACTGCAAGCACTGCAATCGGATTGACGAAAAAGTTGCAGCAGTGAGAAGAAGCACTGTGATCGACGACCACTGGAAGGATGAGGAAATCCGTAAGGATCAAGAAAATGACCCGGACTTAAAACACCTACTGCGGTGGAAGACGTCTGAGCAACGACCGACTTGGGAAGAGGTAGCACCCTACACGCGCACTGTGAAAGCCTACTGGGCTCAATGGAATTCCGTGATTTTGGAAAACGGGGTGCTAAAGAGGGTACTGGGGAGAGAGGACGGGGCTCAGGAGAGGCTACAGGGTATTGTTCCACGAAACAGAGTGCCCGAGGTACTACAGTTGCTGCATGATGGAACCTCTGGGGGGCACCTTGGAGTTCGAAAAACCATGGAGAAAGTTCGAGAGCGGTTTTATTGGGCTAATTACTCAGATGACGTACGTGAATGGTGTAGGAAGTGCGTGGTTTGTGCCACTGCGAACGGGCCACAGAAGAAGGGAAGAGCAGCGATGAGACAGTACAACGTTGGTGCCCCGTTTGAACGGATCGCCATCGATGTAGCGGGCCCTTTCCCTACGACTGAGAGTGGGAATAAATACATCTTGGTGGCAATAGATTACTTCAGCAAGTGGGTAGAGGCATATGCGTTGCCCAACCAAGAAGCTGTGGTGGTTGCCGAGACGCTAATAAAGGAGCTGGTGAGCCGATTTGGTGTACCCTTGGAACTGCATTCCGATCAGGGGCGAAATTTCGAGTCGTCGGTGTTCCAGGAGATGTGCCAGATTCTCGGAATCCGGAAAACGAGAACGACTGCCCTGCACCCACAGTCCGATGGAATGGTGGAGCGCATGAACAGGACAGTAGAGAAATACCTGTCGAAAATTGTCTCCGACCACCAGCGGGACTGGGACAAGTTTCTCCACTTGTTTCTACTGGCATATCGCTCTTCTATCCATGAGACCACAGGCCAAACACCAGCTAATGTGCTGTTTGGCCGAGAACTGCGGTTGCCGTGTGACCTGGCGTTCGGTTGCAAACCTGAGGATAATGTCGTTGGGGAGGACTACATCTCCGGCCTTCGTCGAAGGATGGATGACATTCACGACCGCGTTCGCACAAACATTCAGAATGCGAGCGACAGGATGAAGGAGCGATACGACGTAAGAGCCGAATCAGGCGGGTACCAAGCAGGAGATCTAGTCTGGCTTTTCGACCCTAAACGACGGCGAGGGTTCTCTCCAAAGCTGCAACGCTCCTGGGACGGACCATATGAGGTACTGAAGAGGATTAACGACGTCGTCTACCGTATCAGGAGGAGACCGAATGGCAAACCCCGAGTGGTCCACTTCAATCGGCTGGCATCGTTCCTGGGCGACAACCATGACGAGGAGCACGGGCAACTCGCCCGTATATGTCGAGTCCCGGAGTCGGAACGATCGTTCGAAGAATTCATGTCCCAATGTGGTACTGACCGCAATGTTTGTAATGGCGTCAGTACTGAGATTCGGCAGGATTTATTCCAAACCTCCAGTGAGTATGCCTTGGCTCACTCTGTGGCTAAGGACCTGAGGATGAGCCAAGGAATCGCCCAAGTATTCCGGCGGAAGTATGGTGGGATTGAAGAGCTGCAGCGTCAAGAGCCTCGTGTCGGAAACGTGTTGTATTTACCCAGGAACGAGCGATCGCTATTCTATCTAGTGACGAAAGAACTTTCCCATCAGAAACCGACCTATCGTGCCGTCTGGGATAGTCTACTTGCGATGCGAGAGCTCCTACTGCAGCGGAACATATCCAGATTAGCTGTGCCCAAGTTGGGCTGTGGGCAGGATGGATTGGACTGGAGGATCGTAAGAAGCATGCTAGAAGAAGTCTTTCGGCGCACAGGGATTGAAATTCTGGCATGCTGCTGGTCCCAAAGACGAGGTGTCTGCTCCGGGACGGAACAATCTTAAGGAGGGGACAGTGTGACAGACACGTGTGAGCGCACCTGGTGGCAGACTCGTGCGAGCGCGTGGCGCGCTGGCTGCAATTGTGAGTTGGGCCGGCAAGCTGGCAGTGGATGAATCGAGAAGGCGACGATACGAGAGAAGAGATTTAGGATTCGGTGGAAAGGCAGTGTTGAGACTTGGAGTGTAGTAGTTTTCAGAAAGACTAGAGCTCGACGTTCCCAGTTTAAATATTAATGAACACTACATTAATATTTAGTAGTGTAAGGTTTGCTAAATAAAGAAGTACGGTAGTGTATTTGTATATGCCTGACCGGTTATTTCAAGAACCGTAAACGTAACAATACTACTGTAAATGGACTTATTTTGTACTTATTTTATTACCTCTAAGTTCCTTATTTGCATCCTGATTTCCTTTGAGTATTTCATTTAGCAGGCTAAATGCTAAATGCTAATGAAATACAATCAATTATAAACTCCCTAAAACACAAAAACCATATAAGTGAGGACAACACTATTAATGTCATGCTACAATTGTGTCTTGAGGGCCTTACACCATATCTTGTCAAAATAATAAATCTTTCACTGATGACTGGTATATTCCCCGATGCCTGTAAAGTCTCTAGGGTGGTCCCGATCTACAAAATAAAAAAAGACAAAACCCACCCATCAAATTACAGACCCATTAATATTATATCTGCCATCAGCAAGGTTCTAGAAAGCGTTGTTAAACGAAGACTTATGAATTTCTTCATGAAAAATGATTACTTTGCAAACTGCCAATATGGGTTTATTCCAAATAGAGGAGCTGATAGTGCTATATTTGAAGTAGTAACTGATGTAGAAAAGGCATTAGATGAAAACAAACTAGCTGCTGGTGTACTAATTGACCTTCAAAAAGCATTCGATCTGGTTAACCATAAGATTCTCCTTAATAAACTAGAATTTGCAGGCATCAGAGGAGTGGCACATGATTGGTTCAAGAACTACCTCACTAACAGAAAACAATATGTTGCAATCGATAATGTAAAAGGATCTCAAATGAGAATTGACACAGGAGTACCTCAAGGTTCTGTCTTAGGACCAATTCTTTTCTTGGCCTATATTAATGATATAGTATTATTAGAATTGAAAGGCAAGCTTAAACTATTTGCAGATGATATTTTTATACTCTATCTGGGAACATCTGAACAGGAAATTATGCTAAATATTAATTATGATCTCAATAAGCTGGTGGATTGGTTGAGAGCACACAAAATGGTTATCAATATCACTAAAACAAAATATTTATTCTTCCATAAACCATCATACAAGATGGAGACCACAAACATAGTCAACATAGCCAACAAAGAAATAGAAAGGGTTAAATCGGCAACATACTTAGGTATCACACTAGATAGTACACTAACCTGGGAAAATCATGTAGAAAATATAAAACATAAAATCAGCCCTTTAATTGGTATTATTTTCAGATTAAGATATAGCTGTCTTACTAGCCAACAATTGAAAAATATATATTTTGCTCTGATACATTCACATCTAATGTACATGAATTTCATATGGGGATATTGTAAGAAGGAGCTGATAAAAGAACTTGAGATACTCCAGAAACGTGCTATAAAATCTATCTTTGGATTACCTTGGCTCACACCCTCAAATGAATTGTACTCAAGAACTAAAATTATGCCACTGCAAAAACAAATAGCTATGTCAGCAACAGTATTTGTATACAAATTAGAAAACAAATTGATACACACACACATCCATTTTACCCATGCAAATGACATTCATCATTATGCAACAAGAGGAGTAAATCAAATATTCACCAGTCATTCCCAATCCATTAAATTTGGAACTAAAGGAATTATGTCCTCTATAATAAAAGAATACAACTCACTACCATTAGGCATAAGGGAAAGTTTCTCTATAAAAACATTTAAGAGGAAAACAAAAGACTTCCTATTAAGGAATGAATAGCCCATGTACAATAGCCTTAAGCAATGCAATGTATCATACCGAATTATCTCTGTAAAGTTAGTCACTAGCAATCTAATATAAGTTACTATTAAATTAAACAATAATGTTACAAAAATTATATATATGCCATGCTGTAACTATGTTACTTGATTGTCCCTAACACGAGCTCAGGCTCATTGGGACCTATGTAAATAAATAAATAAATAAATAAATAAATAAATAAATAAATAAGGGCAAAATTTGGGTGTATTTTATATTGGTGATGGTTTATTTCATATTCATTTATTTGCTGTGATTTTTCTCAATCTTTTTATAACAGTGTAATATTAACTTGTATTCTTCAGAGGCAAGGGTCAACCTTCAGGTTGATTATGCAAGTTTACTCTATGAAGCCAAAAGAAATAAATGAGAATAATGTAAACCATCGTGGAAACAAAACATATTCCGGGAAGTGGAAAGGGGGAGAAGGGGGGGCTACATCTGGCCGCAGGTTACGGTTCAAATTACCCGCGCGTAAATTTTAGTTCCTGTCGTAGCGCTGCTGTGCAGGTGCGCCGCAGTGTGTGGCCGGTGGGCGTAATCAGAATTGAATTCAAACCCGGAGTAACCGTTCTTACCCATATTCTTTGCCCACATACATTCTTTGTATACATTCTTTGTGGATCTTTCAGTGAACGTTGTTTAAAACACTACGGCAAAATGAGTGAACATGCTTCGAATCCTTGTGCCGATGCGTTTTCGATATTGAATGGTCGGGAGGATTATTCGAACTGGTCTCTTGGGATGTCAAATTATCTCAAAAAGCAAGGATTGTGGGCCAGTGTCCGAGGCACAGATGTGTCGGAGGGACGTGATCGGCGTGACGAGAGAGCGCTGGTGTATATATGTCTCATGGTGGCTGTTCACAATTATCCCCTTGTCCGTAACTGTGCAAAAGCTAAGGATGCCTGGCATGCCCTTGAAAAGGCTTTTGGAGATGAAGGAAAGTGGATGTATATCACGCTGATGCGAAATCTCTGCTCGCTCAAGTTATCAGATTTTGATTCCATGGACAAGTATATTGGTGAGGTTTTGTCAGTTACACAGAAGATAGCAGCTGTTGATGAGCCTGTAGCTGATAAGTTTGTTGCTGCTATGATACTTCGAGGTCTTCCTGATGAATACGATAACTTAGTTATGACCGTAACCTCAACATCGGAAGAACTACAGTTGGACCGCATCAAGTCTCTCTTGTTGGACGAAAGCTTTCGCCGAAGCCATGGTGAGAAGTCAACTGATGGGGCAGCCCTGAACTGCAACGCCAAGAAGGAAGTCGGGTATGTTGTTGACAAGAGTCGTTGGATTTGTGGTGAAAAGGGTCACGGAAGAGATACTTGTCCACAGAAGACAAAAGGGTGGCGCTACAGAACAGGAGAACAAGTGTTTAAAAAATTGTAAGTAATGAAATGGCCAAAATAACTGTAGTAATGGTATCTGGAGATGATATAGTAATAGATGTTCACTCGTCCGCTGCCGTAGATCCACCATCCTGCCCTAATAGGAGCAAGACTTATATAGCAGAAATTGCTACTCTGCCGTCCATCTTTGTGAAGGAGTCCATAATGCCAACCGCCCGCATTCGGTACCAATGGTTTTGACTAGACCAATATTTTCGTCCAGACCAATGGAGGATTGATAGCGCGGCCCATGGGGCCGCGTTAACTAATTGATAATACCCCTGGTTTTTGTCATGCACAGTGGGGGAAGTCACGCACCAATAACTTTGTCCAGGCCAATGGTTTTGCCTTTTATTTCATTTTTCATGTTGGCAACGTGTCACGTGGGTATGACTTAGTGTACGGTGTGATTTTAAATTGGCTGACCTTGTTCAAATGATCACGACCAATAATGCTTTATTTACGTTAAAATAATTATTTCCGGTAATAATAATATCGTATGGCCTCGGGTGCCTGGTGCAAGCTTTGCTATTTGACACCCAGAGGGTAGCTTGCATGTCGAATTTCGTAGTTCCTTGACTATGAAAGTCAAGGAGGTTAGATGTTAGATATCTAATCTCCTTGAACACAATAGCGCTTTCTAGTAGAGAAATGAGGAACTTTGTGCTGGCGGAAACTCCAGAGATTAATTTTGCCATCATGAACTCGGCCTACTGAATTCAAATGGGTTCTTTGACATGCCAACATCGTATGACATGCGTATCGTATTTTTGGCGCCTTTCAAAAATCACTTACCACGGTCAGGGGCGAACCTGCAATCTTGGGGTTGGTAGACCGACACGCTATCCACTCACCCACCGTGGCAAGCATTATTTCCGGTGCAGCGGTGGCAATTGAGGGCTCTCCTGTAGTATACGTTGCCAGTTTCGAAAGTGCGTTATTTTACTTAGTAGCGCTCGGAAAATGGTTTGTATTATTTGATCTGGCCGGACCAATTTTATCATATTAATTGATAATTTATCTGATCAAACGGAAATTAACATCATATTCCCATTTGGGAATGTTCATAACCTATTTGGATTGCCAAGGTAAGGTTTTTGTTTTATGGAAGGGAGCCTGACTTCCGTAGCACATTGGCATCACTCGTGACGTCAATACTACTTGTATTTTGTGTCTTGTGATGGCCTTCTCAGTAAGTGCTAGCCATGCGTATTGGTGAGGTGTGTCTGTACCAACTGACGAGCCCAACGGCACACTGGGGCGAAACGCTGGCATTTTATGTTTGATCTGGCCGGACCAATTTTATCATATTAATTGATAATTTATCTGATCAAACGGAAATTAACATCATATTCCCATTTGGGAATGTTCATAACCTATTTGGATTGCCAAGGTAAGGTTTTTGTTTTATGGAAGGGAGCCTGACTTCCGTAGCACATTGGCATCACTCGTGACGTCAATACTACTTGTATTTTGTGTCTTGTGATGGCCTTCTCAGTATGTGCTAGCCATGCGTATTGGTGAGGTGTGTCTGTACCAACTGACGAGCCCAACGGCACACTGGGGCGAAACGCTGGCATTTTATGTTTGATCTGGCCGGACCAATTTTATCATATTAATTGATAATTTATCTGATCAAACGGAAATTAACATCATATTCCCATTTGGGAATGTTCATAACCTATTTGGATTGCCAAGGTAAGGTTTTTGTTTTATGGAAGGGAGCCTGACTTCCGTAGCACATTGGCATCACTCGTGACGTCAATACTACTTGTATTTTGTGTCTTGTGATGGCCTTCTCAGTATGTGCTAGCCATGCGTATTGGTGAGGTGTGTCTGTACCAACTGACGAGCCCAACGGCACACTGGGGCGAAACGCTGGCATTTTATGTTTGATCTGGCCGGACCAATTTTATCATATTAATTGATAATTGTATTTACTCTGCCACGTTATTAAAGCCATTTGCCATTAACAAACACCGCGTAAACACTTCCAAAAAAGGAAATTGTCAACATTAACTTTCAAGCATAGCGTATAGATGAGAAAGTGACGTGACTAGTGGAGTTTGTATGGTCCAGCCGCTAGGCGGCTCTGGCGTCAGCTAGCGCTGAGTGCGGACGATAGCCTACCAGCAGTTGAATATGGTTGAATGATACGTTTCAGTTATCAGCTGCCACTACGAGGTATTAGACAAGATGACCCAAATATAAAATTCTCCACACTGAATACATAAAACGCTGACGTCCGTTGAGTTAATTATGAAACATTATTTTACGTCATACAGTAGGTTCATATAATAAGAAAATTGGCTAAAACATCCTGGCGGGGATCAAAATGTAACTGAATGTGTAAACATCATAAGCTACAGACCATTCACAACTGAAAAAATACAGTACTTATAATATAATATAAACTCACCCATGTAACTTATAGCTGTCAGTTGTTCGAAACTTAGCAAAGCTTACGGGACGATTTTGCAGACTTAGCAAATGACTGTTCTTTCCTAATTTCTTACGAAAGACAAAGTGGCACTTCATGAAATGAAAAACGAGTTTTCCAATAAGGTCCAGTTTATGTTCCATAATATATCCTAAATCACAGAGCCCTAAAACAATCTCATCAATGCTGTCCAAACACTCATAAAATATATCACCCCACGAATTTGAGAGGGTAGAGTAATAGATTTTAATTGCTACGGACAGGTTTATGCCATGGACACGTTCCCCCAGTTCGCAGTTCTTTTCAACGACTACTTCGACCTGTAAAAGAATTTTGAAGACACTGTCGGATGGGCGGGTTAGGTAAGTAAGGGTATTTATTGAGCCAAAGTCTTTTATGTCAGTGAAAGTTGCAGCTGTTGTGTCTGACGGCCTTTCACTTTAAAGGGTTGTTGCACACTTAACACAGCTGATTCCTTTTTTTAGTTGCTTGGCAATGCACCCTGCTAGATAGTAAACCAAGCGTTGTTTCAGAATGTTGTCTTCATAAGGAAGGGGAAGATCATTCTCCCAGTCCGTTATCACCACTTTGTATCTAATTTTGTCGTCCGCAGACAACTTAACAGATTTGTGTTGTTCCTCGGTTTGCTTCACACATAATCGCATTTGATTAACGAATGACGTGAGAGGTGGTTCTAACTTAGGTTCGCAGTTCCCGGACAGAGATATAGCCACATTAATTCGAACATACACACACTGAAACATATGCAAATGCAGACAATCTACAATTGATGGTTGATCGTCACAATTTATGGACCTTAAAATTCCGAATAGACGTTCCAAGGGGTCTTGATTGAATTTCCCTGTCAACACGTACCTAAAGCATTTGGACCATAAATATTGAGCGTCTTCTAAGGTACTCTTTATCGTGACTCTTAAGAGATTCCATTGTCTTATTTGAGGCAAAATTTCTGAGCTAATGGTTTCATAAAAGTCTATTAAATTAATGCCTTGTGCGAAGGGGCATCTTTGTAGAGTGCGTTCGTTGGTATTCTGGAGTTAAGCGCATCTGTTAGATTGCTCATGTTTCTCGTGATTAATCCTGTATTCTAACTGCCACTAAAAATGTCGGGGTACGTTTGCAAGAAGAACTTAATGGCGTTCGCGGTCGCATTGCTGAATAATTGGAAAGAGAATCTCACGTTCGTTCTTTGGAAAGACGTAAGGTTTATCGGTGTGGAAGTCAATTTTGGACAAGCTTTAAGGCCTTTGAATTCGGGTAACATGTCCATGGCATAAACCTGTCCGTAGTAATTACAATCTATTACTTGATTTTTGTACAGAAACTTACTTTTATCGTGGAAATCGCTTCTGGATAGAATACACTTGTCAGCACCAAGAAATACGGACTAAATACGGCAGCATTTCTGTGTTTCAAACTCGCGAGCGCTTATTAGAAAGTGACTCCAGCCAGCAACAGTCAACCGCTGCGCAGTCTGTCGGCGGGTGCAGCAACTACCCATACTAAAGATAGGGCAGATTCGGGAGTCGGCACACTTTCTCTTCTATACGCTATGTTTCAAGTAATAAACTTATCAAAAAGCACGTCGCCATGTTTGCTTACGTAATGCTGCCAACTTACTGATTGTACTACTAGGCAAAATCATTGGCCTGGTTAAAGATTATTGATGCGTGACATCCCCACTGTGCATGACAAAAACCATGGGTGTTATCTATTAGCCTAACGCGGCCGCGCTACCTAACCTTGATTGGCCTAGACGAAAACCATTGGGCTGGATGAAAATATTGGTCTGGAAACAATAATGTTGGCACTCTGAAAAAATACAGTAACACACTCTAGCGATGAAATATTCAACTGCTGTATATTAGTAACATTGGCCATTTCTATAGAAAATTTTTCGGATTTTAATGGCGCCGGGCAACGTATACTACACGAGTTCCCAATTGAGAATGTGCAACGACTCCCAACAACTCCCAACATCTCCGAGAAAGGTTTGTCAATCATAAATACTATATTTTCAATAATATACCTTGTGGAAAGTTACCAAGGCTTGGTCTCCTGTTCTGTAGTTTTAATGACAAAAGTTCAAAGTGCACCGAAGTCTAAAGTGAACAATAAATATTATAAATGCAGTGATGATCCTGATATAAGGTAACTGTAGAGGTTTTCGTCACTGAGCCAGTCGTCGTCACTCTCGTATATAAGTACAAAAAATAAGCATGTCAAAGGGGCTTTCTCAACGCACGAGGTCTTAGGAGATGCGCCACACCTTCGTTGCCAATAAGGAGCAACTTTGCGAAATCATGCGTGCGATGTAATAGGTGATTCCCAGCGTCAAACATCTCCTGTGAGCTGAGCTGTCTTAACGTGCCATTTGCTTCTCGCAAGTGCTAAGCAGGCACGCGAGTTCATTATGTGCATACGTATTTTGTTCCGACATTTGCGTGATATAGTTGGTAATTGTTTCTGTAACATATGTGATTTGTTATTTCATGCTCACGTGCCTAGTTTTGTTTGAATTGCCGGTGACTAACACTGAATTAAAAATTTCTCTCGGCACGCCGGAAGGCGGAGGTAGATTTCACCGGGCAAACTGGGGGATAGGCTATAATAGGCAAAATATGCAGGTTTTAGTAGGAGGATCAGACCTCATTTATTGCGAGAAAGTATTTTACAATTGGAGGTTAGTTAACATTTTTCGTCTTTCTATGCATACTTTTAACATTTTACTGTCTTATGGGGATGGTAACCTTCTTGTCATTTGGGGTTAATTTTTATACTTGTGATCACACTGTCCTTATGCAAGGTTTGGAACTAATGTGTAACTATCTAACAGTCTGTTACTTCTTCACGCAAAATTTTATCTCCCGCAGAGATGTTGGTTGGTTCCTCAGTTTAGGGGCTGCGACAAGGTGGTCTTGTAACCCCGTGTACATTGGGTGTGTGTAGAATCTGTCTGATAAACGGTGTTATTTGTGAGGATTGTATTAGTCTGTAATTCAGGTAAGGTTTGCAGACGGTCAATTTTAAGTAGTAGTACCTAATTTTGTACCAAATACTAATGTCAACGACACCTAGCTGTGAACTTGGCTGCTAGATGCCACCGCAACCAGCAACTTGCAATGAACGTTGTAACTTCCCCGCCGAAGGAAAGCATGCTGACGGATTTTTAGCGCTCTTAGAAAATCCAGCGACTTTGTCCGGCTTTGAACCAGCACCTTGGGCATAGAAGTTCAGCATGCTACCAGTTAGCCGCTTTCCCCATAGTCAGATGGAACAAGAAGTTCCGTGACGAACTAAAGAGCCTACTTTTCTTAAAATTAAGATTCATGCCATAGATTGATCTACAGTATATGAACCTATCTAGAATAATGACGAAATTAAGTGGGTAATATCGAAATGTCTTAATTAGTTCGAAATAAGGTATACTAGGCATAATGTAGCCTAATAGAGCAATACAGTTGGCAGCTCTGGCGACTGAATATATTCTTACTTCCATCTCCTAAGGTACAGAATACAAAATGTGGTTGAAGTCCAAAGGTCGTTACATGGATTTAGACATTGGATCTATTAGTACACGTAAAAGCATGTTGGCAACAATGTCATGTGAGTGCTGGTCAGAAATAATCTGAAATATTATATATTTTTGTGCCAATTTTGGATGAAATCCATTTGTTGGTATAGAAGTTACATGTATTTAAAAATTAGTCCTATCAACAGGCTTAGCATCATGTTGGTAGAACTGACATATATACGTTACTCCAAATTTATGTAAAATGTCGGGTAATTTACGTGTGCATAGTTTAAAGCTGTCGGCTTGCATACTTTCTGATATATTTGGATACAAAATAGAGAGCAATTATTAACAGTTGGCAGCCCTGGTGGCTCTTAAGAATACACTCAGTCATATATGTTTATGTACACATATTACATACAAAATTTGGTTGAAATCCAATTGATAGTGTAGAAGTTATATGCATTTAAAAATTGGACTTATCAGAAGGCTTAAAATTATTTTGGCAATGCTGTCATGTATGGCCACCTGGAAATTAAACTGAAAATAGTATTATCTACATGTGTGCAAATTTTAGAATAGCTCCCATGTATACCTTCCAAGATATCCAACATGGAGCTCAAATTTCTAGTGCGTTTTTTTTAGCAGTTGGTAGCACTGGCATCTTTTTCAAATATGGGCCTGAGATATTCCGGTATACATCTTTACTCATACTAAATTTGGTTTCGATTGCTGCAGCCGTTTAGGAGTTGATGGGGGGGGGGACTCACAGACAGACAGGACAGAAGGACAGACAGACAGGAGGACAGACACATTTTCCCAGATATATCTTATAAGATAAGTCTACTTTTTCCTCATTTTTGAAAAATGTGAAAAGTAGGCTAAAAATGAATGTGATCTCGTCAATGGCGTTTTCTTGGCAACCTCTGATAGATCATCCCTTATCAATTTAAAAGCGTTGTTATGGTAACCTCTGATGGCACTTGGCATTTTTAAAAATTCCGAAATCATTTTTCTCATCCCTTGGCGTAATGGTGGGTCATATCAAAAATTCGTTCAGACAAAAGTTTTAGGTAATTATTAGGGGAATATTTTCCATTTTGTACGGTTTTGATATTGTGCCTATTAAGAGAGATATGATTAATGTTTCCCGAAAAACCCACTTTTTTCCACCCCTTTGGTCAATGGTTGGTGCTATCAAAAAACTTATTTGACATAAATTTTGGCACTTATCCGACACATATTATGAACTTTGAATGGATTCGATATTTCACGTATTAAGAGAGTTATAGCGAAATTTCACTTTTTCGAAAAAAGCCCCCCATTTTCACCCCCTTCGACCGATTTTGCCCATTAACGAACTCGACCAAGATTTTATAGGGATACATATTATGTAAAAAATTCAAAGTGATTGGTGCAAAATTACGGCAGTTATCGTGTCCACAAGAAACTGATATATATATATATATATATATATATAGATAGATAGATACATATATACATAAATTATATATAAACTTTTGAACTGACGGTGGTTTTGGGGTCTGGGGGATGTGAAACGCGAAGATATGTCGAAATTTTCCGGAAGTCGAAACATGGTACCCATTGCAATAGTTAGCTTTCTAATGAAATCTACCTAAAAAACGCACTTTACCAATGCTCGTCATTTGTGACGAAAACTGGCACATTGTCATTTCTCCTTGTAAGACCTAACTAACAGCGGCAATATACTTATAATGTAGGCTAGCTGTAAAGCACCCTGTATTAATTAAATTATCATTTGATCATCGTGTCCAGTAGTCGTCGTAGCTGACGATCTTTAGAGCACTTTTGTGACGAACACGAGTGCACGATAATTTTAAAGTTTGTGTTAATGTTTCGCAACCAATAAACATTTAGGGACTACTATACATTGCGAAAGTGTATAATACCGGTACTGCTATACGGCTGTCAAACCTGGGCATTAACAGAGAAGCAAAGGCAAACAATCCGGGTATGTCAACGCAAAATGGAACGGAAGATCCTTCAAGTTTCCTTGAGGGACAGGTTAGGAAACGAGGAGATAAGAAGAAGAACTGCCATGAAAGATGCCGTGACAACAGCTGACGGGCTAAAATGGAAGTGGGGAGGCCACGTGGCCAGAATGAAAGACGATCGATGGACACACAAACTAACGGTATGGGACACCAGGACAGGAAGAAGGAACGTTGGTAGACAGAGGACCCGCTGGGATGACTCAATCGTAAGGAAGACAGGCAAACACTGGACGAGGATAGCAAGGGAGAGACAAGAATGGAGACGTATGGAACTATAAGAAGGGAAGAGAAGGAGAGCTTCAACAATGAAAGATGCTGGTAGACAGCACAACTATGACATGAAAGATACACTTCTGCAACCTGTAACAAGCCAAACAATGTACGTAAAGCGAAGTGAAATGTAGTGTTAGTGAAGTGAACTACAGTGAAGTGTAGCAAGTGGAGTAAAAACTTGTACACAACTCCTTAGGACTTGCTCGCCTAACGAGTTTAAACTAGAGCACGTCCCTGTTCGCAGGAGGCCTTTGCCCTTGTGGGATTATCTAGGCTATATTTATTATACATTGCGATCCAGCCGTGGATAAAATTCCCCTAAAACAAAATGGCGACTTCCGTGACGTCGTCGACGTGACCCTCTAGCAAGCTTACGGGAAAAGCCTGGGTAATAGGGGTTTTTGGGTAGGGAAACACAAAAAGCCTCGAAACGACCAATGTATCGAAATCTATAATTGGCCTATATAGGCCTAGGTCAATTACAGATTCCGATACACATCGTAATTTCAGTTGATATTTTTAATTTTACGCATCGAAATCTATAATTGGCCTATGTAGATCAATTACAGATTACGATACACATCGTAATTATTATAATTTCATATTAATAAAACATTGCATCGAAATTACGGCTTTCGATACAGTGTCTTATAAATATAAAATTAAATTAATTACGACGCGTAACGTCATCTGTAATTCAACTATATAGGCGAATTACAGATCCCGAGACGAAATTTTAAAAATATGTCATAAATGTAATCCTAAATTAAAATATTTTCGTATGTACGGCGTACCAAATTGAGGTAGGCCAATAAATCATTTTCATCTGACGAAACACAATGAGTTTCGAAGGTTTTTTAATGCTCATTTCTGTCATTGCGTTGTCACCACCCAAAATAACATATAACCAAGGCTTTTCCCATAATCTTGCCAGAGAAGCATTTCGTCAAGAGGTTGATAACATCACAAAAGCAGCCATTTTTTTAAAAATAATATAGTCATGCACAAACGATCGCGGTCTGTAATAATCGCCGGTTGGCATCAATACATTAACCTAACTGCTGGAACATTGTAATATTCTTATAAAACATTGTGGTCAATAATGTTATTGACCCCACCACATACATGGTGTCCACAGACAGGAAAAGTAAGGAATAGTCAGGAATTTTGTTTTTGGTCAGGAAAAAGTGTGAAAAAATGGCGTAAGGAAAAATGGCATCAAGTATTAGGAAGTCAGGAATTTTATGTTAACCATACAGTATTTTGTGTTTTACGGCCATATTTTGATGTTACTAGTTCAACTAATCTCTGAAGATAAAAAGCAATAACTCACTGGACATTATGGTAAGTTTCCATTTTTACAGTACATCATACAGCGAGTCTCTCTCACGACTCGGCCGGCCGGCGCGCCCAACTTATCTACCTCCCGTTGACCTGCTCGGCATAGCATAGCAATAAGAACAGAACAGCACTTGGCTCACTCATACCTGCCAACCCTTCCGATTTATTCGGAAACTTTCCGAATTTTCACCTCGTCTTCCGATTTTCTTAATTACTATTATTTCTTCCGAATTTCGGGCCCCAGTGATATATTGTAAAAGAAAAAGGAACTGCAAATAATTTCCATTCTCAACAGGGTGTCTACCAGTAACGAAAAAGTAATGAATTTTACAAATGGGTAACGAAAGTAACGAAAAAGTAACGAATTTTACATTCGGGTAACGAAAATTTTTTGAAGGCGGATTGAATCGTTTAAACTCGCGCCTCTAGGCTCAGAGATTGCGATGGATCGAGTTTCACGCTAGCGGCGCCGTTTGCATATTAAGCTATATTTCCCCGTGCCTGAGCTCAAGGAAATGCATACTGAGGATACCTTGAGTGGTATACATCGTTCAGCGTATATTTTCGGCATCAAGAAGACGTTTTAGTTTTGTGTGAAATGTTTATCTGGGTTATTAGGAAACCTGACTTTTCGCGAGACGTTTATTTGCGAAAACTTCTGAAACTAATCAGAAACCTCGCATATATTTGGAGACTATGTCAAATTGAAGTCCAGAAATAACTAAAAATAATTTAATGTCGCAATCTTGCGAAATGTTACCGTTTCGAAAAAGAATTATGAAAAAGCTTCGAAATACCTGGGCTATAACTTATTTTAAAAATCTGTCTCGTAAATTTGCGACATCCAGTATGGTTAATTCGAAATTCCGTTATATGTCGATTTTTCCTTCGAACTTTGGTTCCATCGGATATATTATAATCTAACCGGTTATTTCGAAAACTTGTATAATTCGTGAATTTTAACCATGTCCAACCTTGAGCTTGCCTCCACCATTCTGTCAGGACGAATAGGCAATCGTTCAACGGCTGGGTGTGGCGCGGTATGCACAATATCGCGAGGACAACGTGAATCTCGTAAAACAGCCGAGAGCGGCAGCGATTGCGGTACATCGCGATATTTATCCACATTCAATGACGAGGACAACTAGATTATTGTCAAACGGACAGCAAGTGGCGCCGATTGCGTAATAATGCTATATTTTCTCGTGCCCGACCTCAAGGACAATGGAAATCTCGTCGAACGACTATCAGTGACACTGATTATCTAAATCGCGATATTTATCCGTGTTCTATCGCGAAAACTACGGGAATCGCGACAAACGGGTGAGACCAGCGCCGATCGTGTAACATCTCGAAATTTCTCCGTACCTGACTGCGAAGACAGAATTTGGTTACAATCACGTAACGTCCCATAAATTTCTTTGTGATCTACCGCGGTGACAAAGGAAATCTCGCCAAACGGTCAAGAGCAGAGCAACCTCTTGGCAATTATAAAAACGCCTTGTGCACAAGACGACATATTAATCTGAAACAACTTATTTGATAATAAATATCTAGTATTTATTTATTATTTTTAATTTTTTTATAACTCCCTAAGTGAATTGTATTTACCGCTTTAAACACAGTTCATTGTTGTTTTTCTTCACCTCGTGATAAGCCCCTTTACATGCAGACCGCAGACGTATCTTGAATTCAAAGGTAACTAAAGTTAACTAAAAGGTAGCTATAAAGTAACTAATTTTTACTTCATCCTTACAGTAGACACCCTGCTCAAGGAGATTCTCTCGTAAGTCGTAATTTCTTTTGTGATTTGCGTAACCTTGGTTTTTTGTGCAAGTTTGTGTAAGTTCCTCGCTTGGCTGTGAGCTCCATAGCTGCGATTTCGGAATGGTGAATCAGCTGATCGCCGTACCGCATACTGATTGGAGGTATATTACGGACAAACAAACAGTCGTCAAGCCGTTTGGTATTGATTGACGGAAATATATTGTCTTATGTTGGTTTATAATCTCTTGTCAATACGGACCATGGCGGAATCTAAAGTAGAATGAATATGTGGTAGCGAATTTGACGTGTAATCCATACGAATGATTGTATGCATTTTCTTTAAACACACAATTATGTTCTCTTACGTTTAAATATTGGCCAAACATACTACTCGATGATTGATGATTGTTTACATTTTTGTGAATTTTATGCTGAATTCATACTTTGCCAATAAAGACACGCAGGTCTTTCGTGTACCCTCATTCGCCCTCGCCACGGTATACTGCGCTTGATGAAATCTATAATTTAAAAAATCTTCCTATTTTTGACTTCCGAAGGTTGGCAGGTATGCTCACTTTATCCGTGCATGACATGAGATACCAATTAAAATTTTGAAAGTAAGAATTAATAAACTAAGGTCGTACCTTATGACAGTAGATGTTGGAAATGTTCTCCTCCTACATCCACACATTTCTGGCATCGTCTTAGGAAACTCCGATTCACACGCATAAGTTCGTCTTCCGTAATTGAGGCTATTTCTCTCCGGATATGTTCTGCGATTTCATTTACTTTTTCCTCGTTAAGTACATGTTTTTTAACACTTCGCTTCTTATCGAGTAGAGAACCAGTTCTCCTCAATTTGTTTACGAGCTTCCGCACGGTTTCTCCTTGTGGAGGGCGCACACCTGGAAAATGGGTTATGAAATGTTTAACGACTTTGTTTTCACATAATTATCGTACATAAATACCCTTCCTCTACCGTGTACACACATGGAGACATTGTGAGAATTATACCCAAAAGTAACACTTCACAACTCGAGAATAGTTGGAGCGACAGATGAACACTAAATACACGTTATAAGCATGGACCAGAACTGTAAGTACGCGCTGTGTAACAGGAAGTGATCAGTAAACGGGAGGCAGATAAGCTTGGTGCGCTGGCCGGCCGAGTCGTGAGAGAGACTCACTAGTAAAAGCCTATTTTACCTATTTTTTGTACACTTTTTTGGCGTTGGCGTAGGGATGTGGCAACCCCATCACTATAGTTTAGGTTTTTAAGTACTTTGATTTATGTATTATTGCATTATAATTTACTTCATTTTGTATTTTAAATGATTAAAGAGGCGAGCTTTGGGCAGCTATGGGGATGGTGGAGGCTGCAAATAAAAAAGATATATACTGTGTATATATATATTTTCTCAATACACTTTCTTTCCGAAGTTACGATGACTTCGCGAGTCAGGAATTTTGTTGAGAAATGGTCAGGAAAAGTCAGGAAAATTGACATTGAAAATTCTGTGGACACCATGACATAGCAAGAAATGGTTTTGTGTAGTTTCGTTCTTTTTTTTTCTTCCAAAGTTGGCTGCAAATACGCAAACACAAACACAATACCATTATAAAACACTGTGGTCAAAAATGTTTATTTTGCTGGGGGGGCTGCCCTGTCCCCTCTGCTAGGTTGGTATTTTTATGTTTTCCAATATTGGCTGCAAATACTTGTATCTCAATGAGAAATCACAATCCTTAGCATACTGTTTAATAATGCCTCACAGACATACTATATGAAACGTCAAAAACAAGACATATACCGGTAGGCCGATAGGTATAATAGTAAACACTGTCATATCTATTTTGCAGGTGTTCATGTAAATGCCAATTTGTCTAAATTTTACCCATCCATTACTATTTTAACAGGCGTATTCCCAAACACCGTTCCTGACATAATATTATTGTTTAGACAAATGGCATTGTCTATGGGTTTAGAAGAGTACAGTGCAACTTTCCTATTAAATTCAACAACCAAAATAAATATATAAACAATGTAAAAAACTCACCGATAATCCCAGATGCCGTATTATTCCACATGTACAAGAAAAAGCACTAATTTTCGACCACACTTTCCCCTCACATCACAAGTAACGGAATTTATTTGAATGCAAGAACTTCAGGAATTCAACAATTTTATCACAAATCACCAACACAATCGGGCACACGACACTGCTAGTGATGTGGGATGGGTAAATACCCAGTGGGAAGGTAAATATAAATTGGGTATTTACCCATTGGTCTTTTAAATACCCGAAATGGGGGTATTTTCAGTTTTTGAGCTTTGATGTGTTGATGAAGTGTTGGACATACAAGGACTGAAACACGGGTATTTGATGCCTTAAATTGAAATCAGGAACAATATTGATCCTTCAAAAAAAATAAGAAGGAAATTGGATGTCCAGGTATTTTTGGGTATTTATATGTTATGTTTTGACACTGTAACCTAGTCTTTTTTTTTTCCCTTAAACTAAAATATTGAATAAAACCTTTTGGTTGTTTTGTGTTTTAAATTTTTAATAAATACCAAGAGATTGAGAAGGTCGAGTTTTATTACGATACTGGAAATGAGCAACAAAGATGTGGCAGGGAAAAGCTACTTTTGTAGTAATAAGAGTAAGCTATTTGCATATTAATTGATAGTGTATGCCAAAACTCAAAAGGTAATAAAATATATTCAATACAAAGGACATTTGAAAAAAAAAAATGCTTAGTAAAAGTGCTTTTAAGTTATTTTTCATTCAATTTTAAATATTAAAGAAATATTGATTTTTTAAATCATACTATAAACAACACAAATGCATGTCAGGAAGTTTTTGTAGTATGTGGGCTCTATAATGGGTGAAGATGTACTGTATGCCAGCAAGCATATGGGTTGGCAACACTGCTTAGCTCATCCTACCCAGAATTCAAACTGACACTGTACTTCCCTCTCATTTTCTATTCTTTGTTTGATTTTCTATTTACTATTTACTAGCCTTTTTAGTTATTTGATTATTTATTTTATATATGAACTAGCAACCCACCCCGGCTTCGCCCGGGAACAGTTATGAATGCAAGGTGATAGGCTACTTCTAACGGAGGTCTTATAAGATATCCTTGTATACGACATTAGTCGTTTTCCCTCCAGCAGTGAACACGAAAAGATTTCGGTTTGATGTAACAAGCGATAGAGCCACGTAAAGCTGTCCATGAGAAAAACATTCTCCATTAAGATCAACTCCAGTCACGCTAAGTGTCTGATCCTGTGCTTTGTTTATAGTCATGCCAAAGCAGACTCTTACTGGAAATTGTACTCGTTTGAAACGATAAGGCAAATCTGAAGGAATCATAGGGATTCTGTGTACTAAGACCGTTTCTCCTGTACCACAGCTAGTTGAGATAGTTGATTCAATGAAACAGTTTTTCAAAGTTTTCACTACCAATCGTGTTCCATTGCATAACTTTGGTGGTTGTAAATTACGTAGCAATATAATAGGCACTCCTACTTTTAAAATAAGCTTGTGTGGTGGCAAGCCAGAAGGAAATAAAGAATTTAGGAATTCTGTAGGGTAATGAACAGCTTCTTCACTATCGACTACTGCGTCTAGCCTACTGAGTAATATACTAGAGCCTGGGCAGTGAATTTGGAGAACACCAAGTCATTAGTTTTCACAACTTGTTCGTTTGTCGGCGATAATATTGCTCTCTCTTTAAACCATGAATGAGACTTGTTAGATAGGCCATGGATTTGAGGATAAACGCTATCAATCAATTCTTGAATACTGCTTACTAAAGCACAGAAATCGTCACTGAGGGTAATTTTTCCGTCAATGACCGGTAAATCTCCATTTCCGACTCTAAGTAACAAATTAACAAACAAACTATTATCTTCTGAAGAAAAGAGTAGCCTACTCTCATGTTAGTTTTGAGTGCCGATTTGTTATATCTTGCCAGATGTAAGATATTTTTAATGAAGCGTTCACTTCGTCGGCTCTCGTTCCTCTGGTAACAACTGGTAAGATTTGACAAAAATCTCCGGCGAACAAAACTGTGCAGCCACCCATAGGTGTGTTCCGATTCCTTAGATCACGCAAGGTCCTGTCTACAGCTTCAACGGAAGTTTTGTGTGACATTGTAGCCTCATCCCATACAACTAAAGAACAATTTTGGATTAAACTGGCAGTGTTACTTTGTTTTGAAATATTACATACATTTCCATCATTACTGCTGACTTTCAAAGGAAGTTTAAATGTTGCATGTGCTGTTCTTCCTCCTTCCAAAAGAGTGGCTGCAATTCCAGATGATGCGACGGCAAGAGCAATATTACCACCAGATCTCACTTTGGCGAACATCACACAAATCAAGAACGTTTTACCTGTGCCTACAGGGGAATCGAGAAAAAATATCTTACCTTCCTTCTTAGTGTTATAAGCTTGTTTCAGATCGTGGTTCATACGGTGGTCTTCTTGAGCAACGGTTTGAAGGTGCCGAGAACGAAGTCTTTCTTTCTCTTGTGGCAATCTAGAAATTATTGTTGCTCTGTTTCATTGTTACGTGATAAGCACTTTTTTATTTTGCGATGTCAATGAACCTATATCCGTTTTACATCTCGGCATGATAGCTTAACATCACTGACTGGACTATTAATTATAACGAATTCTTGTCAGACGTAATTTAAGAATGGCGAGGTGCATGAAACACAAATCGCCCTTCCGTCCAATCTTAAATTGACTGTGTATTTTGCGGAACGGACTTGCCCTTAGCTAGCTCGGAAACTGTCGCCTCAATATTAGAATGGACATGGTTGGAAGAAATGAAAACGTAAAAATACTTATCGTGGGCGATGTATTGTAGATAGAGATATGCTCTCCTGGATTTTATGTAGAACTTTTCATGCTGAACAATTCTTACACTCATAGTATTTAGATATGTTTAACGGTTTGCCCAAAATAAACTTAAAAAGCTCTCGGACGCCAGGTTTTTTTTGTTTATTTTTTCACTGAAATCGTTACTGCTCTGCTTCCTTTGATCATAAATAAATTATTTTCTACAGAAATCATCCTCGAGATATCCTTTACAGAATTGTGAAACCCGCATCAAAATATATCCAGAGGTTCTCGAGATTACCAGTGACATCCAAGATCGGGGACTTTGTTTTATACTAACAAGGGGAGGATACGATGTATGGGTCACCGATTCGAACCATCTTTAGTACACGTGTAGGGCATGACTAGGCGTATACCAGGTGCAAGTAGTAAGTTGCTCTTCTCAGCCGATTCCGAGAAATTAATTATTAATTATTCGTAATTGCTGTAGCGCGTTCATGTGCGCTGTACGTTATCATGAAGGCAAGGAGCGCATGGTTCAGCGGTAAGAGCCCTGCCTCGTAAGCGTGGGATCACTGGTTCGAATCCCACATGTGAGCCTTTTTTTTTTTACATAGGCATTTCGTACAACTGTAGGTGTCGTGAATAATGTTCATTTTGCAGTCAATTGTAATAACGTGTTCTGTGAGCGGGAAAAGGGATTCTGAAATCATCGTATGGGGGTGAACGTTTGTGACATTACATAATGTACAGTCGGGGCATTGCAAATACATTGATATTATACATGGTCAGGTCTACTCTATTATATGTATACGTTTATTCACTGAAGGCCCAGTCTGTTCCGTTCATTGCACGTCAGTGAACTATCAGACCACTCCGTACCCCGCAAAATAGTGTCTCATGCTATGGGTATTGGTTGTGTTACCGTTTTTACTATTCATGACATTCATCAACACACACATATTTCTATTTTTTACACACTCATAACAATTCCAAGACTCTTTTTTTTCTTCACTGCCTACTTGATATTTCTACTCTCGCACTGTCTTTTTGTTAATCTGTTCTCGCACTGCCTTCTTGATACTCTGCTGCTACAGATGGAAAGTGTTCGGAACTGGCGAGGTCACCTGCACACAAACTAACGATAACGGTGGGCAGGAGGATAAACGGTTCACCCAGGAAACGTTGAATGCCGCATTTGTTCCTTGGCTTTTCTACATCATAAGAGTCCTTGGTCAGCAGTCCACTGCTGACCAAGGAAAGAAGCGGAACCCTTGATAATGCCGGACGCAGTTTCCGGTGAAACGTCGGGAGATATCCTGTCTGGACCACGGCCTACAAGCCCGAAAAACTTGTATTTAATTATGAACGCCGGCCGTGAAAGCCTAAGCTTTTATCTCAATGTTTGCACACAAAAAAAAAAAAGCCTAGTTCAATTCTAACCCTGAGTTTTTAAGGTTATAACTATTGAATTTTATCTCCTGATCTAATTCCCAATTCTAATTAAATTTAATTTTATTAACTATCTAATGTTGTTACATTTCTAAAAAGTTAATGTAGAATAGTTTGCATAGTTTAAGGTTCAACTTACCATGACACAGGATTTTTAATGAAAAATCTAAAATACCCGGGTATTTACCCAAATTGGGTATTCACCCGGGTATATACCCTGGGTATTTACCCCGGTTTATAAATACCTGGGTATTTTACATCACTAGACACTGCTAATATCAAAATCTTGCTCTATAGGTTATTCAGGGAATAATAATTGTTCAAATTACGGTTACAAAACTCAAATCGCTGAAAAAAATGGACATCCTTTTCGGAAAACAACGCGCGCGAAACTTACGTATGAATCAGCTGACTCCCAGCAATCACAGCGAGTCAATTTCGATACGTGCCGTGACTCCCGGCAACCAAAGCGAGTCAATATCAATACGTGCCGTGACATCACGGTGACGTCACTGAGATCCCTAAAAATTCCTTAAACGCCGGTGTATCGTAAGCTATAGATGAACCAACATTTACAGTGTTATGTTATTATTACGTAGGTCTCTCTTCTTGACGACCGCACCTCAGTAGGCCTAGTTTTTTTTTTTTTTTTGGCTAGGCGTGCTACAGAGAATTTTTTAAATTTTTTATTGAGATGAAAAATATTATATTATTCTAAGACTAAATCTTTGCTTTCAGGCAATATGTCGAAACGCACAGTTCTGAATTATGATATTCAGCAAATGGAAGCTGCTATTAAGGCCGCTGTGGAGGACGGCATGAGTATTAAAAAGGCCGCGGAGAGCAATGGTGTTCCGAGAAACACCTTCTCGGACAAAATTAAAGGAAAATCTCCTAGAGAGAGGAAGATGGGACTAAGTTCCTTTTTAACAAAGGAAGAAGAGGCTGTACTAGTTCAATGGGTAATCTCACTAGGAAAAGCGGGGTTGCCGGTATAGTTCATCTACTGTAAGTTTGCACTTTTTTGACAGTTCTCGCGGGAACAAACACTCCTACAGAACATATCAATCCGCCTCTACCACGTGCATTCCAGCCTATGAGCTATCGCCCACATAGCAGCCAGTAATGGCCGCTGTATTTCGTCAAGGTGTCTACAGCTGTTATGAGTTGCCATTAATTCTTTACGAGAGGGTTTCCTTTCACCACACGACATGAAATAAAAGGCAAAACTATTGGCCTGGATAAAGATTATTGATGCGTGACTTCCCCCACTGTGCGTGACAAAAACCAGGGGTGTTATCTATTAGCTAAGGGCCGCGCTATCAATCCACCATTGGTCTGGACGAAAATATTGGTCTAAGCAAAACAAAACCATTGTGAAACCCTCTTGTGAAGTTTTACCATCAAATAATCGTTCTAACAGAACACCTAAAACCCACTGACGGTTCGGTGACAGAATGTTACATCATTGGACGCGCTATGACCAAGACCTTGGCTATGACACACCAGCTGTTAACTTAAATGTGAGAGTGGAATTATTTTAGGCCCGTCATTCACAGCTCGAGGAAAATGCTTACTAAGGTATGGTGTAAGATGTCCTTAAGACGATACGATCATTACTTGACCTGTTTGATTGATCTTAAAATAAAACTTACAAAACATTTCACCGTGTAAGTTAACTTTTAGGCCTAGACCTACACAACTCCTCATATTTTATTCCCACCTTTTTGTACAATCATGCCATATGAAAATTATTCACCAGGCCAATGTCCTTGGGGAAATCAATAGTTCTGCTGCCTTTTCTTTTACCTTCAGAAAGAGAGAAATAAAATATATATCTTGAACAAGAAATTCCATATCTGCTTCCGACTCGATATTCAAAACAAAGATGTCTGACCTGGAGACATCTCAGGCTACATATTTACTCAACTTTTAAGATAACCACTATATATTTATCTGAAAAGTGAACACTCGTTCATATGGAAATAATACTTTAGGACGACTTTGCACAATATTATCAATTATAATTATTATTTAATTTAATTAACACGTTATTTTCTCAGGCGGATGAACACAGTAAAGCGTCCATTACCAACCGCACGCCCATGCCACGAGCACGTGGTAGTTCGGTTTGATAATGCAACTTTTCAGTCTGGCCGACAGAATATGTTGCCAGTATATTCACAAATACTGGAACAAGCGAAAAAATAACCTGAAAAAACTTGGGCTACATGTGAATAAAACATGCATATATTTGTTATGGACTACAGGTTATAAATCGAGTCTTTCCTTATGAAGGTTGGCAACCCTAGCTGTCAAAAAAGTGCAAACTTACAGTAGATGAAAACTATAACGAAGGACTATTTGCAAAATAGTGTCCAGTGCTTCACACAAGAATTGAAGAGGGACTTTCCTTCAAAGATGGGCGGCCAGGAAGGAAAGGGTGTGAATCTTTCCTAAAAAGAAATCCAGGTCTATCTTTACGAACCCCTCAAAATTTGACAGTAAGCTGTGCTGCAATTACAGAACATCAAATTAAAACCTGGTTTTTAGAAGTCTACAGTTATTTGGTGGAAATCTACTTCCAGTCTATTTTGTCAGACCCTCGGCGACTGTTCAACGCTGACGAGACGGCTTTCTTTCTCAATCTGAAAGGTACAGGCCGGACGTTCGTTTTAGACGAGTGAAAAATCTTAATGGAAGGCTGGAGGCGAGTTACTACAGTACCCATGTTGTTATCAGCTGCCCCAAGCGGTCCGATGATTGACAGAACTGTCTCACACTGCTCCTGAAGTACAGTCGTTGGCAAATATAATGACGTTCTGTTCGTAACTATGTAATGTGTACTTCCGTGTCACACACTTCTTCGACGTTGACTGTACTCTCTGCAAGTCGGTGTCGCCAAGTGCTCAAGTCTGGAATTCCATTACATCAGATCGGTGGTGACAAGTGTGAAGGTATAGGGTGAGATAGTGACTGTGTGCAGGCTTTCCCGCAGGCTTCAAGGTCAAGGGCAATCGTCTAAAACAAACGTCCGGCCTGTAATAAAGTGCTGGCGAACAGGAGTGACAAGACAATACATCAGCAAGTGAATTCGGATTAGAAAGAATGCTTAACGGTACTTGTAACAGGCAATGCCCATGGCGATATTTCTCCTTCCCTTGTAGTGTTAAAGTATGAACATCTGCCGCGAGACGACATTGCCGCAATGCCAGCACACTGGGGCATTGGCAAATCACCAAATGGGTGGATGACGGGGGAAGTGTTTTACGAATTTCTCAGTAACATATTTCATCCTTGGTTGGTTGAGAAAGAGATTCCTCTCCCTATCATTCTATTCATAGACGGGCACTTCTCACACTTGACCATACATACTAGTAAAATTTTGAGGATCATGGAATTGGTTTGGTCGCTTTACTACCTAATGCCTCACATGTACTTCAACCCATGGATGTAGGGGTTCTTAAGCCACTAAAGACTGCCTGGAAAAAAAGTGTACATGAGTGGCAAATTCAGAAGGATTTTTCAAAACTTTTGGCAACAACAATTGGTGTTAGACCTCGGCGAATGGTCATTTTCCGGGCTGTTATGCCGTGGTCTCACTTGTTTAGAGCAGAATTACGATATTTTCATGCCCATATGTCTACCCACCATTCCCGCTTCCCGATGACGTTTTTCTTAAATTTTTAACATAATTACTGGTGCTGTTTTATTCGTAAATGTTAGCCTCCAAGTCGATAAATCTGTGTCTTACGCAACAATTGACAAGGAAAACTAACAATGTGACGGCAATTGGTGCAAACGGGTGACGAATATAGGAAAAACTAGCGCGAAAACACACTTAAAAAAACGTAATTTTTCTTCGATATTTAGACTTTCCTAGTGTTTGAGTAGAGTTTGAGGTTAGGTACAGTGCTGTTGTTGATTAAATTCACCAAAATGTATAAGGTATATATATTTTCTTGACTAAATCTGTCTTATTCGTAGAATCAATCATGGTTCCGTATTGATTAAAAGTCAAAATATTAAAGGGACAGGATCAGGCGGAATTCCTGTCCCTTTAATATTTTAAATCTGTCTTAACATGACTAACATTGGTGCATTTACCTTAAACATTGTAATTGGTAATAATGATAAGTTGTCAAGGAGTTGGTGACATTGCACTGAACTTAAGCAACAGTGTTAATAATCTGTCAGACGTGATGCATGTTCCAGGACTGAGTGTTAACTTGCTGTCGGTAAGTCAGATGATTACAAGGGGTGCTGTTGTTGTGTTCAACAAAAATGGATATGAAATCTTGGATTCGGAGAATTGCTCAGTGAATGGTAGCGTGCTAGCTACTGGTTCAGTTCTGAATGGTCTGTATTATCTGAATGTTAACCAAGATATGTCTGCCCTTGTTGCTGATGTGTGTGATTACAATTTGTGGCATCAACGTTTGGGCCACGTTGGACAACAGAAGTTACAAATGTCTGTTGTTGTTAAATTTAAGGAAATACCAAAGGAATTGTGTGAACCATGTGTTCTCGGGAAGCAGCAAAGGCAGTCATTTCTAGGAGTGAAAGTTTTTTGGACTTGGTGCACTCTGATATGTGTGGGCCGCTCCCTGAGACCTGGAATGGTGTTAAATACATGACAATAATTGACGATTTTTCCATGAAGGTTTTGTTTATTTTTGGAAACAAAAATCTGAAACTAAGGAGAAAGTCAAGGATTTTGTTGCATATTGTGAAACTAAGAAAGGTAAGACATCAAAGATTTTTAGATCTGACAATGGTAAGGAATTTGTCAATTCTGACCTGAACAAATATTTCAAGGAAAAAGGGATTGTGCAACAGAAAACTGTAAGGTTTACAGCTGAACCTCACAATCGTACCATTAGGGGAAGGGTTAGATGCATGTTGTTTACAGCAGGATGTTCTGAAAAACTGTGGGCAGAAGCAGCCAATACAGCAGTGTATATTTTGAACAGGAGTCCTCATAGTAAAGTTGATAATGCCATACCAGAGGAATTGTGGACTGGTAAAGCTGTAAGTCATGAGAATATGAAAATATTCGGTTGCGATGCTTATGCCCATGTTCCAAAACGGGTGCGTACTGGCAAATTGGAACCCAGAAGCAAATGTTTTGTGTTTGTTGAATATGATGGGGAAAAGAAAGGTCTGTTTGATCCCAGTAAACCTAAAGATATATTTGTAGAGCACAGTGTTATATTTGTAGAACATAAATTCACCAGGTGTGCTGAGAAAAATATTGAAATGAGCGATGTAATGTATTGTCCGTTGCATGACATTGTAAATAATGATGAAAACAGAATTGGACAGGATAATAAACTGCCAATCATTGAAGTTTAAGTTGCTGGTCAGGTTAGTGACAACATTGATGGGCTCAAGTATAAATTGCTATTACCCGCTTTTAGTGGAATTTTAGTGACATTCGTGACGTCACCTATGACGTATTTGTGTCGATGCTAATTTGTCAGGCGTGATTGTGCCGTCTGGCTAGGGTGCGCCATTTTCTTTCCCCCAGTGTCCCGTGGGATTTTGAAACGTTCGGTCGCGTGTTCCCATATGTTGCGGAAATAAAGTTTCAATTATGTCGAGGTATAATGTGTGTGGTATTTTTATGCTGTTTGTGTTTGTTTGGTGGTCGGTATTGTGTTGGCAAGAAATTTAAAAGTAATTAAGTTGGCTGCTGTATGACGTGAAATGGGTAGGTATTCGATATTATTCGTATTGTGCCATTTGAATTGGAAGTGTGAACTTTGTGTGACATTTGAATTCGGGACAATACCGATTGAAATTTCCCTTCATTATGACTTATATACTGGAAATATGTGCTCTACTATGTAAATTATGTGTGTTTTTTGTTGTTGAATTTGAACTATGGCAGTCATATTGCTTACTCCAGCTGTGCGAGACATGACGAGACATTATGTCACAGCAGTGTGCCCAACATGTATGATATAAAATTCACCACCACTAAGAAATCTGGCTGTAACCATTGTGAAAACCATTGATCTGGACGTGTTAGGCTGTAACCATTGTCAAAACCATTGATCTGGACGCGTTAGGCTGTAACCATTGTCAAAACCATTGGTCTAGGTGGGTTAGGCTGTAACCATTGTTAAAAACCATTGGATTGGACAAAACGAAGGTTAGAAGGTCGGGGGTATGTTGGCCGCGGGCAGCTGGTGAGGCACGGTTCACACAAAACCATTGGTCTAGGTGGGTTAGGCTGTAATCATTGTTAAAAACCATTGGATTGGACAAAACGAAGGTTAGAAGGTCGGGGGTAGGTTGGCCGCGGGCAGCTGGAGGGGCACGGTTTACACAAAACCATTGGTCTAGGTGGGTTAGGCTGTAATCATTGTTAAAAACCATTGGATTGGACAAAACGAAGGTTAGAATGCCTGGGGTAGGTGCAGCCCTTGGCCTCGGGCAGCTGGTGGGGCACGGTTCACACAAAACCATTGGATTGGACGTATAAATGAACAAGGCGCTCTAGAATAGTTTTCACTATATTGGCCATTTGTTGGTTAGACTACTGTCTGGATGAGAATTACTGATTGCGCTGGAAGGAAGTCGGTCTGTGGACTAGTAAAGATCGGTATACATTTCCGTATAAAATTCCCCCAAATTGAAATGGCGGGGTTAATGCCGTCATAGACGCCTCAAAATAGTCCTTTAGGAAGCGTACAGGAAAAGTCTGGGAATAGGGGGTTTTGGGTGGGGGAAACATAACTAGAAATCAGCATTTACAATTAACATTGGAAACGAGATGTGTATCGTGATATACATTTTTTAATATGAGCTGAAATGCGAAAATTTCCATGTGTATCGCGATTTTTTAAAGATCAGCTGAAGTGCCAAAGTTTCTATGTGTATCGCGATCTTTACTTGACCTCCTATATTGCGATACACATCGAAAATTTGCCATTGGAGCTCATATAAACAAAATCGCGATACATATCGAAAATTTTCCATTTCAGCTCACTTAAAAAAAATCGGGTACACATAGAAATATGCGCATGTGAGTTCATTTTTATAAAAACATGTATCGCGATCTTTACTTGACCGATATAGATCAAGTAAAGATTGCGATACACATCGAAAATTTGCCATTTGAGCTCATTTAAACAAAATCGCGATAAACATCAAAATTTTCCAATTTCAGGTCCTATTTAAAATACATGTTTTTATAAAAATGAACTGAAATGACCTATATAGGTCTAGTAAAGATGGCGATACATATCCCGTTTTCAACTTTTTTTGTAAATGCTAATTTCCGTTTGTTTCCCCCACCTAAAACCCCCTATTCCCCAGGCCTTTCCCGTAAGCTTGCTGGAGGAGTATCTCGTTACGTCACCAACGCCACCATTTTGTTTTTAGGGGAATTTTTTCGGGTATGTATCGCGATCTATACTAATCCCCATTGATGTTCCAGGTATTGCTCAGGTTAATGAAGATGTTATAATTCATGATGATCAAAATGATAAGATTGACCAGTTTGGTGTTCCAGAAAATGCAGGTAGTAGGTACCCTCTAAGGGAGAGACGTCCAAAACAATTTCCTGATTATGAGGTCAATTTTGCTGAAAGTGGTGGTTATGTGGAAACAACCACTGTGTCTGAAGCACTTATCGGTAAGAATGGCGTGCAATGGAAAAAAGGCGATGGAGGAAGAACTCAAGTCATTTCATGAAAATCATGTATGGACATTAGTTGAGAAACCTGATGGAACATATATTGTAAGATGCAAATGGGTGTTTGAAGTGAAATGTAATACTGAAGGTAATGTGTCTAAATTTAAAGCATGCTTAGTGGCTAAAGGTTGTTCTCAACGGTACGCAGTGTCTGGAAACTTTTGCACCTGTAGTGCGGTATAGTACATTGAGATTATTATTTGGTCTTGCTGTAAATATGGATCAAGAAGTTCATCACAGCTTCTTTGAATGGCATCCTTAAAAATTATATTTATATGTACCCCCCAGAAGACTATGAGTTTGACAGTTCTAAAGTTTGTCCAGTCTCGGTGCTCTACTCGATCTGTCAGCAAAGGATCATGCAGATGACAGTGTAACGTGTGAATGCCACAAACAGTGACTGACAAGGTGCTGGGCAGCTGTGTCAGTACACCCTTCTTTTATTCTTTTTAACTCATATATTCTTATTAAGACCATAATGCAATTGTTCTTCAGAAGTATGTGTTCACTCAGTCTGCCCAAATTTTCTTTTAAATTAAATTTAATTGATTAATTTAATTGTTCCCAGGGTAATTGATGATGGTTCAGAATGGCGAACGTTTAGCAATGAGGAAGCAGGTGCTGACCCGTCTCGAGTTGGTGGACCTGAAAATCCTTTACTTAATGAATCAGATCTTTCCACCATGATTGGTCCAGACAGAGGAAATGCTTCATTCGATGGCTTTGTTGCCTCTAAAACCCACAACGGCAGAACTGTAAGTACATTTCATAACCGCCCTTCCTTTTCCCAGTAGATGTTAGGAAGATAGGGAGGAGGTCGGGAACCCGATTGGTAGCAAGGCTTTGACATTGAGGTTAGTTTCAAGGCACAGGTCGTAACAGAGAGGTGAGCCGTGTAGAAGAGTATTGACTAATTTAGCACATTAAAAATAGGAAACAAGGAGGTTGGATTCCGACATAAATCAATCTAAAATAAACCCACGAGAAAGTGATGAATTAAACATCGTGGTTTTCTATATTAACTTGTAGGTTTTACTGTTTATTTGTGTTCTCAATTGTAGATTGTTTTAGGACTTGTCACTTAAGTGTTTAATAGTTAATAACCATTTGACTTGAAATACCAAAACACATTCAGATGAAATTGACGTATATCAACTTTGCAACCTTGTAGTTCCGCCCCTTAAAACAACAATAACTAACTAACGACACACTTGAAGAAATTTACTTGCTGTATTTAGTGTTCATACCAAAAGCCTCCGTGGCTTAGGCGGCAGCACGCCGGCCTCTCACCGCTGGGTCCGTGGCTCAAATCCCGGTCACTCCATGTGAGATCTGTGCTGGACAAAACGGAGGCAGACAGGTTTTTCTCCGGGAACTCCGGTTTTCCCTGTCAAAATTTCATTCCAGCAACACTCTCCACTATCATTTCATTTCATCTGTCATTCATTTAATCATTGCCCCAGAGGAGTGCGTCAGGCCTCGGCAGCCGGCACAGTCCATATCCTCGCCGCTAGATGGGGGCTTCATTCATTCCATTCCTGACCCAGTCGGAGACTGGAAACAGGCTGTGGATTTTTTCATTTAGTGTTCATACCATTTGCCATTCATGATTTTTTTTTTCTGGGACGGATCATCAAGGTCATATGCCCCTGATTAAGTGCTGAAAAAAATACTGACAATTGGTCCAAAACATGCACAAAGTCTAATCCTTTAAATATGATTTTATTGTATTGACACTGTGGATTTAATAAATGCCTATTTATTTTAGAAATAGTCATCATCATAATCATTTCCCCTTATCCAGCTCCTGCCGGGTCGGGGTATTTATGGCACTTCTCCACTTTCCTCTTTCCTTCCACAATTCTTCTTCCTCGATCTTGTCCCAGTCCAGATTTCTTTTTCTCACGCTGTTCTTCACTGAATCAATCCACCTTGTTCTAGGTCTTCCCCTTGCTCTCTTACCCTTGCACTTGGCCTCCAGCATCTGTCTTGGTATTCTATTTTCCTCCAACCTCTTTACATGTCCAAACCACCTTAGTTTATTCTTCTCAATTCTCTCATTTAGTTTTCCCATCCCAACTTCCTTCCTAACATCTTCATTCCTCACTCTGTCTTTCCTTGTCTTACCTATCATACTTCTCAGGAATTTCATTTCACTGGCTTGGATTCTACTCTCTTGCCTGCTCGTCAGGGTCCAAGTCTCAGCTGCATAAGTTAATATGGGTACATAGTACATTTTATACATTACCTCCTTGCTTTTCCTTGGTACTTCCTTATCCCAAACAAGTTTTCTTACACTTTGATAGAATGCATTGTTCTGTTGTACCCTCCTGCCAATCTCCATGTCCAACCTACCAGTTTGCATCAATTCACTTCCTAGGTATTTGAACGTGTCCACAATTTCCAAACTCTGACTTCCAATTTTCACAGTGCCCTTTCCTTGTCTTTCCCCTCTTGTCATCACCATGGTCTTGCTTTTCTCTATACTGATTTTCAGGCCGTACTTCTGAATATTTTCGTTCAGTGCATCTAGTAGTTTTTGCTCTTCTTCGATGTTCCTTCCCCAAACCACAATATCATCAGCAAATAACAGTAACTTCATTTCTTTATGTCCATATGCTTCCTTTGTTTCCTTTACAATTTCATCCATTACCATTATGAACAAGAGAGGTGACAGCACACTCCCCTGTCTTTAGTCCAGTCTTGTTCCTAAACCAATCTGTCTTTCCAACTGGGGTCAGTACCCTGCTAACACAGTTGTTGTACATTGCTTGCACCATTTCCAACATTTCTCTTCCCAGTCTCTTCTTAACCATGGTTTCCCATACCTTCTCTCTGGGGACACTATCATATGCCTTTTCTAGATCTATGAAAGTCATGATCAAATCCTCTCCATATTCCCAGTTCTTTTCCATCACCTGCCTCAAGCTAAAGATTGGGTCCACTGTGGATCTTCCACTCCTGAAGCCATACTGTTCCTCTGCAACTCTCCTTCCACCTCTTTCTTCTCATTCTTCTTTCTAATATCCTTTCCAGTATTTTTACTATCTGTGATATGAGGGTGATCCCTCTATAGTTATCACACACTTTCTTGTCCCCTTTCTTAAACACTTGTATTATTAGCCCTTTCTCCCAGTCTTCTGGTACACATTTCCAGTTCCACACACACTTCAGCAGTCGATACAGCCATTGCATACCAACAGGTCCAGCAGCCTTTATCATTTCTACACTGATTTCATCCACCCCTGTTGCTTTTCCCATCTTCATTTTCTGTACTGCTAATTCCACCTCTAGCATTGTTATATCATCTTCTGTTATAGAGTCGTCAGGCTGTGTCACTTCCATCTCACCAGTACAATTGCTCACATTCAATAGCTTATCGAAATACTCCTTCCATCGTCCCTTTATCTCTTCTGGGTGTGTTAACAACTCTCCATCTTCCTTTTTCACCAGCTTTGTAGTAACTCTTTCTTTCCTCTTACTTCTTAGAAGCCCATTCAGCATCCTTTTACTGCCACTTACATCTGTTTCTATTCTTCGTGTAAATTCTTCCCAACTTTTCTTCTTTTCTTCTCCTACCACTTTCTTACACCTCCGTTTGCTGTCGTGATACTTCCTTTTGCTTTCTTCTGTTTGATCGCGGTTCCATTCTTTCCATGCAGACTTCTTTTCTTTCACTGCTTTCCTCACTTCCTCATTCCACCACGGTGTCTCCTTCTCTTTCACTCTTGTTGACGTCCTACCACAAGCACTCTCTGCTGCACCAGCAAATGCCTTCTTAAAGTGGGACCATTCCTCTTCTACATTTTCCACTTCAGTAACTGGGATTTGTTGCTTCAATCTCTCCTGAAAATCTTCCTGTACAGCTTTGTCTTTCAATTTCCATACTTTTATTTTACTTTCTCTGATCTCCTTTAGGTTTTCCAATTTTCCGCATCTAAATTTTGCCACCACAGCTCTATGGTCCCCATCAAATGCTTCTCCTGGTAAAGCTGTCACATCCATCAGCTTTCTGCGATTTGTCCTTTCCACCAGGAAGTAGTCAATTACTGATTTTAGAAATAGTACAATATTAAAATTACCTTTTAAAAATGTATATTTTCTGTTTACGAGGGAACGGTACAAAGTAGACATTGAATAGTCCTTTTTAATATGAAGTCATCCGTCTCGGTGCGTAGTGGCTAGCATTCTGGTCTGAGAGCTGGAACGGGGTACACTCAGCCTCGTGAGGCAAAAATGGGAAGAGATTGGTTTGATTTCTACCTCAGCCATCCTGGAAGTGGTTTTCTGTGGTTTCCCACTTCTCATCGTCGTAGACCAACTCCAGCTTCCCGGGTGTGGTTTGTGAGCCTCTACCATCTTTGATCTTGGTCTTCCCAATCTCTGTCCAATCCATTCGTCTACTAATTATGTTTTGCTTCACTGTATCAAGCCATCTACTTCTAGGTCTTCCTCTGGGTCGAGTGCCTTGAACTGTTTTCTTCAGCCATACTTTTGCTATTCTGTTCGGTGTCATTATTTTTACATGTCCAAACCACCTCAACCTTGAACTTTCAATTTTTCCTAGAATAGATTCCTGTATTTATGTTGCTTCCCTTATACTTTCATTTCTGACGTTGTCCCTTCTTGTTTTCTGGTCCATTGTCCTTAGAAATTTTATATCTGCACTTCGCAGTCCACTGCCATCCTTCAAGATTGTGCAGGTCTAAAGTCCTTACGTTGTTATGGGACTAAATGGCTATTATGTGTTTAACTTGAACTGGTGTTTTGGTGTCCCAGAGAAGATATCTTACTTAATGGTAAAATTGTGCACCTTTTTGTACTCGGTGTGATATTTCTTTATCACATCTTCCATCTCTGGAAAGTACACAGCCGAAGTACTTGAAGTGGTATTTCAGGCAAATGCCAGGATGGTACCTAACTTAGGCCACGGCTGCATACTAGCCAAATCCTACTTCAATTTCGAATACACACCCGAATACAGACATCACAGCGACACAGGTTATCTGACTAGACACAGACCCATGTACACAGGGCCACATGACCACAATGTCACAAAGCCTCTAAAAGAATCGACTAATATAAAGTTATGATTAACAGCATGTTAATGATATGGATCAATGTTGACTTTGAAACCATATGATATAACGTTTTACATTGAAACAAACTGCCACCTGTCAACACCATAATGTACAAGGGTTGTTTTTATTTTAGTTTTGGCAACCCTGCTGCAGCACTACGTTGCAACGGTGCCAGGCTCTGTCATTTTTACCCTAGGTAGCTGACCTGCGTGTCCTCCCTCAGAGCACATGATCTCGCCCAACCCCCTCTGCGTCAGTTCACAGTTGCCACATGCAGTCGTGAGCATGCACTTGGGAAACAGTCGCCATGTTTTCAAAGTATGAACAGAGAAGCCAGTGTGCTAGGGGTCGCACTGCACGACGGTGTCACCAAGGTGTGCGGTGTAGCTGCATTACATTACAGAATGGTAGAAAGGTGGGTTGCAGCCTTTCGATGACACGTATGTTGGACATGCGTCGATCTGGTCACCCACCAGCAAGTGATGGAAATGTACCGATGGTATTTTGCGTTAGTGGAGAAAATTGAGACTTAATGATTCGTAAATTAGCACACGATAAGGGGCAGATGACGTTGCTGTGCTGTCGACTGGCGCATTCGACTTTGCCTCACATCGTGAAAGACCGTGTGAACATGGGGTAAATTGTGTCAAAATGGGTTTCACATGAATTAATGGACAAGCAGAAATGGCTGCGATATGGTGCTTCTTCCACACACTTGCAGTGCTACGAGCGCGAAGGAGAGGATTTCTTACAATGTATCATTACCATTGATGAGACCTGGGCCAAATCTTATGAACCACAACTGAAACGCCTATCGAATGAGTAGCGCCATTACAGATCATCACAAAAAAGAAACAGGTCAACAGACCCCCCACCAACGTGAAGGTAATGCCAATTCTTGCCTATGATTGGTATGGTGTGATCTTAAAGCAGAAGGGGCAGACCGTTAATGCAATGTACTACTGTTAATATTTGCAAGACCATCTGCTAGCAGCTCTGAGAAGGCATGGATAATCCCACCCATTGTCCTGGATGACAATGACATCACAGCAGGAGTTATGTCTGAATTAATCTGAGAAAGGACAATACTTCCTGGTCTAAAACATAAAGTGCATTTTTTATTACATTTTGTTGTTTACAGGTAGAAATTTTTAATGATAGCCTATATAAATGACAGTCTGAAGGTGAAACACTGTTTTAAATTGAAAATTATTTTGTTCAATTAAAACTTGATTGCTTAAATATGCTTTCTTGGCGGACTCCAAATAGCTGCTTAAATGCGAAGAAGACATTTCAGTATCACTGACACGTTCAAGTAACATAGCGTACTATTCATTAATATTTTGTTCTCATACATCTTTTTTCCGAATTAGAAGGCTTTTTAACATGCAATTGAAAACGTCCTCAGAATCATCGGAAGAAAGACACCTCAATACTTTTAGGTGAGATACTTGGTTATTATGTTTTTTTTTTTTTTTAAATGAACGTATGGTATCTGTATATTGTAAGTTTTTTTTTCAGGCATATCCATGCTTCCAGGAAGTGAGCTTTATGTACTACTGAAAACAGTTCAGCTGTTTGGCTAATATAAGATTATTCTGGGCAATGAAATAATGGAATGAATTCAAGTCGACAGCTCTTTTTAATCCATCAATTGAAGTAATATACAGTTACCCAGAATGTACTAATTCTTTTATGAATAGCAGTGGTGTGGTTTTTTTCTCTCCACCTACTTCTCATGGATGTTTCTTTTCTTACCATACGCTAAATAAATATGTTATATTATGTAAATTATTAAGCCAACAGTGCTTGACTGAAGAGATCACTTTGTGTTAAATTACTCCCATTCTCCCATCATTGCATGCAATATACATTCCCGTTTGTGGTCGGCCTCGCAAGGAACTTATTGAAAATTGTGTTGCTGAAATATTATGAAGTGTGATGCATCAATATTTTTCTCCAGATTTCCCCATGGCCGTGCATAAAGCTTTAAACGAACACTGACATTTGTTATGTAATTTAATTTAATTTTCAGATGTCCCGTTCAGATCGAGTTTTAATCAAAGCATTCCGAGAAATAAACAATATGGCTGATCGTATTAACTTGCCAAAGACTATTGTGGATCGTGCAAACAATTTGTTTAAGCAAGTTCATGATGGCAAGAACTTGAAAGGACGATTCAAGGACTTAAAAGGACGATCCAATGAGGCTATTGCATCTGCTTGTCTGCATATTGCTTGTAGGCAAGGAGGAGTACCACTAACATTCAAGGTACAGTGAAACCCCCATTTAACATTTGCTACTATAATCACAAATTATTCTTCCATCATCATCATCATCATCATTTCCCCTTATCCAGCTCCTGCCGGGTCGGGGTATTTATGGCACTTCTCCATTTACCTCTTTCCTTCCACAATTCTTATTCCACCATCTTGTCCCAGTCCAGATTCCTTTTTCTTATGCTGTTCTTCACTGAATCGATCCACCTTGTTCTAGGTCTTCCCCTTGCTCTCTTACCCTTGCACTTTACCTCCAGCATCTGTCTTGGTATTCTATTTTCCTCTATCCTCTTTACATGTCCAAACCACCTTAGTTTATTCTTCTCAATTCTCTCATTTAGTTTTCCCATCCCAAATTCTTCCTAACATCTTCATTCCACACTCTGTCTTTCCTTGTCTTTCCTATCATACTTCTTAGGAATTTCAATTCACTGGCTTGGATTCTACTCTCTTGCCAGCTTGTCAGGGTCCAAGTCTCAGCTGCATAAGTTAATATGGGAACATAGTACACTTTATACATTACCTCCTTGCTTTTCCTTGGTACTTCCTTATCCCAAACAAGTTTTCTTACACTTTGATAGAATGCATTGCTCTGCTATACCACTGCCATCGTTATGTCCAGGCCGCAAGGTTCCTGTAGTGACGTCACGCGTAGGGCCGGTACAGCTGCCGCAGCAAGTCACGCGGCTCCTTTCAGGCTTTCACACGCAGTCACTCCAAAGCGAATATAAATTCATATTTATAGGAAAATGTTAATACTATTTGGAGTTCACTTACAGTTAGAAAAGTTACCACTAAATAGGCCTAATTTTCGTTCCGCTAGTTCGAATCCTGCCGTTGTAGCAGGCATTTTACGAGATAACAAAATGGTACAACGTCTGTGCACTTACTAGGATGTTGACGCACCCAGACAGGGCAAAATTGCAGTATTTTGACGTTCCCGTAAACGTTATATCAATACGAAGAGGCATTGATACAGTTATTCAAATCAAGATGTACCACAACGTCGATAAATCGCATATGGCTAAACTGGGGATTGACGGAAGGAAACATTCGAATATTTCAATACCAAAAAAGATTTGCAGGAACAGTTTATTAATAAAATAAATCTATGTACACACAGAAAGAATACATAGACAGGAACACTCACGTTTTAAAATCCCTGACGGAGCCGGGGATCGAACCCGGGGCCTCCGGGTGAGAGGCAGGCGCGCTACCCCAACACCACGGGGCCGGCCTTCTTAAACATTATGCCCCCAAAATTTATTATTTTATTAACAGAAATATTCATTTCTAGACCTTGCTTACCTGAAATAAATCAACATAGAATGTAACTTCCTTTCTGGATCTCACTCACAAAAGCTGCCAGTATCCTTCTGGCCCTTACTCACCAGTAAAACAGAATAACATAAAAAAAATGAAAAAAAAGCAACTAACTACTCACTTCTGGACTTGTGTGAGAAAAAAAGGGCTATGTTTATTCGAAGAAGATCCTGTTTTGTGATCGTCATTAAGTTTTAAGAGATGAAGTCAAGTTGGACCAGTGATTTTTACATTAGTTTATTTGAAGGATCCTCAGTAAAGTGACATTGGTACCGGTATTTGAAATTAAACAATTTTTCAGTCGCTAGGCGACAATGAGACTAACACTGTATCATGATGAGATAAAAGGAGTTAAAAATCATTACAGAAATTTTTTGTCATAGACTAAACTACAGAACAAAAAAAACAAACTACCATCTTCCTAAACATTACAGAACATTTTGACATACATACATACAACATAACTGAAACTTCCTGTCTTCCTAGCTCTTCTTCGAATGAATATCTGTTGTAGAAAATAACAGATATCCTATGCTGACCCTTCTTCAAATAAACATAATTATGTATATAAACACTACGTCCCCCTTGGCCTCTTGTCAGAAAAATAAGGTTCAAGAACCACTTCATCAAACAAACTTGTGGGTATGAAATCACTGTGGTTCCACTTGACCAGCAGAAAAATGTTTAATCAAAAATATTAAACAATGGACCTTAGTTACCAGAAAATGAAAGACTTGCTGTTGTCTTTCTGGACCTCATCTGAGAAATTAAGTTACAGAGTTATCCTGGACTGCTGGATTTCTTAGATAAAAAGTATAGTTAAAGAAACCTGTTCTGACTTACTGGACCCAGTCGTTCTATCAATGGGAGTGACTGGAGGGGAATGGGTTATATTACTCATTCTGAGTCAAATAACTCTTCCCCCAGATGAATTAGGATATTGTAGGGCCTACACTGTACTTCACAACAACAATACCATGTAATGACCCAGTGGTGCCAATTTAATAATTTTGTTGCCAGTGACTGATTTTACGATATTAAAATATCTATTGTGACAAAATCTCAAACATTTTCCACCATGTAAGTGGACATCCAGAGACATTTTTAACAATTCTTTCTGACAAACCTAATCTTGATCTATCAACTAGAAAACCTGCAAATTTTGCAATGCAATGAATTTTCCAAAGTAAAACTAAAAAAGTATAGAAAATTTACTGAAACTCTCTAGGTTCTCAAAGAACTCCATCCACACAACAAACTGATACATTTTTATGTTTTTATGTTTATCTATCACTGCACTTTTCAAAATACACTACTGTTTGTAGAAAGTGAAACACCCAGAAGAAATGGTCGGAGACACTCCCAGAACAGGGGTCGTGTAGGCCTGCAGTACCATACTAAGGGATTGAAATCGCAGAGAGATGGCGTGCACATTGGCCCACCAGTGTCGTGGGACCGGACAGGTCAGTGTTCCGTACAGCTCTGTGGGCGTGGGGCCGTCATACCAAGTGGAAACGTTTGAGCAAGTGCAACGATGCCTCGCCTACATCACAGAGTGGACTATCAGCATGTGAGTGAGCATGAGAGCTTGGGCTCGGGTCTGTCGTTCCGGGACATTGCGGCTCGTTCAGGGAACGCTGCGTCAACAGTAAGGCGTATGTGGATCCGGTGGAGAGAGGAGGGCCGTACACAGCGACGACAGGATGCAAGAAGAAACAATGTGACCACAGCGCGAGACGACCGCCATCTTCTCCGCATGGTCGCATCGGACAGAACAGCGCCATCCTCTGTGTCGGCTCGACGCTGGAGCACTGCAACGGGGGTGGACATGTCTGCGTCAACAGTGCGGCGCCATCTTTTGAGGCTGGACTGGTAGCACGCATGCCATTGAGTCGGCTTCCAGTGACTGGGAACCACCGTCGCCTCCGACTACAATGGGCACGGGCACGCTGACACTAGCAGGCTGATTGGTGAAATGTAGTGTTTTCGGATGAGTCCCGCTTAAACCTGTCCTACAGTGAAGGCCGCATACGCGTTCGACGCCGCCGTGGAGAACGCAATCAGGCAGACTGTATTGTTGAGTGGCATAGCGGACAAACACCATGTGTAATGGTTTGGGGCGCAACTGCCTATAACAGGCGATCACGCCTCATACGTCTTGTGAGCAATCTGAACAGTGACCGCTACATTAGGGAAGTTTAACAGCCCACTGCACTGCCCCTCTTGCAGGTCGTTCCACAGGCCATATTCCAGCAGGACAATGCCTGCCCGCATGTGGCGAGGAATGTGCAAGCCTTCTTCGCAGAACGACGGATACCTCTGCTTCCCTGGCCTGCCCGTTCGCCTGAGATGTCACCCATCGAACATGTCTGGGATATGGTCGGTAACTTGTTCGTTCAGGTCCATCTGCCGCCACTGTTGATGCTTTGTGGACGCGCCTACAAATCGCATGGGACAGTATTCCCCAGCAGCGTATTCAAGCGCTGCACGATTCCATGCCACGACGTCTAGCGGCTCTGAGAGCAGCACTTGGTGGCGCGACACCGTACTGAAGATCGACCGTCAACGTGCATATACCGGACTGTCCTAATCAGTAATGTATTGTCATGTCCCTAATCTGTGGTATAAAGAGCAATGTGGTCACATCTCTTGTTCTTGGTGTTCCACTTTCTACAAACAGTACTGTATTTCTTTCAAAATATGGGTGTTTTAGGAATGAAGGACATGTCATAAAACAATAAAAGAAGAGGTCAAGGTGATAAATGCTGGACCATAAAAGTCAAGTTATCAGAACATTCCTGTACAGCTTTATCGGATCTCTAAATGTGGGTCCAGACATGTTGCATATCCCCATATCGTTCGAAATGTTAGAAGCCGTATCATTCTGCCGATATATTACAGCGCAAGACCTTTCCTCCGCATACCATCCAGGCGTTTTTTTTTTAACCCGTATTAAATTAAAGCAATGCTGACATCAGCAAGACTACACCAAACCTGAACATAGCAGCAGCGTAGCCTACAAACACATTTATTGTGCTATAAAGAAGAAAACTAGAAATAACGTCTGTGGAAATCGCAGATCTATGCTATATAATGCTCTGAACTTTTCCATGTCATGTCCCTTAACTAATATGAATCGAGTGTAAAATGGACCCCATCTGTTGGAGGGTTGTCTTCTCTCGTGCATCCTATTTTTTAAAATTATGATATAAGTTAATACTCTAAGGTGTGTGTTTCAAAAACTCAATCTCTTAAACCAGAGGGAGTTAGAAGGTATGGTTTGTACCAAAATCTTCCAGATCTTCTCAATAGTACTGGAAAAATCTTGCAGCTCTTCGAAAGTCAATGGAAATATATTTATTTTTAGATTAAGTATCTTACTTTTTCGTGCATAAATCTTTGATTGTTGCTATTCGAACATGGCCAAGCCACTACCCAACAAATAACTGCACGCGGATTCCTCTGCTTTTACACCTCTCACTTTGAGATCGTTCATCACTGAATCTGACCATCGCCTTCTAGGTCTACCTCTGCTTCTCTTACGCTCTACAGCCGAACTCATTAACCTCTTAGGTAATCTCACCTCCCCAATGAGACTTCTATAGCCCAACAAAATGCTCGATCTGTTTCATAATTCATACAACAAAAATAATTCCACCTTGCTCGATACATTGTTCTAGTGCTAAAAATATAAGGTACGTGTCAGATACCGTACCCCATTAATTCACAATGTATGTTTAAAAGAGGAAGCTTGTAGTTTAACGTGACCGTTAATCTCGTTATCACGAGCCACGGGACTTCCTTTTTACGTGGAATCCGAACCACAGGACATGGCATTTCACTTTAAAAATCTCACATGCATTGACGGGGAAATCTTGATGAGAGGCAAGATGCGCCACTACATCCCCTAATGTTTGTTTAGGTCTACCATACATTTATGATGAATTTATAAAAGGATCTCTTACTGGTACTTAAATAAAGGTTATCGGTATGTTAGGATTCAAGTAATAAAATACCCTTCTGAAGACTACTATCAAATCAGTCGATGGGAGGATAACACAAACAAGAACAACATATTTCACACAAATGTTTGAACCAGCTCTTCCATTGCAAAGGACCAGCCTGATTGGAAAGAAACTAGTAGTAATGGTTCTAGATTTGTGACCTTAATAATCAGTACTGTAGCCTATATGAAGAGTTTCCAAATTGAAATACTTTCCTAACTGGGCAACATGACCACTTGCAACATACTTTTAAATATATTCACACTAATTAAATTAATGTGGAACCATAAAGAATATCCTAATCAAAGTGTCAACATTTCAGTCAGTATTAAGCTACTGTTGTGATACCACCACTAGAGCTTTAATCTCTTATGGTGTACGGAAAATTAATAACTTAACTAAAAGTATGTAGCCTATCTAGCTAGCATAGGCCTACATGTCTACATAAACTCTGCTCTGACACACATACATTCAGAAATTTTACAAATCTAGTGATGATGTGAGTCAGGAGTTGGATTATAATTATTAAGTGAACCCTAAACAATCACTTAAAGTTGATCGGGACACCTCTCTGACAAAAATTTTACTTGCGACAGACTGAATGTACTGAATAGGCCTACTGAAAATAACTTCTCTGATTCACATTTTAAGTAGCAAGTAATTTAACCTCAGCATTATCATATTCTAGAAATGTTTCCAGTCCTAGAATAGGCTGACTTTTAGAAACTTCACACTATAATATTGAAACCATATTATGACTTACCATCAAGGCGAGTAGCTCTTATCTCCCGAAGTATCTTACTTTCAGGGAAATGTTTAATATTGGAAATATCTGTTCCCGTAGGAAACAGGATGGAAAATTGTCCGATTGAGCTATGTACATAACAAATTCACAAAGAAATTTGATCAATGGTCCGGCTAGCTCAAAACAGTTGCCAGCGTTTCGCCCCAGTGTACCAATGGGCTCTTCAGTTGGTTATGGTACACCTCACCAAGACGCGTGGCTAGTACATACTGTGAAGGCCGCTGCAAGGCACAAATGTTGCCACGAGCAGCGCCAATGTACTATTGATCAAATTTCTTTGTGAATTTGTTATGTACATAGCTCAATCGGACAATTTTCCATCCTGTTTCCTACGGGAACAGATATTTCCAATATGGATTAGCAAGGTAAGCTAACATTATTTTTGAAAGGAAGATATGACTTCCATAGTACATTGGCGCTGCTCGTGGCAACATTTGTGCCTTGCAGCGGCCTTCACAGTATGTACTAGCCACGCGTCTTGGTGAGGTGTACCATAACCAACTGAAGAGCCCATTGGTACACTGGGGCGAAACGCTGGCAACTGTTTTGAGCTAGCCGGACCATTGATCAAATTTCTTTGTGAATTTGTTATGTACATAGCTCAATCGGACAATTTTCCATCCTGTTTCCTACGGGAATAGATATTTCCAATATGGATTAGCAAGGTAAGCTAACATTATTTTTGAAAGGAAGATATGACTTCCATAGTACATTGGCGCTGCTCGTGGCAAAATTTGTGCCTTGCAGCGGCCTTCACAGTATGTACTAGCCACGCGTCTTGGTGAGGTGTACCATAACCAACTGAAGAGCCCATTGGTACACTGGGGCGAAACGCTGGCAACTGTTTTGAGCTAGCCGGACCATTGATCAAATTTCTTTGTGAATTTGTTATTAAATGTTTAATACATACTCTTGTGTTTCCTGTAATGCGCAAATCTTTTCTAGGGATTTTAAGTTTCCATTGCTTTCTTAAATTTTCGTCGGCGGGGAAGAAAATACAAGGCAGATAACCTAATCATCTCCATCATACTAGTTGTTTTTGCAACCGGTAACACAACTTTTCGGCATGCCAGGGACTGGGCAGGAATAATTGTTTCAATGAACAAATAGAATATTGTATTACCATCCAAAAAGCCTGCATTAGTCGAAAATAAGCGATGTAAAGGTTCTAACTGAACCACAACATGCAACATGCCTGCAACTCAAACTTTTTATAGATAGGCCTATTGGCTAATAACCTTCCTACAGAATGAACATTTGCTTCAGGAAACAAACGGAATGATCCTCATTCTGGATGGCGTAAGTACTAGCGTTCTTACGTATTGCTTTTCACTCGGACACTAATTAAAATGTATAAACAGCACACAACAAACGACACACATTTAAGCAAATGGCTGTTACATCTCCGACTCTGTCGATCAGCTGATCACGTGGTAATGGCCGCTGCCTGACGGCCTGGACATAACGATGGCAGTGGCTATACCCTACTGCTAATCTCCATGTCCAACCTACCAGTTTGCATCAATTCACTTCCTAGGTATTTGAACGTGTCCACAGTTTCCAAACTCTGACTTCCAATTTTCACAGTGCCCTTTCCTTGTCTTTCCCCTCTTGTCATCACCATGGTCTTGCTTTTCTCTATACTGATTTTCAGGCCATACTTCTGAATATTTTCGTTCAGTGCATCTAGTAGTTTTTGCTCTTCTTCGGTGTTCCTTCCTCAGACCACAATATCGTCTGCAAATAATAGTAACTTCATTTCTTTATGTCCATATGCTTCCTTTGTTTCCTTTACAATTTTATCCATTACCGTTATTAACAAAAGATGTGACAGCACACTCCCCTGTCTTAGCCCAGTCTTGTTCCTAACCAATCTGTCTTTCCAACTGGGGTCAGTACCCTGCTAACACAGTTGTTGTACATTGCTTGCACCATTTCCAAAATTTCTCTTCCCAGTCCCTTCTTAACCATGGTTTCCCATACCTTCTCTCTGGGGACACTATCATATGCCTTTTCTAGATCTATGAAAGTCATGACCAAATCCTCTCCCTATTCCCAGTTCTTTTCCATCACCTGCCTCAAGCTAAAGATTGGGTCCACTGTGGATCTTCCACTCCTGAAGCCATACTGTTCCTCTTGCAACTCTCCTTCCACCTTTCTTCTCATTCTTCTTTCTAATATCCTTTCCAGTATTTTTACTATCTGTGATATGAGGGCGATCCCTCTATAGTTATCACACTCTTTCTTGTCCCCTTTCTTAAACACTGGTATTATTAGCCCTTTCTCCCAGTCTTCTGGTACACATTTCCGTTTCCACACACACTTTAGCAGTCGATACAACCATTGCATACCAACAGGTCCAGCAGCCTTTATCATTTCTACACTGATTTCATCCAACCCTGTTGCTTTTCCCATCTTCATTTTCTGTACTGCTAATTCCACCTCCAGCATTGTTATAATCTTCTGTTATAGAGTCGTCAGGCTGTGTCACTTCCATCTCACCTGTACAATTGTTCACATTCAATAGCTTATCGAAATACTCCTTCCATCGTCCCTTTATCTCTTCTGGGTGTGTTAACTACTCTCCATCTTCCTTTTTCACTAGCTTTGTAGTAACTCTTTCTTTCCTCTTACTTGTTAGAAGTCCATACAGCATCCTTTTACTGCCACTTACATCTGTTTCCATTCTTCGTGTAAATTCTTCCCAACACCTCCGTTTGCTGTCGTGATACTTCCTTTTGCTTTCTTCTGCTTGATCTCGGTTCCATTCTTTCCATGCAGACTTCTTTTCTTTCACTGCTTTCCTCACTTCCTCATTCCACCACGGTGTCTCCTTCTCTTTCACTCTTGTTGACGTCCTACCACAAGCACTCTCTGCTGCACCAGCAAATGCCTTTTTAAAGTGGGACCATTCCTCTTCTATGTTTTCCACTTCAGTAACTGGGATTTGTTGCTTCAATCTCTCCTGAAAATCTTCTTGTACAGTTTTGTCTTTCAATTTCCATACTTTTATTTTACTTTCTCTGATCTCTTTTAGGTTTTCCAATTTTTCCCATCTAAATTTTGCCACCACAGCTCTATGGTCCCCATCAAATGCTTCTCCTGGTAAAGCTGTCACATCTATCAGCTTTCTGCGATTAGTCCTTTCCACCAGAATGTAGTCAATTACTGATTTTGTCCTCTATCACCCCACCCATATCTCGTAATTTTCCTGCTGTTTTTCTTCCGAAACCATGAATTACCCAATATCAGTCCATTCCTTTCAGAAAAGTTTACAAGTTCCTCTCCTTCCCGGTTCTTTTTCCCATATCCATATGGTCCAATGTCTTCTTCCTTTCCTTGTCTCTCGTTTCCGACTTGTGCATTCATATCTCCCATGATCACCACTTCTACATCTGAAATTACTCTTTCTACATCTTCCAGGAATACTTCAATATCTTCTTCTCTGTTTCCAGTCTGTGGTGCATACACTTGTATGAAGTCCATCATGTCATTTTTCATCTTCATTCTAATTTTCATTATTCTGTCACACACTCGACCACTTCCACATACTCCTCCAGTTGTTTCGAGGTTATCAGTCCCACGCCATTTTTTGCCTCTTGGCCACCACTCCAGTATAATGTATATCCTTTCCTCAATTTCTTCCTTCCTTTACCTTTCCATTTCAGTTCACTCAGCCCCATCAATCCAACATTCTCCCTCTCCATGAAGTCTACCACCTCCTCCACCTTGCCTGTCAGGTTCATGACATTCATGATTCCCACTTTCATTTCGGTTACTGGTCGCCCATTTCTCACAGTTGGGGTACCAAAGGAACTGTGCATCGCCTGCAGGGTACGCCCTAACCTTCTCCGAATCATTTGAAGTGCCATTTCCATTTTAGGCTATTATTACGAAGGGGTCGCCACTCCCAAAGGAATTTTATGATTCTACTGCCAGCTATTATACAGGCCGCCCCTAACATGGGAAACAGACGCCCTTGCAGCCGCCCCTAACCTGGGAAACAGACGCTGCCGATTGATGCTGTACTCATACTATTCCCTGAATACTGGGTTGCCTCTTCCGCAATCTCCACCGTTCCAAAGTCCATCTTCTCCGCTGCAGATTCCGTTGAGGTCTTCGCACGTAACCCTGTGCACGGGGCCTATGTTATACCCCATAGGACTGAGTCTTCACCAGAACTTAGCCGGTACTGTAGTTCCGTGGTATATTACAGTACCGTTGTCCACCCCCGCGACGTGGACGCGCCTGGCAAGAATTATCCATGTATCCAATTATGATTGACTCATGGACCGGGTTAAGGAGCTGTCTAAATCCAGCCTCCAAAGCGCAAATTATTCCTCCATATGAGTTTAATACAATGTATTTATATATCATGGTTAAATAGAAAGTTTTCGAAAAATCACAATATTCTGCTGTGGTGCTTTTATATTTTGTTAACAAAAAAAACAGCTGCAACTGCCTCGAAATACAACTTGTAGGCTATTAAATTATAAACGATAATCTATTAAAAATTAGTATTGTACGTTAACAAGAAAGAACGCCAACTTTAACAAAATAAAACCTCTAACTTTTAGCAAATATATGAACATTTAAAAAATTGAAATATGATACATAGGTTCTTTACAAGAAGAGTTCAGGATCGCTGGTATCACGGGATGGCAGGCTTGAAGTGTTTTTTTTTATTTTTTTTTTATTTATTTGTTATCAAGACCAGTGGGAGTCTTACAATAACATTTACCCTATCTCCCAAATCCAACTTGTACCGCGAGGAAAGCAGTAAAATTAAGACCTTCTCCGTTATCCCATTCCTTAAACCACTTTCGATGAGATTTAGACCTTATTTTGAACTCTCCTAAGAGAGCGTGTATTATTTATGTGTGCCCACTCCACTGTAGTTAGTTTTCAGACAGAAGTTTTGTTGTAAATAATTAAATTTATTGTTGACTTCCTATCCAACGTTGCCACATATCTGACATCACAACATAGGTGAAGATAAAAAAAAATATAAAAAAATCTTAGCTATTTCAAAATTCAAATAAACTCTAAAATTGTTTGCGACCGTAGAAACTTTAAAATCTACATACTGTATTTTTATTTCACGCACATACGTCAACAAAGATTTTATTTTCCCGGCACAAAAATCGAGCCTAGATTGGAGGCTAAGCGCAGTTATTACGAACACGTTCTTGTTCGAGTAAGAGAAGTGAGGTTAAGTTATCTGACGTTAATATTTAATTTCAAAGAAGTACTGTACGTGCTATCTGTTATGAAGGAATCAACTGATTGTGTACTTCATACGGCATCTAAGGAAGTCTAGCTAGCCGTAACCGCGGGATGATATACGGCCAAATGTACGAGACTCCTTGCCGTCAAAAAAACGTTTTGTCATTTCATGACATTAACTCACAATTGGACAAATGTGGTGGATGTATTAATCGATGTCTGTCTTTCTGTCTGTTAGGTAGTCAGCCCGAAGGCTGGTTGGATCCTCAAAAAGCACCGCCGTTACGTTATGTGAGTAGATACCCACAAAACCCAAGGCAGCGCTATTTTGAGGCGTTCTAGGCAAGAAGAGGAGTGAGGTAGTTTGTCATTGCTTTCCTCACTGAGTCAGAACAGTAGTCCTAACCCTATGAGTAGAACCTTTCACAGCATTCACAGGCACCGACTGTGCCCTGAATGCCATTACTAAGCACCACCCATACCTCAGTAGCTTCCATATAATCACAGCCATGAGTAAGACTGAGACATCGGTGAAAAGCCACCTTTTACTCTAGCCTGTGCCAACTGACAAATGCAAATGTACTGTATTCATCAAGAGATGGCAAACAGGCCATAAAGCTTTTAAATACCAGCGAAAGGAATTGAAATATTTTTTATTAACTAGTCGCCTGTTTCTTTAACTTGACTCACGATTATAACAAATGCGACAGAGCTCGTCTGCGGTACGCCTGCAGTGATTGGTAGTTTCTCAAGGTTGCTGCGTGACTGGCCCAATAACAGAGCGTCTTCTCGTGAATGTTTGGGAGTACAGCGTTCTGACAGGCGCTGAGTATCAAGCAAGCTGTTACACACGTAGGCTACGTGACGATACACGGCCAAATGTACACGACGGCTTGCCGTTAAAAGATCGCTTAGTTATTTCGTTCCGATAACTCAGAATTGGAAAAATTTGGTGGATTTACTGTTCGATTAAGTTTTTAAAAGCTAGCGAAAGGGATTGATATATTTTTCATTAACTATTCCTTCCTTGTTCCTTTAACTTGACTCACGATAATAAATGCGCCTGAAGTCGGCTGCGGTACGCCTGCAGTGATTGGTCAGTTTGTCAAGGTTGCTGCGTGACTAGCCAATAACAAAGAGTCTCCTCACGGATGTTTGGAAGTACAGCTGGAACACGCGTACTTATTCATAGATTTCCTCGGGCAATTACGACTACGAGCAGGAGACGCGTGGGTATCTACTGTCTCGCCATTGTACGGCAATAACTTGAAATTTTTTAAAAGTGTGTTCCCATGCACTACAAATTGTGGCACGGCTTAGTGATTTGTTTATCTTACGTCATCTTAGAGGGAGTGACGTCATACTCTTCACGAAGGAAGGGAGAAAATACCAACTTGCATATTGTTTGGGACTCGACCAACGTTAAATCGACACAGATTTTATTCCAGGGGTCCAAGAATTCGAGCCTAAAATGGAGGTTAAACGTAAAATCGACAAACGTTAAAATGAAGCCTGATATACATTGCGTCTTATGGGATAATAGCCGGGACCTACGGAAATGTACGTTAATTGCGGGTAAACTTTATTTCGAGTAACGTTAAATCGGGAGTTCACTGTATTTATTTAGAAAACAAACCACCTGGTTTTGATTTTTACAATGGTGTTGATTTTTGCTGCCTAGTGTAGCCATAAGTTCTATATTATAATGATAATTTCTTAAATGAAGATGCATTTTCATATTGACAATTTTAAATGGTACCTGTTTTGACCATTAATTAGTGCCTTCGTCAGCCAAATATTAATCAATTTCATTTAGACAAGAAAATATAACTTCCATATCAAAATAGCCTTTCAATTATTCGTCCACCTTATGAAATTAGGTCATATAATTTTTGTCCAAATATAACTTCCATTGAATCAAAATAGCCTTTCAATTATTCATCCACCGTATGAAATTAGGTCATATAATTTTGGTCCATATTTTGTTGGATAAATAAAAGACCAGCGGCATTTAAAACACTTTTACCCAAATAAAACTTTAAAAAACTAGTTCTTTTTCCTAATTTTAATCTTACATTGGAAGAAGTGTTGGCCCATACTAGTCTGTCAAATTTCTTTATGCTTGAATTTTGGTACGGTACTGTGGTTATGAATATTGTACCAGATCTCGCAAAATTCTCCAAGAGTGCTGGTAGTAATAATAATATAATATCGTATGACCTCAGGTGCTGGGTGCATGCTTTGTTATTTGATGTCAGAGGTCAGCTCGCTTGTCGAATTTTGTCGTTCCTTGGACCGCTAAGAAAGAGGTTAGGTATCTTAAGATCCTTGACACTATAGCTCTTACTAGTAGAGAATGGAGGAGGTTTGTGTTGGCGGAAAATCCCAAGATTAATTTTGCCATTATAATCACGGCCTACTGAATTCAAATGGGTTCTTTAACATGCCAACGACGTATGACATGCATGTCATGATTTTTGTCGCCGTTCAAAAAACTCTTACTATGGCCAGGAGCGAACCTGAAAGCTTAGGTTGGTAGTCCGACACGATAACCACTCGCCCACCGTGGCAAGCCAGTGCTGGTAAAGGCCTATTTGATTGCAAGATAATCTTGAGTGATTTTAAATTAGTGAAGTGCTTCAAGTGTTAATGTATTTGACATTTTTCAATGTTATTACCGTAATATTGGGCTGAGAAGGCTACACTTAGTAGCCTACCAATTTTTAGCCTATTTTCATTTTATGAAAAAATAGTCTTATGAGATCACCTTTTGTGTGTGTGCATGTGTATGTGGCGCCCCCCCCCCCCCCCCCCAATAACTTCTAAACGGTTGGAGTGATTTCAATGAAACTAGGTATGGTCATGTGCTATTTCGGCCCACCCCGACTGTGCCTTTCACATTTTATTACGTCTCGCCAATCCACATTTGAATAATGAACCTACCCAAAAATCGTCTTCTAATAGTACATAACTCTATGGCCTACAAATATAAAAATCCTAAATGGCGACTAACCGAAATATTTTGACAGTTCTCAATATCTAATTATCTATGATAGCAATCAAATTGAAATGTTGTATGTTGATAGAGGCTATGTACAGGGTCTTTCATATAAAGTAAGAGCAGAGAGCGGCGGATTTGTCATCCGCTGCAACAGTGGCCTTGGCCAAGCGTGTGGCGCGCCACGGCCCCCTACTGTAGTTTTGAAAGCGTGCGTATAGTACAGTATATACTTGACCTTGCAATAAGCAGGTGTACAGTCGCCAGTCTGAACCTCAGATGTTAACATGAGACAGTTATCGTTACAGCATCGAATTTTTGTAGGTAAAACTTATTTTAAGTACGAGTCGGCTCGGCGGATACGTGATGCATTTGTTCAGCAATTTTCTGATGAAGTGCCACCTTCTCTAGCACATATTCACGTAAATAAGTTTGACACTAATGGCTCAGTGCTCAATAATAGGTAGAGAATAAAAGATCAGAAACATTACAGTGGCACAACTCACTCACGTCAGCCAGAATATGGTTACGAGATACAATGTCTGTATAACCAAGGAAGGACGACACTTCCAGCATCGTTTATAACAGGCTGTTCCAGCCGAGCTGCTCGCCAGTGAGCAGTGGAGTACTCGCCGCCTTCCGTGAGAAAACCTGCAACATGCAATACAGCCCTGCTGTGGGGGGCTGCCGTCACTGCGCGGTGGATACATCAAGACTGGCTGGAAGCGCATTGACTTGTGTTATGACCTTCGCCCAGTGACGTATTGGCTATCACCCCCAGTCCCTCTCCAACCGTGCTCCGAGCATTACTGCTGATTACACGCTTGTACTCATACTCAAACTCATGGATTTGGAACAGCCTGGTTTATAAGGTAATATTTCATATAGGATTGTACACACGTTTAACGCAGGGGTCCATGGCGTGCTACAAGCTCGGCCAAGGCCACTACATCAGCGGATAATAAAACCGCCGCTTGCCGTTCTTACTTTATATGAAAGACCCTGTACATAAGTTCATCTATAGGACTTTCAATAACCTGGTGAGCACAAATCCGACATGTCGGCGACGCGAAATATAAATATTTAAATGGACGTTTCTTGCGATTTAACCATCCGAGTGCAGTAAAACTTGGTATGGTAAATGCTTATAGAAATTTCAATCCACTGGCATCTAATGTATTTCAATTGCTTTCATAACCACAAGATGGCAGCTGTGCAAAATTTTAAAATCTGATCTTCATATCTTGTGTGAAGTTTGAATACTACACCTACACAATAATCTTCATGTAATAGTGCATAACTCTAAGACCTACATATATAAAAATCCAACATGGCGACCATCCAAAATATTTAGATGGTTCTCAATATCTACGAACCTATTACAGCAATCAAACTGAAATTTTATATGTTGATAGAGGAAATTAACATAAGTAGGATATATTAAAATAGGCTTTAGTTCTTCACAGAACTACTTGTTAAATCATTTTATATGTATTTTGAAATAATCGTGATATTTGATAAGCGAATACATAACCATTTTAAGTGCAAACATGGTTCGAAATGTTATGTTTTTCATTCGGTCAACACGATTTTACCCAATTGTGATGGGTTATTCTCTAATCCCGAAAATAATTTACTTGCGATTAATAAATACACTTGGATGACCAGTTTGGATCGTCAAGTGATCATCATCAGATCCATTACACTTAGGCTATTAAATCTATGTCTACAAGTATGGTGAAAGTATTTGAAATATGTATGTTTCTTTAGTTGCAGTAGTAGTTGAGATAGTGAAACTAGTCAATATTTGTTATAACGGAGCAAGTTAGATCTGAACCTTCCAATGCGCATGTGCGTCCACGTGCATTACGTCATCTCCCCGCCAGGATTCTTTGTCAACCAGTGAACGCATACTTCGCCACGCGCTAGTTAGATGTTGCCAAGTAGTCGTTCTTCCCAGAACCTTGGCAGAGTACAGATGATGTCAAGGCATGTGATGCAAGACGGAGCGGTTCTGTTCTTTGACAAGCACGGCAACAAGCTTGCTGTCAGGAGTGTGTGAAGTAGGTGCGCTCTCAGTTCACCACGTGCTACCTTCTTTGAGTTGAGTTGTTACAGCAAAGAGGGAAAATTGCGCGCACCTAGTAATCCCACCACTTCCCGCCTTGACGAGACTCCGCCATGACAGGCCAGGTCTAACTTGCCATGCTATAGTTATAGTCTATGTGATGTGGTGGTTGACCTCCAAATTTGCTTGCTTAGTGTGAATATGTGATTATTGTTAAATGGTCCGTTCAGGTTGTATTGTGCAGGCTACTTATCTCGTAGAGTCGTGCACAGTCCGGCTGAGAGAGGTTAACTTCGTCACTGTCTGCTCTCGACTGGCAAGATTCAGTATCTAAGGGTCGAGCACCAGTTGGATTGAAGGATCAGTTGCAGTAAACTTGAGGGCAAGACCCTCCACATGGCAATTGGCATGGCAGATGATATGCAAGACTTGCAAGAACCACGTTAGACGTTATATTTAGTATAAACAGGTTAAAAGTTCCGTCTGATCAATACTTTTATTATAAAGGTATTGATCAGGTGGAACTTTTAACCTGTTTATACTAATTAGTTTATCAATACGGAACCAGAATGAACCTTTTAAGTTCTAAAATAAAATAGACTTTCTATGTCAGACCAATGAGATGTTGCAGCACCCTAATAATAATGTTACCGGTATATGTTTTTATGTCCCTTTTAACCACTGTAGCTTTCAGAGACATCGAGGTGCTGGAATTTTCCCCCAAGGGGGATCTTCAACGTACCAGTAAAGATACTGACGCAGTTCCCACATATTTAGGCACCCTCAAATGCCAACTAACTGCACCAGGATTCGATCCTGCTATCTTGGGATCAGCAGGCGAGGACATTACCACTGAGCCACACAGCCAGTCGTTACAGCACCCAGCCAAGGGTTAGGACAGTATTTGCCAATCATCCTTTGCATATTACTTCTAAAGAATTTTTCCTAAACATATACAGTATATCTATACAAGCATTACCCATCGCAGCTTTGCCAGCATAAATGTAATTGTATAAACACTACACTTTAAATTTAGTAACGACTCGCTCATCAATGCCATGATTTGTCTGTAGTTCAATTTTGAAACAGCCCAGTTTTGAGTACAATCGAAAAGATATGAAGGGCACAGGGAAAGAAAGGGCTGTCACAAATTTATTTAATTTACCATTTTTTTTTAATATAATGATATCAGTTGTCTTTGTTTCCTTTTCTACTAACTACCCATATGATACTTAAACCATTTTAATAAATCTTAGGAAAGATAAACTTTTGACCACTTATTTCCCGGTGCACTCTTATCTTTTTTTCCCATATACTTAGACCTAAGTCATTGTTTCCTAAACATAAAATACTGTGTTTACTCGCATATAGGGGCAGATGACCTTGCTGTTCCCCTCCTGAAAGCAACAATAACTAACTTGCATATAAGATGCATTTTTTAATCTTATTTTTAATGCTGAAAAATTTAGAAGTGTCTTGTATGCGCTTATCTCAAAATATCCATATCCATTAAATAACCTATGCACAGTACATACCAACATCCTCGAAAATTTATTTCATAACAAAAAAATTATTATTCAGGTTTTATAAATATAATTATGGACCATTATATAATATTAGCCTGATATAAATCTACCGCAATTGCGGCAAGTATCTGTGCGTGGTAGGGTAGGCCTAATTTCATGTTCACTGTGTCTGAAAGAAACTGAAAATACTGATAGGGATATTCAACTTATAAAATTAAGAGCAGATGCATTATTATTATTATTATTATTATTATTATTAAATGAGAAATTATCAAAATAAAAATAAATTGCATTTACCTGTTGTTACATTTCATTCATCACTATTGTGAAGGTCTCCATGATTTCTGCCATCGTCACTGCCTTCTGAATTAACATTTGCAGGTTAGTTTCCCATATGGCATCATCTTCTGACCCATCCAAGGTGCATGAAATTCCATTTTTCTTGAAATTTCGCTCTACGATTATTTTTTAAATATTCTAATCTTTTGTCAGCGAGTGGTTTCCAGCTGCCATCCAGTTGACAGAAATACCTTATGTGGTCTTTAAACACCTTGTTCACAGAGAAATCAAGTGGCTGAAGGATATAAGTTAATATCCCCAGGAACTATTGCAGCATGAGTCTTCGTTTGCAGCATCTTGTTTTTTACGGCACCAACAAGGTGATCTCAAACTGTCCAGCATTAGCAGTGCCTTCGTCTGCAACCAGGCTCCCGGGCAACAATACCACACGGTGTGCAACCAGTCTATCATCACATATGCCACCATTCACCCCCTTCTCATGAACGCTGTTGACAATCCCTTTGCGATAGTTGTCCTTGGGAAAGGTTTTCTTTTAAATATAGCATTTGGAGCGAGTTTCAACAGAAATTGCCAGCATTACTGTACAGTGCAAATTTCAACAATAACACTTGAACTAACTGTTAAGTCTTGCGCAGATAATTGGTGTGAATTACAACATTACCAAAAGACCGACAGACATGCACAGCTTCCTCTCTCAAATAATTATAACATCTTACGAAAATCTAAGAAAATTATTTATCATAAAGGCAAAACACGAAATCTGTTTACCTCGTATCGTATGCAAAAACAGTAGAACTTGGCAATTAATAACAAAGATTTAGAGTCCTAACTATCTCCCTTCTTATGGGGAAGATTCTTGCAAGAATTCTACTTAACCGCCTCAAGGTTATCTCTGGGAAGATCCTCCCAGAGTCACAATGCGGATTTAAAGCTTCCAGAAGCACAATTGACTTGATTTTCTGTGTGGGACAGCTACAAGAAAAATGTAGAGAACAGAATCCACTCTTCTTAGTCTTTTATGACATGGAAAAGGCATTTGATTCGTTTCCAAGACCAGCCATGTGGGTGGTGCTGAAGTGGTTTGGTTGCCCTCAGCGTTTTGTAGATCTAATCAAGGCTCTCCATGATGGCATGACAGTCGGGTTTGCCATCAGAATAAGATGTCCGATGAATTTCCTATTACCCATGGACTGAAACAAGGATGTGTACTGGCTCCAATGCTTTTTGCGCTGTACTTGGCTGCAATGCTTTATGATTCACCTACAAACACCCCAGGTGTGGAGGTCAAGTATCGTTTTGATGGAGGGCTTTTCAACCTAACTCGTCTCTGCTCCTTGAGGAAAACTCAGGTCACTAATGTTACTAATATGTTGCATGCAGATGATGATGCGTCGCCAACTCTCACACTAGAAGAGCTGCAAGAGTCAGTTAATTGTTACAAAGGTTCATGTGATCGCTTTGGTCTTACCATAAATGTCAATAAGACTAAAGTCTTGGCACAACCTTCACCAGGCGCACCTCTTCCTCAGTTCAATATCTCAATCTCAAATTTGCCATTAGAACAGCTTGACCACTTCTCGTACCTGGGCAGTACCATTTCTGTGAGCTGTACCTGTGAGCAGGATGTGGATAAGAGAATTGGCGCAGTCCATGCAGCATATGGACGATTAGCGCACCGGGTCTTCATGAATAAAGATCTATCCATGAGTACAAAGCTTATGGTGTACAAAGCAGTAGTCATTTCTACATTGTTGTATGGCTGTGAAACGTGGACCCTTTACCGACGTGATCTAAGGAAGCTTGAGGGCTTGCACCTACAAAAACGTTGATCAATCCTGAGGATTAAATGGGAAGACCGCATTACCAATATTGCTGTTCTTGAAAAGGCTCAAATCAACAGCATAGAATCATCCATAATAGGTCACCAATTTAGATGGATTGGTCATGTCCATCGGATGGATGATGTGAGATTACCTCGTCAAATGCTATATGGTGAGCTATGCTATGGCACCAGACCTCATGGTGGTCCTAAGAGGTGCTACAAGGACCAATTTAAGCAGACCCTGAAATTGACAGGTCTTGATTCACAAACCTGGGACATGCTGGCTGAAGACCGCTCAACTTGGTGCCGTACCATCTCGGATACTGTAAAAACGTTTGAAAGAGATCGATGCACACATGAAGAGGCCATGCGTCAAGCTAGGAAACTTTGAGCAGCCCAACCACGTCCTCCTCCAGCAATACTATGTGACTTGTGTGGACGCTTGTTCCATGCCAGGATTGGACTCTTTAGTCACCGTAAACACATCCACAAACTGGACTGAAGGAAGAAGATTTATACTCGGATTCGAGTTAAAGCCGATGATGATGATGATGACAATAAAATAGCATGTGACAAAAAGGGTCCAACATGTTGTTGGCTACATTTTTGCTATGTCAGACTAATATTAAGAGATATACTGTATTTGAGAATTTAATTTAAAAGTTCACTACCATCCCATGAGTCACTTAAATAGGACTTAAGAAAAATCTGTCGGAACACATTTTACTTATCTTTTAAGAAGAGGTTATTTCCCTGAATTTCAAACTTCTCGCTTATGTAGTTTCAGGCTGACTTAACTTATATGTTGAAAATACACTTGATCATTAAAGTTTGCCCTGGGTAAGTGACCCACTATGTGAATCTATAATCCAGCAGAAATCCTGTTAGGAACCCTTCAACCTCCACTTTTCACCCCTTTCACCTCAAAAAATGTTTAAAGGTTAGTTTATATGCCAATACATCTCCAAATGAAACCACTTGTAAGATATTTTTCATGAACTGAAGTAATAACTCCTCTGTAGAACCTGAATACTCCGAAATCCGTCCTCAGTGCACATTTATGATATAGAAGAAACATATCCTCAAAATTTCATGTTCCTTACTTCAATAGTTTTGGCTGGCGATGATGAGTGAGTCAGTCAGGACACTTTCTTTTATATGACAGTATATAACTTGCATTTTTACAGGGTGTTTCCTTTTTGCATTAAAACCTACAGTTATGCATTGTACTGCCAGAGCCCAGCCTAATCCCAAAGCAAATTATTTATTAAATCTAATGTTAGCTCCTTCACTTTTCAGGAAATTTGTGCATTAAGCAAGATGAGTAAAAAGGAGATTGGGCGCTGTTTTAAACTGATATTGACGGCTTTGGGGACTAGTGTGGATCCCATTACAACGGGTAACTTCATGTGCCGCTTCTGTTCCAATCTGGGTAAGTGACCCACAATGTGAATCTATAATCCAGCAGAAATCCATGTCCTTAGTGACAACCTTCATCCTCTCAGGTCCTGTTATGCACATCAGGCAACAATATTATCTGGTGCATTTTAAATTCATGGGACAAAAGAAGTGAGAGTGAGAAAAAAATCTTCATTAACCCGGCAGTGGTCGCGGAGAGATTTCGACGTAAGTGTTCGCGGGTGAGATTTTCGCTCACCTTCGTAATTTGAAACTTTTTTAAAATTATTGTTTTGAAAGGAATGGTAATACGTTTATTTGCTGTCGTGAAGTATCTAATAGATATTTAAATAAAAAGATACCTTAATTTTACCAGACCAATTTGAATAATTGAATGTTTAAAATCAGAGCACCCTAAATTTGGCATCTAAATATTCTCTGGCGGACGCTCGCATTTATTAAGCATATATACAAAATGGAACTTTATATCGGAAAGCAACCCTTGGACCTTATTCTGTTGTTAACAAGCCTGCAGAGGTTGTCAAACGACCAGCACATCCTATTGAGTATACTGGAAGAAACTTCACTGTGGTTAAATATTTTTCATCGGTTTTCCTGGCTTTTAGACTTGTTGAAGAAAGAATTGACAGTACGGTAGCGAGATCTGTTAGAAAAAAATAAGGCAGAGATTGCCCAATAGTATTCGGCATTCACATGAGAAACGTTCAAAACGCCAGAGAGATAGAATTGGCCAAATAATGCAGTTATTTCTTCAGTGTTTCGAGCGTCCCCTTTTCGTACAATTTTGACATTTGTATGTTAGTGCGGTCCACAATTTCTAAATAGTTTCCCGAGGAAAAATAAATCTCCACACCTCACTGTGGGAGATCACAATTTTTGCCTCATTTTTCATTCAGGAAGGCATCGAACAGGGTTCTTTTGTCTGTTTCTAGCAACATATTGTGGGCAATGGATGTACCAGGTTCCGTGTCCATCCATCCCCGAGTACTGTGCACCAGGACATCCAGTTCATCGCCAGAAATATCTGAAGCACTGAATCTCTAAATTCTATATTATCCTCTTCGTCTTCACTAGCACTGCCAACTTCCAACAAATCATCATATGCCTCACCATTTCTTCTTAATTCTTGCTCCATCTCGTCCTACTATACCATAACCTGTTCCTCTGGTTTATTAGCCATTTTTAAATTCAGTAGAGAACAAACAATACAATGAAAAGTAACACAAAAATAGTTACGTTTGTGGTCGCGTATGAGGGAAAGTCTCACTTCTCTGCAAGCGCGTACAATAATAGTAACTGTGAATGTTCAAGTGTTAATTTGCTATTGTTGTGGGAGCGGTCTCGTTATGCCACCTACTAGATATACCTAGGAGGGTAGGTGAATCTGCGTGCAGGCTGCGAAGTTACATGCAAGACAGTTCCAAAGTGAGATAATCCCTCGCCCCGCGACCACTGCCGAGTTAAAATTTCCCATTCCATATCAAGCAAGCTGGTCAATGAGAACTTCTGCTGATACGTCAAGCATTACATCAGCCATTTCGACTGGTGTCGTGATGTTTTGCGATTGGTGGTGCTGTGGATATCTGTGTTGTCCTAATGGCCCCAAGTTCATGAAAGAGCATCCGGCCATCTATATTAGGTTACCATAGTCTCAGTGGTAGATGTGGTTTGTGTTATTGTGACATTGACTCCTGCATTTGTACTGTGAGTAAGGCTTCGATTTAGGCTGACAACCATACAATATTGTTAAATTGTTTTATATGAAAGGAATACTTGTTCACTTCTTCTTCTTCTTCTCCTTTTATGGCCTCATTGGACCAGTTCAGTCGATCATTTCTTGGTCCTCTTCTTCAGCAAGTTTTCTTTCAGAGTTGCCCAGTAGCTTTTCATTCGCTCTGATCTTCTCAAGCGTTCCTCATTTTTAAATACTGGATGACGTTTGTCTATTTTTGCTTGAAATCTTATTTTTATATCTTTCAGTTCTTTAAAAAAAATTGTTTTGTTTTGCAAGTCATCCAAAGTTATTTCTAACTAGGGCGCCCGTACTGCTCCGCAGCATTATTTTTCAGTCATCATCATCATCATCATCATCATTTCCCCTTATCCAGCTCCTGCCGGGTCGGGGTATTTATGGCACTTCTCCACTTTCCTCTTTCCTTCCACAATTCTTCTTCCACGATCTTGTCCCAGTCCAGATTCCTTTTTCTCACGCTGTTCTTCACTGAATCGATCCACCTTGTTCTAGGTCTTCCCCTTGCTCTCTTGCCCTTGCACTTCGCCTCCAGCATCTGTCTTGGTATTCTATTTTCCTCCATCCTCTTTACATGTCCAAACCACCTTAGTTTATTCTTCTCAATTCTCTCATTTAGTTTTCCCATCCCAGCTTCCTTCCTAACATCTTCATTCCTCACTCTGTCTTTCCTCGTCTTACCTATCATACTTCTTAGGAATTTCATTTCACTGGATTGGATTCTACTCTCTTGCCTGCTTGTCAGGGTCCAAGTCTCAGCTGCATAAGTTAATATGGGTACATAGTACATTTTATACATTACCTCCTTGCTTTTCCTTGGTACTTCCTTATCCCAAACAAGTTTTCTTACACTTTGATAGAATGCATTGCTCTGCTGTACCCTCCTGCCAATCTCCATTTTTCAGTATTGGAATTAAAAAATTACTACATTATGTAATAGTTTATAACTTTTATTTCACAATACTTCCTTCCAGACAATGTTCGCTGTACGTTGACCCTTAGGTTTAATTTCTACATCTACATCTTTAAATGATTTTCTTCGGGATAAGGCAACATAGAACATTCCATGGCCTAAAACAGGATCAGGCAAGTAGATTCCAACTCGATGAAGCGTTGGACCCTGCGCATTGTTGATTGTAGTAAAAAACGCTAGTGTAATTGGAAATTTCCGTCATTAGAACCAAAGATATGATTGCTACAATGAGAAAAAATGTTGAAAAAATGAGATGTAATATCGAATGTTCACTCATAACTTTCTTCAGAATCAGTTGATTTGAATAGTTTAGAGCAGAAATGAAGGCACTTGAGTCACTGAGTGTTCTTAGACCAAAACGACCTGCGTACCTCAATTAGAACCAAAAATATGATTGATTCAAAGTTGGAAAAAGTTGAAAAAATCAAATAATTTGAGGAAGGCGGAAGTTAACTGATTTGTAATACTTGATAACAAATCTGTGCATGAATACCTTTCATTTAAAAAAAGAATGAAGCAAATCAACCATATAGAATGGCCGGGCGGACTCTGATAAGTTTTCAAAAATATTTTTAATATATAGGTAGCTTCAATGAAAAAAAAAAGTTGGAAAAAGTTGAAGAAATCAAATAATTTGAGGAGGGCGGAAGTTAGAGATTCGTAATACTTGATAACAAATCCGTGCGTGAATACCTTGCATTTAAAAAAGGAAGGAAATCGACCGGATAGAACAGCCGGACTGACTCGATTAAGTTTTCATAAATATTTCTAATATTCGCTTCGGCACTCATAACATTCCTCAGAATCAACCAATTTAAATATTTAATACCTCAAAAGATAGAGCTTGATCCACTGATAGCTCGTAGACCAAAGCAAACTGTGTAACTCAGTAAGAACCAACGATATGATTGCTACAATTAGAAAAAATATTGAAAAAATTAGGTGTAATATCGAATGTTCACTCATAATTTTCCTCAGAATCAGCCGATTTGAATAGCTAAGAGCTGAAATGAAGGTGCTTGAGTCACTGAGTGTTCTTAGACCAAAACGACCTGCGTACCTCAATTAAAACCAAAGATATGATTGCCTCAAAGTTGGAAGAAGTTGAAAAAATCAAATAATTTGAGGAAGGCGGAATTTAAGTGATTTGTAGTATTTGATAACAAATCTGTGCATGAATACCTTTCATTTAAAAAAAGAATGAAGATAATCGACCGGATAGAATGGCCGGATGGACTCGGATAAGTTTTCATAAATATTTTTAATATATAGGTAGCTTCAATGTGAAAAAAAAAAGTTGGAGAAGGTTCAAGAAATCAAAAAATTTGAGAAAGGCGGAAGTTAAGTGATTTTTAATACTTGAAAACAAATCCGTGCATGAATACCTTTCATTTGAAAAAGGAATGAAGGAAATCGACCGGAAAGAATGGCCGGATGGACTCGGTTAAGTTTTCATAGATATTTCCAATATTCGCTTCGGCGCTCATAACATTCTTTAGAATCAAACAATTTAAATATTTAATTCCTCAAAAGATAGAACTTGATCCACTGAGTGCTCTTAGACCAATATGAACTGTGTAACTCAATTAGAACCAACGATATGATTGCTACATTGAAAAAAAAATATTAAAAAATGAGATGTAATATCAAATGTCCACTCATAACTTTCCTCAGAATCAGCCGATTTGAATAGTTAAGAGCTCAAATGAAAGCGCGTGATTCACTGAGTGTTCATCATCATCATCTTCATTTCCCGTTTCCAGCTTCCTGGGTCGGGTTGTGAATTAAGGACCTCCAACGTTTCCTGTCTCTCCACCACTCCTCTCCTGTTTTTAGTACTTCTTCAGGTTTTCCTCCTCTCTTCTCTACACACTCCCACACTGTATCTGCCCATCTCTTTCGGGGCCTTCCACGTGGTCTCTTCCCTGTCATCTTTTCACAGAAAGTTTTCTTTGGTACTCTCTCCTCTCCCATTCTCATCATATGTCCATACCACTTTAACTTTGTTGTTTCTATCCTGTCCTGCAGCTTCAAGATTCCTGTCCTTTTTCTAATCTCTTCGTTTCTAACTCTATCTCTTCTGGTCTTGCCCTCTATACCGCTTAGGAATTTCATCTCCGCGGCTTGTATTCTACTCTCCTCTCTTTTTGTAGTAGTCCACGCTCCAGCTGCATATGTTAGTATGGGTCTGTAGTAGGTTGAATATAATACATTTTTACATTTCTTTGGGACATCTCGGTTCCACAGAATACCCCTTATGCTCTGGTAAAAACTGTTCGCTTGTTGTATTCTCTTTCCAATTTCCTCAGTTATCCATCTTCTGTGAAAACACTTCCCAAGTACTTGAAACTTTTAACCACTTCTAGAATTTTCCCATTCAATTCTATCTTTCCTCTTCCTTCCTTCCTTCCTTCCTCTTGACATTACCATTGTCTTGCTCTTCTCTGTGCTTACTTTCATCCCATATTTCTCTATTTCTTGATTCCATACATCTAGTTGTTTTTGTACTTCCTTTTCATCCTCGCCCCATATCACTATATCATCTGCAAACAGCATGGCCTTTGTTGCCTCTTGTCCCAATCTCTGTTTAACATTCTTGTGAATTTCATCCATGACTATGATGAATAGTAAGGGGGACAATACACTTCCCTGTCGGAGACCTGTTTCCACTTTAAACCATTCTGTTTCTCCTATACTGGTCTTCACGCTACTCACACAATATTTGTACATAGCTTTTAACATTTGGACATCAGCTCCGTTAACTCTCCTTTTCCTTAATACATTCCAAACCACCTGTCGAGGCACACTGTCGTACGCTTTCTCAATATCAATAAATGTCATCACCATGTCTTTTCCAAATTCCCATCTTTTCTCCATCATTTGCCTTAATGCAAAGATTAGGTCAAATGTTGATCTGTCTTTCCTAAAACCATACTGTTCTTCTTCCATCTCTCCTTCTATCTTCCTCCTCAGTCTGCCTTCCAGAACTCTCTCAAAGACCAAAGACCAAAATGATCTGCGTACCTCAATTAGAACCAAAGATATGATTGCCTCAAATTTGGAAAAAGTTGAAAAAATCAAATAATTTGAGGAAGGCGGAAGTTAAGTGATTTGTAATACTTGATAACAAATCTGTGCATGAATACCTTTCATTTAAAAAATAGAATGAAGAAAATCGACCGGATAGAATGGCCGGATGGACTCGGAAAAGTTTTCATAAATATTTTTAATATACTGCTCTGCAGCATTATTTTTCAGTATTGGAATTTAAGAATTACGACATTATGTAATAGTTTATAACCTTTATTTCACAATACTTCCTTCCAGACAATGTTCGCTGTGCGTCGACCCTTATGCTTAATTTCTACTTCTACATCTTTAAATGATTTTCCTCGGGATAAGGCAACATAGAACATTCCAAGGCCTAAAACAGGATCAGGCAAGTAGATTCCAACTCGATGAAGCGTTTGATCCTGCACTTTGTTGATTGTAATACAAAACGCTAGTGTAATAATTTGAGGAAGGCGGCAGTTACGTGATTTGTAATACTTGAAAACAAATCCGTGCATGAATACCTTTCATTTAAAAAAGGAATGAAGGAAATCGGCCGGATGGACTAGGTTAAGTTTTCATGAATATTTCTAATATTCGCTTCGGCACTCATAACATTCCTCAGAATCAACCAATTAACATATTTAATATCTCAAAAGATAGAACTTGATCCACTGAGTGTTCTTAGACCAAAACGAACTGTGTAACTCAATTAGAACCAATTATATGATAGCTACAATGAGAAAAAATGTGATGTAATATCGAATGTTCACTCAACTTTCCTCAGAATCGTCCTAGTTGAATAGTTAAGAGCTCAAGTGTCAGCGTTTGATTCACCGAGTGTTCGTAGACGAAAACGACATTCGTGCCTCAATTAGAACCAGAGATATTGTAACGGTTTCCCTGATGGGTGCTTACCTTTCACTACTATGTCTAAGATAGATTGATTGAATGTGTGCCATGGTGCCAACATCAAGTTGAAACCTAAATTTATATTTACTAACACCTAGCTTGCGTAGAACACATGTAAAACTCTTCACACTCAGACCGTGGTGTGATGGAATCATTAACCCAGATAACATTTGCATTGGGAGAAGGAAGTTTTTTTTATATCTAATGCTACCTACTGGAATCAAAGATTGCATTTTGTAAAAAGTTAATTTAATACTCAAAAACAAGATAGTGGCAATATTAATAATAATAAAAATTATGGAGCTTAAAGAATTGATCATTACCACGCGCAAAGTATTTGAAATGGAGGTCAGATGAATTGATTGCATTTAGGTTTATTTCCAAGCTTGAATTTACTGACTTTACGGTGACAAACAAATTAAATAGATAGAGTGTGTTTATGTCATTTCCGCTCACCATTGGAGGAACTTTCTCCCACGTGCTAGATGTTCCCGTCGAGAATGATGCACAATGCTGATCGTCTTCGTTTCTTCTGCGTTGATACTTAATTGAAGTTGAAAATACTGTTTTGTGGTGGAACTAATTCCGTGAGCCACAATACACGGCATGCCAAGACACAACAGCGCGTGCAATCCCCATGACGATATAGTCGGTGGAGTATATCAGTTTTTAGATGTTCACCATGGAACGTAAGTAAAATTGTATGTCCGTTCGGTACAAAATAGTGACAAGAATCGTATCCCTCTTCACGGCGCGCTCTGACTATATCTCCGACCCAAGCTACCCCCTCCAGCGTTCTACTCCCAGACTCCTGCCCGGTCGGCTTGACCAATCCGCGTGCATCTTCATAGAGTCGAATTCACTCGGCTATGGCCTGTTCTCCTCTTGATTGGCTGGGCACCCCGAGCGCTCGTTCCCGCCAACAAAGTTCATTGCACTCGACCTGATGCTCCGTGCAGATTTCCGTTTTCTTCGAACTCTTAGTTCATACCACGTTTTCCAAGTTGAAACTGTTCCCTCAATTTCGACATCACTTATTGTTCACAAGACTATTCCTGTAGTCGTAAATCCCGATGTCGCTCACCTCTCTCCTGCCTAACTGAATAATAAAAACTTCTAACTCTCCGCAATCAAATAATTTGCCGTGTAATGGATATCGGAATAATCCGATAGATAGTGTTTTCTAAAATTAGAAAACCTATCTGTATTCGTATTCTGTATTTAAACATAAACTCCAAAATAAAATATGACATAAATAATAATAATAATAATAAATAAATATAAATTGAATTAAATGAATTAAATTAACTAGGTCAAATAATTGCCGCGTTCACACAAACATTAATGATTACCACCTGACTTATGTCAGTGGCGTAAAACCCTACGAAAAACATTTTACATTTCGCCTCGGATCATCAGGTGATTTACCGTAAACACGGTACTTCACGTGATTATCCCAGACATGTTCTTAAAAAATCCCCAACCAAAATACAAATTACACAAATGAAATCACCCTAAGTTACATATATAAACACTCATAATTTTCATCATGCGCTTTGCGCCAATGTCGGATTCACTGTTGTATTGCTCTAGGCATGTTTGTCATTTTCTCAAATCTTTCTCGGATATCTCCGCCTCTCAATAACACTATGTGGGAAAGAAAAACATATAGATGTGTCATCTCTGTGTATATTCACTTTTGCACATCACACGCATTGAAGGTGTTCAGATGTAAACCACCACAGAACTACTTCTTAATAAGTGGTTGTTCCTTTCTTCTTGTGTATCGATTACACGGTACACATGAGCACACGATCACATAGTCGTGGTTACGCGTCGTGACCACAGTACTCACTCTCTCTGTAAATTACATCAAATTTCTACATTTCTGGAAAAAGAAAAAAGTAAGCGCACGTTACATATAACACAAAATATTTCTGTGCCGTAATTGCCCTGATTTACTGAGTCCCCGTAGACCAATTTCTACCTAACACCAATTCTCAACACTCCATATCTCTTTATTCAGCAGTGCACAACCCGGACCAGTCCTCCTCGCGATTCTGACCTAGTTGACACAACTCTCAAATAATACTTATGTACTAGTTACCTTGAGGTTACCTACCTCATACTCATAATTCTTAAATTCACACTCACAGATCTTACATGGCGAATACCACACTTACTCAATTGATAGGCTGGCTCGCCAGCTACACTCACTTACTTCATGACACATACTTCCGAAGACTATGAATATTATACGTCCCGTATAATCTGTTTGCCTCACCATCCTCTAGCACATATGCTGTTTTGCCAATACGTTTGGAAACTATAAATGAACCCTCGTATAGATAGAAAAACTTGGACTTAACCTTCTCTAGCTTATTCGACTGTTTCGGCACTCTAAGTAAGACTCTGTCTCCTGGCTCGAATTGGTCGAATTTAATTTCTTTTTGTTGGCGAATTCTCTTTTGTGCCGACTTAGATAAAATTTGTTTCGCCAACTGGACAGTGTAATCCATCCCCGGTTGCTTTCCCTCATTTAAACCCAATACTCTCGCTAGTTCATTTTGTGGTCTCTTTCCGAAGTGAACTTCGTATGGCGTCAATTTCATGCTCTCATGCTGGACAGAATTCAGCCAAGTCTCGACTTTGATAAGATGTCCAACCCAGGCCGAATGATTGTCATGCACTAGAGTCCGAAAAAGACGGGCCACTTCCCTTAATGGACGCTCTGCAGAATTACCCTGAGGGTACCTTACAGAGGAATGAATGTGTGTAATACCAGCTTCCTGCATGCTGGTTCTCCATTTCTTTGCAGTAAACTGTGGTCACTGTCGGATAGTATCCTGAGAGGAACGCCAAACTCAGGTATATACTTATTAATGATCAGACTGCTACACGCTAGTCCCGTGGCTTTCCTTAGAGGATATAGCTTGACATACTTACTAAAAGCGTCAATAACTATAAAAATGTACTCGTAGCCATACTGTCCTTTAACGATCGGGCCAAATAAATCCACACACAGTAGTTCGCCGGGACTACTGGTGAGAACTGCAGATTTTTCACCCACTAAATACTTAACTGGATACTTGCTCCTTTGAGAGGTGTCACACTTAGCTAAAGTCCTCCTAACATCCCTTCCCATTTTATTCCAAATAAAGTTATGTGCAATTTCATAGAAGACTTTGGTAGCACCAAAGTGTCCTAGTTCCCTATGAATGAACCAAATTAGTTCTTCCCATAAAGTGGCAGGAACACATATTGCCCACCGATTCTTCCTTCATTTCCGTGCAAGAAGCCCATCCTGCATCTTGTACATGAACCTCCCTACCTTCACACACTCTTCTTCACCCGTTTCTAATATAGCCAGAGGCTCCCTTAAATTAACGTCATCACGTTGCTCTATTAACATATTTCTCAGTGTCTGTAACGACGCCCTGTTGCTACCGTCCACACGTGCACATAATAAAATACCGTCCTCTGTTTTGACAACAGGATAATCCCTACATAAATTAGTGTCCCTAGATAGCATATCTGCAAGTATATTATCTTTACCTTTAATATATTTAACTGTGAATTCGTATTCCTGCAGTGCAAGATTCCACCTACTATGTTAGAACTGAGTTTACAAGTTCTCATATACAGTAATGCATGGTGATCTGTACGGATCTCAAATTTCCCCCCTACTAAGTCATCATCATCATCTTGCACAGTTTCCAGCCACTGGCCGGGTCTGTTTGGAACACAAGCCTCTCCAATGTCTTCTGTCTTCCCACCATACTGTATCTCAACCTCCACCCTTGTCCAGTCTTCTCCTCTCTTCTTCACGCTTTCTTCCACCCCCTTCAGCCACCTGTCTCTCGGTCTCTTTCCTTCCCACTTCGTCTCGTGTACCGTCCTGGGTATCCTCTTCTCCTCCATTCGTTTTACATGTCCATACCATCTAAGTTTAGATTTCTCTATACCATCCTGTAATGGTTCCTCCTTCATTAATTCTCTGGTCCTCTCATTACTTATTCTGTCCATCTTTGTAGCTCCAATACTGCTTCTCAAGAACCTCATCTCACTGGCCTGTATTTTGCTCTTCTCTCTTCCTTTCATAACCCAGGTCTCCGAGGCATACGTCAGGATAGGGACATAGTACGTCCGATATATGATCTTTTTGCTGTTCTGAGGGACATCCTTGCTCCATAACATGCTTCTCACACTCCTCCGGAATGCTTCTGCCTGCCTCCCCCGCTCATTTATTTCTCTATCGTTTCTTCCATTATCTTGTATCAGGCTTCCCAGATACTTGAAACTCTCCACTTTCTTCAGCTGTTCCCCACCAATTGTTATTCCCGTTGTGGTTCTTTCCTTCTTCCTTGTTGTGATCACCATCTCACTCTTATTTATGCTAAATTTCATCCCATATCCTTGTATTATTCCTTCCCACACGTCCAACTGTTCCTGTACCTCCTCCTCCTTGTTTCCCCAAAGCATCTGCAAACACCATTGCTTTCATCTTTCCTTCCCCAATTACTTGTGCCACTCGGGTCATTATGTCATCCATCACCACAATGAAAAGTAACGGTGACAGTGCACTTCCTTGTTTCAGGCCGTTTCTCTTTTCCAACCAGTCCGATCTCTCTCCTCCCACTTTCACACAGCTCACGCTTCCCTTGTACATCTCCTTTATCCTCTTTATAGTCCATTTCTCTACTCCTCTATCCTCCAGGGACTTCCATACTTTGTTTCTGCATACACTGTCATATGCTTTCACAATGTCCAGGAAGGCCATCAGTAGATCTGTTCCACACTCATAGTGCTATTCTTGTAACTGCCTTACAGCAAAAATCAAATCCACTGCGGACCTTCCTGCTCTGAAGCCATGTTGTTCTTCCCTCATCCCTCCTTCTATCCTTGTCCTAATTCTCCTTTTCAAAACTTTCTCAAAGATCTTTGCACAATGACTCATCAGTGTTATTACCCGATAGTTTCTGCATTCTGTTCTACTACCTTTCTTGAAGATCGGGACAATTATTCCTTTTTTCCAGTCCTCTGGGGTCTTCCTTTCCTTCCATGCTGTCCTCATCATTTGGTACAACCATTGTATCCCCACCTCTCCTGCTGCTCTCACCATCTCCACACTCAACTCATCCACACCCGGTGCCTTCCCTCCTTTCATCTTCCTCACTGCATCTTCCACTTCTTTCCATGTTAAGTCCTTTTCTGTTTGCAATTCATCTTCCTCTTCCCCGATTTCTTCCTCCTCACCGTGGTTTCCATTTGGGTTCAGAAGTTCTTCAAAATATTCTTTCCACATTTTGTTCAGTTCTTCCCTATTTTCTATCTCTTGTCCCCTTTTGTTCACCATTCTATCATAATCCGTAGGATCCTTCCGCCTCTTTTTTTTACCATCCCATACAGGACCTTTTTTGTACCTTCACTATCCTCCTTCATCATCTTTGTCCACTCTTCCATCCACTTCCTTCTCTCCTCAGCCACTACTCTCTTCACCTCCTTCTTTCTTTCCTGGTACTCTTCCCTTGTCTCTACCGTCCTATTTTGATACCACCTCCTAAAGGCTCTATTCTTTTCCCTTACTATATATTTTGTCTTCTCATTCCACCTTGGTGTTTCCTTCCACCTCTTCTTACTACTTGTCCTCCCACATACTGCTTCTGCTGCACCTACTAGTGTCTTCTTAAATCCAGCCCATTCCTCTTCCACCCCTCTTTCTTCGTCTGTTGGAATTCCTTTCTTTACCATTTTGAGGTACTCGACCCTCCTATCCCCTTCTTTCAGTTTCCATATCCTTATACGTCTTTCCTGGTTCTAAGTCCCTTTCTTCTCCTTACTCCCTCTCAGGTTCATTACCAGCAATCGATGTTCGCTATCCAGGTTCTCCGATGGTATAGCCTTGATGTCCGTGATGTTCTTATTTAGTTCTTTCTCAAACAGTATATAGTCGACCACCGACTTCCTGGTCAAGTCATCACTGTACCATGTGATTGTGTGGCTCTCTCTTTTCTTAAACCAGGAGTTCCCAACTAGCAGGCTGTTCCTTTGGCAGAAGTCCAACAGTCTCTTTCCTTCCTCATTTCTTCCGCCCCAACCCTCTGGTCCTAGAACACTCTCATAACCTTGTCTTTCTCTTCCTACATGGGCATTGAGATCCCCCATAACAATCATATTTCTTCATACCAGCTGCTTCTGCAATTCCTCTTCAAACTCCTCCTTCTCTTCAGAGGCGCAGCCTACTTGTGGAGCATACACTTGCACTATTTCTACGGTCTCTCCCCTCAGTGCTACTTTCACTTTCATCATCCTATCACTTATTCTCCTCACTTCTTCTTTTAAACCATCTCGTACTACTACTCCCACTCCATTCCTCTTTCCCTCTTCGTTCCCACTCCAGTACAGTCTATAGCCTTTTCTCAGTTCTCTCCTTCCTTCCCCTTTCCACTTTGTTTCTGCCAATCCCAATAAATCCAACTTCCTTCTTTCCATCATATCCACTATCTCCTCCACCTTCCCCGTCAGCGTTCTTAGGTTTAAAGTACCAAATCTTAGTCCGTGTGTACAGCCGTGTCGTCGTCTATTAAATCCATCATGTCCGAGGCTCGTTCCATTTTTGAAAGCATTTGGTTTCATCCACTACTGGCTTGCTGGGCCTATCGTAGCTTCACCAGAGCCCCGTTAGCTCTCACTTTTCAGGGTTCCTGTAGGACCTTCACAGCTACCGTAACGGTCCCGGGGCACACAAAGTCCCCACTGTACTTCGCCCCTACAGGCGATCCCCTACTTAGTGCCGTTTGTCGTCTCCCACGACGTGGACGAGGGGTTGGACTTATGGGAGACTCCCCCCTACTAAGTACATTCTAAATTTCCCTAAACTGAAAACAATACCTAAAAGCTCTAACTCAGTAATAGTGTATCTTTTCTCTGCTGCTGTTAGTCCTCGCGATGCTAAAGATACAATGCACAGGTTACCCTCTTCATCTCTCTGACACAATACTCCAGCAATACCTATATGCGAAGCATCTGTCATAACTACATATTCCTTACCTTTCAAAGGATATTTCAGCACTACAGCTTTCTCAAAACCTTCCTTCAGCGCTCGGAAAGCCTGATCATGCTTGGACTCCCATCTCCACCGATTACCACTTTTAAGCAATTCCCTGAATGGTTCTATTAACCCAGAGTATTTAAGAACGAATCTGCAAAAGAAGTTGCAAATTCCAAGGTACGTTTTCAACTGTTTAACATTCTGTGGCACCTCTCCATTAAGTATTTTATTAACCCTACTTTCCTCTGGTGTCAGACCTCTACTCAATTCCTCTATTGACATGGACTTCAGCTGGTCTGAACAGATTCTACTGTTAACTAAACGAGCGTCTAAACAAATACGGACTGTACCAACTACCTTAGGTGAATTAACATATGGACTGTTGGAGTGCTCAATAATGCCATCTTCAAGCATCTGGTTAATTTTTGCCTCAACTGCACTCTGATAAGCAAAAGGTGCAGGATATCTATGTCCTGTGAATACTGATCTATCAATAACGTTCAACGAATGTGTATAGCAATTGGCCATACCAATGCGATCCTCAAAAACTCTCCTGTTACACAATAACACATCATAGAGCAGAACACACTGTTCTTCCTCTATATTTCCCTTAAATGCAGCATCACATAACGAGTCCTCTAGACTACCGTTCGTAATCAAACTGCCCACAAAACTTGGAGAATCCCGCTCTACGGCTGGCGATATCTCATTTAAAGTACAAATCACACCTACAACACTACTTCTCTGAACATGGTCGTTGAACGCTACTTCTACTTCAGAATCATCCCATTTAAATTTCAAACTTCCTACCTCATAACATATGTTACCAGACACTTTACTTAGCCAATATGAACCCAAAATAACACTGAATACTAAATTTGGAATTACAAGACATCTGCTTTTCTACATGATTATTAATTTTAATGTCCACTAAAACTTGCTTAGAAATTACTTTAGACCTCTTCCCAACAGCTGTAATAACAAAAGTGCTTTTAATTGGCATCTCCTCAAAATTTATTCCAGTTCCTTTCATTTTATCGTAAAATGCACTACTTATGCAACTCTTCATGCACCCACTATCAATTAAAACATCCGTGTACGCCTCGGACACGTTAAGTTTAATAACGGGGCTCTTACTAACCACCTCCTGAATAATACCTTCATCATTTAGTTCACGTAATAATTTACTTCTTACATTTAGGTCATAGGGTTCCTGTATAATTGTATGGACCGGGCACGTTACAGACTGAGATTCTGACCTTACATCGCAGCCTGGTTCGCGTTTAAAGTACCGCTACTGCTTGGTATAGTATTACTCACTATGGCACTGGTCTGGTTGTTCTGGGTTGTATTATCGGTGTTTCTCTGTTCATTACTACCACTAGGCTGTCCTCTTCCTTGACCCCTATTCTGGTTGTAATTATTATTATTACCTTAATTCCTCCCTTGATTACCCCTAAAATCATTGTTCCTGCCTTGATTTCCCCTGAAATCATTATTCCTACCCTGGTATTGCGTACCATAGCCATTTCCTCTGTTGTGATTGTGATTATTATTATTCCCCCTGTTTTGGACATTGGCCCCTTCACCACTGTTCCCTTGAACTTCCTGATTTCTCCCTTCATTAGGCCTATTATTATGGTTACCCTGGTTCCTAGTGAAATTCTCCTCGTAACCACCTCTTCCTAGTGCATCGAATGTGCTTAACAAATTCTCAACTTGAGAAATAGATTTTACATTTTGGATACAGGCAGCCTCCTTGATCCTATATGGAAAGTGCCAAAGTAAAAGTGTGACCACATCACTTTCCTCATTCAAACCATCCAGATATTTACACGTTACCTGTCCCAAAAAGTACTGTCGGTGTAGTTTCCTCTCGGGTTATACTTTCCACAAACAACTCCCTCACGATGCTGGCACTGAATAACCTCATTCCAAAACTTCTCACAATATTTAACTTTAAAATCTGAAATATCCTCGAAATTGTCTCTATAGACAGCAAACCAGTTTCTTGTCTCCCCTACAAACACTTGCTCCAAAATCTCAACTACCTGGCACCACTCAACTACCATCTTCCAACCTCTCCTTAAATTTATTCTCTATAGCATTCATGATTTCCATGGGACAACCCTGTCGATTGCTGAACTTCCCCAACTTGATCTCCCTGTGTGTGCTATTCACATAAACTGGCCTGCTCTGACTATTTTCCTACCTAATCCTAGCTTTCAATTTCTGTTCTAATTCAGCAATTTTCTCCTCAGCTTTTCTTTCAATACTAGTTACAGTTAACCTAATGCTCCCTTCCGATGCTTCAACTTTATCACTTAACTTAGCTTGTTTCTCCTGAATTTTATTAATGCTTTCATTATTCCTCTGCTTTAAATCATTAACTTCAGTAACTATTTCTGCATGAAACTTCTCAATTCTACCCCCCAGCTGTTTTTTAACCCCTTTAGTTGCTAACTGAATCTTATCAATTTCTCCCCGCAATTGCATTTTAACCTGCTTTGTTTCAAGTTGAACCAATTCCTTCAAATTCTCAACCTGTGCACTGATTCTACTTTCCAGCTCATTCTGCACTTTTCCTAATTTTCTATCTACATCTCCAATAATCTCTTTAGCCTTCTCTTCCATTACCCCCTCAGATCTCGCCCCTTATTTGCTCCAATTTCTCACTAATTTCCCTATTGTTCTGATCCAATTTAGCATTTAAAGCCTCTGTACTCTCTTTATCTTCCCTATTGTTTTGTTCTAGTTTAGCATTTAAAGCATCTGTACTCTCTTTACTTTCCTTATTGTCCTGTTCTAATTTAGCATTATTCTGTTCAAGTTTAGCATTTAAAGCATCTGTACTTATTTTATTCTGTTGCATAAACTGGAGAAGCAAACATTCCAACCCCGCTTGACTGTTTTCATTTCCCCCCCTCAGTATCGAGATTTACCTCCGACATCCCTGTACTGCTTTCATTCTCAAGACTAGACATACTGCTCGCTTCTTCACTTTTCAACCGGTGACCACTACACAACTTCATCTCTTTCTCAATATCACCCATGCTGATACACACTGATAAATGAAAAATCCCCAAAATACAGGCACAGAAATATATATCCTTCTCCTTCCACAAATGCTACTAGGTTTTCGGTCCCACGTTGCTGGCGACAAGTGTAACGGTTTCCCTTTGACTACTATGTCTAAGATAGATTGATTGAATGGGTGCCATGGTGCCAACATCAAGTTGAAACCTAAATTTATATTTATCAATGCCTAGCTTGCCTAGAACACATGTAAAACTCTTCACACTCAGACCGTGGTATGATGGAACCATTAACCCAGATAACATTTGCATTGGGAGAAGGAAGTTGTTTTATATCTAATGCTACCTACTGGAATCAAAGATTGCATTTTGTAAAAAGTTAATTTAATACTCAAAAACAAGATAGTGGCAATATTAATAATAATAAAAATTATGGAGCTTAAAGAATTGATCATTACCACGCACAAAGTATTTGAAATGGAGGTCAGATGAATTGATTGCATTTAGGTTTATTTCCAAGCTTGAATTTACTGACTTTTACGGTGACAAACAAATTAAATAGATAGAGTGTGTTTATGTCATTTCCGCTCACCATTGGAGGAACTTTCTCCCACGTGCTAGATGTTCCCGTCGAGAATGATGCACAATACTGATCGTCGCCATCGTCTTCGTTTCTTCTGCGTTGATACTTAATTGAAGTTGAAAATACTGTTTTGTGGTGGAACTAATTCCGTGAGCCACAATACACGGCATGCCAAGACACAACAGCGCGTGCAATCCCCATGACGATATAGTCGGTGGAGTATATCAGTTTTTAGCTGTTCACCATGGAAGGCCGTTCGGTAAAAAATTGTAACAAGAATCGTATCCCTCTTCACGGCACGCTCTGACTATATCTCCGAGCCAAGCTACCCCCTCCAGCGTTTTACTCCCCGACTCCTGAACGGTCGGCTTGACCAATCCGCTTGCATCTTCATAGAGTTGAATTCACTCGGCTATGGCCTGTTCTCCTCTTGATTGGCTGGGCGCCCCAAGCGCTCGTTCCCGCCAACAAAGTTCATTGCACTCGACCTGACGCTCCGTGCAGATTTCCGTTTTCTTCAAACTCTTAGTTCATACCACGTTTTACGAGTTGAAAGTGTTCCCTCGATTTCGACATCACTTATTGTTCACAAGACTATTCCTGTAGTCGTAAATCCCGATGTCGCTCACCTCTCTCCTGCCTAACTGAATAATAAAAAGGTCTAACTCGCCGCAATCAAATAATTTGCCGTGTAATGGATATCGGAATAATCCGATTGATAGTGTTTTCTAAAATTAGGAGACCTATCTGTATTCGTAATAAAATTTTAAAAAAAAACTCCAAAATAAAATGACATAAATAATAATAATAAATAAATATAAATTGAATTAAATTAACTAGGCCAAATAATTGCCGCGTTCACACAAACATTAATGATTCCCATCTGACTTATGTCAGTGGCGTAAAACCCTACGAAAAACATGTTACAATATGATTGCTTCAAAGTTGGAAAAAGTTGAAAAAATCAATTAATTTCAGAAAGACAGAATTTAAGTTATTTGTAATACTTGATAACAAATCCGTGCATGAATACCTTTCATTTAAAAAAGGAATGAAGGAAATCGACCTGATAGAATGGCCGCACGGACTCGGATAAGTTTTCATAAATATTTTAAATATATAGAGAATTGCATCAATGACACAAAAATATAAAAAGTTCAAGAAACCAAATAATTTGAGGAAGGCAGAAGTTAAGTGATTTGTAATACTTGATAACGAATCCTTGCATGAATACCTTTCATTTAAAAAAGGAATGAAGGAAATCGACCCTATAGAATTTCTAATACTGTATTTGCTTTGGCACTCATAACATTCCTCAGAATCAACCAATTAACATATTTAATATCTCAAAAGATAGAGCTTGATCCACTGAGCAGGGTGTCTACGACCCGGGAAAACCGGGAATTCTCAGGCAATTATGAATTTCTGGAATAATCAGGGGAAAATCAGGGAATTTCTTTGTTAATCAGGGATTTCTCTCCATTTGTCTATATCCCGTAAAAGTGGAAGCAATACTTTCGAATTTTGCGGGAAGTGATCGCTCGTTGCTGATGACCAGGGTGTCTACCGGTAACGAAAGTAACGAATTTTACAAACGGGTGAAGAAAGTGACGTAAAAGCAACGAATTTTACAAACGGTAACGAAAATTTTCTGTAGGCGGCTTGAATCATTTAAACTCGCGCCGCTAGGCTCAGAGATTGCGATGGAGCGAGTTTCATGCAAGCGGCGCCGATTGCATAAGCTATACTTCGCCGTGCCTGAGCTAGAGGAAATAGGTATAGGCTACATCAATTCAACGTATATTTTCGGCATCAAGAATACTTTCTAGTTTTGCGTGAAATATTTTTCTGTTTTATTAGGAAACCTGACTTTTCTCGAGACGTTTGTTCGCGAAAACTTCCGAAACTAAACAGAAACCTCTCATTTCAGTTATTGACCTCTAAATTTTGAGTCAAATTGAAGTCCAAAAATAACGTGAAATAATTTAATATTTATAAACCGCACTCGTTCCAGGTTCCGTATTGACCATGTTTACAAGATGTATAACACAATTTACACTCGCCAAATCAATACTTTACTTTACTAAAAAATACTATAGGTACATGTTTCGGAAACTTGATATGTTTCCTTCTTCAGCCCATATGTCATATGATGTTTCACACCAACATATGGGCTGAAGAAGGAAACATATCAAGTTTCCGAAACATGTACCTATAGTATTTTTTAGTAAAGTAAAGTATTGATTTGGCGAGTGTAAATTGTGTTATACATCTTTTAAATAATTTAATGTTGCTATCTTGCGAAATGTTACCGTTTCGAAACAAAAAATACGAAATAGCCTCGAAATACATAATAACCTACCGGTATTTTAAAAATCTGTCTCGTAAATTTGCGACATCCGGTATGGTTAATTCGAAATTCAGTTATATGTCGATTTTTCCTTCGAACTTTGGTTCCATCGGATATATAATCTAACTGGTTATTTCGATAACTTGTATAATTCGTGATTCGCATTCGAAAGAGAATGTGCCCTCTTGTCGTATTATTCGTGCAATCCTCTCAGAATAATTCGTAATATTCGATACGGTACCTACTTCGAACGATTATCCCTCAAAATCACATCCTCAAGAAGACTGGCTGACCTCATGACTTGCCTGCGCGAATCTCGTCAAATGGACCGAGATCGACGTCAGTTGCGTAAAATGGTAAATCCCGTCCCCTATCGTGAACTTGTGACCACGAGGGCTGCGGGAATCCTGTCAAAGGTGATTGGGCACCTATCACGAAACATTCCGAAACCTACTCGCCACTTTTACCATGACCGTATACTTAAAAGCGTACTGGGAGCGAGAAGTGCATCAACCCACTTAGAAATGACTGCCTACGCTGCATCGCGATTCTAATTTTCTCTCGTGATCCACCCTGAACTTATGAACTCCCAACCACAGCATAGGGACTGCGGGAATCACGGCGCCGACCATACAACATGTCCATTACTTTTCGTGAATTTTAACCATGCCCAACCTTGACCCTGCCTCCACCATTCTGTCAGGGCTGATAGGCAGGCAATCGTTGAATGGCTGGATGCAGCGCCGATTGCATAATATCGCGAGGACAACGCGAATCTCTTAAAACGGCCGACAGCGGCAGCGATTGCGTTACATCGCGATATTTCTCCGCCTTCAATGACTAGGACAACTGGATTCTTGTTAAACGGACAGCAAGTTGCGCCGATTGCGTAATAATGCTATATTCTCTCGTGCCCGACCTCAAGGACAATGGAAATCTCGTCGAATGACCAAAAGTGACACCGTTTATCTAAATCGCGATTTTTCTTAGTGTTCTATCGTGAAAACTGCGGGAATCTCGTCAAACGGCTGAGACCAGCGCCGATTGTGTAACATCTCGATATTTCTCCGTACTTGACTGCAAAGTCAGAATTTGGCGACGATCACGTAACGTCGCATACGATTCTTCGTGATCTACCGCGGGGACAAAGGAAATCTCGACAAATGGTAAAGAGCAGAGCAACCTCTTGATATTAAAACAACGTATTGTGCACAAGACAACATATTAGCTGAAACAACTAATTTGATAAGTAATATATAGTATTTTTTTATTATTTATTTTATTTACAGCTTTAAACACAGTTCATTGTTGTTTATCTTCACCGCGTGATGAGCCCCTTTGCTTGCAGACCCGGATGACAGTGCTCAGCCAATGAGCAGTGCCTTCTCAAGGTCAACTGAACGTATGATGTGGCAACTTTTCCGTTCACTTTCTGCGCAGGAGCCAACTACGCCATTTTATTGGGCCTTGAGCATTTTGTTCGTTGCGATCAGTATCGCCAATTTAGCGATTTTATCGTTAGATATAGCAACTTTGGCGACAAAATATTTTAAATTTAGTATTGTTTATAAATATACTCTGTGAGCTGCCTGAATAGGATTGACATTTCAGCGGAAATTCCACGTCACTCATCACCGCTCTGCCTCTTGACCAATCCGTGTTCGCATAGTTGATGTCATAATACTCTGCGTTGCAATATTACCGCCCACGTGCCTCAGTGCCTGGTCAGCTTTATCTCTGGCTTGTACAGTTTGGCAATCTCGTTCTCAGACCACATGGAGAGACGAGAACTGTCAATCCTATTCTGGCAGCTCACAGAGTATAATATACAAGCTTCGCCCGGAAACAGTTATGAATGCATTACGTGACAAGCGCTTTTTTTTTCCGATGTCGATGAACTACGACCTAGGCCTATATCCGTTTTACGTCTCTGCATGATGGGTTGAAATCACTGACTGGACTATTAATTATATTATCATGGAGATAGCATGTACAACGAATTCTTGTCAGACGTAATTTAAGAATGGCGAGGTGCATGAAACTCAAATCCCCCTCCCGTCCAATCTAAAAACACTTATAGTGGGCGATGTATTGAAGATAGATATATGCTCTCGCGGACTTTTTTTTATAGAACTTTCCGTGCTGAACAATTCTTCCACTCATAGTATATTGATATTTTTAACGGTTTGCTCAGTGTAAGCTTCAAAAGCGCATATATTGCGGTATATTGTCTCGATAGTGCTTTCGGTACAGGAAGTGAGGTTTCACCGTGTGTATTGTCATGTCAAGTGTTAGCGCGCGCCCGGGCAACATGTGTTAGACCTGGTTTGACAATACTGTTTGCGCGGCTTTTCCATCCCGGTATTCTTTGATTATTGTCTGCTGTAGTTCTACTGTTAATGCTTTAGTGTGCTGTTTGAAGTTTACGAAAAATATAACATTTGTGCCATTGTGTGCTAAATCTATAGTGAAAACTTATGGTGTGCAATAATTTCCAGGGTGTTCTTATGCTGCTGTTGATATATGATTTAGCCCCTAAAATACATAGTCGTTCAAACACGTGGTTGTGCTACCCCCTATTATATCGTGTGCTATTCGATCTGTGTCTACTCTTGTGCATCGAGGCAAATAACCTCTCGCTCTGCTTACGAATATTTCATTTGTACTTTATACTGTAGTGATCAAAAGGCTTAACGGAAGCTCATGATCACTATGAGGTTGTTAATGTGATCATCTTTACCTTGTAGATGCTGCCAGTTATGTTCAGGCTGGTTCACGATTGGCCCGGGAATGAGAACGGGGGCTCTGGTTAACGACTGGAACGGGAACAAGGAAAATGTTTGATGTTTATGTTTGGAGACGAAGATGCTTAGATGGTCAGCAGGTTTCACTAGGCTGGATCATATTTCAAATGATGCCATCAGAAATCGGTTTGGTGTTGCTCCAATCGGGAAAAAAATGCAGGAAAACCGTCTGAGATGGTTTGGACATGTGCTGCACGCAGAGGGCGACACAATGACTAAAGCAGCTTACACACTGGATGTGGCTGGAAAGAGGCCCAGAGGGCGACCAAGGCAACGGTGGGCCGATACTCTGCACAATGATCTAAAGGCTGTCAATCTTCATCCAGACATGGCCCATGACCGAGGGAAATGGAGACTACGATCCCACATAGCGGACCATGCCACAAGGTGGGACAAACGCTAGAGAAAAAGAAGAAGAGTTTATGTAATATGATGGATATGCCTAGTGCCCTTAAATGCATATTTATTGCTCCTACGTTCCTTGGCTAGGCTAGAACTTATGTCCTATTTTGTTTTTAATTGCGCCCAGGAAATGTGTTTGTAACACCTTTCAAACTCGGCCTTGTATTATCAAACAGACTAGGTTAAATTATTTTAGACTGATAATGGTGTGTTCTGGCCTGTCGAAACATCATTCATAATTTCCTTTATTTATATGTATTTATAAATTACTAAATTGACGAAATTAATATTATATAGACAGTATTTCATACCAATTGTAACATATGGACTGGAAACACTGGTAACGAATAAAAGGCAAAATAGTAAGATACAAGCAGTAGAAGTGAATTTTTTAAGAACTTCAGCTAAAAAGACAACAAGGGATAGAATTCAAAATATTGAAATCAGAGAAGAGTTAAATATGGAACCATCAAATCAGAAGATACAGAAAGCAAGGTTACGTTGGTTCGGACATTTCAAAAGAATGGGTAAAGAAAGAGTAGCAAAAAGGGAATTAGAAAGAGAAGTCAAGGGTAAGAGACCAGTTGGAAGACCGAGAAGAAGGTGGTAGGACCAAATTTTGAAGGACATTGGAGAAGCTGGGTTGGATGTGGCAGAAGTGATCGAACAGGAAAAATGGAGGGACAGAAAGGAGTGGAGGAGGCTTGTAAACCACACCCGGGTGGCTGGAGTGGGACTTGGATGATGATTACTCAATTACATCTGTCAAGACGAGGTGGACCTAATTCAGAGTGAGAACTTGGAATATGCCTCCCTTCGTCCCTTGGATATGTGTAAATTACTGTATAGGCTTATATTCAGACTTATGCTACCGAATATCATACCTGCGACGTAGATTAGTGATTTCAATGGTAATGAAAGGTTTTACAAATTAAATATTGGTCTAAGATGATTCCACTCATATGGTGACACCTTGATGTGTGTATTCAACCTTCCTTTGTCCCTTTTATTGGAGGCATTTACTGTAGTGAAAGCAGCATGACTTAATAGACCTTGCTTATTTTACTGGACAAAAAGTTCACTTATTGAAATAAATTTATTTTCACAACTGTTTCCCTTGTGCAGCCATTGCTTACATCTGTTTGGGTCCTGGAATTTCCGAGAACAGAAAACATAAAACTTAATTCTATTTTCCTTTTGCTTTCCTGGATTACATTTTGCTTCTTGTTCCTGGAGAGCGCTTAAAACCAACCAAAAATAGCGTGCGTTTCATCACACTTCCCGTTCCCGGGCGAATGTTTAGCATTCTTTACTCAGGGAATTCTCTCATTAATTCTGAAAAAATCAGGGAATTCTTTTAAGATGAGTTGGTAGACACCCTGACTGAGTGTTCTTAGGCCAAAACGAACTGTGTAACTCAATTAGAACCAGTTATATGATTGCTACAATGAGAAAAATGTTGAAAAAATGAGATGTAATATCGAATGTTCACTCATAACTTTCCTCAGAATCATTGGATGTGAATAGTTAAGAGTTCAAATGACAGCGCTTGATTCACTGAGTGTTCGTAGATGAAAACGACATTCGTACCTCAATTAGGACCAGAGATATGATTGCTTCAAAGTTGGAAAAAACTGAAGAAATCAAATAATTTGAGAAAGGCTGAATTTAATTGATTTGTAATACTTGATGACAAATCTGTGCATGAATACCTTTCATTTAAAAAAAGAATGCAGAAAATCGACCATATAGAATGGCTGGACGGACTCGGATAAGTTGTCATAAATATTTTTAATATATAGATGATTGCATCAATGAGATAAAAGGTGGAAAAAGTTCAAAAAATCAAATAATTTGAGGAAGGTGGAAGTTAAGTGATTTATAATACTTGATAACAAATCCATGCATGAATACCTTTCATTTAAAAAAGGAATGAAGGAAATCGACCGGATAGAATAAGTAACTCTGATAAGTTTCCATAAATATTTTTAATATATAGATTCTTCCCCATCTTCTCTAATTTCCTTAATCCATCCTACTTGTTGTTTCATATTCCAAAGTTTCTCTACAATTTTTCTAGATAATCTGGTTTCCAGTGTCCTCACAATGTGACCAAAAAAAGAAATTTGTTTCTTCTGAAGAGTGTCAGTGATGGGTTCCAGTTCTGTGTATACCACTATCCACCACTGTCCATCTGTCTGATATTTTTTATTTATGCATATTCTAGCTATTCTTCTTTCTACTTTTAAAATTTTGTCGATTCTGTTTTTCTGAGTAACTTTAAAAACAGTTTCGTTTCCATATGTCACCTCTGGTTGAACCACCATCTTGTAATGTTTTAATGTTGTTGTGATTGATAGACATTTTCTTTTTATGTAGACCATGTCTTGTGCATTATCTTTCCACTTCATTACAATGTTACGATCTCAGATCGGTAAATCTAGGAGATTTTATAAACCTAGCATATGAATTGTGTTAAACCTTGTTTTCTTTCACATTGCAGGTCTTTCCAACATGGTACAGTGGGCTGCTACTCATATTGCTCGCAAGGCTGTGGATATTGACATAGTGCCTGGGTGTTCTGCTATTTCTATAGCTGCTGCTGCTATTTATATGACCTCTCAGGTTTGTACCTTCTTAATTAAGTTTCCTCCGTATAGCAATGAGGCCAGGTATATTTTCTTAAAAGAGAAACAGGGCATCCTTAAGAGCAGGAAACTTTAAAACTGGGCTTTTCTGTAATATTTTCTGTAATTTCCTTCTAATTCCATCTCTTAACACCTCTCACAAGAGTGACTCCAGGTACCCACAAATTTGGGACAGTTGCTAAATGGCCTATCTACTAGCCTTGAAAAGGTAAGGAGACATTGGTGAACTGTTCTAAATTCTCGACTGAATATCCACTTAATGGTGTTGAACATTCATTCAAATTTGAGGCAGTGAGATTCTCACAACCCCACGAGAATGGTTACGAATATCCCCACTAGTTTGGGACAGCCTCACTCTCCTGGTTAACGACCGGCGACTCAAACGTTAAGCATTAGCACGAGCCGACAATAGCCATTATTTATAGCTGACAAATACCCGACGGTTCTTGACCAATAAGTTGCTTCCTCCATCTGTCCACGAGGAATGCAGACAAGGTGTTGCCGCCAGTCCTGTCATCCTGCTCACCGGCCTTAAGCCGTAAATTCCTCTGCACCCCGCAGATATGGAATGTAAACATCCGTCCAGCTAGGTTTCAAAGACGAGCCGGTCGTTAACGAGGAAAGTGAGGCTACTATATCCCGGGAATTCGTGCCTGATTACTTTGATCAACTATTGAGATTCTTACTATGAGATGCAAGGGTCACATGGACCATGTACTGTACCCGTATAAATCAAGAAGCCACTTGCTGGGAATCCGAAGATCGGCTGGATCGCAGAATCTTGAAAGTTCCCGGCTAGAAAAATAAACAATCCTACCAACAAGCACTTCATGATCATACACAGTATCTACGATCATGTTATGGATTAAAATGAAAATATAAAGGCGGTAGAGGTGGAAACTTACCAAAATCTCGGGTCGTAAAAGGTAAAGGGCACCTTACCTGTTCAGGATTCCACAACACAATCTCCACTACAATTAAAATAAGTCACACAACACCAGACGTAGAAAAAGAAAGAAATAAATTTATTAATAAAAATACCAAAATATAAATAAACAAAAATCTATTAAAACAATGAGGTTCGCTTTCCTCCTCCAATAACAAAAATGAAGTCCAACATGACTTCCCCTGACATTCACACCCATATCAGCTGTTTACTGATCATTTATGAAGAAATTACAAAAATTGTTGAATATGACATACTTCCAACATTGAAACTGCTTATACATGTCTCGACCACAGCTGGATACTGCGTTTACATTCTGTCATGCTTCCGTCCATTCACCCCTGCAGCATATACATCTCTGCAGTGTTTGTTATATAAGCTCCCCGTTATGTCCTAACAGGCTTCGCTCGCTCTCTACAGCTGGTCAAACCTTCCGTTCATTTAACACGTAAAATTGTGTAAGTCCTTTATTACTGACTATATCCTTTCAATTCTTTTAAAATCATAATACCCTTCACATTTATGTAGTATTGTAGTATAATACACTCTATAAAAACAGTTCACTTCATTAACAATACTTCATCATCATCTTCGTTTCCCGTTTCCAGCTTCCTGGGTCGGGTTGTGAATTAAGGACCTCCAACGTTTCCTGTCTCTCCACCACTCCTCTCCTGTTTTTAGTACTTCTTCAGGTTTTCCTCCTCTCTTCTCTACACACTCCCACACCGTATCTGCCCATCTCCTTCGGGGCCTTCCTCGTGGTCTCTTCCCTGTCATCTTTTCACAGAAAGTTTTCTTTGTTACTCTCTCCTCTCCCATTCTCATCATATGTCCATACCACTTTAACTTTGTTGTTTCTATCCTGTCCTGCAGCTTCAAGATTCCTGTCCTTTTTCTAATCTCTTCATTTCTAACTCTATCTCTTCTGGTCTTGCCCTCTATACCGCTTAGGAATTTCATCTCCGCGGCTTGTATTCTACTCTCCTCTCTTTTTGTAGTAGTCCACGCTCCAGCTGCATATGTTAGTATGGGTCTGTAGTAGGTTGAATATAATACATTTTTACATTTCTTTGGGACATCTCGGTTCCACAGAATACCCCTTATGCTCTGGTAAAAACTGTTCGCTTGTTGTATTCTCTTTCCAATTTCCTCAGTTATCCTTCCATCTTCTGTGATCACACTTCCCAAGTACTTGAAACTTTTAACCACTTCTAGAATTTTCCCATTCAATTCTATCTTTCCTCTTCCTTCCTTCCTTCCTCTTGACATTACCATTGTCTTGCTCTTCTCTGTGCTTACTTTCATCCCAAATTTCTCTATTTCTTGATTCCTTACATCTAGTTGTTTTTGTACTTCATTTTCATCCTCACCCCATATCACTATATCATCTGCAAACAGCATGGCCTTTTTTGCCTCTTGTCCCAATCTCTGTTTAACATTCTTGTGAATTTCATCCATGACTATGATGAATAGTAAGGGGGACAATACACTTCCCTGTCAGAGACCTGTTTCCACTTTAAACCATTCTGTTTCTCCTATACTGGTCTTCACGCTACTCACACAATATTTGTACATAGCTTTTAACATTTGGACATCAGCTCCGTTAACTCTCCTTTTCCTTAATACATTCCAAACCACCTGTCGAGGCACACTGTCGTACGCTTTCTCAATATCAATAAATGTCATCACCATGTCTTTTCCAAATTCCCATCTTTTCTCCATCATTTGCCTTAATGCAAAGATTAGGTCAAATGTTGATCTGTCTTTCCTAAAACCATATTGTTCTTCTTCCATCTCTCCTTCTATCTTCCTCCTCAGTCTGCCTTCCAAAACTCTCTCAAAGATCTTAGCTACATTAGCGATAAGAGTGATCCCTCTGTAGTTATTGCATTCCTTTTTGTCACCTTTCTTAAAAATCGGGATAATTAATCCCTTTCCCCATTCTTCTTCCAAATTATTCTAAATAATCTATACAACCACTGTACACCTATTGGTTCCGCTGCTTTTATCATTTCCGCGGACACCTCATCCTCTCCTGCTGCTTTACCGCTCTTCATCTTCTGTATGGCTTCCTCTATTTCTAGCATAGTGATCTCCTTTTCTTGTTCTTCTTCCATTGTTTCTTCTTGCTCTTTTTCATCTTCCAGTTCAATGTATTTAACATTTAGTAGCTTTGAAAAGTATTCTTCCCATCTTTTTAATATATCATCTCTTTGATACAATATCTGTCCTGCTTCAGTTTTTACAAATTTTGTGTTTTCCCTACCTTTTACACTGTTTTTCACCAATCCATATAGAACCTTTTTACTTCCTTGGATATCCTCCTTCAAAGTTTCCGTGAAACCTTCCCAACTTTTCCTTTTTTCTTCTTGTACAATTTTTTGGCATGCCTTCTTTGCTTCTTTATATTTTTGCCATTTCTCTGCATTCTTACTGCCTATCCACTTCCTCCATGCCATTTGTTTTTCTTTAACAGCTTCCTTTACCCTGTTGTTCCACCAAGGAGTCTCCCTTTCCTTTTTCTTCCCTGATAGTCTTCCACAAGTGTTTACTGCACACTTCGCAAAACAATTTCTAAAACATGCCCATTCCTGTTCGACACTTTTTGCTTCGTCTTTGGGAATTTCCTTTTTCAAGTCTTCTTGGAACTTTTCCATTGCCTCTCTCTCTTTTAGCTTCCACACCTTTATTTTTCTTTCCCTTTTCTCCGCAAGCTTTGTGATTTTCCCAAGCCTTAATTTGGCTATCACCACTTTATGGTCTCCTTCAAAATCTCCTCTTGGCATAGCTGTCACATCTACCAGTTGTCTACGTTTATCCTTTTCCACTAGGATAAGATCGATCATTGTTTTTGTCTTTCTGTCTCCCCATCCATACCTAGTTATTTTTTGGGAGTTCTTTTTCCTAAACCATGTATTTCCAACAATTAATCCATTCCTTCTACAGAAATCTATTACCATTTCTCCTTCTTCATCCTGATTTCCATAGCTAAATGGGCCAATTATCTCTTCTTTTCCCTGCCTATCTGTTCTCACATGTGCATTCATATCCCCCATTATTATAACCTCTTTGTCTTCTATACCCTTTTCCAGTTCTTCTAGGAAATCCTCTAAACATTCATCTACCTTCCCTGTCTGGGGTGCGTAAATCTGTATAAAATCCTTTGTTCCACTCTCAAGTCCTAGTCTAATTTTCATCATTCTGTCATTAATTTGGTCTACTTTCTCAACATACTGCACTAAGTCTTCTCTCAATATTATTGCAACACCATTCATTGCCTTATTTCCTCCACTCCAATATATTCTATATCCCTTCCCTTTCTTGACTTCTTTCTCACCTTTTCCCTTCCATTTCGCTTCACTGACTCCCATCATTGCTATTTCCTTCTTTTCCATATAGTCCACCAATTCTTCTGTCTTGCCATTTAAGCTCATCACGTTTATGAAGGCAATGTTTGTGGTGTCTGGTAGCCTACTTCTCACAGTTCCCCCAGACCCCTGGGAACTGCGCGTCGCCTGCAGGGGACGCCCTAGCACTTTCCGAGGCCTCAATTCACACTCACTCATTTTATAGGCTATTAGTACGATGAGTTCGTCTTTTATATCTGACGTAGATTCACTCATTCTCTTTCTATTACACAAACTTGCACACTCATAACGAACCATATGTTCTCAAATGATCTATACATACTGTATTTATCACACGCGAAAATACACCATAATTAAATAGTTATATACAATATTTACAATTCAAGTTTAATTGTTTATATCCATATCTGACCCATTATTATTAATATTCAAAAATATTAATCTTATTACCGTACTGACTTTATTTAAGAAAACTATGCCTTCAAGCAGGAAAGATAGGAGAAGATAAGATGAAAGCAATGGTGTTTGCAGATGATCTCATGGTCTGGGGAAACAAGGAGGAGGAAATTCAGGAGCAACTGAAGGCTTGGGAAGAAACAGTGGGAGAGTACGGATGGAAGTTAAACATCAGTAAATGTGAGATCCTGTTAACGACCAGGAAAAAGGACAGACCAATGAGTGGGATAACACTTGGAGGTGGACAGCTGAAGAAGGTGGAAAGTCTCAAGTACTTGGGAAGTATAGTGGAGGAAAATGGGAGATATGACAAAGAGATTACGGAACGTGGCAGACAGGCAGAAGCATTTCTGAGAAGCATTAGGAGCTTAGTGTGGAATAAAGATGTCCCACAAAAAAGCAAGGAAGTGTTATACAGAAGCTACTATATCCCGATACTGACCTATGCTTCAGAAACGTGGACAATGAAGAAAAGAGATATAAGCAGAATACAGGCAGGTGAAATGAAGTTCCTGCGAAGTAGGATCGGAATAACAAGAAGAGACAGGGTGAGGAATGAAAAGGTCAGGGAAATGGTGAAAGAGGAGCCCTTGCAAGGTAGGATTGAGACATCAAGACTGAGGTGGTATGGACACTTAAAGAGAATGGATGAGAAGAAGATTCCCAAGAGGATACATGAGATGCAGATGCAGAAGAAAGTTGGTTGGTTCTTAAGTTTAGGGGCTGCGACAACGCGGTCATGTAGCCCCGTGTACTTTGGGTGTGTGTAGAATCTGTCTGATAACCGGTGTTAATTGTGATGACTGTATTAGTGTGTGTATCTGTTTTTTAATTTTAAGTACTGCAACTTATAATTTTTCAAATAGTTCCTACTTTTGCCGCCAAGCGCCACCGTCAACGACTACTAGGTCTAATTCAGAACTTAGCTACTAGACGCCACCGCAGTCGGCGCTTGGCAACGAACGTAGAAACCTAAGAGCGTTGTTTACATTCTTAACCTATCCAATTTAGCTTCACACAGGTGCAATTAGTGGAAGGATCTTTAACATGCCATAAATCTATGACATGGGACCGCCGGCTTTACTTCCCCTCCGAAGGAAGGCATACTGAGGGATTTTTAACGCTCTTAAAAAATCCGACGGCTTCGGCCGGGTTTGAACCCGCTATCTTGGGCATAGAAGCTCAGCATGCTACCGACTACGCCACCGAAGCCGCCATGCAGAAGAAACGACCAAGGGGAAGACCAAGAGATAGATGGCTGAAAGGAGTGGAGGAATGTGTCAAGAAGAGAGGCGAGGACTGGACCAGAGTGACAGCGGAGAGGTGGTGGGAAGAAAGAACTAAGTGGCGAGGCTTATGTTCCAAACAGACCCAGCCTGGGGCTGGAAACTGTACAAGATGATGATGATGATGATGCCTTCAAGTCTATTTTAGGGTTTAAATTGTTTATATTGGGCTAATATGACCGATCAATTAAGATAAGTGTATATGATTATTACTCAACTCCGGTTTACTTTGCAACTTGTTATATTCAATTCTGAGTTATTATTAACTCAACTTCAGAAATAACAATGCTCCATCTTCCATACAACAGTACTATAATGCATAAACTTATCAATACGGAAAACACCATCGTATTTCATCAAATATTATATCATCTATAGAACCTCGTATAAGGCATTAATATTCCTTGTATACCCATAAACAAATTCTTATAACTTTCTTACACTTGTTTCTATCAACATTCACATAGTACTTGCATCATTCAAAATTACCTTCACATATCTGTTGTCTATACAACTGCTTACATTGTTACCATAAAATATCTGTTATCACGTAGCTTTCATTATTATAACGACAATTGAAGTTTATATTGGAAGACCTAACGAAGGTTTACACCGTATAGTTACTCTGTCGTTAAAACTTTGTTACTAACATGAAATAAGAATACAATAATTCGTCTCACCATACTGATCTCTCTTCAAATTACAACTGTTGCAAGATTACGCTGACAATATTATGTAACATTGCAAATTGTGTATAATAACAACAATGTTATTTAAGTCATCATCATCATCATGAACCAGCTCCAGTTTCCTGGGTGCAGTGAATGAGCGCTCTCCATTTAGTTCATTCCAAGAATGTTTCCTCCATGATCCGCTGCACATCCAGACCTCTCCCTACAAGATAATTTCTAACATGGTCGATCGACCTCTTGGTCTCTTGCCTTTAAGTTCTTTCTCAAACCACACTCTAGCTGTTCTTTGTGTGTCCATTCTTTTGAGATGACCGAACCATTTCAGCCTGGATTCAACACAGATCTCATTAAGAGATTGTTCTACTTGAACAAGATGGCGTATCTCATCATTTTTTATTTTGTCCCTCCTTGTCTTCTGAATAATAGTTCTTAAAAACTTCATCTCCACCGCCTGTAGTTTGCTGGTATTTTTCTTGGATTGGGTGCAGGTTTCTAAGCTATATGTAGTAGCAGGTACAAAGAAGCTCTTGTAGAGTATTAGTTTTGATCTTAAAGGAACTTGCATATCCCAACGAAGCCCTCTCACGAGATGATAAAATTTTGCTCCATGTTGGACTCTACTAGTGATTTCTGCAGATTGTTGGTCATCTGTGGACACTACACTGCCAAGGTAACAGAACTGATGTACTTGTTCTAATTTTGTACCATTCAGACTTATATTAGTACAGATGTTTTGTCGACAAACGGGCATCAATAAATATCAATACCGACTGGAATAGGATATCCCTACTATCCCTACTGTTGAATAAAAATATCTTCCAAGAAGTGTCTTAATAAAAGTTTCTTTACAGAAAGATCAATGCTTTCTATCAAATAAATGGTTTGTCAAATGATGAATATAATTCCATTCAAGAATGTCCTTGTATACATAAAATTGTAGCATAATCATGATGAATATTACTTGCCAGATCATCGAATGTTAATTGAATAACAGTTTATGATATCTAACAGTATATCACATGTAGTTTTCTTCCCCTACTAATAAATTCTTCTTATAATAAGATGCCCAATTCATTTACCAAAATGAATTTAAAATAGACATCCATGACAAAACTGTCTGAAATTCAGTTTAATAAAATCAAAAACGTCTAATACTAATTTAAGAAAATCTTAAATGAGGAAATAAATTCCCAAATAATTTAAACATGTCAATTCAGAAACTGCAAAGTTGAAATTTCATGTTCAGATGAAGAAGCAAAAATTAATAAATGACGAAGTGAAAACATATCATAAAACATGGAGAAATAGTTGCTCAAGTGTCATAAATTACTAACTACTGTAATGAAAACTGGTCGTTTCTACCTTGATGTTGACTCGTGAAGTTCATAGTAGGTATTAGGAAAATAATAATATCGTATGGCCTCGGGTGCTGGGTGCAAGCTTTGTAATTTGACACCCAGAGGGTAGCTTGCATGTCGAATTTCGTTGTTCCTTGAATCACTATGAAAGTCAAGGAGGTTAGATATCTAAGCTCCTTGAACACTATAGCGCTTTCTAGTAGAGAAATGAGGAAACTCCCGAGATTAATTTTGCCATTATGAACACGGGATACTGAATTCAAAGGGGTTCTTTGACATGCCAACAACGTATGACATGCGTGTCGCATTTTTGCCGCCTTTCAAAAAATCACTTACCGTGGCCAGGAGCGAACCTGCAATCTTGGGGTTAGTAGACCGACACGCTATCCACTCACCCACCGTGGCAAGCTAATTAGGAAAATACCCTGATGTATCACATTCCATAGAAGATGATCTTGAATCCAGGTCTGCCCCAACCATGAAGCTGCTACCTCGGGTAAGGAAGTCGTTCCTCCCCGATAACCTCCTGCATCCTTCGGGCATCGAACTGCACACCTTCCTATCGTTCCTTGGATACCAAGTTTCAAGCGCTTGACGGGAATAGCCCTGTAATCGTCTTTCTTCCAGTGATGAATCTTCTTTCGTCGACTCCATTTGAAATTGCAGATCATACGTGAACAATATTGTCGATCGATCTCCATTGTTGCAAATAAATTTGTAGGTTGTAGATCGAATCACAATTATAGTTGAAAATGTTCATATAGATGTTCGATGAATTGTAATAATTGCTCGTAGTCAGATAGTAATTGTACATAGTTATATATTACTGTACATATGTGTACTTGACATTGTAGACAAACATGATGTTATACATAGTTTCTGTTGTTAAAGTTTCTCCATGTCGTCAGCACGTAACTCTGTTAGACGTATCCCGATCTCATCTTAATTCTACTCCATAACGACTGTCATCTCTAATGTGTAATTCAACATTCCTTCAATCTTCATATTTGCCATCATATTGTAGTTCTGCGAAGTATATGATTAACTTCTCGAAAGTTTGCATTCTTACACCAAAATATGAACAATGCAATTACATTAATTTAAAAGTAATTGAACTTATATCCAGTAGTTCAAACACATACACTACATCAGCGTTAAGTTAACAGATTAAATACTGAAGATTTCCTACTACAGAATTCTGCAATTCCTTGGAATTCGCCTCAACATACTCCAAACGTTTAAGCCATACTTATGCTCCTTATAAATCTTAACGTTTCCCAAGCGCTCCTATATGGTAACCATATTAATTGCAAGAAATATGTAAGAAATTGCTTGCATTTGGATATAATAAGTGCAGTTAATATTAGGCAGAGAGCTCTAACCCCACGACTTGATTTATTACCTTCCAATAAAAAAACATACAGTACCGTACATTTTCTTTTAAGAGGCAACAATTTCCAATTCGCTTGGCATACTTTATCATCTCAGTCAATAAAGCTCAAGGGGAAACTCTGGAACTTAGCCCATAGGTCTCGATTTACCTCATCAAGTTTTCAGCCAAGGCCAGCAGTATTTGCAATGTCGAGAGTGCATTCTTTTGACGTCCTTAAAGTTGCAATAGTACCAAAAAGTAATCGTACAAAGAATGTAACTTAAGCTTATACGGTATAAGGAACTTCAGTAAATATTTTTACCATTCACCGTCATGTTTTGACGGGTTTCATCTAGTAATGGATTAATTAAGTTCTATAAAAATAACGTCCTTCAATGTATAATTTAAAAAAAAAGTCCGTACCGCATCATGGATATGACTACGTAGAAGTCCCTTCAACTAACCATCAATCAATTTGTGTGTGTCTATGTGGGTTCGATTCCCACCTCAGTAAACCTGGAAGTTGTTTTCCTTGGTTTACCACTTTTACTCCAGGCAAATGCTGGTATGGTATCTAAAGTAAGATCTATCTTGCCTCCTACTCAATTTTGGCCCCAATTACAAGTACATTCACTATGATACAATGACACAATTTGTCAGACAGATTCCACTACGATGGAGTCTAAACGTGAACACAATCCAAGCATTATGAATCATAATTTATGATACATGATTTATTTTGATGTTTCGGGATGAAAATGAACACTGTCATGTTTAATAGTTGACGCAAGAAGGGACAACTGTGCTATTGGCAATAGCCACAGTACCTTTAAATGACGAGGGACATATGTTGCCGAGAGAAAGGAAGCCGACACCGAACACTTATAACTAATTAGGTGGGACTGATATGTAGGATTATGGGGATGAAAGGAAGCTGACTGGGGATCCGTAAGTCGTCGTGATTAGAGTAGGTCTATATTGCACGTGGGCCTGCCGGCGAGATGGGGGAGTTGATCGAATATTCAGGTATCGCGGTCTGTCCCCAGAGGCGACCAAACTAGATTTATTTGCTGGGACGGTGTATGAACCGGTTACTGGGGAGTATGATCATGACCACTTAGCTAATTTACTGTTTACTGCCTTAGTTGAGTAGCGTTGTTGAAGTATTTAAGATTCTAACCATCAAATCTTTTCTTGCTAATTCCTGAACAGTTAACTCTGTAGCTCGATTAGTGGAGACCACGTGTAGTGGCAAGCATTCTTCGCCGTCGCCCGGAGGTTCGCGTTCGATTCCCGGCAGTAGCAAGAAATTTAATTCTGGTTTGAGGGATGGAATGGGGGCACACTCAGCCTCGTGAGACAGAACTGAGAAGAGGTGGGTTCGATTCCTACCTCAGTCATCCTGAAGCGGTTTGCCTAAGTTTCCCCACTTCTACTTCAGGAAAATGCCGGAATGTTTCCTAACTTAAGGCCGTGGCCGCCTTCTTCCCAATCCTCACCTGAATTGCAAATACACACACTGCTATAGATACCACGGTTACACTGGTTATCAGACAAATTGTATATGCACCCAAGTGCAAGGGACTAAATAACCACGATGTCCAAGCCCCTCGAATGAAACGACAAACAGTTAATGCGCAGCGCTAGGCCATGAGGTAAGGCAGAATAGAGAACGTGATGGCGAATTCACTACCCTGTACAAGGAACTAATTGATGATATCCATATTTTTTTAAAATATTTCAGAACGTCTGAAAATTGTTTTAATATTTTGCTGAGAAAACTGGAAGTTACTTTTAAAACGAGAAGACACCTGCTGGAATGAGGCGATGACACTTCAGCCATACTGGAAGTTGTTATCCGTGGTTTTCCCACTTCTTCTCCAGGCAAATGCCGGGATTGTTCCTATCTTAGCCTATGGACACGGCCGCCTTCTTCCCAATTTTCTTCTCACGGCTGGTGAGTTCGGGAGTTAGCGACCCCGAGGGATTCCTGAGCTGGGTCCGTTTACCCCTTTTGTCCCTTACCTTCGGGGCGGACCCTCTCCTCTTTCACTTTCCTATATGCCTTTCATGGCTCTCCTTCCTTCCAAGTCCCTCAATCCACCTTCTCCGAGGGTTGAGGGCATTTCTTTTCCTTCTGTCCTTTTATTTGCCTTACTCTCCTTTAGGTTTCCGTTTCTTCTTCTAGTATGTAGGTTAGTAGTTAGTTTTAGTTTTAAGTTCGCTTTTCATTTTCATCTTCACGATCACCCAAACCATCAGGGGCCGATAACCTAGATGTTAGGCCCCTTAAAACAACAATTATCATCATCAACATCCCCTGCCAATTCCTGTTCTTTCCAGACGCCGAACAGTTATTGGTAAATTATATAACTGTTTTAAACAATGCATCGTTCTTTCTTCATCTCCTTCACATCTTTCTATGGCTCTTATGTAATGCTCTATTTTCTTTATGATCTTAGCATCCTTCTGGCTCTCTTCGTCCCTTACTCCTTCTTCCTCTTCTCTTATTTCCTCGTGTTCAATATTCTCTACCCCCAGGGGCTCACATCTAGTGGGAAGTGGGTTGGCGACCACGGGGCCCCAGCTGAGTCCGGCATTGCTTCCACTTACTTGTGCCGGGCTCCTCTCTGTCTTCTTTCCTGTCGACCTCACTTGGTCAACTCTTGTTCTCTTCCGACCCCGACGGTATTAGGGTATCCGAGGCCTAGGGAGTCTCTTCCTTTCCCGCCTTAATTGGCTCTTGTCTCATCTTTTCTGATTCCCTCCTTCTGCGAGGGGTCAGCCTTCTTTTTCTTTTCATGTTATCTCCTGCCTTCTGCTTAAGGCCCTCAAGGAGGCCGGGTGTATGTAGCCCCATCACTTTTGGTGCACCCTAGATAATGCTACACCCTCAGGGGCTCAGGGCTGGTGAGTTCGGGAGTTGGCGACCCCGAGAGATTCCTGAGCTGGGTCCGTTTTCCCCTTTTGTCCCTTACCTTCGGGGCGGACCCTCTCCTCTTTCAGTTTCCTATCTGCCTTTCATGGCTCTCCTTCCTTCCAAGTCCCTCAATCCGCATTCTTCGAGGGTTGAGGGCATTTATTTTCCTCCTATCCTTTATTTGCCTTATTCTCCTTTAGTTTTCCATTTCTTCTTCTAGTATGTAGGTTGGTAGTTAGTTTTAGTTTTAAGTTTGCATTTCATTTTCATCTTCACGATCACCCAAACCATCATGGGGCTATAACCTAGATGTTAGGCCCCTTAAAACAACAATTATCATCATCATCAACTTCCGATGGGCGTTTGTACCTTCGTTCGCTCTGACTGCTAAAGTGAAGAGTTTCCACTCGCCACTCCTCTGGAAGCTATTGCAGTTCGCGTGTCCTTGCCTGCTATGACAACTGTTTGTAACGTGTACCTTCCGCCGATCCAGCCCCTTGATATTAATGACGTCTTTGATCTTGTTGATCAACTTCCAGTCCCTTTCCTTATCGTGGGTGATTTCAACTCGCATCACCCCCAATGGGGATCACCATCTTCCTGCCCCAGAAGATGGGACGTGGTGGGTTTAATTCAAGGGTTGGATTTATCTCTATTAAATACAGGGGAAGCTACACATTTTAGATTAGCGCACGGTACGCACTCACACATTGACTTGAGTGTGTGTAGCCGTGCGCTGGTCCCCCTATTTGGTTGGTATGTACACGGCGACCTCTGTGACAGCGACCATTTCCCGATCGTTCTTACACTTCTGAACCAGAAGCCCGTGGAGTTCCCCAGTCGTTGGGTGCTTAAGCGGGCAAATTGGCCCTCGTTTCAAGAACGAGCTGTGTTCGTTGATCTTGCTTGCCGGACCGTCGATGACGAGGTACAGCACATCACCGATGTGTTTCTTGCTGCCGCCGATGAGTCCATTCCATCCTTTTCTGGGACTCCTCGTCGCAAACTCGTCCCTTGGTGGACAGAGGATATTGCAGCGGCAATAAGAGACCGTCGTCGAGCTCATAAGCACTACCGTCGGAGTCCAACCATGGCCAATTTGGTGGCGTTTAAGAAATTTCATGCCCAGGCCCGGATTCTTATCTGCCAGAGTAAGAAAGAATCATGGGAACGGTATATGTCGTCCATTACGGCACATACCCCCTCCTCTCAAGTTCGGACTAAACTACGACGCATTTCGGGAATTCAGACATCTTCTACTGTACCGGGAATTTCCATTGATAATGAATTGGTTACAGATCCTTACCGCGTTGCAAACCATCTCACATCTTTTTGCGGATATATCCGGTTCCGATAACTATGATCCTGCCTTCGTGGCCATGAAGCGCGAGGCTGAAAGTTTCCAGCTCAGTTTTGCTTCCCGCGCCTCGGAGGAGTAAAACGTGCCCTTTAGGGAGTGGGAACTCCGCGGAGCGCTGGCGCTCTGCAGGGGCACGTCTCCAGGCCCGGATAATATTCACAACCAGATGCTTAAACACCTTAACGATGAGAGCATTCGTTATTTGCTCAGGGTGTTTAATCGTATCTGGTTGGAAGGTGTGTTTCCAGCGCAATGGCAGGAAAGTATCATTATACCTATCCTGAAGCCCGATAAGGATCCCGATTTGACAGGGAGTTACAGATCTATTTGTCTCGCTAATGGTCTGTGCAAGCTCTTTGAGAGGATGGTCAATCGGCGCCTGGTGTGGGTTCTGGAGAAACGAGGACTCCTGTCTGAATAGCAGTGTGGATTCAGGGCGTCTCGGTGTACCAACGAACATCTGGTAAGCCTGGAGACCGCCATACAGGACGCTTTTTGCACCTAGTCGCTGTTTTCTTTGACCTCGAGAAGGCCTATGACACCACTTGGCGTTACGGAATCCTCTCTACCCTGCATCAATGGAAATTCCGAGGTAACTTGCCGGTTTTTATTGCGAATTTTCTGTCCCTTCGCCTATTCCGTGTCCGAATAGGTCCCCCAGGGGCTCACATCTTGTGGGACGTGGGTTAGCGACCACGGGACCCCAGCCGAGTCCGGCATTGCTTTCACTTACTTGTGGCGGGCTCCTCTCTGTCTTCTTTCCTGTCGACCTAACTTGGTCAATTCTTGTTCTTTTCCTACCCCGACGGTATTACGGTATCCAAGGCTTAGGGAGGCTCTTCCTTTCCCGCCTTAATTAGCCCTTGTCTCATCTTTTCTGATTTCCTCTTTCTGCGAGGGGTCAGCCTTCTTTTTCTTTTCCTTTTACCTCCTGCCTTGTGCTCAAGGCCCTTAAGGAGGGGCTGGCTGCGTGGCTCAGGGGTAACGTCCTCGCTTGCTGGGCCCGAGGTTGCAGGTTCGTATCCTGGCGCAGTCAGCTGGCATTTGAGGGTGCGCAAATGCGAGGGAGCCGTGTCCGTAGATTTACTGGCAGGTTAAAGATCCCCTTCGGGGCAAAATTCCGGCACCCCGGCGTCTCTAAAAGCCGCAGTTGTTAAAAGGGACGTAAAACCAATCACATTATTACCTTAAGGAGGCAGGGTATATGTAGCCCCACCACTTCTGGTGCACCCTAGATAATGCTACACCCTCAGGGGCTCACGGCTGGTGAGTTCGGGAGTTGGCGACCCCGAGGGATTCCTGAGCTGGGTCCGTTTTCCCCTTTTGTCCCCTACCTTTGGGGCGGACCGTCACCTCTTTCCCCTCTCCTCTCCGCCTTTCATTATATTTCCTTTTCTCTTTAAGTTTCCCGCACCTTTTTGTAGGTATTCTTGATCTACGTTGCATTTTGTAATTTTTTTTATCTAAATTCCATTTTGTGAGTGTTTTTCAACCACACTTTCATTTTGTAAGGATTGCCAATCAAAATTGCTTTTTTAGTAAGTCTTTCAGTGGGCCATGTCGTCTCTCTGTAGATATACATGTGGAATTTTGAGTAAATCTGAAGCAGTAAGTTAAAACTCGAAGACGTTTAGTGTATGATGAAAATCTCGAAATTATCTCTTCCGACTGGGATGAGACCACGCAACTAATAGTTGAGTTGCGTTGTTCTGTAACTTGAATTGGAGTTTCATCACTAGGAATGGGCCAATGAGACTCTGAAGCCTTGAGACAGGGAGGATCAAGCCACCCAAGGTCATTTTTGACAAGATTTGCTGCATTGGTGCCTCGTGAAATAATGTCAGGATTTGATGCAGAACATGTTTCCAATCACCGATGGAAGTGTTGCGTTGCCCTTCAGCAACTCGATTAGCAACAAATGTTTTCCATTTTTCAATTGCACTTTGTGAATAATTTGGATTGGAACTGGGATAGGGCCTATTTCAATCTGAATTACATTGTGTATTTTCAATTTCAATTGCATTTTGTAAGTATTTTGAACCTCAATTGCATTTTGTACGTATTTTCGATCTCATTTGCATTTTGTAAGTATTTTGAATTTCAGTTGCATTTTGTATTTCGACGCTACATTGCATTTTGTACGTATTTTGAATCTAGCCTCCGTTTTGTGGGCCTTTTTCAATCATTGTTATCTTTTCGTTCTAAATTCCCTTTTGTAAGACCATATTGTGCGTTGTTTCCATCTGAGTTTCTCTTTGTACGTATTTTCAGTCTCACATACTGTAACGTGTTTTTCGAGGGTTTTTTATGCAACTGGTATAAGTCAGTAGGAAGCCATTCTATATTTATTTACGCGGCAAATTGTTCAGCCAAGAGAATTTTTCATGTTAATTTATTATTATTATTAATTTATTATAATTATTATTAAGATATTTCCGGAGCATTTTATAAAAATTATAAGCATACAGATAGGTTTTCTATGTCTTAGAAAACGCTATCAAGCAAATTATTACGAACGACAATATCATAGAAAATTATCTGATTACGGAAATTTACGGAGTTTCGTCAGTTAGGGTATATCGAGAGACGTGACTCACTGGGAATTCAAATACAAGCTTAATCCTGTCGGGAAGTATTACGCAAGCGGGTTCGCATCGTCAAGAAAAGGCGAATTGTTGGAACGAAATAGACTTCTTGATTCGCGCGCCGTGTGTAATGAACCAGAGGAGGGGAAGATCGCGTGTGGGTCAGCCAATCAGTGGAGACGACGTAAGCTAGTTGGGACTGAAGAGTGGGGGAGCCGAGAGGTGGATATATCGTTCGACGCGCCGTGGAACGTGGACTATCTGTGAAATACTTGACGAGTATGGGTGCGCGTGCGAGTGGCTCCGATGTTCAGTGGAGTTAGCGACTGTCTGTATAGAACTTCCCGAGTATTGTTCACGCGGGAGTCGCTCCGATGTTCCGTGGATTGGAGGACTAACTTTTGTAAAACTTAACCAGTGTGGTTATACGAGTGTTTGGGCCCGATATACGGACCATAGAATTATCTAATCTACCAGAATATCATCAAATTTCGACGGAGATGACGACGTCCAGGAGACTGTGGGAAGCACACAGCATCATCCAGTACGAGGGAAATGCCTTGGCAATTTCCAGTGGTAAGCGCAAATGACGCAGAAATACGCAATCTCTCATTTTTCTTTGTTTTACATTTCATATTTCAGTAACTTCATAGCTTGGAAATAAGAGTAAAATCAATTTATCAGACTCCGTTTTCACGTAATTTTCTATCGGTAATATTCAAATCACAACGCTCCAATTTAAATTTTATACTTATTATTATTATTAATTTTGCTATACTTGTTTTATATAATAAATTCATTTCTTTTACAATGCTATCTTTGCTTTCAGTAGGTAGCATTAGATATAGACCAATTCCTTCTCCTGATACAATTGTTTGTTGGGTTAATGATCAAATCATACCACGATCTGAGTGAATAGAGTCTTGAAGGTGTTCTGCCAGAGCTAGACGTTGTTAAATACAAATTTAGATTTCAACATTGCATTGAGGTCTTGGCGCCCATTAAAACAACATAGCTTAGGCAAAGGTAAACAGTTACATTTATCACCCAACAGTTAGGGGCTAGCAAAACGTTTCATTTGTCGCTACCAACATGGGGCACTAATTAGCGTTTCATTTGTCGCCGACAACTTGGGGCTGAAAACCTAATAACATTTGTGGAAGGAGAAGGGTATATATTTCTGTGCCTGTATTTTGGGGGTTATTTGTCTGTATCAGTGTATATCATTATGGGGGATGAGAAAGAAAGACAGATGAGGTTACGTAGTGGTCATCAACTGGAGAGTGATGATACGAGCAGTATGTCGAGTGATGGTAGTACCGGGGTAGCGGAGGTAAATCCCAATACTGAAACGGAGTGTAGGTGGCCAACCAGAATTAAAAACTTTACTTCTCGAGTTCATGTATCAGAACAAAGTTAGTAGTGATGCCTTAAATGCAAAATTAGAACAAAACAGTAGGAAAAATAAAGAAAGTACAGACGCTTTAAACGCAAAACTGGAACAAAACAACGCTAAATTAGAACAAAACAGTAGGGAAAATAAAGAAAGTACAGATGCCTTAAATGCTAAATTAGAACAAAACAGTAGGGAAAATAGAGAGAGTAATGAAACTTTAAACGCCAGATTAGAACAAAACAGTAAGGAAAATGGAGAGAGTACTGAAATTTTAAATGCTAAATTAGAACAAAACAGTAGGGAAATGAGTGACAAATTCGAACTGATTAGAGGTGAGATCAGGGGGGTGATGGAAGAAAAGGCTAAAGAGATTATTGCAGATGTAGACAGAAAATTAGGAAAAGTACAGGACGAGTTGGAAATTAGAATCAGTACACAGGCTGAAAATTTAAAAGAACTAGTGCAACTGGAAACACAGCAGGTCAAAAAGCAATTGGGGGGAGATTTGACAAAATTCAGGTAGCAACTAAAGAGGTTAAGGAACAGCTGGGGGGTAGAATTGAGAAAGTCCACTCGCAAATAGTTGCAGAAGTAAATGATTTAAGAGAGAGTAATAGAGAGAGCATTAGCAAGATTGAGGAGAAACAAGCAAAGCTATATGATAAAGTAGAAGAATCAGAAGGAAACATTAAATTAACAGTAAACAGTATTGAGAGGAAGGCTGAGGAGAAAATCGCAGAATTAGAGTTAAAATTAAAAGCTAGGATCAGGCAAGAAAATAGTCAGAATAGGCCAGTTTTTGTGAATAGCACACACAGGGAGGTAGAACTGGGTAAGTTCAGCAATCGACAGGGGTGCCCAATGGAGTTCATGAACACTATAGAAAATAAATTCGGGGAGAGGTTGGAAAATGGTAGTATTGAGTGTTGCCAGGTAGTTGAAATTTTAGAACAAGTGTTTGTGGGGGAAACGAGGAATTGGTTTGCTGTCTACAGAGACAAGTTTACTGATATCAATGATTTTAAAATGAAATTCTGTGAAAAGTTCTGGAATGAGGTCATTCAGTCCCAGCATCGTGAGGGAGTAGTGTGTGGTAAATATAACCCTAAAGGAAGCTCCACCATGACCGAATACTTTTTAGGGCAGGTATTAGTGTGTAAATATCTGGATGGCTTGAAGGAGGAAAGTGATGTGGTAAGGTTGCTACTTAGGCACTTTCCCTATAGGATCAAGGAGGCTGCTTGTATCCAGAATGTAAAGACTATATCAAAACTAGAAAATTTGTTAAGCACATTTGATGCACTAGGGAGAGGGGGTTATGAGGACAATTTCAATCGGAACCAGGGTAATAATAATAATAGACCTAATGAAGCCAGGCATCAGGAAGTTCAAGGGAACGGTGGCGAAGGGGCCAACGCTCAAAATAGGAATAATAATAATCAGCTAAATCAGAACAGAGGAAATGGCTATGGGAATCAGTATCAAGGGAGGAACAATGATTTCAGGGGAAATCAAGGGAGGAACAATGATTACAGGGGAAATCAAGGGAGAAACAATGATTTCAGGGGAAATCAAGGGAGAAATTATAATGACAATAATTACAACCAGAATAGGGGTCAAGGAAGAGGACAGCCTAGTGGTAGTAATATACAGCCAAACAATGACAACACAGCCCAGAACAACCATACCAGTTCAGTAGTTAGTAGTACTACGGCCAGCTCTAGCGGTTCTTTAAACGCGAACCAGGCTGCGAAGTAAGGTCAGAATCTCAGTCTGTAGCATGCCCTGTCCATACAATTATACAGGAACCCTATGACCTAAATGTAAGAAATGAATTATTACATGAACTAAATGATGAAGGTATTATTCAGGAAGTGGTTAGTAAGAGCCCCATAGTTAAATTTAACGTGTCCGAGGCGTACACAGATGTTTTAATTGATAGTGGTTGTATGAAGAGTTGCATAAGTAGTGCATTTTATGATAAAATGAAAGGAACTGGAGTAAATTTTGAGGAGATGCCAATTAAAAGCACTTTTGTTATTACAGCTGTTGGGAAGAGGTCTAAAGTAATTTCTAAGCAAGTTTTAGTAGACATTAAAATTAATAATCATGTAGAGAAGCAGATTTGCCTTGTAATTCCAAATTTAGTATTCAGTGTTATCTTGGGTTCAGAGTGGCTAAGTAGAGTGTCTGGTAACTTATGTTATGATGTAGGGAGTTTGAAATTTAAATGGGGAGATTCTGAAGTAGAAGTAGCGTTCAATGACCAAATTCAGAGAAGTAGTATTGTAGGTGTGATTTGTACTTTAAATGAGATATCGCCAGCCGTAGACCGGGGTTCTCCATATTTTGTGGGCAGTGTGATTACGAACGGAAGTCTAGAGGACTCGTTACGTGAGGCTGCATTTCAGGGAAATATAGAGGTGGAACAATGTGTTCGGCTCTATGATGTGTTATGGTGTAATAGGAGAGTGTTTGAGGATCGCATTGGTATGGCCAATTGCTATACCCATTCATTGAACGTTATTGATAGGTCAGTATTCACAGGACATAGATATCCTGTACCTTTCGCTTATCAGAGTGCAGTTGAGGCACAAATTAATCAGATGCTTGAAGATGGGATTATTGAGCACTCTTAACAGTCCATATGTTAATTCTTTGATCACGGTACCCAAGACCGACGGCACTGTTCGTATTTGTTTAGACGCTCGTTTGGTTAACAGTAGAATTAGTTCAGATCAGCTGAAATCTATGTCAATAGAGGAATTAATGCAAACATTTGAGGGGAAGAAGTATTTCACATGTGTAGATTTGAGTTCCAGTTTTTGGCAAGTGCCACTTATGTACGAAGATAGACCATTTACAGCTTTTAGTCATAAATATAATCTTTATCAATTTTGTAGAACACCTTATGGGTTAAAGAGTAGTTCAGCAGCTTTAATTAGGGCTTTAAACATCACATTAGGGGATGACACAGGAGAGTTTGTAACCATTTACATAGATGATATGGTAATTAGTTCACGCAGTTTTGAGGAGCATCTACGTCATTTAGATATAGTTTTTCAGAAGTTAGATCAGGCAGGGTTCACTTTGAAGCTGTCTAAGTCGTCATTCTGTCAGTCAGAAGTGACATTTTTAGGTCATAGAGTGTCGTGTAGAGGTGTAACACCAGAAGAAAGTAGGGTTAATAAGATACTTAACGCAGAGGTGCCACAGAATGTTAAACAGTTAAAAACTTACCTGGGAATTTGCAACTTTTTCAGGAGGTTCGTTCTTAAATACTCAGGGTTGGTAGAACCATTCAGGGAATTGCTTAAAAGTGGGACTCGGTGGAGATGGGAGTCCAAGCATGATCAGGCTTTTAGAGCGCTGAAGGAAGGATTTGAGAAAGCTGTAGTGCTGAAATATCCGTTAAAAGATAAGGAATATGTGGTTATGACAGATGCTTCACATATAGGCATTGCTGGAGTACTATGTCAGAAAGATGATGAGGGTAATCTGTGCATAGTATCTTTAGCCTCGCGAGGACTGACAGCAGCAGAGAAAAGATACACGATTACTGAGTTAGAGCTTTTAGGTATTGTTTTCAGTTTAGGGAAATTTAGAATGTATTTAGTAGGGGGGGAAATTTGAGATCCATACAGATCACCATGCACTACTGTTTATGAGAACTTGTAAACTCAGTTCTAACAGAGTTAGTAGGTGGATTCTTGCTCTGCAGGAATACGAATTCACAGTAAAATATATTAAAGGTAAAGATAACATTCTTGCAGACATGCTATCAAGGGACACTAATTTATGTAGGGATTATCCTGTGGTTAAAGCAGAGGACGGTATTTTAATATGTGCATGTGTGGACAGTAGCAACAGGGCATCGTTACAGATACTGAGAAATAGGTAGGTAGAGCAACGTGAGGACGTTCATTTAAAGGAGCCACTTGCAAGGTTGGAAGCAGGTGACGCAGAAACATTTATTGTTTCCAAACGTATTGGGAAAACAGCATATGTGCTGGAGACTAGTGAGGGAAACAGATTATACGGGACGTATAATATACATAGTCTACGAAAATATGTGTCATAAAGTGAGTGTGTTTAGCTGGCGAGCCAGCCTATCAAATGAGTAAGTGTGGTATTTGGTGCGTGGAAGATCTGGTCTTCAAGGCAGGCGTATCAGAAGTCACACAGGGGGGTAGTATGTAAGTAAATGAGAGTTTTTAAGGTACAGGGAAATATGACGGGATTGTCGGATGCTCTTGAGCACTAAAATGTCTCGATACACCAAGGCCAGAATTTGGTAGCGCTGGTGAATTCCCATTTGCCTCCAAGAGATGGGTGAGCGCTTGGACAGGGTATTTTTGCTTAAGGCGTCCACGAGGCAAAAGATGGGCCATCAGAATGCGAGACAGTCCTTCATGAAACTCATACATATCAGCACACGTGATTTCTGTTTACGGCCTCGCCATGTAAGATTTGTAAGTGTGTAATTTAAGGCAATTTGTATAATGGTATTATTTGTGTGAGGAGAACGGGTCTGTGTTGAGAACTAGTATTAAGTAGAATATGGTCTACGGGAACTTAACAAGACAGGGCGATTACGGCACAGAAATATTTGGTGTTATATGTAATGCGCATTTACTGTATTTTTTTTCAGAAGTCAATATTAATTTAATCTACTTTAAAGAGAGATTAAGTATTATGGTCACGAGGCGCTGCCACAATAGTGTGATCGTGGGCTCAGTGATAAGTGAGATTAAATTTCACCATAAGGAAGGGACCTCCAGTGAAATTAGGAAGTTCTATGGAGATATAAATATATCAGAACACCTTCAATGCGTGTGATATGACATCATAAATACATAGTGCTGACACATTAATTAGGTCTATTTCTCCAACATAGAGAAATTTGAGGGGCGGAAATATCCGTGGAACACTTCTATATGTAAAACATTGGACTGGTTGCAAAGTGCAATCCATAGTGACAACAAACTTTGACGCAAAGTGCGTGAAGAAAAATTATGAGTGTATATATCTGTAATTTAGGGTGATTTCATTTATGTAATATGTATTTTGGATGGGGTTTATTAACGTGTCTGGGATAATCGGATAATGGACCGTCGTCACGGTAAATGATCCGATGATCCGAGGCGAATATGTAACGTGTTTTTCGAGGGTTTTTTATGCAACTGGTATAAGTCAGTAGGAAGCCATTCTATATTATTTACGCGGCAAATTGTTCAGCCAAGAGAATTTTTCATGTTAATTTATTATTATTATTAATTTATTATAATTATTATTAAGATATTTCCGGAGCATTTTATAAAAATTATAAGCATACAGATAGGTTTTCTATGTCTTAGAAAACGCTATCAAGCAAATTATTACGAACGACAATATCATAGAAAATTATCTGATTACGGAAATTTACGGAGTTTCGTCAGTTAGGGTATATCGAGAGACGTGACTCACTGGGAATTCAAATACAAGCTTAATCCTGTCGGGAAGTATTACGCAAGCGGGTTCGCATCGTCAAGAAAAGGCGAATTGTTGGAACGAAATAGACTTCTTGATTCGCGCGCCGTGTGTAATGAACCAGAGGAGGCGAAGATCGCGTGGTGGGTCAGCCAATCAGTGGAGACGACGTAAGCTAGTTGGGACTGAAGAGTGGGGGAGCCGAGAGGTGGATATATCGTTCGACGCGCCGTGGAACGTGGACTATCTGTGAAAAACTTGACGAGTATGGGTGCGCGTGCGAGTGGCTCCGATGTTCAGTGGAGTTAGCGACTGTCTGTATAGAACTTCCCGAGTATTGTTCACGCGGGAGTCGCTCCGATGTTCCGTGGATTGGAGGACTAACTTTTGTAAAACTTAACCAGTGTGGTTATACGAGTGTTTGGGCCCGATGTACGGACCATAGAATTATCTAATCTACCAGAATATCATCAAATTTTGACGGAGATGACGACGTCCAGGAGACTGTGGGAAGCACACAGCATCATCCAGTACGAGGGAAATGCCTTGGCAATTTCCAGTGGTAAGCGCAAATGACGCAGAAATACGCAATCTCTCATTTTTCTTTGTTTTACATTTCATATTTCAGTAACTTCATAGCTTGGAAATAAGAGTAAAATCAATTTATCAGACTCCGTTTTCACGTAATTTTCTATCGGTAATATTCAAATCACAACGCTCCAATTTAAATTTTATACTTATTATTATTATTAATTTTGCTATACTTGTTTTATATAATAAATTCATTTCTTTTACAATGCAATCTTTGCTTTCAGTAGGTAGCATTAGATATAGACCAATTCCTTCTCCTGATACAATTGTTTGTTGGGTTAATGATCAAATCATACCACGATCTGAGTGAATAGAGTCTTGAAGGTGTTCTGCCAGAGCTAGACGTTGTTAAATACAAATTTAGATTTCAACATTGCATTGAGGTCTTGGCGCCCATTAAAACAACATAGCTTAGGCAAAGGTAAACAGTTACATTTATCACCCAACAGTTAGGGGCTAGCAAAACGTTTCAATACTTTCCGTTCTGGTTTCCATTTCATTCTCATTTTCGCTATCACCCAGATCATTAGGTAGGCCTCATAAAACAACAATTATCATCATCATCATAGATGTTGTTTTTTTTCTTTCTTTCTGTTAACCAAGAAACATTGCCCCTTTGGTATTTACATGTTTTGTGACAGATTAAGGGGATGCTAGATGAAGGAATTAGTGTACGACAGGACTGAAATAAATTCTGTAGAAGATGAATTTAAAAGATTTAATTAAATGTTGTAAATATTGTCAATTCAAATTACAGTACAGTAAGTATGTAGTTAGTTTTAGTTGTAAGTATGAAGTTAATTTGTTTATTAGATATATGTCATTGTTCTATTAGACTGTGGTGTGTGAGTGTGTCTGGTGAGGGTGCATGTGAGTGGGCCTGGTGACAGACTGTTTTAGTGGTAGTATTTGTTTGTTGGTGAAACTTTAGTATTTTTTTCGTTTGTAGAATTTTGGTATTTAATTGTTAGTAGAAGGTTAGTATTTTGTAGTAGAACTGCTCTTTACTTATTCTGAAAGGGAGTAGCAGCCTTTCAGAATAAATCAATTCTTTACTAGTCTAATAGACGGTTAAGATATTGATAATATAAGCCAACTAATGGCTACACTGCGTTCTGCTGCACGGCTGAAAGCAACGGAAACTACAGCCGTAATGCTATTCCCGAGGATATGCACCTCTCTATGCATAATTACATGTGATGATGGCCTCCTCCCTTGTAAAATTTCAATCCGGAGGTAAACTAGTCCCCCGTTCGGATCTCCGGGTGGGGACTACTCGAGAGGGGGTTAACATCACAGAAGTGACAAAGAGGAAATCTGACATTCTACGGATCGAAGCGTGGAATGTTAAAAGTCTGCTAGGAAGTGGAAAGTTAGGAAACTTAGAAAGGGAAATGGATAGGTTGAGGTTGGATTTGGTTGGGATTAGTGAAATGCGCTGGCAGGAAGAGCAGGACTTTTGGTCAGGAGACTATAGGGTCATTAGCACTAAATCAAACAATGGCCAAGCAGGGGTTGGTCTCATATTGAGTAGGAAACTTGGACAGCTGGTGGAATATTATGAGCAATACAGTGAACGGATTATTGTAGCAAAAATCAATACTAAACCTACGTGCACCACAGTGGTACAAGTCTATATGCCTACCAGTCAAGCTGATGAGGAGGATGTTGAAAAGGTCTACGAAGAAATAGATGACATTCTGAGGTATATCAAAGGTGATGAAAATGTTATAGTAATGGGAGATTGGAATGCTGTGGTAGGAAAAGGGAGAGAAGGGAAGATAGTAGGAGATTTCGGATTAGGTGAAAGGAATGATCGAGGAAGCAGGCTGATGGAATTCTGCACCGAACATGAGTTGGTCATAGCTAACACCTTGTTCGATAACCACAATAGAAGAATATACACATGGATGAGACCAGGAGATACAGGGCGTTACCAAATCGACTTCATTATGGTCAAGCAGAGGTTTCGAAACCAGATTTTGGATTGTAAAACATATCCTGGTGCTGACATAAACTCGGACCACAATCTGGTTGTAATGAAATGCAGATTAAAGTTGAAGAAACTGAAGAAAAGTCTAAAGCCAAAAAGGTGGGCAATAGACAGACTGAAAGTGAAGGATGTAAACGAAAGATTCAAGAAGAGTATAAAGGAAGGACTAATCAAAACCCCTAAACAAACTTCAATTGCAGACGAATGGGCACTTTTGAAGAATGAAATAACAAAATCCGCGGAAGAAAACATTGGTAGGAAAGAAAGAATAGGTAGAAAACCGTGGGTCACTCAGGATATACTAGAATTGATGGATGAAAGGCGGAAACACAAGAATGTAAGAGATGAAAAGGGGAAAGCAGAATACAGACGTCTGAGAAATGAGGTTAACATGAAGTGCAGAGAAGCGAAAGAAGAATGGTTGAAAGAGAAATGTGCAGATATAGAAAATTGTCTGAAATTAGGAAAAGTAGACACAGCTTATCGAAGGATTAAGAATACTTTTGGGGAAAAGAAGACTAAGTGCTGTAATATTAAGGACACAAATGGAAAGCCTCTAACAGATAAGGGAAGAAAAGGTTGAGAGATGGAAAGCTTACATAGAGTGCTTGTATAAGGGAAAGGAGATTGAGAATCATGTAATGGAAAGGGAGGAGGAAATTGATGAGGATGCGAGAGGAGATTTAATATTGAGATCAGAATTTGACAGAGCATTAGAGGACTTGGGCAGGAACAAAGCACCAGGCATAGATGATATACCGATTGAGTTGCTACGCTGCATAGGAGATGAAGGTCTGATCAGGTTATTTCACTTGGTGTGTAGGATTTATGAGACAGGTGAGGTACCCCCTGATTTCAAGAAGAATGTTATCATCCCTATACCAAAGAAAGTGGGAGCTGACAGATGTGAAGATTACCGTACAATCAGCTTGATTACTCATGCTTCAAAGATCCTGTCTAGAATAATTTACAAGAGGATTGAAAGCCAGATAGAAACGGAGTTGGGTGAAGACCAGTTTGGTTTCAGGAGAAATGTAGGAACAAGTGAAGCTGTACTAAGTCTTAGGCTGATTTTGGAAGGTAGAATAAGGAAAGATAAGAGAACGTTCATGGCATTTGTAGACTTAGAAAAGGCTTTTGATAACGTTGATTGGACTAAATTGTTTGACATTTTGAAATCTATTGGAATAAAGTACAGGGATAGGAGGGTGATATACAATCTATACAGAAACCAGACAGCAGTCATTCGAGCTGAAGGACATGAGAGAGAAGCTGGTATTCAGAAAGGTGTAAGGCAAGGCTGCAACTTATCACCCATACTTTTCAATCTTTACATTGAACAAGCAATGAAGGAAATTGGAGAAAAATTTAAAGTGGGAGTGAAGATTCAAGGAGAAATAATTTCAACTCTGAGATTTGCTGATGACATCGTCATCTTGGCCAATAAGCCTGAGGATTTAAATGAGTTTATGAATGGTATGGACTCCGTCTTACGGAAGGAATTCATGATGAAAATTAATAAATGTAAAACAAAAATACTGGAATGCAGCCGAAATAAATCAGAAACCTCTATGGAGATAATTGGCAGGTGAAAAGCTGAAGAAAGTAGGAGACTTCTGTTACTTAGGAAGCAGAATAACCAGTGATGGACGAAGCAAAGAGGATATAAAAAGTAGGTTGGCTCAGGCAAGGATAGCCTTTCTACAAAAAAGGAATCTGTTGACATCGAATATAGATTTAGGTATTAGGAAGTCATTTTTGAAAGCCTTTGTCTGGAGCGTAGCGCTCTATGGAAGTGAAACTTGGACTATTGGTGCAGCAGAAAAGAGGAGAATTGAAGCATTTGAAATGTAGTGTTACAGGAGAATGATGAAGATCAGATGGGTAGATAGGGTTACAAACGAAGAGGTATTAAGGCGAGTGGGAGAGGAGAGATGTTTCTGGCGACTGCTAATGAAGAGAAGAGATAGGTTGGTAGGACACATACTAAGACACCCAGGAATAGCAAGCTTAGTTATGGAAGGAAGCGTCGAGGACAAGAACTGTAGGGGTAGACCAAGGTTAGAATATGTTAAACAGATAGCCTCGGATGTAGGGTGTGGTAGCTATGTAGAGATGAAACGATTGGCTCAGGACAGGGAGGCATGGAGAGCTGCATCAAACCAGTCAAAAGACTGAAGACTCAAACAACAACAGTAATTATATACTTTAATGTTCATAAGAATCGCTGTATTGTTCCCTTGTAGTATATCAGCCTTCACTGCTGTATTAAAATGTTCGTCGGCTTGAAAAACGTTTCTTCTCCACTACAGAAATAAATTGTCTAAAACTCGCCTTAATTTGCACAATCTGCGACTTATATGTTCAAATAATTGTTCGTGGATGCTCAAAGATTTATTCTGTATTAATTGTCACTGTAATAAACTCGTGGAAATGTTCACCAAACACTAAAATGCGTATCGGCTCAGATTGCAGTAACTTTCACTAGAATGAGCAAAGTACGGCTGTACATAATTTCTGCCCGTGATGGCAAAGCTTCAGATAGTCCCCTATCTCCGCACTCAGCTACGTGTCACCAGGAATCCAATTCTCCCGGACCTCGTCTGTTCCCCATTCCCCATCAAACTTAAATTAAGCTGTTCTCAATACATCATATCTCTCTAGCTTACCGGCGTTAGGCAGCACTAAACTATAAGCAAGTGGGCAGGGAAGATGTGCTTCGAGTGCATGGTACATGTCTATCCGATTGCGCAGTGAACAGGTGTGCGAAGCCAGCGAACAAATGCCAGGATACACTAGCATCGGTATACTTTATCAACATTTGACAGGCTACACGAAGGATCATTCGAGGTCTCTTTAACACCACAGCCGTGTGTAAGACAATCGTTTCAGCAGCCACATGCAGCCCATTAATATGAATGCTTTTTCTCTGCTGCCACAGGCTGATCAGACAATATTGGATATGGCGTTACCACCATTCTTCCCACGGGAATTATTCTCGGTGCTTATTTGCATTGAATTTGTAAATATGTATCATTCACATTTTTGCTGTTGTTTTTGACTATCTGGATTGTTGTTAATAATTTTTTTTTTCTTACAGGCCTCAGAAGACAAACGGAGTCAGAAAGAGATTGGTGATATTGCAGGAGTGGCAGATGTTACAATTCACCAGTCGTACAAACTGATGTATCCTCACGCTGCTAAACTGTTTCCTGAAGACTTCAAGTTTGCCACTCCTATTGAACAATTGCCTCAGATGTAAATGGCTAATAGATGATGAGAAGAGGATGAGATGGGATGCCTGTACCGGCCGTACAGCGATAGGAGATACGCACTTCAATCACGCTCTCGCTACCACTCTGTACCGGCTTAGGTAACGCAGGTCAGAATGACCTTGGAGTGGGGTCTGGAACTTATCCAGAGGGTGGGGTTTTACTGCTAGATGCCCTCCCAAATAATAAGCAGTCATGTTTAAAAACAGTAACAAAGGAATATATTTAAATAAAATGGGGATTACACCACGGCAGGGGCACAAACAAAATACACATGGGGCCTAAGTGAAAATGCTGGAGGAACCCCTTAATGCTGGCCAACTATGGGCAATGCAAGCCCGAAAGAATTTACGTGTTAATACTGAAATAAATATCCAGGCTCTGGAGAGCGGGAACAAGAAGGAATGAACTGCCAACCGTGGCCACAAGCGGGCGGGAAATGTGGCAAGAGACGCCACTAAAGCTACGTTATAGCTCGGGCACGAGCCTGCAAAATCTAAGGGCGAATTTAAATTATATCGGCCCAGGAGGGCTTACTGAGCTCCAAACGGCTAGTACAACAAAACAGAAACATTGCGGCAATGCAATGAGCAACCAAAGCTATAGGCCTAAAACAATGTGACACGAGGCACTGAACAATGGCCTAGCCAGCTATCGACACTTCAGGGGTTATGCCGATAATTTACGTAAGAAGTCCCCATCCAAATGGTTTACAATTTATATATAAATCACATATATCAGAAATAATATGGTTCATTAATGTCCTTCCTACGTTATACTTAATAAATCCCTAACTGCAAAATAGTTAAGGTGGCGTCCTTTCTTGGTACCAGAAAACATGTGGTCAGCCACTAAGGCAAGTTCGGCATAATAGTTGATGCAATAGTTTGCCCAAGCTCAAAATATAAAGTAGGAACACAGCTTGGCATATATAATAATATCCAGTGGATATTGAAGAGAAGCAATTTAGGAAAAGGTAGACCCTGATGTTTGGCTACCGCGTGGTACCACAGTTATAAGTTCGAAATGTCTAAGGACACAAAAGCATCTTAACGCACACTGATGCGAACAAAATTATTAGTCTATAAAAACTCCATCGGGAGAAAAATAATAAAACATCTCAAGCTTATATAAAATACACATTACAGTACCTTGATGTTGGCCTCATGGCCACACCAGCCAAAGGGCTAGCCTTCCGAAATGGCCAGCGAATACACTTGCGACTACATTGTAGCAAGTCTCGGAGATGAAAGATATCGTCAGTTGGACGCACGAGCTCATATTGGCTCTCGCGCATGCGCACACATATTGACCAGTCAGACCGCAGCGGCAGTTGCTGCGCGGAGATTCCAAAGCAGGCTTCTGGAACGTTCTCGCAACATCTGGAAGCTTCTAGTCGCTCGCGGAACCGGAAATACGTTGCATGGCAGAGGCGGGGACGGCGGGAGTTTAAAATATTAGAAATGCAGAGTTCTGGGACAAGCAGCCCAGGTGAAGGGGGAGGGGTGGGGACAAATTATTGTGGCAGTCGTTCGACTGGCACAATGTCTATCAATTAGACATGTTTTTTGTACATTACTTTTGTGATGCGACTACTGTTATAAAGAGTTTGACTGCTGATCTGTGTTCCTTTCAGAGCTTTGTCAAATGACACTTCTTATTGGTGCATTGCTATTATTTGAAGTCTGTATGCCAATTAATTTCTTTTGTTGGAAATTTTTGGATTTTGAATAATATTGTAGTATTATTAAAGAAGTACAAATAGGGTATAATTGCATGCTGTTTCTCTTCAGGAAGGGTGTGTGTATGTGTAAATATTTTGAGATGGAAAGTCTTATGTTTTCATACATGCCTTTTTTAATTTACCTGAAACTGTTTGAAAATAAACTCAGGCTATAAACAATGGGCTGTCTGCATCACTAGTAATATTAATTATTAGTCAATTTGTACAATACAATTCCTATTTAAGGCTTGTCTGCTGTTCAAAATCCTTGTGCCAGAAATCAGAAACAATGCATGCAGTGATTGCATCAAACTACAAGGATATTAGTCTCAAGATTCTACTCCATCGGGAAATATTTAATGACATTTAGCCTCGACTATGACACTCTCGGTCTACGTCACTTAACCATTTCTTGGCTGTCGAAAGCTTCAAAATCCTTCTAAATTCAGCTGGTGATCAGTGGAGGAACTGTAAGATAGCAGAGCATATTCTTGAACGGTATGAACACGTTTATATTTATACAGAGAAATACCACAGGTACAATCATACATATACACACTGTGTCCAAATCCAGTTGCCTAGATTTGAGGGTACAGGCCACAAGGCTAAGTCCAGAATTGAAAGTTTGAATAGCGTGCGCCAAACCTTCTTAGAAGGATTTAGAAGCTTTCGACAGCCAAGAAATGGTTAAGTGACGTAGACCGAGAGCATCATAGTCGAGACTAAATGTCATTAAATATTTCCCGATGGAGTAGAATCTTGAGACTAATATCCGATTACTGGCCCGGACAAGGGAGGAAGAATGTGCTTTATTTCGAGGAAATTGATTGAGCGGAAGCTGAGATATGAGGTGTTTTAGTTTCAGCCTTTTTCCCGCAGTGACCTCGAGCAGCCTGCGGAGGAGTATATAAGGCCCGCCCTCCCGAGCTATGTATGTTCACTTCTCCATAAGCACTCCGTTGCTATGGACGTGCAGTACTTCGTAAGCGCTCTAGCCGCTCAACACTCTTAAGACTCCGAACACTGTTATAATCTTCGTGCACATGGTTGCAAATTCTTCGTTATTAACAGCACAGTTTCTGGGACTTAGTGTTTCGACAGTACATGGTTACTGGTATTAGGATATTAGGAAAGTGTTAAACATTTTAGTGATCTTCGAACTTTTCAAATGTTATCACCGAAGTGATACAAATTTGTGGCACTGGTAATTATTTACTACGACAACTGGACATATGGTAGACTTTGTCTACATTTCTTTCTTCTGTCCACAATTATTCAAAGCTGGATTATTTAATCCAACAGTCAGAGGACAAGCTTTTGTCTTGTTAGTGGACCAGCCAAGATAAATCAGTACTTTTATTACCATTCTTACACAGTACAATTCTTTAGCCGATATTGGGAATACAGTTTTGCCTTGCGCAATCTGAAGAATGAGAAGCTCTGCCCAGCAAACTCGACAGAATTTGTACTAGTGCTGAACAAGATTAGAAGCGTATTAGGAGTACTGAACACATCACAGTTGGGTCATAGCGGCTTCGGTGGCGTAGTCGGTAGCATGCTGAACTGCTATGTCCAAGATAGCGGGTTCAAACCCGGCCGAAGTCGTCGGATTTTTTAAGAGCGTTAAAAATCCTTCAGTATGCCTTCCTTCGGAGGGGAAGTAAAGCCGGCGGTCCCATGTCATAGATTTATGGCATGTTAAAGATCCTTTCACAGACTAAACTTGTGTAAAGCAAAATTTGTTAGGTTAGATTTCGTCAGAACGCTTTATCAAAGTTCCAACGTTCACCACTAGGTATCATTGATATCTGGTGGCGAAAAGTTGGAACTACTTGAAATTGAAGGGAACTTGTAGCTCGCCCTTTAGGGTGTCCGCTGGAAGCAGCTACAGACTCAGGCGAGCCGAACATGTCCTCGGACACTCCCGGCAACAAAAGCCATACGATAGATAAATAAATAAAAAGTTGGGTCATGTTATTAATTTTCATAATGGATCACTTTGATCAGACCCCTGTCAACTTTACTTCAGCTTTTGAAGCTGGTAACATTTTTCTTCAAGATATTAAGGCTTCAAGTATGAATACCGCTATGTCTGTGTAAGACCATTGCGGGTATAAAATGGAGGCCGATACAAGATTATAAATACGTGTCCTAAGGAGGACAAGAAGACTGAATAATCTGGTTCAGACCAGATTACGAGCATCAAGATCTACAAGAATGTAAGCTACAATTTGCATTATTTTTATGCGTAGTTAGCTGGATTTCTCATATTTTTCTACAGTCTTATCAACACATATTTTCTATTAGAGATGTGTTTTTTTTTTTTGCTGTTGCAAATATTTTCTTTTGCAATAGAAGCTTTGATCTGAGTAGTTTTTACACTCAGAAGTCAATGATTCGAAATTTATGGACGAGCAGAACGAGCATTTATTTAATTTTCGTGTTTTTCTAATCGCGGTCATCAGCCGTCGTAACTGAAGATTTAATAAGAAAATTAAGTTGAGGAATGGAATCCATTATTTAGAATTCGAGGATGATATTCCCCGAACAATTTAACAACTTTAAATCCTTTTGTTGAGGAAATAATAATAATAACAATATTGATTTAATAATAATAATTATTTTTCTATTTTCTGAAATGATAATAATAAATATTTGGGATTTCTAATAATCATTTTCAGGTTGTATGATTTATACATTTGACATTTGAAACAATATTCTAAGATCGGATATTTGTTGATTCCGAAGGTTAGTGGTTAACGCATGCCCACCAATAAATAACATATTAATTCAGTGGAATTATTTCACGCTTGCACTATGCAGTTAAATCTTTGAGAAGACACGGAAAGTAATGATACGGGAAGCTAAAAGCATGTATAAAACAGGGTTTTTGCTAGAGTTTGTATAAAAATAGAATCATTATGGAGCAACGTCTTTCAAAACGTTTGGCTAAGAATAGACACAGTGTGGAGTTATTCATGTTTTAAACTGTTGGTAAAATTATTATTGTAAACTCATTGGTGGAGTTTACCAATTTATAAATCTTCCAGTTGTCGTAACAAGCAAAGGCTTGGTTCTTCTGTATAATTGGGGAAGAAATAATTGTTGTGTGTGCAGAGAGTTAAATATGCCATTCTGAGTGCGCAATTAAGTCACAGGAATGAGGTTGTGTGAAATGAAGTCCAAATCCTATTGTAGGTTGGATGTCTTTGAATTTTGTTGAGGAGTCGAATTTAGCCACACTTTCGTCGAAATATAACCAAAGGTTATTTTGTTGAGCCATCATTGTCAATTCACACTTTACCCATGTGTTCTAGAATTATTCCTAGTAATTGCTTACCCGAAAATTGTTATTGTTCAACATGTACCTTTCATTACAACAAAAAAAAATTGCCATTGTCTAGATGCTAATTATGATTATGTGATTTTTGACGCATTTAAATCGAATGGGCCGATGCTGTTAATTATTTAAAACTGTTACTTCTTAACAACCACTGCAAACTGAGAGGATTTTGTGATCCTGTAAAAATATATAAACATTTTGCAAATAAGTTTGATGATTAACATATTTGACAGTCAATTTATGGAAATGTTGATAATAATAAATTAATTGTTTCATGATCATCATCATCATCATCAATGTCCCACTCCAGTCGCCCGGGTGTGGTTAACAAGCCTCTTCCACTCGTTTCTGTCCTTCCACTTTTCCTGCTCCATTACTTCCTCCACATCCAATCCAGTTTCTCCGATGTCCTTCCGAATCTGATCCATCCATCTTCTTCTTGGCCTTCCAACTGATCGCTTACCCTTAACTTCTCTTTCCAACTCCCTTCTTATTGGAAATATCTGTTCCCGTAGGAAACAGGATGTAAAATTGTCCGATTGAGCTATGTACATTAACAAATTCACAAAGAAATTTGATACAATGGTCCGGTTAGCTCAAAACAGTTGCCAGCGTTTCGCCCCAGTGTACCAATGGGCTCTTCAGTTCGTTATGGTACACCTCACCAAGACGCATGGCTAGTACATACTGTGAAGGCCGCTGCAAGGCACAAATGTTGCCACGAGCAGCGCCAATGTACTATGGAAGTCAAAACTTCCTTTCAAAAATAATGTTAGCTTACCTAGCTAATCCATATTGGAAATATCTGTTCCCGTAGGAAACAGGATGTAAAATTGTCCGATTGAGCTATGTACATTAACAAATTCACAAAGAGATTTGATACAATGGTCCGGTTAGCTCAAAAACAGTTGCCAGCGTTTCGCCCCAGTGTACCAATGGGCTCTTCAGTTGGTTATGGTACACCTCACCAAGACACGTGGCTAGTACATACTGTGAAGGCCGCTGCAAGGCACAAATGTTGCCACGAGCAGCGCCAATGTACTATGGAAGTCAATACTTCCTTTCAAAAATAATGTTAGCTTACCTAGCTAATCCATATTGGAAATATCTGTTCCCGTAGGAAACAGGATGCAAAATTGTCCGATTGAGCTATGTACATTAACAAATTCACAAAGAAATTTGATACAATGGTCCGGTTAGCTCAAAACAGTTGCCAGCGTTTCGCCCCAGTGTACCAATGGGCTCTTCAGTTGGTTATGGTACACCTCACCAAGACGCGTGGCTAGTACATACTGTGAAGGCCGCTGCAAGGCACAAATGTTGCCACGAGCAGCGCCAATGTACTATGGAAGTCAATACTTCCTTTCAAAAATAAAGTTAGCTTACCTAACTAATCCATATTGGAAATATCTGTTCCCGTAGGAAACAGGATGTAAAATTGTCCGATTGAGCTATGTACATTAACAAATTCACAAAGAAATTTGATACAATGGTCCGGTTAGCTCAAAACAGTTGCCAGCGTTTCGCCCCAGTGTACCAATGGGCTCTTCAGTTCGTTATGGTACACCTCACCAAGACGCATGGCTAGTACATACTGTGAAGGCCGCTGCAAGGCACAAATGTTGCCACGAGCAGCGCCAATGTACTATGGAAGTCAAAACTTCCTTTCAAAAATAATGTTAGCTTACCTAGCTAATCCATATTGGAAATATCTGTTCCCGTAGGAAACAGGATGTAAGATTGTCCGATTGAGCTATGTACATTAACAAATTCACAAAGAGATTTGATACAATGGTCCGGTTAGCTCAAAAACAGTTGCCAGCGTTTCGCCCCAGTGTACCAATGGGCTCTTCAGTTGGTTATGGTACACCTCACCGAGACACGTGGCTAGTACATACTGTGAAGGCCGCTGCAAGGCACAAATGTTGCCACGAGCAGCGCCAATGTACTATGGAAGTCAATACTTCCTTTCAAAAATAATGTTAGCTTACCTAGCTAATCCATATTGGAAATATCTGTTCCCGTAGGAAACAGGATGTAAAATTGTCCGATTGAGCTATGTACTGTACCCTTTTACCTACCAATACCTGTTGAATCCCTGGATAGCAGCTGGATCGTAGAACCTGAAAATGCCCCGACTCTAAAGACCCCCCAAGTTCTACCAACAGACACAGGGATAATAGGGCCACTCGAATACCTAACAGGATGTATTAAGACTGACCAAGGCTCAGAAAAAGAAAAGACTAGCTCAAAACACAAGAATTCTTCAAGAGGAAGAAAGAATCTCAAAGGTGTGGTAAACACTAAAATACCTAGCGATGGCCCCCTTAATACACCCTTCCATCACCTCTATAAAGCATCACGCAATAATTAAAACCAAGTAATAAAGTAGTTTATTGTAAGAATAAACAAGACAGAGAAATATCAATTTCGTCGATACCACGACCAATCAAAAAAAAAACAATCTCATTGATAATATTGGATTATCTTTCAAAAAAAAATATATTACCCATTGTCACAACTAACTTTTAGCTGATTTAAATATAAGGCATATTAATAATAATGATGATCAATCCCATAGGGTAAGCATTTACAAAAAGAGAAATATTATAAGACTTGAATACATTAAATTAATTTCGGTTCCTTAACGGAAATAACATCTTATACAAAAATATCCTGATTATAATTAATAATCCTACACGACATCTTCAGTAACATTATATGTTCTTGTTATTGAACGAAGAAATTCATATGGTCTATTTACAGAATATAATTTGCACAAAAATCCAGAATAATTTCAATTATTCTCTTCCCACTGACTTGATGTCACGACATTCCTTTCTGTTTAATATTATCTCATTTCTTGTTTAGGGTAATTCTGCCGAACAGTTAAGCTAAGCAAAAATTAATCATAAAGTCAGTCTTAAATAGTTATCGGTTTCCTTTTTAAACATACATCTTATGGCAAAATTGTTATATTAGTTTTACTGGAAATATTTAACCGGATATCCACTCAAGATTCCCAATAATACTGCTCAGAAAAATATTAATCTTCACACAGGCATTTTCACGATAACAGCGATAAAGTTAACTATGACCAATCTATTAACCATACTAGGTTAAAATAACACCTCTCTGGGTTAAAACCCCAATCAATCTAATCCTGATTGGCACACCTGGCTCAATCCTCAACAAGAAAAAATATGCTTTACAAAGCATTGCATCAATATACTTAAACACAAAGACATTACTCATAGTACATGCCTCTCTAAAGACCAATATGCACCTATAATAGGAGCCTTACTGTTATAAATCCACAATTATGCAAATCAGCTGTTTATGGTAAAAATCCTGAACTCGAAAAATATGATCCCGTAACAGATTACCAACAAAGCCCAGTGGATTTCAGAAATATTCCACCTAACTTTAAAAACTTGCCTTACATTGATTTATTACATGATCCATAATTCTTAAACGTATGACTTATAGTAAGTCGTCCCTGGGATTATCCTCGCAAATTTGGATGTCGTTCAAATACCCTCTTAATAGAGAAAAACTATTGCACTAAAGGCAATGATATCAATTTAATCCAGTGTTAACATCATAAGAAAAAGAAACTGTATATAACGCTGCCCAACCACACAAACTGAGGTTGTAAAGTGATCTATAAAGATAAATTCAATCTCAAAATAAGATCTTCCCTGAATTTCCCGAACGCGAAAATGTCGATGGATTAGACCTACAGCATGGATCTAGGTTAGCAACAAAGGCTAAGCGACTAATGACCCATTAGGCAATCCATTTCGAAAATCACGCTCAGAAAACAAAAGTTAAATCTGTTATTAAAAAAACTGAAGAAAATATAGTCCAAGGACTCGAAGTAACATTTAGAATAACTGGGTCCGAAAACTTCCTAATATCTTAATCAAAATACGAAAAGGAAAATTCCCCTCAAAGAATACGATAATCCAAGCGAAAGTGCTTAAAGAACAATGCACTAGAATATGAAAACTCAACCAAAGTTCTCAAAAGAAAGTTGTGTTACTAAAAATGTTCTTACACAAGAAAAACTGTAAATCTTCTTCCTACTTTTGCTTCTCGACAAATAAGAATGAGCATATTAGTTTAAATACTGTAAAATACTACTGAAATTATTAATTTATTCATCAAAATTACACAAAGGATGCACTCATTTTTATGAGTCAAAATCCTGGCATCATAGAAGGTCAGTTTCGAAATGAACATCGAACCTGCACTTTCTACTCAACCATTTAAACTACAAATTCAAATATGGCAAAGTGGTATTTATAAATGTCCACGCTACACTACTGTAACAAGTTGAAGTGATCAGTACCTTTGGCGAATCTAGATGAGGAAAAAAGGATATCGTTGGCCATAATCAGCTCCAAACCAACAGAAAATATGCTGGACTTCAACTGGGTTTCCATAGAACGAACCAAAGTCCTCCCAGGCTCGAACCACACCCGGTCGGTCGAAATAGTTCCAACATATCCTGGCGATATCTTCCCATACATATTCGAACACCAACGGATGGACCGCACACAGTTTATCAACTCGTCACGACGCGAAGGTGAACTCGAACAGTCACTAACAAGTTCCAATATGTGAACGCGCGTATGAACAAGTTCACGAGGGTCGACACGGTCCCTTACAACACGAGAGTCGCGTGCACACTTCATGCTAAATGAAAGTTGCCTTCAACAAGTCCCCGCTGCACCCTGCTAATGCAGTATTCTTAAATCAATTTAGCCTACCATCGTAGTGGATATAAGCTTCATATTGTCCCTTCCCCCTGACACCTTGCTTGAGAATGTACTCTTTTCAAAAAGTATAATCACTGTGAAGAGTGAATCAAATCTAGGCTGCATTTCCACGACGGATTATATGCAGAGTTTCGTGACACCTCACGGCTGAGCTCGCGGTCGGGATTATAAAAGTATCCATCCGCATGGCCCGTTAGTTGCTGTAGACACACAGTCGCAGAGATAAACTATTACATGTTTAAGACCATGTCTGAGCCCTATTAAACACGTTTCTACTTCACGTAGAATGCTAAACAAACTAGCATACACTTCAGCACGGTCACACGTTTTTTAAAACTCCCGTTAGCTGGCGATTTTACTTTCACTGATTTCCAGCTCAAACCTCTACGCTGTCAAGTTCTAAAACTCATTGCACTCTCCACGAGGTCGTCTGAGTCTCACATCTGATTCCCCCACTTCCTCACACGTCATGACTCGATACGAAATATATCGCAGTCGAAACGTAATCAGCAGTGAGTTAACATATCATCTTCTGTTCTTCATACTTTCTTAATAATAGCTTTCTGCCATGGAAATAAACACACAGACGTATGTAGCTGCTTACATATAGCGCTAAATATGCATTAATTTGTATTAATCACTCTCAGGTGAATCGATCGATATAGTGTTAGACACAGTCAACATGGTTATTATCGATGACCTTCGGGTTTCTCGTCGGAAACACGAGCTCTGCCGATCTCTTTCTTGATAGCATGACTTTTCTTGCTGCAGACCAGCTGTTATGATCGACTTCAGAGGCTAGTTAGAAAGTTACAGGGCGTTCCCAAAATACTGTAACCATGTCTGTACTTAAGCCCTTTATGAATAATGGTGCAGTACATTAACAAATTCACAAAGAAATTTGATACAAATTTGTTAACTCCCTTCTTGCCGCTCGTTCCTTTCCCATTCTCTTCACATGTCCGAACCATCTCAGTCTTGCTTTCCGTATCTTCTGTACTAACGGTTCCACATTTAGCTCCTCTCTGATTTTAACATTTTGAATTCTATCTCTTCTTGTCTTTTTTACAGATGTTCTTAAAAATTTCATTTCTGCTGCTTGGATCTTACTGTCTTGTCTCTTGTTAGTTACCAGCGTTTCCAGTCCGTATGTTACAATTGGTATGAAGTACTGTTTATATAGTGTTAATTTCGTTCTCCTGGGCACTTTGTCATCCCATAGAAGCTCTCTGACTTGATGATAGAATGTTGTGCTTTTACTTAGTCTGTTGTTAATTTCAGGGTTGATTTCATTACCTCCGTTAACAATGCTACCCAGATATGAGAACTGTTCCACATTCTCCAACCATTCTCCATCTATGTTCACTTGGCTTCTCTTTTCCTCTTTTCCACAGTGCAGGACTACAGTTTTCTTTTTACTAATTACCATTCCAAACTCCTTCAGCTTTTCATTCCAAATGTCCAATCTCCTTTGTACTTCCTTTTCTCCCTCTCCCCAAATCACCACATCATCTGCAAATACCAAGGCCTTCACTTCATCACTACTGACACTCTGTTTTACACGTTTTATGATTTCATCCATCAATATAACAAATAATAATGGTGACAGTGCACTTCCTTGCTTGAGGCCTTTTTTTGTATAGAATGTTTCAGAATCACCACTACCCACTTGTACACTGCTCTTACTCTCATAATACAACATTTTTATCTTGTTAATTAGTGATTTTGGTACATTCCTTTTCAGTAGGCATTCCCATAAATATTTTCTTTTAACTGTATCATAGGCTTTTTCCACATCCAAAAATATAAAGATGATTTCCTTGTTCATTTCTAGATGCTTTTCCATTATCATTCGCACTGCAAATATCAAGTCTATTGTTGATCTATTCGGTCTAAAGCCATACTGTTCTTCCTCTAACTGAGGTTCTATTATATCCCTCAGTCTCTTGCCTATGACTTTCTCCATTATTTTTAGCCCATGTGATAACTATGTTATACCTCTATAATTTTCACATTTCTTCCTATTTCATGATAAACTTTCTAAATAATATTTCCAAGTCATAGTTAATTGATTAAATGGTTGAATCCATATGGAATGCATACCTGCCAACTCTCCCGATTTAGGCGGGAGACTCCCGATTTCAGACCATTTCTCCCGCCCTCCCGCTTAACGTATTAAATCTCCCGATTTTTCAAAAATCCCACGCATAATTTCGGATTGAATGTGCGAGATGACACTCCAGTCGTCTATCGAACGGATAGACTTTACGTGTTTTGAAGTTATATCTCGATACCGCAGTATCGCTCTGTATCGATACCGGTAATCGACAACTGCGTACAAACTCCCGCGTTGCGTCGTGCTGTTATAAAAAGTTCTCTGAAGTTGGCTTCGAATACGTCCTTGTTTGAAATCGTCGATGGTTAATTCAGGGCTTGGTCCTAGATGTTTGGCATAATCACATGTGGGTGAGAGTTATTGTACGCTACGGAATATTGTATCTGTTTCACACGTGAAATTATATGATTTGCGTATAACTTTGTTAGATGTTGTTGGCGTTAATATGCCTGTAGGCTATTGTGGTTTTTCGATCTGAGTGATTGCATCGGTTCCTCGGTAATATGGCGAAGAAATATGATGTGACATTTAAAAGTTTATATAAAGATGACTTTCCGCATATAACTGAGTCAAGAAGAGGCGCAACATTTGCATTTTGTAGTGTCTGTATGTGTGATTTCAGCATCTCGCATGGTGGAAAGGGGGACTTTTCAAAACATGTGCTCTCAAAGAAACATAAAGACAATGTACAGTGTGTTGGGAAAAACCAGAAACTTGATTATTTCAAGTGTAAGGAGGAAGACACTGACAGTATAACACGTGCAGAAGTATTGTTCACATCGTTTATTTTTGAACATAACCTCCCTGTCAATTGTTCCGATCACGCTGGTCCTTTATTTAGGAAGATGTTCCCAGACTCAAAAATTGCCGGGAGATATGGCTCAGCCAGAACTAAAACGTCGGCCATCCTTTCAGAAATGTGCATTCCCAATTCTGTAACTTCCAACTTAAAGATGTGACATCTCTTGAGGAAGAAGAGAGAATTGATGTGAAGTGGGCACTGGTAGGCCAAATGAAATGTAATGGTGGGGTACTCAAGTATGACAAATTGTCTAAAGTTATGCTTTCTATTCTGACCATTCCGCATAGATATGCAGAGTGTGAGAGAATGTTCAGTCTTGTCAGAAAAACAAGAACTCCGTTCAGGTCGTCTCTCTCCGACAAGACTTTGGACAAACTTATAACTCTGAAGTCGATTCAGAAAGGGAAGTGTTTCGAGCAAGAATATAGCAAGACCTTTTTGAAGAGGGCAAAATCAGCCACAATCACCTGCAACTACGACCAATTATATGATCTTCGATTCGTCACTACTTTTGTATGCCTGAGTGTGGTCGAAAGAAAGGTATGCTTGTTTGATAGACTACTTACAATTTAAAATTACTTAAGTACATTTGTAAACTGGGATGTCATATCAAATTAGTCATGTACAGGTTAATAGTGTAACTTATATATTTGCTGTAATGTCTTATGTTGCGTTGCACCCCCCCCCCCTCCCATCGCCGCTTCGTCGATCTCCCGATTTTTCATTTTGAGAGGTTGGCAGGTATGGGAATGGAATTTATATTTTGTTGATAATAATATTTTGACAATTATATTTATGATCGAGTCAAAAGCTCTGAATAGACTTTGGATCGAGAACAGATGATTCAATAAATATTTTCTGTTTATCGAAGTTCGTCGAATCCAAATGCTCAAGGTCCATGTAAATGATATTGTGTTCTATTTCTTGTTAATAACTTTGTATTTGAACAAATCCTGAGATAACTGAATCCTGAAGTGTTAATTAATTTGCTACGATATTTTGAAAAAAGTGAACTGTGATATATTTTCAACGAGTGATATATTTTTTTATTTTCAATGAAGAGAAGTGTCAGAGATATAAAGGTAATACCATCAGAGGCCTTAGATAGCGACCACAGAATACTTGTAATGATCCTGGGAGTTGTTAAGGATAGCAAGAGGACAGAGTACCAGGAAAGGAGAATCAAAGTATGGAAACTCAAGGAAAAGGAAGTCAAGGAAGAATTTCAGAAGATAATAAGGGAAAGGATGCCAACAGACAATCCTAAAACAGGGGAAGAGGAATGGAAGCAATTCAAAAACACAAAGGTGGAAGCTGCAGTGGCAGTATGTGGAAGAACAAGCAACAGAAAGCGGTGTAAAGAGACACCATGGTGGAATGAGAGAGTAAAAGAAGCTGTGGGAAGGAAGAACAAGGCTTTCAGAGTGTGGTACCAGGAAAGAACTGATCTGACAAGGGAAGATTATAAGATAAAGAAGAAAGAAGCAAACAAGATTGTCGCAGAGGAGAGGAAGAAGTGGATGGTAAAGTGGACAGAGATGATGGAGGAAGACAGCAGAGGAAATAAGAAAGTACTTTATGGGATGGTCAAAAGTAAGAGAAGAGGTCTGCGAGAGGATGTGGTAATGATGGACAAAAACGGAAATGAGGTACACAACAAAGAGACACTCAAGACAGTGTGGAAAGAGTACTTTGAGGATTTGCTGAATCCAAATGGTCATAGGGAGGAAGACAATGTATTGGAAGATGGAGAAGATAACACAGGAATGGAAAAGGACCTGACTTGGAGAGAACTGGAAATGGCTATAGACCAGATGAAAGGAGGAAGGGCACCAGGTGTGGATGAAGTGAGTGTTGAAATGGTGAAGGCAGCAGGGGAGGTTGGGAAACAGTGGCTGTACCGTGTGATGAGGGTGATATGGAAGGAGAAAAAGACCCCAGAAGATTGGAAGAAAGGATTAATTGTCCCAATATTTAAGAAAGGAAGCAGAAAGGAGTGCAGAAATTACAGGGGAGTCACACTCATACCTCACTGTGCCAAGATATATGAAAAGATATTAGAAAGTAGAATACGAGCCAAAGTGGAGAGAAAATTGAGAGACGAGCAGTATGGATTCAGACCTGGGAGATCAACAGTGGATCTCATATTTTCAGTGAGACAGCTCCAGGAACACCACTACGAATTTGGAGAGGATCTGCTGATGGCCTTCCTGGACATCGAAAAGGCCTATGATAGTGTGTGTAGGGAGAAGGTTTGGAAAGCAATGGAAAACATGGGAGTGGAAAAAGAGACTGTAGGCAGAGTGAAGGAGATGTATTGTGGAAGTGTGAGTTGTGTGAAAGTTGGAGGGGAAAGAACAGACTGGTTCAGACAAATGAGTGGCCTGAAACAGGGTAGTGCGCTGTCACCCCTTCTCTTTATTGTGGTTATGGACGAGGTAATGACACGGGTAGCAGGAAAGATAGGAGAAGATAAGATGAAAGCAATGGTGTTTGCAGATGATCTCATGGTCTGGGGAAACAAGGAGGAGGAAATTCAGGAGCAACTGAAGGCTTGGGAAGAAACAGTGGGAGAGTACGGATGGAAGTTCAACATCAGTAAATGTGAGATCCTGTTAATGACCAGGAAAAAGGACAGACCAATGAGTGGGATAACACTTGGAGGTGGACAGCTGAAGAAGGTGGAAAGTCTCAAGTACTTGGGAAGTATAGTGGAGGAAAATGGAAGAAATGACAAAGAGATTACGGAACGTGGCAGACAGGCAGAAGCATTTCTGAGAAGCATTAGGAGCTTAGTGTGGAATAAAGATGTCCCACAAAAAAGCAAGGAAGTGTTATACAGAAGCTACTATATCCCGATACTGACCTATGCTTCAGAAACGTGGACAATGAAGAAAAGAGACATAAGCAGAATACAGGCAGGTGAAATGAAGTTCCTGCGAAGTGGGATCGGAGTAACAAGAAGAGACAGGGTGAGGAATGAAAAGGTCAGGGAAATGGTGAAAGAGGAGCCCTTGCAAGGTAGGATTGAGACATCTAGACTGAGGTGGTATGGACACTTAAAGAGAATGGGTGAGAAGAAGATTCCCAAGAGGATACATGAGATGCAGATGCAGAAGAAACGACCAAGGGGAAGACCAAGAGATAGATGGCTGAAAGGAGTGGCGGAATGTGTCAAGAAGAGAGGCGAGGACTGGACCAGAGTGATAGCGGAGAGGTGGTGGGAAGAAAGAACTAAGTGGCGAGGCTTATGTTCCAAACAGACCCAGCTTGGGGCTGGAAACTGTACAAGATGATGATGTGAATACTCAAATAATATAGGGATCAGTAAAGACAATTAAATTTGCACTGACAAAACCCTACTACTGTAAATAATTCTTTTGAGCGAAGTCAACAGGACTATTAATTTAACCTTCGTCTCAATTGTTAAGTGTTCATGTGTTGGTGAAATTGTATATTTTGTACATAACATATGATTCGTCGTTCATCTTTTATGCCATTTTGGCATACTTTCCTTCAATTTTAAAGTTTTAAATAAAATAAGCCGTAATTTTATCGGATGCATTCATTTCAGAAAATCTCCTTCTATCCTTATTGTTGCACCGAGTCGAAAATCAGTAAAGCATTTTTTTTTTTGTCGAGTTATTGTAGTCAAGTTTAACCCATCTGGCGCCCCGGGATATTTTGATTCTCGTGCTGACTGATTTTTGGTGAAATGCATATGTGTTCGTCCGGACTTCGGTCTCAACATAAAATAAGATAGAAGAGAGAAATGGCTTCGAACGTGGGTCCCGATTTCTATACGGTCGTTTGCATACCGATTTGATTGTAATTTTTCAATAGATATTTTGGGGAATTGGAAGATATCTGGTATGGATAAATAAATTCACCGGAAACCCAGTTAGTGGGAAACTTAATTCAAATTAAAGTTCAGATAGTTTGTGTGGTTTTTGATTGTTTTATAATGGCTTATCCATTAGGGTGTCAAGTAAAATTTGTAGTATACGTTCGATAGTCAGGAAATATGCAATCTATTAAAATCCAGGTGGAGGATATTGACCTTGCATTTTTTTTATATTGTTGTTTAAATCTAATTAATAGTAGAGAATTTTTTTTCCATCGCGTCGACATTAGGGCATATCTCATTTTATTCTGAGAAATCCAAGTAGCTACGCATAATTCTTGTTCTAGTTTTAAGTCTTTGAGTCTGCCTACATTTATACCCCTAACTTTGAATTATATTGTGATAATTATGGATGAGGTCATGAGGATCTTAACTCGTATGGAGGAGAGCTCCAAATGTGCAGAACTGCAAATAGCAGAAATTATAGAGAACTAATAAAATGGAAGTTAAACTTAAAGAAAATTCTGAAACTTTAAGGGAAATATTAATGGAAAATTCAGATGCCCTAGAAAATAGATTGACCACTTCTTTAAAAGTTAATCTTGAAAACTCAATGGAAAGTAAATTTAAAGAAAACTCCATTTCTTTAGAAAACTAGTTAAAAGAAAATTATGATTCTTTGGAAGCTAGATTAACCAATTCTTTGGAAACTAAATTGGAGGAGAATTCAGTAAACTTAAAGCTAAAATGAGGGAGAATTCGGATTCATTAGGAGCCTCTTTAGAAAATAAACTCAAGGAACATTTAGAAAATAAACTCAAGGAACATTTAGAAAATAAATTTAAAGAAAATTCTAGTTCGCTAGAAAGTAAAATCAAAGAAAATTCTACTTCGTTACAAGGTAAACTCAAAGAACATTCCACTTCGTTAGAAAATAAAATGTCTAAACTGTTTGAGAAAACTCATGAACTCGAAACTTCATTAGCTTTGAACACAAGTAAAATGGAGGATAGATTTCACGATGACGACCAAAAATCTCAGTCATTAGCTGATAGGATCGAGCGAGGTATCAGGAAAGTAGGAGAAGATATGACAAATCTAGAAATTTGTGTCCAGAAAGAGAACAGTGATATGGCAAATAACGTCATACAACGTTTGACCGAGCAATTCCAGAAACTTGTGGTTGGAGAGATTCAGCAAAGTGTAGTCAAAGAGTTGACAACCGAGATAAAGACGACAGTCATCAGTGAAGTCAAAGATGCACTTAAACTGGAGACTCAAGACGGAATCAAAGAGATTAGAGAAACATTGACGTCACATGTTCAGGTTATTACTAAGGATATCCAGATAGCTCAGAAAGACATTGTGGATATGACAAGTTCATTAAGGAATCACGAAGAGATTATGAACAAAATTTCTACAGATGTAAAAGAGAATTGTAAGGAAACAGAAGGGATCAAGAGAGATACTGAAGAAATCAGGAAAAGATCTGAAGAGAACCAGAAGGAAATTGAGGACATCAAGAGTCAGGTTAAAGACAAAAATCAGGGTGATTGTTCGCATAATAAAAGCAGTAGCGAAGAGTTAAAGAAATTAGTGGGCGAGGAGAATGCCGAACTCAAAGAAACTATCAAAGCACTTAGTAACAAATTCTTGGATTACCAAAAGCAAGCAAAGTGTGTTGTTGAACCTCATGGTAAAGCTACAATTATGAATAAAGATATGGATATTGAGGGAGTAAACAAAGTAGGAAATCCCCATAAACAGGAAGAGGTTAGGACAATTATGCAATCCACTCCGATAACCTTCTATAAAAACGTAGAAGATATACCTTCTAAATTTTCTGGAACTGGGAGTATTACACCCGTAGAATTCCTGAGAGAAGTAGGAGATTACCTCAAGGATTCCAAGATTGGCAAAGAAAGGGAAATAAGAGTGATAGGGAAATTTTTGGAGGGTCCTGCACTTAAGTGGTTTAGAGCCTTTAGATCCACCCTAAACAATTTTGAGGAATTCGCTAGAGGATTATTGAAGAAATTCTGGTCCCCAGAAACTCAACAGCAAGTGAGAGCGGAGCTGTATTCTAAAATATACTCTACTTCACAACCTACACGTTATTAGACTTATTTCGCAGGGCAACTATCTAAACTTCAACATTTAGATCCGCCTATGCCCGACAACGAATTGATTACTGCATTGATCAGGCAATTTCCTGCGGATGCCCAAAGAACACTGATAGCAGCGAACATTTACAACATGGAACAATTTGATGAAGTTCTACAGAAGTTGGATCACACGAACGCTCAATTCTATCATCAGAAGGCTGGAAAGAATGACAACGCGGTATTTGCAGTGATGGCTGATAGATATTCTCAGACACCTCGAGACGGTAGAGAAGAGAAAACGCCGAGGGATGATCCAGGACAAGGAAGATGGAACCAAAAAAACTATCGGTCATATGAGAATAAACCATATGCGAGACCTGAAGGTACGAACAATTATAGAGGTCGATGGGGAAAACCAAGAGGAAACCAAGGACGATACCAAGAGAGAAGGTACTTTGGGAGAAGTAATGGCTATTACCCAAGAAACGAAAATTCACGACCGTTGAATGAGGAAGAGGAAAGAAGGAAAAGCCTGGATGATAGAGTACAGGAAAGTAAAGAATACCTAGATCGGTTGAAACAGCAGGAAAAACCCAGTACTTCCGGGATAAATAAGACCAAAGAAAAGACTGCTGAAGTCAATACTTTTTTCTTAACAGATTATGATTTTGAGGAAGATGGTAATTTAGAAGAGGAAGACAGAGAGTTAGATACTTTGCGAAGAACACCACAAGGGACGAAAAGATAGAATAAATGCAGAAAGCAACATCGGGGGGTCTATTCAAACTTTAGCCTGAGATATTTTTTAAATTTGTCGAGTCGAGGAAAGTAATGACAAGATAGCCGACACACGAACTGGTTAACATCGCGGGAAATTACAATTCTTAGAGTTTTAAGATTTATTATTCAAGAACCAGGCATCTTTAGCTTGATGTGTGAAGAGGAAAAATAAAAATTTTTCAATTTTTATTTTTGGCTATGTGTGCGGTGGATGTGCCCAAATCCAGTTGCCTAGATTTGAGGGTACAGGCCACAAGGCTAAGTCCAGAATTGAAAGTTGGAATAGCGCGCGCCAAACCTTCTTAGAAGGATTTAGAAGCTTTCGACAGCCAAGAAATGGTTAAGTGACGTAGACCGAGAGCGTCATAGTCGAGGCTAAATGTCATTAAATATTTCCCGATGGAGTAGAATCTTGAGACTAATATCCGATTACTGGCCCGGACAAGGGAGGAAGAATGTGCTTTATTTCGAGGAAATTGATTGAGCGGAAGCTGAGATATGAGGTGTTTTAGTTTCAGCCTTTTTCCCGCAGTGACCTCGAGCAGCCTGCGGAGGAGTATATAAGGCCCGCCCTCCCGAGCTATGTATGTTCACTTCTCCATAAGCACTCCGTTGCTATGGACGTGCAGTACTTCGTAAGCGCTCTAGCCGCTCAACACTCTAAGACTCCGAACACTGTTATAATCTTCGTGCACATGGTTGCAAATTCTTCGTTATTAACAGCACAGTTTCTGGGACTTAGAGTTTCGACAGTACATGGTTACTGGTATTAGGATATTAGGAAAGTGTTAAACATTTTAGTGATCTTCGAACTTTTCAAATGTTATCACCGAAGTGATACAAATTTGTGGCACTGGTAATTATTTACTACGACAACTGGACATATGGTAGACTTTGTCTACATTTCTTTCTTCTGTCCACAATTATTCAAAGCTGGATTATTTAATCCAACAGTCAGAGGACAAGCTTTTGTCTTGTTAGTGGACCAGCCAAGATAAATCAGTACTTTTATTACCATTCTTACACAGTACAATTCTTTAGCCGATATTGGGAATACAGTTTTGCCTTGCGCAATCTGAAGAATGAGAAGCTCTGCCCAGCAAACTCGACAGAATTTGTACTAGTGCTGAACAAGATTAGAAGCGTATTAGGAGTACTGAACACATCACAGTTGGGTCATAGCGGCTTCGGTGGCGTAGTCGGTAGCATGCTGAACTGCTATGTCCAAGATAGCGGGTTCAAACCCGGCCGAAGTCGTCGGATTTTTTAAGAGCGTTAAAAATCCTTCAGTATGCTTTCCTTCGGAGGGGAAGTAAAGCCGGCGGTCCCATGTCATAGATTTATGGCATGTTAAAGATCCTTTCACAGACTAAACTTGTGTAAAGCAAAATTTGTTAGGTTAGATTTCGTCAGAACGCTTTATCAAAGTTCCAACGTTCACCACTAGGTATCATTGATATCTGGTGGCGAAAAGTTGGAACTACTTGAAATTGAAGGGAACTTGTAGCTCGCCCTTTAGGGTGTCCGCTGGAAGCAGCTACAGACTCAGGCGAGCCGAACATGTCCTCGGACACTCCCGGCAACAAAAGCCATACGATAGATAAATAAATAAAAAGTTGGGTCATGTTATTAATTTTCATAATGGATCACTTTGATCAGACCCCTGTCAACTTTACTTCAGCTTTTGAAGCTGGTAACATTTTTCTTCAAGATATTAAGGCTTCAAGTATGAATACCGCTATGTCTGTGTAAGACCATTGCGGGTATAAAATGGAGGCCGATACAAGATTATAAATACGTGTCCTAAGGAGGACAAGAAGACTGAATAATCTGGTTCAGACCAGATTACGAGCATCAAGATCTACAAGAATGTAAGCTACAATTTGCATTATTTTTATGCGTAGTTAGCTGGATTTCTCATATTTTTCTACAGTCTTATCAACACATATTTTCTATTAGAGATGTGTTTTTTTTTTTTGCTGTTGCAAATATTTTCTTTTGCAATAGAAGCTTTGATCTGAGTAGTTTTTACACTCAGAATTCAATGATTCGAAATTTATGGACGAGCAGAACGAGCATTTATTTAATTTTCATGTTTTTCTAATCACGGTCATCAGCCGTCGTAACTGAAGATTTAATAAGAAAATTAAGTTGAGGAATGGAATTCATTATTTAGAAGTCGAGGATGATATTCCCCGAACAGTTTAACAACTTTAAATCCTTTTGTTGAGGAAATAATAATAATAACAATATTGATTTAATAATAATAATTATTTTTCTATTTTCTGAAATAATAATAATAAATATTTGGGATTTCTAATAATCATTTTCAGGTTGTATGATTTATACATTTGACATTTGAAACAATATTCTAAGATCGGATATTTGTTGATTCCGAAGGTTAGTGGTTAACGCATGCCCACCAATAAATAACATATTAATTCAGTGGAATTATTTCACGCTTGCACTATGCAGTTAAATCTTTGAGAAGACACGGAAAGTAATGATACGGGAAGCTAAAAGCATGTATAAAACAGGGTTTTTGCTAGAGTTTGTATAAAAATAGAATCATTATTGAGCAACGTCTTTCAAAACGTTTGGCTAAGAATAGACACGGTGTGGAGTTATTCATGTTTTAAACTGATGGTAAAATTATTATTGTAAACTCATTGGTGGAGTTTACCAATTTATAAATCTTCCAGTTGTCGTAACAAGCAAAGGCTTGGTTATTCTGTATAATTGGGGAAGAAATAATTGTTGTGTGTGCAGAGAGTTAAATATGCCATTCTGAGTGCGCAATTAAGTCGCAGGAATGAGGTTGTAGGTTGGATGTCTTTGAATTTTGTAGAAGAGTCGAATTTAGCCACACTTTCGTCGAAATATAACCAAAGGTTATTTTGTTGAGCCATCATTGTCAATTCACAGTTTACCCATGTGTTCTAGAAGTATTCCTAGTAATTGCTTACCCGAAAATTGTTATTGTTCAACTTGTACCTTTCATTACAAAAAAACTTTACCATTGTCTAGATGCTAATTATGATTATGTGATTTTTGATGCATTTAAATCGAATGGGCCGATGCTGTTAATTGTTTAAAACAGTTACTTCTTAACAACCACTACAAACTGAGAGGATTTTGTGATCCTGTAAAAATATATAAACATTTTGTAAATAAGTTTGATGATTAACATATTTGACATTTTGTCAATTTATTGAAATGTTGATAATAATAAATTAAATTGTTTCATGATAAACTTTCTAAATAATATTTCCAAGTGATAGTTAATTGATTAAATGGTTGAATCCATATGGAATGGAATTTATATTTTGTTGATAATAATATTTTGACAATTATATTTATGATTGAGTCAAAAGCTCTGAATAGACTTAGGATCGAGAACAGATGATTCAATAAATATTTTGGGCCGATTGCAGAGACGGTATTTAGACGCTGTTTAATGCTAAACAATGTCTAAATATGGCTTCCGCGTTGCGAAGTCGTTATTTATCACTTAGACATCGTCTAAAGTCGGCGTTTAAGGATCCATGTTTAAACACTGCCGAGAACACTGTTTAACCCCAAATGTAGGAGCGAATCTCAGCCGGTGGTTGTTTACTATGGAGCATGTAAATTATATCACTATGTTGAGACGGTTCAGGAGAGAGTTGTTAGTCAGACGGCCTCCTGTACGTCGGATGCTGCGAGATCGGAGCAATCCTTGAAATGTAAGGTGATGCACAGTTTAAAATAAGATTTCGCTTACTAAAAGAAACTGTGAGGGACTTGTTGCGTGACGTGGGAGATTTTCTCGAGCACGACACCAGGGGTTGCCCATTACCTGTCACCCTAACATTACGATTTTTGGCAACCGGTGCATTTTATACTATGAATGGTGATACTATAAATGTCAACGCAGCGACTGTTTGCCGGACAGTAGATCGTGTTGTGACTGCCATCAATAGTTTGAGGAGGAAATTTATCAACTTCCCTAATAATGATGAGTTACCCACGATCAGGAATGATTTCACAGTCCTATCCAGGTAAATAATTGTTCTTTCTGTGGATTGTTAACTATCAGCTCTCCTTGATAACGTGTATAAACTATATATATATAATGCGAACTCCAGTGTTATCTCTTACACTGTGGAACGTGATTATTTTATTATTTCTAGGGCTAACTTCCCCGGAATAGTAGGTGCTATTGACTGTACCCATATCAGAATAACTTGTCCCGATCGTGAGAGGGCTGTCACGTACATGAATCGGAAGGGATTCTATTCTATTAACTGCCAAGTGCACACAACACTACTACACAGTAGTTCTTTTTTCCGTTGGCGCTGTTATTTGTACTCACCCTACGACAACAATATAATCAAAACTACATTTCATTGCACAACAGTGGATAAAAATACGGATTAACGAGTTCATGTTAACGCTCCTTTACAACACGTAGCAGCAGTGGCAACAAAATAAAGTATTACTACCACTATGATTTAAACCTACTACTCTATACAGTGGATTTTTATTTCATTGCAGGTGATATGTGACACAAAGATGAAAATAAGGAGTATTGTTGCTCGATGGCCTGGCTCGACCCACGACAGCAGAATATTTCGCAATTCCACTATTCACGACCGCCTGGAAAGAGGAGAGGTTAGGGGACATCTTGTCGGAGATTCTGGCTACACTTGTAAGATATACTAAAAAAAAAACGGGTGAGTTAGCCGTGGTCGTTACGGCATGACTGTTGGCAGTCACTCACATCCGGAAGGCGAGGAGGTTCGAATCCCCCCGCCGGCAACCTTGAAGATGGTCTTCTGTGGTTTCCCATCTTCCTTCCAGGCAAATGCCGGGGTTGGTCCCTAACTATAGGCCACAGCCGCTCCATTCCAACTCCTCGTCCTTACATTCCCACTTTCCTCCCCAACGGTACTTGTAGCTCACCCATTGGGTGTTCGTCTCGAAGCAGCTACAAACCTGGCGAGCCGAACACTCCCGGCACTAACATCCATACTCTAAAAAAAAAAAAAACTTAAAAAACTCACTCCGATTTTGAATCCATGGAACGCAGCTGATACGCGTTATAACCGAGCGCATGTCCTGGCCAGAAATGTAGTAGAAAGAACTTTTGGTTCGTGGAAAAGAAGATTTCCTTTTCTTGCACATGGTCTGCGAACGAAAGTCCGAAAACCCCTGAAAATCATAATTGCAACTCCTGTGCTACATAACCTCGCTGTGCAGCGCAGTGAACTTGACCTGGAAGCAGACTTACCAGATGATGAAGTGCCTGATGGTCCGATAGCTGAGGATATGACAAAACAGATGGCGTCAGCTCGTAATTGATAATTACTTCAACCGCTAGAAATCATGCCAAGACAAGATCACCTCAAGTAAAAGAAAAATATATTTATTAATTATTATTTCACTTACATTATTCTGTTCACTGTTTAATTCACTGATTCGTGCCATTGCGGCAGGTTTATAATCTCTTTCTCGATTAAATATAAGTCCAACAAAGCCTTCTTCTCCTGTTACTCTTAAACCCGCAGCTGTTAGGAATGGATTTCTTTCATCATCAGCTGATTAATGATGGTGCCAGCATCGATGAGTTTTCATTGGTCGCAGCTGGCAAAGAGTAGCATGGAAGACACTTCTATTTCCGTTTTCGTACTGAAATCGAAACTTAAACGATGTCTAGCTAGACACCGTTTAAACACTGTCTAAGCAACGGAACATAGATCATTACTTAGACGTCGTCTAGGTAGACATTGTCTAAGTCTTAAAACTAGTCCTCGTTTCTGCAATCGGCCCTTTCTGTTTATCGAAGTTCGTCGAATCCAAATGCTCCAGGTCCATGTAAATGATATTGTGTTCTATTTCTTGTTAATAACTTTGTATTTGAACAAATCCTGAGATAACTGAATCCTGAAGTGTTAGTTAATTTGCTACGATATTTTGAAAAAAGTGAACTGTGATATATTTTCAACGAGTGATATATTTTTTTATTTTCAATATGTGAATACTCAAATAATATAGGGATCAGTAAAGACAATTAAATTTGCACTGACAAAACCCTACTACTGTAAATAATTCTTTTGAGCGAAGTCACAGGACTATTAATTTGACCTTCGTCTCAATTGTTAAGTGTTCATGTGTTGGTGAAATAGTATATTTTGTACATAACATATGATTCGTCGTTCATCTTTTATGCCATTTTGGCATACTTTCCGTCAATTTTAAAGTTTTAAATAAAATGAGCGGTAATTTTATCGGTTGCATTCATTTCAGAAAATCTCCTTCTATCCTTATTGTTGCATCGAGTCGAAAATCAGTAAAGCTTTTTTTTTTGTTGAGTTATTGTAGTCAACTTTAACCCATCTGGCGCTCCGGGATATTTTGATTCTCGTGCTGACTGATTTTTGGTGAAATGCATATGTGGTCGTCCGGACTTCGGTCTGAACGGGCACAACACCTTACCTTACCCATTGGCACTACGGCCCATGTAGAGGCTTGGCCACCTCAACGATCCTCTTCCACTCGTTCCGGTCCCGGGCACGACGGCGCCAGCCACTCACACCCATCTGCCGGAGATCTTCCTCCACGTCGTCAAGCCATCTTTTGATGGGGCACTTGCTCTGTAAAGAGTTCTTACGTTCCATGTAGCCATATTTAAGTCTTGTCCCTTTTCTCGCTGATGTCATTGTCGTAGATCCGTTTGAGTTCCGAGGCTCATATTAACAAGTTGCTCTTTACGAGGTGAGGTTGTTAGCCCCACACTCAACCCCCAACCTGGAGGGCCAGTCCAGTTTTCTTTTTCATGGCGGGGCTTTTACTTTCCCCCTACCCTCCAGCTATGCTGGCTTCACAGCTGGCGAGCTTCCCCCAATTCCAATGGGGACGCGCCCGATGGAGGTAACTGGCAATTCCCCACACGGGTCATATTCGCACACTTGTGGTTAAATTCAGACTACAGGCTATGTTATAAAATTTGAGAAGGGAAAATAGAGAGGAAGAGCATCGTACCATGAGTCACTCGACATGGCCTTCAGTGCTAGAAGCTACCACACTGAACTCGTTCAACACCAAATCACCATGCCACATCCAGTCTGTCCTTGCCACTTGCCCCACTGTCCTGGAGACTATCTATGGAAACCACATGGCTGGCTGCTTGGCTCAGCGGTAACGTCCTCGCTTGCTGTGCTCAAGGTTGCAGGATCGAATCTTGGTGCAGCCAGCTGGCATTTGAGGGTGCGCAAATGCGAGGGAGCCGTGTCAGTAGGTTTACCGGCGCGTTAAAGGTCCCCTTTGGGGTGAAATTCCGACACCCCGGCGTCTCTAACAGGCGCTGTAGTTAAAAGGGACGTAACACCAATATCATCATTTTTTTTTAAATCGTTTCGGTCGTCTATGGACCACGTTATTTCAACTGCCTTTTTCCTCGTTCTTTCACATTGGCCCAGTATTCGCGCATTCTTCTTCGGTGAGCTTCCCTTCGTTCTTCGGTCCACTTCTTGCCGGTTTTCAATATAGGTTTTGGCTGAAAACTCTGTATCTCCCCAAGTTTCTTCTTCAAACAGTCACGTTCCAAGATGTCCTCATGTGATATCCCCAGTTCTTGTAGGTCCTTTTCCACCTCTGTAAACCAGATCCCTTTGGTTTTCTTTCCCACAAAGTAGACACAGATTCGATCGGACAATCTTCCGGAGTTCATTCGTGTTAAATGGCCATAAAAGGAGAGTCTTCTTTTGTGAATGGTGTCCGTTATTTTCTCCACATGTAGATAGAGTTCATCGTTGTGTCGTCTTCTATACTCTGCTCGTTCCTTGACCGGGCCCAAGATCTTGCTCAGAATCTTCCTCTCTTTGGCTTCGAGTTGTTCTGCCAGGCCTTTCTTATTCATCGCCAGGCATTCTGATGCATATAACGCCTCCGGGCGAATAACGGTAACGAAGTGCCTCAGTTTGGCCTTGAAGGACATTGATCGTGTTTTGTAAATGTCTTTGGTTAAATGGTAAGCCATTTCCATTTTGTTAATCCGTGCCACGAAGGCTTCCTTTTCACGAATGTTGGGCTCAATCCATTCAACCAGGTATTTGAATTTCTCTACCTGTGTTATTTGTCCTCCATTCACCGTAAGTTCTCTGGGTTCTGACTTGATGTTCGATATAAACTGCGTTTTCTCAAACGAAATCTGAAGACCTGCCTTTGCTGCTTGCACCTGTAATTGATTGATTTGTTGTGTGGCCGTGTCAAGAGAATTAGAGAAAATTGCAACATCATCTGCGAAAGCTAAACAGTCGATTGTCAGGTTTTTGTTCTTACAACCTAGTCTGACCCCATTCTCTATACCATCCTTACACAATTCTTTACGCCATTCTCGAATAACTTTCTCAAGAACACAGTTGAATAACAGAGGCGAGAGCCCATCTCCCTGTCTCACCCCTGTCCGTATTGCGAAGGATTCAGAAATCTCTCCCCTGAATTTCACTTTGGAGGCTGTATCCAATAGGGATTGGTGAATGATTGCTCTTGTCTTATTATCTAAACCAAATTCTCTTAAAACCTGGATCAGGGTACTTCGATCCAGCGAATCGTAATCCTTCTTTAAATCAACTAAAGTCACAACAAATTTCTTACTTCTCAGATTCATGTACGATAGAATTGATTTTAGATTCATGATTTGCTCAACACGAGCGCCCCTTTCAAAATCCACCTTGGTATTCGCCCAGTTGTTGATCGAGCTGTGCTTCCGCTCTCGTTTGAAGCGCTTTCATGAGACTCTTGTATGTTATCGAGAGGAGTGATATGCCATGATAGTTGTTTACGTCCGCTTTATCACCTTTCTTGTGCAGGGGGTGAATCAGGGCCGATGTCCAATCACTGGGCAGTTTCTCTGTTTCCCAAATCTCCCGGATGATATCCGTTAGCTTGTCGACTGGTTTTTCACCTGCGTATTTCCAGAGTTCGGCAACTATTGAATCCTCACCTGGTGCTTTATTGTTCTTCAGTGAGTGAATGATCTGCTTGATTTCTTCCCTAGTTGGTGGACTTGAGTCGGGATTGACGAGCACATTATTGTGAAAGGAAAATTTCGATGTAGGAGCCTCATAATTGAGAAGGGACTCAAAGTATTTCGCCAGGATCTGGCAGTCATTGTAAGCAACTTTCCCATCGGGATTTCTAAAGTGAAGACTGGGTGGTGTGTATTTACTGAGATTTTGCTTGAAGGTTTTATAGAAATCACGGGTGTTGTTCTTTTTGAAATCTTGATCTGCTGACCACTTCCTCTACCAAACGACTGCTCCCGAACAGCCCGACCCCACTCCTTATATACTTTGCCTGGACAGGCGCGTAATAAGGGAGAAGCCGAGCTGCACGGGCACAGCCGCCTGGCGAGGAGCGGTCTGGCTGAGGGCCCGTTGCTTTATTGGAATTTTGGTGCAGCCTTTACATTAATACAACAACAGGGAAATACAGTGAATGAGCAATTACCTAACCTAAACAAAACACAAAGAAAACACATATGTAAATATACCCTAAGACACTGAGTTCGTGTTCCCTCAAGGGGAAGTAGAAACACAAGTTGCACATTCACACAATATCAAGTCACTAGAGAAAAAACCACTAAGTCCTGTTTATCTGTCTTCATGGTCCCAAGGAAGTTGGACCCATCGCTCAGCCTCCTGGTGAGAGTTCCTGTGGATAGCCAGGGCTAGTTCGTAATCCAGAAGTGAGCGCCAGGACCCCGTCCTCGGGAGAACAGGACAAACAGAACCAGTCACACGAGAGGATGGATTCCTGGAGACTGCGACCCGCCGGGAGGGCAGATCTCGCAGGCTCATTTGGCTGCCCCCGCCCCCACATGGTCCGCGTCCTCGGCCGGTCCCTCACTGGAACCCTCCGCGGGTGACCACGGGCTGGCGGACGGGCTGTTGGAAGGTGAAGTTTGGAGGGAGCTCCAGTAATTATCAGCCTGTTTTCTCACGACCAGGAATCTCTCTGTTTTCTTCATTCTTCTGTTTGTTCCATCGCAACCAGGCAAGCCGCCTTTGGTGAATGGCATCGTCACATTCATTAGTCCACCAAGGATGCCGCCTCGACTTGGTCAGTGGGATGGTTTCCTGTGCCGTTTCAAGAATTGCTTCTTTGAGTTGTTCCCAATTCTGTGGCTCAAGTGTTTCAAGTTTCTGACTGAATTCGCTTTGTGTTTTCAATTTTTCCACATCAAACCTGTTGATCTTTCTTCCCTGAAATCTCTTGGTGGATCTTGGAAGAAGTTTTAATTTTATCTTTGAAAGATAGTGATCAGAGTCAAGATTCGCGCTTCTTAAGACTTTTACATTCTGGATTTCTCTACGAGATTTACAAGAAATAGCAACTGGTCAATTTGGAATTCGCCGAGTTGGGGATTTGGGGATGTCCATGTTTTCTGTTTTGCAGGAAGTCGTTTGAAAGCGGTTGACTTCATTACTAGGTTGAACGCCTTGCACAACTCCACTAACCTTTCTCCATTGCGATTTTTTGTTCTGTGGGCTGGGTATTCTCCGATAATATTTTTGAATTTCTTTTCCTTACCGAGCTGAGCATTGAAGTCCCCAAGAAGGACGATGATGTGTTCCTTGGGAATCTTGGATAGAATATCTTAAAGCTCTTCCCAGAAGATTTCCGTCCCTTGTGGATCAATTCTGTTAGCTTGATTAATTGGGGTATGGACGTTCACCATGGTGTAGATTTTATTTGTGCTTCGAAACTAACGGATCGAGACTCGACTGTTGGGGGACGTGAAGTTGGTGATGGACTCTAAAATCTTCTTACTGACCACAAATCCTGTACCAAGGTGGGGGATGGATTTTACTACACGTTTTCCGACTTTACCTTTGAAGATTCTATACCCCTGGGAGTCAAAAGCTTCTGCATCAACAAACCTTGTTTCCTGAATTGCTGCGATCAGGATTTGATGATGTTGTAGGGTGTCAATCAGTTGTTTCAATTTACCGACCTTCATAAGGGAGTTCACGTTGAATGTTGCGAAGAAGTTGCGACGTTTGTGTCTGATCTTGTTTGTAGGAGTCTCCGATACCTCCAAGCATGTTGTTGCAGGCTCCCCAGAGTCCGAAGGCCTGCATGCGTCGTGCAAGACGACGGTGGATTGGTTACCACCTTGGGTAGTTGCTTCAGCAGTCGTTTCCTCCATGCTTTTCACAGTTGAAAAAACTGTAGATAGGGGGCCAGTGATATTGCACACTGACCAATGTACTGCCAAGGTTGTGAGCCTTGGAGTCCCCAGCACTGATTGGCTCGCCGACCCAGCTTCCTGCTGGGATTGGTTACCCAACCTTCCACTGGGTTGCTCGGCTTAACAGGGGGCACCTCTTGTAGGTTACATGCTGGAGTTGGAGTGAAAGAGGCTAAGTTGGATTATCTTGCTGAATCCAATATGTTTAAGTCGCAGCTGACATGCAACAACGCATTTCACTCCCATTAGCCCAGAGCTGTAAGGACTCCTCCCAGGTTGATTCCTGGGACCCAACATCATTATTATTATTATTCTTTTCACATTTTCCCCACCCCTCAACTGAAAACCCGACGGACCACAATCCTGAGTACAGTTCACTTTGTCTTTACTTTCAACTCTGATGATTAGTTTTATAGTGATATATTGCTCTACAATGTATGTATTGTGTCCGGTGGCATAGTCGGTAGCATGCTGAACTGCTGTGCCCAAGATAGTGGGTTCAAACCCCGCCGAAGTCGTCGGATTTTTTAAGAGCGTTAAAAATCCTTCAGTATGCATTCCTTCGGAGGGGAAGTAAAGCCAGCGGTTGCATGTCATAGATTTATGGCTTGTAAAAGATCCTTCCACAGACTAAACTTGTGTGAAGCTAAATTATTAGGTTAGATTTCGTCGGAACGCTCTATCAAAAGTTCCAACGTTCACTACTAGGTATCATTGATATATGGTAGCGCAAGTTGGAACTACTTGTAATTGAACGGAACTTGTAGCTCACCCTAATAAGGGTGTCCGCTGGAAGCAGCTACAGACTCAGGCGAGCCGAACCTGTCCTCGGACACTCCCGGCACTAAAAGTCATACGATAAATAAATAATACCAGGGAGTAAACACCCTTTATTTTTTTCTTCTCCAGCTTTACAATACAGTGAAACCTCGTCCCCAAGAAAGAACTGATAGACACGGGAAAACAATAAATGTGGGATTATGTTAAATAGACATAAAACTCCTTTTACTAATGAATAATCTCTTTCAGGGGCAAAAAGTATTAGCCCCAGGCAAAATATATGAGGTTCAAGTGTTCTACACCAATTTCTAATATTCAGCTTTTATGAAATAATTATTAATCGTTTAGTTAATTATTGATGCAAGTAATGAAATTAATTGGCCAACATCAACCTATTAGGTATTACAGTAGATCGCAAGAGAACCTCCAATGACAACCTAGGGAAGCGAGAGCCAAGTTGATGAGAATCTTTATTGTGCTAAGAGTAAGAATGAGGAGTGTACTATAAAATGGATCCAAGCATATTGTAGAATTCAGTCCAGTTGATTGTTGATTGCTCGGTTTTTGACCAGTTGTCAGTTATATTGCAACATGTTGTTTGAAATAATGAGCTGGTTTTGAATAGGCTAACTTGCGCCTGGACTCGAAAATTTAGTATAGCAGAGAAGCAAGATAAATTGGAATTAAAAAGTGTTGTTTTTTGTGTGTGAACCTTGCATAATTCTTAGTGTGGCATATAAATCGATATTCTGTTAACCTAATTTTGCTGTTTAAAATATTCCGCCCTTTTGCAGTTATGACATATGCTCACAAATTTTCAGAAAATGTCATCGCTGTTTCCCTCCCCTCTTCACCCCAAACAACGAACATGCTACAGTACTAACATTTTTCGCGACTTACCTGCAGTTCTGCTAAAATGATCCGCACCGTCACTTGTATCTGTTGTCTCAAAGAATCTTCAGACTTGTTGGCTTTGCGGTTAGGTATTTAGGACTTTGAATCGCTCTGTCATTTCACACACTATCTTATCAAGAAATGCTGTTATTGCATTGGAATTTTACAAATCACCTTGCTTTAGCACTTCGTTGTGGCTGCTGTCAAACAATGATTCACACGATGTGTGTACGTATTGTATTTACTCACATATAACTAGGGATAGGAAAAATTCGCGATCGCGAATTTCGCGAATTATTAAATGAAGTAATACACAAATGGTAATGTGTTTTTATAACCCTAAAAATGGCAAAGAAAATGGTTTTTGAAGTCGCGAAATTTCGCGAATTTTGCTTGAAGACGCGAATTTCGCGAATTATGCATGAATTTCGCATGAAACCGCGAATTTTAGCTTTTTTTTTACAGTGTACTTCCGATAATTCGCGGCAATTAATGCACGAATTTCCGCGAAATATTGAAAACTGCGAATTATCTACAGTAATGTTTTTAAGCCTAACAAAGAGAAAACTATTGGTTAAAAATATTGAAATGTATTTTATAAACACGCAAAAAAAAACAACTTTATAACATAGTATTGTAAGACACACTATGTGGATTTTACCAATATTAAAAACTAAGAAAAATGACTCATCACTTTTTGTTTCTTAGATGGTTTATTTTTTCTAATTTTAGATTGTACAATTCTGAAGAAAACAATATATGAGAACGAAAATTCATCTTGATTTTCTATATAAGAGATAAGTGTGACTATAGACACACTAGCTTGACTGTGGGAACTTTAGGGATTTCCTTTGCATCACTCCTGCATTCTATATGTACTGGATCCCAGTTTACCTCACCGACAGTCAAATTCCATACAATATCCTCATGTCTGAAACCATGATGGTCTTTATCGAAGTCTAACTACTGGATGTCACTTTCTTCTGCATCTTGCCATTCATCCAGGTTTTGCCCTAATGTCATCGTAGTGAGACCACCTTGCCCGTTTAAAATATCGTGGTCACAGAAGCTGACAAACTCTTGTTTTTGTGCGAGTGTAGTAGCGGTAATTTTCTCCCATGACATGACTGCATGAAGAGCATCCAACAAACACGGAAAGATTGGAAACTTAACAGTAGATAGCGGGCCTCACTTTCTGCATACAGCGATCTCTAACAATCTGGGAAGTCATCCTAGTTAGTCAACAGTACTTAGTTATTGAGGTTTTAAGGACCGGAACAGCAAGGTCATCTGCCCCTTCATCCTAGTACCTACGCGACGCATGGCGTCATATAGTCCGCCTTTCAGACATGAATATCTAGATGGCAAGTATCCAGATCAAAATGTGCCACTGTTTCCTGAACCAGTATTAACCAGGTGGTCTTCTTGGTTTCATTCTGTAGTGTGCAATTTATGAGTGAAGTAGTAGGGACTGATAACTCTGGTGTTGATTTTCTCAACAATGTTTCACCCGACGAAATACTTGGGATTCAAAGAATTTGGCACAGACATCACTGAACTCATCCCCTTATTAGAAGGCCACATCCAACTGTTCACCTTCTTGATGGACATCTACGGAGAATTCAGCTGTTTCTGGAAAGTACGGTACCAACATTAAGGAGCAGTTGGAGGGTTGTGGAAATGTGTTAAAAAGAGGGAAAATACATTCAGTTTTAGAAAATGCTGGGTCCCATGCTCTTGGAAAATTAATCAGCTTGAGATCCGTTGACCCTGGGAACAGGATTTACAAATGTGTGCGTTTGATCCAGCAGAAATAGTGCGAATGAACATCAATGAGGACACTGCAAAGAAAATTAATAAGTTGCCGTTCTGTGGAACACTGGAAGAAAGTGAGGTGTTAAGAGGATACAAAGAACTGCAAACTTTAATCAAGAAGCAGATGCATGACAGGACCAAGACAGACACTGTTGGAGTTTTGCAAGGAATGACATTTGTATTTCCAAAGTTCTCAAAATCTTTGTTGAAAACCATTTGGATCCCCTGTTCAAACGCTGTGAACTTTTGTTTTTCAGTTTACACTAGCACGTTAAGTGATATGCGTCACCGTTTGTCACAAGAGAATTTGGATCTCTTCACTGAAGTATACTTTGAAGGATGACTGAAATGTGTTATGTTATGCATGTTATCCATGATATTTAAAAAAAAATCCGCCTAAAATTTATGATTTTGAAAGTACCGAAAAGTGCACTTGAAACCACCGAATTTGCCACTTTAAAATACCGCTTTCTTCACTCTGAAATCACCGAAAAATTCCAATCTCTACATATAACTTGCTCTACTTGACCAAAAATTAGTGTGAAAATTTTCTGTGTGTGAGAAAGACCGTATTCCCTAAAGGACACAAAATTTGCATTATTGAAACAAAAGAATTGACACACTTACCGTACTTCTATGCATTGTCACTGCTGCCAATCTCCGAGTTACTCTCGCATGCATTATTCTGGTTATCATTTGACTGCTGTTCAAAGCATTTGCAATACCCGTCTTCAAGAAGCTCTTCACAACAACATCCGTTGACACCGTAACCCATGCCCGCATAACCCAATTACTCAACAGTTCAACTGATGACCTCTGCATTTTGCCTGCTAGCATCAGCTCGTGCCCCCTCTCGGTATCCTTCCATTGTACAATTTACAAATGGAAACATCAAGGGCTGTAGACATAGTGAGAGTCCTTCAGGAATTACAACCAGATAGGTTTTCATTTCGTTTCATTTCTTGAAGATATCCCACACTAGCATTGCATTATTTTCCTGAAATTGCAAATTTTAAAAATGCTGTGCTTGATATACGTGATGGCGAGTTACATGCGAGTAATTACTGTATTTCTCAGAATCTACTAGATGTGCATTGCAAGATAACTTTATGGTACGTAATTTAAATAAGCTGAAAAATTACACAGATACTTTTTCCACAGTGCCCATACACAGAGATGTGATTGAAGAATACGTGTGAAGGAAGACGCCTCTCATCTTTAATACAAGATGCTCTGAAAATATCACATGTTGCACACGAATTGCTATTGTGGTAATAATAATATCGTATGGCCTCGGGTGCCTGGTGCAAGCTTTGTTAATTGACACCCAGAGGGTAGCTTGCATGTCGAATTTCGTCGTTCCTTTGAACGCTATGAAAGTCAAGGAGGTTAGATATTTAAACTCCTTGACACTACAGCGCTTTCAAGTAGAGAATGGAGGAACTTTGTGTTGGCGGAAAATCCCGAGATTAATTTTGCCATTGAACACGGCCTACTGAATTCAAATGGGTTCTTTAACATGCCAACAACGTATGACATGAGTATCGTGATTTTTGTCGCCTTCAAAAATCACTTACCATGGCCAGGGGCGAACCTGCAATCTTGGGGTTGGTAGTCCGACACTATAACCACTCACCCACCGTGGCAAGCGCTATTGTGGTTATTTTTATATACCGGTACTCATTTAAAAAAAAAAAAAACGATAGATCGGGGATCAAGGTTTGTTGGGGCAGAGATTTCCTGACGTCAGATGCAATAAAATGACATTTAGAGGAAATATAGACACGGGTTTCATTAATGCTTGTTGAATAAGAAAACTCTTGAGACAGCAAATTTTGGATGTTGAATACTATACATTCGGGAACAGTTGAGATTTCACTGAATATGTTTGGTTCCTTTAACAAGGATTTAATGCACTCCCGGTAACTCAGGAGTCATATACTACGTACTTCTTTTAAGGGATTAAAACTAGCTAATTTGAACTTAAATTCATTACATTCCATCATTTCACTGCCGAGAATAATCTAGTAACTTTACCATACAGCTGAACCTTTTAAAGAAGCATTTTAACAGCGCCCCACATAAGCAGATGTGGGTGTGAGCAAGTTATAAAATGGCAAATGCTCTTGTTTTGTTTTTGAACTGTTATATTCTTTTTTATTATTGACTTATGTAGGGTTTTAACTACTTTTTTGTGTTTGGAATTTCACCTGAAGCTGTTGCTTATTTTGTTACTGTAAATAAAAGGCACCTTCTTTCTCTCCACCATTATTATTCTAGCAAGTATACAGGATCGTTGTTTCCACTCTTAATCGTGTTCCTCCAAGCTCAAGGGTGTCCTCCCATCTCCCTCCCCTTTCCCTCAGATCTTCAGCAACCTTGTCCTTCCTCCATAGTTTAGGTCCTCCTCGTTTACTTTTTCCCTTCACCTGCATAAATTTGATTTTTTTCCTCCTTTCCAAATTTCCAAACTATCACAGTCGGCGTTCTTGGACCTTCTTTTGACCAGTTCCATCTTGACAATTTCCCTGCTTGCCCATTCCTTTTTCTGTCCCTGCTGGTTTCTCCGATCATCCAACATCCTCGTCTCCTTTACCCCCATCCTTCTCTGCTGGATCTTGGTTATTGGCCATGTATAGGCACCTTGAAGCAATGCTCACCTTATTATTTTTAGTTCACCCTAATGCCAGACATAACTCCACTCACCTTTCTCCAGTTCATCCAACTGGAAGTGTAAATATTTAAATGATTTTCAGTTGGCCAACACGACTGTACTTTATTATAATGGGTGTTATTCCCTAAACCTGAAAAAAATTATATGAAAAGCTTTTAAATATTGTTTACTAAGGCAAACTGAAATACGGCTTCCAACGTGATTAGAATACCAACTGAAAGTTATTCTATGCTGTGTTTTTTTTTTCATACAAAACACTAATCTGAAAAACATATGTGTACATTTTAGTTCTGTATATTAAAAAGAATCCATTATTCATCATGTCTTTCTTTCTTTCTTTCTTTCTTTCTTTCTTTCTTTCTTTCTTTCTTTCTTTGGGGCATATGACTTTGCTGTTTCATCCTTTAAGCAACAATAACTAACTCTCTATCTTTCAGTTTACAGTTTCAATGGATAAAGTGTGAAAAAATATAAATTTTCAGATTTTTACATGATTTGAAAGCTGCCACTTGACGTTTAAAGTGATGTATGATACTTGATATTTTTGTTATTTGCAAAACTTGTAATATTTATTTAAATAATGCTGTGCGCATTAGAAAGCATTGAAAATTAGAACATACAAGTTTTCTCTTTGAATTGGTTTTTATATGAAGGAAAATTATCTTGTACTGGGAGTTTTATGTTTTCTGGAGTTGGCTACATTGTAATACTATTGATTCTAATATTGTAATATGTCTCACCAATCCAACATGGCGACCACGCAAAGTATTTCGCTAGCATTCTATATCTCTGCAACAGTAACATACATCATCATCATCCTGAACCAACTCCAGTTGTCCGGGTGTGGTATATGAGCCCCCTCCATTTCACCCTGTCCTTGTACCACTCCTCCTCCACCAACTTGTCCCAATCATGACCTCTCTGCAGTACATCGTTCTTGACGGTATCTATCCACTTTTTTTCGTGGCCTTCCCATGGGTCGTCTTCCTTCTACTTTTCTCTCAAATTCCTTCCGTGCAGTTCTGTTTGCTGGCATCCTCTTCATGTGACCATACCACTCCAGTCTTGAGATCTGGATCTTATTGAGGAGAGAATCATCTATTCCTACTTACATCACCGTGAAATTTTGTATGGTGATAAAGAGTACTACTAGAAGTTCACCTATGTGACTTTTAAAAACCTGTTAAGCAGGGGCATATATAAGGGAGGTGCTGGGGGGCTCCAGCCCCCCCCCCCCCCCCAAAGCCAATAAAAATTAAGAAAGTGTTGCTTTGGTAAGACCATAAAATAATTGTAAATTTGGTTGTACCTTAATCTTAACTTATTGGCTAAGTTATAAACAATATTAAGATTGAAATTAGACTAACTCGTGGTGTAGTGGCTAGCATTCTTGGCTGCCGCCCCGGAGGTCCGAATTCGATTCCCGGCTCTGCCATGAAATTTTAATTCTGGTCTGAGGGCTGCAACGGGGTACACACAGCCATGTGAGGCAAAACTGTGAATTCCACAGTACAGTACTTAAGAGAAATACATTATCAACTTGTAAAAAAAAAAACAACCTGTATACCATTCTGCTTAGTAAATTGACAAATATTTAGATATTTGCCATTCATTCTCCATAGGCCATAAAAGAAAATTCATAACATTTTATTGGTGTGTTGTATTTTTTTTGTATTGCGAGTAATTGTAGGCTATATAAACTTTGAATCTTATCTAAAATAATTACACAAAGTTATATGTTCTAAGATATTGGTTGATATTTCTGGGTATTTTATGGTAACAATCCTCTGAGAATGCTCACAATTTTCCAGGATAGTCAGCCCCCCACCCCCCCAAAAAATATTGTATATACGCCCCTGCTGTTAAGTACAAAACAAACCTGGCTGCCAAGCGAAGTTACCACATTTAAATGTAAATTCCTTGCGCAGTGAAACTTGGGATGGTAAATGTTTATACAAGCTTCAATCTACTGGTATCTAATTTAATTCAATTGTATTAATAACCTCAAGATGGCAACTGTGCAAAATTTTAAAATTAAGTTTTTTATTTGATGTGTCCTAATAATGCAATCGAAATGAACTTATGCAATAATCTTCATCTAATGGTACATAACTCTATGGCCCTACATATAGAACAATTCAACATGGCGACCATCCAAAATATTTAGACGGCTGTTAACATAAGTTCACCTATGGGACATAGATTTACATGGTCAGCAGAAAACTAATATGGCATCTATACTCAGTACGCTTGGAGAACGGGATTGACATTTGGCCGGAAATTCCACGTCAGTCATCAACCCTCTGCCTCTTGATCAATCCATGTTCGAATAGTTTATGTCATACTACTCTGCGTTGCAATATTACAGCCCACGTGCTTCAATGCCTGGTCAGCTGTATCTCTGGTTTATACAGTTTGGCAACCTCGTTCTCAGACCACATGGCGAGACGTGAACTGTCAATCGCATTCTACCAATTACAGAGTATACCTGTTCACAATATCTCCGAAACTATTCAAGAGGATCCAGATAGCCTCTTATACGGTCCAGGGATGCACTAGCTATATCAGAAGAGGTACCTCACCTGTTACTAAATTTTAAACGGCATTTTTGGATGGTTCCTTAGTTCAGGGGCTGCGACAACGCCGTCATGTAGCCCCGTGTACTTCGGGTGTGTGTAGAATCTGTCTGATAACCAGTGTTATTTGTGGTGGCTGTATTAGTGTGTGTTTCTGTTTTCAATTCAAATAAGGACTGCAGACATTGATTTTTTTTTTCAAGTAGTTCCTACTTTTGCTGCCAAACGCCACTGTCAACGACTACTAGTTCAGAACTTGCTTACCAGACACCACCACAGTCGGCTCCTGGCGATGAACCTAGGAACCTAAGAGCGTTGTTTACATTAACCTATATATAATTTAGCTTCACACAGGTGTAATTAGTGAAAGGTTCTTTAACATGACATGGGACCGCCGGCTTTATTTCCCCTCCGAAGGAAGGCATACTGCATTTTCTTAGAACTTATTTTTTGCACGTTCCATTTTTTCAGTTGTCTCGTATCACAGGTCTCAAAATTTTACCATCTAGCTTGGCTTGTAAATGAGATTTTAACACAGGAATTTTGTTCTAGCTCGAGTACATTTTGAAAAACTGGATATATTTAGATTTTTTTTAAATGAAAAAGTTGATATAAAAGAAAAATATATTATGGTCACAATAGTAGAAACGCCAAACGCCTGAGTTAAATTACTAAGAAATGATCCCTAAGTATGGAAATAAACTTTCATCTCAATCTACCCAGTAATGAAACAGAAACATGAAATTATTAAATATTAACGTTAAGAAGATAGGTCATTGGAACTCCCCTTAACTTAATTTTAACATTCCCACTTTTAACAACAATTTTCTTTAGTCCCAGCAAAATATTGACATAAGAGCAGTGCTAATGAAGCCTGCTTCTAACAAATGCCGCAGAAAAGAAAATCTGTACACCCTGTTGTAACATTTCAGTTTAGTTAATCTGTCTAATGGCAGATTTACTCATGGTCTTTCTCTCTATTGTATCCAGTCTTCTGCAAAACATTTCATTAGGTCATAAGCTTGCCACGGTGGGTGAGTGGTTAACGTGTCTGTCTAGTAACCCCAAGCTTGCAGGTTCGCTCCTGGTCGTGGTAAGTGATTTTTGAAAGGCGGCAAAAATTACGACACGCATGTCATACGATGTTGGCATGTCAAAGAACCCATTTGAATTCAGTAGGCCGTGTTCATAATGGCAAAATTAATCTCGGGAGTTTCCACCAACACAAAGTTCCTCATTTCTCTACTAGAAAGCGCTGTAGTGTTCAAGGAGCTTAGATATCTAACCTCCTTGACTTTTCATAGTGCTTCAAAGGAACAACGAAATTCGACATGCAAGCTACCCTCTGGGTGTCAAATAACAAAGCTTGCTCCCGGCACCCGTCGCCATACGATATTATTATTATTATTGTGATTTTACCATTTACTGTCCCAACTATTTTGTTGTAACAAAAGTCGAACCCCTCATCCACGTTGTGGGAGACTGGCAACAGTATGAATTGGAGACTGCCGATAGGGGTAAAGTACAGTGGGGACAGTGTGTGCCCTGGAACCACTATGTTAGCTGTGAAGGTCCTAGAGGAACCCTGAAAAGTGACAGCTAATAGGGCTCGGTGAAGCTAGGATAGGCCCCATCGCTTTGAAGAATGAAACTAGCCTTGAATGAAAAAGCTTATGTTCCAAACAATCCCGGCCAGTATGGCTGGAACTGTGCATGATGATGATGAAAAAGAAGAAATGAAAACACTAGTTTTAGTGAATAATCAAGTTTCTATTCTGTATATTGATTGAAAGAAGTATCGGCATGCAAAACGAAAACATTTCATTAGCAATGTGCCTGACACCATGAGTAGCAGGAATTATTACTGGTTATTCTTCCAAATTAAGACTTCTAACACTTCATGTACTAGTATTCACATTGAAAGGTTTTTGGGCTGGAATTAGCATGGACAAATTTCTGACCCCTACAGTATAGTAGATTCATTGTTACTTCCGACTTGAAGTTTTGTGCTACGCTACAGCAATTTAGCGGTGAGAAGTGAAATCACCTTAACTAGCACAGGCAGCCATTCAAATCGATATATCACAACAAATCTAGTTTCGTTCACGATTTAACGAATGGCTGCCTGTGATTGACTAGTTAAAGTGATTTCACTTCTCACCGCTAGATAGCTGTAGCGTAGCACTAAACTTCAAGTCGGAAGTAAGGATGGCTCTACTTTAGTTACCGTGGTAACAAGTGCAAGAACACATAGTTACCCCAGCAACAGGTCCAAGAGCACTTACCGAAGTTCCCACATGTTAAAATATGCACAACACAGGGAGTATCAAAATAAATATCGGGGTTTAAAGGCTTTGTAGTATTTATTACAGCTAACATATGATCACAAATAATACATCAAATGAAAGAGCAACTCGAACAGTTTGTCCTACAAGTGTTCGTACCTGTGCGCGCATGCACTGGTTCCTTCGTCTTCCATTAGAAACGCTAATAGCCAAGATGCCGAGTAGGGAGCAGAAAGCTTTTTGTGTTTTACAGTTTGTAAGCACTGAATCTGTAGTTGGAGTGCAACGTCTGTTCGGTATTACGTTCTATTGTAATCTTCGAAGTGATAATAACATCCGTAGATGGTATAGTCAGGTTGTAAAGGGAAGAGTATCGGCCGACCATCAATGATTGAAGAACTTGTTGGACGAGTGAGAGAGTCTTTCACACGTAGCCCCAAGAAATCAATTCGGAGGGCTAGTCTTGAATTAGCAGTTCCAGGATCATATGTATGTGCCTCCGCTACCAGCTGACCTAACCTATTTATGAAACAGGATTGAAGCAGTTAATGCAACAATTACTCGATGTGTACCGGTACTGTGTGACGAATGGTGCTCACATTGAACACTTGTAGGACAAACTGTTTGAGTAGCTCTTTCATTTGATGTAACATTTACAATTGACCAATTGTAAGTCAACTGTAATAAAAACCACAAAGCCCTAAAACCCCCATATTCATTTTGATTCACCCTGTACTTTTAATATAAATAAACCATCACTTTGGTATATTGGCTTTCACGGCCGGTGAATTAAAACTCAGCAATTCTTCTAGGTTTGTGCCGTGTCTTGTGTGGGGTTTCGCCTAGGACACCAAGCTAGGCTCATCGGCGGGCTCTTGGTGTCCCCGCCCGGACCCCCACAGGAGTGACGAACTGCGCGCCACCTCCCTTTATATAAGGTGCAACTGCACCACTTGACTACGAGAACTAAAAGTTCAAGCAGCCTTAACCAAGAGCCCGCCGATGAGCCTAGCTTGGTGTCCTAGGCGAAACCCCACACAAGACACGGCACAAACCTAGAAGAATTGCTGAGTTTTAATTCACCGGCCGTGAAAGCCAATATACCATCTTTTTGGAAGCCTTCATAGGGAGGTTAAGGCTGCTTGAACTTTTAGTTCTCGTAGTCAAGTGGTGCAGTTGCACCTTATATAAAGGGAGGTGGCGCGCAGTTCGTCACTCCTGTGGGGGTCCGGGCGGGGACACCAAGAGCCCGCCGATGAGCCTAGCTTGGTGTCCTAGGCGAAACCCCACACAAGACACGGCACAAACCTAGAAGAATTGCTGAGTTTTAAACCATCACTTTTATCTTAATTTTGCTAAATGGAGAGCACTCGTTCACCGCACCCAGGAAACTGGAGTCGGTTCATGATGATGGTGATGATAATGTTCGAAAATTACAAACCGTACTCGTAATGTCATATAAACACTTCTTCTAAATGTCGTATGTGAAAAATTAGCAACACTCCCTATTAGAGCTGGTAATAATTTGAAATTAATCGAAGGACCATTCAGTCGATTAATTGACTAACTGAATAAGACTAGATACAGGAAAGGTTAAAGGATATATCCGCTAGTACAGTGAATGAAAAATGGATTGGCTTCAAACAAACAATTCTTGAAGTGGCTGATGAAACAGTTGGAAAGATGAAAGCATCACCTCAGAAACCCTAGATCACAGATCAACTACTTGAGCTTATAGAGGAGAGAAGAAAGTATAAAAAATCTAGAAGTGATGAAGGAATTCGTTATTACAATAGCCTCCGAAATATCGTAAACGGAAGCTAAGAAGTTGGTTGGTTGGTTCCTCAGTTTAGGGGCTGCGACAACGCGGTCATGTAACCCCGTGTACTTTGGGTGTGTGTAGAATCTGTCTGATAACCGGTGTTAATTGTGATGGCTGCATTAGTGTAACCTAAGAAGGCAAAATAGGATTATATAATGAAACAATGCTTAGAAATTGAAGATAGTTTGAAAAATGGACAAGTAGAAAAAGCTTACGACTTGATTAATTAACAATTTAAAAGAAGAAAGGGATGTAGTAAAACTCAGCAACTCTTAAAGGTTTGTGCCGTGTCTTGTGTGGGGTTTCGCCTAGGACACCAAGCTGGCTCATCGGCGGGCTCTTGGTGTCCCCGCATATTGCATATTGAATGAATATGGGAAGCTAATGATTGAGAGCAAGGACGTAGTGATGAGGTGGAAGAATTATTTGGGAAATCTGTATGCAGACCCCACACAATTGACTGAGCTGGAAAATGGAGATACTATTTTGCATGATAACTTAGGACCCCCCATTCTTGAATCAGAATATTTTCCTGCTGTGAATGAACTTTAATCACTTAAAGCTCCAGGATATGATAAAATAACAGCAGGAATGTTACAAGCATTGAATTCTGAGAGACACAAATATCTGTTTGGGTTGAAACAAGAAGTTCCGTGATGAACTAAAGAGCCTACTTTTCTTAAAAATTAAGATCTATGCCAATGATTAATCTATATGGATCTATCTGGAATAATGCCGAAATCAAGTTGGTAATATCGAAATTTCTAATTAGTTCGAAATTTCTAATTAGTTCGAAATACTGTATACCTGGCATAATGTAGCCTAATAGAGAACTACAGTTGGCAGCCCTGGTAACTGAATATATTCTTAGTTCCATCTCTTAAGGCACAGAATACAAAATTTGGTTGAAGTCCAATGGATAGCATGGACGTTACATGCAGTTAAACATTGGATCTAACAGCACGAATAAAATCATGTTGGCAACAATGACATACATGTATTGGTCAGAAATAATCTGAAATAATATGATCTATTGTTGTGTCAATTTTGAATGAAATCCATTAGTTAGTAGAGAAGTTACATGCATTTTAAAATTGGACCTATCAGCTGGCTTAGAATCATGTTGGCAGCACTGGCGTAGGCCTATATTAGTTACTCCAAATTAATCTAGAATGCCAGGTACTATACGTGTGCAAAGTTTAGAGCTATTGGCTTGCATACTTTCTGATATATTGATATTAGGGTAACAAAAATAGAGACAGTATTTATTAACAGTTGGCAGCCCTGGTTACTCTTAAGAATCGGCATATACATATCTGTTACGGTACACATAGCACACACGAAATTTGGTTGAAATCCAAATGATAGTATAGAAGTTACATGTATTTAAAGTTGGACCTCTCAGCAGGCTTAGAATCATGTTGGTAGCACTGATGTATATAAGTTACTCCAAATTAATGTAGAATGTCAGGTACTATACGCGTGCATAGTTCAACGCTGTCAGCTTGCATACTTTCTGATATATTGGTATTTGGATAAAATAAATTGAGAACATTTATTAGCAGTTGGTAGCCCTGTTGGATCTTAAGAATACGTTCAGTCATATCTGTTTATGTACACATAGCACATACGAAATTTGGTTGAAATCCAATTGATAGTGTAGAAATTATATGCATTTAAAATTTGGACCTATCAGCAGGCGTATATTCATTTTGGCAACACTGCGATGTATGGCCTCCTGGAAATTAAACTGCAACATTATTATCTATACGTGTGCCAATTTTGAAATAGCTCCTATTCATACTTTCCAAGATATCCAACATGGAGCTCAAATTTCAATTGCGATTTTTCAGCAGTTGGTAGCACTGACATCATTTTCAAATATGGGCGTGAGATATTCAGGTATAGATCTTTACTCCTACCAAATTTTGTTTCGATTGCTGCAGCCGTTTAGGAGTTGATAGGGGGGGACACACACACAGCCAGACAGACAGAAGGACAGACAGACACACATTTGCCCAATCTCATAAGTCTACTTTTTCCTCATTTTTGCAAAATGTGAAAAATAGGCTAAAAATGGAGAAGTCCCAGGCGACTTTACAAAAAGTCTCATGATACCAATACTAAAGAAACAGGGGACACTGAAATGTGAGGATCATTGTACCCTTAGCATCCTATCGCATGCATCAAAAATATTGACTAAAATAATTTACAGACGAATAAAAAACAAAATAGAACAAATTCTTAATGAAGATCCCCCCCAGGGGCTCACATCTAGTGGGGCATGGGTTGGCGACCACGGAACCCCAGCTGAGTCCGGCATTGCTTCCATTTACTTGTGCCGGGCTCCTCTCCATCTTCTTTCCTGTCGACCTCCCTTGGTCAACTCTTGTTCTCTTCCGACCCCGACGGTATTAGGTTATCCGAGGCCTAGGGAGTCTTTCACTCTCCCGCCTTAATTGGCCCTTGTCTCATCTTTCCTGATACCCTCCTTCTGTGAGGGGTCAGCCTTCTTTTTCTTTTCCTTTTACCTCCTGCCTTGTGCTCAAGGCCCTTAAGGAGGCAGGGTGTATGTAGCCCCACCACTTCTGGTGCACCGTAGATAATGCTACACCCTCAGGGGCTCACGGCTGGTGAGTTCGGGAGTTGGCGACCCCGAGGGATCCCTGAGCTGGGTCCGTTTTCCCCTTTTGTCCCTTGCCTTTGGGGCGGACCTTCTCCTCTCTCCCCTCTCCTCTCCTCTTTTCATTATATTTACTTTTCTCTTTAAGATTCCCGCACTGTTTTTGTTACTTGGTTCCCCGTGTATCTAAATTCCCTTCTAGCAATTTTTTTAAAGGCATTTTTAATCTACGTTGCTTTTTGTATGTTTTTTCGATCTAAATTACATCTCGCAATTGTTTTCAACCTCAATTGCATTTTGTAAAGATTGACAATCTAAATTGCCTTTTAGTAAGTCTTTCAATATGGCGGAGGGACCTTTGTGAGTATTTTGAATTTCAATTGCATTTTGTAAGTATTTTCAACCAAAACCACATTTCGCACGAATTTTGAATCTAAATTGCATTTTGTTTGGCGGGCATTTTGCACATATTTTGATTCTCAATTGCATTTTGTGGGTATTTTGAATCTAAATTACATTTTGTCAAGTATTTTCAATCTAAATTGCTTTTTATAAGCATTGTCAATCCACATGAGTCCTTTGAATCTGCTGTACATTTTGTAAGCATTTTCAATTTCCACAGTGGACCCAATCTTTAGCCTGAGGCAGGTGATGGAAAAGAACTGGGAATATGGAGAGGATTTGATCATGACTTTCATAGATCTAGAAAAGGCATATGATAGTGTCCCCAGAGAGAAGGTATGGGAAACCATGGTTAAGAAAAGACTGGGAAGAGAAATGTTGGAAATGGTGCAAGCAATGTACAACAACTGTGTTAGCAGGGTACTGACCCCAGTTGGAAAGACAGATTGGTTTAGGAACAAGACTGGACTAAGACAGGGGAGTGTGCTGTCACCTCTCTTGTTCATAATGGTGATGGATGAAATTGTAAAGGAAACAAAGGAAGCATATGGACATAAAGAAATGAAGTTACTGTTATTTGCAGATGATATTGTGGTCTGGGGAAGGAACACCGAAGAAGTGCAAAAACAACTAGATGCACTGAACGAAAATATTCAGAAGTACGGCCTGAAAATCAGTATAGAGAAAAGCAAAACCATGGTGATGACAAGAGGGGAAAGACAAGGAAAGGGCACTGTGAAAATTGGAAGTCAGAGTTTGGAAATTGTGGACACGTTCAAATACCTAGGAAGTGAACTGATGCAAACTGGTAGGTTGGACATGGAGATTGACTGGAGGGTACAGCAGAGCAATGCATTCTATCAAAGTGTAAGAAAACTTGTTTGGGATAAGGAAGTACCAAGGAAAAGCAAGGAGGTAATGTATAAAGTGTACTATGTACCCATATTAACTTATGCAGCTGAGACTTAGACCCTGACAAGCAGGCAAGAGAGTAGAATCCAAGCCAGTGAAATGAAATTCCTAAGAAGTATGATAGGAAAGACAGAGTGAGGAATGAAGATGTTAGGAAGGAAGTTGGGATGGGAAAACTAAATGAGAGAATTGAGAAGAATAAACTAAGGTGGTTTGGACATGTAAAGAGGATGGAGGAAAATAGAATACCAAGACAGATGCTGGAGGCAGAGTGCAAGGGTAAGAGAGCAAGAGGAAGACCTAGAACAAGGTGGATTGTTTCAGTGAAGAACAGCGTAAGAAAAAGGAATCTGGACTGGGACAAGATCGTGGAATAAGAATTATGGAAGGAAAGAGGAAAGTGGAGAAGTGCCATAAATACCCCGACCTGGCAGGAGCTGGATAAGGGGAAATGATGATGATTATGATGATGATTTCAATTGCATTTTGTAAGTATTTTGAATTTCAATTGCACTTTGTGAATAATTTGGATTGGAACTGGGATAGGGCCTATTTCAATCTGAATTGCATTGTGTATTTTCAATTTCAATTGCATTTTGTAAGTATTTTGAATTTCAATTGCACTTCGTGAATAATTTGGATTGGAACTGGGATAGGGCCTATTTCAATCTGAATTGCATTGTGTATTTTCAATTTCAATTGCATTTTGTAAGTATTTTGAACCTCAATTGCATTTTGTACTTATTTTCGATCTCATTTGCATTTTGTAAGTATTTTGAATTTCAGTTGCATTTTGTAAGTATTTCGACGCTACGTTGCATTTTATACGTATTTTGAATCTAGCCTACGTTTTGTGGGTCTTTTTCAATCTAATCTTTTAGTGCAACTTTTCGTTCTAAATTCCCTTTTGTAAGCCCATATTGTGAGTTGTTTCCATCTGAGTTCCTTTTTGTACGTATTTTCTGTCTCAGATAATTTTGTTCTGGTTTCCAGTTCATTATCATTTTCACTATCACCCAGATCATTAGGGGCCGATAACCTCGATGTTAGGCCCCTTAAAACAACAATTATCATCATCATCATTATCAATGAAGATCAATTTGGCTTTAGGCAGAACAGAGAAACAAGGATAGCCATATTACTACTTCTAGAAATTGATGAAATGATGCATATAAGTAAACCACTTTACAAAGCCTTTGTGGATCTTGAATAAGCATTCGATAACGTGAATTGGAATATTCTCATGGAAATTGAGGAGCTCACATTCAAAAGAGACTTTGTCCAAAAATTCAAAAAAATGTGCTTAGTACAGGTTTCACTTTGTGAGATTTATCCTGAGGTCCCAACACCCTGTAAACATTCAAAAGTGACTTTGTCTTGGCTATATTGATCTCTGAAAGTAGACTATTCATTCAAAAAACAACTTTGTCCACTGCAGTATTCGTTCAAACAAGACTTTGTGTACTTCAGCCAATCAGAACTCTAGCATCATAAGAATTGACTCCCATCATGCTTTGCGTGAACAGCGAGGTAGTGTATGACCTGTGTGTATGATGATTATTGCTTTTGCTGTTCAATCCAACTTCTGATTAATGTTTCCTCTGTCATATTGGTTATTCACGATTCTTGTGAAACAGTTCTAGTCGGAGATTGTTACAAAGGAAATGGAAAGATAGCACGATGGGAGAAATTTATCAGAAACTTGAGCATAACAATCAGAAGTTAGATCAAGTACGGTAGCTAAAGTTAATGAGAAGTTAGGTCAAGATTATAAAAAGTTGATAGAAAGCCTAGTACAAGTGATAAGTGAGATCAGAGGAGAGATTGAGGGCCAGTTAGAGGAGATTGTAGGTGAAAGTAGAAGAGAGGTAGAGGATATTGTAGGTGAAGGTAGAGGAGATTGTAGGTGAAAGCAGAGTAGAAGTTGAGGAGAGACTGGATGTAGTTGTTAATAGAGTAGATGAGATGAAGGATCAGGTAGAGGAGGAAGGAAGGAAGCTTTTAGTTTTACGTGACCATTAACCATGCGATCATGAGCCACGGGACCTCCTTTTTACGTAGAATCCGAACCACAGGGCATGGCATTTAACTTCGAAAATTTCACATGCATTGACCGGGAATCGATCCCGGTCCACCTTGGTGAGAGGCCACCACGCCCCTTAGGTAGATTAGATTGTAGGAGTTAGTTATTGTTGTTTAAAGGGGCGGAACTACGAGGTCATCTGCCTCAGATTTTAGGAGAAAGTAGAATAGAGGTTGAAGAGAGGAAAGAATAGATCAAAGAGAGAAAAAGAAGGGAACAATGAAACGGAAGTGAGAGAGAAATGGGTGAAATAAACTTAGAAATGTAAGTAGGTGAAAATTGGTTTAGGCGAAAAGATTTGCAATGGTACAAGAGGTTGTTAATGGATACACCTGCAGCAAGTGTTCCTCGTGAGGAAGTATTATGTGACTGGAAGATGATGTGGGATTCCATATATAAAAGAAGATTTTTGTTGTAACGTTTCATAACAATGGACGTTTTGAATATTAACTAAGTAAATGACATTGCGGTTGAATGTTCGGCTTATTACAATGTTTCGAAATGAGTTAGATGTTTAGGCCTTATCAAAATATTATGCAGTCAAAGAGGACTATGTCCCATGTTCATGCAAACAAAAAGGATTATGTCTTTTCTGTTCAGTCAATAACAACTATGTCCAGAATTTAGTATGTAAATACTGAATATCTACTGTAGTTTGATTTCATTAGAGTGTCTTGTTACATTTTTATAACCCATATGTGTGTACATAAATGCATACAATAAGCAATAAGATGTAAATTTGAGAGAAATCTGTTTTTTGGCCATTCCCTAAAGTTGTATTTGAGTGACAAAGTCTCTTTTGAAAGTTAGCTCCTCAATTATGACTAATTTTGGCTTGGATTACAGAGATAGATGGATAATCTATGAACTTGATAAAAACCAAAAAAGCATTGTGGACATATGCGGAGTAGTGCAAGAAGCTTATATTCATAAAGGAGTTAGACAGGGATGCAGCTTATCGCCTGCATTTTTAACTTATATATTGAGAAAGGCATTGAGGAACGTAAGACAGTTATGAGAGGAGTTAAGATCAACGGAGTAACAGTCGAGAAAATAAGGTTTGCAGATGACATAGCAGTCCTGGAAAACAGTGAAGAGAGACTGCAACATGCACTCATGGAAATGAACAGGATTCTACATGATAAATACAACACCGTATGAAAATCAATATTAAAAAGACGGAAATAATGGTATGCGCTAGAGAACAACTTAATGCATAGCTGGTGCTCCACTTAAGCAAGTTAACACTTTCATTTATCTAGGGGGTAAAGTTACTTCCACTGGAGAAAGTTCAACTGATATTCAAGTTAGAATTGCCCAAGCCAAAATTACATTTAACAGCAAAAAATCCCTTCTGACTTCAAAGAATATATCTATTGAGACCAGGATTAAATTTATAAAATGTTATGTGTGGAGTGTAGCCTTGTATGGCTCAGAAGCTTGGACATGGGATGTGCTGATAAAAGAAGACTTGCAGCTTTTGAAAGGTGTTGTTGGCGGCGGATGGGAAAAATTCCATGGACCGCAAGAGTGACGAATGACAAAGTTCTCAAAACCATTAATGAATCACTCTCCGCCTGCCACAGCTCGTTCTATAGGGAAGGCTCTAACTGTATTATCAATTAAATGTATCTTGAAGGCTACATAGCCAGCAAGGTATTTTAGTGCATCTTTTGCAACGTCATCTTCGCTTGAAGCTTGCGTAGAAACCACTATGGTTAATGATTCACTTTCACCGGGTCACTGATGGGTTTGACTGAAACTGTTGGACCTTCAAGAATGCCAATATATAGTTGGTCACAGTGGCGTTTTCTCCAATACCACGGGGTAAGCACCGCTTACCTATTATATTCTCATAAAAATAAAGTTTATATTATGACTTCCTAACGCGCGAGCAACAGCAAATCTGCACTTTGAATGAAGTTCCTCGTTCTCTACCCCAGTTCTTCATGATCGCCCACCACTACTTTGTAGAGAAAGAGGAAAGAGCGCAGCCGGTTGCCATGACAACGGCTTGTGTACCTCTAGGAGCCTTCTGGCCCGGAACACCACTATGGCCGATGGAGTGGTACACCAAGAACGTCAGGTCGCCCTTGATTGGTTAAGACAGGGGGTGTGGCGTTCCATAGCCACAGGGCTGTCGTCGAAACAAGTCAAGTCTGCTTCGTTTCGGACAGCTTACCGAGCTTATCTTCGTGAGCATGGAACACCAGCACTGCTTAAAATTATTTGGCGCGCTTCCCCAGTCCCCACCCACTCCTTGCCCACCCTCCATCACGACTGTTCACCCCAAGAGAAAGTTCTGACCATCAGACCCGACCTCTGCTGGGCGCGGTACCAGTAATTGCAATATTGCTTCGTCCGGTTAACTCACAACTGTATGTTCTTAGTGCAATTAGCAAAATGTAGTATACCGTAATCACAGTAGATATTGTGTTGGAGTGTATAGTGCGTTGGAATCTTACGAGTAGCCAATCAACCAGAAAAGTTGCTCTGATTATCATTCAAATTATATTCAAAGGGTAGATAATTTTAAACGTAAGTACATCCATTTGAATAATATTTTAAAGACCTATCACATTATTTTAAAAAATAGTTTGCTTTTGCGGTATCAAGTGCATTCTGTTCTCATTTGTACAAAATTAAATAATGTCACTATTTACTGTACCTTGGCGGATCATTTGTAGCGAAGTTCAATTCTTCTCTCCCTCTTAGCGAATTCATCAATTACGCGGTCGTGAAAATCAGTGTTCCCCTGCAGGCTGCACGATAACTCCTTTTCAATGGAAAGAAGCGCGAGATGTGGAAATCATTCTTGATGCATTGAGTTTCGGGTGAAGGTTTTTGTACGTTTCATGCTAGAAAGCGTTCTTTCCACTGATGCACTAGACGCCGGAATTGTTAGTACTAATTTGCATAGGTTATACGCCCCAATTAAGTCATTCAACCTAATGAAGCTGTGAAAGCCTACATCAGTACAATTTGAGTAATATTTGCAAAGAAATATTAACTGAACATGCAATACAATGCTGTAAGATTATCTATTACTAGTAGTATGTTTATTATTTTAATGTTCACTTAGATCTCAGAGTAGAAAAAAAATAAATAATGTTGTTGGTTTTACGTCCCTGTCAACTACTGTGGCCTTTAGAGACGCCGGGGTTCCGGAATTTGACCCGAAGGAGATCATTAACGTGCCAATAAATCTACTGACACAGCTCCCTCGCATTTGCGCACTCCCAAATGCCGACTGACTGCGACGGAATTCTATCCCGCTATCTTAAGCTCAGCAAGCGAGAACGTTGCCGCTGAGCCACGCAGCCAGTCATAATAGAAAATTTACGGGTTATAACCTAAACGTTTAGCTCTTTAGACCAAGAAATGCGAACAACAAAAGCACAAATTGCCACACTGTTCAATCGTCAAATGATACACTATAAGAAAAGCTCGCCAACCCTGTTGTTGAATAATTTTCTCCGCACTTAATGTACATGGATTGGCATGCCCGAAATTGAAAAGGTAAAAATGAGCTGTGCTGTATTACAATATTTCCTATATTTTAAAATGTGAAAGACTGATAATTATGTGTGTAGAGTAATTGTTACAACCTCTACATTGACAAGGGCTTAGCTGAAACCATGTGCTGAAGTTGCTTTATGGTGTAAGCCTATACTTTGAGTCTTCTTCACAGCTTACCCTCGAAAAAATTCCACGCCACGCCACTGGTTGGTCACGAACACCATGAAACCTTCGTCTCTATTGGACGATACCCCTGTATACCGCAAATCTGAGTTCTGGGAACTGCTGTTCAGAATAGGCCTTGTGTTAAATCTGCAGATGCTTTCGGTACAGGTTATGCGGCCCATGTTCGTAACATGGAATATTTTCCTTTTACAGTGCATCTACACCATGTGCGAGGGCAATGCATTTCAATGATCTCTAATAACACAATAATCAGGAAATTGGAGAAAAATTTAAAGTGGGAGTGAAGATTCAAGGAGAAAAATTTCACCTCTGAGATTTGCTGATGACATCGTCATCTTGGCCGATACACCAGAGGATTTGAACGAGTTTTTGAATGGTATGGACTCTGTCTTGAGGAAAGAATTCATGATGAAAATCAATAATTGTAAAACAAAATTATTGGAATGCAGCCGAAATAAATCAGAAACCCCTATGGACATCAAATTGGCAGGTGAAATGCTACGGGAAGTAGGAGACTTCTGTAACTTAGGAATCAAAATATCCAGTGATGGACGAAGCAAAGAGGATATAAAAAGTAGGTTGGTTCAGGAAAGGAAAGCATTTCTACAGAAAAGGAATCTGTTGACATCGAATATACATTTAGGTGCCTAGGAAGTCATTTTTGAAAGCTTTTGTCTGGAGCGTGACGATATAAGGAAGTGAAACTTGGACTAATGGTGCAGCAGAAAAGAGGATAATTGAAGCATTTGAAATGTGGTGTTACAGGAGAATGATGAAGATCAGATGGGTAGATAGGGTTACAAACGAAGAGGTATTAAGACGAGTGGGAGAGGAGAGATGTTTCTGGTGACTGCTAATGAAGAGAAGAGATAGGTTGGTAGGACACATATTAAGACACCCAGGAATAGCAAGCTTAGTTTTGGATAGGAGGGTCGAGGACATGAACTGTAGGGGTAGACCAAGGTTAAACAAATTGCCTCGGATGTAGGTGTGGTAGCTATGTAGAGATGAAATGATTCGCTCAGGAGAGGGAGGCATGGAAGGCTGCATCAAACCAGTCAAAAAAACTGAAGACTCATAAACAACAACAATCAGGAATTTTAAATACGGTACTTAGAGAGGCATGTGAGGCAAAAGGGTTGTTGGAGAATATCAATCCCTGGAATGTAATACTGGAAGAGACTGCATAATGTACATCAGCGGCCAAGGTGAGAGATATTTTACTATTGACGTCCGAAACGGGGGAGGAGCTTACGGTCAGCTGTTTATAATATGGCGGCGATATAGTGATGTGAAGTAATTGGGTGTGCGTTTGTTATGGCTTCTAATTTATGATGGCAAAATACTACATATTTCCTTTCATTGATAGAAATATTTTTATAATAAATTTAAATGCAGTGCCTAATTACTACCAGTTAAAAATATTACCCACATGTAGCCTATATAGTTAATTTACTGTCTGCGGTTACATATATGAAGCCTGTACTTGGGAGCCTAGGAGCCTAGCGGTATCGATGTTTTTATTAATTTCACAATATATATATCTCACATAACACAAAGGACGACTCCCTGATGATAAATTGAATCTAGCAACCCTGAATTTGCATGAATGTTTTGGGTTCAAAGAAGCGTTACTTGGGATGCTCAAATCATACTTCAATATTGCAAATATTGACCTACATACTTGCTGTTAAAAGGCAAGAATGTTAATTTATTTATGTCTTGCCACAGGCAAGTTAAAATGGAGACAACCTCTTTATCAATATATTTAATTAAATATTTAAAATACAGATATTTAACAAAGCTGGAGTCTCCATTTGAACTTGTCATAAGCAAACGGAACAGATCAAAAAGTACACTATAAGCCAAACCAAATTCACTCCTCAGCTCGACATAAACCATAATACCAATTAAAACCTATACAAAACATACTCTCCTTACTGTTGTACAACTTTCAAACCAACTATTCGCACTCAAAACTGTGAAACAATGAAATGGGAACTAATTAAAGTTAGAATAGCCTAGGCCGATCCGGTCTCCTGCTACATTACCGCATATGTATAATTAACATCACTATAACTTCAAAATTACGGCTAAGTGACCTATCTGCCTGAGTAGTATAGGTGTTGCCGGCCTGCCTGGGATGATGGGTCACCAAACCGGTACTTAAAACTAAGATTTTACATTTTAATTAACTAAATTCAACAGTAGGGAGATCATAGCCAAAAACACAATTTAAGCCAAATCATACTTCAATGACCTACATACTTGTTGTTCAAAGGCAAGAATATACATTCTCTGGCAAATTAAGGCTAGGAACCGCATTTTTCGTAAGTTTTCTAACCATTCGGCTATTGTCAATCGGAAGAACCCCTAAAATAAGTTTACGAAGAGCGGATTACATTCTTTGTACGGCACAGAAGTATTAGGCTATAAGTTTATCAGTATTTTTGATGTAGCTAAATCCATGTGAATACAAATCAGAGACAATAACTATCAATAATCAACAGTACCGATGGAAAGAAGTCGTCTTCACAAAAATGCAGACTGCACACTGTCATGTAACACGTTTTACAATTGACAGCGCCGAAGCCCATCTTTCTCTCGAAACTTTTTGTACAGGAAAGTAGTGAAGATATTTCGTAGACGTTTTATACGATTTGCAACCGTATACAGAGCAGTACCTCCTCGAATTTGACAAATTTCTTTCTGTTTCCATCACGATGTCAATGCTTCACCATCTAAATAAATCTCACCAGTCACAATGTTACAGCTTCAACATTCTGCCGCATGGCTGCGCCATCCAACTTTTCTGACGTCAATAGGTTTATTAATAGCGACATGTTGTTCAAATCATCAATAAGTGTGGCAAAATTACACCCAGAATAGCTTTTAATTCCCCATATTCCGATAGATTTGCCATTCCAGTTTGCAAGAGTGCAGTTCCCTCTTCAAACAATATTCGCAATTTCTATTAACAGAGCTCAATGACACACACTTAACAGAAGCAGGTGTACATTTAGACAAAACCATTTTTTCCCCATGGGCAGCTGTATGTGGCGTGCTCACGAGTATCCGGACAACAAAATCGTTATGTCTCAGAAGAAGATGGCAAAACCAAAAACGTAATTTTCAAATGTGTTCACATAATGTAACATCGTTCCCTGCAGACTTTCACAACTCTATAAAATTCCCACTTTGCTGCTCATATCAATATACCATGTATCAGAATTTTCAGAATGAAAATGGACCTACCTGTAGCGAAAGCGTTTGATTTCAATATGGTATTATAGGTCTAGCTAATAAATGGATAGAATCTTGCTTAACAAGGCGTAAACAAATAGCTTGAGACACAAGGATATGGAACCAAATTACTTAATGGAACATTGTCCAATGAGGGTATTATTTAATTTGGAGTACCCCAGGGATCGGTTTTGGGCCCACTACTCTTTTTTCTATATATCAATGATATAACATAGAACGGCGATTCTCATAAGGAAAATTTGTTTGCGGACGATACAACACTGGTAATAAAAGGTGAAACTGAACAGGTCTTACAGCAGTCTGCTGACTCTGTTACAGAAGAGTTAACCAAATGGTCACAAGATAATCGCCTCATAATAAACTACGGTATTTAAAAAAAAACAGTATCTCTAAATTTCCACACTACACCGGTACAGAATAGGAATCCTGCGGCGCCCAATATAATATTTAAAAAAAGTTCATTCTTCGGCTTTTTCCAATTAATTGGGGTCACTGGAGCCAACCAGGCTCATTTTGGTTTTGGCCGGCATGAAAAGTAGGCTGTATAGTTCTTCATGGAACTTCTTGTTATGATAAGGCATAGCCACTCGCATGAAGTAAGGTTCGGAAAAAAGGAATAAATAGATATATGGCTGACAGCATAAGTTTATGCTTGATTTTTTACGCAGGGAAAACATAGTCAATTCAATAAAAAAGTGACAGTCAGTCTGAAAGACTAGACTTTGTATCATTTTAAGTGCTACAAATGCTAGAAAGGCTGGAGGCTTCTCGCTTCGCTCGAAGCGAAAGACTTTTGACATGTTAGAAAATAATCTGCATAATACTTATTTGCTTTATAGTACTTTACCTTGTTTCAAATTACTCGCGAACGGCAAGGGCAAAGCAAGCTCAAGCGCGCGGGATGCCGTCACTCTCACCAGAGCGCGCAGGGACGTGCCCCTTCCATCCAGTCTAAAAACACTTATAGTGGGTGATGTATTGAAGATAGAGATATGCTCTCGCGGACTTTTTGTAGAACTTTTCATGCTGACCAATTCTTACGCTCATAGTGTATTGATATGTTTAACGGTTTGACCAGCGTAAGCTTAAGAAGCGCATGGACGCCAAGTTTGTTTTCGACTTTTTCACTGAAATCGTTACTGCTCCTTTGATCATACATAAATTATTTTCTACAGAATCTTTCCTCGAGATATCCTTTACAGAATGGTGAAAACCGCATTAAAATCCATCCAGTGGTTCTCGAGTTTACCCGTGATATCCAAGAATCGGGGATTTTTGTCTTATACTAACGAAGTAGAGATTGTCTGGGAACATATGCACCAAGCAGTACTATGACGTCACACACCTCAGTGCATCTGGGTACATTTCGTCCCGTCACCGTAACGTAACGCCAGACCCCAGCGTAACGACGAAGTCGACAAGCGCAGCACAGCTCCGCTCGCACGCCTCCCCAACCCTCTCACACTTGTCGGGACGAAAGGGCGTCGAGCGGCATAACGAAGAGCGAAGTGGAAGGGCATGGGACAAAGACACGATATTATTTCTAAATGTCTCTGCTCATTTCTCAATATTTATTTTAGCATGTATACTGCTATAATCCTAACTTTGCACATTTAAAGCCCTAGCAAAGAGGACGCCTCACGGCGGTGCCCTTCGGAGCGCCGTCAGTACAGATAATTGCTGGTTGCCTAACCGAAAGGGCGCCTTGCGGCGCCCCTTGGACTTGGCGCCCCTAGGCACGTGCCTATTTTGCCTTACGGTAAATCCGGCCCTGACCCCAGCCTACAAAATTGGCCCCAAAAGTTAAAACCTTTGAAAGAAAGTTGAAAGCTTATCTGCAGTGCCATTGTTTTTAATCTGTAGTTGAATATCTTGGTGTAGGACTATAGGAGCATTGAAATCTATAATTATACGGTAGCCTATTTACTTTTCTATTTTAATTGTAATACCTAGCTGTAAGTTGTTGTATTTATAGTATTACCGGTACGTTTTCATATTGTGATGATAGAGTAAGATGTAAATAGTTGTCCAATAAGATTGTATTTCTTAAGATCTATTACCGGTATTTTAGGTAGTTATTGTATCCTATTTGTAATATATACCTGTACCGTAAGTTCTTTTATTTTATAGATGTAATTTCTAACGTGTCCTATATAAAAATGTATTGTATACTGCTCGGGTCCAAGCTCTATGAACTTGCGGGGTGAGGGAAAAGAGCAGGGAAGGGTCGGGCGGGAAGAGAAGGACCTGTCAACAGCCCACCGTGTTATATGGTAGGCCTATTCCTTTCTATTCCAATACTGCTAACATTCGGCCGTTACTCAAACCACTGTGGTGTTAGGAATGACTGAGTGAGTCACAGACCAATGTATTTGGTTCTGTACTATGCACGGAACGAGAAACCTCATTACTCGTCAACACCACTACTCATAGTCCACGATGCACTTTCCTCTCAGGTTCACGCAGCTTAGACCCGAGCAGTACATGTACGGTAATTGATCAAAGGGATACATAAAAATCTAATCTTATCTAATCTAATCATTGTAACTTATTTACGGTATAGTATGGTACCGTACTTTTGGCCAAGTGTCTGCCCGTGCTATTTTGGTACTGACTGTACGTAAAACGTGACCAATGAGATGAGTCTTGCTGTTTCGTCACAAACCGGAGCCGCGCTCATGCTTATGTTATGAGCCACGGCTATAAATATCCAGCTGCAGCAGCACCGGAGTTGTGGGAGTTTCCCCTATACTAAAATGCGCATATATGAATGTTAATGCATATTGAAAATACAAGAAATAAGAATGTATCCCATCTTATTTTAATACGCGTTAGAATGTTCAATGTTCTGACATTTATAAAGCGATTATTTCAACTTTATATAGCTATAATTATTTACAAGGAAGCCAGCAAACGCACAAGGAATATCACTACGCCGTAACCTAATTTGCAGGGCTATTCAGACTTGTAATGTTGGCACCCTTGTATATGCTGAGCACCACTCTGCTCAGTGCTGAATCAGTAGCAAGCTTAGTAGCATTCCAGCGCAGCGTTATTTGTGCAGTATTATCTCATTGTGTGATAACGGGTGTGATGGTAATGCTAAACTTTAGCTGGTAGCACATTAAAAAGTACGGTAAGTGGAATACGGCATAGCGAGTGACGAAACCGAAGGATCCATGTTGGCTTTGCATATTCTGTGTGAAGGACAATCATCACTTGCTGGTGCTAAGCATACCAAGGTTATCAACACTTGACCTACAGCTGGGGCTTTTTGTAGCTGCTTCAGCAGTATTAGCCTATTTTTTGGGGTTTTTAAATCAGCCATGGATGTACGTGTCAGCGGGAAGCTTGGATAACTTATCGTTTCTGCCTGGGTTCTGAGATACCGGTACCGGTATGTATCATATCCGAGCTGATTAGTAGTAGCCTACCGTACCGGTAGCCTAGACTCAGTACTCTTACCTCAGGCTACACAGTGTCAGGACGGCTATATCATTTTCTAGAGAAAGAAAAACTGCATCGTATCTTTGAAGTGTGCAAGAGAAACCAACATCCCCCAATGTTGACCCTCCTCTTGTGATGTCGTATTGTAGAGGTTTTTGGGATGTGCTGGTGATCGTTGTCTAAAGGGCGAAGCATCGAAGTCATTTGCCCCGAGGATTTTTTAATGCCACGCTCTGGGCAAGACCATTGTCTACTATATTTCACTAGACCTTGACAATCACGCTCATTTCGAGGTTAAAAATCTCCTTGCTGCAAAATTCTGCCATGTTGGGTGCTATTCTATGCACAAGGCAGTGTAGTGTGACAAGGATAGGAATAGTAATCACAGCCCCCTAATGGTAAGGTAGCTAAAGTGCAGGGCACCGTATTGGATTTAACATGAGGATTGCTATAATAGGAGGCTTTGCCGAATTTGGGAGGTGCAGAAACTGAAACATATGGTACAATAACAAGTGCTGTTATGTATAGCACTGTACCCTCAACCTCAACTGATTTTATGCATGTAGGCCTATGGTACCAAACTTTCGTTGTCAAGGTTTTGCAGACTACCCTACTTAAATTAGCCTACATAACTTACCTTTTGTAATTGGGAGTTTTGTTTTGGGAAGGATTATGTTTATAATTGTGGTAATAGCTGTTTTCTCCTGTGGTGTCTGTAACCCAACCACCATCCCCTTTTTAGATCATGACTTACATAGTAAAATTCCAGTTGTGTCTAGTTATAGTTATTGTTGTTTACAGGGGTGGAAGAGCAAGGTCATCTGCCCTGAATCAGTTGTCTGCCTTAATACGCATGAATTATGGGACAAATACAATATTGCCTACCCCGAACATATGGTAGTAGGCCTACCCATCAATATTCTTTATCCAGATCAATGTTTTTTGCCTAGACCAATACCGGTACCCCTGATGTTTGTCATGCACAGTGGGAGTACTCGTGCATTAATAATCTTTATCCAGACCAATCATTTGCCAATTACTGTAATGCTTTTTCACATCAAACTACAAGGCATAGTTTGAGTAACAGTGCAAGGAGACTCTTGAACCCAGGGGGAAAAATAAAAAACTTCTGAAATTTGCATTAAATACCTTTTCTAAAGATTCAAAATTGATCTGGGAATGATGTAGTTCACTCCTCGGCTGCCTATAACCCACCCGCCATCCCAAATTAAAACACGACTTATATACCGGTAGGCCTAGTAAAACTTCCAGCTGTGTCTGCCATTTTTGGCGTTGCAACAGAATTGCCAACCCCATGCATACGGTACTGATATAGGCGGTTTTGTAAAACAAAAGAATGCCAATCTCAACACGTTCAATCCAATGGTTTTTGGGTCAACAGTGCCCCAATAGCCTCCCGCAGCCATAGGCCGCGCATACACCCGACCATTCTAACCTTCGTTTCGTCCAGTCCAATGTTTTTTTTACAATGGTTACAGCCAAACGCGCCCAGATCAATTGTTTTGTCAATGGTTACAACATAACGCGTCCAGATCAATGGTTACAGCCTAACGCGCCCAGATAATGTTTTTTTTGTCAACCGTGCCCCGCTAGCCTCCCGCGGCCAAAGGCTTTACCTACAACCGACCATTCTAACCTTCATTTTGTCCAATCCAATGGTGTTTGACAATGGTTACAGCCTAATGCGTCCAGATCAATGGTCTTTTGTCCACCGTACCCCGCTAGCTTGCCGCACCTACACCCGACCATTCTAACCTTCGTTTTGTCCAATCCAATGGTTTTTGACAATGGTTACAGCCTAACGCCTCCAGATTCTGCTAGTGGTGGTGTATTTTATATCTTACATGTTGGGCACACTGCCGTGACATTAATTTCTCGTCATGTCTCGTCATATCTCTCCCAGCTGGATTGAGTCAACATGGCCGCCATAGTTCAAATCCAACAAGAAACACACATAAATACATAATTTAGCACACAATTCCAGTATATTGGTCATAATGAACGGGAATTTCAATAGGTATTGTCCCCTGGAACCCCTGAAAAGGTATGAAAATCATATCATTTACCATCCAAGTGAAACTGTAAAAGTCAGGTTTCTGTCTCATGCACTGGTAATCATGAAATTCCAGCTACATCCGCCTTATTCACCATTGATTATGCACTAATACAGTATTGCCAACCCCGCACTTACGGTACTACCGGTGCTTCGTAAGTTATATGCACGGTACCGCGAAACAAAATAGTGCAGAGTTCACTTGAAGGTGCGCTGAGTTTGATCCATATTGCAAAGGATTGTGCAAGCTATCTGATTACTATAAGTAATTTCAATCGGCCTTATTACAATGACCGCAAAGAGTTCTTGAAGATGTTACAGAGGTACACTACAATGAATGTTTGTTGTTGTTGTTTTTTCCCACTATATTATTCGAGATTTTTAAATAATTTTCATTGAAACCAATACTGTTCTAAATAAAAAACGAACCTAACCTTGGGCTTACGCCCCAGAGCAAGCAGTAATTTTCATCCAGAGAGTCGTCTATAGTGCGTCTCTACCTTAAAAGACAGTACGCATTAAATGGAGCGCGCTGATGCCAGATCTGCTGCTTATACAAAGTTCCGCAAGGCTGGGCACATGGTGTAACATAACTCGTATACAGGCGTGCTTTTACGCAACACTCGGGAAATTTCCAAAATATTTGTTTGTTGTATATAATTGTACCTCATGCCTTGAAGCGAAAGAAGGTACAATATTTAGATTATGATACACCGAAGCTCAGAGCGCGATTTCAATGCACACATAATAATTTATAATTTTCAATGATAAGGCCTTTTTCTCGAATATCATAGGTTATAATAAATTATAATATGACATAATAATAATAATAATATACTGCATTGTGGTTCACAGCCCAATTGCACACCGGGGCGAAACACTGTCATTTTGTTGAGTTATGCCGGAACATTTAGCACAATTTGTGTTTAAATATATAATGGCTCAACGGACAATACATATTTTTCTTTTGAAAATTATATATTCAATGCCAAGGTAAGGTTATAATTGCTTTGGAGTGGAGTTTCGACTCCCATAGTGCACTGGCTTTGCTCGTGACGTGGATACACATGTATCAAATGCGTCTTGCAATGGCCTTCTTAGTGTGTACTAGACAGTGTCTTGGTGAGGTGTGCTTTAACCAACTGAAGAGCCCAATTGCACACCGGGGCGAAGCACTGTCATTTTGTTGAGTTATGCCGGAACATTTAGCACAATTTGTGTGTTACGAAGTAAACAACCTGCTCGGCGTGAGGAGGTGGGGGGCAGCCAAGAGTGGGGCAAAGCGGTTTAGATAAGTGGGTGGGGGAAAAAAGGAAAGGGATGAGGCTTGTGGAAGGAAACCGATTGGCTTTAAGGTCTATGGCGGTTTATGTGTTTTGACGTTTAAATGATCTGCTATCGTATCGAATAGTATGTTTGTCTCAAAAATGATGTCGTTTAAATTATTAGAATAATTTGATCTCTGGGATGTATTTATATGGATTGCTTCTAAGACGTTCATCAAACTGCCCTTATAGACGTAATTTAAGATGTTCATGTCCTTGTCTATGGTCGTAAACTTATGACCGGATTCCTCCATGTGTGACGCCATTGCTGAAAATTTTCTGTGTTTAATGGCAGAAATATGTTCATTATAACGAATACGGAAGCTTCTTCCGGTTTGGCCGACGTACGTAGCCTTGCACTGGTTACAATTGAGCTCATAAACACCGGATTTCATGTGTTTATTTGTGACGTTGACTTTACTGGAATTGAAGAATTTTTTAAAATTTGAATTATTGGTTTTGTAGGCTATGTCTATATTGTATTTCTTTAAGACGCTAGCGACTGTATAAATACTGCGGTCTATAAAAGTTAAAGTGGCGAAACTTTTCTTGGTAGAACTATCTTTTGATAATTTAGTAATGGGTTTGGTTTTCAATTTATAAAACAAATTATTGACATAATTGTGACTATATCCATTGACCTTGACTATTTGATGTATTATTTTGATTTCTTTTTCCAAATCATTGTCGGACAATGGTAGTCTTAAGGCTCTGTTAATGAGGCTTATAAAAGTCGCACTTTTGTGGTTGCCCGGGTGGTTAGAATCTTGACGTATGATCACGTTTGTCTGTGAAGGCTTCCTATAAATATTATACTGTAACCGGTTATCTTTTTTAGTAACTGTTAAATCTAAATAATTAATTTTGTTATCTTTTTCTGACTCTAAGGTGAATTTAATGTTATTATCGATGCTATTTAAAATGTCCAGTACCTGATCTATCTCTTGTACTTGGTTGTTTATGATTAGGAAAACATCGTCCACATACCTGCCCCAGAACTCAATGCCTTTGATTTTATTAATAATTTTTTCCTGCTCCAGATGGTCCAAGTATATGTTGGCCAAAATGCCTGAAAGAGGGGATCCCATAGCGAGACCTTCAAATTGCTTATAGATCTTCCCATTAAAGGTGAAAACGTTATTACTAGTGACGAATTTTATAACTGCTATGAACTCTTCTATTTCTACTTTAGAAAGATCGCTGTCGTTAATCAACTTATTATGGATAATTTCTATTGTTTTCTCAACTGGGATGTTGGTATACATATCTTTGACGTCAGCGGAGTGCATAGTGTTGTTGTTGTTGAGTTTTAAATCTATAGTTTTTTCACAAAAATGCATGGTGTTCTTAAATGATGAATTGGCTTTGAATCTGTAAAATTTGTTCAGATATTGCTGTGCGAATTTAGCCAGTTTATACGTCGGACTGTTTCTAAAATTAACGATTGGTCTAATCGGGGTGTCTGGTTTGTGTATTTTGGGTAGCGATCTTAATGTGGGGAGGCCGGGATTCATATTAATGAGTTTGTCAGCCTGTTTTTCTTCTATGATAAAAACGGTATTTTTTAATAACTGTTTTAGTTGCTTCTGAATGGAATTGGTTGGGTCCTTTTTGATTTCAGTGAATCTATTGGCATTTAGAAAGTCGTTGGTTTTGTTAACGTAGTCATCTTTGCTAATCAATACCGTGGAGTTTCCTTTGTCTGCTTTTGTTACTATTATGTTGGTAGGACACATACTAAGACACCCAGGAATAGCAAGCTTAGTTATGGAAGGAATGGTCGAGGACAAGAACTGTAGGGGTAGACCAAGGTTAGAATATGTTAAACAGATTGCCTCGGATGTAGGGTGTGGTAGCTATGTAGAGATGAAACGATTAGCTCAGGACAGGGAGGCATGGAGAGCTGCATCAAACCAGTCAAAAGACTGAAGACTCAAACAACAACAACAATTTTAGTGATGAGGGCTTTGGATTTCAAAATACTGTTACGATTGCTTTTCGGTTTATTTTCATTTGCGTTGACTATTTTCTTGATTTTCTTATTGGTTTCGAATCTGGCCGCGTTCTGTTCTTCGGTTGGGAGTTTTCGAATGGCTGCTTCAGTTTCTGCTACAAGGTTAATTAGATCGTCATTATTATGGTATTGTTCCCAATTATGTTTAGGGCCTTTCCGGAATAAATCCAATTCGTTTTGGTCGAACCTGACATTGGTCAAATTTTTCACGGGGCTCTGAAACACGTGATCAATACTTTCTGTGGGTTTGTTCGAATTCATGGAACTCTCTTTGGCATTCAATAGCCTTTGTAATTTATTATTTAAAGTGTTGACTTTTCTGATGACGCAAGAGTGTGTCATTCGACATACGGTAATTTGATACTTGTCCCATTCTTTTTTATTAATGGAATTGGCTGCTTCTAAGTGAACACGGTGCAAAGTATTGCTCACGTTGGTCTTCTTCATGTGTAAAAATTTTATTTCGCGTTTGAGAACCTTGTCATTAACTAGAAATTGTGTGTGAATTTCGTACGGGTTTTTACGTCCTTTCCTTTGATAACCCTTCAGGTGTTGTGGCACTACTCTGTGTCTTTTACATTTTTTAAGGAATTCGATGTCCTTTATGATGTTGGCTAATTTTATTTTAAGATCTTTATATCTGAACTTTAACCTGTTGGCTTGGCCAGCCTTGCGATTATTAGAAATATTATTCATTTCAGGTTCCGTATTGACAGTAATTATGAAGAATAAGATTTTTCAATTTTCCGCCTATTCAATACTTTAATTTGTTACAACATTTCAGGGGTACATGTTTCAAGTCCGGTTTCTTTTGGACCCTTCTTCAGCCCACAAACTGATATATAGAGCCCATCTAAACACAAAAAACATCGCAGGGCTGTTTTCTTTTGACTTCGGTAAGTTTTACTATTTCTAAAACTCAAACGACCTATACTTCTTAATTTCAAGTAAGCTGTTTTATAAGTAATAAGCATTGTTACTAATTCGCACCGTTTGTCTTCTTCAGGGTCAAGAGTAACAAGATGCCAAATTTCTTGTTGTTGTTTTTCCGTAAGTTTTTCAATCCGTTTTTGAGCTGTTTTCCGTAGTTGTTCCTTATAATCAGCTAACCTCAGTACTAAATATGGTCAATCATTTCAGATACCGTGTGACAGAAGATTTTTCAATCTATCAAAGACAGATTGCCAAATGCCAAATTTATAACAAGAATCTGATAAAAGGTTTAGCAATCGCCGTCCTACCTCATCTTCAGCCACACCAATAGAAGTGTTAGGAACAGTACAAGATATGCCGCAAAGTTGTCCTACAGTACACCAATTATAGACATCATCCGTCAACAAATGTGTCTGTCGTTATACAGTGTCAAATGACGGTTTACATAGAATAGAACAAGTGCAAAAACGTGTACCTGAAGCTTGTGAACTATGCACGCTATTTTTAGATTTTTAGAAATTGTTGCAGTGTTTTTAACTATTTATTATGTGTGTGCATTTTATGTAATCGTAAAGATTTTGATGTTTTTTGTGTTTAGATGGGCTCTATATATAAGTTTGTGGGCTGAAGAAGGGTCCAAAAGAAACCGGACTTGAAACATGTACCCCTGAAATGTTGTAACAAATTAAAGTATTGAATAGGCGGAAAATTGAAAAATCTTATTCTTCATTGCTAACTTTTATGTGACACCATCCCAGATTTTTCAAGTAACATTTAATAAAAAAATCATAACTTTCTTATTATGAAAATAATTACTGCCCTGAGAAGTAGGGTATCTTCTACCAACATCAGGCAATCTAAAAATAAATACTTGATCTGTTGCGATCATTAGTTCATTATCTATGGCGTGATAAGTTTTATAAATGCAAAAATATAGATTCGCGCTAAAATATCGTAATTGTGAAAATTGGTCCATGTGTTAATTATTTATGGCTTGTATTTTTACACCATCATAAAGAGCGGGGAATTCTCTATAATACCACGCAAACATTTTCTTAGATTTGTCACTTTCAATTATTGGGAACTGGCAACATCGCCGGGGTAGAAGAGGACGAAGCTAATTGCAGGACATAGGAGTGCGAGTGAGAGGCAAATACTACATTTAATTCCGTACTGTCTTTTAAGGTTGAGACGCTCTATAACCAAGTTGCGACCAATAGTTTGGTCCAGACACCCATTTTAGTCCATCAGTATCTTTCGTCAAGACAGTCGCCAAACCTCGCTGCAGGGGTTTGTGGTAAAGTGAAGTTGGCACCTTTGCCTCATACAAGCATTATTTACAAATACAAATAATACTCAAAAGCCCAATAATTTTATTTTTCTTCACATATAGGCTATACAACGTTACGTGTGTCGTCTGGTGTATTTTGTAACGGATATGTTGGCAACTACTGATGTCAATGTGTGCGCCTCTTGAGCATTCGCTGTGGCAGTTTCACATGCCCAAAAACATCTAACATGGCTCCGGTTGTTAAATAAAACACATATTTACGTGATTTAGCACATAAAAATCGGGTGTAGTCTGTGCAAAAGTGATCAAGGCTAGTAGTTAAAATTGATTATGTCCCCCCTCCCCCCCAAAAATAAATAAATATTAAATACGTCGTGCATAATTAATATTTTTAAGTTTTAGGAGAAAATAGATGGGAATTAAGGGGAACATCCAAGCAAATATCCCAACGTTATTGGAACATTTTTTTTTTTGCACAGAATATAGAGAAAACATGTATATTAGGCGGAATCAAATTGTGAAAATTTTACGTGGTTATGAATGTTCATAAATTACTTCTAGTTGCTCTTCTAAAGCTATGGTGAGACAATACCATTAGTCACTACTACGGTCCTGGCGAAACCATAGGTCGTTCTAGTAGACCACTGTCTGTACGAAACCATTAACTGCGCCTTAGGTTAGGTTCGTGTTTGTATGTAAAGCCTTTGCGATGCGAGAGCTCCTACTGCAGCGGAACATATCCAGATTAGCTGTGCCCAAGTTGGGCTGTGGGCAGGATGGATTGAACTGGAGGATCGTAAGAAGCATGCTAGAAGAAGTCTTTCGGCGCACAGGGATTGAAATTCTGGCATGCTGCTGGTCCCAAATAGACGGGGTGTCTGCTCCGGGACGGAACAATCTTAAGGAGAGGACAGTGCGACAGACTCGTGCGAGCGCACCTGGTGGCGGACCCGTGCGAGCACGTGGCACGCTGGCTGCAATTGTGAGTTGGGCCGGCCTACTGGCAGTGGATGAATCGAGAAGGCGACGATACGAGAGAGAAGAGATTTAGGATTCGGTGAAAAAGGCAGTGTTGAGATTTGGAGTGTAGTAGTTTCAGAAAGACTAGAGCTCGACGTTCCCAGTTTAAATATTAATGAATACTACATTAATATTTAATAGTGTAAGGTTTGATAAATAAAGAAGTAGTGTATTTGTATATGCCTGACCGGTTATTTCAAGAACCGTAAACGTAACAAATTCTGTGCAAATTTTCTGCTCTTTATGATGTAAAAGTAAAAGCCATATATTATTAGCTTCGTTCGTAGTACAGTCAGAAACTGTTGCAAACCGTCAGACGCATGCGCACTCCCATTGTCGCGTTCGTAGTAGCGATGATCGGAGTTGCTGAGTTTCTGATCCTACACGAAAACTCTTTCAGTCAGAGAGTCAGAAACATGCGCGCATGTCCAGCGCCACCTATGTTCGTTTCATAACAGCACTGAAAATTAGGTTACGGCCGTCAGTCTACTATCTTGTCAAGTGCAGAATTACTGTAGTCTCCAATTTTGTTTCGAAAAATGTCTGACATCGAGTCCAGTGATTCAGATGAACTTCTCAGTAGCGAATCGAGCTCAAGTGATGATGACTTAGAGCTGCTTTTGGAAATTAGACGACATCCCAAAAACGAAGGATATTTTGAAGATACGATTCCGCAGTACAATAATAAGGAGTTCGTTGAACATTTTCGAGTTAGTAGAGAAGTAGCAGAAAACATAGCGGAACGTTTCTCACTATCACCATATTATCATCACCAAGCAGGTGAATTTGGAAAAATTACTGCACTGAAGTTTGTGTTGGTGTTTCTCTGGTTTGCTGGTCACGAATCTGCTGGGTTTCGGGATGTTTCAGACTGATTCAATGTAACGATTAGTAGCTTGCACAAGATTGTCCGAAGGATGACGTACTTTTTAAGTAATTTGTCGCCAGAAATTATCAGATGGCCTACAGCATAAGAAAAACATGAAATCCAAGCTCATTTCCAAGCAAACTGTTTTCCAGGTGTAATTGGAGTTATAGTTGGAACGCATATTAGAATTGATAAGCCATCCACGGATCCAGATTCCTATTTCAATAGGAAACATTTTCACTCATTTCAGGTACGGTAGCTCCAATGATGATGATGAAGATGATTATAATAAAGCCCGGGAACGAGAAGGAAGTTGAAATGCACGCTACCTTATGGGTCGGTTCACAACCAATCTCCGGGAACGGGAAGCTAAAAGTAGCCCGGGAAGGCCAACGGGAAACATGGTCAAGTTTCATGTTTGATGTTCTCGGAGCTTCCCGGAGCCAATCAGAAACGTTGTACATGCACATGCGCAGTACGGAAGGAGTAGCCAGCGATGTAAACATAACCTGTGAAATTGCTTTCTAAACTTGCTTCTCTAAAGCGCAGAAAGTGTGTTTAATAAAGTTATTATAACCTTATTATAACCCTCTGAAGCATTTCAGTTGTGTAATTGGTGTTTATTAGTGGGCGCTTGCTGATTGTTTTAATATTATTACGCTATAGCTGATTGCGCACGCACAAGTTCACGTTCCCGGGCTATTGTGAACCGGGACCCCGGGAAGCTTCGCGTTCTCGTTTACGTTCTGGTTCTCGTTCCCGGGCCAATTATGAACCAGCCTTATCTTATGTCATGAAATTAGTTTTGCTGCCTTGGGCCTATTTCATAAAAGTTACAAATTACAAGTTGTGAATTCACAATTTATCGACTACACAGATTAATATTTCTGTTTCATAAAACACTTAGGCCTATGTATTGGATGCACTCTTAACATGACAGCTGAATTGTGTAGCTCCTGCATTTAGTACTGTCACCATAACCTCAATGTTATAACACATTATTTACTGTTATATTGCTGGTGCTAGTTTGTGTTGTTCATATCAAAACTACCTGATATGTTGACAAAAAGTAACCAACTTAAGGAATGGCAGGATATTCATGACTCGACCTCCTTTCCGATAAACTTTCCCACCAGTTTTCTCAGCATGCTATTGTCACTGCTAGTGTTTCTGTGGTCTTCCATCACATATCTTGCTAGCTTTTTTTGTCTGTTCCACCTCCAGAACTGTTCATTAAGAAATCATGATATGAATCCTGTAGGCCTACCACTCACACATAGCCTACCTTCTAAAAGAGCATATTTAGACTGAATGTGTGGTTTTATTTAGGTTATTGTATGCACGGTCATGTATATATTCCTTTTGGCAGTTAGCTGCACTTATTAAATTATATAACTTGTTCAGAATCATTGATTGTATTCAAAATACATTACGAAGTCCAAATTAATCCCATCTTTGTAGGTTTGTTGTCTTCTATCATTAATACCTGGTGACTCGTATGCAATTACATCCATTGCCAGTAACTTAAAACTGCAAAATATGCTTATTACTTACGAATATAAGCACAAACAGATTCATCGATGTAATACTGACATAGTTTTTATATGTGTAAAATATTTTGTGATACTTTTACAATCCTGTAAACATTTGTGGAAACTGTATGAAACGGCAAATTTCTTTGCAGAATGCACTTGTAATCCGTGAAATTCTATTTGTGATTATTTATGAAACAGAAATTAACTTGTAAATGGCAAATGTTTAACTTGTAAAAAACTTGTGAGTTTTACAGTATAGGGCCAGGGTCAGTTTGTCAAAATATGTAATTTAAATATATTGCAATTATTTATGAAATCAATTTCTTAGGCCCAGGTTGTTTGTGACCACCAGCGGAGAATTCGAGATGTCTTCGTTGGATATCCTGGATCGGTCCATGATAGCCGTGTTTTTCGTACATCACCACTGAGTGACACATTAGAAGAAAAATGTGGGAACAACTACATATTAGGTGACAGTGGCTATCCTTGTCTACGCCATCTAATGACACCATTTCGTGATCGTGGACAACTGAGAAGATCTGAAATGAATTACAATGTTGCACTTGCTAAGAACAGATACCTTATTGAACACTGCTTTGGAATTCTTAAACAAAAATTTCGCCAGCTTTATCACCTCAAACTACGAAACATTGCAGACGTGGTTCATTTCTTTCGAGCATGTTGTGTGCTACATAATTTAGCTTTACACGATGATTTGCAAGTAGCAATTGCTGAAAACCATGAAAACGTGCTAGTTGCAAGGGTCATAGATGATGATGGAGGAAATGATAGAGATGATAGGGACGGTATTGAAATGAGAAATCATGTTGTAAGATTATTGAACTTAACTATGTTACTTCTGATATGTGAAATCATGTTATGATTGTAATTGATTATTGAACATACCTATGTACTTTACTTCTAATATTTCTGAATATGTAAAACTGAAAAGAAAATTAGATTATGGAAAACAAACTGAAAATGATACAAAATACATATTAAGGAAGTGTACAGTCACTCCAAAAAGGAATGAGTGCGTGATATTTTACCAGTTCCTCGCAGACACAGTTTTGTCAGAAAAAAATCATTCTAAAGATGTAATGTTTGTTATGGGTATCCACAGGATTTGTTTGTTCATGGAAGGTGAATTATATTTTGAAATTAATTTAAATTTAAATTAAGGGCCAGTTGTTCCATCTCCTTTTATACGTCATGCAAACTCCTGTTGTGTAACAGCCTGTTCGTTGCTAACAGTCTGTTGGTATTTTGCATGTTGCTCCAGCTATTTAAAACTAGTTTTGCCTAACAAACCACCGCACCTTATAGTAGGCCATGATCGAGAATGTTTTCAGCTGTTGGCAAGAGAAACTCTCCGAACCCAGGCCGAGTGGAACACTACCATACTTACTGCTAGGCCATGACAGTACAGTAATCTTTTTAGCCTCGAATACAAATGCTCAAAAACAATTAGGTTATAAAATATGTAAGTACCAGAAAATGCGTTTTGGAAGCATTCATTTGGAGTATGGCAAACCAATAGGCTGTTACACACGCTTAAGAATGAACATTTATTGTTATTCATCAAATAGGATGCGTATAGAATGCCAACGGAAGGCAAATAAATAAAGTCCCACATGGAACAGCCATGATATCTGTATGGAAAAGTTTCGCATTAGATATCCCTATTCACCATGAAACTAGAATCGGACCGTTGCTTTCCATGACATAACGTGTTGATAGTCAGGAACCAAGACCGCAGCCTGTCACACAAGGTCTATTGGAAGCCTACCGTACCCTCATAGACATATTTACACAACGATCCAAGCACCACCCCAGTCACAAAAGAGGAGTTATCAAAACGCTCAGACACAAAGCTAAACGCCTATCGCAAGAATACTACCTATGACTGGCTATGTGGCCTAGCAGTACCGTTCTTGCCTGCTGTGCTCAAGTTGCGTGATTGAATCCAGACGCAGGTGCGGTAGTTTGCATTTGAGGGTGCGGAAATGCGAGGGAGACTTGTTAGTAGATTTACTGGCATATTAAAGATCCCCTTCAGGGCAAAATTCCAGCACCCCGGCATCTCTAAAAGATGCAGTGGTTAAAAGGAACGAAAAAAAATAATCATTATTATTAAAATAACCTACAGGGGGAAATAGAAGTTGTTTATTTTAGGGGCTGCGACAGCGCGGTCATATAGCCCCATGTATTTGTGTGTGTGGAATTTGTATGATAACCTGTGCTATTGTGAAGGCTGCATTACTGTGTGTATTGGGGATAAGAATGGTATGGAGGTGGCCGTAGCCATAAGTCAGGAACCATACCAGCATTTGCCTGGAGTAGAAGTGGGGAATCCACCGAGAACCACTTTCAGGATGGCTGAGTGTACACCGTTGCAGCCCTCCTACAAACACAAACCTAACCTGGGGTTTACGCCCCACACCCCCTTGCATGTAGCACAAGCAGTAATTTCATCCAGACAGTGATGTGACCTGGCAGTGGAAATGGTTTCGACCAATTTCAGTACTTAAGAAAATGTTATCGTGGGTTCTTGTCTCATTCACTGTTACTTATACATCTGTCACTTAATGCAAGAATAATACTCTCCTTCATACAGAAATGCACTGTATTTAAACAATTACTAAGTTATAGTATGCATATCTCAATACTATACAGAGACCTAGATGTTGCGCTTTAAGTCTCAAGGAGGACATTTTAAACACCCCTCCAGAGACTGGAAATAATTAACCATACATGCAGAGTTACCAAATTTGCATGTTGGTACAGATGGCGTAAGTTAATTACCATACCTGGATGTAGTCTAACATGTCCTTGATTCCCAGGGCCTTAGGCCTAATGTTCCCAGCAGGTCAGAATTCACTTCCCCTCAAGAGACGGAGGTTCTCAGAGTTCTACTATGCTTTATCTCATTTCCAATGTGAATGTTGTATCTTGCAATAGGAAAACAGAAGTTGAGAAATTATACGTAAACTGAACCCACATTAGACCTAGGTATTAAAAATATCTGAAATCAAGGCATTGCTCAAGAAATTCTTTTATGTGCACCATATAATGCAACATTATAACATTTGGTTCCCTGTAAATCAACATATCCTTTCATAAACTGAATGCTACCTGGGAATTTGTTAATCATGAAGCAGACTATTCCTACATAATAGGAGCAGATGTACTCGTAGGTCCGACCCTTAAAACAACAATAACTACTACTACTTCCTACACAACCTCTCAGCGATATAATTGTCTTTCCATAACACTCAATGGTTTGTTAATTGTTTTCATGCCCTGCATATATGTAATTTATTTCTGAGGAGGGCACGTGTTTAAGTATTCCATTGGTAAAATTAAATTAAACTCGTGTAGCCCATTGAACTGGTCCTAGTCTTTGAAACCGACATCAATTGGGTGACTTCAGATTCAATATAGCTACTGAAACGACAAACATTCACCTCGCTTTACATACCGTAACGGGGAAACACTTGACTGAATAATGAAAGTTATTTTCAACAACATCAGGGCATGTCTCTAGTAAACTTTCAAAGCACATGTGATCCTATGATACAGCATAGCCTACATTACCAACACAACTTTGGGCCTAGGCCAACCTCATTATAAGCACTAACTTACTGATTAATTTCACATACTCATTACACACTGTTTCACCCAGTATCGACAAGTCAAACTTACCTAGGCCTAATAGCACAAAATTATCTCCATCATCCGAGGCACAGTACCGTATCATCACAATCACGAAACTGGGAATAAAATGGGTTGGACAACATCAATCGTACTGTATTACTTACGGTGTTAACACCAATAGTCAAGCCTAACATATACTGTATCAGGATTAAAATGAAGCTTACCTGTTATATACGAATACCGTATCTATCATTGGAATTAGAGCTGATTTATTATCCAGGCCCTTCATACATAGCTTCAACAGACATCAATCCTTCACTCGTACGTGAACCAAAACAAACAAGGCGGCACGAGACGATTCATTCTAACCTCAATTTGTCATTCAATTAATATCCGCACATTCACTCGATATACATTCCACTCACATGTTGTTACCATTATGCTTTACCAGAAAACAATAGTTTCCATGTACTACTCTCGTCAATTCTTTTAGAAGGCAGGTAATTGTAAGGGAGTAGTCCGAGGCTTCTGTTCGCGTGACGACATGTTGAATTATGAAAATCTCCTGTTGTCGGCTAACAGAAGTCGCTCGGGGTGTTAGTTTACCAAACGGTTAGGAGCGTAACAACAAGAGTTTGACAGGCCATGACAACAACAAGAGATGGTGGAACGGATTTTAGAGGATATCAGGAGAATTGCCCAACCAGAGTTTGCATGACGTGTAAAAGGAGATGGAACAACTGGCCCTAAGTCTGATAAATTATTAAATGTGAAGAACAGACACTATCATTTTCTTTGAGTGACTGGACATCTTAATACTAACATGATATGGTTTTTCTAATAAATTTGTGAATATTTACTATACTTAAAAAGAGGTTTAATGAACAAACTTAATACTACAACTTAACAATGATATTTAAACAACATACTACAACTAAAAAATGACAATGAAATACACTTTCAACAAGAATTGAAATAAAATTTTGTTCAGTGAACAGGAGAAAGTTTTGTTTTTTACCCTTTCACTTTATTCACTCATTTGGACAGAATCTTGCCGGGTTTTCCCCATGTTCAATATTTCATTTCTTTCCCGAATAAGCTTATTTTTCTCTCTTCTTTCAGCCAACATCTGCATCTGTATTTCTAGTTTTCGTTATGCTATTTTTAACCTTTTTGCGTATTATTCTCTCCTGTCATTTCGTATTTCAACGAGAATGTCACTTTTAACTTTCTTTTTGTCACTTTCCTCACAATAGGGCTGGTTTCTTGTCTTATTCCTCCCGATGAACCAGGTGTAGGTAACAGTTCTCCTGAGCTGTTCGTTCTCAGCTTCAGGTAGATGCGAAATGGTCTCCGTGGACAGAGTTCGCTCTGGAGAAATGTTCTTTATTCCTCCCAGAATCTGGAACATCTCATCGGCAAACTCAAAATCTTTGCGTCCTCGTCCCGTTTTTTTTGGTGTTATCGACGTATTTTTAAAAATTCCTCTCCACTCTCCATCTATTTTCACAATTTCCAGCATTGACATTCAGATTATAGCTGGAGTTCAATTCCTCGGAAACAAGCTCCCACATTTTTTTAAAGTTTCTCACTTTCATGCTCCCCACTTCTCCCTTATGTTTTTTATATGAATCGAGCAACAACTTGGTAGCGTTGCTCGTCCACTTAAATTGGGATGTGCTACCATCGTCTATGTTGACCGCTTCTTCTGTTTCTTGACGACTAGAATCGATCCCCTCTCCTTCCCGGAACACTAAGAAGTTGCTCAAGTAACCTAGAAAGTAAATAAAATTTACAAAATATAAAAGCAAACCTCATTGCTGTACTTATGTCTAAGTATACATATATTAGATTTTTAACAAATACTTTTAAATATTAAAACTGTTGTCTTACCAATTTGATCCATTATAAAATTCAAAATCTCACAGGGACAATCAGAGTGGCGTAAGAAACAAAAAAAGACTTCAAACAACTCGAAAGTATCCTTATCTGCGAAATTTTACACTTTGAGAAACGTAATCAACACCTAGTAGTATCAACAGCTGATATTTCCAACACTACCGTTCATAGTGGCAAAAACTCGAAACGCTTCAAAATAGTTGCCAACCGCGCATGCGCATATGGTCGATAAGTCGAACGATCACAAACTCCTTCTACGAACAAAGCTATTAACACGTAGCCCAATTCTCACAATTACAATATTTTAGCACGAATCTATTTTTATGCACACACAAAACTTATCTCCATGATGGAGAAATGATGGGAATATGGAAAGGACGTGGTGATGACATTTATTTGAAAAAAACTTACGACAGTGTGCTTATCCAGGTGGTTTGGGATGTATTAAGGAAAAAACAAGTGAACGGAGCAGAAGTGAGAATGTTAAAAGCTATGTACAAATATTGTGTTAGTAGTGTAAAGACAGGTATAGGAGAAACAAATTGGTTTAAAGTGGAAACAGGTCTTTGACAGGGAAGTGTATTGTCCTACTGTTTACGCCCCCAGATGTAAATGAAGTTAAATGTATTATCAACTCACTTAAAAACAATAAAGCCTCAGGCAAGGATGGAATAATTGCAGAAATGTGGAAGCTTGTAGATGATGAATTTTTAATAGCGACGACAAATCTATTCCAGAAAATTTGGATTGAGGAAGCAATTCCAGAAGACTGGTTAATCGCCTTAATTCATCCACTACATAAAAAAGGCTCAAAAATTGATGTCAATAGTTATAGGGGGATCTCATTGTTGTCTGTTACATATAAAATATTTGCCAAATTACTTTTAAACAGACTTGAACCACAGATCGAACCACAGCTTGGCGAGTTCCAAGGAGGTTTCAGAAGGAATAGATCGTGTGCAGAACAAATTCTTAGTTTAAAATTGATATTAAAATATTACAACAACAGGCCAAAGAATATCTTCATCTCATTCGTTGATTTTCAGAAAGCGTATGATTCAGTGGATAGGGATACTGTTTTTGACACATTGAAGGAATACCAAGTTGATCAAAAAACCATAAATTTAATAAAACTGACATTAACTAATACGATTTCCAGAGTCAAATTTTTAAATGAAGTTAGCGAGCCCTTCGAGGTAAAAACTGGGCTAAGACAAGGGGACAGTCTATCACCACTGCTTTTCAATTTGGTCTTGGATAAAGTCATGAGGACGTTTTGGGAGAAGAACGATTCAAGTGCTAAAATTGGTACAAAGAATAAGAACCTCAGAGTCAAAGGTTTAGCATTTGCTGACGACGTAGCGTTGTTTGCTGAATCAGAACAAGAAGCTATTAACCAAATTGATCAGTTAAAAGAAACGGCGGAAAAAGCGGGCTTACAGATTTCGTTGGTAAAAACAGAGATGATGACAAGTGATCAGAAATACACTAAGAAAATGATAAAAACAAATTATGGGAGCACCAGGGTCACTGACCGATTTAAATATCTTGGAGAAATAATTAGTAGCAATGGGACGGATAAATTGGCAATCGAGAACAAAAAAGGGAAATTGGAAAGATTAAATTTTTGTACAAAAAATATATACAATAAAAAGAACCTGTCTATCAATGCAAAATTACGACATTTTAATACTGTTGTTAGACCAGTCATCTTGTACGGCATGGAAACTACAAATATAACCGGAATGGAGAATTTGCTCAAGATAGAAAGAAGAATTTTAAGAAGGATTTATGGTCCTAGGAAAACACAGGAAGGTTATAGACTGAGATCGAATGCAGAAATTTATAGTAAAATCGACAACCTTGAAGTGATGATCAGAAAACGGCGACTTCAGTTCTACGGACATATGGTCCGCATGGATTGCTCAAGGTTAAACAAACAAATTTTTGATAAAATCTGGAACTATAAAGGACAAGGAGGCTATGTAAAACAAATGAAAGAAGAACTTCAAAAATTCAAAATTACTGAAGAAGATTGTCTAAATCGAATAGAGTACAGAAAAAAAATTTTTGGTCTCAAAATTCTTGTCGGGGAGAAGAAAAATCTCAACAGAGGAGAATGGACTGCTGAAAGAAGAGCTGCACAGTCGACCAGGATGAAAGACTTCTGGAAGAGAAAGAAGGAAACTAGACCTATAAAGAAGTGATATTTGCGTGGTCCTTGTTGGCCTGTCCGCGGTGTATATATATAGTCCTGGATGTAATTCACAGGAATGTGAAACAGAGATTGGGACGAGAGGCAACAAAGGCCATGTTGTTTGCCGATGATATAGTGATATGGGGTGAGGACAAAAAGGAAGTGCAAAAGAGGTTTGGAATCAAGACTTAGAGAAATTTGGGATGAAAGCAAGCACAGAGAAGAGCAAGACAATGGTAATGTCAAGAGGAACAAAGGAAGGAAGAGGAACAATAAAACTAAATGGGGAAAGTCTAGAAGTTGTTAAGAGATTCAAGTATCTGGGAAGTGTGATTGCAGGGGATGGAACAATCAAGGAGGAAATTAGAAGGAGAATACAAAATGCAAGCAATTTTTATCAGAGTGTAAGGGATTTATTTATTTATTTATTTACATAGGTCCCAATGAGCCTGAGCTCGTGTTAGGGACAATCAAGTAACATAGTTACAGCATGGCATATATATAATTTTTGTAACATTATTGTTTAGTTTAATAGTAACTTAGATTGCTAGTGACTAACTTTACAGAGATAATACGGTATGATACATTGCATTGCTTAAGGCTATTGTACAATGGCTATTCATTCCTTAATAGGAAGTCTTTTGTTTTCCTCTTAAATGTTTTTATAGAGAAACTTTCCCTTATGCCTAATGGTAGCGAGTTGTATTCTTTTATTATAGAGGACATAATTCCTTTAGTTCCAAATTTAATGGATTGGGAATGGCTGGTGAATATTTGATTTACTCCTCTTGTTGCATAATGATGAATGTCATTTGCATGGGTAAAATGGATGTGTGTATCAATTTGTTTTCTAATTTGTATACAAATACTGTTGCTGACATAGCTATTTGTTTTTGCAGTGTCATAATTTTAGTTCTTGAGTACAATTCATTTGAGGGTGTGAGCCAAGGTAATCCAAAGATAGATTTTATAGCACGTTTCTGGAGTATCTCAAGTTCTTTTATCAGCTCCTTCTTACAATATCCCCATATGAAATTCATGTACATTAGATGTGAATGTATCAGGGCAAAGTATATATTTTTCAATTGTTGGCTAGTAAGACAGCTATATCTTAATCTGAAAATAATACCAATTAAAGGGCTGATTTTATGTTTTACATTTTCTACATGATTTTCCCAGGTTAGTGTACTATCTAGTGTGATGCCTAAGTATGTTGCCGATTTAACCCTTTCTATTTCTTTGTTGGCTATGTTGACTATGTTTGTGGTCTCAATCTTGTATGATGGTTTATGGAAGAACAAATATTTTGTTTTAGTGATATTGATAACCATTTTGTGTGCTCTCAACCAATCCACCAGCTTATTGAGATCATAATTAATATTTAGCATAATTTCCTGTTCAGATGTTCCCAGATAGAGTATAAAAATATCATCTGCAAATAATTTAAGCTTGCCTTTCAATTCTAATAATACTATATCATTAATATAGGCCAAGAAAAGAAATGGTCCTAAGACAGAACCTTGAGGTACTGCCCCCGTAAATTGAATTATATTGAGACCACGGTGGCTGTATTGGCATATATGAATAAAGTTATGGCTGTCATAGTTGTGACGTGGATATTCATGACGTAGGCACGGATGACGCAGACTCCATGCAAGTAGGCTGGTTGAGCTGAGATTCTTGGTGACGTCATGATTTTGTTCGAGAAAGATCTGAGATTTACGACGCAGTCGCAGGGAAACAAAGAATTGTGCTAAGGAAGAAGTTACGCTATTGGAGGAGAGGCTCGAACCAATGAATGATAGTTTGGAGGGAGACGGAGATTACTGAAACTACCATATTTAATTATTTTTGGAATGCAGAATTGTGGAAATCTATTTTCAGTTATGGCATTGATTTGGAATTTTGAAGAAATTAATTTTGAGTTTTTGAAATTTGAAAATCCGTCAAGTATAGCCAAAGTTAGAACTTCTAGCAATGACGGAGGAACAAGCTATGGAAGGGATGGATACGCCCCTTAAGAAGTTGATAAAAGGTCTTGCACAGCAGAGAGAAGCTCACATAGCTCATTTCTCATTTTCTCGTGTCTCATAGTGATTTTTCTGATTATAATATTGTCAGACTTCGAGTGATTCAGTGAAGCAAGTCGTCATTAGCGCGTGTGGTAGAGCCCACCGCATCGAACGAGCACGGAGCGTGCAGCAGTTCCATTTTACAGTTAATGAAACTAGGCGAAGTTGAAGTGCACACATAAACGAGTCTACAAGATAATCTATCAAGAGTTAGATACTGCCTGTATGCTAATTCAATTGTGCATTATAATATTGAGGTGTGTAGGAAAGTTGAACATTTTCACGATTATACTTTGGAAGATATTGGCATTTTAAGACTGCAGACAAAAGTGATTTTCTCGCCACCTGAGAAGCACTTTTATAATATCACATTCTACGCTACGGCTGACACTTGTATTGCAACCGTGATACTACATATTGCATTTGGTGATACAACGCTACATTCTACAATGCAACAATATAATCTGGCAGTACTTTCAACTATTATAACGGAAGTGGAGATGGAAGACTAAATCTTTAATGCAATTGGGACATAAATCAATGGAGTGAAATAGCAACATGGAACTTCGTTAATCGTCATTCTACAAAAGCGAGCATGTAGTGAACATCCAACTACACTCATGCATCGTAGTCCAACGCTGAATTATATCAAATGGCAGTGGAAATACCTTCATACTCTACAATTATGAACATTTCTGCGGAAATAATTGCAATAAACTTCATGGCGAATTTCTACCAGAACTTCAGGGAACTATCAAGAGAGGCCAGGGTAGACCCGGCTCACAAAGAAGAGTTTTGCCAGAAGGATGTCTATTGTCTACACGGAGCAGTGCAATTTCCGGAGGAGGAAGCAGTTCTATTCTCCGAGGGCGCTGGTTCCAGGTTCGAGGTCGGAGCACATCTTTACGTTGGTGAAATGGAACTATCAGCAATCTTCTTTGGAAATTTTCCTCTAGAACTTCAATCAACAGATAAGGTAGTCGTGAACGTTTCTTGTCATATTTGAGCCATTTAGCGATATCTGAGCAACCATTTTTCCCATATTTTCTGTCCCATATATTATGCCCCATATTCTTGCTTGATATTTCTGTACTCAGTACACTTTGATGATTTATGCCTTTTTCTACGATTTATTGAGACATTGTTATGTCATTGGCATATTTAAATAATTTTGGATCAGTTGAGACTGATATTATATATTCTTTCAGTAATTTGCATATTTTTGTAGTCACGATTTGACTGTAAAGTTAACGATTTTCTATGGCAAATTTGAATTCAGACAGGGTGTCACTTTATTAAAGTAATTCTATTCAGTAAATTACTTTGACCAATTTTCTGTCATCCTCAAGAAAGAAGAATGATTAAAAGATTTTAGAGCGTTAAAATCTATTACTGTATCGACTATCTTGGAAATACTAGTCGTTTTATGAACATGATTGCAACATAGACATTTATCGTCAGTTCTGAAATACCATTGCATTATAGACAATTTTATGAAATATGAACTTTGAGTACGAATTATTGAATACACTATAGTAATGAACATTTGATAGGAGTTTTTCTCAATTTGATTGGAACAATAATGTTTGCATTCCAAAGTCTAATTGTATTCTATTCGATTATTTATGCAGTTTAGATGAACTTTGATTGAAGATAGTATTTTTATACTGCGTTACTTTGAAGATATTAATCTCAATTTTGATAGACCAGGGAGGTGTGTCTAATCGTATTTGCTATTAAATTTATTTGTGATTGGCAAATTTTTACTTCATATAGATTCATGAATGAAACCCACGAAGGTTAAATATAATAACAGTTTTTAATACAATTAATGAATATAAGAATTTTTAAAGTGGAACTATGGATGTATAATCGTTAGTTCAGTGGACGTGTAAAAGTCGCTGATGAATAATGCCCTTGAATAAGTGAAGGAGGTTCCCACAGGAATATTAATGATGTTGAAGAATTTGTAAGTGGAGGTTTTTTGTATGGATTGTGGAAGATTTTTATGCCATATATATTGAGATATATGATGAATTCTGGGCCTATTTTGTGCAATTTTGTGCGTTTGAGCGAGGTATTTTTCCGCTGAATGTATTGTCCAGGTCCTTTGAAAATTAATCATGTGAAGTTACTGTTAAAATTAACAAGAGTGTTTAAATAATTTGAGATAACGATTTTGAATGGAGGTTACCGTCACAAATAATAATAATAATTATTAAACCTTATTAAACCTGAATCTATAATTTAAATATAACTAACCTTCATTGGTCGATTATATCACCACGATTTAAGTAATTATCAACCGGATAAACGTGTGGTTTAATGTATTTCTAATATAAATATTGTAAATAACTATGTAAATATCTTTAATAATAATGTGAAACGAACTGTATGATAGAGGCGTGTATAATTTTTCAATTGTCGTTTGACAATGTTATAAACAATTTAAATTGTTATAAATAATTAAAGAACATTTTGTTATAAACATTAAGCATTTTTGTTATACTCTAAACAACGCTAGTTAAACAATTGGATTATATAATTAAACAAGTTTTGGGATTATTAGAGTAATCCATTGATATTTGAATGGAGCATTTAAAAGATTTGCGTGATAATATTTGAGCTGAGACGTGAACATTTCAAGTGTTTTGAAAAGGAGCTAGGCTCTGATGTAACTAGCATATGCTAACGTTGGCTGGACAGGTGGGTCCATTTGACGATGCAAGCATGCGACATGGTGTAGGGTGTATCGCAGCTGGCCAGACAACTGTATGAGAGAGGCCAAGGTCACCTACATAGCAGCCTTGCGGTTATAAATAAAGTGTGATGTTTATTAAAAGGAAAACAATTGCTATATGTCTCGTCCCAACTTCCTTACCCATTCCAAGTGTATTATTATTATTACGTTCTTTTGAGCTAGAAAGCTGAAATTTTGTATGTTAAGTCTACAAGTCCTACAGGAGGACATGATTACATTGACAATGGCTTCTGATCGCCACGTTTATTTTGTTGTTATATTTTTGTTAAATTATTCCTTTATGTGAAATAAATTATTGTACAGTTTAAAGTTTCTTGTTTCCGTTTTGGTTCATTTTAAATATCATGGTGGAGGTTATTGTGAGGGCATACTTTTAAGTGATCCAGTTGGCAACCCAGACCCGAGATTAATTTGAATAGGTAAGTAAAAGGTAAGTATGAACCCCCGTATATTTTGGTGTGTTCCACAATAATTTCTTGTTAACTACTGTGCTCTAATCTCGGTAGTATCTGTCAGTGCCATTTTCATTGATGTAGCTGTGCCGGTGCGTTTGATTATTGGCAATCCGATTGAGGGGGCGGATATCTGACAGCCTACTATCCGGATTATCGGGGACAGTACTCCTGTCAATTCTCATTTGAGATCCTTTTACATTATCGATTGCAACATATTGTTTTCTGTTAGTGAGGTAGTTCTTGAACCAATCATGTGCCACTCCTCTGATGCCTGCAAATTCTAGTTTATTAAGGAGAATCTTATGGTTAACCAGATCGAAGGCTTTTTGAAGGTCAATTAGTACACCAGCAGCTAGTTTGTATTAATCTAATGCCTTTTCTACATCAGTTACTACTTCAAATATAGCACTATCAGCTCCTCTATTTGGAATAAACCCATATTGGCAGTTTGCAAAGTAATCATTTTTCATGAAGAAATTCATAAGTCTTCGTTTAACAACACTTTCTAGAACCTTGGTGATGGCAGATATAATATTAATGGGTCTGTAATTTGATGGGTGGGTTTTGTCCCCTTTTTTGTAGATCGGGACCACCCTAGAGACTTTACAGGCATCGGGGAATATACCAGTCATCAGTGAAAGATTTATTATTTTGACAAGATATGGTGTAAGGCCCTCAAGACACAATTGTAGCATGACATTAGTAGTGTTGTCCTCACTTATATTGTTTTTGTGTTTTAGGGAGTTTATAATTGATTGTATTTCATTAGCATCAGTAGGTAACATAAAGATTGTCTTAGTGCTAGTAGTATTTTTATAGCTTGTAATGTCCGAGGTAGAACCATTTCCTTGATTTTCCCATATACTGTTAGCAATATTGACATAATATTTATTAATTTCATCACATATATTTTCCTTTTTTTCGACATTTGTGCCGTCGACTATAAGTTTGACAATTTCATTTTTCCCCTTCTTTGGTCTATTTAACATCTCATTAACAACACTCCACACTTCTCTCTGATTATTTGCATTTTGAATTTTTTGGTCAAAGTAGTTTCTTTGTAGGTTTCTCTTAAGTTTTGTAACTTGGTTGCTAATAATTTTATATTCTTCTAAAATTTCTGCAGATGGATTTTTAACTTTGGTTTTTGTATATATCTTATCTTTCCTGTGTATTAGTGCTAAAAGATCTTGTGTGATCCAGGGTTTTATTGGTGGGGCACTTGGCTCCTTATTCGTATATTTCATAGTACAGGCTTCTATTCCTTTATTAATAAAATCACAGAATTTATTGTAGTAGTCATTGATGTTAGTTTCATTGCATACAAATTCTTGAGTTATTAAATATTTATTAAGTTTTTTGTAGTTTATTTTATCCTTTTCTATTGGCCTATCATCACATATTGAGTTCCTGTTTATCTTTTTGTTTCTCATTTCACAGATGAGTAAATGGTGATCACTCAAATCATTATCAATATTATAGACATTACATATTTTGTCACAGTCGTTCACCAATACATGATCAATTAGAGTAGAGCTAGTTTGTGTTACACGAGTTGGATATTTTGTATTACATAATACTAGACCGTATGATTTGACTAGGTTAATATAACTACTAGTATATCTGTCCCCAAATAATAGATCGATATTCATATCACCTAGTATTATAACAGGATTCGTTGAGTAAGAACTAATAATTACTTCGAGATCAGTTAGAAAGTGTGGAATGTTGCTTTTATGAGGGTTATAAGCAGTGATTATATTGTATTCTTGATGGCCTTTTCTCACAGTAATGTGCAGTATGCTGTGGGTGGAATTTATTTCCTTTACAAGGGTACTGCTACATTTGTTTGAAATATACAAAGATACTCCCCCTCCAGTTTGCTTTCTAACTATGTGATATGCAACATATTTCTTAATATTGAAAAACATTTTTGTTTGTTCTGTTAACCAATTTTCTGAGATTGCTAGGACATCTACACCTTTGATTCTGTCTAACATTATTTGGATATCATCGAACTTGTTTTTTATGCTATGTGCATTTATGTGTACGCATTTTAGTGTACTGGTATCCGTTATTATCTGTTTACTGTCCTTAATCTTATAATAATCGCTAAGTGTATTACAGTTACACTCGGTTAATTCTAGTGTATTATTATTTGCATTACCTAAAAAATTTAATTTCTGTAATTCTAGTTCCATATGGGATAATACTTAGTAGATATCTTACTATTACATAGATTTTAGTTTGAGAGGGCGAGTTCATCCAGTATTTCAGCACTTGATATAAGCTTTGAGGGTCCATTTTGATTTTTCCGAATGTATATTTTGCAGTCTCTGACCCAAGTTGCAAAGATTTTTCCCTGTTGTCTCAATTCACGGCACTTTTTGGCGATGGTTTCATTTCTTGGGGTCAGGTGTTCATTGATATATATATTACCACCATCACTGTAACCAATTTCACTCGTCTTCAGGGTCTTCTTTTGTCTTCTGCTACTGAGAATCTCTTCCTTCTTCCACCTATTATTTAATTTATTTGGAACCGAGACATCCCAAAGAAATGTAAAAGGGTACTATATTCAACCTATTATGAGCCTATTGGCAACTCAAACTAACACTTGGGGCGCTGCTGTCGATCTGGATAAGTGGAGTAAAAGTACTCAATAGCACGCGTTTGATATGGAACACTTCTTATTTTTCGGATATAATCAGTAAATAGGGTCCTTAAAATAATGACAGTGTTATTTTCAATTGTATATGTGTATAAATGTGCGATGCACGTGATCTAATTTGTGTGTTCCACCGGATTTTATGTGTCAATTGCATATTATCAAGCATCGGTTGTCTGCTGGTATTTGTTTTTGTGCAGTTCGAGTTATGGCACTGTTACGTTTAAAAGCTATATTTGAGTTTGCTCACTGTACCATAGACTCTAGAAATTATTTGCTGCTTGGTAGGGCGAAGGGATGAGTTTAATTTGTATTAAAACTCGGGGTAGACAGGAATTGCTTGATTTGGATGGTAGGTATTAACCCTGCAAAGTCAAATTAGGCCTATATGACTCGTAGTGGAATGCCTCGGATATTGCAGAGCGAGGTGATGGGGGTTGGTAGGGTTATTGGAAATTAACTAGGGAGCGGGGAAGGATACCTGACTGATGAAGCTTGGCTGTCCTCGGCTGGTGTAGGCTTGGCTGTCTTGGTACGGCTTGGCTCGGCGAGACCGTGCTTGGCTGTCTAGGTGCGGCTTGACTCGGCGTAAGTGAACAACCCGACCTGTCGTCAGTGAGTGTAGTGGTGAGTGGTCCAACCCGCTCTTGTTGCCCGTATTTATTTGGTATCGTTACCTTTCGGCTATTGCTATTTGCATCTTTTGGAAAGTGATGAAAACGTATATCCGCAGCCCTCTTATACAACGACTTATAGCCGTAAACTGAGCAATATACTTTGCTTTTACTCATTTTGCACTCTTATCAACGAGTAAAACTTATAACTTACGAATAAACACTCAGAATTTACCACGATCTGCTTACCAATACAAGAAACCATATACAAACAGTCACCACGTGACAAATGTACCCTACTTGGTAAGTGTCTCATTTTTACCGCTAGATGTCATATCAAATAGCTGGAGTTGCCAATAGTAACATATGCAGCTGGAAGATGGACTACTACAAAAGGAGAGTAGAATACAAGCAGTGGAGATGAGGCATAGAGGGCAAGACCAGAATAGAGTTAGAATTGAAGAGATAAGAAAAAGGACAGCAATCTTGAAGCTGCAGAACAGGATAGAAACAACAAAGTTAAAGTGGTACAGTCACATGATGAGGATGGAAGAGGGGAGAGTAGGCCTACCAAAGGAACTTTTTCCGAAAAGATCACGAGGAAGACCCCGAAAGAGATGGATGGATACAGTCTGGGAGTGCATTGAGATGAGGGGAAGAAAACCTGAAGATGTACAAGGGAGGACGTGGGTAAAAACATGGCCGTAGAAAAATGTCCATAACATCTACATTTTTAGAGATATTTAGTTCATATTTTGTATGGTTATTGTGAACATGCTGCTTGATATTGCATTGCATTTTTAATTCAATATGATCATAGAATCTAGATGTGGTTGGTAGAAGGCCAGTAGGAAGACCAAGGAAGAGATGGCTAGACCTGGTGAAGGAGGACATAGGAACAAGGGGAGTTTGCTGGGATAGAATCCTGAAAGAAGAATGGTACATGGACAGATGCAAGTGGAGGGCGCTCGTAAACTACACCCGGGCAACTGGAGTAGAAGACAGATGATGATGATGAATCTTAATACATAAAAATAAATATTTTACACATCCTGACTTTTTTATGGTGCATTTTCTGAAGAACTACTGGGTATTTCTTTCTGATATTTTAAACTCAGATTTAAAAAGCCTCAACTTAGAATCCTGTGCAACAGAATTTTGATACCTTTTAAATTAAACAAATAAGAAAATAAAAAATATTATTTAAAAAACACCTGCATGAAAATGTTCTTATCCATATCATAACTTCTATAATAGGCCAATAATTTAAAATTTGGTGCACATCATTGTGCACAGTGCTATTTAGAAGGAGACTACCAAGTTTTGTTGCTTTACATTCAGTAGTGTCGGAGAAAATGCACCTTATAAGTGCAAAAATGTCGTTCATGGAAAACTTAATTTGAAGTTTTATCTTCATATTACAATGCAATACCTAGTGCTGAAGTTTTCAGTGCTGGCCATATCCATACTCCTCATCTTCTTTTGCTTCTACTAGTTCCTTTTTCTTTGTTTGTTTGTCCTGGTGGCCAGATTTCTTCAAATTATCCATTGCAGAGTCGGCTTTGGCTCTCCTTGCTTCATTGATGGATCTCAGAATGTTTGTAGTGTATATCCCTAGTTTAATTCCAAGTTCATCCAATACATGGATTCTGCCAATATTACCACTATTGAAGACTAAACAGGCATCGTAAGCATCAATTTTCAGCACATCTGATGAAATGAAAGTTGTTTTGCGGCATCGTAACCAGATCAGTCGATTGAAGCTTTCATTTGAGTTTTGCGTTTGTCCATGTACACATTTTTTTAGAAGTTCTGGATCTGCCAAGAAGCGATATGTTGGTTTCACAACATCCAATACTGCTCTTGGCAGACTGTTGTGGTGAAAAGTAGAACCATCAACATGTGACATTTTCCAAGGAAATTAGCAAATCTTGTGTTGAGATATGAACACCTATTGACAGGTGGTGGCATATTCATCAAGCCACAAAATAAATTAGATCCTTCCCTTCCCACACCAAGGCACCTCATCCCATAGCAAAATCTTATGTTAGCATCATAAACCCATTTGTTTACAGCTGATGTTTTAAACTTACTGTCTGCTTTGCACTCCTCACAAACAACATGTAGTGTGCTAATGATGCCAATTCTTTCAGTACCATCATCATACAATTTAATAGATTTTGAATCACAATTGGCACATGCACAGCTGTTATGTATTGCTTCACTAAGTAGTTCGATGTCTATTAATCTGAAACCACTTTTAGAAGTTTCTTCGGTGCTGATTTCAGGTAAAATACCCTCGCTGATATTTTTTTTTGTAGATGCACTTCCATTCAAAATTTGCGGGACAATTCCTTTCACTGTACCGGTACTTGCACGTTGAATCCTATTCCTTTTCACTCTTTCAAACACTTTACCACTTATTCTCCCCATATTTATGCTATAGAACCTAATCACACAACTGGAAAACAATATTCTACAGAAACGCTTATCACATGTAACACACATTCATAACCTCGTGGTATCCATGATTACTCAACAACAAACAGCCGGAACAGCCGCCATCTTGTCCACAGCCTTCCTAACAATAACATCAAACATTTCCTCGCAATGACGGTCAGAGTCGCAAGATATATACGGATTCCTGTCCATCGGTACTGGTGACAGCAAAATAGGGGGCGTGGCATCATAACGTTTCGATTTTTTTGACGCCCTTAGAATTGAAGTACAGCAATGAAACTTTGGGATTATAATCTTGAAACTACATACAATTTTATCAGAAAATAAAAAAATAATCATATTTTCGTGAAAATTTCACCTACATCCTCCCTTTTAAAAAAGGAGAGGAGTGGTGGAGAGACAGGCAGCGATGGAGGTCTTTAATTCACAACCCGACCCAGGAAGTTGGAAACGGGAAATAAAGATGATGATGAAAACTTATCATGCCATAGCTAATGAACTAATGATCACAACAAATTAAGAATGTATTTTTTATATTGCCTGATGTTGGTAGAAGATATCCTATTTCTCAGGGCAGTAATTTGTTTCATAATAAGAAAGTTGTAATTTATTTTCTTAAATGTTACTTGAAAATTCTAGGATGGTATCATAGAAAAGTTAGGTAGCGAGAAACTTTTGTACTGTTGACTTGACATCGGTGACTAAGCGAGAAGAAATGTTCATTAATGTCTGAAATAGTTTTTAAAACAAACCAGAGCTCAGTATCAGATAGCATTCATAAGTTATCGCACTTTGCGTAGTGCCCCCACCCAGCGATACTTGACACAGTTGGTTTATTCAGGTGGCCTGTTATCTCCACGACCGCGTTTTATGAGGGTAGGAAAAGATTCTGTTCTACCCCAGAGCTCAGTGTTATTAAATTTGTTGTGGTGTGAAGTTAAACTGTGAAGTGAAGTAGTCCTTGTGTTTTTTATAAATTGAGTTAATTTATAATTAAGTTAAGGTAAATGCACGAATGAGCCGGCCCCGTGGTGTTGGGGTAGCACTCCTGCCTCTCACCCGGAGGCCCCGGGTTCGATCCCCGGCTCCGTCAGGGATTTTAAAACTGACGTGAGGGTTGGAACGGGGTGCACTCAGCCTCGTGAGGACAATTGAGTAGCTGTCTGACAGTGAGACAGCGCCCTGATCACGAAAACCAAGATAACGGCTGAGGGGACCCGACGCGCTGATCACGCATCACCGCAATATCTGCAGGCCGAATGGCTGGGCAGCGGTCTCTTGGTCGGCCTTGGCCCGTCATGGGCTGTATAGTGCCAGGGGTTGACTTTGCAATGCACGAATAGTCTTCATGTTAAGACTGATTTAGTCAAGAAAATATAATATACCTTATACCTTTTGGTAATTTAAATCAACAAGACAACTGTACCTAACCTCAAACTATAGGCTACTCAAACACTAGGAAACTCTCAATATCGAAAGTATTAGTTTTAGGAAAAATGATGTATTTAAAAAAAAAGTGTGTTTGCGCTAGTAATCATTATGATGTATTTAGATTTTTCCAGTATTTAAACCCGTTTGCACCAATTGTCGTCTCATTGTTTGTTGTCCTTATCTGTTGTTCATAATGCATTTCTGCCAATATTGTTGCATAAGGCACAGATTTCATGACATGGAGGCTAACGTTTACGAATAATGTAGTACCAGTAATTATTTAAAAAAAGAAAAGACAAAAAATCGGGAGTGGCGGGTAGACATATGGGCATGAAAAGATCATAAATCTGCTCTCTATCTAAGTTAACAGCCCTAGGGCTGGTTTGCAGCAACTCGCCAATCTTCTCTAATCTCCGCCATCCTCTTCAATTCGTGATATGATTTTGTGTTAGTGTCTGTCATTATCTGTGTGATGAATGCAAGTGGTGGTCTTCCTCTTGTGTTTTTCCCTTCTATCGTCCCTTTGATGACATTTGCTAGCAGGCTATTATGTCTGAGAATATGTCCCAACATATTCGATCGTCTTGTTTTCAGACTCTTCATAAAGCTTCTACTTTCTCCTGCTCTTCTGAATACTTCTTCATTTGTCATATGTTGTATCCAACTGATCTTAAGCATTCTTCTCCAGCATCATGTCTTAAGGCCATCAACTTCTTCTGTTCTGACTTCCCTACTGTCCAGGTCTCACTACCATACAAAGCCACACTCCACAAGTATGTCTTCAGTCTTTTCTTTATTTTTAGGTCTATACTTCTGGATGTGAAGAGATTCTTCTTTCTATAAAATACGTTCTTTGCCTGAATAATTCTACTCCGAATTTCTAGTTTGCTGGTTCCATCATATGTTATCAAGCTTCCCAGGTTCTTATATTCCTTCACATGTTGTATTCTATCATTCTGGATATAAATTGCTGGTGCTCTTCTATGACCTTCCTGGTTCCGACTGCATATGAGTATTTTTGTTTTATTTTTATTCATCTTCATGTTAAATTCATTTTTAAGGATGTTATTCATTACATGAAGTATCTGTTGAAGATCAGCTTCATTATCTGTTGTTAAAGCAATGTCATCTGTAAATCGGAGCATGTCAATTCCCATGTATATTTACTCCAACTTGAATCTCTTCTTTTATTTATGGCATCTTGAACATACAAATTAAATAAGGAGATAGTAAGCATCCTTGTCGTACTCCTTTTTTATTTCAACCTCTTCCTGGTTATTGCCAGATCTTATTATTTCCCTTTCATTCTTATACAAACTATGTATTCTTCTTCTATCTCTATAACAGTCTCCCACTTTCTTTAGTAACTTGAACAGTATATTCCAATTCACATTGTCAAAAGCTTTCTCCAGATCCACGAATGCTAGATATGTTGGTATTCCTTTTCTATTTCTCTTTCCAATTATTTGTCTTAGAGTTAATATTGCTTCTCTTGTTCCAATGCCCCTTCTGAATCCAAATTGGTCACCTGTATTGTAGTTATCAAGGTTATTCTTCAAGTGGCTTCGGTGGAGTAGTTGGTAGCATACTGAACTGCTGTGCCCAAGATAGCGGGTTCAAACGCGGCCGAAGTCGTCGGATATTTTAAGAGCGTTAGAAAATCCTTCAGTATGCTTTCCTTCGGAGGGGAAGTGAAGCCGGCGGTCCCATGTCATAGATTTATGGCATGTAAAAGATCCTTCCACAGACTAAACTTGTGTGAAGCTAAATTGTTGGGTTAGATTTCGTCGGAACGCTCTATCAAAGTTCCAACGTTCACCACTACGTAGCATTGATATCTGGTAGCGAAAGTTGGAACTACTGGAAATTGAACGGAACTTGTAGCTCACCCTAAGGGTGTCCGCTGGAAGCAGCTATAGACTCGGGCGAGCCGAACATGTCCTCGGACACTCCCGGCACTAAAAGCCATACGATATCCATTCTCCTTAGGTTATTACGTGTAAGAATTTTAGATGCATGCGTTGTCCGGCTTAATGTCCTAAATTGAACACAATTTTGTGCTTTGGCTTTCTTTGGAATTGGAATTATTATGCATTTTAAAGTCAGTTGGTACTATTCCAGTTTCGTACATTGCATCTTCAGCTTTCTCTCTGCAGTTATTTGATAGTTATGCAGGGATTTTTTGTTTTTTAAATCTTTCAGTGCTCTTGGAAATTCTGATTTTAGTATTTGGTCACCTCTATTCTCTGCGTCTGTCTGGTCTTCTTCCTCTATTACTTCCTTATTCATAACTTCATCTCCATTAAGGCTCTCTAGATATTCTTTCCATCTCTTTCCAACCTTTCCATCTTCATACAGGTATTGTCCATTCTCATCAATAATACCACATGCCTTCTGTTTCTTCTCACCAAAAAATTGCTTCACATTTCCATATGCCATTTCTAAGTTATTTGCTTTAAATTCGATGTCTATTTCACCCCATATATCACATAAGTTTTTTTCTTTGACACGCTTGCTTTTCCTAAAGATCTAGTAGTAGCGAAGTTCACAGCTAGGTGTCGTGTGGATGGTAGCATTTGGTAGCGAAAGTAAAAACTACTTAAAATTATCGTCTGCAGTCCTTACTTGAATTAAAAACAGACAACACACACTAATACGGTCATCACAATTAACACAGGTTATCAGACAGGTTATCAGACAGATTCTACGCTCACCCCAAGTACTCGGCGCTACATGACCTTGTTGTTGCAGCCCCTAAACTAAGGAACCATCACTCTCCAAGAATGACTCAGTTTTTCTAACTCCATTGTTGATATCTATTTGTATAACTCTCTGATAGTAATGCTTTAGCATGGCTCTTGAGCTTCTGTGTCCTTTCTGTTTTACTAGGTTTAGCGCCAGCTTACGTCCAAGTGTGGCATGTTCATTCAGTGCTAATATTGTTCTGGCAGGATGGAGTCCGATGACAGCGACATTGAGGCTTCGGATGCTTCCATATCTGGGGATGGAGATGACAGTGACTCTCAAAGGGATAAAGGAAGTACATACAATGCTGATGCTGTGAAGCAGGAATTAGAAGATGAGTCAAAGGTATAGTAATATTCTGGAAATATTTTTAACTGGCTGTAGGCAGGTAAATAATAAAAATTGTCATATTATTTTCTTTATGTTTGACCCTGAATATTATGTCAGAAAACAGTACTATAATGAGGCTCATTATAACACTATTTTTCATTATGAAACAGTTTCTCCCACCAATCAGAGCTCAAGAAAGTTGTTTGACCAATTAGATAATTAGATGTGCTGAGCTCCACGGCCTTCTAATTTAAATTTCACTGCCTGGCCTAGTGTCATAGGGTAATCGAGGAGGCCATGGTCAAATACAAGGCATTCTCTGCATCTCATGCGCTCTGTTCAGTACATAAAACTGGCGAAATCTCGACAGATATTTATGAATATTTATGTTCGAACATAAAATAGTTATAATAATTATCGTCGAACATAAACAGTCGTATGCAACTTGCCTATATTGGTAATTAAGACACTCGCGTGGAAATTATAAAACTCGCATACGCTCGTTTTATAAACATACTCGTGTCTTAATTATTGCCATTATAGGCTCGTTGCATAATATACTATTTATACACTTGTTCATTAAATAATTCATTGTCATCTACATGCTTGGTGTAGTAGAGCAAGCTACCCTCCTTTTTCAGTGTTCTGTTTTCACTGCCATCAAGCAGAGAAACCGGAACTGTTGTGTGACCTGTGGCTGACATTTTATTAATTTTGGCTTGTATCCAGCTAATGTGTTTCAAGATATTTTTACGAGCCTACGTCGTACAACTCTGCAAACTTTGTCTCACAACCTGTGAAAGTACCTCATACGTAAGAAAGAAGCCATGACAACTTGACAACAGACATGTCAATGACATAATCAACGTAATACCATGGATCGCCTGAACAAGATAACATTTTAATATAATGCAATTTTGAAATAATTTTAAATTTAATATAATGAGCATGTGTTAGTGATTCCACCTCAGTGATGCTGAGGCCTCAGGTGCTGAGAATGTAGATGACAGTGACGTTCAGGCTTCGGATGCTTCCAAATCCGAGGCCATCATGGAGGTGGTTTTCCACTTCTTCTCCAGGCAAAAGCCAGGATGGTTCTTATCCTAAGGCCATGGAAATCTCCTTCCCAATCCTCACCTGAATTACAAATACACATGCCCCTACAGACACAACAATAACATATAGATTAGCTTTCACGGCCAAGGAATTAAAACATCAGCCTATCTTGGTTTTCCTAGGCGAGACACAGCAAAAAACCTAGAATTATTGCTGAGTTTTAATGTCTTGGTGATGTTTATGTAATGTGTGCAGTACTGAAAAGAGTCAACATTGACTTCAAACAATTGTACACTGAATTTTAAAATTATAAGTATTGACTGGGTGGAACTTTTAGTGTTCACCCTCTCAGTGCCACGCGCCGATCAGATTGGCTCTCGCTGCTCGCGCCAAAAGTGCCAAAGCTTGCTGTTTATCTTATATTTGTAGATTTCTGTAGGCATTTGTCCGTGACTATTTCATTCTGTTGGAAAGGTGAGGTTTCAAGCTTGCCCGTGCGGTGTTGACTTTTTTCCTTCGAAGTCCGATACGCGATAGGTTTGAGTTTGTATTCACGCCCTCCGTTTGCACTCCCCCAATCACGCACGTTCCCGCCAAAATTGCGGGGCAGTTGTTTTCTTCTAGTTGATGTTTTCTGCCTACAGATGAATCTAAGAACTTTCTACAGCTGGAAACTTAGTTTTTTTTTTTTCGAATATGACTCTTGGGTGTCCTTAATTTAGGCTCAAAACTGATTTTTTCAAAAAAATTGAATAATTATGAGAATAACCTCAATTAAAAAGGGTTGGATGCCGTATTTACTTTTATGAACATAATGTATGAAAGACTGAGGTATTGGTTATAATGCAAAGCAAAAATAATAATTCTATCGTTGGAAATGTGGTCTTTATGATTTTTTTTCGAATAAGCTGCATGACCATTGAAAATGGCTTGGCATTCTTGGCAAGTATTTCAAGAAATGGCTTGGCACTAAGAGGGTTAATTTTCAGCACTAATTTGTAAGTCAATACGGAGCAGCAAACGATGACTAATTGTGGTCTTTTTTAAAGCTCGTGTGAATATGTTCTCTGCGAAAGTTACATTGTTTATTGGATCCAGTTTCTGTGCTGCATAGATTTCAATGTTTTCAAAATATTTAATAATTTCCCTTTAATTTGCATATGAAGAATTTTCATATCTATGTCTATATTGCCAAATTATGTATTATGTATTGCCATTGTGGAAAATTCCATAAGGTTTAAAGAACATATGAATGCCATAAAACTCAGCAAATTGTAAACCACATGCACCTCTTGGTGTAGTGGCTAGCATTCTCGGCTGTCCCCCAGAGGTTCGGCTCGATTCCTGGCTCTGCCAAGAAATTTAATTCAGGTCTGAGGGTTAAACGGGGTGCACTCGTCTTCGTGAGGCAAAACTGACAAGACATGCGTTTGATTTCCACCTCAGCCGTCATGGAAGTGGTTTTCTTCTTCTTCTCCAGGCAAATGCCAGGATGGTTCCTATCCTAAGGCCATGGAAATCTCCTCCCCAATCCTCACCCGGTCACGAAAACCGAGATCAACGGCCGAGGGGACCCGATGTGCTGGCCACGCATAGCCCCAATATCTGCAGGCCAAATGGCTGGGCAGCGGTCGCTTGGTAGGCCTAGGCCCTTCATGGGCGGTAGTGCTAAGTTTTTTTTTTGTTTACATCGTGTAGTAAAAAACAGTGTGAAAGGTAGGGAAAACACAAAATTCTACGGGACAGATATTGTATGAAAGAGATGGTATATTGAAAAGATGGGAAGAATACTTTTCAAAGCTACTGAATGTTAAACACATTGAACTGGATGAAGAAAGGGAACAAGAAGGAACAATGGAGGAAGAAGAAGAAGAAGGAGATATCTATGCTAGAAATAGAGGAAGCCATAAAGAAGATGAAGAGTGGCAAAGCACCTGGAGTGGATGAGGTGACCACAGAAATGATAAAAGCAGCAGGACCAGTAGGGTTGCAGTGGCTGTATAGATTATTTAGAATAATTTGGAAGAAGAAAGAGATCCCAGAAGAATGGGGAAAGGGTTTAATTATCCCACTTTTTAAGAAAGGTGACAAAAAGGAATGTAACAATTACAGAGGGATCACCCTTATTGCCCATGTAGCCAAGATCTTTGAGAGAGTATTGGAAGGTAGACTGAGGAGGCAGACAGATGGAGAGATGGAAGAAGAACAGTATGGTTTTAGGACAGACAGATCAACTTTTGATCTAATCTTTACACTAAGGCATATGATGGAGAAAAGATGGGAGTTTGGAAAAGACATGGTGATGACTTTTATTGATATTGAGAAAGCTTATGACAGTGTGCCTAGACAGGTGGTGTGGGATGTATTAAGAAAAAGGCAAGTTAACAGTGCAGAAGTGCAAATGGTGAAAGCTATGTACAAATATTGTGTCAGTAGCGTAAAGACCACTATAGGAGAAACAGAATGGTTCAAGGTGGAAACGGGTCTCCGTCAAGGAAGTGTATTGTCCCCCTTACTATTCATCATAGTCATGGATGAAATCCACAAGAATGTTAAACAGAGATTGGGACAAGAGGCAATAAAGGCCATGCTGTTTGCAGATGATATAGTGATATGGGGTGAGGATGAAAAGGAAGTACAAAAACAAGTAGATGTATGGAATCAAGAGATTGAGAATTTTGGGATGAAAGTTAGCACAGAGAAGAGCAAGACAATGGTAATGTCAAGGGGAAGTAAGGAGGGAAGAGGAAAGATAGAAGTGAACGAAAAAATTCTAGAAGTGGTGAAAAGTTTCAAGTACTTGGGAAGTGTGATCACAGAAGATGGAAAGATTACTGAGGAAATTGGAAAGAGAATACAACAAGCGAACAGCTTCTACCAGAGTGTTAGGGGTATTCTGTGGAACCAAGATGTCCCAAAGAAATGTAAGCAGGTATTATATTCAACCTATTATGGACCCGTACTAACATATGCAGCTGGAGCATGGACCACTACAAAAAGAGAGGAGAGTAGAATACAAGCAGCGGAGATGAAATTCCTAAGAGGTATAGAAGGGAAGACCAGAAGAGATAAAATCAGAAACGAGGAGATAAGAAGGAGGACAGGAATCTTGAAGCTGCAGGACAGGATAGAAACAACCAAGTTAAAGTGGTATGGACATATGAGAATGGGAGAGTAGAGAGTGCCAAAGAAAGCTTTTCTGGAAAAGGTTTCGGGGAAGAGACCGCGCGGAAGGCCCCGAAAGAGATGGGCAGATACAGTGTGGGAGTGCGTGGAGAAGAAGGGAGGAAAACCTGAAGATGTACTTAAAGGGGGAGAGGAGTGGTGGAGAGACAGGCAACGTTGGAGGTCCTTGATTCACAACCCGACCCAGGAAGCTGGAAATGGGAAATGAAGAAGAAGACATCGTGTAGCCTCCTGAGAGGCCGAGTGCAGGTCTTTCTAGTCGACGCCCGTGGGCGACCTGCGCGTCGGGATGAGAGATGAGATGAATGGATGAAAGTGGGCAAGGATGTGGAAGGAAGCGGCCGTGGCCTGTCAGCAGGTACTGTCCCAGCATTTGCCTGGTGTTGAAAATGGGAAACCACGGAAAACCATTTCAAGGACAGCCGACGGTGGGGCTCGAACCCACGCGTCTACCGAGTCAGCAGAGAGCTTGGCCCCATGACCTAACGCCGCGCTTTAGCCGCGTAACCCCTATTGTCGATGGTGCTAGGGGTTATATTATATACAGTGAGTTTCTCTCATCTGTTGGCCAGCCGGTGCGCCCAGCTTATCTGCCTCCCGTTGACTTATCACTTTCCGTTACACAGCGTGCACTTCACAGTTCTCGTCCGTGCTTAGAACTTGTATTAGTGTTGAGCTGTCGGTCCAATTAATTGTTCTCAAGTTGTGAAGTGTTACTTCGGGATATAATTCTCATAATGCCCCCACATGTGTACACAATAGAGGAAAGGGTGTTTATGTATGATAATTATGTTAAAACAGAGTCTTTCAGGGAAGTCGTTAGACGTTTCATTACACATTTTCCATGTGTGCGCCCTCCGCATAGAGAGACCTTGCAGAAACTCGTGACCAAATTTAGGGTAACTGGTTCATTACTCGATGAGAAGCGAAGTGTTAAGAAAAGTGTACTTAATGAGGAAAAAGTAAATGAAATCGCAGAGAAATTAGAACGCATACAAAATCCTAAGAAGACTCTGACAAGAAGCCGGGGTGTCGAGGAGCTCAGCATGGCGGGCTAAGAAGATGTTGAACTGAAGCCACACAAGAATATAACACCATCGATGTGATCATGATAGGCGGGTATGGTTTTTGTAATTGGATGTTGCGAAACATTCATGATTAAATAATTGATCCACATTCGATATATTTCTCGTACGGAGCTTGGTTCGATTTTCACGGGTATGTTTTGACACAGGCACTATGATATGAAGAGTCAACGGGAGGCAGATAAGCTGGGCGCGCCGGACTGCCAACATAACTCACTGTATAAATGAAACAATAAACACGATGCAGCTGAGGTGCTTCAGGGACACAAAAGCACAAGAAATGTACGAACAATTAACGAAAGTCCTACTTTATTTTTCATCAAAAATATTTTTTGAATCTCTATGATCTTTGAACAAGGTAAGGCCTGACAAGTAAAACAAAAACCACCTTTACATTTCTGGAAAGCCGATTAGAGCATAATATTAGTAAAGTGATTATGTAATAGTTTGTTGACCCCCTCCTTGAAAGTTGTCAATCTAATCATAAACTTCGAATGTCGCTCTCTCTCTTTGTGATTACGTAATATGTGGACGGCCCCTTACTGAACTCCCAGATATCAGGAATATATTGCAATATTAGGTTTTGGATGTTGGTTCACAATTTACTCAATAGATCTGGGATACACTAAGCTCATGGAATAAATGAAATAAACACACCATGTTTGTTTACCACATGGCAAGTTGAAGTTAGTATTGTCTTCTGCCAGTGTCAAAATAACTTTTCCTTCATTATATTGTTTCCATTTTCATATTACCTAGTGGGTTTATTGTTAGTTATATTTTGTATAGGTCGCCTCCGTTCCGTAGTTGTCAGTATGATTAGCTCCCTACCCCGGAGGTCCGCGGTTCGATTCCCGGCTCTGTTACGAAATTTGAAAAGTGATATGAGAACTGGTACGGGGCCTACTCAGCCTCGGGAGGTCCATCCTCAGAAGTGGTTTTCCGTGGTTTGCCGTGACTACGGTACCGACCGTAAAGCCAAGGCCGCCTCCTTCCCACTTCCTTGCCTAACTCTCCCACACTTCCCATCCCTTCATCAGGCCCCTGTTCGCTTTGCAGGTGAGACTGCCTGGGCGTAGTGCTGGTCACACCGCCCAGTTGTATCCCCGACTCAGAGTCTCAAGCTCCTGGACACTGTCCTCAGTGGCGGTAGAGGTGAGATCCCTCGCTTAGTCCGAGATAAAAGCCAACCATGGAAGGTAAAACTATAACGGGGGGGGGGGGGGGGGAAAGAATTGTATAGATTGAACGTTTTAAATTTAAGTATTTGGGTGAATGGATCCAGTCAAATGGACTTGATTAACACAGCTTGCAAGGAGAGATTGAAGAAGATGGAATTTGCCTATAAACTTACTCACACCCGTTACAACAAACTATCAATATCGTTCCAAGCAAAAATTAAACACTATGCAACTGTCATTAAGTCATTAATGAGAGGACCAGAGAATTAATGAAGGAGGGACCATTACAGGATGGTATAGAGAAATCTAGACTTAGATGGTATGGACATGTGAAACGAATGGAGAAGAGGATACCCAGGAGAGTACACGAGACGAAGTGGGAAGGAAAGAGACGAGAGGAAGACCGAGAGACAGGTGGCTGAAGGGGGTGGAAGAAAGCGTGAAGAAGAGAGGAAAAGAGTAGACAAGGGTGGAGGCTGAAGGATGGAGGGAAGACAGAAGACGTTGGAGAGACTTGTGTTCCAAACAGCCTGGCCAGTGGCTGGAAACTGTGCATGATGATGATTAAGCCGGAGGTATTATATGGTTCTGAATGCTTAACATTGAATAAAAAATGAAACCAAGTTGAACTATAGAAATAAGAAAGAAAAATACTTTGCAAAATATTGGGTCCCCAAAAGAATACGGAAAATTGGTGGTTGAAGAGGAGAAATGAAGACCTTTACCGACATATAGAATAAATTAGAGTTTCAATTAAAAAGTGAATACTACAATTTATGGTCATCTTTACAGGATGAACAGTAATCGGCTCTCGAAGAAAATGTTTGATTACATCTCTAAATTAAATAACACTACTGGATGGGTGGGTGAGGTACGATGGGAACTGCAACAACTGAAGATCACGGATGCTATCATCTCGTACAGGGAGGAATTTCGGCTTCGGGTCCATTCAGCAGATGTTACACGTTTCAAAGTCCCAACGACGGCCTACGAGGGTGATGTCAGTGGAACAACGGCAAACAATTAGCCGCCGAATGAAAAAGTTCTGGGAAGAAAAGAAAAGGAAAAATAATGTACCATTGTCTTAGATTCTAAGCGGTCTATAACTGGCCAAATTCTGTGTATATATAAAAACGTTTTATTCAGTGTTTTAAAATGTAATGGAATTTATCATTTTGTTTTTAGGTCTTCATGACACCAGTAAGGCCTAATTATTGAGAATGGCCAGGCCGAGTTCTTGGATTATTTAGTTGCTTTAGATCAGAGGTTCCCAACCTTTTTCGACTCGCGAACACTCGCTGAAACACTGGCTTTTAAATATACAATGAACATGTAACTGTTCCTTAGTGGGGGTTTGTTAGTATTGTGAGAACACAAAGAAGCTGGCTGACTAAATTTCCATTGTAGCGAAATCAAATGCATTCCTGACGTTGTTATACACCTGTAAATCAGGCATTCATGGTAAATATTAATTTATTGTAGAAATGTGATAAATTCCGGATGTTACTCATATGTAACAAGGGGGCATTGCAGGGTTAATTTAATTTTAAAATAATAACATGACAATGCCTCAGAATTTAAGTAAACAGTAATAGACCATGGCTTTGCTCAATTTAAAATGTTACGGAGTTTCAAGTTTCCTGTTCGGATCTCCTGGGGGAACTAGGTTGAGAGGGACTTAAAGAAGAGTGCAATGCTGCAAGGGACAGGACTGTTTAGGAACATGGAATGTGAGATCCATGTATCAAGGAAAACTAGATGTAGTCAAAGGAGAAATGGAGAGAATCGGCATCGACATATTGGGAATAAGTGAAATGAAATGGTCTGGAATGGGAGAGTTTATTTCAGATGACTACACAGTATACTTTTCTGGACAAGACAGCAACAAAAGTAATGGAGTAGCCTTCATAGTTTGTAACAGAGTAGGTAAAACTGTGATGGGTTGCAACTATAAAAATGATAGAATGATATACATCAGATTTAAAGGTCAACCTCTCAATGTTACAGTCATTCATGTTTATGCACCAACCATTGATGCTAATAATAATAATAATAATATCGTATGGCCTCGGTGCCGGGTGCAAGCTTTGTAGTTTGACACCCAGAGGGTAGCTTGCATGTCGAATTTCGTTGTTCCTTGAATCACTATGAAAGTCAAGGAGGTTAGATATCTAAGCTCCCTGAACACTATAGCGCTTTCTAGTAGAGAAATGAGGAGCTTTGTGTTGGCGGAAACTCCCGAGATTAATTTTGCCATTATGAACACTGCCTAATGAATTCAAATGGGTTCTTTGACATGCCAACATCGTATGACATGCGTGTCGTATTTTTGCCGCCTTTCAAAAATCACTTACCACGGCCAGGAGCGAACCTGCAATCTTGGGGTTAGTAGACCGACACGCTATCCACTCACCCACCGTGGCAAGCTACCATTGATGCTGAAGTGGACGTAGTTGACCAATTTTTTTGAAGATTTGCATGAACTACTACGGCCGACACCAAACAAGGATGTTGTTTTCATAGTTGGAGATTGGAATGCTAAAGTGGGAAATCAAATAGTAGATGGTGTAACAGGACAATTTGGTCTTGGTACAACAAATGAAGCAGGACAGAGACTCCTAGAATTCTGCTTAGACAATTCACTGATTATTACCTACACACTATTCCAGCTACCCAAAAGACGTCTATACACTTGGACTTCACCAAATGGCCAATACCGGAATCAAATTGATTACATAATTTGTAATAAGCAACTACAAGAAGACCAGGCGCTGATAGCAGATCAGGCCATGAATTATTAATTGCATAATTCCGGTTCAAGTTGAGAAAAACTGCTAAAACTGCCTCATCATACAGATTTGACTTGTGATTATACAGTAGAAGTCCGGAACAGATTTAATACATTGCAGATAGAAGACAAAAACCCTGAAGAGTTGTGGACAGGAGTATCTTCTGCTGTTAAGGAGGTAGCAGAAAAACACATTCCCAAGGAAAGGAATAATAAGAAGGCCAAATGGTTATCGGGTGAGGCACTGCAAATTGCAGAACAACGAAGGAACGCAAAAAATAAAGGGGATAGATCAGCAATGTTTGATTTTAATGCAGAGTTTAGAAGATTAGCTAGAAGAGATAAGAATATTCTTATAATTAATCAATGTAAGGAAGTTGAGGAAAATAACAGAATGTGAAAGATGAGGGAACTTGACAAGAAAATTAGGGATATCAAAGGAAAATTTCTGGCAAAAATTGAGATGGTATAAGAGAGCATTAAAATCCCTCAGTATGCCTTCCTTTGGAGGGGAAGTAAAGCCGGCGGTCCCATGTCATAGATTTATGGCATGTTAAAGAACCTTCCACTAATTACACCTGTGAGAAGCTAAATTGGATAGGTTAAGAATGTAAACAACGCTCTTAGGTTTCTATGTTCGTTGCCAAGAGCCGACTGTGGTGACGTCTAGTAGCTAAGTTCTGAACTTGGCCTAGCAGTCGTTGACGGTGGCGCTTGGCGGCAAAAGTAGGAACTATTTGAAAAATTCTAAGTTGCAGTCTGTACTTAAATTAAAAAACAGATACACACACTAATACAGCCATCACAATTAACACCGGCTATCAGACAGATTCTACACACACCCAAAGTACATGGGGCTACATGACCGCGTTGTCGCAGCCCCTAAACTGAGGAACCAACCGAACCAGAACCAGATATTTTGGAAACTGAAGTCAAATGGGCCCTAGAGAATATTGCTAAAAGCAAAGCAAGTGGACATGATGGAATTCCAATAGAAATGTTCAAATTAGTTGGAGATAGTGCAGTGAAAATTTTACATTCCATATGTCAGCAAATATGGAAAACCCAACAATGGCCAATTCCTTAGAAGCGAAATTCTAAAGAATCACTGAACAATTGCACTTAAAATCCTACAAAATAGACTACACCAGTATGTAGACAAGCTGGATTTCGTAAAGAAAGAGGGACCAGAGATCATATGACCAACATACGATGGATGATGGGGAAGGCAAAAGAATTCCTGAAAGTTGTATATTTTTGTTTTATTGATTATGCTAAAGCTTTTGACTGTATTGATCATAGCGAGTTATGGAAAGTACTAAAATACATGGGAGTACCAGAGTATATCATTAACCTCATCCGGAACTTATACTCGGATCAAGAAGCTACAGTGAGAACCATATATGGAACAACTAAATGGGTTAAGATTCAAAACGAGTATGGCAAGGCTGTATATTGTCACCTTACCTTTTAAATCTGTATGCAGTACACATTATGAGGAATGTGGTGTTAGATGATGGAGAAACAGGAATCAAAATAGCTGGGTTAAATATAAACAACCTGAGATATGCAGATGATACAATCCTGATGTCTGAAACTGAAGAAGATTTAAACAAGTAGTTCCGTGAAGAACTAAAGCTTATTTTCATATATCCTACTTATGTTAAATTGCCTCTATCAACATCCAAAAATTTCAGTTTGATTGCTGTAATAGATTCGTAAATGTTGAGAACCGTCTAAATATTTTGGATGGTCGCCATGTTGGATTTTTATAAATGTACGTCTTAGAGTAATGTACTATTACATGAAAATTGTGTAGGTGTAGTTTTTAAACTTCAATCGTATGATTAGGACACAAGAAATAAAATCTAGATTTTAAAATTTTCACAGCTGCCATCTTGAGGTTATGTAAACAATTGAACTAAATTAAATGACAGTGCATTACAATGTGTGTTAACATTTACTCTTTTTGACTCGTAGAGTCACCCATTTTTCCGTATTGACTTACTATAATAATCAAACGATTTCCTAGTTCCGCCTAGTCAATACTTTATATTCAAAATCTTATGATGTAATCACATGTCACAATCTACATAGGTACATGTTTCGATGCCTATATGCATTGGCATCATCATCAGCCTTACAGTGTATTGGCAGCACTTACAAACACTTTGTAATTACAGTAATAAAATGTTGACATAAAAACACACTCAAATCACTTATACACTGAAACACTTTAAAACACTATAAAAGTTTTCTTAAAAAGTTAAAAAAAAATTATGGTAGGTACACATTGTGAAACTCTTGATGGTTTAACCCTCTTTAGTGCCAGGCCTGAGTGCTCACAGTATGCCAAGAGCGCCAGACTGATTTAGAGGATTTTGCAGGTTCACACTTTCAGGGCTACATAATTCACGATAACAAACACAATGGCTTGAAATTTTCCGTAAATGCTATTTAGAGAGCTCAATCACCTCTGAACTGCACTTTAACATTATCATGCTCTTGTTTATTCAAATTAAACATTTTTGGGAACATTTTCAAAACTCAAAAAATAAAAAATAAATGAAATAAAACAAAATATAATTAGAAATTCAAGTCACAGTTAAGTAATGTTTATCACTTTAGTATGTACAATAGTTATCTTCACTAAAGATAAACACAACACACAGAAAACATATTTACCGTACAAAAGGATAGGATTCAGGATTTACCCCTAACCTCCCAGGTGAGGGTTGGTATTTTTCAGCTTGTCCTACCTGAACTTCATGGAAATCGTGAAACTGCTGGATATTGTCGTCGTCATCGCTACTACTGTCGTTCTGAAAGTCATTATCACTGTCACTATTACTGTTTACCTTAGGACTAAAAACACGCGGTCGGATGTTTACATCAATTCCACCGCTATCACTCTCTCACTTTCCACTTTCTCATCTACTGGAGGATTATTTTCCTCCTCCGAGTGATCATCATCCTCCTCTTCACTCAAATTATTTACGTACATAGCCAGATCATCGCCGGCAACAAACTTATTTCTCCCGCTCGATGCCATTTTACTCAATGTGTCATAGGTGTCACACGGCGCGGATGAACACAGATTTCTAAAATTCAATCAACCGGAACTAGGGAACTTACGCGTCATCCAGCGACGTAGTTAAAGACTACTATCCTTTCTCTGTGGAATCAACGCGTATGGTGCCGCCTCCTGGAAAATCCAACTGTACTAAATATGTATAAAAGAGTGGTCTGTTCAAACGTCGATATATCGTTGCTGGCACTTTAGGCGTAAATACTTACCAACCATATATCGTTGTTTGGCACTCTAAAGGTTAATTGTCTCTCTTGAGGTTTTAAGAGTTCGGTTCATAATGTTGTCTCCGAAATTGGTCAAAGGTTTCCATTTCCAAGTAATTTGCGGCAAGAGTCAAACATAGCCGTGCACAGCACAATTAAACCATCAAGAGTTGCGCAATGTGCACCTACCATAATTTTTTTTTTAACTTTTTAAGAAAACTTGGAAGTGTTTTAAAGTGTTACAGTGTATAAGTGATTTGAGTGTGTTTTTATGTCAACATTTTATTACTGTAATTACAAAGTGTTTTTAAGTGCTGCCAATACACTGTAAGGCTGATGATAATGCCAATGCATATAGGCATCGAAACATGTACCTATGTGGATTGTGTCTGGCTGCGTGGCTCAGGGGTAACGTTCTCGCTTGCTGAGCCCAAGGTTGCAGGTTCGAAACCTGGCGCAGTCAGCTGGTATTTGAGGGTGCGCAAATGCGAGGGAGCCATGTCAGTACATTTACTGGCACGTTAAAGATCCCATTCGGGGCAAAATTCCGGCACCCCGGCGTCTCTAAAAGCCAGGGTAGTTAAAAGGGACGTAAAACCAATAACAATAACTATGTGGATTGTGACATGTGATTACATCACAAGATTTTGAATATAAAGTATTGACTAGGCGGAACTAGGAAATTGTTTGATTATTAACATTTACTGTACCATATTTCACTATGCTCAGATGGTTAAATCGCGAGAAGAGTCTATTAAAATGTTTCAACTTTGCTTGGCCGCCATGTTTGTTTTGTACTTGACAGGTTTTGGAAAGTTACATAGTTGAACTTGTAGCATTGCCTTTTATCACCGTACAAAATTTGAGGGTGATATCAGTAATAGTTTCAGAGATATAGAATGCCGGTGAAATATTTCGCACAGCCGCCATCTTGTGGTTATGTAAACAATTGAACTAAATTAGATGCCAGTGCATTACACTGTTTATATACATTTGCTTTACCAAGTTTGTTTGCTATTGGATGGTTAAATCGCGAGAAAAGTCTATTTAAAAGTTTCAACTTCGCTTGACCGCATGTTAATTTTGTAGCTAACAGGTTTTTGAAAGTCTCATAGGTGAACGTCTAGTAGTTTACCAAACACAATTTCAGGGTGATATCGATAATAGTTTCGGATATATAGAATGCCGGTGAAATATTTCGCACAGCTGCCATGTTGGAATGGTGAGACATAATAAAAATTTGAAGGTCATGGTCGGGGTCGGCCGGAATGGTGCTATGGCCTTACTGAGTTTCATTGAAATTGGTCCAGCCGTTTAGAAGGTAGGCTGGACTAATGTTGAATGTCAAGAAAACAAAAATTACGTTAACTACAACTGTCAATTCATAGCGTGTAGGAGGACAAAAAATGGAGATAGTCTCTGTTTTGAACTATATTGGCCCACAGATTTCTGCTGATGGTGACTGCAGCCAAGAACTCAAAGGACGATTGCTACTGGGTAGACAGGCATTTTCAAATCTGGACAATATCTTAAGGAGTAGAGACATAACATTAACAACAAAGATCCGTTATAATAAGGGCTATGGTTTTTCCAGTTGTGATGTACGGATGTGAGACCTGGACCATAAGAAAAGCTGAACGCCGTAGAATAGATTCCTTCAAATTATGGTGTTGGAGAAAAGTTCTTAGAGTTCCATGCACTGTGAAGAGAACAAATAAGTCAGTTTTACAGCAAATTAAACCAGAGTGTTCCTTGGAGGGCTTAATCCTGAAAACAAAAACTGAGCTACTTTGGATACATCATGAGAAGACATAATTCATTAGAGAAGACCTTAATGCTGGGGAAGATAGAAGGCACAAGGAGAAGAGGGAGGCAAAGAATGAGATGGATGGATGGCATCACAGAAGCACTAGATTCCAGCTTGGAAAATCTTCGGGAGGCAGTGCAGGACAGAAGAATTTGGCGTAGTTTAGTACATGGGGTCACGGAGAGTCGGAATCGACTAAACATGTGTGCAAAATTCTCCGTGTTCCCTTCTTCTGTACGCTGATGACCTCAAGATATTCAGAAAAATTTCCAGTTCCGACGACCACACTGAGCTCCAGGAAGCAGTGAATACATGTACTGATTGGTTCAACAAATGGAGGTTATCTCCAAATCCCAAAAAGTGCTTCAAAGTTTCTTTCTCACTACTGAAATCTGGAAATCAAGCGGACTATAAAATATGTGGAAATAAATTGGATACGGTTTCTCAGGTAAGAGATTTAGGTATTATTCATGACGATAAATTGACATTCTCTCCCCACATTGACCACATCAAATCTCGCGCAATGCGCAGTCTCGGCATTCTATACAGATTCACAGAAATTAAAGACCTCACTGCACTTAAATTATACTTCACCACATATGTTCTCCCTATCCTAGATTTCTCTTCCCCAATTTGGTCTACTTCGGCTATAACCAATATTTCTAAATTGAACAGTGTCTTTAGTTTCTTCATATCAATAGTCAAAGCTCGCAATCCTTCGCTAAGGCAGTTTGCCAAATCCGACATTCTAAATCAGCTCAATAAACTCGACCTGAGAAGGCGCTTACAATTTACTGACCTGTGTTTCCTACATAAAGTTATGAATGGTTACACAAAATGTAACATGCTCTTAACCTACTTCCCACTCCATGTTCCCACCCGTTCAACACGTCAGAACCATTTACACCATATACCCCGCCCACGACTTGAAGTACAGAAGCGCTCTATATTCCACCGTCTACCTACCCTTAGTAACTCCCTTCCAAATATTGACATATTCCCTCCCTATAGAACATTCAAACATAACATTAGAAGATCCCTTTCATCCTAGATTCCTACCCCCTCACCCTCCTAATCACCCACTACCCCAATCACTCCCTGCATTTTTCCCGAGACTTGTCCCTTGCTGCCATCACTGCCATTGTTATTGTTGTTATTTTTGTTAATACTTTTGTTAAAATATTAGTGTAAAATGACCTATCATGGTTGTATCTAATAATTATTAAATAAATAAATAAAATAAACGAATAAAGAGAGAGAGTAGACCTAACCTCGAAACCCGCTATTAAGGAAAAGTGTTTGGCGAACCACAGGTTTGGAAAGTATGCTTTAGATGATAATGACTTTTTTAGCCAAAGGTGATTCTTATGTTATGGAACATGATAGTGCTCTGGGAATAACCCCAGCTGATAATGTATCTGACAGCAAGGATAATGATGCAATATATAATTCTGTCACCTGAAAATCCCCTCCCATTGCAATATATTGAATTATCTGGTCCCAGATGAATTGAATAGAGATTTAAATGTTCTTGTTTTCAGAATGACTGATCAAGAACAACACTGATGAACAGTTTGCTTTTTTAATATCTGTAAACTGATTTTTATTTTTTATAATTTTTTTCTGTAACCCGATAATCTTTTCATGGTAAACTATATCATTAAAAATGTTTGGATGTTTTTTCCTTAAAACTACATTATTTAATGTCCTAGTGTGAATTTTTTCAATTTGTTTGTGATTTTTTTTTCTTTTTAACATTTTAACAAGCATTAGTGTTTTGGGCTGGACTGGTGAATATAGCCTAAGAGCCAAAGGCAGTCATTTTATTTTATATAATAGGAAAACACTGTTGTTTTGCTCTAATATGTATGTATTGCTTTCTTTTTTTAGGAGGAGATCAAGTTCAATGCAGAAGCAAAATGTAAATCAGAGAAGTTGCTTGATTACTATTCACATCTCTTTGCCAAGTTTGCTCCTTTTCGATTTGAAGATATCACAAATGTCTTGGTTGATGGAAATGTATTTCTTGTATGTGGAGACTCACTCCTGCTCAGTGCTATGAGGAACAACTACTGCCAATTAAATGACGGACAGACATTGCACCTGGTGTTCTTGTGTGAACGGTTGTTACAATTGTTTCAGAGAAAAGGTGCCAAGTGTGAAGTTGTCTTTTTTGATATTTGGAAAAAGACATTGGATGTACAGCGTTTACAATTGATTCTTGCAAGAACTGTTCTTATATCCCATATACAGAAAAACACATCATTTAAGATCCATCACTTTTCTGCCGCATGGGATCCCCAGTTTGCTGAGTTTGTATGTGTTGAGAAGCCAAGTGTTCTTCTTCTGGATCTTGAAGATGAGCTTCTGGATGATCTTGTTTTGTATGGCCAAGTACTCTTTACAGCTGCATTGAATCTGCCATGCGTAAGTATGGTAAAAGTGGACATGGGTGTGTCAACAATACGGGCCTTCTTAATGGATAGTAATCCACTTGTGGGGAAGTTTCTCCCTTGCACTCTACCTCACCTCAAAGCAGTGGTGAGTGGCAGAAGATTAAGACAACTGCAGTGCCCTGTACAACTTAAGTCTGCACAATTTGAAGTTGGGGTTGAAGTCAGACATGCCGTGTCTGTTATGGCAGCAGCTTGGTCTCTCATTGAGGAAAAAGACATCTCTTCAGAGAACTGGGTTCGTGCTTTCCTAGTTTATTCAGCTGTGATGGAAGTATTGCCATTTGCAAACCGTGGCTGCTCACTGCCCAGAGTAAGACCCTCGCTTAATTGTCATAGATTCATGAGGAAGATAATCATCTGCATGGAATTCTGTCTAGTGCACCTGACTGTTGATTCACACAATTTCCAGCAGGTGGCTGATCTCTGGCATGGCAATATGTTTATAAATGTTCTTCATCAGCTGAGTGTGGTTTCAGATCTAGGAATTCGAGTTACCGAGTTATACCTGAAATTTACTAGTGAAGTTCAGAAAGTTTCTGGGAGAACCTTTGATGCTTTGCCAGTCATTCAAGAGGGTTTTGAATGGCACACTATGGAAGTATTTCAAGAAATTGTACGGGCTGAGAATCCTCCCCGTGGTTTGGATCTGGAGGTACTCATACCCACATCTTGCCATCTGAGTAGAGAGTTTTGTGCAGATCTATTGCATGAGGTATGTCAACAAGCCCTCGAGTATGATAGTAGAATTGATACCTACATCACGAGACGGGCAAATTTCACCGAGATTCATCATTGGCACTCAAAGAAGCCTCTCACAGATGAACAAGATCGCATCAAAATAAGCAAAGTGAAATTAAAGTTAATGGATTACAAAGAAAAGCGAAGGTATGAAAGACAGCAGAACCAGTTGGCTAAGTTCATGGATGTTTATGGTGCAAGTATTGAAGGAAGAAAAACAGCTCCAAAGCCAATCATTACGAAGTGTAAAACTAAGAAAGCAGCCAAGGGGAACAAACAAATCCAGAAAGCCTTGGAGTCCAAAGGTAAGAAAGTAACAAAGGAGAAGAAAGTAAGCCAGAAAGCCCTGATGATCAAAGAGGCCAATTTAAAGAAGAAACAGGAAAATGCCAAGGAGAACGAATCTGACCAGTTAAATGAATTTAGAAAATGCTTTAAGAAGTTGAAGTTCGAGGGAAAATATAAAATTGCTCTGGGAGAAGCAAAGAAAATAAAGAAGAGATTTGTAAGTGGGGTTTGGATTCAGAAAATCCTTTTTTATATTGCAGAATGCTGCTACTTGCTCTGGAAAGATGAGTGTAGAATGAAGAAAAGTATATTAGACCGAGACCTTACTTCTGTAAAGGAACTCTTCCTGACTTTGAGGGAAATTCTTATAGGATCTAGACATCGTGAACATCCTCTTTCTGATTCTGAAAAGAAAATTGTTGGGGAATGGCTATGGCGTCTTGGATTTGGGGAAATGGCAAGGCTGTGGGGGCTGCCTTGTCCTGACAAGGAAGATAAGGCCTTTGAAGTTGGTCTTTCATGGGTAAGATTTCAGTTGTTGCATCTAGGTGCAGATCTGGAGAGAGTAACAGAGGGGAAAGAGGATCGCCGGGTAGACTTTATTCCGGATCCTTGGCAAAAAGAACTGTTTGATATAATAGATGAGCGTCAGTCAGCTGTAATAGTTGCTCCTACCTCATCGGGTAAGACCTATGCTAGCTATTACTGTATGGAGAGTATACTGCGGGAGGATGATGAAGGAGTAGTTGTGTACATTTCACCCACCAAAGCACTTGTCAATCAGGTGGCAGCGACAATTTATTCTCGGTTCAAAAAAGACCTGCCAGATGGGAAATGTGTTCATGGAGTTTTTACTCGTGATTATCGTACCAACGATATGAACTGTCAGATATTGGTTACTGTTCCTGAGTGCTTGGAATTGCTGCTGGTGTCTCCACGTAGGCAAGCTTGGGTTCGGAAACTAAGATATGTTATCTTTGACGAGATTCACTGCCTTGCAGGGACAGCTGGAGGACTGTCATGGGAGACTGGTTTATTGATGATACGATGTCCTTTCCTTGCACTTTCTGCTACTGTTGGTAATCCAGAGGATTTGCTTCACTGGTTACAAGATGCTGAAAACTTTAAACAAAAGAGGGATGTATTGGATTGCTGTGAAAGATCATCATATAAGGTTCATTTGGTGATACATTCTCACAGGCATAGTGACCTCAAAAAGTACTTCTATTCTGTAAGCGGAGGCATGATTCATATTCATCCCTTTGCTCACGTGGATGAGACTGTAATCAAGGAACACAAAGGTATTCCAAAGCATATTTCCCTGGCCCCTGATGAGACTTTGCAGCTTTATTGTGCTATGGATGATGCATCTCAGATGGAATCATTGGTTGTTGATTACAAGCCTGAAACATTCTTTAGCAGTAAAAGTTTTTTGACCAGAAATGAAGTGAGAGAGTATGCAGAATGTTTGCAATCTATAATGGACAATTGGGCGAATGAAAATCAAACGTTATATAATTCTGTAATTGGAAGCCTGAAACAGCCATTGGAGTTGGTAGACACTGAAGAATCGGGGTTTCATTACATAGCCAGAAACTTTATTGATTTCATACAGGTCCTAAAAAAAAAGCAGATGTTTCCTACTATCTTCTTTCGGCATAATAAAAGTGATATTGATTACCTTTTTGAGAAGTTTGTTGAACATTGTAAGTCGTTGGAGTGTGAGGATGTGGACTTGAAGAAAATTTCCAAGTCCTTTGAGAAGAAAATTTCCAAGTCCATTGAGAAGAAAAGTTCGAAGTCCATTGAGGAGAATGACGACAATGATAAAGTACAGAAATCTGCCATATTGACAAAATGGGATATTGGATATTTGGGTTTGTTGGAAGGTGCCTCTGGTGGCTCAATCAGAAACGTTGGGCATGCTGATAGAGATGATGTGAAATTCATTGAACGTAGGCTTGTCACATCGGGTTATAAGAAGAATGACACATTTCCCAGTGGCTTGCGCTTTGGAATGGGTGCACACCATGCAGCTAAGACACCCAAAGAGAAAAGTGCCGTGGAGATGTTGTTCAGAATGAAGGTACTCAATGCTGTGCTTGCCACTTCGACATTGGCTCTAGGTATTCACATGCCCTGCAAGACTATTGTTATTGGTGGAGACAGTCTCTACATGGACTGCTTGACATACCACCAAATGTCAGGTCGTGCAGGACGTAGAGGTTTTGATACAGAGGGTAATGTTGTATTTTTTGCCATGAGAGAAAGGAAGATGAGAACTTTACTAACTGGACGATTTCCAAAGATGATTGGTAATTTTCCTATGACGGTGTCTTTCATTCTCCGCCTGTTGTTGCTAACTGGTGACGTCGCTGAGAGAGGTGTCTCCGACGAGGAGGCTAAGCAAGGAGCAATGTCCAGGTAAGCTGTGCATTATGGAATTGTTCTTTTTCTTCTTTGACAATGAATAACCCAAACCCGGCCGGAGTCGTCGGATTTTTTAAGAGCATTAAAAATTTATAGCATGTAAAAAAAACCTTCCTCTAACTAGTATGAAAGAAGATGAAAGGAGCTCTCTTCTTTCATCGTTGGCCTTCTTTCTTAGATGCAGGGATCATAACATCATTCCCAACTGTGTAAAATTGAAGCAAGCTATACATACTCGTAAAGCTATGAGAATTTATGAGCACGCTAGCAAGGCACTCGTTATCGAGAGGATCCAGAACTCTCGTACTGAACTGGATGTTACGTCTCACGTTACATCTTATATATATAGTACGTGGACAATTCAAAGACTACATGTCAGTCTAACAATCTTCTATTATTTTACTCTCCAAAACTCTTATATAACACGAAGGTTATATACAGGGAACTCGCTACATCAGTCCTTCAGTTCTCCACATCCTCCCCACCCTGGTCTATCTCGAGAGGGAAGACCAGCTGTACGGGCCGACTTATCTTGGTCCCATTGGCCATCTGAAGGATGATGGTTCGCACCTTGCTGTCCCTGCCTGGTCTCCTTTCAGTTATTCGCGCCTTCTGCCACATATGTTTAGGTCGCAGGTCGTCCTGCAGGAGTACTATGTCTCCTACTCGGCACTCCTTCTTCGTCTGTCCATTTGGGCGGCGTACTTCGTGATAGCTTCTCAGATCGACAAGATACTCATTCCTCCATCTCTTGAGAAAGTACTCCTGCATTTTCTCTGTTAAGTCTCCTCTCCTTCGTCAGGTCTATTTGGGTCGTGGGTTCGGAGACGTTGGGCAGGGTAGTCAGCCGTGCACCAGTCAGGAAATGACTTGGAGTCAGTGTCTCCGAGCCATCTTGGATTATGGGTCGGGAGTTAATGGCGGCTTCTACCTCCACCAACAGGGTTCGGAGTGCGTCCTCACTAATCAGAGCCTTCCCCAATACCTTTCTTAGACATCTTTTCGTCGTACCCACCATTCTCTCCCACCTATTATTTTACTCTCCAAAACTCTTATATAACACGGAGGTTATATACAGGAAAACAAGGAGGTTATATACAGGGAACTCGCTACATCAGACCTTCAGTTCTCCACACTGGACACAGTTTCCCGTGAGTTATTACACTTACATCTGCTTCTTAGTAGATTCTCTCGGAGGAATTGTGGCTGTTCTTTGAACGTATCTCCGCTATTCAGGCCGAGAATAATTATTGTCGGGCGGTAGATAGAGATCTAAGTTCTTCCGATTGTCCTCGAGACAAACAGCTCCTCATACTGTTCTTGATACTAGTAAAGTTGTAGTCAATCTTTCTAATACCCCTTTAGATGACTATCAAACAGCTTTACTGTGCCCATTTAGACCGGAGTCCGCACGACCACATATGCATTTTACCAATAATCAGTCAGCACGAGAATCAAAATATCCCGGAGCGCCAGATGGGTTAAAGCAAATCGCAAAAACGACATCAAATTTATAAAAATGCTTTACTGATTTTTGGCTCAATGCAACAATAAGGATAGAAGGAGATTTAATTGGGTGAAACACATCTGGTAAAATTATCTCAGTTTATTTAAAGTTAAAAATCTGACTGCAAAAATGCTCAAAGCAGCATCATCCACGTGTGGCGATCCACACTCTTATTTACACACAATATACAGAAATCTTCCAAACACATTTGACAATCTCTTTGGAAACACAAGTCCGATTGATAGTCCTGTGGACTGTGTTCCAAAATTATTAACATTTAATTCCAGTTCAAAATGAATTGTCCATACTGGAAATAACGTAGATCACTGTTTGACTATTTACATGATATTAACACTCGTAGAATAAATGTTTATAGAATTTCTTAAACTTTCACTTGTTTTCCAGTTTCAAAAAATATCTCGTCGAAAATATTATCATCATAGAAGCAACAAAAATTATTTATACATATTAATAACATCTGAAAAGTATTTGACCATGAGCATAGCATCGAAGAACTATGAGAAGCACAACAACAATTAATCGTTCTTCTGACATTAAACATTCGAGAAGTGACTCGATTATGAACTTCAAGTTCCAAACAAAACATATGATTTCTGAATCATTAACTTGATCAATAAATGGTTGAACCATTCAACTATTCAATTATCCACTTGGAAACATTATTATAAAAATATTTATATTCATGGCCATTCTTAGCAACTTTTACAACTTGCAATTCTTCGACAGAATGCGGAAATTAGAATTGTAGTTTCATGATGAATTCATTTAGTTCATGGCACTAGGATTTGAAAATATCCTTCAAATTATTCGTGGTTAAAGAATTATTTTAAATTGGCAGTGGCCCATTCTACTATTTGTGTAAGAACACAATATTACAATAACAACAACGGCAAAGGTCTTCCTCTGAAGAAGAATAAACTACTATCATGACAAATCCGGGTTCTAGCAAAATCAAAGTCTAAATGGAATTCGTAAACAAGGTTGAAATAAGAACTGATGGTTTCAAAGAAATAACCTTCGGGTTACTTATACGACGAAATGTGTGGCTCCAATACTCCTACTATAAACCTGAGCCATCGAACCTGCTATTTGATTGATGCTCGAAAAAACCTTCATTCCTGCGACTTAAACATGCGCACCTGGGAATGGCATTTCAACTACTCCACACACATAAATTATCTTCCCAAAATTTATACAATAAATCAAGCCTCTGCTTGTTATCAACACTGGAAGATTAATAAACTTACAAGTTTATTTTATTTTACCATTCAGTTCAACCCGTGAATTTACCATACTTATGAAAAGCTTTATTTCACTTTCGAGTGTATTTACGTCATGATTTTATATAAATACAAAAATATCCTATTTGATACAAATATCAATTGCTTCCCGTTTCATGCCTCTCCGTGTTATATGAAAAATCAGGGTGTCTACCGGTAACGAAAGTAACGAAAAAGTAACGAATTTTACAAATTGGTAACGAAAGTAACGAAAAAGTAACGAATTTTACAAACGGGTAACGAAAATGTTCTGAAGGCGGGTTGAATTATTTAAACTCGCGCCGCTAGGCTCAGAGATTGCGAGTTTCACGCAAGCGGCGCCGTGCCTATTGCATAGTACTAAGCTATATGTCTCCGTGCCCGACCTCAAGGAAATACATACCGAGGATACCTTGAGCGGTATAAATCGGTTCAACGTATATTTTCGGCATCATGAAGTCTTAAGTTTCGTGTGAAATATTTTTCTGTGTTACTGTATTAGGAAACCTGACTTTTCGCGAGACGTTTATTCGCGAATACTTCCGAAACTAAAAGGAAATATCTCATTTCTGTTATTTGGAAACTATGTCAAATTGAAGTCCAGAAATAATGCGAAACAATTTAATGTCGCAATATTGCGAAATGTTAACGTTTCGAAAAAATGCGAAAAATCTTCGAAATACATATAACTTATTTAAAACGACATTCAGTATGGTTAATTCGAAATTCCGTTATAAGTCGATTTTTCCTTCCAACTTTCGTTCCACCGGATATATAATCTAACCGATTATTTCGCTAACTTGTTGATAATTCGTGGTTCTCAATCGAAATAAAACTTGCCCTCTTGTCGTATTATTCGTGCAATCCTCTCAGAACAATTCGTAATATTCGATACCGTACCTACTTCGAACGTTCATTCTCCAAAATCGCATCCTCAAGACGGCCGGCTGACCGCACGACTTGCCTGCGGGAATCCCGTTAAACGGACCGAGATCGACGTCAGTTGCGTAAAGTCATAAAACCCGTCCCCCTGTCGTGAACTTGTGACCACGAGGACTGCGGGAATCCTGTCAAAGGTGATTGGGCACCTATCACGAAACCTACTTGCCACTTTTCCCATGACCGTATACTTAAAAGCGTGCGGGGAGCGAGAAGTGCATCAACCCACTTAATGGCAGCCTACGTAGCATCGAAATACTAAATCCTCCTCGTGATCCACCCTGAACTCATGAACTCCCAACTACAGCATAGGGGCAAAGGGAATCACGGCGCCGACCGAACAACATGTTCATAACTACGCGCGTGAATTTTAACCATGCCCAACCTTGACCTTGCCTCCGCCATTCTATCAGGACAGATAGACAGGCAGACAATCGTTGAACGGCCGGGTGCGGCGACGATTGCATAATATCTCGAGGACAACGTAAAACGGCCGAGAGCGGCAGCGATTGCGATTCATCGCGATATTTCTCCGCATTCAATGACGAGGACAACTGTATTCTTGTCAAACGGACAGCAAGTGGCGCCGATTGCGTAATAATGCTATATTTTCTTGTGCCCGAACTCAAGGACAATGGAAATCTTGTCGAATAACTAAAAGTGACGCTGATTATCTAAATCGCGATTGTTCTCCTTGTTCTCTCGTGAAAACTATGGGAAGCTCACCAAACAACTGAGACCAGCGCCGATCGTGTAACATCTCGATATTTCTCCGCATTTGACTGCGAAGACAGAATTCGGTGACGATCGTGTAACATCGCATGCATTTCTTCGCAACCTACCGCGGGGACGAAGGAAATCTCGCCAAATGGTCAAGAGCTGAGCAACCTCTTGGAACCGTAATAATAACAACATATTGTGGACAAGACGACATATTAGCTGAAACAACTCATTGGATATTAAATATCTAGTATATATTTATTAATTTTTAAATTTTTATAACATCAAGTGAATTTCATTTAAAGCGGCTTCGGTGGTGTATTTGGTAGCATGCTGAACTACTGTGCCCAAGATAGCAGGTACAAACCCGGCCGAAGTCGTCGGATTTTTTAAAAGCGTTAAAAATCCTTCAGTACGCCTTCCTTCGGAGGGGAAGTAAAGCCGGCGGTCCCATGTCATGGATTTATGGCATGTAAAGGATTCTTCCACAGACTAAACTTGTGTGAAGCTAAATTGTTAGGTTATATTTCGTCGGGACGCTCTATCAAAGTTCCAACGTTCACCACTAGGTATCATTGATATCTGGTAGTAACTTGAAATTGAACGGAACTTGTAGCTCACCCTAAGGGTGACCGTTTGAAGCAGCTACAGACTCAGACGAGCTGAACATGTCCTCGGACACTCCCGGCACTAAAAGCCATACGATAAATAAGAAACTTCTTTAAAAACAGTTCATTGTTGTTTTTCTTCACCACGTGATGAGCGCCTATGCTTGTAGACCGCACACGTAACTTGAATTCAAAGGTAACTAAAATTAACTAAAAGGTAACTAAAAGGTACCTAAAAAGTAACTAATTTTCACTTCATCCTTACAGTAGACACCCTGAAAATGTACTTTGCTCATAGCAAATATCAACTGTTCAACCAGAACTGAAATGTTGGTTGAATGCGGGCTTGCGCTAACCACTCTCCTTCGGAAAATCTCCTGTTCCAGACTAGAAATGTTTAAACTACTTCATAGGCTCTTTCTCAATACATATGATTATTATAAAATATAATATCCAAGAATTATTTAGAAAAATTATGAAAATTATTATTATTATTATTAGTGGATTATTATTATTATTATTATTATTTATATCATTTCAAATATGTTTAATTATCATCTCATTATGTGAGAATCCACATGTTCGAACCTTCGAATATGGAAAAAATATCCATTCCTCAACAAAAATAAATTTAACTTTTACAGTTACATCGGCTGATTACCGTGATTTCCCAAAAATATGAAAAATTCAAATAAATCTTCGAAATGCTCGGTCATTGATCCTAAACTGTTCTGAGTGCTGAAAATGCTCAGAATAACTCTAATAAGTCTTGCGTAAATCATTACAAGCTTTAAATACGACAAAAAAAATGTGTTGGTCATCTGCAGAAAATAGTTTGTTCCAATTAGCTAAGCATAATATAATTCAAATGTGGCTTACATTTCTTGATGGTCTTGAAGTGTAGTAAACCTGGTCTATACCAGATTTATCCATAGACATGCCCTATCGGACAAGCACGTATAATCCTTGTATCGGCCGCCATTGTAGACCCACAAATCGTCTAGTCAGACATAGTGGTAGTATCTTTCGACGTTTGAAATGACTGTGGTTCCATTTTAATATGAGCTTCTATCAAAGCCATAACAGTTTGTTGAAATAGGGTCAGATCTAAGTGATCTCTTCTTAAATATGTCAGTTGTAACACAACTCACTGTAATCTCATCAGTACAAGAAAAACATTGACAGTCTAAGCAATTAACGGCTGTTCTGAAGATCGTTCCCTGGGCATGGTTTATTAATATCACCATCTGCCATGCGCTAGACAACTTGCAGTTTCCCTTGCGTAGACTAATGAACGCCACCGTTATAGACTAGTCTTCAGTGTACTGACAGATCGAAGTGGTCAACTAGTTACAAAAATGAAAACTGACTTGCAAATGGATTTAAACATCCAAGTATTAAGTTACTAATGGACTGTGACAAAATACTATTTTCTAGACAGAGTCTAGCATATGTCCTTTTTGGAAATATAAATATTTCCACCAATGTCTGTAGAAAAACAATCACCTCAGTGATTCTCCTCACCAGAAACTTACTAAGTTCCAACTCGTTTGCGCAGCACTTCTCGTGACTATCACGATTTGAACAGAACTTCTGTGTAGATGCGGCAACCATGTGTCTTGGCTCAGCGTAGACGCAACTTGCTCTGCAAGTGCTTGTGATGAAGTGAGCTAACCATGCCTCGCCCAGCTGGCTTTTATTCAAAACGGTCAGGGTCACGCGTCATCGCCTGATATCTAGAAATTCTCATATCTCTTGAATCCCTGGTCCGATTTACTTGATACTAATTGCGTTCTCTTTCATTTGGCCGTGCCAGTAATCTGATCCCAGTCTCAAGTCTCTGCTCCATAGTTAACTATTTAATCAATAAATAGCCTCCACCTCTGCTATGACTCGCTACGTCACTTGCCATCCAACTATCGGTAAAATCCTTCGAAATGCTTCGAGAAGCAATGTAGCGCGATATTCAAATATCTGAACTTTCAAAAGCGGCTACAGCCTTTCCCTTGATATCTAGGTGTCTGAAACTTGGAATACCCATTCCTAGATTTGGGCACATCCACCCCACACCTAGCAAAAAATAAAAATTGAAAATTTTTATTTTTCTTATCTACACATTAAATCATCTGGTTCTTGAATAATAAATCTTCAAATTCGATGCATTATAAGTTCCCACGATGTTACCAGTTCGTGTATTGGCTACTTCATAGCTTCCATTATTGTTTACTTCCACAATATTCAAAATCTTCAATTTCACCAGGTTCAATATCAAAAATATCGTGATACTCCTCCAAAATCTTCCCTAGCTCTGGGGACTCCTTCTCAGTGTAGACTTCTCTTCCTTCAGCTTCATGAAAAATCAGAGACCATTGAGCATCTCCCTCGATGTCTTCCTCTTCTTTTCCCTCGAAGTTAATCTCTTCGGTATTCTTGAATCTAATCGTCTCTGTCTTCATATCTATCACTGCTTGATATTTCTGAATGAAATCTGCTCCCAATATCATGTCAAAAGCCATGTCCTTCATTACAACAAATACATGTCGGAAATCATGTCCTCCAATCTTAATACATGAGTATAATTGTGTTTTACACAGAGATATTTTATTGGGTATTATTCCTTGGATCTTAATTCCTGATACTGGAATTTCCTCTAAATTCTCTTTGGGCTTCCACAGAATATAAAGCTTCTCACTCACCAGACAAAGCATAGCCCCAGTATCGATCAAAGTATCGACAGGCATACCGAATACTTCGCATGAAATGATCGGCATTCTAATTCTGGTACCCATTTCTTTTCGTTCGTCATTCTGTTGAATTAAATCATCATCCTCTGCTTGCCATTTAATAATTCTGGAAGTGAAAGTGTTCAAAATTCTATCTTCTACTGTGAATTCGAAGTTTTTTTTTTTTCATTACTATTCCCCCGGGATTGTTGTGTTCCCGATGGACCTGGATCATTGGGCCTCTGCTCCACAAATTGCAAGTTATCTTGGTGTCTTGCTTCCAAATTTTTCCTCGTGTCCTTGTTAAACTCTTCATTGGACTGACGAGTATCTACATTCCCTCTGTTGTTGTAGTTATTTCTACCATAGGATCTTCTTTCCTGGTACCTTCCTTGAGTATCACGTGGTCTTCTCCATCGAGTGTTGTATCGATTACCACCATCCGGTCTCGCATATGGTTTGTAACTGTATCTGTTACTGTATTGGTTCCATCCTCTCTTATTCGGATCTTCCCTCAGCGATTTCTCTTCTCGCTCCTCTCGAATCTCTCGAGGTGTCTAAGAATAACTATCAGCCATAACAGCATACACAGCGTTGTTACTCTTTACTCCCTTCTGATGGAAGAATTGAGCGTTTGTATGATCCAGCTTCTGTAATACTTCATCAAACTGTTCCATATTATAGATATCAGCAGCGATCAAAGTCCTCTGGACGTCTGCTGGAAACTGACGTATCAATGCTGTAATTAACTCGTTATCTGGCATCGGCGGATCTAAATGTTGAAGTTTAGACAGCTGTCCAGAAAAGTACGTAGAGTATCGAGTAGGTTGTGACGTCGAGAATCTCTTCGAATATAACTCTGCTCTAACTTGCTGTTGGGTTTCAGGGGACCAAAACATCTTCAATAGCCCACGAGAAAACTCCTCAAAAGTGGTTAGAGTGGATCTAAATGCTCTAAACCACAAAAGTGCAGGACCTTCCAAGAACTTCCCTATCACTCGGATCTGTCTTTCTTTAGGGATCTTAGAATCTTTCAGGTAATCACCTGCTTCTCTCAAAAATTCCACGGGTGTTACAGAATCTCACCCTGAAAATTTAGAAGGCTTATCTTCTATATTCTTAAATACAGTTATGGGGTTGGATTGAAATACTGTCCTGACCTCATCCTGTCTATCAGTCTCTCTAGCTGCTCCTAGATTTATCTGTATCTGTTCCTTTCCCCTTACATTCGGCATTTTCAACAGATGATCAGACTGTTTCTCATCCTTTGAGTTTTCATAGCCTCAAGTTCCTTCTGGTTTTCTTCTGCCATCTTATTGATTGCTTCGGTCTCTTTACAATTGTCCTTGACATCAGTGGATATCTGGTTCATAACAGCCTCATGACTTTTCAATGACCCTGTCATATCTGATATATCCTTCTGAGTTGCTTGAATATCCTTGGCAATTACTTCAATATGGGATGACAAAGATTCCCTAATCTCCTTGATTCCCTCTTGATTCTCCAGCTTGAGTGTGTCTTTAATTTCATTGACAACTGTGGTCTTGATTTCAGTTTGCAATTCACTAATCACACCTTCTCTTATTTCTCCCATGACAAGTTCTTTGAATTGTTCCATTAAACGTTGAACAACTAGAATTCCCATCTCGTTACTCTCCTTCTTCACTCTGACTTCCAGGTTGACCATGTCTTCACCAACTTTCCTAAGACCATGTTCTATCCTATCAGCTAAGCTTTGGGATCGAAGATCGGCATCGCGAAATTTATCGTCCATTAAACTTGCGTTAGTAGCTAATGAAGTTTTGAGCTCATGTGTTTTATCGCATAATTTATTCATTTTACTTTCAAGTGTCATTTTCAAAATTTCAGAATTTTCTTTAAATGTACTTTCCATTGAATTAAATTTACTATTTAAGGTTTCCTCTAAGTTACCTTTTAACCTGCTTTCTAAAGAATCAGAATTTTCTTTAAGTTTATTTTCCAAAGAATCAGAATTTTCCTTAAGTTTATTTTCCAATGAATCAGAATTTTCTTTAAGTTTATCATTCAAATTTTCTCTAAGTTTATTTTCTAAAGAATCAGAATTTTCTTTAAGTTTATCATTTAAACTTTCTTTAAGTTTATCAGAATTTTCTTTAAGTTTCTTTTCCAAAGCCTCAGTATTTTCTTTCATAATAGCTGCTACACGCAGTCCAGCCTCTTTTGAACTCTCCTCCAAACTCCTCATCATTCTCATCATTTCTTCCATAATTTCAATTATTATTCAAAACTTAGGGGTATACAACAGTGGCAAACACAAGCTTATAACTAGAACAAGAAATATGAATAGCTAATTGGAACACTATAATAAAATGAGATTTGTCCTAATATTGACGTGATGGAAAAACAAAATTCTCTACTTTTACGAATTACATTTACCACAATATCACAAGAAAAATATGCAAGTTCTCAAATATCCTCCACCTGGATTCTAATAATGTGTATATCCAGTCATCGAACGTTTACTACTGAATTTACTTGACGCCCTAATGGTTAAGCCATTATCAAAAATAATCAAACCCATTCTAATTATTAACCAAGTTAAATTTTTAATTTTCCCCACTAATTGGGTTTCCTACTAATTTATTCATCCAAACCAGACATCTCTCAACTCCCAAAATATTTCTATAAAAATTATCACAATTTCAAATCGGCATGCGATTGACCATGTCTAAATCGAGCCCCACGTTCGAAGCCATTTCTCTCTCTATCTTATTTTATGTGCCCGTTTAGACCGGAGTCCGCACGACCACATATGCATTTTACCAATAATCAGTCAGCACGAGAATCAAAATATCCCGGAGCGCCAGATGGGTTAAAGCAAATCGCAAAAACGACATCAAATTTATAAAAATGCTTTACTGATTTTTGGCTCAATGCAACAATAAGGATAGAAGGAGATTTAATTGGGTGAAACACATCTGGTAAAATTATCTCAGTTTATTTAAAGTTAAAAATCTGACTGCAAAAATGCTCAAAGCAGCATCATCCACGTGTGGCGATCTACACTCTTATTTACACACAATATACAGAAATCTTCCAAACACATTTGACAATCTCTTTGGAAACACAAGTCCGATTGATAGTCCTGTGGACTGTGTTCCAAAATTATTAACATTAAATTCCAGTTCAAAATGAATTGTCCATACTGGAAATAACGTAGATCACTGTTTGACTATTTACATGATATTAACACTCGTAGAATAAATGTTTATAGAATTTCTTAAACTTTCACTTGTTTTCCAGTTTCAAAAAATATCTCGTCGAAAATATTATCATCATAGAAGCAACAAAAATTATTTATACATATTAATAACATCTGAAAAGTATTTGACCATGAGCATAGCATCGAAGAACTGTGCGAAGCACAACAACAATTAATCGTTCTTCTGATATTAAACATTCGAGAAGTGACTCGATTATGAACTTCAAGTTCCAAACAAAACATATGATTTCTGAATCATTAACTTGATCAATAAATGGTTGAACCATTCAACTATTCAATTATCCACTTGGAAACATTATTATAAAAATATTTATATTCATGGCCATTCTTAGCAACTTTTACAACTTGCAATTCTTCGACAGAATGCGGAAATTAGAATTGTAGTTTCATGATGAATTCATTTAGTTCATGGCACTAGGATTTGAAAATATCCTTCAAATTATTCGTGGTTAAAGAATTATTTTAAATTGGCAGTGGCCCATTCTACTATTTGTGTAAGAACACAATATTACAATAACAACAACGGCAAAGGTCTTCCTCTGAAGAAGAATAAACTACTATCATGACAAATCCGGGTTCTAGCAAAATCAAAGTCTAAATGGAATTCGTAAACAAGGTTGAAATAAGAACTGATGGTTTCAAAGAAATAACCTTCGGGTTACTTATACGACGAAATGTGTGGCTCCAATACTCCTACTATAAACCTGAGCCATCGAGCCTGCTATTTGATTGATGCTCGAAAAAACCTTCATTTCTGCGACTTAAACATGCGCACCTGGGAATGGCATTTCAACTACTCCACACACATAAATTATCTTCCCAAAATTTATACAATAAATCAAGCCTCTGCTTGTTATCAACACTGGAAGATTAATAAACTTACAAGTTTATTTTATTTTACCATTCAGTTCAACCCGTGAATTTACAATACTTATGAAAAGCTTTATTTCACCTTCGAGTGTATTTACGTCATGATTTTATATAAATACAAAAATATCCTATTTGATACAAATATCAATTGCTTCCCGTTTCATGCCTCTCCGTGTTATATGAAAAATGTACTTTGCTCATAGCAAATATCAACTGTTCAACCAGAACTGAAATGTTGGTTGAATGCGGGCTTGCGCTAACCTCTCTCCTTCGGAAAATCTCCTGTTCCAGACTAGAAATGTTTAAACTACTTCATAGGCTCTTTCTCAATACATATGATTATTATAAAATATAATATCCAAGAATTATTTAGAAAAATTATGAAAATTATTATTATTATTATTAGTGGATTATTATTATTATTATTATTTATATCATTTCAAATATGTTTAATTATCATCTCATTATGTGAGAATCCACATGTTCGAACCTTCGAATATGGAAAAAATATCCATTCCTCAACAAAAATAAATTTAACTTTTACAGTTACATCGGCTGATTACCGTGATTTCCCAAAAATATGAAAAATTCAAATAAATCTTCGAAATGCTCGGTCATCGATCCTAAACTGTTCTGAGTGCTGAAAATGCTCAGAATAACTCTAATAAGTCTTGCGTAAATCATTACAAGCTTTAAATACGACAAAAAAAATGTGTTGGTCATCTGCAGAAAATAGTTTGTTCCAATTAGCTAAGCATAATATAATTCAAATGTGGCTTACATTTCTTGATGGTCTTGAAGTGTAGTAAACCTGGTCTATACCAGATTTATCCATAGACATGCCCTATCGGACAAGCACGTATAATCCTTGTATCGGCCGCCATTGTAGACCCACAAATCGTCTAGTCAGACATAGTGGTAGTATCTTTCGACGTTTGAAATGACTGTGGTTCCATTTTAATATGAGCTTCTATCAAAGCCATAACAGTTTGTTGAAATAGGGTCAGATCTAAGTGATCTCTTCTTAAATATGTCAGTTGTAACACAACTCACTGTAATCTCATCAGTACAAGAAAAACATTGACAGTCTAAGCAATTAACGGCTGTTCTGAAGATCGTTCCCTGGGCATGGTTTATTAATATCACCATCTGCCATGCGCTAGACAACTTGCAGTTTCCCTTGCGTAGACTAATGAACGCCACCGTTATAGACTAGTCTTCAGTGTACTGACAGATCGAAGTGGTCAACTAGTTACAAAAATGAAAACTGACTTGCAAATGGATTTAAACATCCAAGTATTAAGTTACTAATGGACTGTGACAAAATACTATTTTCTAGACAGAGTCTAGCATATGTCCTTTTTGGAAATATAAATATTTCCACCAATGTCTGTAGAAAAACAATCACCTCAGTGATTCTCCTCACCAGAAACTTACTAAGTTCCAACTCGTTTGCGCAGCACTTCTCGTGACTATCACGATTTGAACAGAACTTCTGCGTAGATGCGGCAACCATGTGCCTTGGCTCAGCGTAGACGCAACTTGCTCTGCAAGTGCTTGTGATGAAGTGAGCTAACCATGCCTCGCCCAGCTGGCTTTTATTCAAAACGGTCAGGGTCACGCGTCATCGCCTGATATCTAGAAATTCTCATATCTCTTGAATCCCTGGTCCGATTTACTTGATACTAATTGCGTTCTCTTTCATTTGGCCGTGCCAGTAATCTGATCCCAGTCTCAAGTCTCTGCTCCATAGTTAACTATTTAATCAATAAATAGCCTCCACCTCTGCTATGACTCTCTACGTCACTTGCCATCCAACTATCGGTAAAATCCTTCGAAATGCTTCGAGAAGCAATGTAGCGCGATATTCAAATATCTGAACTTTCAAAAGCGGCTACAGCCTTTCCCTTGATATCTAGGTGTCTGAAACTTGGAATACCCATTCCTAGATTCTCTCGGAGGAATTGTGGCTGTTCTTTGAACGTATCTCCGCTATTCAGGCCGAGAATAATTATTGTCGGGCGGTAGATAGAGATCTAAGTTCTTCCGATTGTCCTCGAGACAAACAGCTCCTCATACTGTTCTTGATACTAGTAAAGTTGTAGTCAATCTTTCTAATACCCCTTTAGATAACTATCAAACAGCTTTACTAAGCACAGATCTCAACTTTGCTCTCGCACCCTCCAAAATTCCTACAGAGGAGTTGATTACATCCGTCGAGGCTGCCATCTACAATTTACCTCCAGATGAAACTGAAGAAGTTAGACAAGAAAGTGTGAGGATATTAAGATCCTCTAAAGTACCCGCACCCAATTTAACTCGGTGTGAAAGAAGGGCATTGAAGGAACTGAGAAATAATGACACCGTTTCTTTTCTTCATGCCGACAAGGGAAATGTGACATTGGTGATGGATACCGATTAATATAAAAGTAAAATCTCGATTCTGTTATCTGATCCTGTCTGCAGACTATGCACTCGTGATCCAACCACTCGTGTATCCAATGCCACTGCTAAGCTTGTTAAACTGTCATCTATTCCAAAAGAAGAGGGAAGATTTCTTATTCCGAGAGATGCTGTTCTTCCGAGATTGTATGGTCTTCCAAAAATTCATAAGCAAGACGTCCCTCTTTGACCAATTGTTAGTGACACACCCCTTGTGAGCAGAACGGCCAGACCCATTTGCAATATAACCCAGATGAATGTTTAGAGATTACAGTACTGAATGTAGGCCTAGAAATGATACACTTTTTCACTTTTAGGTAACAACTTCTATTCACAAACATTTATGTTTACACATTTACATAATACCAAAAGAACAAACACAACTTTAAAAACAAGATATGGAAACATCATTAGCCCCAAAGGCACTTGCCTTATTATTATCAGTCCGTCACATTCATAGTAATCCAGCACCAACCCAGGTGACAATAACATACACTCATCAAGATAATTTCTTCACGTTACGTCGACTCGTATTTTCTTCACTTCTTAAATATTACCAATAGATTCCGTACGATGCTCAAACACGTCTTAAATACCTGTCAAGAAGTCAGGATACATTATTTCCTTAAATAATCCAAGACCTTTCCAAAGCAACTTTTCAAATCCCTCGACCGTCGTCATAGCTCTTTGAAGTCTCCATAATTACTAAATGTTACCGCTCGATACATATACATTTCTTAGTACACGTCCAGATGTCTGAATCTATTTCTTCATAAAACAATTCATGACTATTCCCTCAGCAAACTCAATAAGACGTGCGCTCTCTATCAAGCTGACTCGTATACTCTTCCAAACGTACCAATCGTTACTGCTTTAATACACATACATGTCTTAGTACATGTCAAGATGCCAGAATCCTTTGTTCCTTACAATAATTCATGACTTCCCGCAGTAAACCTCTAGACGTCTTCTTCCTGTCATGGCTCCCAGAGCTCTCTTTCTTTTTACAATCAGCTGACGCACGACCAATGTTATAGTCCGCCAACAGAAGATCCAATAAAACAAAACACAAGCTAACATAAATCCAACACGACTTACGATACAAACTCTCTACTCTTAGGCCTGTCCATGCCATTCACGGCGACCACAATTCTTACAAGACAAAATAAATATAACATCTAAATGTTAATGCTCTTTCCCAGGCCTCTTGGATTCCTAAACGGGACTCGCAGCCAAACTCATTCATCGGAATCTTCCCACGGAGATCCAATTCAAACCTTTATATTACAAGTTCCAAGCATCCCTCATACTTGACTATCAAATAGCAACTAAACAAACAATGATCATCTCGGCGTTCGCTCTCTGTGTAACGTGTTTTTCGAGGGGTTTTTATGCCACTGGCATAAGTCAGTAGGAAGCCATTCTATATTTATTTACGCGGCAAATTGTTCAGCCAAGAGAATTTTTCATGTTAATTTATTATTATTATTAATTTATTAGAATTATTATTTAGATATTTTCGGAGCATTTTATAAAAATTATAAGCATACAGATAGGTTTTCTATGTCTTAGAAAACGCTATCAAGCAAATTATTACGGACGACAATATCAAAGAAAATTACATGATTACAGAATTTTACGGAGTTTTGTCAGTTAGGGTATTTGAGAGAGTTGAGTCACGGGGAATTCAAGTACACGCTGAATCTTGTCGGGAAGTATTACGCAAGGCTGGGTCGCAAGGTCTAGAAAAGGCGAATTGTTGGAACGGAACCCTCCCGCCGAGTGTAATGACCCGGAGGAGGAGAAGATCGTGTGGTGGGTCAGCCAATCAGTGGAGACGACGTAAGCTAGTTGGGACTGAAGAGTGGGGAGCCGGCGTGTGGATATATCGTTCGACGCGCCGTGAAACGAGGACTATCTGTGAAATACTTGACGAGTATGGGTGCGCGTGCGAGTGGCTCCGATGTTCGGTGGAGTTAGAGACTATCTGTATAGAACTTCCCGAGTATGGTTCACGCGGGAGTCGCTCCGAAGTTCCGTGGATTGGAGGACTAACTTTTGTGAAACTTAACCAGTGTGGTTATACGAGTGTTTGGGCCCGATGTACGGACCATAGAATTATCTAATCTACCAGAATATCATCAAATTTCGACGGAGATGACGACGTCCAGGAGACTGTGGGAAGCTCACAGCATCATCCAGTACGAGGGAAATGCTTTGGCAATTTCCAGTGGTAAGCGCAGATGACGCAGAAATACGCAATCTCTCATTTCTCTTTGTTTTACATTTCATATTTCAGTAACTTCATAGCTTGGCAATAAGAGTAAAATCAATTTATCAAACTCCGTTTTCACGTAATTTTCTATCGGTAATATTCAAATCACAACGCTCCAATTTAAATTTTATACTTATTATTATTATTAATTTTGCTATACTTGTTTTATATAATAAATTCATTTCTTTTACAATGCAATCTTTGCTTTCAGTAGGTAGCATTAGATATAGACCAATTCCTTCTCCTGATACAATTGTTTGTTGGGTTAATGATCAAATCATACCACGATCTGAGTGAATAGAGTCTTGAAGGTGTTCTGCCAGAGCTAGACGTTGTTAAATACAAATTTAGATTTCAACATTGCATTGAGGTCTTGGCGCCCATTAAAACAACATAGCTTAGGCAAAGGTAAACAGTTACATTTATCTCCCAACAGTTAGGGGCAGTCAAACCGATACACTTGTCGCTCAAAGTGTGGGCTAGCAAAACTGCCACATTTGTACGCTCAACGTGGAGCAAAGTAAATACCGTTTCACTTGTCATCCCAACAGTGTGGGCTAGCGAAACTGTTACATTTGTCGCTCAAAGTGAGGGCAATAGAAACTGTTACATTTGTCGCCGACAACTTGGGGCTGAAAACCTAATAACATTTGTGGAAGGAGAAGGGTATATATTTCTGTGCCTGTATTTTGGGGGTTATTTGTCTTTATCAGTGTATATCATTATGGGGGATGAGAAAGAAAGACAGATGAGGTTACGTAGTGGTCATCAACTGGAGAGTGATGATACGAGCAGTATGTCGAGTGATGGTAGTACCGGGGTAGCGGAGGTAAATCCCGATACTGAAACAGGGAGTGTAGGCGGCCAACCAGAATTAAAAACTTTACTTCTCGAGTTCATGTATCAGAACAAAGTTAGTAGTGATGCCTTAAATGCAAAATTAGAACAGAATAATGCAAAATTAGAACAAAACAGTAGGGAAAATAAAGAAAGTACAGAAGCCTTAAATGCAAAATTAGAACAGAATAATGCAAAATTAGAACAGAATAATGCAAAATTAGAACAAAACAGTAGGGAAAATAAAGAAAGTACAGAAGCTAAAATTAGAACAGAATAATGCAAAATTAGATAAGAACAACAAGGAAATTAGTGTGAAAATGGAGCAGATTAGAGGAGAAATCAGAGGAGTAATGGAAGAGAAGGTTAAAGAGATCATTGCAGATGTAGACAAGAAATTAGGAAAACTACAGGAGGAGTTAGAAATTAGAATCAGTACACAGGCTGAAAATTTAAAAGAACAAGTGCAACTGGAAACACAGCAGGTCAAAAAGCAATTGGGGGGAGAAATTGACAAAATTCAGGTAGCAACTAAAGAGGTTAAGGAACAGCTGGGGGGTAGAATTGAGAAAGTCCACTCACAAATAGTAAATGATTTAAGAGAGAGTAATAGAGAGAGCATTAGCAAGATTGAGGAGAAACAAGCAAAGCTATATGATAAAGTAGAAGAATCAGAAGGAAACATTAAATTAACAGTAAACCGTATTGAGAGGAAGGCTGAGGAGAAAATCACAGAATTAGAATTAAAATTAAAAGCTAGGATCAGGCAAGAAAATAGTCAGAATAGGCCAGTTTTTGTGAATAGCACACACAGGGAGGTAGAACTGGGTAAGTTCAGCAATCGACAGGGGTGCCCAATGGAGTTCATGAACACTATAGAAAATAAATTCGGGGAGAGGTTGGAAAATGGTAGTATTGAGTGGTGCCAGGTAGTTGAAATTTTAGAACAAGTGTTTGTGGGGGAAAAGAGGAATTGGTTTGCTATCTACAGAGACAAGTTTACTGATATCAATGATTTTAAAATGAAATTCTGTGAAAAGTTCTGGAATGAGGTTATTCAGTCGCAGCATTGTGAGGGAGTAGTGTGTGGTAAATATAACCCTAAAGGAAGCTCCACCATGACCGAATACTTTTTAGGGCAGGTATTAGTGTGTAAATATCTGGATGGCTTGAAGGAGGAAAGTGATGTGGTGAGGTTGCTACTTAGGCACTTTCCCTATAGGATCAAGGAGGCTGCTTGTATCCAGAATGTAAAGACTATATCACAAGTAGAAAATTTGTTAAGCACATTTGATGCACTAGGGAGAGGGGGTTATGAGGACAATTTCAATCGGAACCAGGGTAATAATAATAATAGACCTAACGAGGCCAGGCATCAAGAAATTCAAGGAAACGGTGGCGAAGGGGCCAACGCTCAAAATAGAAATAATAATAATCAGCTAAATCAGAACAGAGGAAATGGCTATGGTAACCAGTATCAAGGGAGGAACAACGATTTCAGGGGAAATCAAGGGAGGAACAATGATTACAGGGGAAATCAAGGGAGAAACAATGATTTCAGGGGAAATCAAGGGAGAAATTATAATGACAATAATTACAACCAGAATAGGGGTCAAGGAAGAGGACAGCCTAGTGGTAGTAATATACAGCCAAACAATGACAACACAGCCCAGAACAACCAGACCAGTTTAGTAGTTAGTAGTACTACGGCCAGCTGTAGCGGTTCTTTAAACGCGAACCAGGCTGCGAAGTAAGGTCAGAATCTCAGTCTGTAGCATGCCCTGTCCATACAATTATACAGGAACCCTATGACCTAAATGTAAGAAATGAATTATTACATGAACTAAATGATGAAGGTATTATTCAGGAAGTGGTTAGTAAGAGCCCCATAGTTAAATTTAACGTGTCCGAGGCGTACACAGATGTTTTAATTGATAGTGGTTGTATGAAGAGTTGCATAAGTAGTGCATTTTATGATAAAATGAAAGGAACTGGAGTAAATTTTGAGGAGATGCCAATTAAAAGCACTTTTGTTATCACAGCTGTTGGGAAGAGGTCTAAAGTAATTTCTAAGCAAGTTTTAGTAGACATTAAAATTAATAATCATGTAGAGAAGCAGATTTGTCTTGTAATTCCAAATTTAGTATTCAGTGTTATCTTGGGTTCAGAGTGGCTAAGTAGAGTGTCTGGTAACTTATGTTATGATGTAGGGAGTTTGAAATTTAAATGGGGAGATTCTGAAGTAGAAGTAGCGTTCAATGACCATATTCAGAGGAGTAGTATTGTAGGTGTGATTTGTACTTTAAATGAGATATCGCCAGCCGTAGAGCGGGGTTCTCCATGTTTTGTAGGCAGTGTGATTACGAACGGAAGTCTAGAGGACTCGTTACGTGAGGCTGCATTTCAGGGAAATATAGAGGATGAACAGTGTGTTCGGCTCTATGATGTGTTATGGTGTAATAGGAGAGTGTTTGAGGATCGCATTGGTATGGCCAATTGCTATACCCATTCATTGAACGTTATTGATAGGTCAGTATTCACAGGACATAGATATCCTGTACCTTTCGCTTATCAGAGTGCAGTTGAGGCACAAATTAATCAGATGCTTGAAGATGGGATTATTGAGCACTCTAACAGTCCATATGTTAATTCTTTGATCACTGTACCCAAGACCGACGGCACTGTTCGTATTTGTTTAGACGCTCGTTTGGTTAACAGTAGAATTAGTTCGGATCAGCTGAAATCTATGTCAATAGAGGAATTAATGCAAACATTTGAGGGGAAGAAGTATTTCACTTGTGTAGATTTGAGTTCCAGTTTTTGGCAAGTGCCACTTATGTACGAAGATAGACCATTTACAGCTTTTAGTCATAAATATAACCTTTATCAATTTTGTAGAACACCTTATGGGTTAAAGAGTAGTTCAGCAGCTTTAATTAGGGCTTTAAACATCGCATTAGGGGATGACACAGGAGAGTTTGTAACCATTTACATAGATGATATGGTAATTAGTTCACGCTGTTTTGAGGAGCATCTACGTCATTTAGATATAGTTTTTCAGAAGTTAGATCAGGCAGGGTTCACTTTGAAGCTGTCTAAGTCGTCATTCTGTCAGTCAGAAGTGACATTTTTAGGTCATAGAGTGTCGAGTAGAGGTGTAACACCAGAAGAAAGTAGGGTTAATAAGATACTTAACGCAGAGGTGCCACAGAATGTTAAACAGTTAAAAACTTACCTGGGAATTTGCAACTTTTTCAGGAGGTTCGTTCTTAAATACTCCGGGTTGGTAGAACCATTCAGGGAATTGCTTAAAAGTGGGACTCGGTGGAGATGGGAGTCCAAGCATGATCAGGCTTTTAGAGCGCTGAAGGAAGGATTTGAGAAAGCTGTAGTGCTGAAATATCCGTTAAAAGATAAGGAATATGTGGTTATGACAGATGCCTCACATATAGGGATTGCTGGAGTATTATGTCAGAGAGATGATGAGGGTAATCTGTGCATTGTATCTTTAGCCTCGCGAGGACTGACAGCAGCAGAGAAAAGATACACGATTACCGAGTTAGAGCTTTTAGGTATTGTTTTCAGTTTAGGGAAATTTAGAATGTATTTAGTAGGGGGGAAATTTGAGATCCACACAGATCACCATGCATTACTGTATATGAGGACTTGTAAACTCAGTTCTAACAGAGTTAGTAGGTGGATTCTTGCTCTGCAGGAATACGAATTCACAGTAAAATATATTAAAGGTAAAGATAACATTCTTGCAGACATGCTATCGAGGGACACTAATTTATGTAGGGATTATCCTGTGGTTAAAGCAGAGGATGGTATTTTAATATGTGCATGTGTGGACAGTAGCAACAGGGCATCGTTACAGACACTGAGAAATATGCTAGTGGAGCAACGTGAGGACGTTAAGTTAAGGGAGCCACTTGCAAGGTTGGAAGCAGGTGACGCAGAAACATTTATAGTTTCCAAACGTATTGGCAAAACAGCATATGTGCTGGAGAATAGTGAGGGAAACAGATTATACGGGACGTATAATATACATAGTCTACGAAAATATGTGTCATAAAGCGAGTGTGTTTAGCTGGCGAGCCAGCCTATCAAATGAGTAAGTGTGGTATTTGGTGCGTGGGAGGAGATGGTCTTCCAGGCAGGCGTATCAGAAGTCGCACAGTGGGGTAGTATGTAAGTAAATGAGAGTTTTTAAGGTACAGGGAAATATGACGGGATTGTCGGATGCTCTTGAGCACTAAAATGTCTCGATACACCAAGGCCAGAATTTGGTAGCGCTGGTGAATTCCCATTTGCCTCCAAGAGATGGGTGAGCGCTTGAACAGGGTATTTTTGCTTAAGGCGTCCACGAGGCAAAAGATGGGCCATCAGAATGCGAGACAGTCCTTCATGAAACTCATACATATCAGCACACGTGATTTCTGTTTATGGCCTCGCCATGTAAGATTTGTAAGTGTGTAATTTAAGGTAATTTGTACAAAGGTATTATTTGTGTGAGGAGAACTGGTCTGTGTTGAGAACTAGTACTAAGTAGAATATGGTCTACGGGAACTTAACAAGACAGGGCGATTACGGCACAGAAATATTTGGTGTTATATGTAATGCGCATTTACTGGTTTTTTTTTCAGAAGTCAATATTAATTTAATCTACTTTAAAGAGAGATTAAGTATTATGGTCACGAGGCGCTGCCACAATAGTGTGATCGTGTGCTCAGTGATAAGTGGAATTAAATGTCACCATAAGGAGGGGACCTCCAGTGAAATTAGGAAGTTCTATGGTGATATAAATATATCAGAACACCTTCAATGTGTGTGATATGACATCATAAATACATAGTGCTCACACATTAATTATGTCTATTTCTCCAACATAGAGAAATTTGAGAGGCGGAAATATCCGTGGAACACTATTCTATATGTAAAACATTGGACTGGTTGCAAAGTGCAATCCATAGTGACAACAAACTTTGACGCAAAGTGCGTGAAGAAAAATTATGAGTGTATATATCTGTAATTTAGGGTGATCTCAAATATGTAATATGTATTTTGGATGGGGTTTATTAACGTGTCTGGGATAATCGGATAATGGACCGTCGTCACGGTAAATCATCCGATGATCCGAGGCGAATATGTAACGTGTTTTTCGAGGGGTTTTTATGCCACTGGCATAAGTCAGTAGGAAGCCATTCTATATTTATTTACGCGGCAAATTGTTCAGCCAAGAGAATTTTTCATGTTAATTTATTATTATTATTAATTTATTAGAATTATCATTTAGATATTTTCGGAGCATTTTATAAAAATTATAAGCATACAGATAGGTTTTCTATGTCTTAGAAAACGCTATCAAGCAAATTATTACGGACGACAATATCAAAGAAAATTACATGATTACGGAATTTTACGGAGTTTTGTCAATTAGGGTATTTGAGAGAGTTGAGTCACGGGGAATTCAAGTACACGCTGAATCTTGTCGGGAAGTATTACGCAAGGCTGGGTCGCAAGGTCTAGAAAAGGCGAATTGTTGGAACGGAACCCTCCCGCCGAGTGTAATGACCCGGAGGAGGAGAAGATCGCGTGGTGGGTCAGCCAATCAGTGGAGACGACGTAAGCTAGTTGGGACTGAAGAGTGGGGAGCCGGCGTGTGGATATATCGTTCGACGCGCCGTGAAACGAGGACTATCTGTGAAATACTTAACGAGTATGGGTGCGCGTGCGAGTGGCTCCGATGTTCGGTGGAGTTAGCGACTATCTGTATAGAACTTCCCGAGTATGGTTCACGCGGGAGTCGCTCCGATGTTCCGTGGATTGGAGGACTAACTTTTGTGAAACTTAACCAGTGTGGTTATACGAGTGTTTGGGCCCGATGTACGGACCATAGAATTATCTAATCTACCAGAATATCATCAAATTTCGACGGAGATGACGACGTCCAGGAGACTGTGGGAAGCTCACAGCATCATCCAGTACGAGGGAAATGCTTTGGCAATTTCCAGTGGTAAGCGCAGATGACGCAGAAATACGCAATCTCTCATTTCTCTTTGTTTTACATTTCATATTTCAGTAACTTCATAGCTTGGCAATAAGAGTAAAATCAATTTATCAAACTCCGTTTTCACGTAATTTTCTATCGGTAATATTCAAATCACAACGCTCCAATTTAAATTTTATACTTATTATTATTATTAATTTTGCTATACTTGTTTTATATAATAAATTCATTTCTTTTACAATGCAATCTTTGCTTTCAGTGGGTAGCATTAGATATAGACCAATTCCTTCTCCTGATACAATTGTTTGTTGGGTTAATGATCAAATCATACCACGATCTGAGTGAATAGAGTCTTGAAGGTGTTCTGCCAGAGCTAGACGTTGTTAAATACAAATTTAGATTTCAACATTGCATTGAGGTCTTGGCGCCCATTAAAACAACATGGCTTAGGCAAAGGTAAACAGTTACATTTATCTCCCAACAGTTAGGGGCAGTCAAACCGATACACTTGTCGCTCAAAGTGTGGGCTAGCAAAACTGCCACATTTGTACGCTCAACGTGGAGCAAAGTAAATACCGTTTCACTTGTCATCCCAACAGTGTGGGCTAGCGAAACTGTTACATTTGTCGCTCAAAGTGAGGGCAATAGAAACTGTTACATCTGGACCAGGACACCAATAACATTCCGTAGAAAAGACGAACACAAGATCTTACCTTACGGTGCAGCACTCTAGCGGGAAAACAGAGAACTGAAGATGTCAAAGCAGGCAGCAATTACTTACACATGGGCCAAGAAGCTGTTAGGGTAAAATGAGATGAAATATCGGCTCAGTTAGCACAATAGGTTCTCCAATTTACGCTCTTGCACAATATCTCAGCAAGTTGCTTCAGCCGCACTTGGGGCGCACACAGTCTTGCATTAGGGATTCAAACCACTTCGTCGAAAAATTGTCAACCATCGCCGTTCAACCAAATGATATTTTGGTGAGTTTTGATGTAGAGTCCTTGTTCACCTCAGGCCCGACGAGAGGGGAGGTCAGGCAGGGCTGGGTCCCCGGGGCCCGACCCTCCCAGGGGGGTCCGGCGTCCCAGGAGGATGGGCCTGATCAGGCATTGATTTATGATTGCCTTTATGTGACTTGAATTTTCTACTGGCAATCATTTAGTGAATGCAATGAACTGTCTGTGAACAAAGTTTCAAGGATTGAAAAACTTATTTTGTCAAGTGGACAATATTTTCCTTTACAAAGCGCTTCTGGGAAGAACAACTGTCTCAAAGCGGTCAACTTAGGCAATGGGGCTTCGCTATGTATTGTTCTCAGATTCTAAATTTAGCTTATTCAGCTTATGCACCAATCCTTCAAATAACTTTCTCATCCCTTCACTTATTTCGCCAAGGCCAAGGAGCCTGGGCTGCCCTGATGTGTTTGGTCAGCTAGCTCAAGAGTTTCAAGTTTGGTGCGTCACATCGAGCTTAGATATTTAGAGGTGTTAGTGTCTGAAATGTATGTATTGTCTAGCTTGACGTATCGTATGCCGTGCAGGCACTTGCTGTAAGTAAAATAAAGTTTAAAGTAGCGTCCACACAGTAATTCACTTTATAGTTATTCTTGATTTAAGGGGCGGAACAGCGAGATCATCGTTCCCTAGTAGTTCACTTTCGCACTATGTGAAAAAATATCATTGTTGGTTAAATATCTTGCGAAAGGGTGGGATGACTCTGTTGTCAGACGTAGATAGAAGAAATGCCAACATTTAAATAATCTGTATGTTAAGGTGCAGTATTATTATTATTATTATTACTGGTTCATTCAATACGATCAACAATCCTAGGTACTTGGGTTCGTGTGTAAATCATTTCCAATTAACGGATTTATTTAAAACCTATTATACTATTGGTACTAGAGTTGGGAAATGTATCCAAAGGCTGAAACTAAGGTAACATTCGAGTATTTTTCTGGACTGAGTGTTTAATTAACCAGGAGAAAAATGACAATTAAGCTAGGGCACTGAACTTTGTTTTCCAATTCTTCTCATGGAACGTCAGTGGTACTGGCAGATGACCTAGCTGTTCCGCCCCTTAAAAAACAATAAGTAACGTCAGCGGTGTGCATGGCGATGGAGAAATTAATATATTGCATGTAGGCAACCGCGCAGATTTTCCTAAGACCAAATATTTGAACTCTGCTTAATTTAGAAGAAAATTAAGATGAAGTATTGCCACGGTGGGTGAGTGGTTAACATGTCGGACTATCAACCCCAAGCTTGCAGGTTCGCTCATGGCCATGGTAAGTGATTTTTGAAAGGCGTCAAAAACCACAACACGCATGTCTTACGTTATTGGCATGTTAAAGAACCCATTTGAATTCAGTAGGCCGTGTTCATAATGGTAAAACTAATCTCGGGATTTTCCGCCAACACAAAGTTCCTCCATTCTCTACTAGAAAGCGCTATAGTGTCAAGGAGCTTAGATATCTAACCTCCTTGACTTTCATAGCGTTCCAAGGAACTTCGAAATTCGACATGCAAGCTGCCCTCTGGGTGCAAATAACAAAGCTTTCACTCAGCACCCGAGGCCATACGATATTATTATTATTATTATATAAATACAATTTTGTTTTGTGCTGGTGCAGTGGCTATTATCATTATTGGACATTTCTACGCCGTTTATTCCAAAGAGCAGCATCGATCTGCAAAGCACTTATATTTCAGGACGCGAAGAGATACTTTCCCTTGCGAACCAAGCCCTTCCGTGATACGCTTTAATTCAGTATTTGCTGACGCGTTAATTTTCCGGTTTGTTTCTGAAGGCCTCCACGTTATTGAATGAGCTTTTACTTCAATATTGGTGAGTCTTTTATTTAGCCACTAAATGTCAATGGTCACCAAATTTTTACTCCAAATTATCACAAAACTGATCACCCAAATGGCCTTTACCTCAATAATATCGACCTAATTTTCGCAAAATTTTCCGGAGGAGGATCTCCAGACCCCACTCTGTGCTTGGTGATATTCCAGATCCCAGATCCCATGTGTGTCCACTCCCCCATAATTTTGACTTAAATCCGCCCCTGATGGTCACCAGTCATAGATAGGGTTGGGGCTTTTTAGGAGAATCTGACTCTAATTTGGTTTACTGCAATGCAGTATTAAATTATAAGAAATCCACAGACTGCAAATTACAAAATATAGTTCAAATTCACATTTTCTTCTTTTGTGAAAACAAATCACTGATCAGCTGCAATCTAACTTGACTTGTACGTACGAGTACTGGATACCTGAGGCTAATTATGAAAATATATTTTGCTTTGTATAATGTACAAAGTTGTGTGATCGCCGTTCAATCAAAACACTTACCAGCGTTTAGGCTTAGACGCAGGGGCGTGACTCATCAAGGACAGCAAATTTTAAGAATGTCTACATAAAAGCACTGTATGTAAAACGTATTTTAAAATAAGTCTTGACTTTGTGTAAAAATCATGTTTTCATTATGAAAAGAGATTACGTCATATGTCACAGAGGCCGTAGTACTGCACAGTGTACAGTATACAATTTTCCGCCTCTTTTAACATGCAGTTCAGCGAGCTGAACTTCCTGTTGATTAAGTTTTGGGTCTGAGGACGTCGTGGTCAACAGTCCTTTCTACTTACTGTGCGTGTAGAACTCGGTCCGACAATCTATATCTGAAGTTAATCATATATTATTAATTAATTTGGGATATAATTGGGGAGAAAATGAATGTACGATGGTGCAACTGCAGCCTTTGGCTATAGGGTTAAAACGATGAATCATGGAAATTATGCTTACAATCACTGACGGTGGAATTCGAACCCACCTGTTTCCGAGTTAATGGACAACAGCTTTTTTCAATGTGAAATTTTTCCTCAAGTTAAATACTGTAAATGCTATGAAATTACGGTCCGGTAAATGCATTTTCTTTTCAAATTTGTGTACGACAAACGAGCATATTGCTTTTACGAGTATCACTGAAGTTCTAAAATTATTGATATCAAAGAGGACCCGCAGAACTTTATATCTGAACACTGTGCATGCTTACAGTGTTACCTCGTCGGGGCAAATTTAGATCTGTCAAACGCCAAAACTAAACAGTATAGTGAACTAATGAAAATTATCTAGTTTTCGATGGCTTTACTCTGATATTTATTTTTGTTGATTGAAAATAATGCATTGGTACGCGTTTGTCAGGTATAAACATTCAATACAATTTAATACAATTATTATTATTATTATTATTATTATTATTATTATTATTGCTGATTTTAAATTCTTGAAATTGATTTCGTGATGATCATTTTGTGCAAAAAAATGCGCAAAATCAGTTTGTGCAAATTTACGAGGATTATAATTTAAATCTACGGAATTTGGTTATAGAGGGGGGGCCCGGGAGATTCCAGCCCCAGGGCCCGTCGCCGCTCTCCACGGCCCTGGTTCACCGGAGTGCCGATGAACCCCGGTCATTTCCCTCATCAAGGATTTGTTTCCTGAGGACATTGCCTGATTATTCCACCACTGCTTGTGTTCCAGTTATTTCTTGTGGGATGGTAAATTTTACGAGCAGACTGAAGGTATGGCCATGGAAAGTCCACTCTTGCCTGTCGTGGCAAATTTTTTCATGGAACATTTTGAGGGGGAGGCTATATCTTCGGCGTCTTTCAAACCTGCGATTTGGTGGAGGTATGTGGATGATACGTTGGTGGTGTGGGAAGAGGGTTCTGAGAAACTGAACCACTTTCTGAACCACCTAAATCAGCTGCATCCTTCAATCCACTTCACAAGTGAGCTAGAATCGGGTGGATGCTTACCTTTTTGGATGTTCTTGTGAGGAGGAAGGCGGATGGCTCCTTGGAGCACAGCATCTACCGTAAGCCAACTCACACTAACCGTTATTTACATGCAGACTCCCACAACCATCCTGCACAAAAACAAGGAATTATAACAACTCTAGCCAAAAGAGCGGAATGTATTTGTGAGGCATCAACTCTTCAGGAAGAGTTACATGCGTTACAAACCATGTTTAAGGGTAATGGCTATAATGAATCCACTATATATAGGTCCCTACATCCAGTGGCGGTTCTAGAAGCTTAAATCTGGGGGGAGGCAGACATTTTCCCGGATCGATCTCATTAGTCTACTTTTTCCTCATTTTTGCAAAATGAGAAAAGTAGGCTAAAAACTATCATTGGTAAAAAATAGCATATTTCACTGTCACATAAATTTATTCTTCTGTTTCCACTCTGGGCAAACTGGTTCACTATATCAGAAGGGTCGTGAAGTAATTTTCCACTTAATTCTCTTTCAATTGAAAGAATTGCGAGATTGGAAAGCCTCTGTGTTGCCATTGTTGCTCTTAAATAGGATTTTATACCTTTCACGACAGAGAAACTGCGCTCAGCAGAAGCAGATGACACAGGAAGAGTCAGCATCAACTTGAAAAATAATAGTAGCTGTGGAAAAGCAACTTCCATTTTCAGAAGTTCAGAAAAAAAGAATGAGGAAGTGTTTGGATATTTGCCTCCAAATACATTCTTAGCTTAACTGATTTCAGTCTGTAGCACCTTACGGTCTGTGAAGATTAGATTATACTTTTCACAGAACGTGAGAATATATATATTCAAAATTTAAAATGTTTTCACTTCTTGAGTTACAGGCATCCATTGCATTGCACACAAAATCATTTTCAGTAAATCTACGCAGTAACTCTTCTACCATGTTGTCTAATATTTCAAAAAGATTTTTTTTACATGTCTCTGATAATGTGACATTTTCCTCTTCTTTCTCCGCAGAGACTGGCATTAATAAAACGTAGTCTGAAAAGTTCGTTGGAATACTTGAGACTCTAGATTGCTTATAAACTTTCACGCCTAACGACTGAACAGAGTCACATGTAACCGCCCATAGTTTCTTAAAATAATCATAATTTCGTTTTTCTTGCAACGATTTTACAAGACCATAGATCAATCTATGTGCCCCTCCGAAGTCCACATGTTTTTGTTGTAAGAACATAGAGGCTCTATTGGCAAGCTCGAGAATATCAGAAAAGATTTGTAACACAAACATCACCTTCACTTTACAAAGCTGTTTCAACAAACCTTTTGCTTCTGCTGCCTCTTTCTTGTTAGCTGACTTTGAAAAATACTCTAGAGCTGCTTTAACTGAAGCAAAACGTTTCTGAAAATACATTACTCCTCTATATTTACATACTCATCACGTGTCACTTTGACGAGGTATCTCTAAAACACGTTCTCCTGGATGAAGATCACTCTGTATCTCAACAAACTTTTGGTGTCTTACAGTAGATATAGACTGAAAAGCATAAATTGCTTCCAGTAAACCAAAAGTGTCCCCTACCACGTCTACAAACTGGCTTTGAAACGTCCACCAAAACTAAATTTAAGCGATGTGCATAACAATGCACGTAAACACACGGGTTATTGACCTTCTGTCGCAATAAACGCTCCACACCGTTTATCTTCCCTGACAGAACCGCGGCACCATCATATGCTTGTCCAATGCACTTACATGGATCGATATCCACTGAAACAAGGTACTCTAAAGCTGAATTAGCTATACTTTTAAGCATTCAGTTGAGACAAATGTATAAAACCAATGAAACTCTCCTCTATAGAATTTTGCCCTACATATCTGACACATGCGGACATCTGTTCCACTTTACTAACAACTCTAACTTCATCCACGATTAAGGAAACATAACCATTGTCATATTTTTTCGTCTCTCCTCCAATATATTCAACTATTATATTAGCTGAGATATCCAGAAATTCATTTTGAGAATCTTTAGATGAGTAAGTTGCATTCTTTGGTAGACTCTTTACTTGTGCTTTCACTTTCTAGTTTCATTACATTTAAAATTTCATCAAAATTCCCTTTATTATTAACACTATCATCATCCGAAACTGTTTGGCGATGACCTCTAAGCCCAATGTCTTGCCGAGCACAAAGTAATGCGACTTGGGCCATTGTTGCCACAGCTGAGCGGTTACGCAATATAACCAGAGGTTTCTCGCTTAGCTTTGAAATCACTGTGCCGCTATGTTCACTTACCAGAAAACTGTTTCACTTTACTATTGAAGATTTATAACATTCAGTATCAGCATGCTTTGCACGTTTTTCTCATATTCTTTTCCAATTGCAAAATCCAGATTTACTGAAAACATGTTCAGCATGCTTGAATCAGATTGAACAAAATGACGACACAGAAAACAGCATCTTTGTTCTCAGAGTATTCAATAAATGTATACCTATCAAACCATTTACTGTTAAAACTTCTGTTCTTATTGTATTGTTACGTTTGTTTATAAAGTGATTTACATGGTTGGCATGGACCATCATAGATCGATGCACTGATATAAAATGGTACTGGTTCATCTATATTAAAAACAGTTGCACCTATATTTTTGTCACAGAGTTGGGGAGATATCGATGTACTTGTATCGCATGGAGGTTTGTCTACATTGGAAACTTCTGAACTTGCATGTCATAAAGTTGGGAAAAGAGTTTAATACTCTTGGTGTAAGCACTACGCATTTTAAAAATATTATATTTATACACGATTTCAATTGTGTGTTTAAATTACATATAATAAATAAAATATATAAATCTTGAAATTGAAAGAAAAATTAACTTAATTAAATGCATTAGTTTGTTTTATATCAGATAAATTGTAACTGTAAATTATCAATTCATTTAGTAACCAAGGAATTTTAAAATAATTATTTCAGTAAAACTGGGGGGGGCCCGCCCCCCCCCCCGCCCCCCCCGGCCCAGGGCTAGAACCGCCTCTGCCTACATCCCAGGAGGGGGGTTAGACAACCTTCTCAGAGCAACGACGTGAGGGGAACTGCTTACCTCCCTTATATTCACAACACCACTGACCATGTTGCTAAGATTCTCCCCAAGCACAAGGTAGAAACAGTTTTCGGCACTATGACGAATATTGGTCAACGTTTAGCATTAAACAAAGATAAATTATCCCCAATACTACAACCTGGGGTGTATGAAGTCCCTTGTACTTGCGGAAAAGTCTACATTGGACAAACAAAACGGTCCATTGCAATGAGCATCAAAGGAACATTTGTCTAAACCAACCTGACAAATCAGCTATAGCTGAATATGCCCTGTCTTCAGGGCACGATGTATGTTTCAAGGATGCTGATGTGCTTACCCTTGTTAAGCACAACTGGTCTAGTATTATAAGGGAGGCAGTTGAAATTCGTAAAAATCCCAATAATTTTAACAGACACACTGGATATCAGCTAAGAGACATTTGGCTACCAGTTATTAAAGATCTAGGAAGATGGTTCCTCTCAGTTTCTCTGTTCTTCACCTATTTCAAATTGTACATTTTCCTATATAGCTACAGAGCCTGGATTTGATTTCCTTTGTTCGTCACTGGAGGAGTTTCTATCTGTTTTTTCGCCGTTGCCTGTATGATGTTAGGTATCGTTCAGATACACTTCCCTTTTGTTTATGTTTCCTTATATCCATCTAACACTCCCCCTCCCCCCCCCCCCCTTTCTCCTTATTTGGACATCCTCATTCTTCGAGGAGTCCCTAAATTTTCACCCCGCCCCCTTTACCCTCTCGTTACTTACTACTCTGTCTGCCGTTCTACCATGGTCCATACAGTTATTTCTGGCAGCTGCTCTCTGGTGACGAACAGAGGAATTTATCTAATTTTTTGTAATCTCATTGATGTACTTTCTTTGGCCACATTGTTTGATTCCATTGAAAAAGGAGGCAAGGTTCCTTCGAAACGTCTGGTATTTAATTTAATTTCACATGGCATTAGCCCAAAAACCATGAATTATTTGTATAGTAATCCGGGTTGTGAAAGCCTTAATCTTCATATCAATTTTCTGCTTAAATGATGCTTTATTTTTATCCCATTTATATGATTTTCGTAGGCAGTAGTAATTATCATGCAACATGTTTATAAGTATTGACATGGACTAACAATCATTTCTAAAGTGTCCTTATTGACGATAAAATTAACATAAAATTCCAATGAGTATTTAATAATTTATTTCCACGTCAATAAAAATAAATTAATAACATTAATTATTAGACTAATTACGGCCCTCCTCAACATTTTTTTTTTTTTTTAGAAAAGAAACAAACATAATTGCAAGCAATGTGATTGTTATAGTTGAATTTAACCTTTCAAAATAAATAAAGAATATATCAAAATATTTAGAAAATCAGATCTGTTACAAAATGTGCCTTAAAATGATGAAAACATTAAATAATTTAGTAATAATAATATTGTATGGCCTCGGGTAGCCGGGTGCAAGCTTTGACACCCAGAGGGTAGCTTGCATGTCGAATTTTGTTGTTCCTTGAAGCACTATGAAAGTCAAGGTGGTTAGATATCCTTGACACTATAGCGCATTTTAGTAGAGAAATGAGGAACTTTGTGTTGGAGGAAAATCCCGAGATTAATTTTGCCATTATGAACATGGCCTACTGAATTCAAAGGGGTTCTTTAACATGCCAACATCAGATGACATGCATATCGTGATTTTTGTCGACTTTCAAAAATAACTTATTACGGCCAGGAGCGAACCTGCATGCGTGAGGTTAGTAATTCGTAGGGACCGGAAAAATTAGCATTTGTTTCAAAATTAGCATCTATTTTCTTCAACATTAGCATCTATTTACAAAGTTAAAAATCATCACATTGTAATATTATTTTAACGACTCCAAGTTAATGAAATAAAGTTATAGTCCTCAAACAAAAGCATTGTCAGTAGTTCAGCATTGCTTTCTTTCAAATTGCACCGTCTGTCTGTAACCACTGTGTTATAATGGGACAACACAAGCTCGCTATCTACATTGTTCATTGGGGTCCACAACAATTCAAAACAGTATTTAGCCAATATGCTGAACTCTGTCTGAACAGCAGTTAAAGCAAGCATGATACCACATTTTTCACTTTCTTTCATCTGGGTTTGAATTGCATTTTTCAGAGAACAGTAACCAGACCAGATTTCGTTTTGTGAGAGCACTCCAAACAATTTCTCAAGCTCAGCTAATTTATCAATGTTATTCAAATTTATATTTTTTGGATACAGAGCTTGAGAAATTGACACAAAATGTTTATGGTTGGGGTCTTTAGCTTTCAATGTGGTTAGCTTGTGGAGAATGAGCAGCTTTGACAAATGTGTCCCTACATGCAGCCTGCTCTAGAGGAGTGAGCTTAATCGAAGCACTTTTAGTTGCTGCAGAAAAATTCCCTGCACTAATTAAGGTAAGACTGGTGTCAAGGTTATGCAATTTGGGGTAAAGGAGATGAGAGGTAGGATACAGAGACCCTTCAAGTTCAATAAGGAGGTCAACAAGTCCAGCTGCATGATCTGTGACAAAAACCATGTGGGAGTGAAGTCTATTCACTTCTCGGTCAGTCATATCGGTCAGATACTTAATACCACAGTTGTTGATGTCTTTCATGTCAGACATCTTGAAAAATATAACAACATCTGTAAAGTAAGCACTTAAATAGAAGACAGCCTGAAACCAGCTATTCCATCGGGTTATGTCAGGTGCAGGAAAAACCTTTGCTTCCTTTGGAGCCCCAAACTTTGATTTTAAGAAATGTAAATAATTATATTTTCGCTTTCTTGTGTTGAAAAATGCAGACTTTACCATCGCAACTACTGTACATGATTTAAATCTGTCATCACTGCGACCCAACAATGCCAACCAAGCTGATCTTCTGTGCCCAGCACTGTACATGCATTAAATGATCCCCTATAACCACTCTTAATGTTTCATAACATCGGGTCATGTATGGGGCACTGTCACTAACCAACACTTTAACCACATCATATTGTACATTATAACTCCGCAGAGCTTCTAAAACCGCATGGGAGCAGTTTGTAGCATTTTCTGCATCAAGGTAGTTCACAGAAACAACGTGCAGCTCTCTTTTCGATCCAGCTGGGACTTTGAATGTGATGATAAAAACACAATGGCCCATTCTATCTGTAATTTCATCACAGAGTATGTTAATGTTCTTCCCCATCACAGCCTCTGCTGTTCTTTTCTGGTGGTAAGATGCAACTTCTAGAAAGGAAGAAAGACCTGAAATTATAACAAAATAATTTAAAATTACTGGATCAATTGGGTATGGGTAAGATAGTTCGATACGGAAATCGCTCTCAAATTCAGTCTCCTTCAATTCTGAGTGGGGTTTCGATGTCGTAATATCTAAACCGTACCCGATCAATGAAGTCGAAACTAATGTGGTAAATATAATTCACGTAGAGTTTTCACACATGGCAGCTCTTCATTTGAAAACTCAGTAATCCAGGCTCTTAGCTCTTTGTTTTCAAGCTTTTCCAGAGGAATATTTGTATTGGCAAATACTTCAACTGTGCGTTTCGAGAAGTTTTTCGTCGTTTACAACTATCCAACTGTGTAAGCACAGAAGTTTGCATTCCTTGAGACGTACTAGCAGCAAGGGTTGAACTTTTGTTATCGCGTCACTTACCCACGCGTTTCCGACGTTACAAGTTTCTCAATGCTATCCTATTTTTCCCACGCAACTAGGCAATTACAATATTTACAAAACACTGTCACTGAATCTGTGACGTATAAACCATCCTTTGCATACTGCTGAGCCCTTTCGCTTGCAGTTATCGTTACCTAAACAATCGCTTGATTTTCTTCTCTCCACTATTCACATGCACCTTACACGAAAACAGTTTCAACTTTGAACGAAGAGTATGAACAACAGGAAAACAACGCTGCGTCTATTTCGTTATTTCTGTGGTACTCTATTTACTTTTCGAGAATAATCGATACATCCTATTCCCATTGTAAATATCGATTAAAGTCAGCAAGCAGCGATCGATCGACTACTTTCCTATATATATCGATCAGAGCGGTCGAAAGATTCATGCGTCATATTTGCAGTATTTCTCACGATTTCGCCGAAATATGTGGTTTTTGCCAGTAAAATAACACATTTTCGCAGAATCGCACCAAAATCGCATATTTGTATTAATTTCGTATTTTGGTCAAAATTCGCATTTTGAATTTACGTACCACAGCGCTTCAGAACACCTTAAAACTATTTTAAAAAAATGTAATTCGACTCACCTACCATGGCAAGCAAATAATTTAGTGAAAAAGACATATCTAAATAGTAAATTTATTATTATGTGCGAATGGATCCAGATAGATCACGCCTTTCTGATCTTCCATATAGCTCTATCGTGGGCTATCTTCCTTTCCTCAGTCCATTTTGTTCCTGGTCTCTTTGGAGCATCATTCTCTGGTGTTACATTCCATCCATTTACCCTACATCGGAATAGTTTCCGCGTGGTGGCGCAGCTGTCAAGCTGTTGGCCTCTCACCAAGGTGCACTAGGTTCAATTCCCGGTCAATGCATGTGAGATTTTCGAAGTGAAATGCCATGTCCTGTGGTTCGGATTCCACGTAAAAAGTAGGTCTTGTGGCTCATAATCACAAGATGCACTGTCATGTAAAACTACAATCATCCTTTTTCTTGGAAAAGGTTCCTGTCAAAGCCTTCCACTGTTCTTACTTGGGCCTTCTCCAAATTCTGTTTGACTTGCTGAATCCACGGTATATTCTTCAGTCTTTCTGCGTAGGTCATGATCCTGTGTGTAAGCCTGGTCGGTGGAAGTCTTTCAACATCAAATTCTAAGTAGTAAATTACATAGACTTTTTCTTTTTTTTCCAGCTAAAGATATACTGTGAAGGTCAAAATGTTGTCGGAAATAGGCTCTTTGCGGAGGATTAGAATTTGTCATTGCAGCAGGAAGGTGCAACAACCAACTAATTCTAACCTCCACAAAGACCCTATATTCGACAACTTTTTGACCGTCGCATGATATTTTTTAACTAGAATTTTCTTTAGTCTGCTTTATAGTAATTTACTATCACCAACTATGATATGTCGTTTTCCCTAATTTATTTTATGTTTTCATCATTTTAAGGCACATTTTGTAACAGATCTCATTTTCAAAATATTTTGATATATTCTTTATTTATTTTCGAAGGTTAAATTCAACTATAACAATCAAATTTGCTCGCAATCATGTTTTTATTTTATTTTTTAAAGCAAACTAAGCAGGGCCGTAATGTGGTCGAAACTAGTCTAAATAATTAATATTATTAATTTATTTTTATTGACGTTAGGTGGAAATAAATGATTACTCGTTGGCATTTTATGTTAACGTATTTATAAGTTGGGACAGATGCTTTCTGATACAAACCAAGCTACTGTACTGGCAATTTGTGAAAATCGGACTCTTTTATTATTAACCTTAAGCGCCAAGTCATACTCTCCTTTGAATGACACCGAATCGCGTCCTCGCCAGTAGAAGCTTGTTTGATGAGTGCACTAAATATAGGGCAATCAAATATCTGTCTTTTCTAAGGTACAGGGTACAGCCATAGTACAGTATATCACCGTTGAGTCACAAAGTTACACAAAAATGTTACATCACAAAACTTAACATTGAAATGAATGCAAATGCCAAAATAATAACTGGAAGAGCGAATGAGGAATGAGTAATGGCGCGGCACGGTGGTGACAATGGTAGGCGGGCGATTTTAACCCCTTTTTATTCTCCCCAATTCGCTACTTTTCCGCGCTGTTAAGACTTGATAAAACAAAATCGAATTATATCAGCCCACACCTTCCCTCTTGCTGGTAGTTGTAAACAGCTGATAGCCTTTTCTCTTCAGATGGATAATGCTTCCTAAGCCTTTCTACGTGGTTGTAGGTTGTAGTTGATAATCTCTGTCTATACCTAGGTACTTAGCCATCAGAATATAGTGGTTCGAGACTACTTCTGCCCCCCTCTACACTCTGGCATCCCTAATAAGTACATTGTCTATCTGGTTCACTGTGGTCCCATCTGGAGATTTCCAAATTCCTTTAAGGATGATCTTACGTGGAAATATGGTGCCACTTATGGTGAGGTTTTTGCTTACAGCAAAATCAATCACCCTTAATCCGTTTCCATTGCACTCTTCACGTAGGCTATACTTTCCCACATTTGGTCGAAATGTGGTTCCCTTCCAATCTTAGCGATCATATCTGCTAGGATCACTTTCATATCATTATCTGCTACAGCATCATATGTGCATTCAAGCTGTTCATAAAAGGAGTCATTCACAAATAAGCATCATGTTGAAGAATTTCATTTTAACTCTCATTGTGCATAATCCTGTCATTTATTGGTTCAAAATTAAGCATCGCTGACTTGTATGCCCTTAGTACAGTACAAGGAATCCTGTCCCGCTACTGCTGCGAAACATTGTGTAGTTCCCTGCACAGCTGCTATTCCTACTTTGTACTTTCTCAGTTGGTCCTTAAGGTTCCTGAATGCCCCTGCTCAATACATTCCAAGTAGCCATAATAGATGGTTAAGGCTGTCTAGTTTCCACATGTGTTTTGACATTTTTGTGGCTAGAAACTGACCGGGAAGTCACCTATGCGCACTACCACCAGGAGGGCCCTTCACAGCCTGTTTAATAGCTGTCATTTTTGTCGGGGATGGTCCCTTAGAATATTGGTTTAGAAGATTTCTGAGAGAGGTAACTTTGTTGACTAACCCTGTATATCCACGAAGTTGCCAGAAACATCTCTCCTTGCCCACTTGTCTTAATACCTCTTCATTGTTACTCTATATACCATCTGATCTTAAACATCCTCCTGTAACACCACATTTCAAATGCTTTTATTCTCCTCTATTCTGCTGCGCTCACAGTCCAAGTTTCACTTCCATAGAGTGCTACGCTCCAGACAAAGGCTTCCAAAAAATCACTTTCTAATACCTAAATCTACGAGGGCAATTTCAAAACTTCTGCACAGAGCGCATGCGTGTCCGTAACAATGAAATGATTCTCGCGCGCAAAGTGTCAGTTATGGGCTAGAACTTCAGCTATCCCCACTTGTTTTCAGTGTTATGCTAGATTGTCTTTTGAGTGAGAAATGTTGATTTGAAATGGAGGGAGAAAATGACTCTGGTCAAATCTCACGTAGTGACCAGCGGTCGTTCATAAAAATTGAAAGTTTGTTGGGGAAAAACCTACTGAAATTCGCAACGCTCTAATTGAAGCTTCTGGCGTTAGTGCACTGTGGAATGGGGTGGTTGGAGTAGCACCCCGATAGGGAATTAGAGGATTAGGTTTCGGGCACACAGTCCAATGTAAATAGAGCGATAAGGAAGAAACCAAACGTTAATGACTAGCTTTAATACATTTATTTGATTCTTTGGATCAATAACAACAAATATTCTCATTAAAATGATAATTGAAAGGAGGCAATACAAAATGCTGGTTTCTCCAGGAAACTCAGAATCAACATTGACTAGGAAATAATATAATAAACTAGCTTGATTAAAGTTGGCGTTACCAATGGTTGGATACTTGATACAGAGTATCTTCCCATAAAATCATCCTGCAGGAAACTCGCGCCGACAATAGCAGGACGTGATATTGTTTGCCCGGACAGGGCAGAATCGAAGTGTTGGTTCAGTACGGTTCAAAGTTCCAAGTGCAGTGCTGAAACATGGCCATGAGTTAGCAGGCCCGCAGGGAGCGGGTCATAAAATCCAAAAAAGGGCTTCCTCCAAGAAGTTTCGGCATGGCTTCCAAAAAAAAATGGATAGCAGTTCCTTCGACGAAGTGTAACCAGCAGTAACGGGTCTCTTCGTAGTGACCTGGCTGGTAGATTACAAGCAGTTACGATTTCATATTGCAAAGTTGTAGTGAGCTGGCGAGTTGAAGCCGTCGCTTAGATAAAGGTCATTGACTCAGGACTTGCCCGGCACGGCAAAGTCCATACAATGAAGCATGCCGCGTAGAGTGGTTCCAGCCGCACTGTTTTCAAACAGTGCTGACCCAGTAGGGGCCGTGTAGTGGTCAGGCAGGGAGCCATGGTCAGGCGTCGACAGATGTAGACAGACACAGTAGAACGGAGATGAAGGCAATATATAGTTGAAATGACGTCATAGAGAGCCGAACATTCCAGATGGCGGGGGGGTGTCGACAACCAATCAGCGCATAGCTCCAGACACATTGCGAGGGTTACCGCTAAGGCAAGCACAATACTTGCGAGAAAATGTGACAGTGCGGTGCATCTAGAAGAACACGCTTCAGAAAAAGGTGAGTAAAGACAAGAAATAATAAAGAACAACAATTCAATTGTAACATAAGTTAACTGAACAATAAATAAACAGAACACCGCGTTCATACTGCAGTTATAGCGAAGTAAAATAATGGTGCAGAAAGATTGAACAAATATTTCAAACCGTACGAGGAACAAAAACTACAAAACTATTCGCAAAAGCGAACACATTGGATCAAAGCACAGTGTCACGGTGGGCTTCCCATTTCCGTGAAGGCCAGAAAAGTACCGAAGACAACGCAAGGAGTGGGTGGTTGGTTTGTTTCCAAAACTAAAAAAAACACTCCAAGGGAACCTTTTTCTAACCATTGAAAAGGCTTCTGATCCAGTGACCCGAGTTATCAGACAGATCAACAAAGATGGCATCCTAACGGATATACAAGACTTGTCAAAACGCTGGCCCCCTGTTATTGTGAAGCATGGAGATTACATTGAAGGCCTATAAAGTCATTTTGTGAAATGATTTTCTTTTTAACCATAATTTTACGGTGTGCAGAACTTACGACATGATCTCCGTATATTTGATGTCCACAGACTTTTTTTTTCCTCTAAAAATGCTTTCCTTGCTTGAGCTACTTTTTATAATATCCCTTCGATTTGTCCATCACTGGTCATTTTACTTCCTAAGTAGCAGAAGTCGCCGACTTCCTTTAGCTTTTCACCTGCCAATTTGGCGTCAATGAGGGGTTTCCGATTTCTTTTGGCTGTATTCCATTGTTTTTGTTTTGCTTTTATTGATTTTCATCATCAATTCCTTCCTCAAGATGGAGTCCACACCATTCCAAACCTCGGGTGTGTCTGCTAAGATGACGGTCATCAGCAAATCTCAGTGTTGAGATGATTTCTCCTTGAATCTTTACTCCTACCTAAATTTTTTCTCTAATTTCCTTCATTGCTTGTTCAATGTGCAGATTGAAAAGTATGGGTGATAAGTAGCAGCCTTGCCTTACACCTTTCTGAATACCAGCTTCTCTCTCATGTCCTTCAGCTCGAATGACTGCTGTCTGGTTTCTGTGTAGATTGAAGATCACCCTCCTATCCCTGTACTTTATTCCAATCTTTTTCAATATGCCAAACAACTTTCTCAATGTTATCAAAAGCTTTTTCTATGTCGACAAAAGCCATGAATTTTCTCTTATTTCTCCTTATTGTACTAAATGAAAGAGGCAAGTGTTATAACTATACTAATAAGTTTTAAACATTTAATGCAGCCAAATGGCCATAGGTTTACAAAAATACTATTTATATAAACTTGATTTCTATTGATTCGCATAATCACTGATTGTCCTTATTAGTTTTGTACAGATTTCCATGTGGTCATAGCGATTGCATGTATGTCCACTCAGTTGACACTTGCATGTAATTGAAGGCTCATGATACGTCTTGTTGTGACAAATGATGTGATGGAAGCCGTGTACTGCCATTCTTGTATAGACGTGACGCATTTCAAAGTTTGCTTTGATCGCTCAATCATGGCGCCAGATGCAAAAACTTCTTGCTTTTGGATGAGTGTTGCCAATAGGTTCTCTGCATTTGTGTTGGGTAGATGTATTTGGGTCCTAAGATCTTCTATGAGGAAGGATTCTCTTGCCAGGAGATAACTAATCTGGATCTTGTTATCTTTGAAACTTCAATTGCTTTCTTAATGTACCCTGGGTATACTGCTTTTACTCGTTCTAATGTGGAGAGGTTTTTCATTGAAAGTTACGGCCAGATAATTTCTAAGCCATTCGTCAATATTGGCAATATTTTTGCTTTAAATAGAGACATTGCTGTCTCTAATCTGAGGGATCTTATATAACTTATTCCATGCATAGCCATTATTGTATGTGTAGCTTTTTCTATTACATGTTTTGTGAAACACTTGGCGGTTGTTTGAAATGTGGTTCCTAGATACTTGAAATCTGGAGAATGTCCTATGACTGGATATAACAGATACTGTAGGTATTTGAGAACCAATTGCTTTAAGGGCATGCGACTGTTGGTGACCAGGTGACTGCTTTCTTTTCCTTTCTTTCTAACACTTTCTGTAGAGGTTTGTTGCATGAATTGACAACTTGATATATTCAATTGAAGGTGATTGGGGATAAAGTTAGTTTTAGACTGGTTCTTGCTGATTATCTTCTTATAATTCAGTCCTCGACTTTGTGGCTCTGCTGTGAAAATATAGTAATGTTAGGTTTAATTTAATCTTTTGCAGGGCTTTGACTTTCTTGAACTGTGCATTGGTTTACCAGCATATGCCAGAGCTCAAGGACCAGATGAAGCATTTCTTTGCTTTCTCCACTCAGCTGCTCATCTTGCAGGTAATACAGGTTATTCTGAGATCAGTAAATTTGTCCACAAGTGATCATTTCCATTTCTTAAAAATACATGGTTCCATCTAAGACTTGGAGAAAGAGTCTTGTCCGTAGCATTTGATTAGATATCATCTTGCACAGTTTCCAGCCACTGGCCGGGTCTGTTTGGAACATAAGCCTCTCCATCGTCCTCTGTCCTCCTTAACATGCCCATACCATTTAAGCCTTGATTTCTCAATCCTATCCATTAATTCTCCCTCCTTGACTAATTCTCTGATCTTCTCATTTCTTAACCTGTCCACCTTTGACACTCCAATACTGTTTCTCAAGAAACTAGCCTGTATTCTGCTTCGCTCCCTTTCTTTCATAACCCAGGTCTCTTGAGGCATACGTCAAGATTGGGATGTAGTACGTCCTATATATAACCCTTTTGCTGTTTTGAGGGACATCCTTACTCCATACCAGGCTCCTAACACTTTTCCTGAATAATTCTGCTTGTCTCCCCCGCTCATTTATTTCTCTGTCGTTTCTTCCATTTTCTTGTATCATGCTTCCCAGTTACTTGAAACTCTCTACTTTCCTTAATTCTTCCCCACAAATTGTTATTCCCGTTGTGACTCTCTCCTTCTTCCTGGTTGTGATCACCCACTCGCTTTTGCTTATGCTAAACTTCATCCCATATCCATGTACTATTTCTTCCCATACATCCCACTGCTCCTGTACTTCCTCCTCCTTGTTTCCCCGAATCATCAAATCATCTTCAAACACCATTCCTTTCATCCTTCTTTCACCAATCAGTTCCGCCACTCTAGTCATTATATCGTCCATCGCTACAATGAAGAGTAAGGGTGAAAGTGCACTTCCGTGCCTCAAGCCATTCTTCTGTTCCAGCCAATCTGATCTCTCTCCTCCTACTTTCACACAGCTTATACTTCCAGTGTGCATTTCCCTTATCCTCCATATAGTCTGCTTTCCTACTCCACTCTTCTGCAAAGCCTTCCATACCTTACTTCTACGTACACTATCGTATGCTTTTTCAATGTCCAGGAAGGCCTTCAGTAGATCTATTCCATCTTTTCCTGTAACTGTCTTAAAGCAAAAATTAGATCTACTGTGGACCTTCCTGCTCTGAAGCCATGTTGTTCTTCTCTCATCGTTCCTTCTATTTGTGCCCGAATTCTCTTTTCCAAAACTTTCTCAATGATTTTTGCACAATGGCTCATCATTGTAATCCCCCGATAATTCTTGCACTCCCTTCTGCTACCTTTCTTGAAGATTGGGACAATTATTCCCTTCTTCCAGTCCTCAGGGGTCCTCCTCTCTTTCCATACAGCCCTCATTACTTGATATAGCCATTGTATCCCCACCTCTCCTGCCGCTCGCAGCATCTCTACACTTATCTCGTCCAGACCTGGTGCCTTCCCTCCTTTCATCTTCCTCACTGCGTCCTCCACTTCCCTCCATGTTAAGTCATTTTCTGTTCCTGGTGACTCCCCTCCTTTCATCTTCCTCACTGCATCCTCCTCTTCCTTCCATGTTAAGTCCTCTTCTGTTTCCAGTTCCTCTATTTCTTCATGAGGTTCACCATTCTGGTTCAAGAGTTCTTCTAAGTACTCCCTCCACATGAGTTCATCCTTATTCCCTACTTCTTGGCCACTTTTGTTTACCATTCGAACATAGTCCGTCATATCATTCCTCCTCTTACTTTTAACCATCCCATATAGGACCTTTTTTGTACCTTCACTATCCTCCTCCATCATCCTTGTCCACTCTTCCATCCACTTTTTTTCTCTCCTTAGCCACCACTCTTTTCACTTTATTCTTTTGTATTTGATACTCTTTTCTCGCCTCTATTGTCCTATTTTGAAACCATACCCTAAAGGCTCTATTCTTCTTCTGTAATACAGTGGAATCTCGTTAGTACGCTTTTCAAGGGACTGAAAAATTTGGACGTCATATGCGGGAAAACGTACTACCGAAAAATGCCATACTGTATTTACAACGTATAAGAAAGAACGCGGCGTATATATGGAAGTTAAATCGCCGACCTTAGTAAGTGATTGTATGCACTACTACAGGCACGACATAAACATAGGTTATCAGTAACTTACACGGAATAAATAACATAAAAATGAATCACTGTACCTCTACACTTTAGTATAAAACAGGGTCTTTATTTTTGCTTAGCAAGGACATTATCGCTCTCACTCTCGCGCTCCACTAGTGACGGCTCAGTTGCCAGCGACCGCGCACGCATATGTTTGAAGCATATGCTTGCTTGAACCACTTCACTAAAGCGCTTTCTAGTTCAGGAAACTGTCCCTCTCGCACACGTTTCCTTTTGCCGCTCACCCTTTCTTCAAATGCACATTCGATTTCCTCCTTTTGCCGAGAATCGTGTTCAGTGTAGACGGAAGTTCCACTTTCACGCTATATCCACACGCTTCATGTGAGGATTGCAGTCCATGTTTCGAATGTATTTCATCTTCTCATCATTAGTTATCTGCCGTGAAACACGCAATAAAATAGGTCATAACTGGACGTGAACACTTAAGAACTAGAAGACAATAGTGCGGAACACGAAGACAATAATGTGCCTACGTGAGAAATAAAGGGAAGGGGGTGAAGGGCAGCGGGAGAGAGACACGTCACCTGTGTTGTGTCATAGCTATAGCCACTTCTCCGCCGTCAAACACAATGAAATCACTACTGTCAATAACTATCAGAGAATATGAGGCAATATCGCGTCGTGTTTTCCAGAAGCCGAATTTTATAGTGAAATAGGAATAAAATACGGTTTGCTTACAAATAGTACAACGGAAATTTGATCGTCGTAAGCGGGAATAGAGAACGTATTAAGGGGATATATCAACATGAATTTAGTAGGATAGGGACTTGAGAAAGGAGAGAAAGGGCAGCGGGAGAGAGACACGTCACCTGTGTTGTGTCATAGCTATAGCCCCTTCTCCGCCATCAAACACAATGAAATCATCTACACTGTCAATAATATGAGAGAATATGAGGCAATATTGCGTCGTGTTTTCCAGAAGCCGAATTTTATAGTGAAATAGGAATAAAATACGGTTTGCTTACAAATAGTACAACGGAAATTTGATCGTAAGCGGGAATAGAGAAAGTATTAAGGGGATATATCATCATGTATTTTGTAGAATTGGGACTTGAGAAAATCATCGCGCTAAACGGGAAAACGTCGTAACCTAGAACGTGCTAACGAGATTCCACTGTATATCTTTTGTTTCCTGAATCCACCATGGATCAATCTCTTCTTGTTGCTTGTCCTTCCACATACTGCTTCTACTGCCTTTACTAGTGTCCTCTTGAATCTAACCCATTCCTCTTCTACTGTCTTCAGTTCATCATTTGGAATACTTTCCTTCACTATTCTTAAGTATTCTACCCTGTTTTCTTCACCTCTCAACTTCCATACCCTTATCCATCTATCCTGATTTCCTGTCCCTTTTTTTATCCTTGGTCCCTTTCAGGTTCATTACCAGCACTCAATGGTCGCTGTCCAAGGCCTCTGATGGAATTACCTTAATGTCTAAGATGTCTCTATTCATATCACTATCATACAGGATATAGTCAACTACCGACTTTCTAGTCAGGTCATTGCTATACCAGGTAATCTTGTGTCTCTCTCTCTCTTTACTTTAACCAGGAGTTCCCAACGAACAAGCCATTCCTTTTACAAAAATCCAACAATCTTTCACCTTCCTCATTTCGACTGCCTCACCCCTCTGGTCCAAGCACATTTTCATACCCTTGTTTTTCCCTTCCAACATTCGCATTTAAATCTCCCATTATAATCACATTCTTTCCTCCCTTATGTTTTTGCATTTCCTCTTCAAACTCTTGTTTCTCTTCAGCAGTGCAGCCTACCTGTGGGGCATACACTATTAGTACCTCTACAGACTTTCCTTTCAGTGATATTTTTACCTTCATCATCTCACCACCTCTTTTAACTCTTCTCTCACTACTACCCCCACTCTATTCTTCCTTCCATCCTCATTCCCACTCCAATATAGTCTGCAGCCTTTTCACAATTCTCTCCCTTCTCCCTTCCACCTTGTTTTTGCCAGCCCCAGCAGATCCAACTTCCTTCTTTCCATCATATCCACCATCTCCCCCACCTTCCCAGTCAATTTTGGTACATTCAGTGTTCCGAATTGTAATCCATGATTACAGCTAGGTCGTCGTCCATTGTATCCGTCCTGTCCGAGGCTCGTTCTCTTCTTGAAAGCAAGTGTCTTTATCCACTACTGGCTTGCTGGGCGTATCGGAGCTTCACCAGAGTGCATTAGCCATCACTTAAATAGTAATGAAGCATATTCTAGAATCATAGAATTTAGTTCTCCTTAGAGGGTTATGTCTGTGGAGTCATCATCATCATCTTGTACAGTTTCCAGCCCCAGGCTCGGTCTGTTTGGAACATAAGCCTCGCCACTTAGTCCTTTCTTCCCACCACCTCTCCACTGTCACTCTAGTCCAGTCCTCGCCTCTCTTCTTGACACATTCCTCCACTCCTTTCAGCCATCTATCTCTTGGTCTTCCCCTTGGTCATTTCTTCTGCATCTGCATCTCATGTATCCTCTTGGGAATCTTCTTCTCTTCCATTCTCTTTATGTGTCCATACCACCTCAGCCTTGATGTCTCAATCCTACCCTGCATGGGCTCCTCTTTCACTACTTCCCTGACCTTTTCATTCCTTACCCTGTCTCTTCTTGTTACTCCGATCCTACTTCGTAGGAACCTCATTTCACCTGCCTGTATTCTGCTTATGTCTCTTTTCTTCATTGTCCACGTTTCTGGTGCATAGGTCAGTATCGGGATATAGTAGCTTCTGTATAACACTTCCTTGCTTTTTTGTGGGACATCTTTATTCCACACTAAGCTCCTAATGCTTCTCAAAAATGCTTCTGCCTGTCTGCCACGTTCCGTAATCTCTTTGTCATTTCTCCCATTTTCCTCCACTATACTTCCCAAGTACTTGAGACTTTCCACCTTCTTCAGCTGTCCACCTCCAAGTGTTATCCCACTCATTGGTCTGTCCTTTTTCCTGGTCGTTAACAGGATCTCACATTTACTGAAGTTGAACTTCCATCCGTACTCTCCCACTGTTTCTTCCCAAGCCTTCAGTTGCTCCTGAATTTCCTCCTCCTTGTTTCCCCAGACCATGAGATCATCTGCAAACACCATTGCTTTCATCTTATCTTCTTCTATCTTTCCTGCTATCCGTGTCATTACCTTGTCCATAACCACAATAAAGAGAAGGGGTGACAGCGCACTACCCTGTTTCAGGCCACTCATTTGTCTGAACCAGACTGTTCTTTCCCCTCCAACTTTCACACAACTCACACTTCCACAATACATCTCCTTCACTCTGCCTACAGTCTCTTTTTCCACTCCCATGTTTTCCATTGCTTTCCAAAGCTTCTCCCTAAACACACTATCATAGGCCTTTTCGATGTCCAGGAAGGCCATCAACAGATCCTCTCCAAATTCGTAGTGGTGTTCCTGGAGCTGTCTCACTGAAAATATGAGATCCACTGTTGATCTCCCAGGTCTGAATCCATACTGTTCCTCTCTCAATTTTCTCTCCACTTTGGCTCGTATTCTACTTTCTAATATCTTTTCATATATCTTGGCACAGTGAGGTATGAGTATGACTCCCCTGTAATTTCTGCACTCCTTTCTGCTTCCTTTCTTAAATATTGGGACAATTAATCCTTTCTTCCAATCTTCTGGGGTCTTTTTCTCCTTCCATATCACCCTCATCACACGGTACAGCCACTGTTTCCCAACCTCCCCTGCTGCCTTCACCATTTCAACACTCACTTCATCCACACCTGGTGCCCTTCCTCCTTTCATCTTGTCTATAGCCATTTCCAGTTCTCTCCAAGTCAGGTCCTTTTCCATTGCTGTGTTGTCTTCTCCATCTTCCAATACATTGTCTTCCTCCCTATGACCATTTGGATTCAGCAAATCCTCAAAGTACTCTTTCCACACTGTCTTGAGTGTCTCTTTGTTGTGTACCTCATTACCGTTTTTGTCCATCATTACCACATCCTCTCGCAGACCTCTTCTCTTACTTTTGACCATCCCATAAAGAACTTTCTTATTTCCTCTGCTGTCTTCCTCCATCATCTCTGTCCACTTTACCATCCACTTCTTCCTCTCCTCTGCGACAATCTTGTTTGCTTCTTTCTTCTTTATCTTATAATCTTCCCTTGCCAGATCAGTTCTTTCCTGGAACCACACTCTGAAAGCCTTGTTCTTCCTTCCCACAGCTTCTTTTACTCTCTCATTCCACCATGGTGTCTCTTTACACCGCTTTCTGTTGCTTGTTCTTACACATACTGCCACTGCAGCTTCCACCATAGTGTTTTTGAATTGCTTCCATTCCTCTTCCCCTGTTTTAGGATTGTCTGTTGGCATCCTTTCCCTTATTATCTTCTGGAATTCTTCCTTGACTTCCTTTTCCTTGAGTTTCCATACTTTGGTTCTCCTTTCCTGATACTCTGTCCTCTTGCTATCCTTAACAACTCCCAGGTAACAGAGTAACGAGTAAAAAACAATTTCTGGAAACATTCTTGTAAATTGTATATATATATATATACACTCACCGGCAAAAAAAGTGGAACAGTTAAAAAAAGTAATATAAATAGTATAAATCTAGCCTTGAAAAAGATTTAATCACATTTTAAAAGCTTTTCATGCATTAGAACAAACATCTGAAACATCCGTGAATAGAAATTGATAATATGACATTTCTTGGGTGGTTTATTACCACCGATTACCCCCAATCCTCGATGAGCCTATCTTAATAGTTTTATGAAGATTAAGAATTTTCAATTTTCCGCCTCTTCAATACTTTAATTTGTGACAACATTTCAGGGGTACATGTTTCAAGTCCCGTTTCTTTTGGACCCTTCTTCAGCCCACAAACTTATATATAGAGCCCATCTAAACACAAAAAACATCGATGACACAAAATGCACATACATAATAAAAGGTTAAAACACTGCAACAATATCTAAAAATAGCGTGCATAGTTCACAAGCTTCAGGTACACGTTCTTGCACTTGTTCTATTCTATGTAAAATGTCATTTGACACTGTATAACGACGGACACATTTTTTTTGACGGTTGATGTCTATAATTGGTGTACTGTAGGAACTTTGCGGCATATCTTGTACTGTTTCTAACACTTCTATTGGTGTGGCTGAAGATGAGGTTGGACGGCGATTGCTAAACCTTTTATCAAATTCTTGTTATAAATTAGGCATTTGGCAATCTGTCATTGATAGATTGAAAAATCTTCTGTCACACGGTATCTGAAATGATTGACCATATTTAGTACTGAGGTTAGCTGAATGTAAGGAACAACTACGGAAAACAGCTCAAAAACGGATTGGAAAAACTTACGGAAAAACAACAAAAGAAATTGGCGTCTTGTTACTCTTGACCCTGAAGAAGACAAACTGTGCGAATTAGTAACAATGCTTATTACTTATAAAACAGCTTACTTGAAATTAAGAAGTATTGATCATTTGAGTTTTAGAAATAGTAAAACTTACCGAAGTCAAATGAAAACAGCCCTGCGAGATCATGTGGAGGTCAAGCTCCGCTTAGCGAGAGCAGCTTGCTACTACTGGGCGCGTGTGCCTGGCATGTGTTACGAAGTAAACAACCTGCTCGGCGCGAGGAGGTGGGGGGCATCCGAGAGTAGGGCAAAGCGGTTTAGATGAGTGGGTGGGGGAAAAAGGAGAGGGATGGGGCTTATGGAAGGAAAACGATTGGCTTTAAGATCTATGGAGGTTTATGTGTTTTGACGTTTAGATGATCTGCTATCGTATCGAATAATATGTTTGTCTCAAAAATGATGTCGTTTAAATTATTAGAACAATTTGATCTCTGGGATGTATTTATATGAATTGCTTCTAAGACGTTCATCAAACTGCCCTTATTGACGTAATGTAAGATGTTCATGTCATTGTCTATGGTCGTAAACTTATGACCGGATTCCTCCATGTGTGACGCCATTGCTGAGAATTTTCTGTGTTTAATGGCAGAAATATGTTCATTATAATGAATACGGAAGCTTCTTCCGGTTTGGCCGATGTACGTAGCCTTGCACTGGTTGCAATTGAGCTCATAAACGCCGGATTTCGTGTGTTTATTCGTGACATTGACTTTACTGGAATTGAAGAATTTTTTAAAATTTGAATTATTGGTTTTGTAGGCTATGTCTATATTGTATTTCTTTAAGACGCTAGTGACTGTATAAATACTGCGGTCTATAAAAGTTAAAGTGGCGAAACTTTTCTTGGTAGAAATATCTTTTGATAATTTAGTAACAGGTTTGTTTTTCAATTTATGAAACAAATTATTGACATAATTGCGACTATATCCATTGACCTTGGCTATTTGATGTATTATTTTGATTTCATTTTCCAAATCATTGTCGGACAATGGTAGTCTTAAGGCTCTGTTAATGAGGCTTATAAAAGTCGCACTTTTGTGGTTGCCCGGGTGGTTAGAATCTTGACGTATGATCACGTTTGTCTGTGAAGGCTTCCTGTAAATATTGTACTGTAACCGGTTATCTTTTTTAGTAACTGTTAAATCTAAATAATTAATTTTGTTATCTTTTTCTGACTCTAAGGTGAATTTAATGTTATTATCGATGCTATTTAAAATGTCCAGTACCTGATCTATCTCTTGTACTTGTTTATGATTAGGAAAGCATCGTCCACATACCTGCCCCAGAACTCAATGCCTTTGATTTTATTAATAATTTTTTCCTGCTTCAGGTGGTCCAAGTATATGTTGGCCAAAATGCCTGAAAGAGGGGATCCCATAGCGAGACCTTCAAATTGCTTATAGATCTTCCCATTAAAGGTAAACACGTTGTTACTAGTGACGAATTTTATAACTGCTATGAACTCTTCTATTTCTACTTTAGAAAGATCGCTGTCGTTAATCAACTTATTATGGATAATTTTTATTGTTTTCTCAACCGGGATGTTGGTGTACATATCTTTGACGTCAACGGAGTGCATAATGTTGTTGTCGTTGAGTTTTAAATCTATCGTTTTTTCACAAAAATGCATGGTGTTCTTAAATGATGAATTGGCTTTGAATCTGTAAAATTTGTTCAGATATTGCTGTGCGAATTTAGCCAATTTATACGTCGGACTGTTTCTAAAATTAACGATTGGTCTAATCGGGGTGTCTGGTTTGTGTATTTTGGGTAGCGATCTTAATGTGGGGAGGCCGGGATTCATATTAATGAGTTTGTCAGCCTGATTTTCTTCTATGATAAAAACGGTATTTTTTAATAACTGTTTTAGTTGCTTCTGAATGGAATTGGTTGGGTCCTTTTTGATTTCAGTGAATCTATTGGCATTTAGAAAGTCGTTGGTTTTGTTAACGTAGTCATCTTTGCTAATCAATACCGTGGAGTTTCCTTTGTCTGCTTTTGTTACTATTATGTTGTTGTTAATTTTAGTGATGAAGGCTTTGGATTTCAAAATACTGTTACGATTGCTTTTCGGTTTATTTTCATTTGCGTTGACTATTTTCTTGATTTTCTTATTGGTTTCGAATCTGGCCGCGTTCTGTTCTTCGGTTGGGAGTTTTCGAATGGCTGCTTCAGTTTCTGCTACAAGGTTAATTAGATCGTTATTGTTATGGTTTTGTTCCCAATTATGCTTGGGGCCTTTCCGGAGTAAATCGAATTCGTTTTGGTCGAACCTGGCATTGGTCAAATTTTTCACGGGGCTCTGAAAAACGTGATCAATACTTTCTGTGGGTTTGTTCGAATTCATGGAACTCTCTTTGGCATTCAATAGCCTTTGTAATTTATTATTTAAAGTGTTGACTTTTCTGATGACGCAAGAGTGTGTCATTCGACATACGGTAATTTGATACTTGTCCCATTCTTTTTTATTAATGGAATTGGCTGCTTCTAAGTGAACACGGTATAAAGTATTGCTCACGTTGGTCTTCTTCATGTGTAAAAATTTTATTTCGCGTTTGAGAACCTTGTCATTAACTAGAAATTGTGTGTGAATTTCGTAAGGGTTTTTACGTCCTTTCCTTTGATAACCCTTCAGGTGTTGTGGCACTACTCTGTGTCTTTTACATTTTTTAAGAAAATCGATGTCCTTTATGGTGTTGGCTAATTTTATTTTAAGATCTTTATATCTGAACTTTAACCTGTTGGCTTGGCCAGCCTTGCGATTATTAGAAATATTATTCATTTCAGGTTCCGTATTGACAGTAATTATGAAGAATAAGAATTTTCAATTTTCCGCCTATTCAATACTTTAATTTGTGACAACATTTCAGGGGTACATGTTTCAAGTCCCGTTTCTTTTGGACCCTTCTTCAGCCCACAAACTTATATATAGAGCCCATCTAAACACAAAAAACATCGATGACACAAAATGCACATACATAATAAAAGGTTAAAATCACTGCAACAATATCTAAAAATCTAAAAATAGCGTGCATAGTTCACAAGCTTCAGGTACACGTTCTTGCACTTGTTCTATTCTATGTAAAACGTCATTTGACACTGTATAACGAGGGTCAAGAGTAACAAGACGCCAATTTCTTTTGTTGTTTTTCCGTAAGTTTTTTCAATCCGTTTTTGAGCTTTTTTCCCTAGTTGTTCCTTACATTCAGCTAACCTCAGTACTAAATATGGTCAATCATTTCAGATACCGTGTGACAGAAGATTTTTCAATCTATCAAAGACAGATTGCCAAATGCCAAATTTATAACAAGAATTTGATAAAAGGTTTAGCAATCGCCGTCCAACCTAATCTTCAGCCACACCAATAGAAGTGTTAGAAACAGTACAAGATATTAACAAATTCACAAAGAAATTTGATACAATGGTCTGGCTAGCTCAAAACAGTTGCCAGCATTTCGCCCCAGTGTACCAATGGGCTCTTCAGTTGGTTATGGTACACTTCACCAAGACGCGTGGCTAGTACATACTGTGAAGGCCGCTGCAAGGCACAAATTTTGCCACGAGCAGCGCCAATGTACTATGGAAGTCAAAACTTCCTTTCAAAAATAATTTTAGCTTACCTAACTAATCCATATTGGAAATATCTGTTCCCGTAGGAAACAGGATGTAAAATTGTCCGATTGAGCTATGTACATTAACAAATTCACAAAGAAATTGTATCAATTGGATTAGTTAGGTAAGCTAACATTATTTTTGAAAGGAAGTTTTGACTTCCATAGTACATTGGCGCTGCTCATGGCAACATTTGTGCCTTGCAGCGGCCTTCACAGTATGTACTAGCCACGCGTCTTGGTGAAGTGTACCATAACCAACTGAAGAGCCCATTGGTACACTGGGGCGAAACGCTGGCAACTGTTTTGAGCTAGCCGGACCATTGTATCAAATTTCTTTGTGTATTTGTTAATGTACATAGCTCAATCGGACAATTTTACATCCTGTTTCCTACGGGAACAAATATTTCCAATATGGATTAGTTAGGTAAGCTAACATTATTTTTGAAAGGAAGTTTTGACTTCCATAGTACATTGGCGCTGCTCGTGGCAACATTTGTGCCTTGCAGCGGCCTTCACAGTATGTACTAGCCACGCGTCTTGGTGAAGTGTACCATAACCAACTGAAGAGCCCATTGGTACACTGGGGCGAAACGCTGGCAACTGTTTTGAGCTAGCCGGACCATTGTATGAAATTTCTTTGTGTATTTGTTAATGTACATAGCCAATCGGACAATTTTACATCCTGTTTCCTACGGGAACAAATATTTCCAATATGGATTAGTTAGGTAAGCTAACATTATTTTTGAAAGGAAGTTTTGACTTCCATAGTACATTGGCGCTGCTCGTGGCAACATTTGTGCCTTGCAGTGGCCTTCACAGTATGTACTAGCCACGCGTCTTGGTGAAGTGTACCATAACCAACTGAAGAGCCCATTGGTACACTGGGGCGAAACGCTGGCAACTGTTTTGAGCTAGCCGGACCATTGTATCAAATTTCTTTGTGAATTTGTTAATGTACATAGCTCAATCGGACAATTTTACATCCTGTTTCCTACGGGAACAGATATTTCCAGTACAAGATATGCCGCAAAGTTCCTACAGTACACCAATTATAGACATCAACCGTCAAAAAAAAAATGTTTCCGTCGTTATACAGTGTCAAATGACGTTTTACATAGAATAGAACAAGTGCAAGAACGTGTACCTGAAACTTGTGAACTATGCACGCTATTTTTAGATATTGTTGCAGTGTTTTTAACCTTTTATTATGTATGTGCATTTTGTGTCATCGATGTTTTTTGTGTTTAGATGGGCTCTATATATAAGTTTGTGGGCTGAAAAAGGGTCCAAAAGAAACGGGACTTGAAACATGTACCCCTGAAATGTTGTCACAAATTAAAGTATTGAATAGGCGGAAAATTGAAAATTCTTATTCTTCATAATTACTGTCAATACGGAACCTGAAATGAATAATATTTCTAATAATGGTTTTATGGCGGGAAGCGGACTGGAAGCGTTTAAGGTTTATGAGTGTTGCCGCTCGCTTATTGTTGTTCTAGGGATAACAACTGGCACTTGTTGAACACGTGTGAACCATTGTCACACATTTTAGCAAGTTATCCATTTGCAGTTCACACTAAAACATGCCTCTTAGCCGTTAAGAAGCTGCACAGGCAGTTGCATTGGTGGAGGATGGCCGCAGCTTCCGTTATGTTGCTGAGGTCATTGGATCATCCCTCGGTAGCATACATCGTGCAGTGCAACCTTACAGAGAGCTCCGAACATACGACAGGAGACGAGGGTCAGGCCGTAGAAGAAGCACAAGTGCCAGGGATGACAGATTTCTCACCCTCCAAGTTCTGCGTGATCGGCATACCACAGCAGTTCAGGCACGAAATCAACTGGAAAATGTCAGAAATGTGAGAATGAGTGAGCGAACAGTAAGAAGAAGGTTTGAAGAAGCTCATCTTTCGTCCAGGAGACCTGCACGTGGACCCACACTCGAACGGCATCACAGAGAGGCGTGTCTTTGCTTCGCAAGGCAGCAACTGGGATGGACCCACGAGCAGTGGGCCTCTGTTCTCTTCACTGACGAGAGTCGCTTTAACCTTAGATCTCCTGATGGAAGAGAGAGTGTGGAGAAGGCGCGGGGAGAGGTACAGCCCTGTTGCTTTCTCCTCCAGGACTCCATTTGGAGGTGGCTCGGTTATGGTGTGGGGTGGCATCAACGTTATGGCCCGCACTGAGTTGGTGTGCATCGATCATGGGACGCTCAATTCCCAAAGGTACATCGAAGAGATCTTGATGAACCATGTGATGCCCTTTGTGCCTTTCATTGGTCAGAATTTTATGCTGATGCAGGATAATGCCCGCCCTCATACTGCTCGCTGTGTTGTACAATATCTGCAGGAAGTGGAGATTCAAACCCTGGACTGGCCAGCTCGTAGTACTGACTTGAACCCCATCGAACATGTATGGGATACGCTTGGAAGGAAAGTCAGACAGCATGACCACACCACCTTGGCACAACTGAGAACATCGCTGCTGGAGGAATGGGATCGCATCCCGGCAGATGCCATTCGACGAGTTGTGAACAGTATGCCTGAGCGTTTACAAGCTGTCATAGACGCTAAAGGTGGAAACACCCGTTTTTAGTGACCAGTGTTCTCTTGCAGTGCAGTGCAAACATTAATACTGTTTTGTTTGGCAATATGGTTGATAAACACCAGCCCAAAAGAGCATTACTAAAAAATAGAAAATTGTAAGATTTACAAAATGTAACAAAATTTGTGCATTAAAGCGTGTTGTAAAACATGATTCGGTATTTTCTGTTGCCAACCATCTAAATTTACATGAATAATGCAAATATTGGAAAACCGATACATTTTAGTGGAATAAATTAAGAAATTACATAAAAAATTAAACTGTTCCACTTTTTTTGCCCGTCAGTGTATATATGCCACGAAATTATGCATACTTCAAATGATGTACTGTGCCCAATCGGTCACGGCAGACTGGCATCGAACTCGGGTCTTATCAGAGAAGACCAGGCACATGATTCTGCCTAGAGTCGAACCATTGATCTCTGAGGGGGAACAGTGACAGGGAACCCGAAGAGCAATGCGTTGTATAATGACATATAATAATATAGCATTATTTCACGGCCAGTATGTGAATATCATAGTAGTTTAAGGTGAAGAATTGTAAGCAAATATACGTTTTCGAAGCATACAAGAACGAAAGCAGGCCAGTTAGACATTTTACTAATTGCACCCGGCGAGTGGGAGGAGATATAAGGCGCCGAGGGAACTTCTTTCGTCTGGACCGAGGAGACAGCTCAAAATTAATGACTCGGGTATTCACCGCTTGACAACGATGGAGGCTGTAGTGGGGATGATTGCCCACGGAAATTAATTGATTACAGCCAAGTGGAGCATTGAAATGGAGTGAAATGTACACCCAGGTGAATATATTCAAGGAGAGATAATTTAGGAGGGGTCTTACACCTAAATTGAAGCCTATATCTTCAAATGAGCGTGTTAACACCGAGCCTACGCTCGAGAGGAGTGATTTGGTGACCAGCCAGAGGGGAATCACCATGGTGGCGTCCTGACGCGATGGAATAAGGCAATTAATTGTAATTAATTGGCCGAAGCGATCGCCGGCACGCGAACGTTTATGAAACCTCCACGCCTAAATAAACAAGGTGTATATGTCATTTCGGCTGAAAATGTATTATTTCAAGAAAAGAGTCGCACCCGTGTGTCCTGTGGACTACTTTTTACGAGAAACCTTTAAAAGGAGGAGCAGTGCAGACCAAGCCAGTTGTCTTCAGTCTTTTCTCCAGTCTACACGTAACTAATATGCTGCCAGTAAGCACGCGAAATGTCACAGTATCGACGCTCCGCAGTTGAAGAACAATGGAAGCACATCATACAGCTTCATAAGTATAATCATGAAGTGCGTCAGAGTTAATCTAATACAGATATTTATCCATTATCTGACGCAAATATAAATTCGCTACAGCGAAAGAGTAATTTATAATGTTTTTGGACATTACATATACCAGGAGGTATTGTCAGAGTTGTATATGACATTATCATCAGGATCACTACAATTATGGGGGGCCTGGGAGGCATCGCCAATTAATCGTGACAGTGAACTGAACGGTATTGAAGGTGACGAGGATCGAACGCACGTAAACGCAGTTAGACTTTCACGGAGACCAGCGGTTGGCGTGATTGCATCGCATCTCTGAGGTCAGGCGTTAGGAGGAGTCTGATTAAGGATCAACCTGTGAAATAGTGATAAAATGTACATAAATTTTGTTATAGTGATTTAAAAAGTGTTTATGTGTATTGTGATTAATATGTATTGTGTAAAAGTGAGAGAAGCCACTGATAAGAGTATAATTATCATGTGGGAAACATGTGAAATTAAGTGTCGTGTGAGATATAGCATGATGGCTTAAATCAAGCGTCATGGTAGGCCCGGAGCTGGGATGCTGGTATCATCCAGCAAAAATGAAAAAGTGAGTACCAATTTACAATGTTATTCTAACTAAATAGTTCACCATACAACGATGCATCACTTTGAGACTAAGATGTAACAGTCACTTATGAACGAGTTTTCACCACTCGTCTTGAATAGAATATGGCTTGGAAGGTGATTTGTTTAGGGCCATTCAGGCCGAAAATAGTGATGAATGTAACGGTAACGTTAAATGATAATAATAATCTGGGGTCGGCAACAGTAAAGTAATAGGCATTTTTGGCCTAAATAACGTTCAAAGTGTGTCATGTCTAATATAAAGATACTGTATTTTGGTAAACAGTAAGAAAGTAACGTGGAATATAGCGAGATACGAGAGTTTTTCAGTGTCAATGAAGTGTTGAATGAATATTTGATATGGTCAATTCTTAGGATTGTATCTGAGAACTATTAAAGTAATGTAAGCCAGTAAATTTATACCTTGTTCTTAGGAGCTATTTAAAGCTTTGGCTTAAGTGTAATTGCAGAGGACGCGAGTGCCTTAATAATTGAGTCATCTATGAGAAGTATTGTTTGAGCCGCATATAGCGTGCAGAAGTAACGTAGAATCCAGTGATTTACGTAGATAAAGTCGCGGGGACCAAACTAGCATAGCTTGCACGTTAGGTGAAAAGTTGGCTAATCTACGAGTTAGTATCGCCGTTGTGCATACTTTTATTATTCGCAGCGAATTGGACAGAGCCTGTCTGTATCCATCGCCTGCATGAATAATTGCCACGAGGGATGTCCTTCGAGACTCCGTGAGCACATGTATAAAATGATCTGCCCTGAGAGTTAAGAATCAAGTTCGTCGTTTAGGAAACGCAGATTTCCTTATTATGTTATTATTGAGACAGCTGCTGGTGAGAATCTTGTATTCTCATTATGATGCGCGTCCAAAGCCACTAGTATTCACCATAGAACGGCAAGGCTATTACAGAATCCATCCCCAGCCATGAATGTTAATAGGAGCCGAGTTGAGCCCAATACACTATAAATATAGGTGTTAAATAATTAGAATGACTCAATTACTTGAGAACAACACTTAGCGTAACTCTATTGTATTGCAATTGTAAACAAAGTTGACCTTGCCAGCAGATGAGAGGTAGTGGGAGTAGCCCACTGAGACAAGCGGCCATCTTGCGCGGCCAGCTGGAACTAATTTTATTGCCTGCTAGGGAAAGGGGAGGTCGGTCGGTCGGTCGGCCAGTCCTTTTAAATTAGTCATAGTGGGACACTGAAGAATCTCGATATTTCGATATGTAATTAAGATATGATTGTTATGATGATGCCAATTGAATTAAATGATGTGTTTCAACACACATACATTGTCGGATCAATGAAATCGGATAATATTTGGCCCAGTTATTCTCTGAGGAGGAACACTGAACCAAATAATTTGTTAGGCATCTTTTTAGAGTGCATTTTTGCCAGTTCACGCTAATTTATGCAGACGGGTATGTGATTTCTAAGAACATGACACGTTTGTAACGATAATAATCTCGACAAGACCCAGAAAATCGTTGTATGGTGAAACTATAAACATTTCTATCCATGTGTATTTTGGAAGGGAAACGTACCACTTTTTAAGCGTTTCATATTGATGGAAGGAAGGAAGATGATCCACACGACACAACAATATTTGTTAACTAAGGCATAAACTAATGAATTTATGCTAATGAAAGTAAATGCCGTAGGAAACGGAGTAATGTTTTATTATTACAGTATTAATGTCATTTAGATGTGATATGTGATTTTTGTGTTGTGATACTCCTGTTATGTAAAATTGTGTCACATAAAGAACACTATGGAGACTCTCAGAGGTCTGAAAGTATCAATGATAGGATGCTAGAAATATATTTAAGTGCAGTATAGCAATAATTAAGAAGAGACTCACAAAATAACACTGATTTTAATTGTGGGAATTCAATGTAAATTATCCTTTTGTTTGTATTTGTTGTATAGCCTTGATTTTATATCAGTAAATGTTTTATTTTAGGAATATGTTGTTTCTTTCATGTAGAGTAGTTACCTGGTAGACTCAAATCCTGAGCATGTGGTCGTATGGTGGGCAGGAACGTCCCATACCTCGAAAGACCGTGAGTTAGCTGGGATACGAACACATGTTCCACATGATGACAATTGGGTACATGGAGGAGATGTCTCTGTACTAGGATTGAGTCACAGGTACTACTAAAAGTCTGCCAAGATATTAATGGTAGAAGCAAGTACAGCAGAGAAATTAGGATATATTAAGAAAAGGCCGCGTCCCATTTGTTAATAAGCCTTCACGTCAAAATAAATGTCTCCATAAGACATGCTTAAATGTCACTGGTGCATTCTTGGAATACACGGTACCTGAGATTATAATTTTTAATGTTTTTGCATGTTCTTTCCTTCCTCTTTGTCAGACACCAACAGTGATCTTCTGTTCTCTCTTAGGGGTTCAGGTCGCTTATATTTTGTATGAGTCTGTTCCAGATATATATTCTGTGACCCACCTAGCGTCATATAACAATGAATCTCTGAAGCTCCTCAATTCTTCCTGGTGCTAGAGGACTTACTTATCCATTTGGCCACCAGATCCTGTTACCATCGCCAGCTATTTTCTCTTTGAGCAAGAGGACTACGTCTACCTCTTTACTCACCATGCTGCGCTAGTATCATCTGTTATCAACTCTTTGAAGACCAGCTCAGCAAGAGAAGATTATTTTTTTGTTTTGTTACAATATTGGCAATGTTTATATGTTCTCCTTTTGTCTCCTACCCCCCACTCTTTCCCCCTTCCTTGACCCTCCGTGCTCCGTTGAGCAGCTCTCACTTCGCAATCGGCAGTTGACTCGATCAGTTAAAGCTCCTCTCGAGCTAGCCTCAAACCAAGAGGCACATACTTTTCTACGCCATGTTGGCTAGGTAGTCATCAAAGGAAACTTCGACTTCAACATGAAATCAAGATAAGTACCATTTTAAAGGTCTTAACCTCATCTTCATCATTTTATCTACATGCTTTTATAGATTATTTTATAGACAGCGTGAGATTACTTGTGGGGCGGTAATCATTCTTCGTGGGATTTGCCATGTTGAGCTTTCGCTTATATAAGCCAACCTTACTAAAAAGAGCTTTTCTTAAGCTATTTAAATGAGAAATCCTCTCACTACGTGGGATATTACTTAATACCCGCTGTCTATAATTATAAAGCTAGTTCCTCCGTTGGATTTTCTCAACCCAATTTTTCTGCTAAGGTCGTTCTGGAACCTTCGAGATCGTGTACTCTATCTGCGAGTCTTGCCTTCAAGTATTTTTCACGCATTTGTGAAAATACTAGTTAAAATGAGGAATCTTCCTTAAATTACTTCAATAGCGAACTTTCTTCCCCCGTTGGAACATTCTATGGCGCATTTAATTGTAAATCACAACTTTTTCAAGAAATAGACTCTCACCTATATAGCGCAATCAGTTATTTCCATAATTGCAATAACTTTCTTTTTCATGAACTTTAGTGTTTCTATAGTGAACTTTGCATCCATCTTCATGGACTACAGTGATAATCAGTGCTTGTTCAACTTTCTACCGCGTCGCGATCATCCGTTTATATTTGAATACGGCCATGAACATTGATCCTATATCCCAATGATCTTTCCTCAACCTTTTACTAACCACCCATATTAATAAAATTGTAACTTTCTATAAGGTGTCACTTACGAAGTGCCCTTCCAACTTTGTTAGTTTAACATTAATTAAATTCTGCATAATTACGTGTGTAACACACGATTCAAATTCACATTGTTCCTTTCCTATAATCAGGAAAAACAATTCCTTAAACTCTTGAGAGAGTCATGTTCCGGTTTCACGAAATGGAAACTGCCCCATTTTGCTCGTGATTCCTAATTAAACATAGGAAGTCTAGAAACTTCCTTTTCACTTTCTCCAGGTTTCACAGTAAGTGACCTGTCCTCCTTTGTATAATTCTCATAAAGTAATCCTGTTTAAATATAAGAAGTTGTAGGAACTTCTATTTTTTGCTTTATGTTTTCCTTGTTGTTATTTTTGAATTTGTTATTCTCTCTAGAATGTTCTTTCAGAAATTTCTTATAGTACACTCCTTGTACTCAATTTAATGTTTAAACTTGAATCATTTCATTGCCCTTTTAAAATCTTATCAAGGTTTTAGTACTAGGTTTAAAACCTTAAGAATTGTTATTTGCCTGGAGCAATTTCTGAATGTTGTTGGAGGTCTGCGACTCCAAATTGTTAACAAGATTGCAAAATATTTAATTGTCAAAAATATTAATTTCTCCTGAATTGTTAAATAAATTAAATATTTGTTTTTGGATTCATCATTTCTCTGATACTACAGTTAGGCAGGATCCTGGCTTTCCTAGTTCTTCCTAGGTTTATGCCCTCGTTCATACTCAATAAAGCTTTTACTATCTGTCTGGCCAGAACATCACCCTTCCCTATAGTACTTTTATTCGTGCTTGGGAGGAAATACACTAAAGCCTTTCTCTGGCAAATTGCCCAAGTCTTAGCTGCGGTTCCCGTCAGCTTCGACCAAGCTCGTACCCACTTTAGGTATCCGAGCACGGATTTGCGGTGGAAACCGCTTCTAAATGTATTGAAAGTCAAATTCATAACTTTTGTGCGACTCTCCTCCTATTTTTCTATCCTTCTTTTCCAATCCCAAATCTACTTCCTTCTCTTAATCATCTTCCCTTGGTGGGTGGGTTATTCCTCAGCCTATAATCTACCCCAAAAATTGGTACCAGAAACCCGGTAGAGTCCATTTGCTATGTCCATTGTTTGTCAAGTGTCATTTGACAATACTTGGCAAATTATTAATATCTGCTTTGGATCTTTCAGCTATATCTACGTCATGCAAAGCCTGTGAACGGGAAAGAGGCCGCTCCTGTCTCCTTTGGGGTGTCCTGTTCTTTCTACCCATTTGCTGCTGCAAGCTTGACAGCATCTTCAAGGTTCTACAGTTTCGTGAGTTGTATTTCAATTTATTCTCTTTATCATGGCTCCTACTGAAAAAGATGAAACTCTCATTGCTAGACGTTCTTCCTATAAAGGGCAACTCACTAGATTCAGAAATTTCAGCAGCAAATTAAATCCCGCCGTGTGTGATTTAGACATCTTGACACATCGCCTTAAGTTGTACGAACGGTCTTATGATTATTATGACCAAATTCAAACCGAGATTGAATCCGCTTGCCCAGAACTTCAATTGGATCGGGATGAGGTCGAACCCTTGTATTTTGAAGGGATTGCAAAGGCCCACCAACTGATCCGCAATATCTCAGAACCGGACACTAGGGTCATCAATCCGGCCCAGTTCGCACCCGCTTCAGTTCACGAGAACAAACCGAAACCGTTACTTCCCAAGATAAGCCTACCGCACTTCTCAGGCAAGGAAGGTGAATGGTATTCTTTTTACGAACTTTACTGCTCCCTAATTCATGAAAATATCGAGATCCCAGACATACATAAATTTTACTTCCTCCGTACTTCTTTGGAATGTGAGGCCTTAGCCTTAGTGGAGTCACTGCCTTTAAGCGCAGACAACTACCACATCGCCTTTAATCTCCTTAAAGAAAGATATGGCAATTTACGCTTGAGTGTAGCTCGACACATCCGTTGTTTGTTTAACCTACCAGCCGTCAAACCTAATGACGTCACCTCTTTAAGAAACCTGTTGGACTCTATACAGTTGAATGTCAGAGCATTATACCAACTCAAGCAGCCTGTCCAAACATGGGACACCATACTCATTCATCTGGCTACATCAAGATTCGATTTTTCAACTTTAAAGGCTTGGGAAATTGAACTCGCTCGCAAGGAAGAATTTTCCTTCGAACACTTAATCTCGTTTCTTAACAGCCGATGCCAAGTCCTAACAGCACTCGCATTTCAGTGCGAAAAGGTCGAAACGAATCCTCAGTGTCAAATTTTTGAGAAAAACCTTGCTGTTTCAAAGGGACATCAGCCCCCATCTGTCGAGAACAAGCAAACCCGTTCTTCTTTCAATCATGCAAGAGAAGATATCAAGCCGCTCAACAAATCGTTAAAATGCACGCTCTGTAAAAAGCTTCACACATTGTATTTGTGCAAATCCTTTAAGGAATTGTCTGTCGAAGATCGAAGGAAGTTTGTCTTGAATAGCAAACATTGTTTCAACTGCTTATCACCTAAACATTCTTCTTCGAACTGTACGTCATCAAATCTCGGTTTTCATTGCAAAAAACCGCATCATTCTTTATTGCACGTTCACGATAAATCGAGGTCATCAGTACCTGCCTCTTCAAGCTCCTTGCAGAGCCGCTCCGAACAAACTAATGCTTCTTCCTGCATTTCCAACGCCGACACTTCTCACAGTGCGCAAACCCTTTTGACCACTGTACAATTCGAAATCCAAGATAAATTTGGAAATTGGTTTAGAACCCGTGGTCTTCTTGATTCCGCTTCAACTCATAATTTCGTTTCGCAATCGTTGATTAAAAAACTAGGTCTTTCGTCATCGCCTACTTCTATCAATGTGACCGGTATTGACAATTTGAAAACTCAAGTTTTGCAGTCTTCAAAATTGAAAATCAGAGACGTCTGCCAAAGAAACACCAATCTTAATTTAAACTGTCTCATTCTTACCAGTATTGGCAAGGACACTCCAAGTCACTCTATTAATACCTCCTTTTTAAAGATTCCTTCGCACTTAAGGTTAGCCGATCCTCAGTTTAATGCTCAAGGTCCCATTGATGTACTTTTCAGTGCCAATGTTTTTTGGAAGTGCCTTCGCAAACAAACACGCAAGTTATCTTCAACCGTGGTCGCTAGAGACACCGATTTTGGTTGGGTTATTACTGGTGAAATTCAACATCCCAGTGTTCAAACCAAAGCGCAATGTCATTTCGTTACAGCTGACATAAATCCCATTTCTGAAAAAGAGAACGCTCATGTTTCAGATCTCAATATTTTTGAAAAACACTTGTCGAAACGATGTCTTATCGTGAACAACTACACTACCTCTGTAAGTTGTTTAAATGGTTTTTCCTTCTTCCCGCACAAGATAGCAATTCAAGTTCGCCTTGCTTTGTGTTACTTCGTCTACCTTCTTATGTCATTTTTTATAGCAGTTAATTGCTTAAACTCTTCCTCGAAAACTATCTTCCCCTTGTGTAAAACCATGGCTATCAGTCTCCATCACTTTGCTGTACGCTATGTTTTACTTTTTTCGCTATGTAGAAGGATGGCCACGGCCGGCTCCTCCCCCCTTCCTCACAATTGGAAGTCGCTCATGAAACCGCTTGAAAATTTGAATTCCCTAACATCAAGAATAACTATTCTTATGCATAACCTTCTTCTCAATGTCCCGGCTTCACTTCCTATTTCGGAAGAATCAAGCTTTTTCCTGTCGAAAATTGTCGGATTCCGTGATCCTCTCAATCATGCGAAATTGATTTCTTACTTTATTTCATATAGCTTTAAATTGCTTTTTCACGTCCAAGTTACGATTGACTGCATGCCGGTCAACCTGAATATCTGCTTTAAGTTACAGCTGATTCAACAAATGTTGTTTGTGTACTTTGAACTGCTTGTTTGTCAGACTTGTTTGTATACAAGCCCGATTAAGGTCAAGTCACTGTTTATTTCCTGTACGCTTGACACAGTTCAAAGCAAGTTTCTCTTATCTCAACTTTGGCTGATTGCCAAGCATTGTCTAGTGAGCCGCTCCTGCAAGTACAGAAGCCGTTCACCCACTTCCCAAAATAAACTTGTTCCAGTTAAGGACTCTTTCAGCTATTTATATGTCTTATCTCGTTGTACTATGTGGGTCAAGGCCGCGCTTGCTTACGTCTTCCACTTACTCATGCTCGTATTCTATAACTGCTTCGATCCTTGTTTCAAAACTTCGTTGCGTATTTCTCACGCGCTCATGTATTTCACTTTGCTTACATATTTTGAAATCTTATTGTTCATTAATGAACAAACTTGTTTTTTCTCGTCGTCACATTCGATGTGTTTTTGCATTCATACTTGTTATGTCACGTTTCCCGCTGACTTAAGTATTTTTCTGAGTAACCCCTTTGATACTCATTATAACTTGAGGTCATTGTTTATGGCTACTCGTTTGTTACCTATGGCGTTCTTGCTTTCTACTCGCATAGTTCCTTTGTTTATTCGGTATATTCTTGTCCTGAATAGATGTACTTGTTTCTATACGCTTTGTTTAAACTTGTTAATTCTCCTTTTGCATTGTATCGTAATCTTTACTAGTGCTTTATTTCCCTCAGCTTCTAGTTATTTTATGATGGAAGATGTCGTCAATTCTCGTTATTTAACTCCGCTTTCTAGTGACCCTGATGACCTCCTTCCACTCACACCTGGTCACTGTCTTACACGCACTTCTCTCTCTGCTCATCCTCCCCTTCCTAATTCATTCAGGGATTCTGATTTACCTATTGTTTGGCGTAAACTTGTAGCCCTCCGCAATTCCTTTTGGAAGAGGTGGAACTTGGAATATTTAACTTCCTTGCAACGGAGGCAGAAGTGGTTTCTTTCCAGTCCCGACATTAAAGTGGGGGACTTGGTCTTAGTTAGGGATGTTTCACCCCCCCCTAGTCTGGCCTTTTGGAAGAGTGACCGAGTGTTACCCTGGGAGAGATAGGAGAGTCAGGGTATTCAGAGTCTTGACCACTAATGGTCAGATCACAAGACTACTTCTCCGCAATTGCTTATTACTGTACTTGTTTTTCTTGTTCGCTGTTGGTGTCTGCCCCTCCCAGTATGGTGCATTCTTGGAATACACGGTACCTGAGATTATAATTTTTAATGTTTTTGCATGTTCTTTCCTTCCTCTTTGTCAGACACCAACAGTGATCTTCTGTTCTCTCTTAGGGGTTCAGGTCGCTTATATTTTGTATGAGTCTGTTCCAGATATATATTCTGTGACCCACCTAGCGTCATATAACAACGAATCTCTGAAGCTCCTCAATTCTTCCTGGTGCTAGAGGACTTACTTATCCATTTGGCCACCAGATCCTGTTACCATCGCCAGCTATTTTCTCTTTGAGCAAGAGGACTACGTCTACCTCTTTACTCACCATGCTGCGCTAGTATCATCTGTTATCAACTCTTTGAAGACCAGCTCAGCAAGAGAAGATTATTTTTTTTTTGTTACAATATTGGCAATGTTTATATGTTCTCCTTTTGTCTCCTACCCCCCACTCTTTCCCCCTTCCTTGACCCTCCGTGCTCCGTTGAGCAGCTCTCACTTCGCAATCGGCAGTTGACTCGATCAGTTAAAGCTCCTCTCGAGCTAGCCTCAAACCAAGAGGCACATACTTTTCTACGCCATGTTGGCTAGGTAGTCATCAAAGGAAACTTCGACTTCAACATGAAATCAAGATAAGTACCATTTTAAAGGTCTTAACCTCATCTTCATCATTTTATCTACATGCTTTTATAGATTATTTTATAGACAGCGTGAGATTACTTGTGGGGCGGTAATCATTCTTCGTGGGATTTGCCATGTTGAGCTTTCGCTTATATAAGCCAACCTTACTAAAAAGAGCTTTTCATAAGCTATTTAAATGAGAAATCCTCTCACTACGTGGGATATTACTTAATACCCGCTGTCTATAATTATAAAGCTAGTTCCTCCGTTGGATTTTCTCAACCCCATTTTTCTGCTAAGGTCGTTCTGGAACCTTCGAGATCTTGTACTCTATCTGCGAGTCTTGCCTTCAAGTATTTTTCACGCATTTGTGAAAATACTAGTTAAAATGAGGAATCTTCCTTAAATTACTTCAATAGCGAACTTTCTTCCCCCGTTGGAACATTCTATGGCGCATTTAATTGTAAATCACAACTTTTTCAAGAAATAGACTCTCACCTATATAGCGCAATCAGTTATTTCCATAATTGCAATAACTTTCTTTTTCATGAACTTTAGTGTTTCTATAGTGAACTTTGCATCCATCTTCATGGACTACAGTGATAATCAGTGCTTGTTCAACTTTCTACCGCGTCGCGATCGTCCGTTTATATTTGAATACGACCATGAACATTGATCCTATATCCCAATGATCTTTCCTCAACCTTTTACTAACCACCCATATTAATAAAATTGTAACTTTCTATAAGGTGTCACTTACGAAGTGCCCTTCCAACTTTGTTAGTTTAACATTAATTAAATTCTGCATAATTACGTGTGTAACACACGATTCAAATTCACATTGTTCCTTTCCTATAATCAGGAAAAACAATTCCTTAAACTCTTGAGAGAGTCATGTTCCGGTTTCACGAAATGGAAACTGCCCCATTTTGCTCGTGATTCCTAATTAAACATAGGAAGTCTAGAAACTTCCTTTTCACTTTCTCCAGGTTTCACAGTAAGTGACCTGTCCTCCTTTGTATAATTCTCATAAAGTAATCCTGTTTAAATATAAGAAGTTGTAGGAACTTCTATTTTTTGCTTTATGTTTTCCTTGTTGTTATTTTTGAATTTGTTATTCTCTCTAGAATGTTCTTTCAGAAATTTCTTATAGTACACTCCTTGTACTCAATTTAATGTTTAAACTTGAATCATTTCATTGCCCTTTTAAAATCTTATCAAGGTTTTAGTACTAGGTTTAAAACCTTAAGAATTGTTATTTGCCTGGAGCAATTTCTGAATGTTGTTGGAGGTCTGCGACTCCAAATTGTTAACAAGATTGCAAAATATTTAATTGTCAAAAATATTAATTTCTCCTGAATTGTTAAATAAATTAAATATTTGTTTTTGGATTCATCATTTCTCTGATACTACAGTTAGGCAGGATCCTGGCTTTCCTAGTTCTTCCTAGGTTTATGCCCTCGTTCATACTCAATAAAGCTTTTACTATCTGTCTGGCCAGAACATCACCCTTCCCTATAGTACTTTTATTCGTGCTTGGGAGGAAATACACTAAAGCCTTTCTCTGGCAAATTGCCCAAGTCTTAGCTGCGGTTCCCGTCAGCTTCGACCAAGCTCGTACCCACTTTAGGTATCCGAGCACGGATTTGCGGTGGAAACCGCTTCTAAATGTATTGAAAGTCAAATTCATAACTTTTGTGCGACTCTCCTCCTATTTTTCTATCCTTCTTTTCCAATCCCAAATCTACTTCCTTCTCTTAATCATCTTCCCTTGGTGGGTGGGTTATTCCTCAGCCTATAATCTACCCAGTCACCACTTTACACCCACTACTCTTTAATTATCATGACGCTGATACGTGGGGCCAGTTTAAAATACAGGTCACCACCATGCTCTTAAGTGTGTCCACCACCCCTTTGTTTATCATGGCGCCCAGAGACGTGGAAGGCTTATGGGATTCAGAAAACCCCATAATAATAGCATGGTTTTCATGGGGAAAACCATAATAATAGTATTTTTCCTCAAACTGTGTTTGAGCGATTGTGAGTCTTTCTAGATGATACTCAGACGTCAGGCACTGTTGTCAGACGGGTACGTGGGTCTATACCCATTCCATAGGTGGTTTCGGCACTTTGTAATATGTTGTTGTTGTTGTCGCGATATCGGAATCCTTTTCTTTCCAATAGAACGCGCCAGCATGTCCAGCTGCGGCCTACCTGAATCTCAAATTAAGAAATACAGGATGGCTGGAACTGAGGACGTACTCAGGTGTATCGCTGAGTTAAGAGAACATTTTGATGATACTAATGCTAAGAGTAAGGAAGAGGCGAAAGCATTTAAGGATGAAATAGCAGATAGATTGGCTACAGTAAATATTCAATTAGAGAATAATCGAGCTGTAGTAAACACTAGATTAGAGGCTAATCAAACTGAGGTAAGCCAGATGTTGGCTACAGTAAACACGCAGTTAGAGTCAAACCTAATAGAGGTTAATAAAAAAATGGATGACGTTAAAGAGTCTGTTAAGCATGAAGTAACTAAGAATATTGTTAGCGTGGTCTCAGAGATGCAAGCTGATAACGATAAACGCTTTGAGTCTATAGAGCTAAAACTAGAGAATAATCTGCAAGCGTGCAGAGAGTCACAGCGTGAGATTATTGATAGCTTAAGCAGTATGTCCATGGAGCTTAAAGACATTCAAAGTCAGAATGAAGCGAATACTAAGCGTCAGCTAGAGCAATTTAATACGTTCACTCAGACCGTGGATCAAAGGCTTGAAGACAGCGACGTAAAATGGAATACGCGAATGGCAGGCTACGCAAAGGCGGTAGACGAAGCCTTAAGAAAGCAGGATCAGAATATCCTTGACCAATGCAAGGAAATCCATGATATAAAAACTTCTGATGAAGAGAATAAGGAAATAATGTCAAATATGAAGAGGCAGGTCGGGAAGGTGCAGAAAGAGTTAGAACAAACTCAGAGCGACCTAGCAGTTATTCATAAAAGGCAGGATGAGGACCAGGGAGAAATCACGAAAATAAGGACTGAAATCTCTCATATGCAGGGTCACATACAAAAAGAAGTTACCGGCTTACAAGAAGAATTAGAACTTCGAGAAGGCTTGAAGACTGAAGCCAGCGATAAGACTCTTGCCGAGGTAAGAGAAAGTCTAGCGGGGGAAATTACTCACCTGAAGGAAAACCTTAAGGATGACAAGGAAAAGGTATTTTCTATGGCAGAGAAAAACCGAGATCGCCTAGAGAAAATAGAACGAGAGGTATTAGCTCGTTTAGAAAGGGCAGAAAATAGGCACAGCCAAATAGAAACTAGAATGATCGCACAGGAGGAATCCATGTTGCGAAATCCTAGGTCTAGCGAAGGAAGTATAGACGAGAATAGGAGAAATAAATGGGCAGAGATAGAGATACAGCCCACTCCAAAGAATGCAGCCATGCCAAGTGACAGCCCGTATACCACACCTGGTATGCCAATTGCCATGTCAACACCGCATGAAAATGCTGTTCAAAATCAAATAGTCACTGTTGTGAGGGCTAGTGACGAGAAACCAAAGAAATATTCTGGGAGTAATTCTAACATGACACCCAAGTACTGGCTTAAAGAAGTTTCCGAGTACTTGAATGACGCGAAGGTACCGCCAGAGCGAAGGTTGAGAGCGATTGAAAAACTGACTGAGGGCGAGTGTGCCTTATGGTTTAGGAGTTTTCGGTACACGTTCGACACCGTTGACGAATTTCGCCAGGCATTTTTAAGCAGGTACTGGAACGCAAGTATACAACAGAACCTCAGATTGGACTTGTATTCCAGGCGTTATAGTACTAATAATCCGACGAAGTACGCAGAGTTTTTTGTGGGTCAATTGTGCCGTTTTCGCGAACTTGATGAAGGAATTAGAGAGTCAGATTTGTGTATAGCGATAGCCAAGCAGCTACCGTATGAAGTACAACGTCTATTAATCTCAGCAAACGCCAAGACTGCGATCGATATGGAGGAGGTGCTGGGACAACTCGATCTAATCACAGCGTAGCACACAAGGCAAGGTCGGAACATGGAACAAGTCAACATGCCGACTACACCGACTGAACCGACTAAGGTGCAGACAAAAAGTAAGTCTACGAGCACCGAAACTGAGAAATCAGACTGGCAACGTGAAGGACAGGAAAACCAGAATTGGAGGCCAGCATATCGAGGAGGATCGAACCGTGGAAACCGAGGAAGGAAAGCCTGGAATCAGCGCGGTACAAGAGACCAGCAGCCTGATAACAGAAGGAATTACGGCCGAAATGGGAACAACCAAGGATGGAGATCCCAAGAACAGAGTCGCGGGTTCGATGAAGAGGCGGAAGAACGCTATCACGCATCTTTAAGATACATGGAAGAGCGTGGAGATGACCATAGACAATCGCAAGTTCACTGGGATGAAGCGATTAAGAATCGAAGGTCACCCGACATCTATAAAAATGATGACGGTGCCAAGAGTCTGGAACTTCAGCAGTACGAAGACAGACAGAAGAACTCCACAAAGAATGGAGCAATGGAAAAAAAAAACCACCAAAATTAAATGACCAAAGAGAGATAAGTACAGGATGGAATACAGTGAATGTAGTTAACTGGATTGCCAAACCTGAGGAGCTTATCGAAGACCTAGATGAAGGGACGGTCAATGTGAGAAGGGAACTACCCATTATTATTGTAAACATTGCAGGCATGAAGATAAGAAGTCTCATAGATACAGGTTCAACGGTATGTTTGATAACCCAAGCATTATATAATGAAATCCAAAGTAAAATCCACGTATTGAAAATACCTATTTCAAGGGTGAAAATAAAAGGTGTGATACCAGATAAAGTTATGATATGCAGATACCAAGTATTTTTAGATTTGCAGATAGAGAACTCTACATTCTCACAGAGCTTCCTACTTGTGAATAAGCTGCCTATCAACATTATTGTTGGCATGGATTTCATAAGAGAATATAAAGTTATTATTAGGGATAGGAAAAATTCGCGATCGCGAATTTCGCGAATTATTAAATGAAGTAATACACAGATGGTAATGGGTTTTAATAACCCTAAAAATGGCGAAAAAAATGGTTTTTGAAGTCGCGAAATTTCGCGAATTTCGCATGAAGACGCGAATTTCGCGAATTATGGATGATTTTCGCATGAAAACGCGAATTTTAGCTTTTTTCGTGTTTTTTTTCTTTACAGTACACTTCCGATAATTCGCGGCACTTAATGCACGAATTTCCGCGAATGATTGAAAACCGCGAATTATCCACAGAAATGGTTTTAAGCCTAGCAAAGAGAAAACTAATGGTTAAAATATTGAAATGTATTTTTTGAACACGCAAAAAAAATATAATACTTTATAACATAGTAGTGTAAGACACACTATGTGGATTTTACCAATATTAAAAACTAAGAAAAATGACTCATCCCTTTTTGTTTCTTAGATGGTTTATTTTTTCTAATTTTAGATTGTTCAATTCTGAAGAAAACAATGTCTGAGAACGAAAATTCTTCTTGATTTTCTATATAAGAGATAAGTGTGACTATAGACACACTAGCTTGACTGTGGGAACTTTCGGGATGTCCGTTGCATCACTCCTGCACTCGACATGTACTGGATCTCAGATTACCTCACCGACAGTCAAATTCCATACAATATCCTCAAGTCTGAAACCATGATCGTCTTTATCGAAGTCTAACTACTGAATATCACTCTCTTCTGCATCTTGATATTCATCCAGGTTTTGCCTTAATGTCATCGTAGTGAGACCACCTTGCCCGTTTAAAATATCGTCGTCACAGAAGCTGACAAACGCTTGTTTTTGTGCGAGTGTATTAGCGGTAATCTTCTCCCAGGACTTGACTGCATGGCGAGCATCCAACAAACACGGAATGATTGGAAAGTTAACGGAAGATAGCAGGCCTCACTTTCTGCATACAGCGATCTCTATCAATCTGGGAAGTCATCCTAGTAAGTTACAGTACTTAGTTATTGAGGTTAGGGCCGGAACGGCGAGGTCATGTGTCCCTTCATCCTAGTAACTACTCGACGCGTGGCGTCATATAGTGCGCCTTTCAGACATGAATATCTAGATGGCAAGTATCCAGATCAAAATGTGCACTGTTTCCTGAACCAGTATTAACCAGGTGGTCTTCTTCTGTAGTATGCCTGTCCGAGTACTTGAAAGATATTTTGCAATTTATGAGTGAAGTAGTAGGGACTGATAACTCTGGTGTTGATTTTCTCAACAATGTTTCACATGACGAAATACCTGAGATTCAAAGAATTTGGCACAGACATCACAGAACTCATTCCGTTATTAGAAGGCCACATCCAACTGTTCACCTTCTTGATGGACATCTACGGAGAATTCAGCAAGCCCTTAAACTTGCTGTTTCTGGAAAGTACGGTACCAACATTAAGGAGCAGTTGGAGGGTTGTGGAAATTTGTTAAAAAGAGGGAAAATACATTCAGTTTTAGTAAACGCTGGGTCCCATGCTCGTGGAAAATCAATCAGCTTGAGATCCGTTGACCCTGGGAACAGGATTTACAAATGTGTGCGTTTGATCCAGCAGATATAGTGCCAATGAACATCAATGAGGACATTGCAAAGAAAATTAAGAAGTTGCCGTTCTGTGGAACACTGGAAGAAACTAAGGTGTTAAAGAGGATACAAAGAACTGAAAACTTTAATCTAAAAGCAGATGCATGCCAGGACCAAGACTGACATTGTTGGAGTTTTGCAAGGAATGCCATTTGTATTTCCAAAGTTCTCAGAATCCGTGTTGAAAACCATTCGGATCCCCTGTTCAAACGCGGTGGACTTTTGTTTTTCAGCTTGCACTAGCACGTTAAGTGATATGCGTCACCGTTTGTCACAAGAGAATTTGGATCTCTTCACTGAAGTATACTTTGAAGGATGACCGAAATGTGTTATGTTATGCATGTTATCCATGATATTTAAAAAATCCCGCCTAAAATTTATAACTTTGAAAGTACCGAAAAGTGCACTTGAAACCACCGAATTTGCCACTTTAAAATACCGCTTTCTTCACTCTGAAATCACCGAAAAATTCCAATCCCTAGTTATTATAGATCTCTCGCAAGACATTGTTATGTTTCGCGCAAGTGAGGGAAAGGAAGATTTAGAGCTCTCATTAAAGCACAATGAAACGAGACCAGAAGAGTACGTATGGCATACATACGGAGATATGACTGGGGATGCAGTATTGTCAACAGAAGACATCGAGGAAGAGTTGGCAACACTGGCCGCAGACATTGAAAAGGACCTCGAACCAAAATTTGAAGAATGCCTGGAAGAAAAGATAGAGGAAGCTAAAATTGGTCCAGAGCATAAGCAAATGCTAAGGGAACTGCTATTTGAGTACAAAGGAGTCTTCGATTCGAGACCTGGCCGGATCAAGAATTTCCAATATGCGTTCCAAGTCAGCGACTGGACACCATTCAGACAGAAGCCGTATCCTGTAGCCGAGAAACATTATTTAAAGGTCAAAGAAGCAATACAGGAAATGCTAGAGGCAGGCGTCATTGTGAAGACGGCCACACCTTATGTCAGCCCACTGGTAGTTGTACCTAAACAGGACGGAAGTGTAAGGATATGCCTGGAGCTACGAAATTTGAATTCCAAGGTCATACCAGAATTTGACCAAGTGCCGCCCATTAAGGAGGTCCTCAGGAGGTTCAAAGGAAAGACGGTTTTCTCAAATCTTGACCTGACGGCAAGTTTTCACCATCTTGCTCTGGAGGAGAAAACAAGCTTATTAACTGGGTTTTTATTCGACCAGCATACATATTCTTACGTGCGTCTCCCGTTTGGACTGAATACAGCAGGTTCAGCGTTGATACGAGCGCTAGATCGGAACCTGTCTGAAGAAGTAAAAGCAACAACCATATGCTACGTAGATGATATACTACTGACATCTGAAACAGTCGAAGAACACGTCAGAGATCTACGCAAGCTGTTATATGACCTAAGTCAGGCTAACTTTAAGGTCAATATAAAGAAATCTAACTATGGTCAGAGAGAAGTTCAATTCCTAGGCCACGTAATAGACGCGCAAGGAGTTAGGCCTAATCCGGGAAAATTGGAAGTTATTAAACATTTCCCGAGACCAACGAAGGTAAAGAACGTCAGGCAATATCTAGGCGTTATTGGATTCTTTTCAAGCTATTGCCCGAAGTATACCGAGACCGTAGCACCACTCCAAGACTTACTGAAGAAAGGAGGAAGGTGGCGCTGGACGGAAAAATGCGAGGAAGCCTTCGTGAAATCTAAACAGATGCTTTTAGATTATGTAAAATTGGGATATCCAGACTACACGCAGAAATTTATTATCCAGACTGACGCATCATTTATAGGCATTGGAGCAATGTTATACCAGGAAAATGTGGACAGGCCAGAGGAGAAAACTTACATTGCATTCATAAGTAGAAGGTTGAAACCTAATGAAAAGAATTATACGGTCACGGAGATCGAATTACTCGCGATACTGTATGCCTTACAGTATTGGCGAAAGCTAATTTATGGTTTTAGAATTATATTGAGAACAGACCATAAAGCCCTAACATTCCTGTTGAAAACTGACTTGTCGAGTCAAAGACTGACGAGGTGGTCCCTGTACATACAGCAATTTCAAGTGGAAATCGAGTATTGCCCGGGGAAGGACAAGATCATACCTGACTTGCTAAGCAGATATCCGACAGCTGATGAAGAGGAAGTTCTAGCTATCGAGATAGAAGATAGAGACCAGAAGACCTTAGATGATCTGAGGAACATCACCCTTTTTCAACGTGAAGATCTCTGGATACGGTTGATGATTAATTACTTCGAGGGAAAGCTTGTCAGAGGATTATGATACGAGGGAAGAGCAAGGAATGCACACCCAAATGGACGGGGAGTCATTACGTATGCACGCAAAGACTCTTGAGAAAAGCTTGCAGACCCAGGAAGAAACGGAGCGAGGCGACCAGCTCGCAGACCCAAGGGACACGAGGGGTGAATGCAGCTGTCAACTGAAGGAACTTTACGACCAGTTGAGGGAGGCCGCTGCGGAAATAGAGGAGATGAATGAACAACTGAGAAAGCAGAACAAGAGTATACGCGACGGCAGACAGAGTGGAATGGGGGAACAAGACATCCCATTGCCGAGAGCACTGACCGCTTAAAATAAATACTGCATGAGTCAATGCCATCTGAAGGCCCGAAAAATTCACTTGTGAAATGAATTTTCCGAGCTTAGCGAGGGAAAAATGTGCCCAATCGGTCACGGCAGACTGGCATCGAACTCGGGTCTTATCAGAGAAGACCAGGCACATGATTCTGCCTAGAGTCGAACCATTGATCTCTGAGGGGGAACAGTGACAGGGAACCCGAAGAGCAATGCGTTGTATAATGACATATAATAATATAGCATTATTTCACGGCCAGTATGTGAATATCATAGCAGTTTAAGGTGAAGAATTGTAAGCAAATATACGTTTTCGAAGCATACAAGAACGAAAGCAGGCCAGTTTGACATTTTACTAATTGCACCCGGCGAGTGGGAGGAGATATAAGGCGCCGAGGGAACTTCTTTCGTCTGGACCGAGGAGACAGCTCAAAATTAATGACTCGGGTATTCACCGCTTGACAACGATGGAGGCTGTAGTGGGGATGATTGCCCACGGAAATTAATTGATTACAGCCAAGGGGAGCATTGAAATGGAGTGAAATGTACACCCAGGTGAATATATTCAAGGAGAGATAATTTAGGAGGGGTCTTACACCTAAATTAAAGCCTATATCTTCAAATGAGCGTGTTAACACCGAGCCTACGCTCGAGAGGAGTGATTTGGTGACCAGCCAGAGGGGAATCACCATGGTGGCGTCCTGACGCGATGGAATAAGGCAATTAATTGTAATTAATTGGCCGAAGCGATTGCCAGCACGCGAACGTTTATGAAACCTCCACGCCTAAATAAACAAGGTGTATATGTCATTTCGGCTGAAAATGTATTATTTCAAGAAAAGAGTCGCACCCGTGTGTCCTGTGGACTACTTTTTACGAGAAACCTTTAAAAGGAGGAGCAGTGCAGACCAAGCCAGTTGTCTTCAGTCTTTTCTCCAGTCTACACGTAACTAATATGCTGCCAGTAAGCACGCGAAATGTCACAGTATCGACGCTCCGCAGTTGAAGAACAATGGAAGCACATCATACAGCTTCATAAGTATAATCATGAAGTGCGTCAGAGTTAATCTAATACAGATATTTATCCATTATCTGACGCAAATATAAATTCGCTACAGCGAAAGAGTAATTTATAATGTTTTTGGACATTACATATACCAGGAGGTATTGTCAGAGTTGTAAATGACATTATCATCAGGATCACTACAATTATGGGGGGCCTGGGAGGCATCGCCAATTAATCGTGACAGTGAACTGAACGGTATTGTAGGTGACGAGGATCGAACGCACGTAAACGCAGTTAGACTTTCACGGAGACCAGCGGTTGGCGTGATTGCATCGCATCTCTGAGGTCAGGCGTTAGGAGGAGTCTGATTAAGGATCAACCTGTGAAATAGTGATAAAATGTACATACATTTTGTTATAGTGATTTAAAAAGTGTTTATGTGTATTGTGATTAATATGTATTGTGTAAAAGTGAGAGAAGCCACTGATAAGAGTATAATTATCATGTGGGAAATATGTGAAATTAAGTGTCGTGTGAGATATAGCATGATGGCTTAAATCAAGCGTCATGGTAGGCCCGGAGCTGGGATGCTGGTATCATCCAGCAAAAATGAAAAAGTGAGTACCAATTTACAATGTTATTCTAACTAAATAGTTCACCATACAACGATGCATCACTTTGAGACTAAAATGTAACAGTCACTTATGAACGAGTTTTCACCACTCGTCTTGAATAGAATATGGCTTGGAAGGTGATTTGTTTAGGGCCATTCAGGCCGAAAATAGTGATGAATGTAACGGTAACGTTAAATGATAAATAATAATAATAATCTGGGGTCGGCAACAGTAAAGTAATAGGCATTTTTGGCCTAAATAACGTTCAAAGTGTGTCATGTCTAATATAAAGATACTGTATTTTGGTAAACAGTAAGAAAGTAACGTGGAATATAGCGAGATACGAGAGTTTTTCAGTGTCAATGAAGTGTTGAATGAATATTTGATATGGTCAATTCTTAGGATTGTATCTGAGAACCATTAAAGTAATGTAAGCCAGTAAATTTATACCTTGTTCTTAGGAGCTATTTAAAGCTTTGGCTTAAGTGTAATTGCAGAGGACGCGAGTGCCTTAATAATTGAGTCATCTATGAGAAGTATTGTTTGAGCCGCATATAGCGTGCAGAAGTAACGTAGAATCCAGTGATTTACGTAGATAAAGTCGCGGGGACCAAACTAGCATAGCTTGCACGTTAGGTGAAAAGTTGGCTAATCTACGAGTTAGTATCGCCGTTGTGCATACTTTTATTATTCGCAGCGAATTGGACAGAGCCTGTCTGTATCCATCGCCTGCATGAATAATTGCCACGAGGGATGTCCTTCGAGACTCCGTGAGCACATGTATAAAATGATCTGCCCTGAGAGTTAAGAATCAAGTTCGTCGTTTAGGAAACGCAGATTTCCTTATTATGTTATTATTGAGACAGCTGCTGGTGAGAATCTTGTATTCTCATTATGATGCGCGTCCAAAGCCACTAGTATTCACCATAGAACGGCAAGGCTATTACAGAATCCATCCCCAGCCATGAATGTTAATAGGAGCCGAGTTGAGCCCAATACACTATAAATATAGGTGTTAAATAATTAGAATGACTCAATTACTTGAGAACAACACTTAGCGTAACTCTATTGTATTGCAATTGTAAACAAAGTTGACCTTGCCAGCAGATGAGAGGTAGTGGGAGTAGCCCACTGAGACAAGCGGCCATCTTGCGCGGCCAGCTGGAACTAATTTTATTGCCTGCTAGGGAAAGGGGAGGTCGGTCGGTCGGTCGGTCGGTCGGTCAGCCAGTCCTTTTAAATTAGTCATAGTGGGACACTGAAGAATCTCGATATTTCGATATGTAATTAAGATATGATTGTTATGATGATGCCAATTGAATTAAATGATGTGTTTCAACACACATACATTGTCGGATCAATGAAATTGGATAATATTTGGCCCAGTTATTCTCTGAGGAGGAACACTGAACCAAATAATTTGTTAGGCATCTTTTTAGAGTGCATTTTTGCCAGTTCACGCTAATTTATGCAGACGGGTATGTGATTTCTAAGAACATGACACGTTTGTAACGATAATAATCTCGACAAGACCCAGAAAATCGTTGTATGGTGAAACTATAAACATTTCTATCCATGTGTATTTTGGAAGGGAAACATACCACTTTTTAAGCGTTTCATATTGATGGAAGGAAGGAAGATGATCCACACGACACAACAATATTTGTTAACTAAGGCATAAACTAATGAATTTATGCTAATGAAAGTAAATGCTGTAGGAAACGGAGTAATGTTTTATTATTACAGTATTAATGTCATTTAGATGTGATATGTGATTTTTGTGTTGTGATACTCCTGTTATGTAAAATTGTGTCACATAAAGAACACTATGGAGACTCGCAGAGGTCTGAAAGTATCAATGATAGGATGCTAGAAATAGATTTGAGTGCAGTATAGCAATAATTAAGAAGAGACTCACAAAATAACCCTGATTTTAATTGTGGGAATTAAATGTAAATTATCCTTTTGTGTGTATTTGTTGTATAGCCATGATTTTATATCAGTAAATGTTTTATTTTAGGAATATGTTGTTTCTTTCATGTAGAGTAGTTACCTGGTAGACTCAAATCCTGAGCATGTGGTCGTATGGTGGGCAGGAACGTCCCATACCTCGAAAGACCGTGAGTTAGCTGGGATACGAACACATGTTCCACATGATGACAATTGGGTACAGTACCTATAAACGTAGCTCACTATACAGGCCTAGATTCGACATATCGTAATCGGTGCTTGGTAATGCTTGGCAACAACAGCAACAACTCCATAAACCCATCCCCTCACTACTCTCCCTCTCACCAACACTTCCCCCAAGTAATCCCAGCACTCTACATCAAATACTACAGCTTTTAATCACGCTAGCAGCACAATAAACTTAATAATAACGGGAAGTAGATCAATGCCAAAAATGCACTTTAAGCCTAACCAAGTTCACTCCTCAGCTCCACATAAAACTTAACACAACTAAATACCTACTCAAAATATACTCTCCCCACAGTTTTACAACTATTAAGTGAACTATTCGCACCCAGATCACGTCTGCTTCAGCACCACCTCATATACAGGGTGATTCACCTCAAACTTGCACTGTAAATATTTCTGAAATGGAAGGTGATATTGATATGCGGTTTTAACCTAATGAAATTGTAACCAAGGGCTCGTATTTGTAGCTGATACACTGATATTTATAATTTTTAGAAAGTGGTTTTATTTACAACAATTACAATTTTTAAAATGGAACAATACCCATTGATATTAAAAAAATAAAAGTGGAACAAATTCGAATACCAATGGTGTTTTGTGCACGATTCTAGTGCAAGTAGTTTACGAGATATTGGTTGTTATTTGAAAATTGTACGCACTAACAACCAAGTGCGTAGTGGCGAGGTTACGATGTTGTTATGTTTGTTGAGGTTGTGGTTTGTGTACACTGAGTGCACTGCGACTTTCCAGTCAGTTATTGTGTGATACTTCAAGTAGTAGGACGTGCTTGCAGGATGAGATTTACCATTGCAGAAAAAGCCGACATGCTCATGGTTTATGGCGAATGTAGGAAGAATGCCGTTCGTTCTTGTACCGTGTACGCGGAAACATATCCCATTAGACGTCAACCATCTCGGCAATTATTTGTGAACCTTTTCAATCAATTACGTGAAAGTGGTAGTATAACGCCTAGAAAACGTAACAGAGACAAACAAGTGACTGGAGAAAAGGGAGAAATTAAGGTTCTGGCTGCTGTTGCAGTAGATCCACAAATTAGTTCCCGTGCAATTGCACATGGAAGCGGCATGAGTCAGGCAAGTGTACTACGCATTCTCCATCGTCATAAGTTCCATCCGTATCACATCTCTCTCCATCAAGTGCTGCATGGTAATGATTTTGAGAATCGTGTTAACTTTTGTACATGGGCATTAAGACGTGATACTCCAGATTCGTCATGTATCTTGTTTACTGATGAAGCAACATTTTCTAATCATGGCCAAGTCAATCTTAGAAACATGCACTATTGGTCTGTTGAAAATCTCCGTTGGCTGCGTCAAGTAGAACGACAGCGTCCATGGAGTGTAAACGTCTGGTGTGGAATAGTGAACCATCACATCATAGGTCCCTTTTTCGTAGAAGGAACACTGAATTCGTGCAAGTACCTCAACCTCCTAACAGACCATCTTCCGTAGATGTTAGAAGACGTTCCGCTTCAGACTAGGAGGAACCTGTGGTATCAACATGATGGCTGTCCGGCCCATAGTGCACGAATTACTACAGATTATCTTCACGGATTGTTTCCAAATCGTTGGATTGGACGAAGGGGACCTGTACTTTGGCCGGCCCGTTCACCAGATTTGACTCCTTTAGACTTTTTTCTGTGGGGGAAGCTAAAAGACACTGTCTACAAGGACATACCAACTACACCAGATGATATGAAACGGCATATTACTGCTGCCTGCGCTGAAATTTCCTCTGAAATGCTAGAACGTGTGCAGCAATCTTTACATAGCAGACTGGAAGCTTGTATTGAGGCTGGTGGTCGTCATTTTGAACACAAGCTTTGAGGGTACACTGTACTTGTCAGAAACCACAGAATTACTTCATTCACATTTGTTTTTCTTTAGTTTGTCCTAGGCATTGTCCCATTGTGTACAAATAACTATCTCGTAAACTACTTGCACTAGAATTGTGCAAAAGACACCATCGGAATTCTAATGTGTTCTACTTTTATTTTTTTAATGTCAATGAGTATTGTTCCATTTAAAAAAATGTAATTGTTGTAAATAAAACCACTTTCTAAAAATTATAAAAATCAGTGTATCAGCTACAAATACGAGCCCTTGGTTACAATTTCATTAGGTTAAAACCGCATATCAATATCACCTTCCATTTCAGAAATATTTACAGTGCAAGTTTTAGGTGAATCACCCGGTATATACTTAACTTCACAATAACTTCCAAATTACGGCTAAGTGACCTATCTGCCTGAGAAGTAAAGGTATTACCGGCTTGCCTAGGATGATGGGTCACCAAACCGGTACATAAAACTAAGGTTTTACGCTTTAAATAACCAAATTCAGCCCATTTTACAACTACAAGAGACACAAAATATTTACTGCCAGTATAAATACATGTATGACATCAAACTACCAGTAACCAATCACAGAGCCGGATTCGCAATATTGCACCATGCGCTCGCTGCCATCTTGCTATACCTGTCATCGTCTATTCGGCTTACTGCTGCCTTAGCTACCAGCCATCCATGTATAGAGATCAGTGATATTACCGTAATAAGTTAAATTAGTGTGTTACGATATTTCAGTGCTATTCATTGTCCAAAGATGTAGTTAACACCTTGTCCTTTCGTCTGTATATGTCACATTTTCCAACCGGACTGGTATCTTCATAAAAGATTTTGTTTTAAATAGTTGTCATGGCTTTTGCCCCAGAGGTAGCCGAGCAGTTACGATTTCAGTACTACTGTCGCAGTACTGTATATGCATGAAAAAGTATTAACACGCACATTGCAAAAGATACTATTTAGATTGTTTGGACTGTCAAAATTATATTGAAATTTCCATTTTTTTTTTTTTTTTTTTCAAACTGAAATATTTTTAAAGTATTTTTTTAGCTACACTAATGAACCAAATAGCAATTATTTAGCATCTAATACGTTATCAATAAGTTTACCTGCTACAGAGAAAATATCAACATTCTATCTTGAAAAATATAGGTAGGAGGTAATTTTCATCCAAAAGTTGTAGGCTAATCTCACTAAACTTGGTTTTGCAATTTTAGCATAACCACTCATTAATTGCTTTGCATCAAAAGGGTTAATGAGTGGGCAGTCATGTCCAGTGGTTTGGATTTCATGGAAACTCAAAGAGTCCTGTGCCTTTTGATTGTGTGGCTTGACCAAACAAACACTTTGTTGCTGTAAATAATTCATGTTTTTTTGGGCTGTTGCCGTGTGTATTTAGATTAGAACCATACGTTTGGGAGAAACCTTGCCTCCTTTTTCAATGGAATCAAACAATGTGGCCAAAGAAAGTATATCAATGAGATTACAATAATTACAAAAAATATAGATAAATTCCTCGGTTCGTCACCAGAGAGCAGCTGCCAGAAATTACTGTATGGAGCATGGTAGAACGGCGGACAGAGTAGTAAGGAGAAGGTAAAGGGGGCGGGGTGAAAATATAGAGACTCCTCAAAGAATGAGGATGGTTCTAATCTAAATACACACGGCATTAGCCCAAAAAAAAAATGAATTATTTATATAATCCGAGCCGTGAAAGCCTTAATAGACACTTTGTTGCTGCTTTGTTTTGCAGGGTTTGTTGGATGATAACGGTAAACCACAACAGTTGTGTGGCCTGATTACACATCTACACTACCACGAACCAGGAAATCTGGTCCTAGCCTACTTGCTTCGTTCTGGAGCTCTGCGGCGGCTCTGCCAGACCGATGATGGTGTGATAACCAAGGAGATGGAGCTGAACCTAGTCTTGCTCCTGAGTCACCTGTTTGCTCGCATCCCTCTTCACCCCTCCCACATGAAGGATGAATATAAGAACTCCAGAGTTATACTGCCTCCTCTGCCTCAAGATATACAAGCTGTAAGTGTACAGTATACTTTACAAACACTTAGTGGTGTAATAAATATGAATTAATATTTCCCGGTAATTTACTAGAGAAATTGCGGCCTCACCACATAGGAAATGGGATGTCAACCCTACTTAACATGTATTTCCTTCTGAACATGAAACATGTGACTGGTAAAAGATAATGTAGAAATAAAGGCATCTTACTGCAAATTTATATTTCTGACTTGCTAAGGACAACTTTTTGGCAAGTTTTGCTGCCAGCTACTCTTCATTGCTGAACTTGTGACTTATTAGCCCATTTTCATTTTATGAAAAAATAAGCTTATGAGATCAACTTTTGTCCGTGAGTGTGTGTATGTGCGGATGTGTGTCAGTCTGTCCCCCACTAATAACTTCTAAATGGATATAGCAATTTCAATGAAACTCGGTAAGGTCATAGTACTAATTATCCTAACCCCGACTGTGCCCTTCAAATGTTATTACTTGTCGCCAATCGAACATGGCAGCTGTGCGAAATATTTCACAGGCATTCTATATCTCCGAAACTATTACTATTCACCCTGAAATTTTGTACGGTGATAAAGGGCACTACTAGAAGTTCACCTATGAAGACTTTCAAAAACCTGGTAACTGGAAAACCAACATGGCGGCCAAGCAAAGTTGCGACTTTTAAATAGACTTTTCTCACGATTGAACCATCCAAACGCAATGAAACTTGCTACAGCAAATGTTTATACACAATGCAATCCACTGGCATCTAATTTAGTTCAATTGTTTACATAACCTCAAGTTGGTGCTTGTACGAAATATTTCACCGGCATTCTATATCTCCGAAACTGTTACTGATATCACCCTGAAATTTTGTATGGTGATAAAGGGCACTACTACAAGTTTATATATGTAAGTTTCAAAAACCTGTAAAGTACAAAACGAACATGGTGGCCAAGCAAAGTTGAAACATTTTAATAGACTTTTCTCGCGATTTAACCATCTGAGCGCAGTGAAATATGGTACAGTAAATGTTTATACATATTGTAATGCACTGGCATCTAATTTAGTTCAATTGTTTACATAACCTCAAGATGGCAGCTATGCGAAATTTTAAAATGTCGTTTTTACTTCTTGTGTCCTAATCATGCAATTTAAGTTTGAATACTACACGTACACAATAATCTTCATATAATTGCACATAACTCTTCAGTCCTACTGTACATATATAAAAATCCAACATGGCAACCATCCAAAATATTAAATGGTTCTCAATATGTATGAATCAATTACAGCATTCAAACTGAAATTTTGTATGTTGATAGAGGCACTTAACATAAGTAGGATATATGAAAGTAGGCTTTAGTTCTTCATGGAACTACTCGTTTTGTTTTGAGAATACCATTTTATTTCTACTCCAGAAGTGTGCTTTAGCGTTTCAGTGCTTAAATTTGATTGAGAATCAGTTTTAAGGCAAGAACAAACTTGCAGTAGTAGACAGTGAGCGCCCTCCCAGTATAAAGGGGCTTTCCTAAGGCCGTGCCACGACCAAGTCGCAATAACCCACCGTCACATTTATAGGTTGTGCCAATTGCAACAGCACGCCGTGAAGCCCTGGTTGCTGTCATAGCATTTAAGGTATATGCTGCTGACAAGATTCCTTAGTTGTGGTAGACTTGCTTTGCAGTGCTGTAGCCCACCTCGTATCAAGTGAACATGGTTAGTTGTAGAACAATACTTCGAATTTTCCTAGTGGAAACTTATCTTCTCAAGAAGATGTTGGCAGTAAATTTGTTCGCAAATGTCAGGGCCGTGCGACATTTACTTGTGGGGGAACATCAGTCAAAAGGTATACAGAAACAATCCGTGTACTCTGGAGGCTCGGGAGAAGAAAATAACTGCACTGATACGAAATATCAGTGAGGATGTATTACAGCGAGTGGACCAAAACTTCCTACGTTGAGGCAACGTGTGTTTAGAAATAGCCGGACAACATTTCCAGCAACTACTCTGAAATTCATGCAAGTAATGATGATTATTAAATACATTAAATACATTTACTTGTTTACAAGGCCAACATTCATTTACATTTACAAGCACAATAACAGTAGCTAAGTTACGATGGTGTCATCTCCAACATTTCATTTTACGTTACTCATCTATGCGAATCCTAAATGAAGTTAAGTGAAAATAAACGATAAGCTTTTATTGCAAATCATTGCACAATGACGCAATCTAATGCGGCATGGAACCTCGGATAAAATATCCGATGCTTATGCTTTCCTTCCGTTAGCAAGAAATACGTAGAAGGAACAAGATTGTAACAGGACTACTCATATATTCCCAACCAAAATTTTTTTAAGAAACAACTTTTTAATAATTTTTTAGAATTTGTGTGTAATTGATTTAAATGTATAGTTTTATCCACAGGGAAAATGTTCATTTTATGCATGCTTTAATAATAGGAGTGTCTTTTGAATGTATACATCAGGGTGTCTACGACCCGGGAATTCTCAGGGAATTATGAATTTCTGGAATAATCAGGGGAAAATCAGGGAATTTCTTTGTTAATCAGGGATTTTTCTGAGTTTGGCTATATCCCGTAAAAGTGGAAGCAACACTTTCGAATTTCGCGGGAAGTTATCGCTCGCTACTGATGAGTGCTCAGCCAATGAGCAGTGCCTTCTCAAGCTCAACTGAACGCATGATGTGGCAACTTTTCCGTTCGCCTTCTGCGCAGGAGCCAACTACACCATTTTATTGGGCCTTGAGCATTTTGTTCGTTGCGATCGGTATTGCCAAATTAGCGTTTTTGTCGGTAGATGTAGCAACTTCGGCGACAAAATATTTTAAATTTAGTATTGTTTATACTAGCTTTGCTCGGAAAGTTATGAATGCATTTCGTGACAAGCGCTTTTTTCTCCCCGATGTCAATGAACTACGACCTAGGCCTATATCCGTTTTACGTCTCGGCATGATGGGTTAAAATCACTGACTGGACTATCCATTATATTATCATTAGCATGAGCGACGAATTCTTGTCAGACGTAATTTAATGGCGAGGTGCATGCAACACAAATCCCCCTCCCGTCCAATCTAAAAACACGTATAGTGGGCGATGTTTTGAAGATAGAGATATGCTCTCGCGGACTTTTTTGTAGAACTTTTCATGCTGATCAATTCTTACACTCATAGTATATTGATATTTTTAACGGTTTTCCCAACGTAAGCTTTAAAAGCGAACGGACGCCTGTTTTTTTTCTTTCTTTTTTTTTTTTCGACGTTTTCACTGAATACTGTTTGTCTTCCTTTGAACATAAACAAATCATTTTCTTTTTATACTAAGTAGAGATTTAGCGATCGAATTTTGATTACTACTGGGTGATGACGGGCTACGTCAATTTACATAGTTTTGTATTGGTGCACGGACAACCGGCTACCTAAATTGACGTTTTCTTACGGTGCTTCATTCTTGCGTAATTTTCTCCTCTCCGCCGTTCATTAATCAAAATACTACGTGTTATTTACGAACTAAGGTCTTTGTTCAACGAAATGCAGATAGGTATATTGTTGTCTTGATACTGCTTTCAGTACTGGAAGTGAGGTTTTATAACACTCAGTTACCGCGTATATGTCAAGTGTTAGCATGGCGCGCGCAGAACTGACAGTGCGATAATCAGTTCAGACGAGTCTGTTGACGATAATAATACGAGTGAAATTGACATACTTCTCGTGCTAGCTATACTTTAGTTGCCCGGTCCGCAGTAAGGAATAGAGTAGCGTGCGCCCGGGTAACAATATGTTAGACCTGGGTTGACAATACTGTTTGCGTGGCTTTTCCATCCCGGTATTCATTGATTATTGTCTGCTCCTACGTTCCTTAGCTAGGCTAGAACTTTTGTCCAATTTTGTTTTTAATTGTGCCCAGGAAATGTTTTTGCAACACCTTTCAAACTCTACCTTCTATTATCAAGCAGACTTGGTTAAATTATTTTTAGCGGCTTCGGTAGCATGCTGAGCTTCTATGCCCAAGATCGCGGGTTCAAACCCAGTTGAAGTCATCGGATTTCCTTCCACTAATTACACCTGTGTGAAGCTAAATTAGGTTAAAAATGTAAACAACGCTCAGGTTCCTACGTTCGTCACCAGGAGCCGACTGCGGTGGCGTCTAGTAGCCAATTTCTGAACTAGTAGTCAGTTGACGGTGGCGTTTGGTGGCAAAAGTAGGAACTACTTGAAAAATTCAAAATATGCAGTCCTTACTTGAATTAAGAAACAGAAACACACACTAATACAGTCATCACAATTAACACTGGTTATCAGACAGATTCTACACACACCCAAAGTACACGGGGGGTACATGACCGCGTTGTCCAGCCCCTAAACTGAGGAACCAACCAACATAAATTATTTTAGACTGAAAATAGTGTGTTCTGGCCTGTTTAAACATCATTCATAATGATTTCCTTCATTTAAATGTATTTATAAATTAATAAATTGATTAACTCAATTACTTCTGTCATGACGAGGTAGACCTAATTGAGAGTGAGAACTTGGAATATACCTCCCTTCGTCCCTTGGAATATGCCTCCCTTCGTCCCTTGGATATGTGTAAATTACTGTGTCGGCCTATATTCAGACTTATGCTACCGAATATCATCATTCCTGCGACGTAGGATCAGTGATTTCAATGGTAATGAATGGTTTTACAAATTAAATATTGGTCTAAGATGATCACACTCATATGATACATACCTTGATGTGTGTATTCAACCTCCCGTTGTCCCTTTTATTGGGGGGAGATTTACCGTAGTGAAAGCAGCATGACTTCATAAACCTTGCTTATTTTACTGGACAATAAGTTCACTTATAATATTCTATTGAAATAAATTTATTTTCACAACTGTTTCCTTTGTGCCGCCATTGCTCACATCTGTTTGGCTCCTGAAATTTCCGAGAACAGGAAACATAAAACTTAATCCTATTTTCCATTTGCTTTCCTGGATTACATTTTGCTTCTTGTTCCTGGAGAGCGCTTAAAACGAACCCAAAAATAGCGTGCATTTCATCACACTTCCTGTTCCCGGGCGAATGTGTAGCAGTCTTTACTCAGGGAATTCTCTCATTAATCCTGGAAATATCAGGGAATTCTTTTAAGATGAGTTGGTAGACACCCTGTACATTGTTGATGAATCTGTGACAGGCTGAGGAAGGGCCAAGTTTTTCCCAAAACATGTCCCTGTTAGTATGTTAAAATACATTTTGTAGTAAGAAATTATAAGTATTGATTGGACAGAGTTAATAGACCCATCTTAATCAAATCTAGAATTGTCAATACGGACCTAAGCAATGGATATGAATCCTCTCTTTTGCCCGTATGAATGTTGAAATATGTACAGTGCCATCCCTTTCCATTCTTTATATGCAAGAACTTATTGACCTCAGCCATCAGTCCTTGTCTACATTTGTGTACGTCTTTCCAGGATGTGAACAAATACAATGAAGAAGTGAAGTTCATCTATGACCACTACTTCCGTTGTGTAGCTAATCATATCACTGCCCGGTTTGGAGAGGACAACGCATTGCCTCTATCGGGGATGAAGTTTGGGCCCTCGTCACCACTTGTGCCTAGTCCTGAAGGTAGGTTTTTACATGAAAATATTTCTGCTCTGTTATCTTGCAAGTTTAGCTTCTCTAGTGGATCTGTGGTAGTGTCCACGTCCTGACCCCAAGATAATGTATTCAATTCCCAGTCAAGGGAACTGGATTTATAAAGAGTGAAAAAGAAAGTAAACAGCTCTCAAGATTCTTAAGATGTTGGACTGAAGAAGATCTCTCTCTTCATGTTAATCTTGGTTGGATTTGTATCCACTCAATCTCTCACTCATGACTGTGATCTCTAGTTTGGATGGGTTTCTAAAGATTGATGGGCATATATATTGGTCTGTTCAGCAAAAAGTTGAAACTTATCATCACCCACGAATTGTTCAAACTATTCCAACACACTAGATTCATTGCCAAAGTCCATATTTATGCCACTAGCACCAGAAAATAAGAATTTCTGATGTGAAACACTATGTGGCGGAAAAGTTTGTAAAATATCAAACACTTCAACTTCATCTGATTTGTCATGTTTTTCTCGTTCTTGATTCTCATTCTCAAAACCATTATAACTCTCAGACTCACCTTCATCTGTATCAAACCACTCATTTTTAGATTCCTCAGTCATGACAATCATTTTCCAACTGTTGAATAACCTTGTCTTCTTCGAGTGCGATGAACTTCCGCTTTGTAACAGATGCTGCCATGCTTGGTGGCCCATTATGGACAAAGGTATGAGTAGCACCATGCAATAACAAAATAAGAACAAACAAGATACAGGAGGCGGAAAATGTTGTAATCCCTGCCATCCTGCGGAGAAAACTTCAATTTACTCGGTAATACTCGCCGTACGTCACAGGTTAGGACATTGCCGGCTAAAGACTCAAACTAATTAAACCGAATGAGGTTTAAAAAAAACACAACAGGTGGCGTGGACAACACTTAAACGCAGCGTTTAGTAACACAGTCCACAGAATAACAGGTAGGTGGCGCCACCATTTTTGAACTAGGGAGCTAACGGACTCACAGCAACCAGTTAGCGAGAACTGACGCCGTTTAGGACTCGGGACTCAAATACCAGTCAAGTTTGCGTAACCTTATTCCACTCTGGTGCATTGTATCATTTGTGTATTCACTATTGACAAGATAACCACATTACAATATGCAACCAGTTTAAATAGGAACGGTTGAATTAGAATCATAAATAACAAAATAGTGTAGACAACATAATACCCGAAGATCGTAACAATAATAGTTCAGTAGATCGCAGGTTAACATACTTAAACTACGTTAATAATAATGCATCAATTATGGAAGTGCTCTAAACCGAATGAGCAATAATATCTGTATTTATTTATCGTTGGCTTTTTAGTGCCGAGAGTGTCCGAGGACATTTTCGGCTCGCCTGAGTCTGGAGTTGCTTCCAGCGGACAGCCTTAGGGTGAGCTACAAGTTCCGTTCAATTTCAAGTAGTTCCAACTTTCGCTACCAGATATCAATGATACCTAGTGGTGAACGTTGGAACTTTGATAGAGCGTTCCGACGAAATATAACCTAACAATTTAGCTTCACACAAGTTTAGTCGGTGGAAGGATCTTTTACATGCCATAAATCTATGACATGGGATCGCCGGCTTTACTTCCCCTCCGAAGGCAGGCATACTGAAGAATTTTCAACGCTCTTAAAAACATCTGACGACTTCGGCCGGGTCTGAACCCGCTATGTTGAGCACAGCAGTTCAGCATGCTACCAACTACGCCACCGAAGCCGCTATAATATCTGTAAACAGGATTGACACGTCACACAAGTTTTTACAAACTTTTGTCATCTAAATACTGTATATATATTCGTGCATTAGTTTAACACATAAACCTAGTACATTAACCCTCTTAGTGCCAAGCCATTTCCTGGAATACTTGCCAAGAATGCCAAGCTATTTTCAATGGTCATGCAGACTATTCGAAAAAATTCATAAATACCACATTTTCAACGATAGAATCATTATTTTTGCTTTGTATTATAACTAGGGCTAGGATTTTTAGGTAAATAATTTTTTTAAATGTAAATACATATTTTAAGAATTTTTTCTATAAGTAGCCTACTTATTAGCACATAAAAAGGCATCATATTTACAATTTTTCAAATCAGTATGCTAGATCTTTTAGTTTATTGAATTTTTGTTCTGTGTTACTTCAACGGGGAAGACCCTGTGAGCTATCTTCATGCAGAGCATATGTCAGCTTGCAGCTGTGCTATTCTTAACTTGTCGCCCCGTGCCACGCACTGTGGAAGCCGGGGATTCCCTTGTCTATAGCCATATTTCACCACGTGCTAGACCTACCCCTTCTAGCTACCTGGAACCAGTGCAACTCGCATGCAGTTCATTTCTGGCACTGTGAAGTGTAAGCAGTTCTACGATGCCTAAAGTAAAAACTACAAGTTATCGTCTGTTGCAGAATTTAAAGATAATGTTACTTCTAATAGGGGCGTTCTGTTCTGCCAACAATGTTGGAAAGCAATCAAGGCTGAACAGCGACCTCAAGTTACAACAAGGGCAAGAAACATATTGCCGCAGTTTCGCGCCTTCAGAATAAGTGTTTCACGATAATCGTCGGTCTTTTGTTATTGACAACCTGAAGATGTATCTCGTTGTGTATTGTAATGCTTCAGCAGTCAGTGAGACATAGCATAAATTGCATTCGTGAGTATTGCATATTGTTTATATTCACATTAATAAACTGAATTATAATTATATATTTTTACTTTTTTGTCAAATATTTCAGGCATTTTTAATACATAAAAAATAAATATTTCCCCGATATCCGAGCCCTAATTATAACCAATACTTCATTCTTTCATACATCATGTTCATAAAAGTAAATATGGCATCCAACCCTTTTTAATTGAAGTTATTCTGATAATGGTATAATTTTTCATTTTTTTTTGTAAAAAATCAGTTTTGCGCCTAAATTAAGAACACCTTAGAGTCGTATTCAAAGAAACACTACGTTTCCAGCTGTAGAAAGTTCTTAGATTGATCTGTAGGCAGAAAACTACAACAAGAAGAAAACAACTGCACCGCAATTTTGGCGGGAACGCGCGTGATGGGGGAGTGGTAAGGGAGGGCGTGAATACAAACTCAAACCTATCGTGTATCGGACTTCGAAGGAAAAAAGTAAACACCGCACGGGCAAGCTTGAAACCTCGCCTTTCCAACAGTATGAAATAGTCACGGACATATGCCTACAGAAATCTACAAATATAAGATAAACGGCACGCCGATTGAATCTGCTTTGGCACTTTTGGCGCAAGCAGCGAGAGCCGATGTGATCGGCGCGTCGCGTGGCACTGAGAGGGTTAACTAAGCCTGAGTGAGCTAGATCTGATGATGATTGCTTGACGATCAAGACATATCATCCAACTAAGTAACCCCCCATTTTTGAAAGCATGTTATTTTGTGATGAATATCGTTCAGGTTAGTGTGTATAAACACTTGATTTCCCACGCAATCTAATTGGTCACAATTTGTGTTGATCGACTGGAAGGCTTTCTATAACAGAACTAGGCAACACTGAAAATGGCTTCAACAGGAATATCCTGAACTAGCACAGGAACTGTGAGGCATCACTTTGCAAATAACACACAATAGGCTGTTATAAACGCTTCAGAATTAAAATGTTATTGTCATTCTTCAAATTCTATGCATACAGAAGAATGCCAACCGAAGGCAAATCAATGGAGCCCCACATAAAATAGTCTAGACATCTGGTGGAAAAGTTTCGCATAAGATATCCTTATTAGGTCAATAAGATTAGTCTACATTTAGAGATGTCAAGTTTCCAGCTGACACCTTTAACCCGATGAGTGCTACGCCCGTCTATAGACGGGCTGACGCGGTCGATCCACCAAGGCCCGTCTATAGACGGTGCACGAGAACTTTTATTTTTTGACAGTTTCCCGGTTCACTCTCAAGAGCCGAATAGATGTCTGGCATGTTCTGCCATCTGTTGGGCATTATGTGGAACTAATTGAGCACGGCTAATATCTTTGGGAAGTGACTACCAGACCTTTTGTAGAAGTACGGCTGTCGTTCATCCGTGATGTAAACAATCATGGCGGAACAACAAACTAGTTGCTCTCGATGCGATGTTATTTCAGTTATTAACCACAGCGGAAAGTGATGATGAAGTAACATATATTAGTTGCCTACAGATTTTAGGAAATATTTTTATTTTAGGTGCTTTACATTGTATAGAGGTGATGTACACGTGAGCACAAAAAGTTAAATTTTCATTTCTCTCATTATAATATTGAACATAATCGTAAGATCTTCAATTTGCATTCAAATATTTAGAACCAACATTTATAAACATTTTAAGCTATTCACCTTCCTGATAGGTTAAAAATTGTGACTTCTTAATTTTTTTTACATACGAATGAATCAACTCAGCACTGAGGGACCACACAGTCAAATGGAAACTCAGCACTTAAAGGGTTAATACATTATAGTGTTTGAAGCCATTTTTCAGTGTTGCCTTAGTAATTGAAATTTGATGTTTTGCAGTTGGTCAACACGATTGTACCCAATTCTGATGGGTCATTCCCTAATCTTAGTCTTCCTCGCCTTTTCCCGTTATGTGGGGTCGGCTTTCTTAATCCTGAGGCGCCAGTCGTTTCGTTGTAAAGCATCATCAGCAGATAGACCCAATACTCGCATGTCCCTTTGACATTAGTCATCCATGTTGTTTGAGTTGTGCCGCTCCCTCTCTTTTGTGTAGCCATGGAAAGGCACTTCTTCACTACATGATTTTCTGGTTTTCGCATAAAATGTCCATACCACCTTAGCCTGGACTCTAAAAGTTTCTCAGTTATAGGCGCTACTTTGAAACTGCCTCGCACATGTTCATTACAGATTTTATCTTTGAGAGTAACTCCACCCGGCCAACGTAACATACGCGTTTCAGTGGTATGTAGCTTTTGCTCATGTGCCTTTGTAGTAGCCCATGTTTCACTACCATAGAGTAGAATTGGTCTTACAACAGCTTTTTAAACTTTACCCTTGGTTCTTATGGGTGTTTTCGGATCGCATAAAACTCCTGTTAGTTTGTGCCATTTGTTCCACCCTGTAATTTTATAATAACTTGTCTCCTCAGGGTAGTGAGGCAATATACTTGCTTAAAATGAATCATACAAAGAACAGGACACTGTATTCACACAATCCACTATTTATTAAGAAGGGCAAGCTTCCATTACCTTGCGTGGCATCCCACAAAAATCAACACTCCACACTAAGAGTAATTCAATCCTTCATTTACAAAAAAACTATGTTTCATACTCAATTATTTTATCACCAACTGGCCTCCATCTTAACACAAATCCACTACTTCAACAACCCATTCCCATGGCAACCATCATGACCTCACTCCTAGATCAAGGCACACATGCCATAGCCAAGTCCACCTGGTCATCTTGCACAGCCACCCACTTGCAACAGCCAGACCACCACTGAGAATCTCTATGGCCAGTGAGCACACAAGACTCTGCATGGCGACCCACCATCAAATGGCCATGGCTGCCAACCCGACAAAGCAAAAAATTAACAAATACTACCAACCGCACCTAAGGGTGAACCATTATTCGGTTACAACCCTATGGATTATATCGGCGGTTATCATGCCATCTTCAGCAATGACAGAACCTAGATATTTAAATTTTGTTACTCTTGGTAAGGTTTCACCATCTAGTTTTCAGTTCCATATTGGTCATACTGGGTTTATTGTGGTGGAAGTTGCATACCATATATTCAGTCTTGGTTTTACTAATGCGCAGTCCATTAGACTCGAGAGCTCTTCTCCATTGGTCTAAACTCTCCTGTAGGCCATACATCATCATCATCATCATCATCAAGGAACAGCTCCAGTTTCCCGGGTGCTGGTGACCTTCCTGTGTCCTTATACAGCTCCTCCTCTTGGCTTCTATCCCACTGAAGACCACTTACGGAGATGTCCTTCTTAACCACATCGATCCATCTCCTCGTTGGTCTTCCAACAGGTCTTTTCCCAATCACAACCATTTCAGTGTGTTTTTTAGCAATTCCTGTTTCTGGTTTCTTCCATCCGCTGTTTATGACCATACCAACTTATCCTACTTCGCCGTAATTTTTTCAACACACTATTTTCAAACCTTCTTTCATTCTATTTGTTTCATTCCTTATCTTATCCTTTTTTGTTCGTCTTACCATGGATCGAACAATTTCATTTCAGCAGCTTGAATCTGACTGTTTTCTCGTTCTGTCGAGGCACAAGTCTCTAATGCATAGGTCAAGATTGGAATGTAGTATATATTGAAGATGGTTAGTTTTGCCTTATGGGATACTTGATTATCCCACAGGAGATAACGTATTTCCTTGCATAATCGTCGCACTTTTTTAGCCTAAAATTCGTGGGGAAAAGCAGGGTGAGACGATTATGCGAAGAAAATTTAGGTTCAAAGAATATACTGTATCATTATTTGCTGCACGGGCCAGTCATTCGTGCAGCGTGAGTCTGGCGTGAGTCATAGCTTGCAGTCAGAGACAGGCTTCTTTCTTCTGACAAGATCATGACAGGTTAAAACTCGCGGAATGTGCTGACGAAGTTGGCCGCTCGCGGCACGGTTCATAGCCCGCAGGGATAAAGACGAGATTACTTTCTCCTGACAAGACCACGCCAGATTATACGCTCGCGTAATGGGCTAAGTGACGAAGCTTGCCGCTCGCGTCACAGTTCATAGCCCGCAAATATAAATATATTTTTCTTCTGACAAAGTCGCGCCAGGTTATAAAGTCGCGGCGGCATGTGCAACTGACTGGCGCACAAATATGAATATTCTATGCACGATTATGCGATGACATTTTATAAACCCATTTTAATGTTAGAAAAGTGGGGTGGGACGATTACGCGGTGGCGACGATCATGCGAGGAAATATGGTATTTATTAGGTTGTAGAATTGGGCAGCTTTATTCATATGGTTTAGGACTTAACTTCGAGTTGAATTTTTACAGTCAGATCACACTGCCCAGATACTGGAATTGTGGAACATTTTCCAGAGATCTTCCATTCAGCTGTAAATCTGTAATCCCTCCATGTCTGCTGACTTTCATGGCTACGGTCTTCGATTCACTGACTTTGAGACCAAACTCTTCAAAGTAGTGGTTCCATATAATCAGCTTTTCTTGCACTTCATCTCCCCAGATCATGAAATCATCGGCGAAGACCATTGCATTTAATTCTGGTCCATGTAGGTCATAAATACTGTCAGATATTAGTGCCACATCGTCCGCATACAAAAGATTCCACGGTAACGGTTTCTGAATTTGTTTTGTTAGGTAGTTTATGATAATAGATGGTAATATTGAATAACAGTGGACTTGGAGCACTTCCCTGATGAACCCCCACTTTGATATCAAAGCTTTTCGGACAAACCAGCTTCTGACACATTGTGCCCATTCAGCATGAAATATGCAAATCACAGTATGCCAGCAAATCTCAAATCGGGAATATTCGGGGTTATGGTATGTTCTCCCACTCTGTGACTTACACACTTTGGATTAAATAGAGGATACACTTCCAAAATAATAAAAAAAATCAACTCCTACTATAAAACATTTAATTACTCAAATATATGGCGCTACAACAAATTAAATAAATAAAATACTGACCCATAAATTCTACTTGTTCAAAGTGAGCAAGGAATACATAATAAAACAAAGATTAAATCATAATAAATGGTTTCTCATAAACCAACAAACTCATGATTTTTCACTTCCATATAGTCATCATTATCATTAACCGTCTCCAGCTTCCCGGGTGCGGTATAAGAGCGCTCTCCATGTTTGTCTATTCAGGTATATTTCCTCCTCCTCTACCTGGTGCCAATCGACACCTCTTCCCTGCAGGTCTTCTTTTATTTGGGAGATCCAGCGTGTCCGTGGTCTGCCTCTTGGTCTCTTGCCCTCCACATCTTGCTCAAGCCATACTCTTGCCGTTCTGCTTGGATTCATCCTCTTCACATGACCAAACCATTTCAACCTTGATGTTGCTATTGCTTCATGAAGTGGTTTCACTTGAATCTCTGCACGAATCTTCACATTTCGGATCTTGTCTCTTCTGGTCTTCTGAAGCATTGTTCTCAGGAACTTCATTTCTGTAGCCTGAAGTCTGCTACTATCTCTTCTGTTGATAGTACAAGTTTCAAGTCCATACGTCATTATAGGTAAGAAGTAGGCCTGATACATCATTTTCTTGGATGTTAAAGGAATTTGTTGGTCGCAAAGGAGGTTCCTGACCTGGTGATAAAACTGAGCTTAAAAAAAGAAAATACAGGCATAATTAAATGAGAACGGGCTTGATAATTTACAAGGGACTGCAATACCGATCCGACATGCAGAGATCCAGGCCATGCCAAAAAACAAAAAATTTAAAATTAAATAAATAAAATAAAATATGATCAATTAAGAAATTCCCGATATTTGTGACTAAGAAAAACACAAGAACATTCACCAAAAACATAAGGTTAAACCAACAAGATTAACAAAAGCATATTAAGCTAACACCACAACACGTTTGAGTTTACCGCTCGACGCCAAGAGACTCCCTCGAGACCAGAATGCATTTCGGCAAAACAAAAACAAAACAAACATGGCCACTAAAAACAGGAGACCGCATGTCCGATCGAATTACGGCAAACAATTAGCATGAAATTAATTTTAAAATCAGCAGAAAGAAATGAAAGGAGGAAAACAATTACGTCTAAATACTATTAACATGAGGCTGGAGCATCAGATCGCAAATCAGATAAATAATATGCCAATCCCAAGATTGCCAAAGGAAAATAAATAATAACTTAAAACGTAAAATAAACTAGAAATGTGTCTCCAGAAGGTACGAAGAAAAAAAAAAAATTAATATATATCTGGTAACATTATTAAAACAGAAATAAATTAGGCCTACCAGGCGAAACAAAACACAACATCAAACATTTATACAAGGCCAATATTGGAGCTCCCATAATAAAATATAAATGGTTTAGAATAATATTACGTACCTAAAAAAAACTTCTCAGTGGAGACACAATAATAATAAATTAATCAACGCACAATTTAAATAAAATATTATACGACACTAAATGTGCCTGAAAATGGCTAACCCAGCACATGCTTCGTTTGAAGTCACAAGCGCTGGTCTGCATCGAGATGCGATTTTCATTTCGTACTTCCTCTTCACGGCGAAACGATGAAAATTAAAACCTTACGAGCACAGGCATTTTCTTAGTTGAATAGGTATTCATATTTTGTAAAAGCTAGGGGCCAATGCCCCCTAGCCCACGAAGAGATACTCTGTCACACCAGCTGGCTAGTTGCTTCCTGATGACAGACAATGAAGACCACAAGATGGCGGAGAATCACACGTCAGATACCGAACTGCATTCATGTAAATTGTTATTGTCCAATCAAGGCTTGACACATCAAGCAACAATGTGATTATTAAGTAATTAATTTGGCGGTATCATGTATACACAGTCCTTTGTTTCATGACGTAGAATCATAATAGCCTTCACATATGACACGAATAGGATTAGTTTATAAGGCACCACCAACACACTCTAGTGGTGAAGAAGGAACCACTGCTAGCAGCGCCGAAGTCCGACAGCAGCTGCCATCTCGTGTTCACAAACGGAACCAAGTCACCAGGCGGTCGTTTCAAAATGTCAAGGAACACCAGTATACAGGGAAGATGGATTTTAAAAACGTTGGGACGGGCATTGCACGTAACATAATTCATCATACTATTCCTTCAATTATATCATTATTATTATTATTATTATTATTACGCTTGCTTTCACATATTTAAATCATTTATCAAATTCACTGATATTTTATTTCATACATTTCCCCCAAGGGATTTATTTATTTCATATAATTATTTTTACTTTCTCAATTTTTAATCATTCAGATTATTCTGTTATTTGTTATTCAAAAACAGCAGTACAGAAAATGAAGATGGGAAAAGCAACAGGGTTGGATGAAATCAGTGTAGAAATGATAAAGGCTGCTGGACCTGTTGGTATGCAATGGCTGTATCGACTGCTAAAGTGTGTGTGGAAATGGAAATGTGTACCAGAAGACTGGAAGAAAGGGCTAATAATACCAGTGTTTAAGAAGGGGGACAAGAAGGTGTGTGATAACTATAGAGGGATCACCCTCTTATCACAGATAGTGAAAATACTGGAAAGGATATTAGAAAGAAGAATGAGAAGAAAGGTGGAAGGAGAGTTGCAAGAGGAACAGTATGGCTTCAGGAGTGGAAGATCCACAGTGGACCCAATCTTTAGCTTGAGGCAGGTGATGGAAAAGAACTGGGAATATGGAGAGGATTTGATCATGACTTTCATAGATCTAGAAAAGGCATATGATAGTGTCCCCAGAGAGAAGGTATGGGAAACCATGGTTAAGAAGAGACTGGGAAGAGAAATGTTGGAAATGGTGCAAGCAATGTACAACAACTGTGTTAGCAGGGTACTGACCCCAGTTGGAAAGACAGATTGGTTTACGAACAAGACTGGACTAAGACAGGGGAGTGTGCTGTCACCTGTTTTATTCATAATGGTAATGGATGAAATTGTAAAGGAAACAAAGGAAGCATATGGACATAAAGAAATGAAGTTACTATTATTTGCAGACGATATTGTGGTCTGGGGAAGGAACACCGAAGAAGTGCAAAAACAACTAGATGCACTGAACGAAAATATTCAGAAGTATGGCCTGAAAATCAGTATAGAGAAAAGCAAGACCATGGTGATGACAAGAGGGGAAAGACAAGGAAAGGGCACTGTGAAAATTGGAAGTCAGAGTTTGGAAATTGTGGACACGTTCAAATACCTAGGAAGTGAATTGATGCAAACTGGTAGGTTGGACATGGAGATTGGCAGGAGGGTACAGCAGAGCAATGCATTCTATCAAAGTGTAAGAAAACTTGTTTGGGATAAGGAAGTACCAAGGAAAAGCAAGGAGGTAATGTATAAAATGTACTATGTACCCATATTAACTTATGCAGCTGAGACTTGGACCCTGACGAGCAGGCAAGAGAGTAGAATCCAAGCCAGTGAAATGAAATTCCTACGAAGTATGATAGGAAAGACAAGGAAAGACAGAGTGAGGAATGAAGATGTTAGGAAGGAAGTTGGGATGGGAAAACTAAATGAGAGAATTGAGAAGAATAAACTAAGGTGGTTTGGACATGTAAAGAGGATGGAGGAAAATAGAATACCAAGACAGATGCTGGAGGCAGAGTGCAAGGGTAAGAGAGCAAGGGGAAGACTAGAACAAGGTGGATCGATTCAGTGAAGAACAGCGTGAGAAAAGGAATCTGGACTGGGACAAGATCGTGGAAGAAGAATTGTGGAAGGAAAGAGGAAAGTGGAGAAGTGCCATAAATACCCCGACCCGGCAGGAGCTGGATAAGGGAAAATGATGTAAAAAAAAAAAAAAAATTACTTTCTCAATTTCTCAATTTTTAATCATTCAGATTATTCTGTTATTTGTTATTCAAAAACATCCCTATTCTTTCGTTCTCAGGTGGATTGTACGCAAACCTTCCCCAACACATAACATAATGAAATGGTTACTCACATGATATTACGGTCACCGACCGAATTCTCCAGCGATGTTTCATTTTTGCCCACTCAATGTGTTTAAGCCATCTTGATTAATCCCATTTCGCACAATGACACTTCTTGATACACATACACATTATTTACCTTAAACACTGGTAACATATTGAATACAATTTTGTATTCTTTTATCATACACAAATAAATTCACTAAAAATTATTACACTAAAACAAATTTTACTATATTTACATTACACTGCTTTTAAATCACTGAGGCTTTGATTTTTGCCTTACACATGTGATTTCTTTCTTCCCCGTTTCCATGGGTGACACTCTTAGACGTCGGCTCCCTAATCTAGCAAGATGATGAAAGTCTCGATCAATCTACCCCTCCCTGGAACGGTAATTCTTCAGATCCGGTTTTCTGACTATCGGCTTCTATTTTTACTAGCTCGAAGTCGTTTCTTTCTAGACACTATTTAGTTTGTCTAGATAAAGTCTGTCCTGTTTACGGCCTCTCGAATACTTTATCGGTGACCTAATGATTCCCTAGCATTTACTGCTATTCCTTAGTTTCGTAGCTTATTGCTTGTTACTGTTCGCTTGTCTCCTGTAGACAACGTTTTGGATTAAATTCTCACTTCTTATTATTCTGCGCTCTAGTTCCTATCTTTTCGGTACACTAGGCGTTACTTATTTCGTCCGACCCTGATCGGGTTCCTTAACTTTGATAGAAATGTTTGTTTCACTATTATTGGTACTTCAAAACGTTACGATACTTTCTGTCGTTTAACTGAACTGTTGTTTGAAGACCTATCGCCTATTCTTTAAGTTCGCAGCCTAATTTTGACTGTAATACTGAACTTTCACTATAAAGACTGACGCTTGCTGAACTAAATCCTGTACTAGGATTTTTCTAAGTCTTCACACGGCGATACTATGATGATACTTCTCGGCCACTCCCCTACGAGTGTTCTTTGGTGATACAGCGTATCACGACCTCTCGAGGTCTAGTAAGTACTGCATGATTAGCCTGGTTCGGCCAGGGCTTTTATACAAATCTGCTACAAAAAGATAAAATCCTCGTCTTTTTCATAACTAACTTTTGAAGCAATAGTCGCACACATTTGAAAATTATATCTCTGGAAAGCTCGTTTTCTAAACGTAAACTGACTTCTTTGCACATGAAAATCGATCGTACAATTCTGAGATATTAAATAAATTTTGCTCTTCAGATAAGTGGGTGTTGCAGTTGATTTTTAATCCCTACCACCTCGGGTCTCGGGGAACTTTTAACTACGTCATGCTGCGTTTGCACTTCTTTCCTGTGCAATTATTATAACATCTTTCCCCACACAAAAATCTCTATTCCAAAATGATTCACAATGATGTATTTCTTTTGTTAATTATATTCTCGCAAATGGCTTAAATCTAATTATTCCTCTTCTTGCACAACTGCGAGGTTGCCATTTTATTGCTGCGTAAGATCAATTTCCGAAACCTCTTCTCGCTTACTCCCATCGGAAAGTTTTTATCGTTCTATTAATAGTCATGATCAGCTCCCTATCGATGTGTCACGCATGATATCATTTCCTGGGGCCACCTGGTCTCTTATTCTTACGCCACGTTGTACCAGTACTCTTGCATAAAATCTTTCTAAGTCATTCGAAAGACTGTATTTTTCCTCTCTTCTTTTACCAATAAATGATGGATTCGGCGCTTGAACCAACAGTACATGGGTTCAGTATATTCTTCTTCTTCTTCTTCTTTCGATTCGGCCATCTAAGGACCACGTCATTTCAACTGTTTCTTGTTGCATCGAGCTTTAACGTCCTCCCAGTACTTTCGCATTAGTTCTCGATGCTGTTGTTTCCTTTCTGCAGTCCACTTCTTGCCAGTTGGAAGCTTTAGCTTTTCTTGAAAACATCGGTGTGCTGTTAGTTTTTGTTTAAGTGTGGCACGTTCCCAAATATCGTTGCCTGTTATTCCCACTTCTTGCAAATCTTTGTCCACCTCAATGAACCAAGCTCCCTTGGTTTTCTTTTTGAGGAAGTAGGTGAAAATTCTATTTGTCAATCGTGCTGGGTTCATTCTTGTTATATGACAGTAAAAGGTAATTCTCCGTTTCCTCATGGCATCAGTTATTTTTTCCACGTGGGTGTAAAGTTCGTGATTGTGCCTTCTCCTATATTCCCCATTTTCTTTTACCGGACCCAAGATTTTTCTTAGAATTTTTCTTTCTTTCACTTCCAGCTTCTCTGTTAGTCCCTTGCGATGCATTGCAAGGCACTCTGCAGCATACAAAGCCTCTGGACGGATGACTGTTTGGTAGTGTCTTAACTTGGCATTTGTTGATATGGATTTCTTGTTGTAAATGGCCTTTGTTAGATTGTATGCCATTTCCATTTTCCTGATTCGTGACTCGAAAGCTGCCTTCTCGGAGAGATTGGGGTCTATCCACTCACCCAAATATTTGAACGCTTTCGTTTGCTTGATTTTCCCCTGTCCTACATCCAGCTCTTTTGGCGCTAGCTTGATATTAGTGATGAATTCTGTTTTTTCAAAGGAGATCTTAAGGCCCGCTTTTGCTGCTTGAATCTGGAGTTCATTAATTTGTGCTGCGGCTGCATCGAGGGAATCTGAAAAAATTGCGAGGTCATCTGCGAATGCTAGGCAGTCAACTATCAGGTTCTGTTTTTTGTAGCCCAATCTGACTCCATTTTCAGACTTGTTAATGTTCATTACTTTTCGCCACTGCCGGATGACTTTTTCGAGCACACAGTTGAAGAGCAAAGGAGATAGTCCATCTCCTTGTCTTACACCAGTCTTGATTTCGAAGGGCTCTGAAATTTCTCCCCTGAATTTCACTTTGGACGCAGTGTTGGTTAAGGTTTTCTGAATGATTGCTCTTGTTTTGTTGTCCAGTCCCAGTTCTTTCAGTATTTCAAATAGGGTGGGTCGATCGATAGAGTCATAAGCCTTTTTGAAGTCAATGAAGGTCACTACAAACTGTTTGTTTCTAAGCTTCAGATATGAAAGGATAGATTTAAGGTTCAAAATCTGTTCGGCACACGATCGTCCCTTCCGAAATCCCCCTTGATATTCCCCTAATTGTGGATCCAACTGTTCCTCTGCTCTAGTTTGAAGGGCTTTTGAAAGGATTTTGTATGTTATTGCAAGGAGGGAGATGCCACGGTAATTGTTCACATTCGTTCTATCACCTTTTTTGTGAAGAGGGTGAAGCAGAGCTGATGTCCAATCAATAGGGAGTTCCTCCTTTTCCCATATCTCACTAATTATTTCTGTTAGTTTATCGATAGCTACGTCGCCAGCATGCTTCCATAATTCGGCGATTATTGAATCCTCGCCTGGTGCCTTATTGTTTCTAAGTGACTGAATGATCTGCATAATTTCTTCTTTGGTTGGTGGTGTAGAGTCCGGGTTTGTATTTGGATTGTCTTCAAATGAGAATGAGGATCCTGGGCTTTCACAGTTAAGGAGAGACTCAAAATAATTTGCCAGGATAGTGCAGTTGTCCTCGTCATTATAGGCAGTTTTTCCCTCAGGATCTTTGAAATGTAGGCTAGGTGGAGTGTATTTAGTGAGATTCTGTCTGAAGGTTCTGTAGAAATCTCGAGTGTTGTTTTTCTTGAAGTCTTGTTGAATCTTTTCCAATTGACTTTTGTCGTATGCACGTTTTACCCCACGTATATTTTTCCCCAGTTATCTGAATTCTTCTTAGAGTTCCATCTCTGCCATGCTAGTTGTTTCTGCCTTATTGCTGTTTCACATTCACTGGTCCACCAGAGATGTTTCCTTCTTTTTGTTAGCGGGACTATCTCTTTAGCTGTTCTCACCATGCCATCTCGTAGTTGTTCCCAATTCTGTGGATCCAAAGTTTCAAGCTTCTCAGTAAACTCGTGATTCAAGTGTAGCTTCTCTGTGTCAAACCTGTTGATCTCTCTTCGGCAGACCCTCCTGGTATTTCTTGGAAGAAGTTTAACCTTGATTTTGGAAAGGTAGTGATCAGAATCAAGATTTACACTTCTCAGGACTTTTACATTCTGGATCTCTCGGTGTGCCTTCCGTGAAATAGCGACATGATCGATTTGGAATTCACCAAGTTTTGGATTTGGAGAAGTCCACGTTTTCTGCTTTCTTGGCAGGTGTTTGAAAGCAGTAGATTTCATAACAAGGTTGAACGCCTTACAGAGCTCCAGAAGTCTCTCTCCATTGTGGTTGGTTCTGTAATGAGCTGGGTAACTTCCTACAATGTTTCGGAATTTTCTTTCACGGCCAAGTTGAGCATTGAAATCACCAAGCAAGATAATCATATGTTTGTCTGGAATTTTAGCCATTATATCCTCCAGTTCTTCCCAAAATTCATCTGTTCCTTCTCTGTCTTTTTTGTTTGCCTCATTAATTGGCGCATGCACATTAACCATAGTATACATTTTGTTCGTGCATCGGAAAGTGAGGATTGCTACTCGGCTGTTAGGAGAACTGAAATCTACGACCGAGTCCAAAATTCTTCTATTTACAATGAATCCCGTGCCAAGGTGAGGGATGTTCTTTGCAACACGTTTACCAACTTTGCCTTTAAATATTCTGTACCCCTGAGACTCAAAAGGATGTTCATCTGTAAATCTTGTTTCTTGTACTGCCGTAATAAGAATTTGATGTTGGGAGAGAGTATCAGTGAGATGCTTAAGTTTACCAGTTTTCAAAAGGGAGTTCATATTAACGGTAGCAAAGAAGTTCCGATGTTTGTGTTTGATCTTTAGTGGAGTCTCCGACACCTCCAAGCATTTTGGTGCTGGCTCCCCAGAATCCGAAGGCCTGCATGCATCGCTGAAAGCGATGGTGGATTGGTTACCATCTGGGGTAGTAGCTTTTGCTGAATTTTCCTCCATGCTTTCTTGAGACAGTTGAAAAACTGTAATTGGGGTCGGTGATATTTCACACCGGCCAAAGTACTACCAAGGTTGTGAGCCTTGGAGCCACCAGCACTGATCTGCTCGCCGACCCAGCTTCCCGCTGGGAGTGGTTACCCAACCTTCCACTGGGTTGCTCGGCTTAACAGGGGACACCTCGGGTAGGTTACGTGCTGGAGTTGGAGTGAAAGAGGCTAAGTTGGATTCTCTTGCTGAATCCAATATGTTTGAGTTGCAGGTGACATGCAACGACGCATTTCACTCCCATTTGCCCAGAGCCACAAGGACTCCTCCCAGGTTGATTCCTGAGACCCGGGTTCAGTATATTGTTATACATATCTATTATGAGTTTTATGTATAGTTCAGGAACATTTTGTGACCTTAATTCTTGGCACACGATCAAAGGCTTTCTTGACATCTATAAAAACCATACATAAACTCTGCTTGTTTTCACAAGCTTTTTCAATTACCAGCCTTATTGCATGGATTGCATCAATGGTTCCTTTTCCAGCAGCGAAGCCAAACTGATTATCCATTAACTTTAATCAAATATTGAAGGTGCTCACAAAGGACTCATTCCCAGATCTTGAGTGTGTGATGTAAGTTTTATACCGCGGAAGTTTCCACAAGATCAAAAATCTCCTTTGTTTTTGTAGAACGGGATCAACGTACTCTTTCTCCAGGCATCTGGCATCTGTTCGTGAACTAAGATGTCATTGAATAACCTTAAAAGCCATACACCTCCATGCGCTTCAAGAGATTTCCCGAGTTCAGCAGGTATTTTATCTGGGCCCGTTGTTTTATGATTCTTCGTTTTAGTGATGGCTGTCCTAACTTCCGCTTCTGTGATTTCATTAATAGGTCCTTGCGTTATAGGTAGTTCCACTTCTTGTCGCCTTGGAAATTCTTCATTTAATAAATCATAATAATATTCATGCTATCTTTCACTGATGTTCTTGTCGTTTGTTAATAAATTGCCTTCTTTATTTTTAATGTGTTTTGGGGTTTTAAAGTCTTTGCAGCTGGCTACTTCATATATATCGTTGCTATTGGCTAATTCTAAACGCTGGTAGAAATCAAAATCAGCTTTTTCTCTTTCAATTGCAACTGTTTTCCTTGCAGCTTTCTTTGCCTGTTTATAATTCTCCTCATCTACCTCTGCACCAGTAGTCTGCCAAATTCTAAACAAGCATTTCTTTTCAGCTATGCTGTTCTTGGGGTGGCTGTTCCACCATATGGAATCCTGTTTATTATGTAGGGCGCCTTTGCTGATACCTAACTCACGTTTCACTGCAGCGACACAAAATGTTTCAAAGCCTAACCATAGTACTGTTTATTTTCCTGAGATGGTGTTTTGCATAAGTAATCCACTATACAATTTTTCAAAACACTACCTTTTTCACTATTCAATTCATACCATTTAATCTTTTGGTCTGTTGGTCTTTTTATCTTAACGTTTTCTCAGTTTTAGTGCTGTTAGTAGAAGCCTATGTTGGGAAGTAAGTGGTTCTCCCGAAATAACCTTACAGTCTTTAATTTGTCCCAAATCTCTTGTCTATCAGGATGTAGTCCATCTGCATCTTGAAATCACCACTCTTATAAGTTATAAGGTGTTCATCCTTCTTTTGAAAGAACGTGTTCACTACTGCAAGGTTATGGGAGGCTGTAAATTCAAGAATAGTCTCCCCTTCTTTATTTTCCTCTCCAAATCCACTCCTACATGACCATCTAGGTCCCCACATATAATTTTTTGTTCCGTTTGGAGTATATTTGCAAGATCAGTCCGCAATTCCTCCCAAAATTCTTGTGTTTCTATTTCTGGGCAATTCACTTGTGCTGCATGGACCGATAAAACATTAAGACATGGTTGTTTATCGAAGGAGAGTTTTACCGACATGATGCAATCATTGATTCTGCTTATCTCGACAATGTTGTTACTAAGGTGATGATCTAATATTATTCCAATGCCATTTCTGGTGTTCTTCTTTCCATTGTAAATGAGCTTAAAACCTTTCCCAATTTGACGTGATTTGGCACCTTTCCACTTTGTTTCCTGCTCACAACAAATGTTTATGCGGCGTCTGTGTAGAACTGCACTGAGTTCGGCACATCGTCCGGTCATTGTGCCAATGTTCCAAGTACCTATGCACAGTTCAAACACTGGCTCAGTGTCCTTCCGCTTTAATGTATCGTCGCTTACGGGGAACACCCTAGCATTTCTGTCACTTGAGGGGGACACCCTAGCAGTGAATCTCTTTCCATTTCCGTTTAACCTCATGATTAGGGGCCGTAATTTTTGGTAATAGCGATATGCGCGAACTTTTCTCATATCTTCTTTCTTGCATATACTGTATATGGCCTTCTAGGTACTTAAAGTAGCGTATTTTAGCAAAATGAATTCGTGAAATATCATGAAATCTGATTTATTGTGCGAATTACACAAATAATCACGAAATATACTTCACTTGTACGAAAATGCTAAATATTATCGAAAAAGCTCTCCAAAATGCATTTAAATGATTCTGAGGAATTAACCATCGTGGTTTCCTTCTGATTTGATTGATAGTGCTGCGCCGGAAGTATGTGTATTCAGTTCCGCGATCTCTAAGGCTATCGATGAAAATCGATATCTGCTATCGATTACATCAAATGGCGTTGTGGTCGTAGATACAGCAGTGCTAGTTCGCGACTGATAAAACTTTATTGGCAAACATCCAGCATTTAAGTATAAAAATGCAGAAACTTAAGTCGCAACAGTTTTCTCGAGAGCCGAGGAATACAACAGTGAGGGATTATATGTATTTGACGCTGCAAGAAAGATTCTAATGTGTAAATACTCCAATTTCCTCGTTCCGTGGGAACGAAAAGATACGTGCAATATACACTGCAGGGATTCAGAAACGCATAAAAAGCGGAAGAAAGAAGGAAATGAGCATAATTCTAAGCGGCAAATAACATTCAGCGATACTCTACACATCGCAAAGAAGTTGAAGGACCCCCTTATCACATAATTTGTTAGACTTACCCCATACTATAAGGAAGATTTCAGATGGAACATCGATAATTATGACAATTTATTTTGCGAAATACCCACCGAAATAGCGTCTGTTTTAACACCGAAATCAACAGTTTTATTTCACCAAAAAATAAGGCCCATACTCATGATTAATATAAAGATTGCCTTTAAATTTACTGTCGTTGCCTCCTGACACTGTAATAAATATAATATTGAAGCTTGCCACCTCAGGGTAGCGGGGCAATATACTCTCTAAATGAAGCCCACCAAGTACAGTACACGGACTTCACTAATATACACATTTATTAATAACTAATACTAGACACATAACACGATGATAGTACAAATGCAAATACCCTGAAGAAAGGTTGAAATCACATATGTATAATGATAATACAGTGCTCTCTCGATAATCCGGCAGATATCGGACCAGAGCACTGCCGGATTACCGAAAACGACGGATTACTGGAAAATATCGAGAAAAACGCAGATATCATTTGAAAATCAGTTTTAATTACATTGTATTATACAAAGTAAAAAAGTACGAAATTACATCATACAACTCACGTTGTTCCTTGGAAGTAGACAGCTGGAAATATGCATCAATTGTCTTTTGCTTTTTACGGTTGATAGACACTTTGAGAACTTGTTCCTGTAACCTTCTTGGAAATCATCATTTTTTGTAATTTTCCGGTAAAATTCCCTAGCCTTTCCTTTAAGGATTGTCCGGGTTCGATTCCCGGTCAATGCATGTGAGATTTTCGAAGTGAAATGCCATGTCCTGTGGTTCGGATTCCACGTAAAAAGGAGGTCCCGTGGCTCATGATCTAGAGATCTAGAGTCACGTTAAACTACAAGCTTCCTTTTTTTCCTTTAAGGATTTCGCCAGAAATTGGTGTGAGCCTACCACGTTCTTGTAAAAACCAAGCATAGAGGCTATCGTCAACTTTAGGATTTTCAATGTCTGTCGTTTACTTTTTAAATTTTCATTCGTCTTAATACTTTATTTTATCACTGTTTTTTCTTATGTCAGGAACTGTAGTTCGACCAACACCGTATTCGTTAGCAACACTAGTTAACGTTTCGCCCTTTTCAAGCCTCTTTAGGATTTCATGTTTATCTAACAAAGATAGAGTTTTATGTTAACGTCTTTTCTGTACAGATGCCATCTTCAGCACAACACTACTACAGTACAACTGTCCTACACTAAACACCTGAGAGAGGCGTGCGTGAGTCATCGCTCTTGGGGCCAATGCATTGTTCACTCAGGCACTAGTCTTGTCGCTGCGTGGGAAACATTGTACAGTATTTGGGACTCATTATCAAATCAAGTGTTGAGCTCGTACTTGAATACAAAACGCCGGATTACTGGGAGTGCCGGAGAGCTGAGATGCCGGATTACAGAGGGAGTACTGTAATTCAGGGGCGATTCTAGGCGTAGTGCCACCGTGCCATGGCACTGCCCTCTAAGAGAAAATAAATTATTCATAGTCCTGAAAGGATAATTTCGAACGCCTACGTTTAATACTGGTATCTAATTAGTTTCAAATTACTTTGTAGTTAAAATATTCCGTCCGTAAAGTATGATCATTGATTCCATCTTCGCCCCAGTGTATCTTGAGCCGCGGTCTATACTGTGCCCGTTTAGACCGGAGTCCGCACGACCACATATGCATTTTTACCAATAATCAGTCAGCACGAGAGTCAAAATATCCCGGGGCGCCAGATGGGTTAAAGCTAATCGCAAAAAACAACATCAAATGAAAAAAATGCTTTACTGATTTTTGGCTCAATGCAACAATAAGGATAGAAGGAGATTCAACTGGGCATAACACATCATGTAAAATTATCTCATTTTATTTTGAATTTAAAATTGACTGCAAAAATAAAATGCTCAAAGCAGCATCATTCATGCGTGGCGACCCACACTCCTATTTACACAATGTACAGAAATTTTCCAACACATTGGACAATTATCTTTGGAGACACAAGTCTGATTATCAGTCCTGTAGACTGTGTTCCAAAATTATATCGATTATTTATGATTAAATCCAGTTCAAATTTAATTGTCTTTATTGGAAATACTGTAGTTCACTGTTTGAATTTTTACATAATATTAACACTCGTAGAATAAATATTCATAGAATTTTTAACTTTCACTTATTTTTCCAGTTTCAAAAAATATATTGTCCAAAAAATATTATTATCTCTGAATCAACACAAATTATGTACACATATTAATAACAACATCTGAAAAGTATTTGACCATTGAGCATAGCATCGAAGAACTGTGCGAAGCACAACAAAATTAATTGTTCTTCTGACATTAAACGTTTCGAGAAGTGACTCGATTATGAACTTCAAGTTCCTAACAAAATATATGATTTCTGAATCATCAACTTGGTCAATAAATTGTTGGACCATCCAACTATTCGATTTTCCACTTGGAATCATTATTAAGAAAAATATTTATATTTGTGGCCATTTTAGTAACTGTCACAACTTGCAATTCTTCGACAGAATGCGGAAATAAGAATTGTAGCTTCATAATAAATTCATTTAGTTCATGGCACTAGGATTGAAAACATCCTTCAAATTATTCGTGGTTATAGAATTATTTTTAATTGGCAGTGGCCCATTCTATTATTTTTATAAGAACACAATATTCCAACAACAACGGCAAAGGTCTTCCTCTGAAGAAGAATAAAATACTATCATGACAAATCCGGGTTCTAGCAAAATCAAAGTCTTAATGGAATCCGTAAACAAGGTTGAAATAAGAACTGATGGTTTTTAAGAAATAACCTTCGGGTCATTCATACGACGCAATGTGTAGTTCCAATACTCCTTCTTTAACACTGAGTCATCGAACCTGCTATTTGATTGATGCTCAAATAAAAACCTCCTCATTCCTGCGACTTAAACATGCGCACCTGGGAATGGCATTTCAACTACTCCACACACATAAATTTTCTTCCCAAAATTTATACAATAAATCAAGCCTCTGCTTGTGATCAACACTGGAAGATTTATAAACTTACAAGTTTATTTTATTTTACCATTCAGTTCAACCCGTGAAGTTACCATACTTATGATACACTTTATTTCACTTTCGAATGTGTATCTACGTCATGATTTTATATAAATACAAAAATATCCTAATTGATACAATTATCATTTGCTTCCCGTTTCATGCCTCTCCGTGTTATCTGAAAAATATACTTTGCTCATTGCAAATATTAACTGTTCAACCAGAACTGTCATGTTGGTTGAATGCGGGCTTGCGCTAACCACTCTCCTTCGGAAAATCACCTGTTCCAAACTAGAAATGATTAAACTACTTCATAAGCTCTCTCTCAATAAATGTGATTATTAGAAAATATAAGATCCAAGAATTATTTAGAAAAGTTATGAAAATCATTATTATTATTATTATTAGTGGATTATTATTATTAGTTATATTATTTTAAATATATTTAATTATTATTTCATTATGTGAGAATCCACATGTTCGAATCTTCGAATATGGATAAAATATCCAGTTCTCAACAAAAATAATTATTAACTTTTACAGTTACATCGGCTGATTACCGTGATTATTCAAAAAAATATGAAACATTCAAATAAATGCTCGTTATGCTCGGTCATCGATCCTAAACTGTTCTGAGTGCTGAATATACTCAGAATAACTCTAATATGTCTTGCGTAAATCATTGCAAGATTTAAATACCAAGAAAAATAAATGTGTTGGTCATCTGCAGAAAATGAGTTTGTTCCAATTAGCTAGGCATAATATAAAGTCAAAATGTGGCTTACATTTCTCGTTGGTCTTGAAGCGTAGTGAACCTGGTCTGTACCAGATTTATCCAGATACATGCCCTATCGGACACGCACGTCTAATCCTTGTATCGGCCGCCATTATATACCCACAATCTGTCGAACAAGACATAGTGGTAATATCTCTTGAAGTTTGAAGTAACTGCTGATCCATTTTAATATTTACTTCTGTTATCGCCATAACAGTTTGCGTAACTGGGGTCAGATCTAAATGATCTATTCTCAAATACGTCAGTTGTAACATAACTCACGGTAATCTTTTCAGTACAAGAAAACACTGACAGTCTAAATCAATCAACGGCTGTTCTGAAGATCGTTTCCTGGGCATGGCTTATCACCATCTATCATGAGCGAAGCAACTTATAGTTTCCCTTCGTCGGCTAATGAACAACACCGTGATAGACTGGCCTTCAATATACTGAAAGATCGGAGTGGTTATCAAGTTACAAATTATGAAACTGACTGATTGGACTAAAATATCCAAGTATTAGATTATTATTACTGGACTGTGACAAAGTACTTTCTAGACAAAGTCTAGCATATGTCCATATAGAAATAAAATATTTCACCAGTGTCCGTAGAAAAATATCAATCACCTTAGTGATTCACTCTGCCGGAAACTTACTATGTTCCACATGTATCGCAGCACTTTTGTAACTATCACAATTTGAAGATATGTTCTGCGTAGATCCGGCAACCATGTGCCTTGGCTCAACGTGGCAGCAGCACCTTGCCATGCAAGAGCTTGTTTCGAAGTGAGCTGATGTTGCTTGGGCCGGCCGGCTTTTATTCAAAATGGTCAGGTCCACGCTGAATCATGCTGAAATCTGGAAATCCACATATCTCTGGTATCCCTGGTCCGATTCACTTGAGACTTAAGTGCATTCTCTTTCATTTGGCCGTGCCAGTAATCTGATCCAAGTCTCAAGTCTCTACTCCATGGCTAACTATTTAATCAACAAATAGTCTCGACCTCTGCTACTACTTGCTACGTCACTTGACATGCTCTTGGCTGCATAAAATTTCCATTCCCTTCTAGAAGTAATGGAGCGCGATATTCAAATATCTCAACTTTCAAAAGCGGCTGTAGCCTTTCCCTTGATATCTAGGTGTCTGAATCTTGGAATACCCATTCCTAGAGTTGGGCACATCCACCCCACACCTAGCAAAAAATAAAAATTGAAAAATTTTTATTTTTCCTATCTACACATTAAATCATCTGGTTCTTGAATAATAAATCTTCAAATTCGCTGCATTATAAGTTCCCACGATGTTACCAGTTCGTGTATTGGCGATTTCATAGCTTCCATTGTTGTTTACTTCCACAATACGATAGGGTCCAGCGTAAAGGCTTGCAAACTTCGAGTACACTCGATTTTGCACGTCAGAGGGTGTAGGTCTTTTCACTAAAACAAGAGTTCCTACGCGCAAGGGTCTGCAAAAACGCTTTCCTCTCACTCTGCGCTCTCTTTTCTCAGCTTGGCTCCTCAACTTGTCTAAAGCTAGAGTTTCCCTCATCTGACGACTTGGTTCAATCTCAGGTGGAATAGAGATGATTCGATCCCATAATCTTGTTGGTTTAATTCCATGATGAAGCAACATGGGAATCTGTCCAGTACTCTCATGAATCGTAGAGTTGATGGATTCGGATGCTAATGAGAGAACATCCATCCATTTCCAATGCTCATTTGGACAATAGAGGCGGCAAAATTTTGCTATTTCAGCCATCACGCGTTCTGCTGGATTGCTTTCAGGATGTCTGATAGAACAAAACAATTGTCTAATACCAAGATTATTCATGACGGTTTTAAATTCTAAAGATGTAAATTGGGGTCCACGATCTGATAAAAGGAATTCCGGTTTGCCTGCTTCAAGAATTACGTTGTCTCTAATTCTCTTCGCACAATATTTTGCGTTTGCCTTCTGAATTGGGTGTAACATAGTGTATTTGCTGAAAACATCCATGGTCACCGGAATATATCGGTTACCTCATTTAGACTTTGGGAGAGGACCTTATAGATCAGTCGCGAAGATTTCACAAGGCTTAGAAGAAATAATAGGCCTTGGTAATTCTCTCAGTAATCTAGAATTATGTTTACTCCTTTGGCATAAGTCGCATTCTCGAATAGTGTTCCTGACAGTTTGTCGCATTCGCTCCCACGAAAATTTCTCTTGTATCATGTTGACCGTCTTATCTACTCCAGCATGATCTGCAATTCGATGTGCCATCCAGATAATGGGTTTTTGCATTCGTGGAGGTATCACTACTCTCAGCTTCGTATGGTCGGGATCTGCAAACTTGTAGATTAAACCATCTAACATCATAAAATCTCTTGAAATTCTTTCAGTTTCCACAAAATCATCATCATTTGGATCCATGTCTCCCTGTAGAAAACTAAAAATGTTTCTAAAACGTCGGTCTCTCCTCTGGGATAAATGCAACAATCTTAACCTTCTCAAGGTATCTTCATCCTCCTGCATCAGGTTAACTTGAAAAACCTTAGATGTAGACTCCACTGCTCTACTCAATAAATCGGCTCCAACGTTCAACTTTCCAGGAGTGTGTTCAATAACTAGGTTGAATTGTTGAATAAAAAGTGACCATCTAGTTATCCTATCACTGGCAAAGTTTGTTCTCAAGATAAACTCCAATGCATGGTGATCAGTCCTCACAATTACTGAATGTCCAATTAACATTTTCTTCCACGACTCCAACGCGAAGATTACAGCAAGTGCTTCTAACTCTGTGGTGTAATAATTCCTTTCTGATGGACGAAGTTTCCTGCTTATGAACGCCAGGTAACGTCTCTTGTGATCGTCATCTTCTTGAAGAAGAATAGCTCCAATCCCTACGGTGGATGCATCGGATTCTATGATGAAATTCTTGGTAAAGTCAGGATACTCCAATTTCACGCTGTTTACCAATAACCTCTTGGCATCTTGAAATGATTGTTCACAATCTTCATTCCATTTCCATTTGTTTCCTTTCTTTAATAATTCCTGCAATGGAGCAACCGTCTTGGTGAAGCTCGGACAATGCCCTGCAAAGAATTGGCATGTCCCGAGAAAACTGCGGACATTCTTCACTCTAGTAGGTCTAGGGAAATTTTTCAATCACCTGTATCTTTGTCTCATTGGGACGGTATCCTTCACCATCCAAAATGTGGCCCAAAAATTTTATTTCCTTCCGAAAGAACTGACATTTTCGCATGTTTACTTTAAAGTTCGCTTTTCTCAAATCTGCGAATAACATCTGAAGATGTAACAAATGTTCCTCCTTAGTCTCAGATGCAATTAGGATATCATCTATGTAACGAATTGCTATCTCCTTTACTTCAGGACTCAAGTTTTGTTCCAGTGCTCTGATCAAAACAGATCCAGATGTTTTGACTCCAAATGGTAGACGGCGGAATACATATGTCTGCTGGTCAAACATAAATCCTGTAAACTTTTTGGAATCTTCACTAAGCCTAATGTGGTGGTAGGACGAAGTGAGATCAATGTTAGAGAACCAGACCTTGCCTTGGAATTTCCTTAACAGTTCCCTAATGATTGGTGGTCTGTCATACTCTGGCAGCAATCTTGAATTCAAATTTCGCGCGTCTAAACATAGTCTCAGACTTCCATCTTGCTTAGATACTACTGCTAATGGATTGAGATAAGATGTAGTGTACTTTTCAATCACATTGTTACTTTCCATCTCTTTGATAAGCACTTTTACCCTATCTCGATGCTTTTCCGCTACCGGATACAATTTAGCATGGAAAGGTGCATCATCATTTACACGAATACGATATTCAAAATCTTTAATTTCACCAGGTTTAATATCAAAAATATCGTGATACTCTTCCAAAATTTTTCCTAGCTCTGGGGACTCCTTCTCAGTGTAGACTTCTCTTCCTTCAGCTTCATGAAAAATCAGAGACCATTGAGCATCTCCCTCGATGTCTTCCTCTTCTTTTCCCTCGAAGTTTATCTCTTCGGTATTCTTGAATCTGATCGTCTCTGTCTTCATGTCTATCACTGCTTGATATTTCTGAATGAAATCCGCTCCCAATATCATGTCAAAAGCCATGTCCTTCATTATTACAAACACATGTCGGAAATCATGTCCTCCAATAGTAACACATAAGTATAATTGTGTTTTACACAGAGATATTTTGTTGGGTATTATTCCTTGGATTTTAATTCCTGATACTGGAATCTCCTCTAAATTCTCTTCGAGCTTCCACAGAATATAAAGCTTCTCGCTCACCAGACAAAGCATAGCCCCAGTATCAATTAAAGTATCGACAGGCATACCGAATACTTCGCATGATATGATTGGCATTTTAATTCTTGTACCCATTTCTTTCCGTTCATCATTATGTTGAATTAAGTCATCATCCTCTGCTTGCCATTTAATAATCCTGGAAGTGAAAGTGTTTAAAATTTTATCTTCTACTGTGAATTCGAAGTTTTTTTTTTCTTTTCCAATCCCCCGGGATTGTTGTGTTCCCGATGGACCTGGTTCATTGGGCTTCTGTTCCAAGAACTGCAAGTTTTCTTGGTGTCTTTCTTCTAAGTTCTTCCTCGTCTCCTTATTGAAGTCTTCATTGGACTGACGAGTATTCACATTCCCTCTGTTATTGTAGTTATTGTTTCTACCATAGTACCTTCTTTCCTGGTACCTTCCTTGATTATCCCTTGGCCTTCTCCATCGAGTATTATATCGATATCCACCATCCGGTCTCGCATAAGGCTTGTAACTGTATCTGTTATTGTACTGATTCCATCCTCTTTTATCGGGCTCTTCCCTCGGCGTTTTCTCTTCTCGCCCCTCTCGAATCTCTCGAGGTGTTTGGGAATAACTGTCGGCCATAACAGCGTACACAGCGTTGTTATTCTTTCCTCCCTTCTGATGGAAGAATTGAGCGTTCGTATGATCAAGTTTCTGCAATACCTCATCAAATTGCTCCATATTATAAATGTCAGCAGCGATCAAAGTTCTTTGGACGTCTGCTGGAAACTGACGTATCAATGCGGTAATTAATTCATTATCTGGCATCGGCGGATCTAAATGTTGTAGTTTAGAAAGCTGTCCAGAAAAGTACGTAGAGTATCGAGTAGGTTGTGACGTCGAGAATCTCTTTGAATATAATTCTGCTCTGACTTGCTGTTGTGTTTCCGGGGACCAAAACTTTTTTAATAACCCATGGGAAAACTCCTCAAAATTGGTGAGAGTGGACCTAAAAGCTCTAAACCAAAGAAGTGCAGGACCTTCCAAAAATTTCCCTATCACTCGGATCTGTCTTTCCTTAGGGATTTTGGAATCTTTTAGGTAATCACCTGCTTCTCTCAAAAATTCTACGGGTGTCACAGAATCTCGCCCTGAAAATTTAGAAGGCTTATCCTCTACATTCTTGAATACAGTTATGGGGTTGGATTGAAATACTGTCCTGACCTCATCCTGTCTTTGACTATCAATTTCTCTAGCTGCTCCTAGGTTTATCTGTATCTGTTCTTCTCCCCTCATACTTGACATTTTCAACAGATGGTCAGACTGTTTCTCGTCCTTGATTTGGGTTTTCATAGCCTCAAGTTCCTTATGGTTTTCTTCTGCCATTTTTCTAATTTCTTCGGTTTCCTTACAGTTCTCCTTGACATCAGTGGATATCTGGTTCATAACAGCCTCGTGACTTTTCAACGACCCTGTCATATCTGATATGTCCTGCTGAGTTGCTTGGATATCTTTGGAAATTACTTGAATATGGGATGACAAAGATTCCCTAATTTCCTTGATTCCCTCTTGGTTCTCCAGCTTGAGTGTGTCTTTAATTTCATCGATAACTGTGGTTTTAATTTCAGTTTGTAATTCATTAATCACACCTTCTCTTATTTCTCCCATTACGAGTTCTTTGAATTGTTCTGTCAACCGTTGAACAACTAGAATTGCCATCTCATTGCTCTCTTTCTTCACTCTGACTTCTAGGTTGATCATGTCTTCACCAACTTTCCTAAGACCATGTTCTATCCTATCAGCTAAGCTTTGGGATCTTAGATCGGCATCGCGAAATTTATCGTCCATTAAACTTGCGTTAGTGGCTAATGGAATTTCGAGCTCATGTGTTTTTTCGCATAATTTAGTCATTTTACTCTCAAGAGACATTTTCAAATTTCGGAATTCTCTTTAAATTTATTTTCCATAGAATTAAATTTACTATTTAAATTTTCTTTCAAGTTACTTTTTAAAGAATCAGAATTTTCTTTAAGTTTATCATTTAAACTTTCTTTAAGTTTATTTTCTAAAGAATCAGAATTTTCTTTAAGTTTATTTTCTAAAGAGTCAGAATTTTCTTTAAGTTTATTTTCTAAAGAATCAGAATTTTCTTTAAGTTTATCATTTAAACTTTCTTTAAGTTTATCAGAATTTTCTTTAAGTTTCTTTTCCAAAGCCTCTGTATTTTCTTTCATAATGGCTGCTACACGCAGTCCAGCTTCTTTGGAACTCTCTTCCAAACTCCTCATCATCCTCTTCATCTCTTCCATAATTTTCAATTATTATTCAAAACTTAGGGGTATACATGATGGCAGACACAAGATTATAACTAGAACAAGAAATATGAATAGCTAATTGGAACACTCTAATAAAATGAGATTTGTCCTAATGTCGACGTGATGGAAAAACAAAATTCTCTACTTTTACGAGTTACATTTACTACAATATCACAAGAAAAATATGCAAGTTCTCAAATATCCTCCACCTGGATTCTAATAATGCGTATGTCCAGTCATCGAACGTTTACTACTGAATTTACTTGACGCCCTAATGGTTAAGCCATTATCAAAAATAATCAAACCCATTCTAATTATTAACCCAGTTAAATTTTTAATTTTCCCCACTAATTGGGTTTCCTACTAATTTATTCATCCAAACCAGACATCTCTCAACTCCCAAAATATCTATATAAAAATTATCACAATTTAAATCGGCATGCGATTGACCATGTCTAACTCGAGCCCCACGTTCGAAGCCATTTCTCTCTCTATCTTATTTTATGTGCCCGTTTAGACCGGAGTCCGCACGACCACATATGCATTTTACCAATAATCAGTCAGCACGAGAGTCAAAATATCCCGGGGCGCCAGATGGGTTAAAGCTAATCGCAAAAAACAACATCAAATGAAAAAAATGCTTTACTGATTTTTGGCTCAATGCAACAATAAGGATAGAAGGAGATTCAACTGGGCATAACACATCATGTAAAATTATCTCATTTTATTTTGAATTTAAAATTGACTGCAAAAATAAAATGCTCAAAGCAGCATCATTCATGCGTGGCGACCCACACTCCTATTTACACAATGTACAGAAATTTTCCAACACATTGGACAATTATCTTTGGAGACACAAGTCTGATTATCAGTCCTGTAGACTGTGTTCCAAAATTATATCGATTATTTATGATTAAATCCAGTTCAAATTTAACTGTCTTTACTGGAAATACTGTAGTTCACTGTTTGAATTTTTACATAATATTAACACTCGTAGAATAAATGTTCATAGAATTTTTAACTTTCACTTATTTTTCCAGTTTCAAAAAATATTGTCAAAAAATATTATTATCTCTGAATCAACACAAATTATGTACACATATTAATAACAACATCTGAAAAGTATTTGACCATTGAGCATAGCATCGAAGAACTGTGCGAAGCACAACAAAATTAATTGTTCTTCTGACATTAAACGTTTCGAGAAGTGACTCGATTATGAACTTCAAGTTCCTAACAAAATATATGATTTCTGAATCATCAACTTGATCAATAAATTGTTGGACCATCCAACTATTCGATTTTCCACTTGGAATCATTATTAAGAAAAATATTTATATTTGTGGCCATTTTAGTAACTTTCACAACTTGCAATTCTTCGACAGAATGCGGAAATAAGAATTGTAGCTTCATAATAAATTCATTTAGTTCATGGCACTAGGATTGAAAACATCCTTCAAATTATTCGTGGTTATAGAATTATTTTTAATTGGCAGTGGCCCATTCTATTATTTTTATAAGAACACAATATTCCAACAACAACGGCAAAGGTCTTCCTCTGAAGAAGAATAAAATACTATCATGACAAATCCGGGTTCTAGCAAAATCAAAGTCTTAATGGAATCCGTAAACAAGGTTGAAATAAGAACTGATGGTTTTTAAGAAATAACCTTCGGGTCATTCATACGACGCAATGTGTAGTTCCAATACTCCTTCTTTAACACTGAGTCATCGAACCTGCTATTTGATTGATGCTCAAATAAAAACCTCCTCATTCCTGCGACTTAAACATGCGCACCTGGGAATGGCATTTCAACTACTCCACACACATAAATTTTCTTCCCAAAATTTATACAATAAATCAAGCCTCTGCTTGTGATCAACACTGGAAGATTTATAAATTTACAAGTTTATTTTATTTTACCATTCAGTTCAACCCGTGAAGTTACCATACTTATGATACTCTTTATTTCACTTTCGAATGTGTATCTACGTCATGATTTTATATAAATACAAAAATATTCTAATTGATACAAATATCATTTGCTTCCCGTTTCATGCCTCTCCGTGTTATCTGAAAAATATACTTTGCTCATTGCAAATATTAACTGTTCAACCAGAACTGTCATGTTGGTTGAATGCGGGCTTGCGCTAACCACTCTCCTTCGGAAAATCACCTGTTCCAAACTAGAAATGATTAAACTACTTCATAAGCTCTCTCTCAATAAATGTGATTATTAGAAAATATAAGATCCAAGAATTATTTAGAAAAGTTATGAAAATCATTATTATTATTATTAGTGGATTATTATTATTATTATTAGTTATATTATTTTAAATATATCTAATTATTATTTCATTATGTGAGAATCCACATGTTCGAATCTTCGAATATGGATAAAATATCCACTTCTCAACAAAAATAATTATTAACTTTTACAGTTACATCGGCTGATTACCGTGATTATTCAAAAAAATATGAAACATTCAAATAAATGCTCGTTATGCTCGGTCATCGATCCTAAACTGTTCTGAGTGCTGAAAATACTCAGAATAACTCTAATATGTCTTGCGTAAATCATTGCAAGATTTAAATACCAAGAAAAATAAATGTGTTGGTCATCTGCAGAAAATGAGTTTGTTCCAATTAGCTAGGCATAATATAAAGTCAAAATGTGGCTTACATTTCTCGTTGGTCTTGAAGCGTAGTGAACCTGGTCTGTACCAGATTTATCCAGATACATGCCCTATCGGACACGCACGTCTAATCCTTGTATCGGCCGCCATTATATACCCACAATCTGTCGAACAAGACATAGTGGTAATATCTCTTGAAGTTTGAAGTAACTACTGATCCATTTTAATATTTACTTCTGTTATCGCCATAACAGTTTGCTTAACTGGGGTCAGATCTAAATGATCTATTCTCAAATACGTCAGTTGTAACATAACTCACGGTAATCTTTTCAGTACAAGAAAACACTGACAGTCTAAATCAATCAACGGCTGTTCTGAAGATCGTTCCCTGGGCATGGCTTATCACCATCTATCATGCGCGAAGCAACTTATAGTTTCCCTTCGTCGGCTAATGAACAACACCGTGATAGACTGGCCTTCAATATACTGAAAGATCGGAGTGGTTATCAAGTTACAAATTATGAAACTGACTGATTGGACTAAAATATCCAAGTATTAGATTATTATTACTGGACTGTGACAAAGTACTTTCTAGACAAAGTCTAGCATATGTCCATATAGAAATAAAATATTTCACCAGTGTCCGTAGAAAAATATCAATCACCTTAGTGATTCACTCTGCCGGAAACTTACTATGTTCCACATGTATCGCAGCACTTTTGTAACTATCACAATTTGAAGATATGTTCTGCGTAGATCCGGCAACCATGTGCCTTGGCTCAACGTGGCAGCAGCACCTTGCCATGCAAGAGCTTGTTTCGAAGTGAGCTGATGTTGCTTGGGCCGGCCGGCTTTTATTCAAAACGGTCAGGTCCACGCTGAATCATGCTGAAATCTGGAAATCCACATATCTCTGGTATCCCTGGTCCGATTCACTTGAGACTTAAGTGCATTCTCTTTCATTTGGCCGTGCCAGTAATCTGATCCAAGTCTCAAGTCTCTACTCCATGGCTAACTATTTAATCAACAAATAGTCTCGACCTCTGCTACTACTTGCTACGTCACTTGACATGCTCTTGGCTGCATAAAATTTCCATTCCCTTCTAGAAGTAATGGAGCGCGATATTCAAATATCTCAACTTTCAAAAGCGGCTGTAGCCTTTCCCTTGATATCTAGGTGTCTGAATCTTGGAATACCCATTCCTAGAGTTGGGCACAATACGGCACGGTTGACGCATTCGCAGTCCAATTTACGATCTCCGTAGCCTCTCTCGTCACTCGCTATGAGTAAATATGCTGGTCTCCGTGCCGAATAGAGTTTGGCTCAAAGAGGTACTGAAAGTGAAGTGCAATGCCATCTATCGGTCAATACGAGGTACTGGGCCAGCGACATGCCTGTCACAAGCTGTCACAAAGGGTGGAAGGGAGGAGGGTGTGGGCCAATGGCCTGATTGGTTGGAAGTAATTTGACTGATTGGTTATTGGTGGGGTGGGGCGTTGGTTGACACAAACTGACAACCAATCGCTCTCACACAAAGAGCATTAATTCTAGATTTCTCTAAAAGGGGGCTCGGCGTCCAACAGTGAAATTTAAACTTGCCGTAATAAATAGTGAAAATAATATGTATGCATTTATTAATTCCTTATTTGGTAAAGTGAATAACTAAGCGAATGAATAAAAGAGAAAAAAAAGTAAGATCATGACTACCGTAGGCCTACATGTTGAGGCTTCACGGATTACTCTCGGTAGCTAAATATTTATGGTTGATAAACCATCTGCAACTGTCAGGCCTGGATGAAATCGCTCGAATTCCTGTTTGTAGTCTAGTCTATCTTCAGTTCTTTTTAACGGTTCGTGGTTATTTTTAGTGAGTGTCAAGGTGTTAAAGGGTCAAACATTGAGTTTGTGTTGTAGGCTATTAGTGAGTGAATGGTTGAGGGCTGAAAAAGTTTCTTTTATCTATTTTAATATATTTTCTTATCGTATATATTATATTCATTAAGTCCCGATGTGAAATGTTGACTATCAAGATTAGTGCAGGCCCTATATATACATCGGAAATCGAACCCTGCTCTGATATTTAATGTTATGAAAATACCAATATTTTCATATTTTTTACTTGGCACTACCCCTTGTGCGGGCCTGGAGCCGCCTCTGCTGCAATTCTTCTCCACTTACAAATTCTTCTTTTTCTGGTTGTTCTCTGGCAATAAAAACTATCAATACTTGTTTGTCAACATGTAAGCAAGCTTCCGGTACCTGCATCTGTTGTACAGTATCCACAACAATTTTCATGAGGAAAGGGGCTCCTCACTATATTTAATATTCTTCTGCTCCTTTCTTTCCATCTTGAGGTTTCTTCAACGTCTCTTTCTACATCAGCATATATCCAGACATAGCATTTTGATCACATTGCCATACCACAGTAACATAGTCCTTAGTCAAAGCCACCTGTCACCCACTGCTGGACCACCACCAAGAATCTCTATGGCACAAAACACAAGACTCTCTGTGGTGCTCCATGGTTGGTAACCTAAAAAAATAAAACATAATACAAACCGCACAAGGCGAAAACCTGAGGGTGAACTTTGTAACCAAAATTCGGTTACAACACCGAGGTCTTCATCTTCTTGGAAGACCCAAGAACCACCGTTGACCATATTGGTTGTTCCACCTTCATCTCTAATGAGCTCTCAGACCCAAAAGCTCGTTACAACCATGGACTTCCTCTCCGATTATGTGGAAGAAACTCTTTGACTAGGTTTTATAACAGAGTTTCTCTCCGGAGCATTGGCTCCAATGATATACGGCTCTTAGAACTCGAGCACTGGGTGCCTCTACTGCCGATTACACTGTTCCGAAGCCCATCTTCTCCACTGCAGATGCCATTGAGGTCTTCACCGGGTCCAAGGTTATTTACAGAGGTGTTACTCCTCTATCACTTGACTTGTCCCCAATCCTGAAAAGAAATTACATGAGATTAATAAATGCACTAGGGTGACCAGTTTTGATCGTCAAGCGTTCATCATCAGATTATTGGGTACAGCATTCATTTCAGGTTCCGTATTGACCATGTTTACAACTTTAAAGACTGAATTTTCCGCCAAATCAATACTTTTACTTATGTAAAATTTTTTATGGGTTCATGTTTCGGAGACCCTACTGTCTCCTTCTTCAGCCCTCCTTTGTTACTACAAACATCGTGTCACATTCAAAATCTCATAATAAAATAACAGAATACACAACATAAATTACACAACCACAACATATTAAAAACTATGATCTTAAAAACACACTTAAAATTCAATAAACTACTAAATATTAAAACATGTGATGCTCCTCGCATTTTTTCAGTCACTCAGTTCATGTTAAATTTGTGTCATGGGACACGTTATAATATACTTAAGCACAACATTCGTTTTGTTCACTTTGTTTCCGAAACGTAAAATTGAATGTGATTAATCTTGGAGAATCTTGCTGAATTGAATGCATCTAAGATTTGCATATTTCATTAATGTTGTACTGGTCCGGACATAAGTGGCCTAGTCATTATCACGGCCCTCATAGAGGTCCACTTCAACTGAGCTACACCTTAAATTATTAATTGAAGCCATTGACCATCAGCTTACCATCATAAGAAGCCTTGAATTAACCGTCTTCAATTCTATTGGACTGTTATTCATAACAGTCATTCTACTATAGCATGTTCTTAAGTATTATAGAATAGGAACACAATAATAACTGATGTTCTACCTAAAACAATAAATGTAAAAATGACAATATGCAAATCTTAGATGCATTCAATTCAGCAAGATTCTCCAAGATTAATCACATTCAATTTTACGTTTCGGAAACAAAGTGAACAAAACGAATGTTGTGCTTAAGTATATTATAACGTGTCCCATGACAAATTTAACATGAACTGAGTGACTGAAAAAATGCGAGGAGCATCACATGTTTTAATATTTAGTAGTTTATTGAATTTTAAGTGTGTTTTTAAGATCATAGTTTTTAATATGTTGTGGTTGTGTAATTTATGTTGTGTATTCTGTTATTTTATTATGAGATTTTGAATGTGACACGATGTTTGTAGTAACAAAGGAGGGCTGAAGAAGGAGACAGTAGGGTCTCCGAAACATGTACCCATAAAAAATTTTACATAAGTAAAAGTATTGATTTGGCGGAAAATTCAGTCTTTAAAGTTGTTCATCATCAGATCCATTACACTTAGGCTATTAAATCTATGTGTAAAAGTATGGGTGAATTTTGTACACTTCTTTAGTTGCAGTAGCAGTTAAAATAATGCAACTAGTCAATAGTTATCGTCTATGTGATGTTTAAGATACTGAAAGTAGTGGTTGACCTCCAAATTTGCTTGCTTAGTGTGATTATGCGATTGTTGTTAAATGGTCAGTTCAGATTGTAATGTCTACTTTTTTAAAAACACTAAATTTAAAGTAACCAATAAAAACCCAACCGCAAATACACAGAAAAAACTTCAAACATGCAATTAAAAATATTGAAGTGTTGTTTGATGGCCCCCCCCCCCCCCCCCCAAATGTGAGCAGCATGAACCCAAGTCTACCCACAGCCAGAGCCCTGCCAAAAACTCACAAAGAAGGAATTCCAAAATAGACCTAGAATAAATTTCAAAAACAGTCCAACCTACAAAATAGCGAAGTACATGCAACAATTTTTGAAAAGTCATATAAAACTTTAAGCCAACATGGGGTTCAAAAATTCTATTGACTTCAGCAAAAACACGGAAACATTAGAACTGGACAAGAAGAAAAATGCACTTGTTCGACATACAGGACATGCACTCGAACATACCAACTAAAAAACGCAAAAAAACATCCAAAACAACTTACCGAAATATGGCTACTTGAGTAAAATAGAAATTAATGAATTCATGATGTTATTAAACTGTTTATTAGAGAACACCTTCTCTTTTAACACTAAATTCTACCAACAGACAAATGGTCTGGCCATCGGCTCGCCGACTTCCGGCATCATAGCAGACATATACATAGATTTTTTAGAATATAACAAAATAATCAGTCATATTCCAGGATTCTCATTCTGGGGCAGATATGTGGTTGACATTTTCACAATCATAAACGAAAATGTCACCTCGGCAGATTCTTTTTTGGAACAGTTAAACACGCTTGACAACATAAAATTCACAATAGAATCAGAAAAAGACAACAGCATAAATTACTTAGATCTAAAAATCAATAAAGTAAATAACAAATTACAATATGAAATTTACCGAAAACCAACCCAGACAGATATAACAATAAAAGCAGATTCCACCCACCCAGAAAGTCAGAAGAAAGCTGCTTTCTATAGTTTGCTCAACGGAGCATTGAACATACGATTAAGCAAAGAAAACCTGAACAAGGAACTAAAAATCATCACAAACATAGCAAAGAAAAATGGATACAATCAAGAGTACGTTAATAGAATCAAGAACAAAACAGATTCTCCACAACATTAGAAAAAGATTGTAAAAAGAACCAAAAATACACGTGCTTCACCTATGTAAACCCCAAATTACACACAATTACAAACACCTTCAAAAAATACAACTTGGACATAGCGTCCAAAACACAAAACAACAATAATAATATATTTTTTAATCACAGCAGCGTGAACAAAATCAACAAATTCAGCAAATCAGGTGTCTACAAATTAAGCTGCAAAGACTGCAACACCACTTATTACGGACCGACCGGTAGATCTTTCAAAATACGATATCTTGAGCACTTAAATGGTGTTAAACACAATAAATTCTCGGCTATGGCCAATCACATGGTCAAGTAAAAACATAGTTTCAATTCCATAAATGAAGACTTAACATTTGACAATGGAATTTTAGCCGTTCTTTAAGAATGTTATTTCTGGTTTTACTGATTGACACCATTGCTTTTCCAATGTTTTAATCTAATGCATGCTAGGATTGTATGTTTGTGGATGCAAGTGACTGATGAAGGCCAAAAAGCCGAAACATGTATCACTCTAAATTGTAAAATGGAGTAATGTAAAAAAATATAAAGTAATTGTATTGAAAAGTGGACTTAATTTTATAGGTATTATCATATTTCCTCGCATAATCATCGCCACCGCGTAATCGTCGCACACCACTTTTCAAACACTAAAATAGATTTAAAAAATTTCATCGCATAATCGTCGCATAGCATATTCGTATTTGTGCGCCAGTCAGTTGCATATGCTGCCGCGACTTTATAACCTGGCGCGACTTTGTCAAAAGAAAAATATCTCTTCTTTATGCTTGCGGGCTATGAACTGTGACGCGAGCGGCAAGCTCCGTCACATGGCACATTCCGCGAGCGTATAATCTGGCGTGATCCTGTCAGAAGAAAGAAAGCCTGTGTCTGACTGCAGGCTATGACTCACGCCAGACTCACGCTACGCGAATTACTGGCCCGTGCAGCAAATAATGATACAGTATATTCCTTGAACTTTAATATTCTTCGCATAATCGTCGCACCCTGCTTTTATCCACGAATTTTCGGCTAAAAATGTGCGACGATTATGCGAGGAAATATCTGGTTGGGTTGCACGCGGTCCGGGTGAGAGCAGTTGACCTCATCACTGTCTGCACCCAGTTCAGTGCAGAAGTCTAGATTGTTTCAATGCATAGTTCTCCCAAAATATTCAATTTTCATCACATTCTTAGGCAAAAGTGAGCAGCAGATGCCGGGAAGAATATTGTGCCACTTTCTTGGTTGTGTGTGTGTTCCATGCATGTTTGTTTGGAATTCAGTTGTATCTTGTTTATTTTCAGGCTCTAACTTGGAAGCAAACCTAGTAGCTGCAAATGTACCACGGAGAATCTGTTCCCGTTTTGCTGCTCTCTCAGGTCGAAATGACAGTCATCTTTATTCACCAGTCAAGCTCATATCTGACATCAGACACCAGGCAAGTTGCTTTTGATTTTATTGTGGGACAATATAAATGAAACCTTCGTTTTGTCTGTACGTTTTGTAGAATTAAAAAAGTGAACTTAATTCATATTAGTTCCAAATCACAACAATGCCAAACTTGCCAGGGGTGCATGAGTTGGCAATCGTGGGATCCCAGCTGAGCCTGGCATCGCTTACGCTTACTTGTGCCAGGTCCTTCGTTTCATTTTTCTTGTTGACCTTGTTCTCTTTTAGTGGGGGCACAATATTAAGCCACAACTGCCAAGTCATAGTAAAAAGAAAGACAGCAATAAGAACATCAAACACAAACAGGAACAACATTTTCAAACAGGAAACATTTCAAAAAGTAGGAGTTTTCTAATTAAAATACAATACATGTGTAAAAATGTATATTGGTCAGTCCGGAAGAAATTTGCACAAAAGATACTATGCAATGTGTGAACATACGTGTGAGAAATGGATATGAAAATACTGCACACCACTGAAAAAGGCTCCCTATATGAAGGTATTGGCAAAGATCGAAATCTACGTGCATCAGAGTCTAAATCTGGTTAACACTAAATCCAAGAATACAAAAAAACAATTCATTATTCTACATCATCTTAGGGTACTCATACAACAATGAGTGTTAATAGAAGCTGCCTTAATGAAAATATAGGACACCATCACAGCCACCCTTCAACCCTTCTGTACACCCCTCTTACCCCTCCCACGCACTGCAGCTCGGCACACCAAACCAGCTGACTCAGCCTCACTGCAGGCAGGTCACAGAGCACTCCTATCAAACTTCTCCACAAGGGTAAGGTTTCATTACGACATTTAACCTCAACCAACTTACTTTTTTTTTTCAATTAAATTGAAACTTACAAAAAAATCTCTTCCTTCAGTATCTTGGGAGGAACTGCTGACAAGAACTATCATAACTCCATTAGTGAAATTGGACCATTTTAATTCTGTAGCGAGTAGATCTTACGACGACCCCTTGACTAAAATTAAATGGAAACATTATGGTGGTTGAAGCAATTTTTTTAGTGTTGCCTTAGTAAACAAAAGTTTGGTGCTTTGCAGTCGATCAACACAATTGTACCCAAATGTGAAAAATTACATGAGATTAGTCAATTCGATCGTAGATATTTTCACCCATATTTTTAGACATAGATTTTATAGCCTAAGTGTAATGGTGCTGATGATGATCGCTTGACGATCGAAACTGGTCATCCAAGTGTATTTATTAATCTCATGCAATTTTTTCAGGATTAGGGAACAACCCATCTCATTTGGGTACAATCGTGTTGACCGATTGAAAAGCACCAAACTTTTGTCTAAATGGAAACTCTAATAAGCAACACTAAAACAAGAGTTTAAAAGTTCTGTTATACAACACAATATGTATTTTAAAAAGTTTTAACAATCTAAGAAAATACATTTATCTAGCTTACGAAATTTTAACAGTTCGGACTCTATCCAAAAAGTTTTGATCACTTTTAACACCAAAATATTCTGTCGTAAGAAACATACGTGAGAAGACATTTTAACCTCAATGAAAGACAATCACAAGAATGAAAACATTTTTTTGAATTGTTATAATCATCAGCAATCATAACATCAATAATAAGATTGGTTTTGGAAGTAAGATAATGTGTGTTAAAAATGACATTTAGACTTTTCAGCTCATCAAAAACTTCTCTGCAGGAGTAAGTTTTATTACAACATTTATTCCTCAACCAATTGTTCACGCAAATTAAATTAGAAGACTGTTTTTGCATTGATATGCAGAAGAGAAAAGCAAGACCATGGTGATGACAAGAGGGGAAAGACAAGGAAAGGGCACTGTGAAAATTGGAAGTCAGAGTTTGGAAATTGTGGACACGTTCAAATACCTAGGAAGTGAATTGATGCAAACTGGTAGGTTGGACATGGAGATTGGCAGGAGAGTACAGCAGAGCAATGCATTCTATCAAAGTGTAAGAAAACTTGTTTGGGATAAGGAAGTACCAAGGAAAAGCAAGGAGGTAATGTATAAAATGTACTATGTACCCATATTAACTTATGCAGCTGAGACTTGGACCCTGACGAGCAGGCAAGAGAGTAGAATCCAAGCCAGTGAAATGCAATTCCTAAGAAGTATGATAGGAAAGACAAGGAAAGACAGAGTGAGGAATGAAGATGTTAGGAAGGAAGTTGGGATGGGAAAACTAAATGAGAGAATTGAGAAGAATGAACTAAGGTGGTTTGGACATGTAAAGAGGATGGAGGAAAATAGAATACCAAGACAGAAGCTGGAGGCGAAGTGCAAGGGTAAGAGAGCAAGGGGAAGACCTAGAACAAGGTGGATGGATTCAGTGAAGAACGGCGTAAGAAAAAGAAATCTGGACTGGGACAAGATCGTGGAAGAAGAATGGTGGAAGGAAAGAGGAAAGTGGAGAAGTGCCATAAATACCCTGACCCGGCAGGAGCTGGATAAGGGGAAATGATGATGATGATGATATGCAGAAGCTTGCATATTTTGAACTTGTATTGTGTAAGTGCTGAGGAAGGTCTAAAGTTTAGTCCAAAACATGTATACATTAGAGTCTCGCAAACACGGCCTAATGTGGACCGAATGGTGGCAGAGTTCGCGAAAATGCCGGGTTATCGGGAAATGCGTTAAAAAGAGGAAATCAGCTGTTTGTTTTGGTTTAAAAGTAATGCAATGCAGTACATTTATTTGTTTTTAACAGAAACATAAGTTTTAAAATGATTAAGCCACTACGATTACAGTATTTGAATATATATAGTTCAGTACTGTACTGCATAAAAATCAAGGATAACAATTACTGTAAATTATAAAAGAAAACTTAGAAAAATTAGGCCTACAAATTATTTATGATATGTACACTGTACAATTCCCGTAGGCAAATAGTTTTTTCACTTAACGAAAATTACCATTTAGGCTACTTTTTTTTGCAAAAAGGTAAGTGATGTTCTTTAGCTTTTCGCTTTGAAACCTGTTTCTTGAAGCCTTGTCACGAAGACGGTGAAGAAACAGAATTGCGGAGAATGTGCAATCAAATACAACGCTCTGCGCGAGAACCATTTGTTTACTTCTTACTGCCAACAGTTTGTGCATTTACAGTACTGTACCGTACAGTACCTGTATTTAATAGGTCGTCGTTACTCTTCTTACTATGTACTGTAGGTCAACTTGTATCGCGTCGTATTTAACTGTCGATAATTCCTTTGATGGAGAAGACGAAAGAAAACATAATAACGCTCTGTGCGGAAATACAAAAACAAACAAAAATCATGATTTTCTTTTTCTCCTGTCAGTGTGACCGAGCAATCCAGAGTGCCGGGTTACCGAGTGCCGAGTTTGCGAGACTCTACTGTACTATTAGTTTAATTTTATTGACAATAAAATAATTAACTTGTTTAGTGTATTTGTAAGTCAATAAGGAAACTAGATTGAAACCGAAATGATTTATTTCATGGCAATGCAAGATCCCATAGTTATCACACTTCGTCAAATACGGTAGAACCTGGTTAACACATCCGTCATTAGTACGTTTTATAGCATATCACATCGTAATTTTGAAGTCCCAATTCTTACCTGATGAAAATAACGTAAAAGTACCTAATCTATCACGTTGCATATTTTGCCGCGTATAACTTAGTACGATCGCATTTACGTCAGCCCTGAAAGCATTCTTTGTTCACCCCTAGTGGAATGTGAGCCTGGCCGCTCTGAGATAACATTCCTTGCCAATAAGTGGGCGAGGATTGCGACATAACAGGCATAGTTGTCTCACCTTCCTGGTTAACTAGCGTGTAACCGAATTTATTCAGTTACAGTAGCTCACCCTCGGGTTTTCTGCCTTGTGCAGTTAGTTTGGGGTATTTTATTCGTATCTTATTATATTGGGTTAACGTGGGGTTGCAGAGGTGATTTTTATTGTGCCTGTGTGTTTTTGTGGATGGATTCATCTTTGGATGGTCCGGACAACCTAGGATCACTGTTTATTAGTTATCGGTTTTTGGATATTTGATATTATAGAATACGGGGTTTTGCGATTTATTATGTTTTGGGAATAAGGATATAAGACTGTATTAAGTAGAAGCATTATTTCATTTTGGTTTGGGGTTAATTGCTTTATTTCGACCTAGTAATGTTAAATGTTAGATTCGTGGCTGTACTATAAAGGTACAATGAATTGATATTTTCGAGTGCTGGATATGTGATATACCCGGAAAAGACAGTTAGTAATTCAGCTTGTGTGGGATTACCTAGGCTATTTATGGCATGAACTCCCATGAACTTCGTGTAGAAACTACTGTGTGACGTCAGTGTGGATTTCGACTGTCTGATGTTGTAATGGTAATTAATGCCCCATGTTGGTAGCGACAAATGTAATGGTATTCGTTAAGCTCTACGTTGAGCGAACAAATGTAATGTGTTTTACCTGGGCGGACTATTCGCCAGAAAATACTACTGCTAAGTTTGATCTATGTTGGGCGCGTAGCTGGATACACTGTGTTCCAAGCTAAATTTATATATTTAATATCGACCCCTAGCGTGAGTAGAACATATAAGAGACTCTTAATGACTAGGCCGTGGGATGATTGAATCATCAACCCAGACAACATTTGATTGTGGAGAAGGATGAGGTATTATAACTATTGCTACCTACTGGAATTAAAGAATCTACTTGGTAATAATTGAATTTAATACACTTAGAAAACATGATGGCAACATGAATAAAATTAACACTGTTAACGGAGCACATTACTTTAAACATTGCCACGAACAAAATTACTTAATACGCCGGTCGGGAGAGTAACGTGAATTTAACTTATTTCCAAATTAATGCTTAAAGAATTTATATAGCCCTATTGAAAAACAGAGAGTGTGTGTCGTAGATCACTTATGCTTACCAACGGCAACATTGTCTCCACGTGGTTGGAGTCTCGTAGCGTCTGGAGTTCTGCGTTGGTGTAGATGGCGTCAGCTTCTTCCTCGTACATTAAAAGTGATAGTTACAGCTCGTGGTGGAGTATACTCCATGAACCACGACACGTCGCCTGCCTAAACACTGCAAGACGCGTGGAAGCCATGACCTGATATGATCAGCGGAGTTAGCGTTAATAATTTGTCCCACTTGGGACTAACGAACAAAGTACGATCTTACTGCTCCAAGCGTAATGTCTTAATGAATGTCTTCACTCACACCGCGCGTCCACTAGATCTTCAATCTTCTCCCACCAGGGTCCAGCTTAATACTGCGGCCTTGCTGCTTCGACCAATCCGCGTGCGTCACGTATGTTGCCATGCCTGTGCTTCGTTGCTCCTTCTTCCTTGATTGGCTGGTCACCACACGTGGCTATTCCCGCCATGAGGCTGCCTGCCCGTATTTATATTTCCGTATCCGGGCAAGACGTAGATCATACACGTTTTCTTGCTTTGAAGTGTTCCCTCGGATTTCGTAATTTTATTGTACTCCAATCTATTCTTGTATTGAAATACCCAGTGAGTCACACGCCACTCTCTCTTACCCCTAATGAATAAAATCCCGACTTTACGTATGAAATGATTTGCCGTGCAACATTATATTGGAATCATCCAATATTGATACGGATTTCTACTAGTAGAAATCCTATCTGTAATCTTCCAAATTTGAAAGCTCCAAAAAAAATGACATAATAAATATTAATAATAATAATAAAGATATGAAATTGAATAAACTGAAATAATTTAACTTGGCCGGATTATTGCCGCGTTTAACAAATATGATATAGTCCAACTAACTTGTGTTAGTGGCATAAAACCCCCTAGAAAAACATGTTACATTCGCCTCGAATAATCATGTGCTTTACCATGCATATGGTACAGCACTTGATGATTCCAGACACGTTAGAAAAAACCCTCCAAAATACAACTTATACAAGTGAAATGACCCTTTACACATATAAAACACATATAAACCCTCAATCATGCGCTTTGCGCCAATGTTCGTCTTGTTATGACGTGTTCTTATTTTGTCCACTTCAAAATGTTTGTCATTCTCACGAATGTTCATTCTACAGCTCTCTCTCTCATCATTCTATGTGGGAAAAAAATTACATACATAAGTGTGTTCCCTCTATATCCACAATTCACTACACACGCATTTATGGTGTTCAGTAGAAAACCACTGCGGAACTCTTGTAGAAGAATTAGGTGCTCCTCACCTACCGGATACCAATAACATGGTACACGATCTCACACGATCACACACTCGCGGTAGAGCAAAGTGATCTACTTCCCACCTTCTCTGTAAAATTTTTAATTAAAAGGGAAGACATGACTGAAAAAAAAAACCAGTAAGTACCCATTACTTATAACACTTAAATATTCCTGTGCCATATGTGCCCTATCTTATTAAGTACATATACACAAAACCCACCTTACTCTAGATCACCATTTCTCATATTCCTCGCTCAGCCTGTAGTTCACAACCCAGACCAGTCCACCTATCGAACCTGACCTAGTTGCCACAACTTTTTATCTGTTACTTATATACAACATCTCATGAGGTCTAGTACCTTGTACACAAACTACCTTAATTATATCCAACCCTGATCTAACATAGCTAGGTCGTAAGCAGAAATCACGTGTGCTGATATGTATGAGCTTCATGGAGGACTGTCTCGCCTTCTGATGGCCCATCTTTTATCTCGTGGACGCCTTAAGCTAACAAGCCCTATACAAGCGCTCCCCCATCTCTTGGAGATAAATGGGAACCCATCAGCGCTGCCAAAATGGCCTTGGTGCATCGAGACAATTTAGTGCTCAACAGCATCCACCACTCCCTTCATCTTTCCCTGTACCTTAAAAACTCTCATTTACTTACATACTACCCCCCTGTGTGATTTCTGATACGCCTGCCTTGACGATCAGATCTTCCACTCACCACATACCACACTTACTCATTTGATAGGCTGGCTCGCCAGCTAAACACACTTATTTTATGACACATCCTTAATGTCATCACGTTGCTCCACTAACATATTTCTCAGTGTCTGTAACGATGCCCTGTTGCTACTGTCCACACATGCACATAACAAAATATCGTCCTCTGCCTTAACAACAGGATTATTCCTACATAAATTTGTGTCCCTAGAAAGCATATCTGCAAGAATGTTATCTTTCCCTTTAATATATTTTACCGTGAATTCGTATTCCTGAAGTGCAAGAATCCACCTACTAACTCTGTTAGAACTAAGTTTACATGTCCTCATATATAATAAAGCATGGTGATCTGTATGAATCTCAAATTTACCCCCAACTAAATACATCCTAAATTTTCCTAAACTGAAAACAATTCCCAAAAGCTCTAACTCAGTGATAGTATATCTTTTGTCTGCTGCTGTAAGTCCTCGTGATGCTAAAGACACTATGCACAAATTACCCTCTTCATCTCTCTGACACAATACTCCTGCAATTCCTATATGTGACGCATCAGTCATTACCACATATTCCTTATCCTTCAAAGGATACTTCAGCATCACAGCTTGCTCAAAGCCTGCCTTCAGCGCTTGAAATGCCAGATCATGCTTGGACTCCCATCTCCAGCGATTACCACTTTTAAGCAAATCTCTGAATGGTTCTACTAACCCTGAGTATTTAAGAACGAACCTGCGAAAAAAATTGCAAATTCCAAGGTATGTTTTCAACTGTTTTACATTCTGTGGTACTTCTGCATTAAGTATCTTACTAACCCTACTTTCCTCTGGTGTCACACCCCTACTTGACACTTTATGACCTAAAAATGTCACTTCTGTCTGACAGAATGACGACTTGGACAGTTTCAGAGTGAACCCTGCCTGATCTAACTTCTGAAATACACTGTCTCAATGGCGTGGATGCTCCTCAAAACTGCGTGAACTGATTACCATATCATCGATGTAAATAGTTACAAACTCTCCTGTGTCATCTCCTAATGCGATGTTTAAAGCCCTAATTAAAGCTGCTGAGCTACTTTTTAACCCATAAGGTACCCTGCAAAACTGATAAAGGTTATATTTATGACTAAAAGCTGTGAATGGCCGATCTTCATACATAAGTGGCACTTGCCAGAAACTGGAACTTAAATCTACACATGTGAAATACTTTTTACCCTCAAATGTCTGCATTAACTCTTCAATGGACATGGACTTCATCTGATCTGAACTGATTCTACTGTTAACTAAACGAGCGTCTAAACAAATACGAACTGTGCCGTCGGCCTTCGGTACTGTAATTAAAGGATTAACATATTGACTGTTTGAGTACTCTATAATGCCATCTTCAAGCATCTGGTTAATTTGTGCCTCTACTGCACCCTGATAAGCGAAAGGTATAGGATATCTATGTCCTGTGAATACTGATCTATCAATAACGTTCAATGAATGTGTATAGCAATTGGCCATGCCAATGCGATCCTCAAAAACTCTCCTATTATACAATAACACATCATAGAGCAGAACACACTGGTCTCCCTCTATATGCCCCTGAAATGCAGCATCACGTAACGAGTCCTCCAGACTACCGTTCGTAATCAAACTGCCCACAAAAATTTGAGTATCCCGCTCTTCGGCTGGTGATATCTCACTTAAAGAACAAATCACTCCTACAACACTACTCCCCTGAACATTGTCGTTGAACGCTACCTCTACTTCAGAATTAGTCCATTTAAATTTCAAACTACCTACTTCATAACATAAGTTACCAGACACTCTACTTGGCCAATCTGAACCCAAAATAACACTGAAAACTAAAACTCAGCAAACTATGGAATTACAAGACAAATCTGCTTTTCGATATGATTATTAATTTTAATGTCCACTAAAACTTGCTTAGAAATTACTTTAGACCTCTTCCCTACAGCTGTGATAACTAAAGTGCTTTTAATTGGTATCTCCTCAAAATTTACACCAGTTCCTTTCATTTTATCGTAATATGTACTACTTATGCAGCTCTTCATACAACCACTATCAATTAAAACATCGGTGTGCGCCTCGGACACGTTAAGTTTAATAATGGGGCTTTTACTAGCCACCTCCTGGATAATACGTTCATCATTTAATTCATGCAACAATTCATTTCTTACATTTAGGTCATAGTGTTCCTGTATAATTGTATGGACAGGGCATGCTACAGACTGAGATTCTGACCTTACTTCGCAGCCTGGTTCGCGTTTAAAGAACCGCTACAGCTGGCTGTAGTACTACTAACTACGGCACTGGTCTGGTTGTTCTGGGCTGTGTTGTCATTGTTTGGCTGTATATTACTACCACTAGGCTGTCCTCTTCCTTGATCCCTATTCTGGTTGTAATTATTGTCATTATAATTTCTCCCTTGATTTCCCCTGAAATCATTGTTTCTCCCTTGATTCCCCCTGAAATCATTGTTCCTCCCCTGATACTGATTACCATAGCCATTTCCTCTATTCTGAATTAGCTGATTATTATTATTGTTATTTCTATTTTGAGGGTCGTTCAAGGGGTAGTGATGTGCAATCTATAACCTCTCCTACCCAAATGTCATCCTCTCCTTCACGTGGCGAACTTGCCCGTTTCCACAGACGAGGCTCTGGCGACCGAGGCACGGCGGGATAACCATTACATCAAGTACAGAGGAAATGCTGTATTACAGCCTGTCCATGGGCTGAGAGATGGAATCCCCATTAATGGACTTACTTTCTTCAGGCTAGCAACCCGTTGGAAGGATATTTTCATTGCTTTCAAGTCTTGTAAAGGAAAAAAAACGGACGGATTCTACAGTTGATGAACGTGGCAAAGGAAAGGACACGAATTGGAAAAGGAAGGATATTATTAGATGTGCTACCTGAAATGTTCAGTGTATTGGACACAAAGATGATCAATTAGACGATATTCTATCTAAAAAAGATATTTCAATTGCAGTTATTTCTGAAACAAAGAAAAAGCTTCAGGGATCCAAGGAGACAAGAAATTATTTACAGTTTTATAGTGGTGTTCAACGAAATGTTAGAGCACAGGCAGGGGTTATGTTTATGGTTCACAAGAGATTACGATCAAATATTGATAGCTATACTTTTTGGAATGAAAGGATCATTCAAGTAAGAATAAAACTATCCCGAGGATATTTGACAGTTATAGGGGTATATGCACCGGTTGAAGGATACTCGAAAGAAAGTGATATTTTGTATAATGATCTACAGAAGATAATCAATATTACTAATAGACAAGATATGATACTGTTAATGGGAGACTTTAATGGCAGAGTTGGTAATGAGAAAATTCAGAATAACATTGGTATTCATGGAGAGGTAACCCGCAATAATAATGGAACAAAATTAATAGATTTCACTATCTTCAATCAGTTTTGGATTATGAACACACTATTTCCACACAAGGACAGTCATAAATATACGTGGTCTGCAAGAAATCAGAAATCAATTATTGATTATATCATTTGTAATGGAAAATTGGCAGATTTAGTTTTGGATACAAGAGTTTATCGAGGACCTGAATTGGAAACAGACCACTATTTATTAGTTGCTTCTATTCGTTTAAAACCACGGTGGTTCAAGAAAAAGAAACAAAGAACACAGGAAAACGAAACTTTATATAAGGTTAACCTTTTAAATGATCCCAGTATAAAATGGCTATACCAAAACAGGCTTGATAATCACATTCAGATGATTCCACTTTCTGACGATGTGGAAGACGAGTGGTCCAATTTGAGTTCAGCTCTAAAACAGTCAGCATTTGAAAGTTTGGGAGAAAAAAGAAGATGGAAAAAGAAAAAGGGTTTAAGAATTTGGGACGAAGAAATTGCAAAAGTAATCTCCGAAAAAAGAAATTCATATAAAAAGTTTCTGTCAACTGGTAAATTAGAAGATAAAATTGAATACCATCATAAGAGAGCAATAGCAAAAAGAGAAGTTCGGAAGAAACACAGGGAAAGTTGGGAAAACTTTGTCTCGTACCTGGAGACTGACATAACAAGACCACAACCACAAACCTATAAAATTTTGAAAAAACTAAATAGGGAAGTAAAAGAAGATGTAAAAATTAATGCAATATCCCACAAAGAATGGCTTGAGTATTTTCAGAGCCTTTGGTCGAGTCCAAATATTGAACAACTTGTTTTACAAGCATCTAACAACAAGTCATCGGAAAATATTACACTCAAAGAATTAGAACGGGTCTTGAGGAAACTTCGAAATGGGAAAACACCTGGAGAAGATTCGATAAATGCAGAAATGTTAAAATATTCAGGCGATGCCTTCAAGAAAAGATTTCTCAGATTATTGAATTTAATCTGGATGGGTAACAGGCCGCCAGAAGATTGGCAAAAGGCAATAGTAGTTCCTCTTCATAAGAAGGGAAATATGAAAGTTTTGGAAAATTATAGAGGAATAAGTATACTTAACTCTGGATACAAAATTTTTGCAAACATTGTTAAAGAAAAATTACTGAAACATTACTCTGAGTTAATAGGGAATGAACAATATGGGTTTAGAAAAGGTCGCACATGTGCAGATGCCTACTTCACCTTAAAAATTTTGATCGAAAAACGCAGGGAGTTCAATTTGGAAACACACATATCATTTGTTGATTTTAAGAAAGCCTTTGATTTTGTTGACAGAAACAGACTTATTGACATATTGGCCAGAGATGGTGTCCCCCCAACAGTTAATTGATAACATTTCCAACATGTATAGTGGTACTCTTATTTCAGTAAGGTTAAGTAATCATAAATCCGAGTGGAAGCCAATCAGCAGAGGGGTAAGACAGGGCTGTGGACTCTCTCCATTGCTATTCATAATCTACATGAATGCTATAATAAAGGAATGGAGGTGTGAAAGACATGGTTCAATACCTATCAGCAGGCATCTATAAAATTTAGATGCTATACTATTTGCTGATGATGTTGCATTGGTAGCAGCTTCTGAAGATGATCTGCAGTGGTCAGTTTTCAACCTCCAGAAAGTGGCATCAAAATTCAGCATGTGCATTTCTACTGAAAAGACTAAAGTAATGGCCTTTAAGGGTAAGGACCCTATCCCCAGTAAAATTTGTCTGGATGGTAAAATTTTAGAAAGAGTTAACGAATTCAAGTATTTAGGATATCATTTATCATTTCAAGAAGAACGAGACATAACTGCAAAAATAACTAATTATACCAGAACAACAGGAATCATCAATCACGTCATGAAGCCATCTCTTGTCCAAAGGCATACACGCTTGCGTTTGTATAACACATTAGCCAGACCAACCCTATGCTATGGCAGCGAGGCATGGACAATAAGATGGCAGGACATCTCCAGACTCACAGCACGCGAAATGACCTTTATGCGCCGAACAGCAGGCTATACTAAATGGGATCATAAGAGAAACGAGGATGTGCTGAAGGAACTAAAAGTGAAACCAATAACTGCATACATTTGTGACTACCAAGAGAACTGGAAGCATCATGTCCAAAGGATGGAACCTGGAAGATTTCCAAAGGAGATCCTTCGCTACCAGCCACGGGGAAATAGATCGATAGGACGTCCGATGAAGAGATGGAGGGAAAGTGCAAGACCGTAATGGGACATTTGGCCCAATACTTGGAAGGAAGATGATGATGATGATGATGATTTCTATTTTGAGCGTTGGCCCCTTCGCCACCGTTCCCTTGAACTTCCTGATGCCTGGCTTCATTAGGCCTATTATTATTACCCTGGTTCCTATTGAAATTGTCCTCATAACCCCCTCTCCCTAGTGCATCAAATGTGCCTAACAAATTTTCTACTTGTGATATTGTCTTTACATTCTGGATACAAGCAGCCTCCTTGATCCTATAGGGAAAGTGCCTAAGTAGCAACCTCACCACATCACTTTCCTCCTTCAAGCCATCCAGATATTTACACACTAATACCTGCCCTAAAAAGTATTCGGTCATGGTGGAGCTTCCTTTAGGGTTATATTTACCACACACTACTCCCTCACGATGCTGCGACTGAATAACCTCATTCCAGAACTTTTCACAGAATTTCATTTTAAAATCATTAATATCAGTAAACTTGTCTCTATAGACAGCAAACCAATTCCTCGTTTCCCCCACAAACACTTGTTCTAAAATTTCAACTACCTGGCACCACTCAATACTACCATCTTCCAACCTCTCCCCAAATTTATTTTCTATAGAATTCATGAACTCCATTGGGCACCCTTGTCGATTGCTGAACTTCCCCAATTCTACCTCCCTGTGTGTGCTATTCACAAAAACTGGCCTATTCTGACTATTTTCTTGCCTGATCCTAGCTTTTAATTTTAATTCTAATTCTGCGATTTTCTCCTCAGCCTTCCTCTCAATACTGTTTACTGTTAATGTTTCCTTCTGATTCTTCTACTTTATCATATAGCTTTGCTTGTTTCTCCTCAATCTTGCTAATGCTCTCTTTATTACTCTCTCTTAAATCATTTACTTCTGCTACTATTTGTGAGTGGACTTTCTCAATTCTACCCCCCAGCTGTTCCTTAACCTCTCTAGTTGACACCTGAATCTTGTCAATTCCCCCCCCCCCCCCACCCCCCCCATTTCTTTTTAACCTGCAGTGTTTCTAATTTAACTAATTCCTTTAAATTTTCAGCCTGTGTGCTGATTCTACTTTCCAACTCCTCCTGTACTTTTCCTAATTTCCTGTCTACATCTGCAATGATCTCTTTAACCTTCTCTTCCATTACTCCTCTGATTTCTCCTCTAATCTGCTCCATTTTCACACTAATTTCCTTGTTGTTCTTATCTAATTTTGCATTATTCTGTTCTAATTTTTTATTTAAAGCTTCTGTACTTTCTTTATTTTCCCTACTGTTTTGTTCTAATTTTGCATTATTCTGTTCTAATTTTGCATTATTCTGTTCTAATTTTGCACTTAAGGCATCACTACTAACTTTGTTCTGATACATGAACTCGAGAAGTAAAGTTTTTAATCCTAGTTGGCCGCCTACACTCCCTGTTTCAGTATCGGGATTTACCTCCGCTACCCCTGTACTACCATCACTCGACATACTGCTCGTATCATCACTCTCCCGTTGATGACCACTACGTAACCTCATCTGTCTTTCTTTCTCATCCCCCATAATGATATACACTGATAAAGACAACTAATCCCCAAAATACCGGCACAGAAATATGTCTCCTTCTCCTTCCTCAAATGTTCCTGGGTTTTCGGCCCAACGTTGTCGGCGACAATTGTAATGGTAATTAATGCCCTATGTTGGTAGCGACAAATGTAATGGTATTCGTTAAGCTCCACGTTGAGCGAACAAATGTAATGTGTTTTACCTGGACGGACTATTCGCCAGAAAATACTACTGCTAAGTTTGATCTATGTTGGGCGCCAAGCAGGATACACTGTGTTCCAAGCTAAATTTATATATTTAATATCGACCCCTAGCGTGAGTAGAACATATAAGAGACTCTTAATGACTAGGCCGTGGGATGATTGAATCATCAACCCAGACAACATTTGATTGTGGAGAAGGATGAGGTATTATAACTATTGCTACCTACTGGAATTAAAGAATCTACTTGGTAATAATTGAATTTAATACACTTAGAAAACATGATGGCAACATGAATAAAATTAACACTGTTAACGGAGCACATTACTTTAAACATTGCCACGAACAAAATTACTTAATACGCCGGTCGGGAGAATAACGTAAATTTAACTTATTTCCAAATTAATGCTTAAAGAATTTATATAGCCCTATTGAAAAACAGAGAGTGTGTGTCGTAGATCACTTATGCTTACCAACGGAAACATTGTCTCCATGTGCTTGAAGTCTCGTAGCGTCTGGAGTTCTGCGTTGGTGTAGATGGCGTCAGCTTCTTCCTCGTACATTAAAAGTGATAGTTACAGCTCGTGGTGGAGTATACTCCATGAACCACGATACGTCGCCTGCCTAAACACTGCAAGACGCGTGGAAGCCATGACCTGATATGATCAGCGGAGTTAGCGTTAATAATTTGTCCCACTTGGGACTAACGAACAAAGTACGATCTTACTGCTCCAAGCGTAATGTCTTAATGAATGTCTTCACTCACACCGCGCGTCCACTATATCTTCAATCTTCTCCCACCAGGGTCCAGCTTAATACTGCGGCCTTGCTGCTTCGACCAATCCGCGTGCTTCACGTATGTTGCCATGCCCGTGCTTCGTTGCTCCTTCTTCCTTGATTGGCTGGTCACCACACGTGGCTATTCCCGCCATGAGGCTGCCTCCCCGTATTTATATTTCCGTATCCGGGACAGAGTACCAGGAAAGGAGAATCAAAGTATGGAAACTCAAGGAAAAGGAAGTCAAGGAAGAATTCCAGAAGATAATAAGGGAAAGGATGCCAACAGACAATCCTAAAACAGGGGAAGAGGAATGGAAGCAATTCAAAAACACAATGGTGGAAGCTGCAGTGGCAGTATGTGGAAGAACAAGCAACAGAAAGCGGTGTAAAGAGACACCATGGTGGAATGAGAGAGTAAAAGAAGCTGTGGGAAGGAAGAACAAGGCTTTCAGAGTGTGTTTCCAGGAAAGAACTGATCTGGCAAGGGAAGATTATAAGATAAAGAAGAAAGAAGCAAACAAGATTGTCGCAGAGGAGAGGAAGAAGTGGATGGTAAAGTGGACAGAGATGATGGAGGAAGACAGCAGAGGAAATAAGAAAGTACTTTATGGGATGGTCAAAAGTAAGAGAAGAGGTCTGCGAGAGGATGTGGTAATGATGGACAAAAACGGAAATGAGGTACACAACAAAGAGACACTCAAGACAGTGTGGAAAGAGTACTTTGAGGATTTGCTGAATCCAAATGGTCATAGGGAGGAAGACAATGTATTGGAAGATGGAGAAGACAACACAGGAATGGAAAAGGACCTGACTTGGAGAGAACTGGAAATGGCTATAGACAAGATGAAAGGAGGAAGGGCACCAGGTGTGGATGAAGTGAGTGTTGAAATGGTGAAGGCAGCAGGGAAGGTTGGGAAACAGTGGCTGTACCGTGTGATGAGGGTGATATGGAAGGAGAAAAAGACCCCAGAAGATTGGAAGAAAGGATTAATTGTCCCAATATTTAAGAAAGGAAGCAGAAAGGAGTGCAGAAATTACAGGGGAGTCGCACTCATACCTCACTGCGCCAAGATATATGAACAGATATTAGAAAGTAGAATACGAGCCAAAGTGGAGAGAAAATTGAGAGAGGAGCAGTATGGATTCAGACCTGGGAGATCAACAGTGGATCTCATATTTTCAGTGAGACAGCTCCAGGAATACCACTACGAATTTGGAGAGGATCTGTTGATGGCCTTCCTGGACATCGAAAAGGCCTATGATAGTGTGTGTAGGGAGAAGGTTGGGAAAGCAATGGAAAACATGGGAGTGGAAAAAGAGACTGTAGGCAGAGTGAAGGAGATGTATTGTGGAAGTGTGAGTTGTGTGAAAGTTGTAGGGGAAAGAACAGACTGGTTCAGACAAATGAGTGGCCTGAAACAGGGTAGTGCGCTGTCACCCCTTCTCTTTATTGTGGTTATGGACGAGGTAATGACACGGATAGCAGGAAAGATAGGAGAAGATAAGATGAAAGCAATGGTGTTTGCAGATGATCTCATGGTCTGGGGAAACAAGGAGGAGGAAATTCAGGAGCAACTGAAGGCTTGGGAAGAAACAGTGGGAGAGTACGGATGGAAGTTCAACATTAGTAAATGTGAGATCCTGTTAACGACCAGGAAAAAGGACAGACCAATGAGTGGGATAACACTTGGAGGTGGACAGTTGAAGAAGGTGGAAAGTCTCAAGTACTTGGGAAGTATAGTGGAGGAAAATGGGAGAAATGACAAAGAGATTACGGAACGTGGCAGAGAGGCAGAAGCATTAGGAGCTTAGTGTGGAATAAAGATGTCCCACAAAAAAGCAAGGAAGTGTTATACAGAAGCTACTATATCCCGATACTGACCTATGCTTCAGAAACGTGGACAATGAAGAAAAGAGACATAAGCAGAATACAGGCAGGTGAAATGAAGTTCCTGCGAAGTAGGATCGGAGTAACAAGAAGAGACAGGGTGAGGAATGAAAAGGTCAGGGAAATGGTGAAAGAGGAGCCCTTGCAAGGTAGGATTGAGACATCAAGACTGAGGTGGTATGGACACTTAAAGAGAATTTGAATTTATTGTTTCTCTTATACAGGCCACTGAGGCTACAAAGCCTCTTTATGCAGCTCTCTTCATTCAGAGGGCGGTTACATACATTAGAATAAATTAAGAAAGAAAAAAACTTAACCTATACATACAGTTGACAATAAAAGTTCTTGTTATTACATCCGTTCACCTTGAACATGATAATTGTATAGCTGATAGATTACAATGAAGGGAGTGTTTTATCGCTCTGATAGGAAGTCCTGAATACTGGTGCAATTTATATTTATTCCAGAGAATACTAGCTGAAATACGGAATGAACCTTTGCATTTTTCGGTTCTGTGATGAGGTATCTGGAGCATTTGTGCAGTGTGTCTATTCGCACGGTTATGCACTGATTGCATGGGAGTTAGTGTGCAGTAAATATAAGACGGAATTTTGAATTTTAGAATTTTTATCACAGTCAGAGCCATGGCATACTGTCTTCGTTCCTTTAACTTTAGCCATCCAATCTGGACGTAAAATGGAGTTATATGAGACTCTCTTGGTACACTGAGAACAAACCGCAAGCAAGCATTTTGCATTCTTTGCAATTTTGTATTGAGGACCTCTCCCATATCATGGTAAATTATAGATCCATAGTCAAATATTGGTAGTATCAAACTCTGTATCAGTATCTTTCGTACATTTTGAGGCAAATAGAAGCAAGTTCGCCTAATTTGATATAATGACGATGCAACCCTTTTCAGAATCATGTTTGTGTGATCCTGCCGCGATAATCGAGAGTCAAAAATAACTCCCAGATTTCTTACTGCTGACTGGTACGGAACTGTTTGGGATGCAAGCTGTAAAGGTGGTACTGGGTCAGGTAGGGAACTGAGTAATTTGGTATAGCCGATGACGATCGGTTGCGTTTTTTCGAAGTTAAGTATTAGATTATGATCGAGTGCGTACTGAGATAGGCTTTGAATGTCACTGTTAATTAGAGCTACCTTCAAATGAATGGATTTCAGATCCGTGTGTAGATATAGCTGAAGGTCATCTGCGTACATATGATGTTGACAAAATTTAAGGACAGATGGAAGGTCGTTTATATACACGGAGAACAGGAGTGGATGAGAATGGATGAGAAGAAGATTCCCAAGAGGATACATGAGATGCAGAGGCAGAAGAAACGACCAAGGGGAAGACCAAGAGATAGATGGCTGAAAGGAGTGGAGGAATGTGTCAAGAAGAGAGGCGAGGACTGGACCAGAGTGACAGCGGAGAGGTGGTGGGAAGAAAGAACTAAGTGGCGAGGCTTATGTTCCAAACAGACCCAGCCTGGGGCTGGAAACTGTACAAGATGATGATGATGATCCGGGCAGGACGTAGATCATACACGTTTTCTTGCTTTGAAGTGTTCCCTCGGATTTCGTAATTTTATTGTACTCCAATCTATTCTTGTATTGAAATACCCAGTGAGTCACACGCCACTCTCTCTTACCCCTAGTGAATAAAATCCCGACTTTACGTATGAAATGATTTGCCGTGCAACATTATATTGGAATCATCCAATATTGATACGGATTTCTACTTAGTAGAAATCCTATCTGTAATCTTCCAAATTTAAAAGCTCCAAAAAAAATGACATAATGAATATTAATAATAGTAATAAAGATATGAAATTGAATAAACTGAAATAATTTAACTTGGCCGGATTATTGCCGCGTTTAACAAATATGATATAGTCCAACTAACTTGTGTTAGTGGCATAAAACCCCCTAGAAAAACATGTTACAATGTTCTTGTGTTGACACGGATGTTCCGCTAGGAGCGGGCCACGCGCAAATTAGTTCCGGCAGAAACGTTGGGGTTATGTAGCCCTGCGCCAGTGCATATAATGGCGTGTCTGGCGTTCAGAGCTCGTCTTATTGCTTTATCGGCAGAACACTGATATACTAACGCCCAGGGTCGTTTTACGTGACATGGTTTCCGTAACGAACAGTTAGAGATCGTCTTCTTGCTTTTACAGCGAAAGTCCGTTGTCGACTTGCAATTTAGTGTCGTTATTACTCGATCATGGTATCGTAATACGAACGAGCAGTGACTAATTTTAGCTATCCACTGAGCTCTTACGGGCTATTGGAGGCTACGTACATTTCATGGGTCCATCCATACCATGGGCTGTCGGTAATAACTTACCACGCCTAAAAGGATAATTCAGTCGTAAACATTTCATCGAAGTCATGCAAGAATGGAAACGTGAACGTGCAGTTCTAGAAAGAACGCGTGTAGATATTTTGTGTACGGACGGTACAGTGTATATACGTAGGTGGCTGTTATGCCTGGGTCCGATATGGCCGTCAGTGTTTTCCTGCTCTCAGAGCCTAAATTCAGTGGCAAGGTACTGTATTATTTCACGAGTGTATGAAGGGTATTTTGTGTTGTAGATTATGTATATATGTGTATAGTACAGCTAATAGATTATCTCTTTAAAATTCATGTGTGTTTATATTCCTGTCGTGCATGAACCTGTTACATCAGCAAGTGCATGCCAAATGCCCTACACCTGGGATAAGGATTTTCATAGTCGGGGGAACAGTTATGTACCGTATTTTATCCTATTTTATTCAGGAAGACCCATATGGTCAACCTTGACGCCCATTCAAAGTCGGGAGTAATGTTAAAATCACTTGTAGCCTGTATTTAAAGGCAGTAAATTCTGTAGGTTTGTGGTAATGTGGGTAGTTAAAGTTAAATCAACTCCAGCGAGGAGGTGAGAGTGTTTCAGTGGCAGCCCAACGTGAGGCCTTAGACATGCTGATGTGTACCAGGACACAGGAATTAAACTGTAAGCATATTTTCACAATTTCACGTTTTTCAATTAGAGATGGCTACGTTAGAGCCAGGATGCAATTCTGCTTTGTTGGGGGGCAGTGCTGGTGAGTGGCAGAATCAGACAGGGTCTGATAGGAAATTTGCTGTAGGGATGGGGGAAAACGGTAGAGTCAGGGGAGATTTGCCAGGGCAGGGGGGGAATGAATTAAGTATGATGGACATGTTGGAGAAGCTCCTGTTTCGTAGTAACAGTTCCGAGAAGAGGATAACCAGTCAGATGGCCTCCCAGATGACTAGTTTTAAAAAGGAAATGTCAGCAAAGATAGATGAGCTCAAAGAGCATGTGATTAGCCTAGACAGACATGTTAGTAGCCAGATTACTGAAGTCAGTGTAGAAGTCACTAATCTGGAAACTAAGCTAGGTAATGAGATTGCTGTTCAGGAAGAGAGCGTAGACTCTAAAGTAGATAAGTTGGATGCTCAACAAGTGATGTTGGCAGGGGAGATTTCTAGCCAGGCACTTTTGACTAGCCAGAAATTTCCCAGGGTAGATAGTAAGTTGCGAGAGCAGAAAGTGGAAATTGTAGGCATCGTGGAAGAGAACGTTGTGGTTAGTGATGAGAGTGCTGGGAGAGTGGAGAAGGATGAGAATGCTGAAGTGGGGAGAGGGCTGGGAGAGTGGAGATGCTTGAGAGTGCTGAAGTTAGTGAGGAGAGTGGTGAGGTAGTGGAGATAGATGAGCGAGTCGAGATTAGTTTGCTAGGGAATGGTATGAAGAAGGTAGATGAGAATATTAGTCAGGTTAGCGAGATAGTGACTAGTATGGAGGAAGATACTGTAGGTAGAATTCTACGTGGTCAACATTTGGGACTAGGAGGGAGTGAAAATCTTCTTATGAAGTTGGTATGTAATTTCTCTGATGACATTAGGACTGCAGTGTGCGTGCAGGAGATAGTCGCTGTTACAGGCATAGAGAGGTCACTTGGAAGGTTAGGTACCTTGAGAAAAACAGGTAGGCAACGTCAGAGAAATGGGGGTAATCAAAGGGAAGGAAATTATAATCAGGGGAGAGAGAAGAACTGGGATCCAGGTAGAGGAGATAGGTACATGTGGTATGAAGATCATGGGAGAAGAAGAAATAACAATGAGTGTCAGAGGTACGGGAAAAACAATCAACCGGGGAACAGACCACGTGAGGTAGAGCAGGCAAATAGGGGGCGCGGCATGGAAAGGCAGGTTGTGAGAAACAATAGGCCAGGAAGTTTAAACTTCGCCAGGACTCACTATATGGAGCAGGGGGAGAGTCCTTGCATAGTATTCCTGCTCACGCTCTGGAAGAAAAACATAATGTAGAGTATAAAGTCAATGTAGGATCTGATAGGTTAGGAGACCAGAGCTGTAAATTAGATTACAGTAAGGTGCAAGTGAAGTTTGGGTGGAGTGAGCAACAGGATTGGGTTAGGTTAGATTATCAGGTTGATGGTAGAGATTTTGTTAGTGTCGTTGGATGCATTCAGGTTACTAAAGAGGTTTCTGTGGAGAAAGAATCAGGTGTCGGCATGGTATCAAGTTGTATTTTGGTCATGAGAGATGATCATGTGATGAGTGATGTGGATCACTGTTGTTTCTGGATCATGGGAGATGATCGTGTGTCGAGTGATGTTGATCACTGTTGTTTCTGGGTCATGGGAGATGATCGTGAGTTGAGTGATGATGATCACTGTGTGGAGACAGTTGTTAAAGATACCATGTTGGACGAGGGTCAGAAGTCAGAGGTGCTTGACGTTCTGAGGGAACACAGGGTGGTGTTCTCGGAGAAACCTGGATGTACTCACGGCTACGGGCAGAGTTTTGACATCGCAGATAGGTCTAGCTTGAGCGGTCCTAGGTACCCTATAGCTCATTCTTACATGGAGGGTGTTGTTGAGGTGATTGGTCAGATGCTTTATGAGGTTATATTTGAGATTTAGTTATAGTTATAGTTAGTTATTGTTGTTTTAAGGGGCGGAACTACGAGGTCATCTGCCCAAATATTTGAGATTAGTAACAGTCTGTCTGTTAGTCTTCTGGTGGTGGTGACCATGTGGGATGGTACCAGTAGGTTATGTTTGGAGGTCGTAGCAGTTAGTAGTTTTCTGGAAGGATTTCTTTTTGTGTGTCTCGCAGGATTTTGGGATTTTCAACAGGGGAAGCTGTACCCTAAGAGATTAAATAAATTGAGGATTATTGTGGTTGTAGGTAAGATGGTTTTGAAACAGCAGGGAAGGGAGGGGGTAAAAATTAAGATAGGTGATCTGGTGTTGTTGCGAGCTGAGCATCTGCTGTCGGTAGAGCAGAGTTGCATTCATGAGGTTTTTCATTCCGGTCCATTTGCTATAGACCGCAGGGTAGGTGCATGTGCCTACAGCTTGATTACCAACGATGACAAGGTCCTAGGTACATATAACGTTGCTTACCTCAAGCTATATGTCACCTAGAGATCTTGCTCACGATGACAAGACAGGAGTTCTAGTGTATTTGTGTGAGGGACAAGGATAAATCTATAACCTTATAGTTTAGAGATTGATCCTTGTGGGGGCATTTGTAACCGAATTTATTCAGTTACAGTAGCTCACCCTCGGGTTTTCTTCCTTGTGCAGTTAGTTTGGGGTATTTTATTCGTATCTTATTATATTGGGTTAACGTGGGGTTGCAGAGGTGATTTTTATTGTGCCTGTGTGTTTTTGTGGATGGATTCATCTTTGGATGGTCCGGACAACCTAGGATCACTGTTTATTAATTATCGGTTTTTGGATATTTGATATTATAAAATACGGGGTTTTGCGATTTATTATGTTTTGGGAATAAGGATATAAGACTGTATTAAGTAGAAGCATTATTTCATTTTGGTTTGGGGTTAATTGCTTTATTTCGACCTAGTAATGTTAAATGTTAGATTAGTGGCTGTACTATAAAGGTACAATGAATTGATATTTTCGAGTGCTGGATATGTGACATACCCGGAAAAGACAGTCAGTAATTCAGCTTGTGTGGGATTACCTAGGCTATTTATGGCATGAACTCCCATGAACTTCGTGTGGAAACTACTGTGTGACGTCAGTGTGGATTTCGACTGTCTGATGTTCTTGTGTTGACACGGATGTTCCGCTAGGAGCGGGCCACGCGCAAATTAGTTCCGGCAGAAACGTTGGGGTTCTGTAGCCCTGCGCCAGTGCATATAATGGCGTGTCTGGCGTTCAGAGCTCGTCTTATTGCTTTATCGGCAGAACACTGATCTACTAACGCCCAGGGTCGTTTTACGTGGCATGGTTTCCGTAACGAACAGTTAGAGATCGTCTTTTTGCTTTTACAGCGAAAGTCCGTTGTCGACTTGCAATTTAGTGTCGTTATTACTCGATCATGGTATCGTAATACGAACGAGCAGTGACTAATTTTAGCTATCCACTGAGCTCTTACGGGCTATTGGAGGCTACGTACATTTCATGGGTCCATCCATACCATGGGCTGTCGGTAATGACTTACCACGCCTAAAAGGATAATTCAGTCGTAAATATTTCATCGAAGTCATGCGAGAATGGAAACGTGAACGTGCAGTTCTAGAAGAAAGAACGTGTGTAGATATTTTGTGTACGGACGGTACAGTGTATATACGTAGGTGGCTGTTATGCCTGGGTCCGATATGGCTGTCAGTGTTTTCCTGGTCTCGGAGCCTAAATTCAGTGGCAAGGTACTGTATTATTTCACGAGTGTATGAAGGGTATTTTGTGTTGTAGATTATGTATTTATGTGTATAGTACAGCCAATAGATTATCTCTTTAAAATTCATGTGTGTTTATATTCCTGTCGTGCATGAACCTGGTACATGAGCAAACGCATGCCAAATGCCCTACACCTGGGATAAGGATTTTCATAGTCGGGGGAACAGTTATGTACCGTATTTTATCCTATTTTATTCAGGAAGACCCACCCATATGTTCAACCTTGGCGCCCATTCAAAGTCGGGAGTAATGTTAAAATCACTTGTGGCCTGTATTTAAAGGCAGTAAATTCTGTAGGTTTGTGGTAATGTGGGTAGTTCAAGTTAAATCAACTCCAGCGAGGAGGTGAGAGTGTTTCAAGCGTAGACTCAAACTTAAGGCAGCAGCATGCGCCGACAATGATCATTCTTTGTTACTGACCAATAGCTGTTGGTTGTTGACCAATAGAATGCTTCCTCTATCACTCCAAGTGGACTCGATAAACTCCCGCCCTAGCGTGGCTAGTTTGTCTCTCCCACAGGTATCAGTGTCCAATGTTGCACATCTGCATCTAGTTCTGTCAAGTCTCGCTGCTTGCACTCGGTGGCTACGGCAGTGCAACTTCGCTTGTCAAGATCATAAATATCCACCCATTGGGCCTATTTATGGATTTATGTATTCAGTTCTGAGAAGTAAGAACTAGCATTACATATCGAGCTAAAAGTACCGAATGTGTATGTGAGCGAGTAGGCTACTGCATTCACGCAAATACGCATTACACTACCGAAGAAGATTTGAAACCTAGTGATAATTTTGTTGCGCCATATTGAAATAATGGATAGGCCTAAGAAAGTAGTTAAAAACATTCTTGAAGTAGACAGAAATCCTCACCTTAAGCGAGTGGAAGGTTTTTTTCTATACACGCGCGAGCATGTCTAACCTCAAAAAAACTTTGGTTATATCCAGTCGTTCACGCCAAAGAATATGGCACTTCTTTTCCTCAGAATATCAAGAAAAATATGTATTTAAGCCAAAATAAATTATACTAAACTACATATTTCAACTCGTACTACAGTACTTGAACTAAGAGTACAATACCGGTTTAGTACATTTTCTCTTGTTTTTATTGCTCTCGTTTCGCTGTGCTGTATAAACTAGTTCTGTTGTTGTTTGAGTCTTCAGTCTTTTGACAGGTTTGATGCAGCTCCATGCCTCCCTGTCCCGAGCTAATCGTTTCATCTCTACATAGCTACCACACTCTACATCCGAGGCAATCTGTTTAAGATAGTCTAACCTTGGTCTACCCCTACAGTTCTTGTCCTCGACCCTTCCTTCCATAACTAAGCTTGCTATTCCTGGGTGTCTTAGTATGTGTCCTACTAACCTATCTCTTCTCTTCATTAGCAGTCGCCAGAAACATCTCTCCTCCCACACTAGTCTTAATACCTCTTCGTTTGTAACCCTATCTACCCATCTGATCTTTATCATTCTCCTGTAACACCACATTTCAAATGCTTCAATTCTCCTTTTTTCTGCTGCACCAATAGTCTTGAGTTTCACTTCCATAGAGCGCCACGCTCCAGACAAAGGCTTTCAAAAATGACTTCCTAACACCGAAATATATATTCGACGTCAACAGATCCTTTTTTGTAGAAATGTTTTCCTTGCCTGAGCCAGCCTACTTTTTATATCCTCTTCGTCCATCACTGGTTATTTTGCTTCCTAAGTAACAGAAGCCTCCTGCTTCCTTCAGCTTTTCACCTGCCAATTTGATGTCCATAGAGGTTTCAGATTTATTGCGACTGCATTCCAGTATTTTTGTTTTACATTTATTCATTTTCATCATGAATTCTTTCCTCAAGACGGAGTCCATACCATTCAAAAAATCATTCAAATCCTCAGGCATATCGGCCAAGATGACGATGTCATCAGCGAATCTCAGAGTAGAAATTATTTCTCATTGAATCTTCACTCCCACTATAAATTTTTCTCCAATTTCCTTCATTGCTTGTTCAATGTAAAGATTGAAAAGTATGGGTGATAAGTAGCAGCCTTGCCTTACACCTTTCTGAATACCAGCTTCTCTCTCATGTCCTTCAGCTCTAATGACTGCTGTCTGGTTTCTGTATAGATTGTATATCACCCTCCTATCCTTGTACTTTATTCCAATCGATTTCAGAATGTCAAACAATTTAGTCCAATCAACGTTATCAAAAGCCTTTTCTAAGTCTACAAATGCCATGAACGTTCTCTTATCTTTCCTTATTCTACCTTCCTAAATCAGCCTTAGACTTAGTACAGCTTCCCTTGTTCCTACATTTCTCCTGAAACCAAACTGGTCTTCACCCAATTCCGCTTCTATCTGGCTTTCCATCCTCTTGTAAATTATTCTAGACAGGATCTTTGAAGCATGAGTAATCAAGCTGATTGTATGGTAATCTTAACATCTGTCAGCTCCCACTTTTTTTGGTATAGGGATGATAACATTCTTCTTGAAATCGGGGGGTACCTCACCTGTCTCATAAATCCTACACAACAAGTGAAATAACCTGATCAGGCCTTCATCTCCTATGCAGCGTAGCAACTCGATCGGTATATCATCTATGCCTGGTGCTTTGTTCCTGCTTAAGTCCTCCAATGCTCTGTCAAATTCTGATCTCAATATTAACTCTCCTTTTGCATCCTCATCAATTTCCTCCTCCCTTTCCATTACATGATTCTCAATTTCCTTTCCCTTATACAAACACTCTATGTAAGCTTTCCATCTCTCAACGTTTTCTTCCCTATCTGTTACAGGCTTTCCATTTATGTCCTTAATATTACAGCACTTAGTCTTCTTTTCCCCAAAAGTATTCTTAATCCTTCGATAAGCTGTGTCTGCTTTTCCTAATTTCAGACAATTTTCTATACCTGCACATTTATCTTTCAACCATTCTTCTTTCGCTTCCTTGCACTTCTTGTTAACTTCATTTCTCAGACGTCTGTATTCTGCTTTCCCCTTTTCATCTCTTACATTCTTGTGTTTCCGCCTTTCATCCATCAATTCTAGTATATCCTGAGTGATCCACGGTTTTCTACCTATTCTTTCTTTCCTACCAATGTTTTCTTCTGCGGATTTTGTTATTTCATTCTTCAAATGTGCCCATTCGTCTGCAATTGAAGTTTGTTTAGGGTTTTTTCATTAGTCCTTCCTCTATACTGTTCTTGAATCTTTCGTTTACATCCTTCACTTTCTGTCTGTCTATTGCCCACCTTTTTGACTTTTGACTTTTCTTCAGTTTCTTCAACTTTAATCTGCATTTCATAACAACCAGATTGTGGTCAGAGTTTATGTCAGCACCAGGATATGTTTTACAATATAAAATCTGGTTTCAAAACCTCTGCTTGACCATAATGAAGTCGATTTGGTAACGCCCTGTATCTCCTGGTCTCATCCATGTGTATATTCTTCTGTTGTGGTTATTGACCAACACATGCTCGGTGCAGAATTCCATCAGCCTGCTTCCTCGATCATTCCTTTCACCTAATCCAAAATTTCCTACTATCTTCCCTTCTCTCCCTTTTCCTACCACAGCATTCCAATCTCCCATTACTATAACATTTTCATCACCCTTGATATACCTCAGAATTTCATCTATTTCTTCGTAGACCTTTTCAACATCATCATCAGCTTGACTGGTAGGCATATAGACTTGTACCACTGTGGTGCACGTAGGTTTTTTATTGATTTTAGCTACAATAATCCGTTCACTATATTGCTCATAATATTCCACCCGCTGTCCAAGTTTCCTACTCAATATGAGACCAAGTAAAGAATTGATTTATTCTGAGAGGCTGCCACTCCCTTTCAGAATAAGTAATAGAGCAATTCTACTAACAAAAATACTTATTATTATTTATCGTATGATGATACAGAGTTACCATTGTTTGATTTAGTGCTAATGACCCTATAGTCTTCTGACCAAAAGTCCTGTACTTCCTGCCTGCGCATTTCACTAATCCCAACCAAATCCAACCTCAACCTATCCATTTCCCTTTCTAAGTTTTCTAACCTTCCACTTCCTAGCAGACTTCTAACATTCCACGCTCCGATCCGTAGAATGTCAGATTTCCTCTTTGTCACTTCTGTGATGTTAACCCCCTCTCGAGTAGTCCCCACCCGGAGATCCGAACAGGGGACTAGTTTACCTCCGGATTGGAATTTACAAGGGAGGAGGCCATCATCACATGTCATTATGCATAGAGAGGTGCATATCCTCGGGAAGAGCGTTACGGCTGTAGTTTCCCGTTGCTTTCAGCCGTGCAGCAGAACGCAGTGTAGCCATTAGTTGGCTTATATTATCAATATCTTAACCGTCTATAAGACAAGTAAAGAATTGATTTATTCTGAGAGGCTGCCACTCCCTTTCAGAATAAGTAATAGAGCAATTCTACTAACAAAAATACTTATTATTATTTATCGTATGATGATACAGAGTTAAAATAAAAGTTCATACATTACATATAAAGTTATGTATACAGTTATATACATAGTCATAAACACAAGTTCTTGGTTTAAACTTCTATGTCCAGGCCATCAATCCACTGAAGTGCCTCAGAAGATGCATGATGAATGTCACCTACTGATCCTTGGAACGCTCGTTGCGGACATTCACCAACAATATGTCCGATGGTTTGCAGGGTAGCTCCACAATTGCAGTTGCAGAAGTAACCCAACCCCATTTGTGAAGCAGGAATCCACATTTGCCTTGTCCCGTACGGATCCGGTTAATAATTCTCCATTGGCGTCGGGGGAGTTTGAAACCTTCTACCCGGTTGGAAGGGTTTTCAATCAGATGTGCATTGAATACTGATGATTCTTCCCACATAGTTTTCCATGCTTCTGAGATGTTAAATGAAGATTCTTCAAGAAGTACTGCAGAGCGCCAAGGTGGTTTTCTTGACTTCAACCGTTGATTGCCTGCTTTTGCTACATCAGTATGTATGGGTAGCTGGGAGTTCTTCTGAATGGTTTTCCAGATCTTCAGGAGATCCTCTGATCTTCGAAGAGCTGGAGGTTGGATGTTACTTAGAACAGGTAACCATATAGTGGGTGTGCTACGTATACAGCCCGTAATCAGTCGCATTGTCTGGTTAAGTTGCACATCTATCTTCTTGGAGTGGACACTGTTTAGCCAAGATGGGCAGCAGTATTCAGCAACGGAGTATGACAGTGCCAGAGCAGTTGATCGTAAAGTTTGAGCGCTGGAACCCCAGGAGGTACCAACAAGCTTCTGAATGATGCTATTACGGGTCTTCACCTTTGCGGCCATGTTCGTGAGATGTTGTTTCAAGGTCAAGGACCTATCAAGTTTTATCCCAAGGTACTTAGGCATGCTGCAGAACTGCAAAGTTTGTCCTCTGAATTTAACTTCTGGTTTGTAATTAGAGAACCTATTGCGTAAGTGAAATGCGGATACAACCGTTTTCTGATAATTTAGGCGTAGGCACCATTTCTTGAAATATGTGTCCAAGACTTCCAAGTCGGCAGTTAGTGTATTTTCAGCATCGGTGAAGTTGGAGTTCTGGGTTACCAAACAGATGTCATCAGTATACTGTATATGAATTTCCTTGAAGAAGTTTCTTGCAGGTCGTATATGTACAAACTGAAAAGGAGAGGAGCTAGTACAGATCCTTGGGTTAATCCATCATTTAATTTGAAGAACTTGCTTCTATTATTGCCAGAGTAAACCTGGTAAAGTCTATTGCACAGCATGTTGTTAATTAGGTTTGTGAGTTTGAGACACGGAATGATGCTCACAAATTTCAGAAGGAGGCCTTCTCGCCATACTGTATCATAAGCGGCAGATAGATCCAAGAAAGCAGCTAGGCTTACAGATTTCTTCTCGTACCCATTTTCAATATGAGTTGTTAATGCAAACACTTGATCATTACAGCTTCTGCCAGGCCTGAATCCAGCTTGTTCTATGGGGATGTGGTTGTTAATAGTATCAAAAATTCTGTTGTAGAAGAGTCGCTCAAGTTGTTTGTAAGTGACACTTAGTAGAGCTATGGGGCGATAACTTTCGACTTTTGTCGGATCTTTGTTCGGTTTGAGGATCGCTAATATTTTTGTTTTCTTGAATAATACAGGGAGATTTCCAGTATTAAGGATATCTGAAAAGAAGTTAGTAAGCCATTTAATTGTAGCTGGTCCACAGTGAGCGAGGAATTCAGGATAGATTCCGTCGAATCCGGCTGCTTTCCCAAGTTTCATGTTTGTGATGGCGACTCTGACTTCTCTACAGTGAATAGAGTGGAAAGTTTTGAAGAATTCTGGGCTGCTCTTTTCTTGATTTTCAGCTGAGATTTGATTTCCCTTCTTGTCTGCTTTTCTTTTGGGCTCATGGAATTTGAGATTAGATGATTGGCAAAGTCATTTAACTTAATGGCAGTTTTCGATCTAATTGGTGTTGAATTTGTTGGGTCTAGTTTTCTAATAACAGACCAAGCTTTCCGACTCGTGTGTGTGTGGTCGAATGATTCCACGGTTTCATGCCAGATCTTTTTTCTATTCTCATCTAGTGAATGTAGGATTATCAGCAGATGGATTTGCTTCATATTTTTCCAGTAAGCTTTCACTATCCTCACTCCAACCGGGTGTGTGTTCTTTACGATAACCTCTATGAATACATCGTCTAGCTGCTCCTTTAATTATGCCGATAAATCGTGTGTAATTACTACATGTTGGCTTGATCCATCTGATGTTGGAGTCTGTTTGCTTTGCAAATTCAGACCAGTTTGCCTTCTTCAAGTTCTAACCTTCTACTAACAATTAAAACCAAAATTCTACTAACAAATAGACACTAGTCTATTATAAATCAACAACCACAACCATACAGACACGCACTCAAACATCCTATCTCAAGCATTCATTCATACAATCCCTTTGTACAAGAAACATTAAAAAAAAGTATTACAGAAAAATCAAAACTATCTACAGTAAACGGAAAAAGGCAAAAACATAAAATAAAAGATAAGTAGAAAAAGTTCAGAAACTGGGAAAAAAGTAATTCAATAGTGACATTCAAGGATCTATATAAAGCAAACAAAAAATACATTACTTAAGTCGCTCGTACATACAATCAAAAAATCAATCAACCATTCATTCAACCTCATGTTCAATCAATCAATCAATCAACGCAAATAGAAAATAACACAATATGCATACATTATTTTACAGCCCACTTGAGATGTTTTTCATAACTAGTTCTGTGATTCAATAATTCTGTAGGTTGTTTAAATTTGTATATTCGATAGTGCGTTCTTTCGATTAACGCTTTTTTTACTTTTCCCTTACTGAAACAAGTTAATGAGGTTTAATTATAATTTTTCAGTATACATTTTCCCACTTTTTACGTCCAGATTTTTCAGTCCATTGAAAAAACGTACTAACGAGGTTCCATTGTATTCAGTTTTGCAAATTGTGGGTATACAGTGACAAAATAGACAAATTGAGAAAAAAGTAAAATTTGCATTTATCTCATTTGCTATTTTCTCGCATCCCTAGAGAAGTATTAGTCCCCAACCAATATGTACAAAGTGAAAGTGTTCTACACCACTTTCTAGCATTCATCTTTTTTAAATTTAATATTCAATCATTTTCAGAAATTTCACTGCTCTGATTTAATATACATTTATTGCAGCCAAATGGCCATCTCAATTATATACATGAATTTACACGATTTGCGTATGCACTTATTGATTTTGTCCTTCTGTTACATAGTTCTGTCCGATAGCTTTCACACTTTTTGTTGCACAATGAACACTCACACAATTCATTTGGTCCATGGTATGATGTGTTTTTTTGCATATAAGATGGTGAAACCCATGAACTGCCAGTCTGGTTATCGCATGTCGTAGCTCGAAATTCTCCTTTGTCCATTCTTGATCTATCATGGCTTCAGTAGCATAAAACTCTGTTGAAATGTCTTCTCTCTTCTTTCTGAGTGTTGTTAAAATTCGTTCTGAGGCATCAGTTCTGGTTAGGAGCAAGTTTGTTCTTAGATCGTCAATAAGGAAAGTCTGTCTCGCGAGTAGGTATACTAGCCTTCATTGAGTATACTTGGATACTCCAATCACTTTCTTTATGTAGGTCGCCTTTACTTTTTCTATTGTTTCTTGGTTTGGCTTTGTTTGGTGTTCTCCAATTATGTTAGTTTTGTCAGTATTTTTGTTTTAAATATTGCCATTGCCGTTTCTAGGCTGAGAAGTTGGATGTATTTCATGTCATGCTGTGTCGCTTTTGCCATTATGTGCTTCGTGTAGCATTTTGCACTGGTTTGTGCAGTAATAATAATTAGGGCCCGGATGTTGATGACCTTAAAATTATTGAAAAATGACCTATAAAATACCCCTAAAATTCTCTAAAAATGACCTCGTTTAAAAAAAATGACCTAAAATGTTTTCTTTAATTACCTAAAAATATTAAATTTCATGATTGTTTTGTACAAATAATAGTTCGAATAACAAACATTCTTAGTAGAATTAGTGCATTACTACTAAACTATTAATCAATGGATTAACAATAAGTCATTTTCATTTCTACTACAAAGTGAAAAAAAAATATTGCTAACTAAACATATCTTAGTTAGCGTTGCAATACACCACCACCGTCATCCTCAAGTTATCAAAAGGTGAAGGAACGGCGGTTGTCAGCTAATACGGTTTTATATTTCGAGAAACTTCTCTCCACTTCCACTGATGTAATAGGAGTAAATTTGAAAAACACTATGTTACTGACTGTTAAATCCTCTTCAAAAACTTCAATTCTGAAGTCTTCTACCGACACTCTGTCTGATATCCTTTATTCTTGTCGAATACAAATTTTATTTTCTGTCTGTGTCCCCAATCTCACCTTTTATATATTTTATACAACCTTCAGCATTCCTGACTAACTCTCTTTACTTGGCCAATACCGTGCCACTTTCTTCTTTTCTGCCGAAAAAGAAAAATTTTATTTTATGCAAGCCAATTTACCTTCCATTTGAGGATCAGAAAACAGGTCCTGTGCATTCCCAATTGCCTTAGCATCTGTCCTATCATAATAATAATATCAAAGCCATGCACTACTTCTCTCACTATCTGAAAATTGTCACAATAATAGCAGTCAACCAGGTACCCCAGCGTGTTAAAACTGGTGCGGGGTCGGTCAGGTGCCTTGTCTTTGAAATACTGCGGGATGGTGCTTTGACAAAGACTTTCTTTACTGTGGAAACTAGTCTTCTTCTGAAAATTTTGATTGGACCTGCAATTCGATTAAAAGTATGGGCCAGACAAGTAACATGCACCAGCTTATTGTAAAATGCTTTGATAGATTTTGCTGCCTTTAACATGTAAGGTGCTGCATCTGTTAGGAAGAGGAGCACATTCACATGTTGTAGGACCGGGTTCGATTCCCGGTCAATGCATGTGAGATTTTCGATGTGAAATGCCATGTCCTGTGGTTTAGATTCCACGTAAAGGAGGTCCCGTGGCTCATGATCGCACGATTAACGGTCACGTTAAACTACAAACTTCCTTCCTTCCTTCCTTCACATGTTGTATTCCCCTAGGCCATATTAAACACGTGGATTTATTGAACAGTTTGGATATCGCCGCTTCCAAAACCTCTAAGGTCAGAAGAAAAGTTTGCCCGGGACTGTTCGTTTCTAGGGTCTTTATCACTACATTTCCTACATAACGTCCCTCTGAATCTGTAATCTCGTCAAATGATACGTAAATTTTGTTCCCATTCACACCGTATTCGGTTTAAAGTGTCTACGTAACATTTTGATAGGTAGTTTTTACGCAGTGTTGATTCTTCTGGAATAGTATGACCAGTGTGGCGTTCGAGGAAATCACTTAATTTAGGATTGCTTAGTTTTCCTAGTGGAATATTAGCACTAACAAACACTTCACATAATTCTTTATAAAAGGAAGATGTCGAAACCGTTTCTTTTAACAGTAATTGAGACACTTTCCTTTTTCCACATTTTCAAGACCTCGCAAATGTTTATCGCGCCCGACATGTTGTTGTACGGTGAACCGTTTATCCGCAGTGACTTTAATTTCGCACACTTTACAGAACAAAATAGTTCCATCAGTTGAGAATATGTTTTCACCGAACATACTGTTTTAAATGGCCTGCAATTGACTGCTTTTGTTTTGGCATTTCAATTGCACTGCAACAGCAAAATGTCACATACCTACAACACAAACACACCTTAAAAGTCCTATAGTTGCCGAGTAACTGAGTGAACGATCAGAGGCCAGAGCTGCGTCATAGCTGTCAACACTTATAATAAAGATAAACTCGACAAAAACCACATTGCGTTGAGTGTATTACCCAGTTTCTTTTCTCAGACTGACGCAACACTCACGTGCACGTGAAGAAATCGGTGACACAAACTGTACACACAAATGCATCGTCAAGAAAAAATAAATCAGCTTCGTAGATAAAAAACGGGTAATGGAAACAGATGAGCACTTAGAACTACAGTATACGGGTTAGTCCAAGAATGTTAACACTGACATGACTAGAAATACAGATAATAAAAACATAATTTTAAAATGAGCATTTAACCATATTCAATAAAAAGAAAAACACATGAAAAATGACCTAAAATGCACCTAAATGTTAGAAAATGACTTTATTCTAGAAAATTTAGGAAAAATGCATTTTGATGACTTTTAAAAACCCCATATATTAACATATTTATTGTAGAATACATTTAATTACCACTAAGCATCGTCTCCGTGTACTCAGAAAAAAGATGACTTTTCATCAAAATCCGGGCCCTAGTAATAATGTTATTGGTTTAACATCCCTTTCAACTACTGTGGCTTCTAGAGACGCCGGGCTATTGGAATTTTGCCCCGAAGGGGATCTTTAAACTGGCGTGGCTCCGTCGCATTTGTGCACCTTCAAATGCCAGCTGACTGCGCCAGGATTCGATCCTGCAACCTTGGGCACAGCGAGCCAGTATGTTACCGCTGAGCCATGCAGATATTTGTATTTTCAGTATTCTATTCTGTATGGAAATTGTTACTGCTTCTGGAGCTCTTACACCATTTCTGAATACCATCACTTCAATCTTTTCAACATTTATCTCAAATTTCTATTTATTGCACCATTCCTGTAATTTTTTAAAGGCTTTTGACCCTACTACAATGTTGTCTGCATATGCATATGAATTTACTCCATCCCTTTCAGTTATCCTGGATATGTCTTCTTCCGCTAGAATAAACAGAAGGGGTGCTTAGTGGGTCTCCCTGAAATACCCCATTCGTTTGCAAAATTGACTTTGATGTTGAAAGACTGTCTGAAATTTTAATTTCATTCCAGCAAAGGATAGACTTGATTATTCTTGTCCATGTGTTTTATTTTCCTTGTGTTTCCTCAAGTTCCTGTCAATGTACTCAAAAGACGTTGTGAAGTCTATAAATACCACTTAGGACTTTTCCCTTACTTCCAGGGCATCCCATATGTTCTTTAAAATGATCTGATTGCTGTTAGTGTTGATTTCCTTTTCCTAAAGCTTAGTTGATTTAATATCAAATGGCATATTTTTATAGAAGTTATGAAATCAATTAATTGACCTACTGTACAGCAATCTACTTGGACAATGCATACCATATGATTTTAAGTATGGTGTAGGCTACCTACTCTGCGAGTTGAGAAGAATCGTGATTGTGCCATGTAAGAAGTAAATGAGAATCTAAGTACGAAAATGAATCTTGTTAACTTTTTTTGGTCAACTGCGCCCCATTTGACGGTAACTTCAGTCTTTTCTGCAGCAACCCTTACCCCTCGAATTAAAATTTTCTTAGCTACCCTTACAGCTCGTATTTACGAAGATAATTCCAAAAGTAAGGTCCGATTCGCCGTAAATATTTGAAAGCGGCGCCAAGAGCAAAACACGCCTGCGCGCTGACTCCTGGCATGCCTTGCGCGGCAAAAGCCTCCAGTAGCGTTGTTACTGTTGCTGTGTGCTGTTGATAGTGTCAGTTCACAATGTTTAAGGCAATTAATCAGCCCGCCGATTGTGAAGTAAGGGCAGTGATACGGTTTCTGTCTGCAAGAAACATTTCTGCGGCAGAAATTCATCGGCAGATTACTGAAGTGTACGGTCCTAACATATTGAGTGACAGAAAAGTGCACAAGTGGGTGCAAGCCTTTAATGAAGGACGGGAAAATGTGCACGATGAACCCCGCTCTGGCAGACCATCAGTGATTTCAGACGAGTTGGTTCATGCGGTTGACGACAAAATTCGTGAAGATCGACAATTCACTATTTCTGATTTAGAGGTGAAGTTCCCGAATGTGACTAGAACAACTTTGTACAGAATTGTGTCTGAACATTTGAATAAGTGACGTGGTCTTTTGTCGTCTGGAGTGTTGTTGTTGCATGTCAATGCCAGACCCCATACTGCGAATGACACACAAACTCTAATCAAGAAATTTGGATGGGAACTGATGGACCACCCACCGTACAGTCCGGACTTGGCGCCAAGTGATTTCCACCTGTTCCGCTACCTAAAGGAGTTACTTGGCGGCAAGCGTTTCTACACAGATGATGAAGTGAAAGAAGCTGTTAAAGCCTGGTTAGCTTCGCAGGCGGCCAAGTTCTACGACTTAGGCATTCAAAAGCTTGTGGAACGATGTGACAAATGTGTAAATATGCATGGAAATTATGTAGAAAAATAGAGAAAGATGTAAGGAATGTCAATAAAACAATTGTTTTGGAAACAATTTTTATTTTGGATGTTTTTTTTTACCCGGACCTTAGTTTTGGAATAGCCCTCGTAATTTCTGAACTTTTACCTTCTATTACTTGTATTTATTGAGCTCTATAACTATAACTAGCAGAAGTACCCGCTCTTTGAACGGTCTTTGGTATTTATAACCAGACGTAATCAATTGAGATACTGTTCCAATGGTTAGGGGCTTGTCATTCCTTCATAAGTTTATCAGAACGAAGGTAGTTTTCTGGGTATATCGCAGACACTGTTCATTTAAGGGCCGTAAAATGTAGTTTTCGGAGACCCTTTATAGACTCCCTAGTTTTGTGTCACACATTGAGAAGCGCAACATATGCTTTGGTCGTCCTTCTAGGATAATTTTTATTTTTCGCCTATTTTGAAAGGTTGTTCCTTATACGCACCCTTCTATGAGAAGTACGTTGAAGAGTTTTCTAAATAATTTTACGATGCTCCAAGCACCCGAACATGAATTATAGGCGGACATAAACATAAAGATATATCAACCACACAGTATCAAACAAAATCATCTTTACGATGAACCCGTTTGTCGACAAAAATATGATTACTTAAAATGTGCTCTCAAACTAAATTTCACCTAACGTGTACTTCCTGACGTGAAAATAATATTGAAAACCTCGTAGACGAAACTCAATATATGTCAAATTAAAACTGACCCTCACTGTTGTGGAAAGTCCCCATCCCCAGGAAGACCCCTTTAATAAATTATAAAGGCTCATGGTGCATGAAAATTTGGGATTTTTAGCCTCCAATGGCCCAAATTCCCAAAAGCTGCAAAAAACTCTATTCCAATTGAGGAATTTTTGAAAATAATTTTGCTGTTTGTAGATATAATAGACCTTCTGTACAACATATCGCGTATCGCCCGTGTAAAAATTCTAGGGTACCCCTTGACCCCCTTAATCGCACTGTTGAATTTTACAGTCTGTTTGATTCCACGATAACCTTATAGCCATTTGCAAACTTTAACAGAAATTTAATAAATTGAGAAATTTCTTACAGAAATGATGGAAAGTTGGATGTCACCTCTTGTGACACTGTTGTCATGGTTACTGGCTTGCATTACTTCATTAGTTTCTTGTTCTTATTCTTCTCCTTTTGAATGTGCCAGCTAAGGACCACGACTTTCAACTTATCAGCTTGGCGAGGGACTTGATGTTTGCCCAATATTTGCGCATTCTCTGGCTATGTTTCTCCTTCCTCTCTTTTCTCCAGATGATGCCGGTTTTCTTACAGGGTGGTCTGTCCTGAAAACTGTTATGTTTAAGTATCTTTCTGAGATGTGATCGGCTTCTAATATCACTTTTCATTATCTTCAGTTCTTGGATATCCTTGTTAACTACTGTTAGCGACGGTGTCACGCTATTTCTCTTCCCCCAGTAGTTGAGAAGCAGGTTTGTTAGTCTTGTTGGCAGTGGCGGCCGACATACTGTTAGGCTGGGAGGGCGATCACTGTATTTTTCCCGCACCTTTTTATAAGTTGACAGAGGAAAAAAAGAGTACCGGTAGGCCTAGAATCAAGTTACTTTTATATGCAATGAAAATATCTCTACTCGATATTCTTGATGTCAGATCCCAAAGCTGCCCTCAACACTTGTTTTTATCATTTGGTACCGGTATTACAACAATGATTTCATAGGGTAACAACACTGAGAACCTGATGTGAAAATTACTCTCAAGAGAAAGTTTTCCGCTACCGTTTTTAAAACAGGGTCCACAGAATTCATTTTGAAACGCAGAAATACTTAATCACACTGAGACGCAAGCATAAAAAAGACAGTCAAGCCTTAAGGAGTTTCTTCTCTAGAGCACAGCCGTAACAACAATTTTTATTAATATTACTATTATAGAGACATCACGAGAATACGGTATCACTTACGGCACAAGCACTTCCAAACCACAGTCGCACTGGTAATTTAAAAAAAAAAACATTACTTAATGATTTACAGATTAATTATCACCAACACAGAGATTACAACTGCTGAATATTACCACCGCACTCAAGATTCTTCAGCACGAAAGCGAAATAGCTCACTGGTGCCAACCTCTTCACTAACCATAGGAGGCTAGCCAGAGGTCCGTGCTATACTTCACCATTGCAATATGAATCGAGATTCCTGTTCTCAGATGCTACACTTAAATGAAAATCCACAGCCTGCTTCCAGTCTCCGACCGGGTCAGGAATAGAATGAATGAAACCCCCATCTAGCGGCTAGGTTAGGAACTGTGCTGGCTGCCGAAGCCTGTCGCACTCCTCTGGGGCAATGATTAAATGAATGACAGATGAAATGAAATGATAGCGGAGACTGTTGCTGGAATGAAGTTTTGATAGGGAAAACCGGAGTACCCGGAGAAAAATCTGTCTGCCTCCGTTTTGTCCAGCACACATCTCACATGGAGTGACCGGGATTTGAGCCACGGACCCAGCGGTGAGAGGCCGGTATGCTGCCGCCTAAGCCACGAAGGCTCGCAAGATGCTACACTTAAATATAATTACATATTTTTTGTCTTCAAAGATTTATTTATTCGTATCAGAAGCAATACATCATGTAAAATTAGCATAGATAACTTTTTTTAAAATAAAAACACACTAAAGGTACTTTCAAAATAACAATTAAATTACATCGCACCAAAATTTGGCAAGATCTCGTCCATTTGGTGTGGCCTGAACTACATCCTGCATAGTGCAAATGAGAGGGCAGGAGTTGCAATGGAGAAGGTGCGCCATGGTTTGTTCTTCTCCGCAGGCGCAAAAGGTTGACTCATCGGAAAGGCCCCACTTCTTCATATTGGTCTTAGATCGACCGACCCCAGACCGCAGCCTGTTCAGACTCTTCCATGTAGGCCACGACTCTTCATAACCGGCAGGAAGAGTTTCAGATGGAACCATCCATCCGTTGAGATTATTGTTTCTGGATCTCCAGGAAGTTAGCCTTGATGATTGAGGTGAATCCGACAGGCACTCAGTAGAGTGTAGGAAACTTCGCCTAGATTTCAATCGTTGTTGAGCAGGTTGATAATTATGTAGAGGATGTGTCTGGGAAACTTCTACTTTAGATTTTTCATGTTTGGCAGCTACTTCACGTCTAATATCTGGGGGAGCAATGCCAGCCAAGCAATATAACTTGTCACAAGGTGTAGATCTTAGGCAACCAGTTATAAGCCGACAAGTTTCATTTAAAGCAATATCTACCTGTTTGGCATGACATGATCTATACCAAACAGGGCATGCATATTCTGCTGCAGAGTAGCTCAGTGCTAAAGCAGTAGTTCTCATTGTTTGAGCTTGCATTCCCCAGTTGGTACCACATAACTTGCGAAGAATGGAATTTCGCGTTAGATACTTTGTGCTTCGTGTTACCACAATGTTGTTCATACGTGAGTGCACGATCCAGAGTTACCCCTAGATATTTAGGTGTAGGGCAATGATCCAAAAGAGCACCCTCCCAGAAAATCCTGATTCCTGCCCGTGGTGCCCCTGCATAGGTAGTTGGAACTGAATTTCCGTTACTGAACTGAACGTCAGCATTCCAGAAGCAGAAGCATCATTAAAGTCTTCAAAGATAAACAAAGGGCATGCTACTCATGGATTATTGTTATTTAAATTTAACTTTTATTATATGCAACCATGGAGATTTGATTTATTCATTCATTTACTTTATTTGCTAATGGGGTGATTCCCCGGCTGGGCGCATGCTCGTAGAGGAGCCAGGGGAAATGACATATTTACCAGTGATACAGAGCTGTACGGACTCCGCCCGGCTTCAAGACAACTGGAAATATCTGTTCCCTTAGGAAACAGGATGTAAAATTGTCCGATTGAGCTTTGTACATTAACAAATTCATAAAGAAATTTGATACAATGGTCCGGCTAGCTCAAAACAGTTGCCAGCGTTTCGCCCCAGTGTACCAATGGGCTCTTCAGCTGGTTATGGTACACCTCACCAAGACGCGTGGCTAGTACATACTGTGAAGGCCGCTGCAAGGCACAAATGTTGCCACGAGCAGCGCCAATGTACTATGGAAGTCAAAACTTCCCTTCAAAAATAATGTTAGCTTACCTAGCTAATCCATATTGGAAATATCTGTTCCCTTAGGAAACAGGATGTAAAATTGTCCGCACACCGCGTCCACAGATTATCCCTCTGGCAGCCGACAAGCGTGCTAGTCTCCGTACTCCCCTTACGTCTCAATCCCCTCGCCCGGGCACAATCTTAGGGCGGAAAGTCAAGAGTCCATAACTCCATACTGACCAGTGAGCTGCGCGCTGAGCGTGATACCACCAAACAGTCTTCCTGATGGATAGAGCTACAGTTTCGCATTGCCATGTAATTTTCTTAGAATTATTAGAGTTCAATTTTTGACTTATAATATCAAGAGAAAATGAAAATCTCTTTTCGTTCTCTAGGAAGGACACCGTCCTGGAGTCCTTATGGGCCAGCCGCTACTGCTTGTTGGGTTCATCCATGAGACATGTCCATAGAAAGCCAGACGTCTCTTCCTGGCCACATCTGTGATTTTCTCAGTATATCTATATAGCTCCTGATTTGGTATTCTTCTGTACTAGTCATATATTTATTACTTTATAAAATAAGAGTGCCATGTCCCCTCCAGGGACGTAGGCGACCTGAATAAGAGCCCTGTACCTTGGGGGTGACAGCCAACAATGCTAGCCACTGCGCCACGAGGTGGTCTTTATTAGTTAATTAAATGAAATTAGTTTTCTGGGAATATCTCAGAAACGTGGTTTTAGAGCCTTAAAACGTAGTAGCCTCCGAGCCACTAAGGCGGCGAATGAATTATGCACGTCCTTGTATGCCATAATATAATAATTAGTTAGTTAGTTATTGTTGTTTTAAGGGGCAGAACTACGAGGTCATCTGCCCCTCTAATATAATAATCATAATAATAATTTAATAATATAGGGATAGGGATATAATAGACCTTTAGTACCCCTTGACCCCCTTAAGCACTTTATATTCGTATTGATTAATTTTAAGTTGGTTCCGTGATAACCTTAAAGCCGTAGTAATGTAATAATTGGAATGGCATTGCGTCTTATAGACGGTGCTTTTGGGTAAAACTTCGTTTTTAAGAAAGCAAGAAGCAAATCGTATAACATTTGGGCATCAGGACTTTTTAAGATAATGTGACCCTGCTGAGTTTGAAAATGCCTGATGCCACTCGAGAAATGGACCGGAAGTCCACAATTAAAGATGGCGTCCAAGATGGCGGCTTTTTCCCAAAGTTTGCTACTTTGAGCTCGCGAATAAAATCTATTCAACATTTACGCCGTTTTTCTTCGCAGCTATGTAGAGGAGGCATGCAGCTACCTGTTACATACTATGGTTATCCTGAAACTTGGAATTTTAACCCTGGAATCGTACTTTTTTAAAGTTATTTTTGTTTCGCTTTGATTACGGAAAAAGTACCCGGTAAACGAATATTTGTGACTGTATAATACTTGTAGTCCCAACATTCAGCATTACGTTGCGTAGTCGCTGATCCCACTGCGTCAATTAGGAACTGCAGGAGGGCGTTGAAAGTGCAGCCGTGCGTGCGCTGCAGGCCCGGCGGCCCAGTACCTATCGACGTGCACACGCACTGGCCGGCACTGCTTGCAGATGAGTTGTATCATGCTTCATATTGGACACTATTTGGGACTTATAATTGACACTTGTGATGCAAAATGGTTAAACAGCAAATGCTGGTTGCTTTCCTGGAGAAAATTTCCGTTATGTTGGCATGACATATCCAAGTCTCTCACGGAGATGCTTCCCTACATAGCATGCTATGACCACGGCAGTTACATCCGTCCATAGCCGTGTATATATCTGATATGAATGAATTGAGTCCAGTTGTCAAGGACGCATTATTTAAGGGGAGATTTCGCTGTCTTGAGAAGCTCTATGAATTTTAGTCAAGTTGATCCAGACCAGGCACAGGAATGGATAGTTGGAGTCTGCAAGGATGAAGGGGGCACCGTAGGAATCACTCAAAATACGTTCTCACTCCAGCGGTGGGAACTTTCCTTTCATTGGCGGAGTGAAATCTCGAAGTTGGTGTGTGAAATGTATGGCGTGCGCTCTGTGGCCACCTGCAGTGAACTGCTACCAGGGCGCCGGAAGAGAGACAACACTGATGAAAGTTCTCTCCTGCGAGTAATGGAGGCCTGCGATCTGCTGAAACAGGATGAAGGCATCTGTAACATTGCCAACAAGGACCAAGCATCGAGAGAATTCTAAGAATCTCTTCTGAATACCAAGGCGGATGGACCGGCAGCAGTCCTGGACTTTGTCCGTAAGCAGTTTCTCATTCAGGAAAGAGGACTGCCTGAATTAAGTTATTACGCCAGATTACCTAAGTGAATTGCACTTAGCCTCTCAGATCTATATAAGGTCAATGTCACAAAGGACACTGCGAGTGCTCTTCAGGCGGACAGAAAATTAATGCGCGTTGCATATGAGGGGGGTCGAGAGGTTGAACTACGCCCCATTATGAAACACGAACTACTTCCGATTCCTATAACCCTCTATGAAATGAATGGTGACCTCAGAAGCGCCAGTGATTAAAGTACTCTCACTTCTCTCATTACTTCTGGAATTGACTGCCCCGGAGCCATTCCCGTCGATAACGATACGTCTGTTTTGATTATTGATGGACAAGCACTGGTATTTGCACTTTGAAAGCCTTCTAAGTCACAGCCTACTTTCGGAGATTTCGCTAGCCATTATAATCTTTCAACTCTTGCCACAAGATGGCTTCACCCAGAGAAGCCATTTGTAACTTTGAAGATACAAAAATTAAATAAAAATGAATATTCTGCCTCATAAATGGCCTTTCTTTAAAATTTAAGCAAATGACATAATTAGTACTGTAATTGAACAAATCCACCTTTTTGAAACTCTTCTTATCTCCGGGCGTGTGCAGATATTCTGAAAGGACTGGCTCGTACATAGGCCTTACCAAAACCTCCTATAAATTAATAAAGACGAAGGAAGGTTTACATGCATCTACAGTAACTAAAAAGAAACTATCCAATTTAAATTTACTTTTTATTCTGAAGCTGCATGCAAGAAATGGATAAATATAATAAAAAAGAGTGACACACAAGAAATGCAATTAAAATGTATAATATAATAATATAATAATAATAATATTTAGGCCTGTAAAGATTTCTTAGTTTGTTTTCACATTACCGGTAATGCCGTCGTCTGCCCAATATGTCCATTTCACTTCTACACCACTTTGAAGCTGGTCAGCCATGCCTTCACATTTGACGGTTCTCTTCAACGTTGCACAATTATTTACATAGGCATCAGCCCTACTGTGATTGTGGCATAACAGTAAGAACCCAATCACGTGGTACCCTCCATACTAAAACAAATCGGAGTCTTCAAGCTTTTTTCTTTCCGTATAAACACGAAGCACTCAGCTCAAGAGAGACACACTACACAACCAGTAATCTCAATGTCTAGAGAGACAATCACCCCAGCAGTGCTCTCAGGTAGCTTGCTACCGCACGTCTCAATGCCACAGCCCGTCCCTCAAGCCGCACCTCTGCCAGGTAGTCCCTTCTCAGAATCTTTATTGTCTGTCCAAACCACTTATAGCACACCCCTTGCTCGGCAGTTTCCTCATGACCAGCAGCAGACACACATTTCACCAACAAGTGACAGGCAATTACCTCCCCCACCATTCTCTGTACTTAAATATACCAAAACTGTACAAATGAAACATACTATATTCTTTACAACATAGAATCAAAGCAAGCTCCAGAATCTCGTCAAAAGTGACCTAAAATACATTGAATAATTAATAATAAAAAGTATACGTATATGATAATAGTAATAATAATAATAATGACACTGCATCTCCTGCAGACGTGTCCAATGCATAGATATAAAGAAATAATAAACCCACTAGCTTACATTAAAACTGTCATGGGGAACTCATAAAATATGGTTACACCGTTTCGCAAAGAGGATACAGTACTTGGGAAAGCCCTACACAAAGGTTGATATCGTATTTGACCGCTACAGGCCTTTTTCAGTGAAATCATCAACCCGCAAGAAAAGAGCAAAAGGTAAAACGCCAATACGACGAAAAATAGACAATGCTTCTGTGCCATTACCACCAGACTGAAAGGGCGTCTTGGCTTTGCCCGAGAATAAGGCAGACCTAGCCAATTTCTTGAGCAATGAACTAATGAAGTATCCTTTTGGTGATTTGGAAGTAGTCACCACAGGGGGCTTCAAAAATGAGCGATGAGTCGCATGTACACGCCCAGGCACTCCCGTGCAGCACCTTGCCGCGTCCCTAGAGGAAGGGGACAGGCGCGTCGTGCTCCACGCTACCCGCACCGACTTCCCTGTCAAAGTGATAATGGCAAGAGACACTGACATAATCCTGCTGGCCGTGTATCATTTTGACAGAATGAAATGCTCAGAGGTGTGGGTGATGGCTGGTTCGGAAAATAAGAGAAAATACATTCCGGTCCACACCATTGCATCCACACTGACACCTATTCAAAGGGAAAATATTTTGGCGTTCCATGCTCTCACAGGGTGTGACACCACCTCTAAGCCAGCCACTATCAGTAAAACAGCAGCATGGACTCACTACTTGAAGCATGCTGAGCTGCTCTCCGCACTCGGAGAGCTTCCGCTCTTGGAGTCCACAATCTCAAATGTGGAAAAGTAATTCGTGCAAATGTACAAGGTAAGCACACATAACTTAAGTTTTCCTTGAACCCCATCGAAAATGACAGTCTCTAAGCAGAATTGTTCTTGCATTTAGGTGCCACTAGAAACCTGTACTACTGATGAAGGCAGGTATCTAATGTTTGGTCTTGTGGATCAAGAAGGGCTTCCCCCGACCAATACCGTATATATTCGAATACCACCCGCACATTTTTAAACAAAATCGGACGTGAAAAATTGGGGTGCGGGTCTTATTTGAGTCATCCTGATTTTAAAGATTTAAATTGCCCGCCACGCGCGATATCGGGTGTTGCAAGTATCCGCTAGATGGTGCTAGCCTTCTTCCGGCTATCACTTTGTTTTACCGTAAGCAGGCGGCGTCATAGTCTCGCGCACGTGTTGCGCACGTTTTCGAGTGTAAACATGAGTTGTACGAAGGGTTTGCGGTCGTTTAATGTGAGTGAGAAGCTGAAGTTATTGGAAATCGTGCCCGGTAGGAAATATGATATTGACGAGTCATGTATTCGTGATTGAGCGGGATGACGTCTATGCTACAACCACTGGATGTTTGCGTGAACCGCCAGTTCAAAGCAGCCTTGAAACAGCTGTATACGGAGCAGATGGCGGCCAATAAGCACACACTGACTCCAACTGGTCGTAATCAGCGCCCGGAAGTTCAGCTGCTATGTTCGTGCATTTTGACGGCATGGAGTCGTATCTCGGGAGATCTCATACGGAAGAGCTTCAAGAAATGTAGTATTTCGAATGCTATGGATGTCAGTGATGACGACATTTAGTGGGATGGTGATAAAAGTTCCGAAGTTGGTACTTCTGATGACGATGAATGAAGTGTTTGTGTACTTTTATTTGTATTTTTAATCGTTTGATGTGTGTTATTTTAGGACGACTTCAATACTGTTGGAAACTATTTTGGATAAATGCTATTCTGTTTATTTAGTTAAGATTGTACATCATTTTGAGTTTTTTTTTTTTTTTAAATTTCGTTCTTCAAAATCAGGGTGCGGGTCTTATTCGAGGGCGGGTCGTATTCGAGTAAATACGGTAAGTCTCTGAGGCTTCATATTTTAAGATGTTATTATCAAGTGAGTATTCAACGTACACAATACGCACAGTATTATTATTTGTGACTCATAGTAAATTAATTTGTCATGTTTCCCTGGCAGGCTTGTGTTTGGAAAAACGCTCATATGCCCGACCCTGTCTTGCCCAATCCACTGGAAATCGGTTGGCAGTCTACGGATGGGAAGTTGACTGCTGTACTTATGACCCGAGAGCCAGTTCCAAAGAAATGCGACGATCTGATTACGTGCGGGTGTGAGACTGGATGCGCCACCGACATGTGGTTGCAAAAAGAGGAAACTCTTAAGCATAAGGACGTGTCGTTACAAGACCTCTTGCTGCAGCAGACATAAATTATAAACTATGCATGTAATATAAACGTGTGAAATAAAAGTATAATTTTGCTATGTACAACAACCTTATTCTTCGCTTCAGCCAACAAACCTCCGCTCAACCTACAAATAAATCAACTTAGTAATATTTCACTTTGCATGGGTGCGGAACGTCCGCAGAGCGGCTGGCGGGGCACCCCGCCGCCGGGCGGCCTAGCCTGCCGCGCGGCTGCAGTTTCAACGCCCTCCTTCAGTTACTAGTCGACGCTGCAGGCTAGGTGTATATGCACCATAATGCTGAATGCTAGAACTACAATAAATGCACCGTCCCAAAGTTTAATTTACCGTGTACTTTTTCCGTAATCAAAGCAAAACAAACGTAACTTAAAAAAAAAATCACAAGTCGGATTTCAGGTACGATTCTAGGGTTAAAATTCCAAGTTTCAGGATAATCAAAGTATGTAACAGGTAGCTGCATGCCTCCTCTACATAGCTGCAAAGTAAAACGGCGCAAATGTTGAATAGATTTTACTCGCGAACTCAAAATAGCAAACTTCGGGAAAAAGCTGCCTTCTTGGATGCCATTTTAAATTGTGGACTTCCGGTCAATTTCTCGAGTGGACATCAGGCATTTTCGAACTCAGCAGGGTCAAATTATCTTAAAAAGTCCTGATGCCCAAATGTTATATGAGTTGCTTCTTGTATATCGTTTTTCAGAAAAGCGGTCCGGTCTATTACAGAAATAGATGAACTTGTGGGATTGTGTTACCATGGTTACCGGCTTGCATTCTTTCAATAGCTTAATAAATGAAATTAGTTTTCTGGGTATATCTCAAAAACTGTTGGTTTTAGGACATTAAAATGTGTTTTTCGGGGCCCATAGGGCTCCCGAGTTTTGTTTCTCACATTGAGACGCTGAAAATGAGCTTTGTCTCGTTTTTCTAAGCCCATTTCAGCATGCATTTTAAGGGTGTAAGCCCTCTTTTATGAGAGGTATGGAGTAGAGTTACATCAATGATTACTTTCGTGCCTCCAATGGACTTCTGTATAAAATTTTACGTTGATCCACTCAGCCGTTCTCGAGTGATGCGCGTGCAAAGTTGTACACAGACAAACAGACAGACAAAAATTTTGTTTTTGCGCGCAACCGTCATAAACCAGTCTGAAACGCGTTAAGAACTCAAACTTCCGTGGAAATTCAGAAACAAAAGACAAACTTTCATTTTTATATATGTCTATCTCTCTACTAATGTCATTATTAAGCGAATAAGACAGTATGCATTGTATAATAATAATAATAATAATAATTATCGATTATTATACTAAAACTTTAATCAATAGGAACACTGTCAGTCACCATCAACATGTATACATGAAGTAGTTTTGCCATAAGCATGTAGGTCATCAGCCCTAAGTGAAAACAAATAACAACACTGCAAAATAAAAATAAATTGTATGCACGGATAATACTTCAGTCTTGAGTGCCAGCAGTTCAAAGATACCACTATGTTTCACCTATCGATACTGTAACTTCGTATGATACATCACTGTATGTCATCGCTATCATCAAAATCTTGCCGTATTTCATCCTCTGTCAATGTCCGATCGGCCATGTTTGCTATCATTGTGGTGGTCGCCGAATAACAGCTGATGGGTTGCACAGCCTTCCAAATAAGAGTTTAACGGTTGTCTGCTTTGCAATATCGAGATTTCACGACGTTTCTCGTGACGCAACCAACAGATAGCAGCACCAAATTGGAATGGATATTTTTTTCGGGGCAGAGACAACAGACTAGCAGTAGAGGACACAATTATGTCGGGGCTCGCCCAACTGACGAGGGGTATTTACTGTATGGTATCTTGTGTTATTTATACTGTGTACATTTGTGTTGCAGTGCATCCTGGAGCGAACATGAATCAGTCAGGCTCTTTTGTGATACATGAGATAGGCAAACCATTGAGAAGTGGAGGAAAGCAGTGTGTCTTTTACGAAATCCATATTCAAAGATTGCCGATAACATAACCGAAATTGGATAAATACGGCGTTTGATATCCTGTATTTTAAAGACGACTTGTTGGTACTCAAGTTATTTTTTCAGTTACGAGATATGCAGAGAGTTGGAATAATTCATTCACCATACCGACAAGTATCATATCGATATGTATCGAATTCGAGTCAAACACCATCACAATCTCTGGCCATGCTTATGATGTACGCTTCTCAGATCGGCTTTCATTAAAAGGCTCGACCGAATCATTTTGCCATGACGTCTTTACAATACACGTCTTACAATACAATACATGAGACCACAAAGGATCACTTTAACCAACCATTGGTTCATCGTCTTGTAGGAACTGTACGAGCCTTGCGGTCTTCCCGGTACTTCTTCATTCGTATTGATCTACGATCTTTTATGGCAAGTTGTGAACTTTATAATCGCCATTTAGGATTGATCTGAAGTTCTGCCCATTCGTAACGATTTACACCAAGTCTAAATGAAGTCATAACCAGCTTATTGCCGTACTTCATCGTGACAGGACGTCTGCTCAGTGAAGCAGCATTTATACGCCGTATGAAAGACGTAGATGCGACAAGGGTTACTCTAGAAGGGAGGAGGCACTGGACTGGGATCAGGGATGCTTCCAAGTTCGTGCTCTAATTTAGTACGTCATAGCTCCTAATGCGCACTCTATTTACAAGACATAATTTGCCTGAAAGAAAGTGTTCATTACATTCAAGTAAATGTTACCTCGTTCAGAATCAGTTGAATTAACAGTGAGCAATGTCTGTTGCAGGTGTTCACGGATGTGAAGGTTGTTCCATTGCTGGACTGTTCAATAGAGCTCAATGCGTATGCCTGGGACTTCTACAACCATGGTATTCTGTTGGCCATTGTCAAGGATAATGGAATCAAGCGAGGTAGTGCCTATGAAATCCTCAATGACTTCAGGTTGATGTTAAAGACAGTGGAGACATGTGTGGATGAACTTGGGATTGGTCCTGAAGATGATCCTGTTCTTTGCACCATCAAGAGGGTATCAGAGACTTTTAATAATCAGTTCAACAAAGCATTTGATATTCACAAGGGTATTTAAGTTTCTCGGAAAAGAATGCTCTTAGTTTTTACTGCAGGTTTCTAGGACTGGATTGACTGGAACTAATAAGGAGGGTACCAATGATTTTTTTTTAAAGTTTTTTTCTTTTACCCTTAGGAATTTTTCTATCAAGATTTTTAATGTGTGGATGAACTTGGGATTGGTCCTAAAGATGATCCTGTTCCTTGCACCATCAAGAGAGTATCAGAGACTTTTGATAAACAGTTCAACAAAGCATTTGGTATTCACAAGGGTATTTAAGTTTCTCTGAAAAGAATGCTCTTAGGTTTTAATGCAGGTTGCTAGGACTGGATTGACTGGAATTAATAAGGAGAGTACCAATGATTTTATACTTTTTTTAAACTGTTTTTTTTAGCCTTAGGAATTTTTCTATCAAGATTTTTAAATACTGTATTGTTTTAGATGGTCACTTAAAGATAACTAAGCTATCAAGTGTATTATGAAACAATACCCTCCACCTGTAAGATGAGGTGTGTAGAAGTTGCATGTGCGGTGGAACAGTTGCCATAGCAACAGCAAGCTGGGACAAGCACATGATCTAATGCAGTGTCTTTGCGAAACGTGCCTTCTCACTGTCAATAGTATCCTATGTACTTCATTTGCCTTTTTCTTTCATAAGTTAGAGTTTGTAACTTTCTTTTAAGTTAGGTACAATATTGTAAATTTAATTTGTTTGTAGTATATTTAATTTACTCTTCATTTCTTTTATTCACATCATTGTGTTGTATTTTTTGTTGCGGTTCATGCTCACGGTCTCCCCCAGGATCTTTATTATCATATGTGTGAGAGAGTAAGTTGAAATCACTAATGCATTGTTTTATTACTATATTTTGGCTAAGAAATAGTCATGTTTTCTTACTGGATGAGTTAACTTATACGAATAATACTGTATATCCCTGATGTCATTGTAGGTCTTTTTGGAAACTGGTTACATTACATTTTTTAAAGGATCATTTGTTATATATGACAGTTGGAAATAATTTTTCTTAAGGAAATGAAACTTTTCTTTCTTCATCCCCTCTCCAAATAGCCATAAATGTTTTGAAAGACCTTGCACCTTTTTCATGGTTTTTCTGAATGGGCTGAATTATGTAATGTTGGATAGTGGTGATTGTTGTTTTCGGGGGCCAAGAATTTTATATTTCAGTCAAGAATTTTTCCCCTTAATGTTTTTAGTGTATTTTACCAGAGTCATTTTTGAATATCTATGACTTTAGTCATAATTCTAATAATATTTTGGAAATGCTTATCAAAAATTTTGACTGTCTCGATTCATAACCCGGCCATATGGCCTGCAGAGTGTAGGGTGACGTGTTGTTGGTGCAAATTCCACCTCAAATGTTAATCATGGCATTTTTTTAAACCACGGTTGCTGCCTCTCAGATAAGACAGTTATTTCCTCGCAAAGCTGAATGCACCTCGTTCCAGCCCTCAGTAGTTATAAAATACTTGACAGAGTCTGAAATCGAACCTGAGACCTCTTAGATAAAAGGTAATCATGCTGCTCCTACTCCACAGGGATTGCCAACTGTGTTCACTACACAAAGAAAGTACGGGTAATGAGAAGGAACTAACAATCAATCAATCAATGCAGTCATGAAAATCCCTTTCTGGAGTTCAGTGCTGTTCATTATATGACTTTGTTCTTTTTATCCCTATGAAGACTTTATGCTTTTTTAACCTTTCATTCTCCTTCATTATTATTATTATTATTATTATTATTATTATTCCACCTGTGCTTTATTTTTGCCATTCAGTTAGAATATTTTAGTTACCTCTTAAAAAAGCTAATTGTACTGTGATAATACCTGTGATCATGAGTTGAGGGATTTTTATGAAGTACTGTATATGCGTACTGGTTGGGTTTAATCATAATCTATCATGATTTGGGTATTAAGCCCAATGGCAAGATTTACTATTTTACCAATTCCCGTTTTTTTAGGAAAATGTAATTGGCTGACAAATGTTTTGCAAGTGTCCATATCTGCTGTAATGGGTTATTTCAGGTAAGCCATGAACAAACTGTTTATAAAGACAAATTTTGTATTGTTATTATTTTCAAACAGCTATGTAAGTCTATTTTTAATAAAAGAAATTGAACAATAAAAATTGTGGACATTCATATGAAAGAACCCAAACTTTAGTTGTTTCAAAGATATCTATTGGGTATTTAAAAAAGTATTTAAATGAAACTTGTCGATATGGAAAAACGACTGGATTATGTACGTCTATGCTTGCTAATTTGAGAAGATTTTTCTTGACCTGTGTAAAACTTTTTGTGTTAACTAAAGTGAACCCTTGGTTAGGCCTAATTGTTCATTTTCAAGCTTTTACACATTCATAGGTTCAAATAAAACAACAAATGCTGTCAAAATCAAACACGAAAATGTGTAAATATTTTTCATTTATAATGTATTATTCTCCCCCCTCGCCCCAATGTAATTTTGACTCTGCTTATCACCCTCTAGAAGCATATCCTAGCTACGCCACTGCAAGGAAAATTTAATTTGTTCGCCTTTTCAATACAATAAGCATATACGGTATACAGTTTATAGGTACATGTTTTGGGAGAACCTATGCCCCTTCATCAGCCTGTGTACTTACTTTCGTATGAAATTGGAAAAACATTAATTCTTTCCAAGACTATAAGTTTCAACATTTGGGCCATCATATTACGTAATCACAGAGAGAGGGGGGGTAAGCGAAACGGTTACGTAGTCACCTAACAAATAACCAAAATTAATTCATTTTATGCTCTTATGTGACTTTTCAGCCACGATGATGGAAGGCGCGAGCGAAGCTACCGCGTAGCGAGACGTAGTGGTTACGTTAGTTGCCACTGCTGCTCAAACATAAAACCATATTTTGAATCTCCATATTGTAGAACAATACCATCTGTGATCTGATGACCATGTGGTAACAGTTTGATGAATTTGTCCCCAAACAAAGGTAACAAGTTTTTGTTCAGCAGTTTCCAAATGGAGTCAAACATTGTCATGAATGAAAACAACATCCCCGGCAGGAAACAAGTGGGAAAGTGTAACACGGAAAGAGAAAACAGAATGAACGTGCCTACCTGATTTGTATATGCTCTTCTGTACGCCGATCCGCATGAAGTTTTGATGTTTTTGTCACGGATCACGTTCACGTGTCTGTCACATGATCGGTTCATCAATCACCATGGCAGCGCATAGTTATTTCTGACTTGTGTACAGTTGACACCGGCAGTTCTGTAGTACTGTACTTCTGCCCAAACCTGTGTTTACAAGTTACAGCAACTCTAATTCTTTTCTACATTACTTAACACTAGAACCGCGGCGATCTATATACCCCCTAGAACCGCGGCTGGGTCACTTATGACCCACCTCTCTTTTTCCGTGATTATTAATGAATTGATGGGGATGTAGTAACTAAAGAATATACAATACATGCGCTAGATAATGTATTTGAAATTTAGAATAGTAAGAACACAAATAAGGAACATTTAGACAATTGTGTACCTTTAGTGGCGAATGTCAATGATGTACAATATGCTGCCAATATTTTATTTGTAGGAATGGCAATTCACACGACACACATTGAGCACACACAATATTCCTTGGCTGTACACTTGCTGCAAGCAGTCTTTTTGCAGGAATGGCACTTCACAAACGATTTGTTTCCTTTGCAATTGGACTTGACCTGACAACGCGTGCGCTTTTCCTGTCTCTCAGGAATCTCACCTGGAATAATGGTGCGGGCATTTGAAATCCTAGTTGATGCATATTTCTCAGCGAGCTCTTCACCCAGCTGCAGAATGAAGTCCCTGCGTTTCAGTTTCTTCTCATTCAGTGCGTTGTACACTACCCAGGCATTTATTCCTGCCAAATCCAGCAAGTTGTAGAAGGTATGAACTGGCCAGCGCCTGGATGGTGCCTTGGTTGAGTATTTGCGAGCCATGTGATCGACCACATCTACTCCATATTTTGTGCCGTTGTAAAATGTGACTGTGACTGTGTCTGGCTTCTTCTTTATGTTACCAGGCTCAATATTCACATCAGGGTGCATAGTGCTGAGAACGAGAACATTTTTGTTGCTCTTTCCCTGATAAATTGTCAACGAAGTATCATGTTTTTTCAGTAGCACTGTGCTGTGCAACTTGTGTTTTACCTTTTTCACACTTACTGGTACTTCCCTGCGAGCCTTGTTCAAGGTACCGACAAGACTTGTTGCATTTGATTTCAATGTTTCGGAGAGAGATAAGGAGGTGAAGAAACTGTCACATGTGACATTTCTTCCCTTCTTAATATAAGGTTCCATCAACTTCTTTACCACAAAATCACCAAGTCGCTCGTTATTTGGCCTAGCAGCATCTTTTCCGAGATACGGGAAAGCGTTCACAACATATTTGGAGTCTTTGTCCACCGCCATCCAATACTTCTGCCCATATTTGTCTGGTTTCGAGGCCATAAGTTGCGTAAATTTACAGCGGCATTTAGAAGGGAAGAGCTGTTCGTCAACAGTTATATATGCCCCAGGTATATAGCTACACTGGGCATTTGCTATGAAGGTATACCAGATTTCTGATACCAATGCAAATTTGTCTTCTTTTATTCTTTGTGACCTTGTAGACCTAACGTCAAATCTCAAGAAATGCATTATTTCTCTGAATCTTATCACGAGCCATTGTTGCAATTTACAATAGGATTGCCCCACTTCTCTGACCACAATGAGTCCAGTTCTAGGCCTTTAGCTCCTATGGCACCTTGAATGTACAGTATAGCAAGAAAGGCTTCCATCTCTTCAATCTTTAGACACCAATCATCTGACATCATTACACGATGTGCCTCTGTCTCAGTGCAAGTCACAATATGTTTCAAAATCTTGTCCGTGATCATAAGTCGCCAAGCACTAACGCAAGTCTCATTCACATTACGTTTAGCATGTGCAGTAGGTCCAGCGTGATCTCTGAACACATTTTGAGCTCCACGTCTACCAGCTGCAACATCTCCAGTTACCCCAACTTTCCAGGTCGTGCCATCTGGAGAAACAATTTCTGTACCTGCTGCAAGCTGAACCAGGCTCTCAACACAAAACCTGCCTCGTTTCATTGATGGCGCATCCTCTCTGTTGTCGTCAAATTGTGCAATTCCTAGACTGTTAGCGATGGCCTCCTCTTCCGATAAAGGAACGGAAGAGTGCTCCTGGTCACGCCTCCTCTGACGACTGCGAGAAGTCCCTGGCATTGCAAGACCTGATTAGATACAAAGATAATGTTTGTCTTAGTTTTTCCACCCGAAAATAATATTTACAGCAAGTAAAAATGCACCGGGCTATATAAACCTAATAGCTTGAACATAAATATAACAGTGATAAAGAAACTGTCAACTAAATACTTTTAGGCCTGAAATTTGCAATGAATCTATATATAGTCCATAAAAAATGAAATGAAAGTTTAGAAATACATACCTGCCCTATCCGGATTTGCTACAGCTTCAAATGGCATGACATCATCTTCTGATGACGAATCTGAAAGTACAAGTTGTGATCCATCATCAGACGAAAAATCCGAGGGATCCCCTTCAGATTCCCCATCGGAAATTTCATTTATGGCATCAATAACGTTCTGTTCAGTAGTAAGCCGTCGATGCGCGGCCAATATCAACCATTCACACACTATGTATACACCGATACTGCAAAACTAGCAACCTATTGCACAACAAAGCGTGAGTAGTGTCCTAACTGCGCGATTGTTCAGATGTGACTAAGCAGTTTCGTACCTCTCCCTTCCTCCGCAGCCAATGAGATGTTGCCAGTTTGTGCACAGTATATGCTTGGAGAATCCCGGTGACACAAGGACTGAAAGTATAAGAAGCTAAATGGAAGAACAGATGTTAACATATTATTACCAATGATGGATCTAATCTGACCCAGCCGCGGTTCTAGGTAAATCGGGATTTTTTAAACAGGGGGTTGCCCCCCCCCCCTCCCCCCCCCCCCCCCGAAAAAATAAATTATGTGTGGTTGTTAAAGACCCTTATTTATGAAAAGTCATAAAAATCTAGCACTTCAGGTAGAGACACAGAGAAGATAGAGAAGAAACAACTAACAGCTGGGTCACAAATGACCCATCCGCGGTTCTACTGTTAATAATAAAAAAAAAATCATATGAGTATTTAGTCTGAAAAAACAAAAGTAATGGCTTTCAAACGGGAAGGATCCTGTCCCAAGTAAAATCTGTTTAGATAATAAAATTTTAGAAAGAGTAAATGAATTCTAGTATCTGGGATACAAATGATCTTTCCAATCGAGAGTTCAAGCCCGGCCGAAGCAGTCAGATTTTTAAGAGAGTTAAAATCCTTCAGTATGCCTTCCTTCGGAGGGGAGGTAAAGCCAGCGGGCTCATGTCATAGATTTATGGCATGTAAAAGAACCTACCACTACAATTGGTAGTGTGTAGCCAAAATTTGTAGGTTATATTTGGCTGGTTAGAAATGCTCTATCATCAACTTCCAACATTATCTACTAGGTGTCAGTGGCATCTGGTAGTCAAAGTTGAAACTACTTTAAATTGAACTCGCTGCAAGCCCATGGGCACTCAGTTAAAATACCCTCCATTGGCTGCAATTCATATATAATTAAATTATCTTTCCGTGGGGAAGTGGACATATCATCAAAAATATCCAAGTACAGTAGAGCAGTAGGAATTGTCTTGTGCACAAACACTCTCGCTTACGTCTTTATAGCACTTTGTCCAAACCAACCATTTGCTACGACAGCGAGGCATGGACACTAATATTTCAAGACATCTCTCGACTTGCAGCTTGTGAAATGAGATTCATGCGACGAATACCAGGCTATTCAAAATGGGATCATAAACAAAATGAAGATGTGAAGAAATTGAAGGTGAAACTTACGGTACATCTATGAATACCTGGAAAACTGGAAATGTCACGTGCAAAGGATGGATTCTGGAAGACTACCAAAGGAGATAACTAAGCTACCAACCCAGAGGAACAAAATGTGTAGGGCATCCGATGAAGCGATGGAAGGAAGATGATTATCATACAACAATAGTGGAGCAGATAATCGATGTTTTGAAGTGTAAACATTAGAGAACAAACAGGAAATTACAACATTTTTGGTTTCTAATCTGCCTGCTAATGCAGCAGACATCACAAATCATACTGGATCAAGGCAAGGTAAGTATAATGTGCTCAGCTACAAAAGTTGTATTATTTTCCGAAAAGACTTTGTGCTGCACACTATTACACTTTTGTTTTGTTTTTGTAAACACTGTCTGTACACACGGATGCCAACTATCATAATCGCATTCTCTCATCTTGATTGTTATTTAGTTTTTGTCTTGTCGACTGTGGATTGCCCTGTAACTCAGTTGGAAGAGCGCTCGGACTGGTTTCAATAGGTCCCAGGTTCAAATCCTGGTTGGGCACAACTTTGTCACTGGTTTATTTAAATAGGTTTAACATTTGCCATTCTCAAGCATTGAGTTTTCATTTACTTGCAGTGATTCATGTTAGATAAGTTTATCATCCATTTATTCCAAATACAGTACAACAATTCGGTGTGTAGTAATTTATTTTATTAACCACTCCATCTCTTCAAATTTAATTATCTAATATTTTATACTTGTATATAAATTTATTCTCAAACGGCTCATCGATTTTCATGAAATTTGGTACATTTACGTTTATTTGCACAGTGATAGGTGCCATTCTTTTGAAAATTCATTGTAAGTGTCAAATTGAAGTCTGCATTAAACACACTCACTGTTCCACATTTGCAAGCATAGAATTCTTATAACACACAAATAGCTTCCCATTGCTTTAATTTTTTTCCAGAATCTAGTTCTGTTGTTAACACAAATGCATCAACTCTGTTCCAAGAACGAGACTCTGTAGATGTAGTTGATATGAAAAGTGAATTTTTTTTACTTCAGAGATCCTCTACTCCTGAATTCACTCGAGTTGACACCACACAGTGACACTGATAATGACGATACCAGCTCATCTGAAAGTGATTGTAATGAAGAAAGTTTTACTCCTAGGTTTGGGAAATTTATCTGTCCTAACACTTATGACCCTGTCTCAGTTTAAAAGGTGTTTTGACTGCAGCATCTCAAAAGGAAGTACCACGACAGCAAACGGAGGTGTAAGAAAGTGGTAGGAGAAGAAAAGAAGAAAAGTTGGGAAGAATTTACACGAAGAATGGAAACAGATGTAAGTGGCAGTAAAAGGATGCTGTATGGGCTTCTAAGAAGTAAGAGGAAAGAAAGAGTTACTACAAAGCTGGTGAAAAAGGAAGATGGAGAGTTGTTAACACACCCGGAAGAGATAAAGGGACGATGGAAGGAGTATTTCGATAAGCTATTGAATGTGAGCAATTGTACTGGTGAGATCGAAGTGACACAGCCTGACGACTCTATAACAGAAGATGATATAACAATGCTGGAGGTGGAATTAGCAGTGCAGAAAATGAAGATGGGAAAAGCAACAGGGGTGGATGAAGTCAGTGTAGAAATGATAAAGGCTGCTGGACCTGTTGGTATGCAATGGCTGTATCGACTGCTTAAGTGTGTGTGGAAACGGAAATGTGTACCAGAAGACTGGGAGAAAGGGCTAATAATACCAGTGTTTAAGAAAGGGGACAAGAAAGTGTGTGATAACTATAGAGGGATCACCCTCATATCACAGATAGTAAAAATACTGGAAAGGATATTAGAAAGAAGAATGAGAAGAAAGGTGGAAGGAGAGTTGCAAGAGGAACAGTATGGCTTCAGGAGTGGAAGATCCACAGTGGACCCAATCTTTAGCTTGAGGCAGGTGATGGAAAAGAACTGGGAATATGGAGAGGATTTGATCATGACTTTCATAGATCTAGAAAAGGCATATGATAGTGTCCCCAGAGAGAAGGTATGGGAAACCATGGTTAAGAAGAGACTGGGAAGAGAAATGTTGGAAATGGTGCAAGCAATGTACAACAACTGTGTTAGCAGGGTACTGACCCCAGTTGGAAAGACAGATTGGTTTAGGAACAAGACTGGACTAAGACAGGGGAGTGTGCTGTCACCTCTTTTATTCATAATGGTAATGGATGAAATTGTAAAGGAAACAAAGGAAGCATATGTACATAAAGAAATGAAGTTACTATTATTTGCAGACGATATTGTGGTCTGGGGAAGGAACACTGAAGAAGTGCAAAAACAACTAGATGCACTGAACGAAAATATTCAGAAGTATGGCCTGAAAATCAGTATAGAGAAAAGCAAGACCATGGTGATGACAAGAGGGGAAAGACAAGGAAAGGGCACTGTGAAAATTGGAAGTCAGAGTTTGGAAATTGTGGACACGTTCAAATACCTAGGAAGTGAATTGATGCAAACTGGTAGGTTGGACATGGAGATTGACAGGAGGGTACAGCAGAGCAATGCATTCTATCAAAGTGTAAGAAAACTTGTTTGGGATAAGGAAGTACCAAGGAAAAGCAAGGAGGTAATGTATAAAATGTACTATGTACCCATATTAACTTATGCAGCTGAGACTTGGACCCTGACGAGCAGGCAAGAGAGTAGAATCCAAGCCAGTGAAATGAAATTCCTAAGAAGTATGATAGGTAAGACAAGGAAAGACAGAGTGAGGAATGAAGATGTTAGGAAGGAAGTTGGGATGGCAAAACTAAATGAGAGAATTGAGAAGAATAAACTAAGGTGGTTTGGACATGTAAAGAGGATGGAGGAAAATAGAATACCAAGACAGGTGCTGGAGGCCAAGTGCAAGGGTAAGAGAGCAAGGGGAAGACCTAGAACAAGGTGGATCGATTCAGTGAAGAACAGCGTGAGAAAAAGGAATCTGGACTGGGACAAGATCGTGGAAGAAGAATTGTGGAAGGAAAGAGGAAAGTGGAGAAGTGCCATAAATACCCCGACCCGGCAGGAGCAGGATAAGGGGAAATGATGATGATGATGATCACCTCATCCAAATCGGGGTATAATATATATATGGTATGAGCTCCCATTCTTCCTCGAGCGCAGCTCGAAGTTGAGTTAGTGTTTCAGGAGAACGACTCCTAGCACGGCTCCCAAGCATATGAGCATATCCCAGGCATTGTTAAAATCTTGTGTTGACAGAATGCACTGCAGTAAGTAAAAAGAAAAGGTCGTCTTCCTTGGAAAATCATGAAATTCCAGGCAAATCGGAAAGATGTCTGGCCCAAAACATTCATTACACAAGATGTTTCAGTAATGTATCAATTAGCTGTGCTAGTAATGAATCAATTAGCTTTGTTAGGTACATCTTTCAAGGTAAATTTCATGGAAAACTACTGTATTGAAGTGTAATAGAGAATTCGAGTGGAGAAGCTCCTAAACCAGAAGGAGTTAGAAGGTGTGGTTTGTACCAAAATCTTCCCAATCGTCTCAATAGTACAGGAAAAATCTTGCATCTCTAGAAAAGTCAACGGAAATATATGTATTTGTTTATAAAGTGCTTTTAAACAAATAAACAAGACGATAGTCCCTGCGAGAACTCTGCCGCCTACAGCCCGCATTGCACTAGAGCCGCGCGGGTAGTCTGTACACATGGGAAGTGCACACAACCCAATAAGCGAGAGCTCTCGCACGGGTCCGCTAATTTACAATAAACTTATAAGTGAACTGGATAAACATGCAATTTCCATCTCAGATCTCATTGCTAGCTCTTTCGATTATACAGGCAATATGAATGGGTGCTGTAGACACTGCACGAGCCTTGAAATCATACTACAGGGTCGTCGTTTTAAATCCGCCCTGTAAGCGTCGCTAGATCGGTCAACGTGACCTTGGCAGATGCAACCTTATCTCCCCAATGAACATGTGCGCTGGGATCGGCAATGTTGCAATAAGCTGTCGGTATGTGTCTTTAAGTTTGTGAAGTGCTAGTTGAATTGATCTAACATACAGTGCAGTCTCGGGGCAGTGTTACAGTTTATACACTTGCCGGCATAAAAAGCGAAACACTACGATTTCAGACAAAACTCAATGTTGCATGCTTCAAACCTTGTATTAATCAAATGTTATGACAACATGGCAATGAATCATAAGTTAATTACCCTAATTAGCACAATTATTGATAGACAGAAAGAAAGCCACAAGGTAACGTGGTACAGCAGTGATTTAACAAAGAAATCTTTGGTAAATTACATGCTGTACGACTGGGAAATGAAGAGAAGTGTCAGAGATATAAAGGTAATACCATCAGAGGCCTTAGATAGCGACCACAGAATACTTGTAATGAACCTGGGAGTTGTTAAGGATAGCAAGAGGACAGAGTACCAGGAAAGGAGAATAAAAGTATGGAAACTCAAGGAAAAGGAAGACAAGGAAGAATTCCAGAAGATAATAAGGGAAAGGATGCCAACAGACAATCCTAAAACAGGGGAAGAGGAATGGAAGCAATTCAAGAACACAATGGTGGAAGATGCAGTGGCAGTATGTGGAAGAACTAGCAACAGAAAGTGGTGTAAAGAGACACCATGGTGGAATGAGAGAGTAAAAGAAGCTGTGGGAAGGAAGAACAAGGTTTTCAGAGTGTGGTTCCAGGAAAGAACTGATCTGGCAAGGGAAGATTATAAGATAAAGAAGAAAGAAGCAAACAAGATTGTCGCAGAGGAGAGGAAGAAGTGGATGGTAAAGTGGACTGAGATGATGGAGGAAGACAGCAGAGGAAATAAGAAAGTACTTTATGGGATGGTCAAAAGTAAGAGAAGAGGTCTGCGAGAGGATGTGGTAATGATGGACAAAAACGGAAATGAGGTACACAACAAAGAAACACTCAAGACAGTGTGGAAAGAGTACTTTGAGGATTTGCTGAATCCAAATGGTCATAGGGAGGAAGACAATGTATTGGAAGATGGAGAAGACAACACAGGAATGGAAAAGGACCTGAATTGGAGAGAACTGGAGATGGCTATAGACAAGATGAAGGGAGGAAGGGCACCGGGTGTGGATGAAGTGAGTGTTGAAATGGTGAAAGCAGCAGGGGAGGTTGGGAAACAGTGGCTGTACCGTGTGATGAGGGTGATATGGAAGGAGAAAAAGACCCCAGAAGATTGGAAGAAAGGATTAATTGTCCCAATATTTAAGAAAGGAGTGCAGAAATTATAGGGGAGTCACACTCATACCTCACTGTGCCAAGATATATGAAAAGATATTAGAAAGTAGAATACGAGCCAAAGTGGAGAGAAAATTGAGAGAGGAGCAGTATGGTTTCAGACCTGGGAGATCAACAGTGGATCTCATATTTTCAGTGAGACAGCTCCAGGAACACCACTACGAATTTGGAGAGGATCTGTTGATGGCCTTCCTGGACATCGAAAAGGCCTATGATAGTGTATGTAGGGAGAAGGTTTGGAAAGCAATGGAAAACATGGGAGTGGAAAAAGGGACTGTAGGCAGAGTGAAGGAGATGTATTGTGGAAGTGTGAGTTGTGTGAAAGTTGGAGGGGAAAGAACAGACTGGATCAGACAAATGAGTGGCCTGAAACAGGGTAGTGCGCTGTCCAGGGCCGTGGAGAGCGGTGACGGGCCCCGGGGCTGGAATCACCCGGGCCCCCAAGACCCAAAAATTAATCAACAGGAAAGTCAGTTCACTGAACTGCATGTTAAAAGAGGTGGAAAGGGTATACTGTACACTGTGCAGTACTACGGCCTCTGTGACATATGACGTAATCTCTTTTCATAATGAAAACATGATTTTTACACAAAGTCAAGACGTATTTTTAAAATACGTTTTACATATAGGGTTTTTATGTTGACATTCTTAAAACTTGCTGCCTTTTGAAGAATCACGCCCTTGGATCTAAGCCTAAACATTGGTAAGTGTTTTGGTTGAACTGCGATCACACATCATTGTACATTAAACAAAGCAAAATATATTTTCATAATTAACCACAGGTATACTCACACGTAAGTCAAGTTATTTATTATGTGCTATAAGCAGATTGCAGTTGATCAGGGATTGTTTTCACAAAAGAAGAAAATGTGAATTTGTTCTATATTTTGTAATTTGCAGTCAGTGGACTTCTTATAATTTAATATTGCTTTGCAGAAAGAAAAGGAAGGAAGGAAGATTGTAGTTTAACGTGACCCTGAATCTTGTGTTTGTAAGCCACAGGACCTCCTTTTTACGTGGAATCCGAACCACAGGACATGGCATTTCATTTCATGTCGGGAATCGAACCCAGTCCACCTTGGTGAAAGGCCAACAGCTTGACCGCTGTGCCACCAAGCCCCGCTTTGCAGTAAGAAAACCTAGAGCCAGGTTCTCCTAAAAATCCCCAATCCTATCTATGTCTGGTGACCATCGGGGGCGGATTTAAGCCAAGATTATGGGGGAGTGGACACACCGGGGATCTGGGGGTATGGAATATCACCAAGCTCAAAGTGGGGTCCGTGGGTCCTCCTCAGGAAAAATTTGCAAAAATTCGGTCCAAATTATTGAGTTATAGGCCATTTGAATGATTATTTCTTTTGGGGACCATTGACATTTCGTGGCTATAGAAAAGACTCTCCGTTATTGAAGTAAAAGCTCCTGAACCTTCAAATAAGACCCCGCGGTGTAGCTCACCAATGACCGTGATAGGGGTCTACAACAAGTCTGTAGATCAGAGGTTCGAATCCCGGCGCCGACAGCGGCTATCCTGAGTGTAGTTTTTCATACTCCCTCCAGTCAAATGCCGGGATAGTACCTTATTTAAAGTCCAGGGACACCTACCCTACTCTTAACCCTAATAATACAGTATTAGTCGCGACAGGCAAAGCATTCTCATTTTTCCCAGTCGGCAACTAGGAATACGGCATGCGATTGATCATGTCACAGAGGCCATAGCACAGCACAGTGTGTACCCGGCGTTTCGTCCAGCAGTGGGTGGTTTTAAGCGGGTCTAAGTTTCTACTCTCCAAGACAAATACTGTAGTTACGTCAATGTTGCCAATACATCTCTCGTATTATACAACAACCACTAGCCTCCCCTTCAGTCTACACAACTTACACGTTTCTTGGTTTTCTATTTTGTTCGTTGTTTGAGAATCTTATAATTTACTTCATTAATATTTGTGAAAACTGCTGCTTTACAGTCAACTTCATTCAATAATGTGGAGGCCTTCAGAAACAAACCCGAAAATTAATGCGTCAGCATATAATGAAATATAGGCTATCTACAGTACTAGTTGATGCAAACGATTCCCAACCGAGCGCCAATGGCGCATTGCCCGCCAGTGATACTAGACCTACTATCTACCAAGTACACGGGCTAAATGTCGCAAGCCCCTAAATGAATTAACAACTGTAACGACAAATAGGCCTATTATTAACTGTTGAGTAAGACTACGAATGACACCGCAGTCGGTAAGCCGAAGCCTGCATTTCTGTCGCGGCTTTGCCAGGACCCGGAGTCATTTCCAATTCATAGATAAAGGGAGTAACTCATGTTATGTTTAACGGTACTGAGACGTTAAAGCGTATCATGTAAGGGCTTGATTCGCAAGGGAAAATATCTCTTCGCGTCCTGAAAAATAAGTGCTTTGCAGATCGATGCTCTTTGGAATAAACGGCGGAGAAATGTCCAATAATAATAACAGCCTGTGCACCAGCTCAAAACAAAGTTGTATTTATATTAATATTCGACAAAACTTCATCTTAATTTTCTTCTAAATTAAGCTGAGTTCAATATTTGTTCTTAGAAAAGTCTGCGCGGTTGCCTACATGCAATATATTAATTTCTCCATCGCCATGCACACCACTGACGTTACTTATTGTTGTTTTATGAGGGGAAACAGCTGCTGTAGATCATCTGACCTTACCAATGACGTCCCATGAGAGGAATTGGAAAACAAAGTTGAGTCATTTTTCTCCTGGTTTATTAAACACTCAGTCCAGAAAATTATTGGAATGTTACTTTAGTTTCAGTCTTTGGATACATTTCTCAACTCCAGTACCAATAGTAATATAGGTTTTCAATAAATCCCTTAATCAGAAATGACTTGCGAACGAACCCAAGTACCTAGGATTGTATATTGTATTGAATGAACCACTTACAATAATAATTATACTGCTCCTAAGCATACAGATTATTCAAATGTTAGCATTGTTTTCTCAATTCAGTATACGAGAAGATTAACAAATACGCATCCATTCCCTCTATCTACGTTTGACAGCAGAATCATCCCACCCTTTCGCAATATATTTAGCCAGCAATGATAATTTTTCACATAGTGCGAAAGTGAATTACTAAGGAACGATGACTCACTGTTCTGCCCCTTTAATCAACTATAAAGTGAATTACTGTGTGGACGCTACTTTAAAATGCATTTTACTTACTTGCCTGCACGGCATACGAATTGATACTTCTAGCTAGACAATATATTCATTTCAGACACTAACACCTCTAAATATCTAAGCTCGATGTGACGCACCATACTGTACTTGAAACTGTTGAACTAGCTGACCAAACACACCAGGGCAGCCCAGGCGCGCGTGGCCTTGGCGAAATAAGTGAAGAGATGAGACAGTTATTTGAAAGATTGGTGCATAAACCGAATAAGCTAAATTTAGAATAATGGAATGCTCTCTGTCTTCAGGTATATTCTTAGAACAATACATAGCGAAGCCCCTTTGCCTAAGTTGACCACTTTGAGACAGTTGTTCTTCCCACAAGTGCTTTGTAGAGGAAAATATTGTCCACTTGACATAATAAGTTTCTCAATCCTTGTAACATTGTTCACAGACAGTTCATTGCATTCACTAAATGATTGCCAGTAGCTAATTCAAGTCACATAAAGGCAATAATAAATCAATGCCCGATCGGGCCTAACCTCCTAGGACGCCGGCCCCCCCTGGGAGGGTCGGGCCCCGGGGCACCAGCCCTGCCTGACCCCCCCCCCCCTCTCGTCAGGCCTGGCGCTGTCACCCCTTCCCTTTATTGTGGTTATGGACGAGGTAATGACACGGATAGCAGGAAAGATAGGAGAAGATAAGATGAAAGCAATGGTGTTTGCAGATGATCTCATGGTCTGGGGAAACAGGGAGGAGGAAATTCAGGAGCAACTGAAGGTTTGGGAAGAAACAGTGGGAGAGTACGGATGGAAGTTCAACATCATGTAACGTCTTCCCTTGCCCACACGTTGAGCGACAAGTGTAACGGTTTGACTGCCCCTAACTGTTGGGTGATAAATGTAACTGTTTACCTTTGCCTAAGCTATGTTGTTTTAATGGGCGCCAAGACCTCAACGCAATGTTGAAATCTAAATTTGTATTTAACAACGTCTAGCTCTGGTAGAATACCTTCAAGAATCTATTCACTCAGATCGTGGTATGATTTGATCATTAACCCAACAAACAATTGTATCAGGAGAAGGAATTGGTCTATATCTAATGCTACCTACTGAAAGCAAAGATTGCATTGTAAAAGAAATGGATTTATTACATAAAACAAGTATAGCAAAATTAATAATAATAATAAGTATAAAATTTAAATTGGAGCGTTGCGATTTTAATATTACCGGTAGAAAATTACGTGAAAACGGAGTCTGATAAATTATTGATTTTACTCTTATTCCCAAGCTATGAAGTTACTGAAATATGAAATATAAAACAAAGAGAAATGAGAGATTGCGTATTTCTGCGTCATCCGCGCTTACCACTGGAAATTGCCAAAGCATTTCCCTCGTACTGGATGATGCTGTGTGCTTCCCACAGTCTCCTGGACGTCGTCATCTCCGTCGATATTTGATGATATACTTGTAGATTTGGTGACTTTATGGTCCTAACAACGGAGCCATACCCTCGTACAACCAAACTGGTTAAGTTTTAAACAGATAGTTCTCCACTCCACGGAACATTGGAGCGACACACACTTGCAACTGAACTAGTCAAGTCTTTCACAGATTGTCCTCGTTCCACGGAACATCGGAGCGACTCCCGCGTGCAACCATACTCGGCAAGTTCTACACAGATTGTCCTCGTTCCACGGCGCGCCGAACGATATATGCACACGTCGGCTCCCCACCTCGGTACCGACTTCCAGCTTACGTGGTCTCCACTGATTGGCTGCTCCCCACGCTATACTTCCCCTTCTTTGGCTCATTACACACGGCGCGCGGATGATGAAGTCGATTTCCGTTCCAACTATCCGGCTTTTCTTGACGCTGCAACCCCGCTTGCGTAATACTTTTTGACAAGAATCAGCCCGTATCTGAATTTCCAGTGAGTCATGTCTCTCATAATATTATCCTAACTGACGAAACTCCGTAAAATTCCGTAATCACATAATTTTCTATGATATTGTCGTTCGTAAGAATTTGCTTGATAGCGTTTTCTAAGACATAGAAAACCTATCTGTATGCTTATAATTTTTATAAAATGCTCCGAAAATACCTTAATAATAATTATAATGAATTAATAATAATAAATTAACATGAAAACTTCTCTTGGCTGAACAATTTGCCGCGTAAATAAATATAGAATGGCATCCTACTGACTTATGCCAGTGGCATAAAAACCCCTCGAAAAACACGTTACATATTCGCCTCGGATCATCGAATGATTTACCGTGACGACGGTCCATTATCCGATTATCCCAGACACGTTAATAATCCCCATCCAAAATACATATTACATAAAAGAAATCACCCTAAATTACAGATATATACACTCATAATTTTTCTTCACGCACTTTGCGTCAAAATTTGTTGTCACTGTGGATTGCACTTTGCAACCAGTCCACTGTTTTTCATTTAGAATAGTGTTCCACGGATATTTCCGCCTCTCAAATTTCTCTATGTTGGAGAAATAGACATAATTAATGTGTGAGCACTAAGTATTTATGATGTCATATCACACGCATTGAAGGTGTTCTGATATATTTATATCACCATAGAACTTCCTAATTTCACTGGAGGTCCCTTCCTTATGGTGAAATTTAATCTCACTTATCACTGAGCACACGATCACACTATTGTGGCAGCGCCTCGTGACATTAATACTTGATCTCTCTTTATAACAGATGAAATTAATATTGACTTCTGAAAAAAAATCAGTAAATGCGCATTACATATAACACCAAATATTTCTGTGCCGTAATCGCCCTGTCTTGTTAAGTTCCCGTAGACCATATTCTACTTAATACTAGTTCTCAACACAGATCAGTTCTCCTCACACAAATGAAACCATTGTACAAATTACCTTAAATTACTCACTTAAAAATCTTACATGGCGAGGCCGTAAACAGAAATCACGTGTGCTGTTATGTATGAGTTTCATGAAGGACTGTCTCGCATTCTGATGGCCCATCTTTTGTCCCGTGGACGCCTTAAGCAAAAATACCCTGTCCAAGCGCTCACCCATCTCTTGGGGACAAATGGGAATTCACCAGCGCTACCAAATTCTGGCCTTGGTGTATCGAGACACTTTAGTGCTCAAGAGCATCCGACAATCCCGTCATATTTCCCTGTACCTTAAAAACTCTAATTTACTTACATACTACCCCCCCCCCCCCTGTGTGACTTATGATACGCCTGCCTGGAAGACCAACTCCTCCCACGCACCAAATACCACACTTACTCATTTGATAGGCTGGCTCGCCAGCTAAACATCCTCACTTTATGACACATACTTTCGGAGACTATGTATATTATACGTCCCGTATAATCTGTTTCCCTCACTATTCTCCAGCACATATGCAGTTTTCCCAATACGTTTGGAAACTATAAATGTTTCTGCGTCACCTGCCTCCAACCTCGCAAGTGGCTCCCTTAAATGAACGTCATCACGTTGCTCCACCTAGCATATTTCTCAGTGTCTGTAACGATGCCCTGTTGCTACTGTCCACACATGCTAACCCTACTTTCCTCTGGTGTCACGCCTCTACTTGACACTCTATGACCCAAAATGTCACTTCTGACTGACAGAATGACGACTTATACAGCTTCAAAGTGAACCCTGCCTGATCTAACTTCTGAAAAACTATATCTAAATGACGTAGATGCTCCTCAAAACTGCGTGAACTAATTACCATATCATCTATGTAAATGGTTACAAACTCTCCTGTGTCATCCCCTAATGCGATGTTTAAAGCCCTAATTAAAGCTGCTGAACTACTCTTTAACCCATAAGGTGTTCTACAAAATTGATAAAGGTTATATTTATGACTAAAAGCTGTAAATGGTCTATCTTCGTACATAAGTGGCACTTGCCAAAAACTGGAACTCAAATCTACACAACTGAAATACTTCTTCCCCTCAAATGTTTGCATTAATTCCTCTATTGACATAGATTTCAGCTGATCTGAACTAATGCTACTGTTAACGAAACGAGCGTCTAAACAAATACGAACTGTGCCGTCGGTCTTGGGTACCGTGATCAAAGAATTAACATAACGACTGTTAGAGTGCTCAATAATCCCATCTTCAAGCATCTGATTAATTTGTGCCTCAACTGCACTCTGATAAGCGAAAGGTACAGGATATCTATGTCCTGTGAATACTGACCTATCAATAACGTTCAATGAATGTGTATAGCAATTGGCCATACCAATGCGATCCTCAAACACTCTCCTATTACACAATAACACATCATAGAGCCGAACACACTGTTCATCCTCTATATTTCCCTGAAATGCAGCATCACGTAACGAGTCCGTTAGACTACCGTTCGTAATCACACTGCCCACAAAACATGGAGAACCCCGCTCTACGGCTGGCGATATCTCATTTAAAGTACAAATCACACCTACAATACTACTCCTCTGAATATGGTCATAGAACGCTACTTCTACTTCAGAATCTCCCAATTTAAATTTCAAACTCCCTACATCATAACATAAGTTACCAGACACTCTACTTAGCCACTCTGAACCCAAGATAACACTGAATACTAAATTTGGAATTACAAGGCAAATCTGCTTCTCTACATGATTATTAATTTTAATGTCTACTAAAACTTGCTTAGAAATTACTTTAGACCTCTTCCCAACAGCTGTGATATCAAAAGTGCTTTTAATTGGCATCTCCTCAAAATTTACTCCAGTTCCTTTCATTTTATCATAAAATGCGCTACTTATGCAACTCTTCATACAACCACTATCAATTAAAACATCTGTGTACGCCTCGGACACGTTAAATTTAACTATGGGCTCTTACTAGCCACTTCCTGAATAATACCTTCATCATTTAGTTCATGTAATAATTCATTTCTTACATTTAGGTCATAGGGTTCCTGTATAATTGTATGGACAGGGCATGTTACCGACTGAGATTCTGACCTTACTTCGCAGCCTGGTTCGCGTTTAAAGAACCGCTACAGCTGGCCGTAGTACTACTAACTACTGAACTGGTCTGGTTGTTCTGGGCTGTGTTGTCATTGTTTGGCTGTATATTACTACCACTTGGCTGTCCACTTCCTTGACCCCTATTCTGGTTGTAATTATTGTCATTATAATTTCTCCCTTGATTTCCCCTGAAATCATTGTTTCTCCCTTGATTTCCCCTGTAATCATTGTTCCTCCCTTGATTTCCCCTGTAATCATTGTTCCTCCCTTGATTTCCCCTGAAATCATTGTTCCTCCCTTGATACTGATTACCATAGCCATTTCCTCTGTTCTGATTTAGCTGATTATTATTATTTCTATTTTGAGCGTTGGCCCCTTCGCCACCGTTCCCTTGAACTTCTTGATGCCTGGCTTCATTAGGTCTATTATTATTATTACCCTGGTTCCGATTGAAATTGTCCTCATAACCCCCTCTCCCTAGTGCATCAAATGTGCTTAACAAATTTTCTACTTGTGATATAGTCTTTACATTCTGGATACAAGCAGCCTCCTTGATCCTATAGGGAAAGTGCCTAAGTAGCAACCTCACCACATCACTTTCCTCCTTCAAGCCATCCAGATATTTACACACTAATACCTGCCCTAAAAAGTATTCGGTCATGGTGGAGCTTCCTTTAGGGTTATATTTACCACACACTACTCCCTCACGATGCTGCGACTGAATAACCTCATTCCAGAACTTTTCACAGAATTTCATTTTAAAATCATTGATATCAGTAAATTTGTCTCTGTAGACAGCAAACCAATTCCTCGTTTCCCCCACAAACACTTGTTCTAAAATTTCAACTACCTGGCACCACTCAATACTACCATTTTCCAACCTCTCCCCGAATTTATTTTCTATAGTGTTCATGAACTCCATTGGGCACCCCTGTCGATTGCTGAACTTACCCAGTTCTACCTCCCTGTGTGTGCTATTCACAAAAACTGGCCTATTCTGACTATTTTCTTGCCTGATCCTAGCTTTTAATTTTAATTCTAATTCTGCGATTTTCTCCTCAGCCTTCCTCTCAATACTGTTTACTGTTAATTTAATGTTTCCTTCTGATTCTTCCACTTTATCATATATCTTTGCTTGTTTCTCCTCAATCTTGCTAATGCTCTCTCTATTACTCTCTCTTAAATCATTTACTTCTGCAACTATTTGCGAGTGGACTTTCTCAATTCTACCCCCCAGCTGTTCCTTAACCTCTTTAGTAGCTACCTGAATTTTGTCAATTTCTCCCCCCAATTGCTTTTTGACCTGCTGTGTTTCCAGTTGCACTAGTTCTTTTAAATTTTCAGCCTGTGTACTGATTCTAATTTCTAACTCCTCCTGTACTTTTCCTAATTTCTTGTTTACATCTGAGTAGGAAATATAAGGCGGTTCTGGGACAGGGGCTAATGCGCAAGATGGCCGCCGCGCGCAACCACTCTATGTTATTCTTATGGAGGGGACTGTCATAGCTGGGTCAGGGGCTAATGCGCAAAATGGACGCCACGCCCTGAGACCGTGAATAATGTCACAGTGGGAGTTCGACCGTGTAGTCGCTAAATGGAATATTTATTATTATTATTATTATTATTATGTAATTATTGATTACTCATGTACAATCAAGACCAGCCTTATATAATCCACTTTATGATTAAGTGGCAGAATTCTTGGATGTCACTGTGGAGTCCCCGGTCTGAGTCCTGGCTTTGCCAAGAAATTTAATTTCTGGTCTGATAGTTGGAATGGGGTACACTCAGCCTTGTGAGGCCAAACTAAGAAGAGTGGGGTTAATTCATACCTCAGCCATTTTGCCTAACCCAACTTCACCTAACCTTACCTAACCTAACATAACCTTAATTCACCGAACCAAGCATTTCCTCACTTAACTTCACCTAACTTAACCTAACCTAACTTTACCTAACCTTTAAAGCTAAGCCAAAGGCTAATCAACACATTCAAAGTATATAAGGGCACATGCAACTATCTTTTTGCTAGTCTTATAGAGAGTAAGGTAAAGCTAACAATTGCACTGTGGCTACTGTGCAAAATGATCGCTACACACAACCAGCTTAGGATTACAAAGTCAGTTAAGTTTAAAAAAGTAAAAGCTGTTATTCATTTTTTTTCTTTTCATTTTCATATTTCACACATAGCAATTTGTCAAATTCCAATTTACAGTTTTTAAAATTCTAGTTTTAAGTTTTTTGAATTTTGTCAGTATGAAAACATGGATTTTTCAATTTTTGTTGTTTACATGTTTTTGATTTAGTCCATGTCTAAAGTTCATATTTGCCAAATACGATTTTTTCATTACATATAACAAGGCTGTATACCTTATCCCAAAGCATATAGGTAATACATGGGATATACTATACTTTTGAGTACCTAGTTTAGCTAACTAAAGCAATTTCTCAAAATTACTAGAGGTTAACAGTTTGGATTAGGAGTGGGAGATGGTTAGTAATTAAACATTTCCAAGCAGTGTTCATACAATATTTTTTTATTCATTTTGAATATATTTACACTATTTACACATAATACATTTGTTATAATTACAGTTGTTTTTATTTGTGTTTTCTATTTTTATTTATGTTTGCGTATGAATACATTTTTTTTTCTTTTTGTGTTTTCTATGTTTAGTGCTATTGTTTTATTTCCTAAATTGTTTTATGTATTTGGTATATGCAGGCAGAGGATTTTGATATTCTTAACTTAACTCTTTAAGCATGGTCAATGATTGAGTAATGACCATAGGCATGAGCACCTATACCATTAGTATCAATTACTCTTTTATCATCAATAGGACACAAAGCAATTTTGTTTAGTCTTATAGATGATATGTCATGTTGTTTAGAAGCGATAATGTTCATTGATATTCTTTTTACATTGTTTTTCATGACACAATCCTTATAATCTTGAAAGCTTATACAATTTTTGACAACACCTCTACTAATACCTTTAATCTTTTTGATTTCTTTACCATTTATGTCTAAAGCATACATTTTAGCTCTAAGTCCAACAAATGCTTTAATAATTTGTCTACAAGCCTCGTCTTTAAATTTTCCCAACGTTTTCTTGTTTGATATAGAGTAACATATATGATTAGTAGGATAATCAGATGTGTCCAGGTGTTCTAGAAAATCCAACTTGTCTTGATATACATCTTGGGTGTTAACCAAATAAATGAACGAGTCAGTATCCATATACATGAGTTTAAGATTGTCCATGCCATAATAGGGTAGCAGGACATCATAGTGGTGGGAATACATGAGAGTTTTTGAAATATCCAGTATACACATTCCAATATATATAGGCTTATTGAATACAATGTTACGTTTAGCCATGTGGAAAGCAGCTAGGTTAGGACCATAAATTGTTCTGTCAATAAATGTAGGCTTTGCTATTAGCTTTTCAGCCTTTTTGCTGTCAGTCACAAGACGTATGTCTATTCTTTTACGAATATTTTCCATTGTTTTTCCAGAAATGGCATTGTTGAATAATTTGTATAGATTTTTCTCAAAATCACTTTTGGCTTGTTTTCGAAGGTTGTTATTAAAATCAACGTATGCCTTTAGCCAAGGTCTTTGTTTAAACTTTAACACACGATGAATTTTTACCAATTTTAATCCATGATCTAAAGCCTGTTTAAGTGCCATGTAATGAACAACGTACCGCCTTCGATTTCCAAGATGAGGAATTAGTTTCTTGAGAGACGAATCCTTAGGTTGTGTACACTCTGGTAGGAAAGGTAAATCGTTGTGTAGATCATGAAGGTCGCATGGGTAATCAACATCAACGTCTAGAATGTACCCCACAGGATCGTCTTCCTTTAGTGTTTCTAGATCAACCGTATCTGGAGAAACCCACTGAAATCCACCATAAGGAAGAGAGTGACACATAGCCCACCCATATTGGTTGTTGGCATCATCATAGGTATTAAACTGCGATGGTTTCTCAGAATCATAGGTTTCCATGTATTTATTGTTAGCTTCAGCATACCGATGAGACACCTGACATATGCCTCCACGTATTCCAGACTCTATTAAAAGAATCTGATCGTAATCCTGTAGCAATTCCAGTTCAATTCCAGTGTAAAGGAGCATTGCCTCGAAACTTAAACCAGGCGAAGTAAAGAAGTGTGCAGCATCCACTCGGTGTGTTTCTAATGTTTTGTTTCTGAACGTTTCAAAGCTGTCTGCAAGTAGGAGTACATCTGAAGTTAGGTAGAGATCACTATACCCCCCTAGAGTTTTAATGTTGAACTGATTCCATACATTTTTGGCATGTTCATAGTCTTCTTTACTAACATTTTCTTGACTTAATTTGTTAAAGAATGCCTCTTTCGGAGGTAAGGACGTTTCACTTAACTTTTCCCATGAATCGATGTAATCATAACAAAATACACCTTTACGAGTCATGAGCATTGCATTTTCTTTTCCAAAGTACTTGTTTGTTTCAGGGTATGATGATAAATTGGAAACTAAGTTTTCCAAACTACTTAGCATTAACCGAAACGTGTCCACAAATCGAAGCTTAACATTTCCAACATATTTGGTGAAGGAAATGTACTTTTCTTTGGAGTTAGCGATAACATCTACTCTCTCAGTAGTACATCCCAATTGTTTTACAATGAAATTTGCATCGTAGCCACTCATATTATGTAGAAATACAGGAACGGGGTTACGTGTTTTACACCTCAAATTACAGTTATTGTGAGCACTTCCACGGTATTCCCCTGTAATATGGCAATGGTCTCGAACTTTCCAGTCCTCTTTGGTAAATGGTTTATGACACAAATAACAGGTTTCAGAACATTGGAACTCTGCTTCTTGATCCTGAGTTAAGGCCTTTGGAACATTTAAGCTGTAAAGGCGATCAATTTCATTAGCTATTGAGATCAAACCGTCCATAAACTTTTCTGCAGCGTCAGGTCCACGATAAATAACTGGTTGGCTTGGAAGGTTTTTCTTTATGTGTTCCACAGCAGGTGAGGGTTTAACATATATACCATAGCTCATAGGAACATGACTCTGGTATGGCACTGTATAACTTGCCTCAGGATTGGGTAGACATGTTTGATATGGTAGAAGTATACTTTCAAAATATGCATAGATAACGTAAGGTATTCTCAACATTTTTTCCACATTTAAGAATTTCACAATTGGGTTTTTAATAGGCATTTCAACCCTAGCAATGTCATGTTGGACACACAAATCTCTATGTTCTTTTAATTTTTCCATTCCTTGTTGACCATATTGATTATCAAAGTGAGTAAAACACCGTTTACACGTATATATCTCATGTTCATGGTGGGTAATCTGATGTCTTACTAGTTTATCAAAATCTTTGATAAAGACGTAGTGGTTCTGACCAGATGAAGAACTTAGCAGGAGGAAGTCACGATGGTCTTGTAGCTCTTGATCCACAATCTTTAGAGGAAACACTTTGTTGTCTTTTTCCAGTCCAAATATATTTATGGATATGTCGTTGGCTTTCTCAAATTTGGGAATGTCAGCTAGTAATGTAGGAAACGATATTACTGAAAAATCATACTTGTTTTCCAGATCCTTGTATTTACTAATGCGTTCAGCTTTCGTTTTAACCAGTTTTGCTAAAATGGCGTACATAAAACACTTCTCGTCCTTAAAGTTTTGAGGATTAATGCAGGCTTTTCTTGCTTGTATAGCTGCTGGTAATGAAATATATGTGCTGCCACGCAAGGGATTATACTTATTAATTTTCAATCGAACTCCTTCCACTGCTAACAAAGCCCAATTACTGCCTTTTAGCTCAGATTCTTCCATTTCAGTAGTTAACTTTGTAAATTGTGTTTCCAAGAAACTACTTAAGTCTGTATCAAAAAATAGGGCCTGATTTCGTGTTTTAAAAGCACGATCTGTAATTTCATTCGTAGACGTATGAATGAATCTACATTCAGCCACAAGATTAATTTTTATTGACTTGTGCATTGCTAGTTCTTTCTGCATAGCTTGTATTATTTGCTGTTTGGACTCTTTAAGGTATGAATTTAAATCCTTACAAGTATCACAACGTATAAAATAGGATTTAAGACGACCTTGAAAATACGTTTCATATTCAGTAAGTCCATTATCAGGAACCAATGAGAGCAGGTAATGTTTTGTAGGCTCAGCTTTTTGTCTTTTAGCTGCTGACACAACATTACAACATTCCTCATGACGACGTCCATTGTAAGCATTGTTAAATTTACTGCCACAAGTTTTGCACTCATAAAATTTACCACACGATACTTCGTGACGCTTTCTATCATAGTCCCGAAGAAAAGTCTTTCCACACTCTTTACACATATAGCTAGGCATGGTTTCTTCCATTATGGATGATGATTTTCTGCAAACAGCTGCTTACTGCGTATCACAAGGCTGTAGGCTGGTCAGTGAGACGGTCTTTCACGATGTGAACACTGCAAAAGGTAGTAATCAACTGATTGTATTCCTGCTAAGAGACCTCTTATACAGGGTGTCCGCAGCAAGCCCTACTTTGTGCTGTAACTCGTTTGTTTTCCAAGATATTTTAATTTTGACACTTGCTTTAGAATGTACTTGTCAAGCTCTAAAACTTTCGTTCAGTTGGTTTTTGTGTGAAGTTTGCGCTTAACGCGCAAATCAATCTTTTGTGGTACGGTTTTGGCACTTTTTTGCTCAAATTGGTTTTTTGACATCACCTATCGAAAGAGCGACATCGAATTAGTAGAATAAGCCACCAAAATATCAGTTTTTGCCCAAATCAAACTCGCAAAATGCGAGTTTGTGTTTAGATTTCCGACCGCTTACAGCATGCGACCTGCCTCTGCCCGGCCCAAGCCGGTCAACTCCAACGGGTAGCGGCAACGCAGGGGAAAGAGGGAGGGTAATGGGCGGCACAACTTCTGCCGCCGTGAACCTATCCGGGCGGGCACAAGAAGGCTGAATTTGCTACGCTGTGCGGCATTGCTTGGTGCGGTTTGCTGAGCGCGCAACGCCGCTCGGCGTATTTATTTTACTTTTGATTGTTCGGAAATCTAAATTAAAAGTTACCTTGTGACTACCGTTACAAAGCAGACGTTTGGATGTTCCTACAACATTACGGATACTGGTTTTGTCTCGTTTAAATTACAAAACAACTTTTTAAAGATGAACTTAAATACACTTACTCTGTAATCAGCCGTCAATACGCCCAAAACAAATTCAGTTCTAATGTTTATTCATTTAATACCGGTAAAAATGATATTTTTTTGCTCAAAGATCTTCTGCACAAGTAAACTTGGTTATGGCGTTGGTAAAGGAAACAAGGCATTGTAATTACGCCAAAAAGTCTTAATTTTTATTCTTGAAATTCTTTTTTGGCGCTTCTTTTAAAAGAAATTAGTGGTCTGAACAATAAAGCAATGAGCCGTGAGAACACTCGGAAATCAATTTAGATCTAATTTTTGGCAACGGCTAAATTGTAGTTGCATGTTGTCACGGTAAAAATGTTTTTTTTTCTTTCTTGATCTCCAGTATCTTTGAATGATATTTTTAAGAGCAAACTTGATTCGGGCGTGGGCAAAGAAAAAAATACATTCTAACACACCAAAAAAAAAAAAGATTTTTATTCTTCTAATCGGTTTTTGACACTTGTTTTTATGTAAAAAAAACAAACAACGAATGAACTAAAACAATAACAAACACATTTGGGCCAATAAGGAGGGTTAGGAATACGCGGAGGTAACTTCTTAAAAGTCAGAAGAGGTAGGTGAAGAAATAAAAATGGCACTGAACACACACAAAAAAAAGTGTGAATCTTATCCGCTTTATCGTATCTTTGTCACGTATTTAAAAAATAGTAACAATAAACAACGAATAAACTAAATCAATAACTACAAATCACTTATTTATCGAGCAGGTGCTTGAAGATACCACCTCCTTGCTGGTGGCAAAACTCTAGCCGCCGGAACATTCCCGCCGAAGCATTTCGTAACTCTTGACATCTGTCTAGTCTCCTAAACGCACCAACGATCCTGTCGCACATTTCGTCGCGATCGTCGTAGGAGGTTTCATACACTAGATCTTTCACTCTTCCCCACAAATAAAATCCAGAATGTTAATGTCCATGCTTCGTGCTGACCATGGTCTGGCCATTAGTCTGCCTCGTCCAATCGTTTTGCCGTCGAATAGGACGTTTGCTGCATTTTGGGCAGCAAGTGTTGAGTGGGGAGGTGCGCCGTCGTGCATAAACCACAGGTTTTGCAGAATTTCTTCTCCCAGGTCCGCTGTTGCAATTAGAACAGGGAGGTCATTTTCTAGGAACTGAGTGTAACCTTGACGGTTTAAAGTCCCTTGAAAAAGTGTGGGCCAATAATACGGTCATCTACCACCCCACCCCAACAATTGATGGACCATCGGTGTTGGTGGTCTACCTCCCTCAACCAATGCGGGTTTTCTGCCGACCAAAAATGAGTTGTGGTGTGGTTCGATGCCCCTACGTTTCTGAAAAACTATTCGTCAGTCTGGAGTACGCTGAACGGTCTAGACTGTTCGAGCATCCATTCACAACGTTCGATGCGCGCTAGATAGTCATCTTCCATCAGCATCTGATGTTTGTGTAGGCGGTGGTACGGCTGCAGATTTTCGTCTTTCCATATCTTGTGGACCACACTCTTGGAAACGTTGTACAACCTGGCAATGGTCCTCGTACTGGTTCGCGGATTACGACGGACTTCGTCAGTAATTCTTCCTCTGTAAGGCACGTACACTGGTCGATCATAAAAACGCTGTGGTGGTCGTAAGTTTCCCGTGAGACGCGCCCTCGTCTCGAAATCCCGAATCACAGGGTGTCTGCCTTGCCGGTCGGGAAACCGGAGAGAATACTCCCGCGAAGCTTCAGCAGCATTTCCACGACATTGTCCTAGAAAAGAATCGAAATTATTTAACAATAGAAACGCAGGTAAACTTATCAGATCTAAAGCACAGTCACGACATAAATCAAAGACAAACTACAGGCGAACAGATTGCGTGTCGGATTTTATTTCGTAAGGGGGTTCAATGACGATTACGATTAGAATAATTAGCCGTATCGAGTTTTAAGAACTATGGTATTTACACGTCTAAATGGACTTAAAAAGACCAGAATGACAGCCACTATTTGTTTCGCGATGGGGGAAAAAATGTAAACACCTGTACTGACGACTGACGCACGTTGTAATGTAGCCTAAACAACAACAATAGCCACGCAGTTGCAAGAGAATATTTTCATTTAACTCTTACACCAGTGTTTAACAACAAAGTAGTGAGATAGAAGTAAATCTTATCATGATAAATTTAAAGCTAGTCGAGCCATTTGGCTTACGCAAAGTTGGCCGATACCGGAGTTCATCGCATAACAGTCAAAAGGGCCAATGAAAACGAAGCAGTCGATCAGATACATTGACCAAAAAAAAAAAACTCAACGCGTACCAAACAAAGCAATTGACAAGCAAAATTAAAGAAATGAATGACAGGCCCACGACTCGCTAACTTAAAAAAAATTAACAGTAAAATTAGTTTATGTTTCCTTCCGTATACCGGTATTATGAGATGCAGGGAAAATTGCATTAATCGATTCGAGGGTACAAACAAATAAACAGCCAGAGATAATTACTTACCTAGGTGGGTGAGTGGTTAGCGTGTCGGTCTACTAACCCCAAGTTCCGCCCCTTAAAACACCAATAACTAACTAACTAACTAACCCAAGCTTGCAGGTTCACTCCTGGTCGTGGTAAGTGATTTTTGAATTGCGGTAAAAATACGACATGCATGTCATACGATGTTGGCATGTCAAAGAACCCATTTGAATTCAGTAGGCAGTGTTCATAATTAATATCGGGAGTTTCCGCCAACACAAAGTTCCTCGTTTCTCTACTAGAAAGCGATATTGTGTTCAAGGAGAGTAGATATCTAACCTCCTTGACTTTCATAGTGCTTCATGGAACAACGAAATTCGACATGCAATCTATCCTCTGGGTGTCAAATTACAAAGCTTGCTCCCGGCCTTCGACGCCATACGATATTATTATTATTTTTACGTACGATTAAAATGGCATCGAGCACCTCGTCCGGCGTGTACCGTTGTATGTTTGCACTGCTTGGAGGAGAGCATTTCAAAATGACAACAAGAAGTTCCGTGAAGAACTATACAGCCTACTTTTCATGCCAATGATTATTCTACAGTATATGAATCTTTCTAGAATAATGACGAAATTAAGTTGGTAATATCGAAATATCTAATTAGTTCAAAATATACCTGGTATAATGTAGCCTAATAGAGCACTACAGTTGGCAGCCCTGGCGACTGAATATATTCTTAGTTCAATCTCTTAAGGTACAGAATACAAAATTTGGTTGAAGTCAAATGGACGTTACATGCAGTTAGACACTGGATCTATCAGCACGCGTAAAAGCATGTTGCCAACAATACCATGCGGGTGCTGGTCAGAAATCATCTGAAATATTATGATATCTTGTTGTGCCAATTTTGGATGAAATCCATTTGTTAGTATAGAAGTTACATGTATTTTAAAATTGGACATATCAGCAGGCATAGAATCATGTTGGCAGCACTGCCTTGTATTAATTACTCCAAATTAATCTAGAATGTCAGGTGCTATACGTGTGCAAAGTATAGAGCTATTGGCTTGCATACTTTATGGTATATTGATATTAGTGTAAAATAAATATAGACAGCATTTATTAACAGTTGGCAGCCATGATTGCTCTTAACAATACTTATAGTCATATCTGTTATGGTACACATAGCACATGCGAAAATTGGTTGAAATCCAACTGATAGTATAGAAGTTACATGTATTTAAAAATTGGTCGCATCAGCAGGCTTATAATCATGTTGGTAGAACTGACGTATATAAGTTACTCGAAATTAATCAAAAATGTCAGAATATTCGTGTGGATAGTTTAAAGCTGTTGGCTTGCATACTTTCTGATATATTGGTATTTGGATAAAAAAAAAGAGAGCAATTATTAACAGTTGGCAACCCTGGTGCCTCTTAAGAATACGCTCGGTCATATCTGTTTATGTACAGATATTACACACAAAATTTGGTTGAAATCCAATTGATAGTGTAGAAATTATATGCATTTAAACATTGGACCTATCAGAAGGCTTAAAATTATTTTGGCAACACTGTCATGGTTGGCCTCCTGGAAATTGAACTGAAATAGTATTATCTACATGTGTGCCAATTTTGGAATAGCTCCCATGCATACCTTGCAAGATATCCAACATGGAGCTCAAATTTCTAGTGCGTTTTTTCAGCAGTTGGTAGCACTGACATCATTTTCAAATATGGACGTGAGATATTCCGGTGAACATCTTTACTCATACTAAATTTGGTTTTGATTGCTGCAGCCGTTTAGGAGTTGATAGGGTGGACACACACACAGCCAGCCAGACAGACAGACAGACACACATTTTCCCGGATCGATCTCATAAGTCTACTTTTTCCACATTTTTGCAAAATGTGAAAAGTAGGCTAACAAAAATGTGACCGACTCTGCGGTGGTGGCCGGTAGGATCCTGCTTCAACCGAGCCGTGGGCCAGTGTCGCGCAGGTGCCCGGACAGGGCGGGCAGGCCCGCTTGGTGTTCTCACGGCTGATTGCTTTATTGTTCAGACCACTAATTTCTTTTAAAAGAAGCGCCAAAAAAGAATTTCAAGAATAACAAGAAGTTCCGTGACGAACTAAATAGCCTACTTTTCTTAAAATTTAAAATTCATGCCATTGATTAATCTATATGGATCTATCTAGAATAATTGCAAAATTAAATTGTTAATATAGAAATTTCTAATTAGTTCGAAATACTGTATACCTGGCATAATGTAGCCTAATAGAGAACTACAGTTGGCAGCCCTGGTGACTGAATACATTCTTGTTTCCATCTCTTAAGGTACAGAATACAAAATTTGGTTGAAGTCCAATGGATAGCATGGACGTTACATGCAGTTAAACATTGGATCTAACAGCGCGCTTAAAATCATGTTGGCAACAATGACATACATGTATTGGTCAGAAATAATCTGCAATAATATGATCTCTTGTTGTGTTAATTTTGAATGAAATCAATTTGTTAGTATAGAAGTTACAGGCATTTTAAAATTGGACCTATCAGCAGGCTTAAAATCATGTTGGCAGCACTGACGTATATTAATTACTCCAAATTAATCTAGAATGTCAGGTACTATGCGTGTGCAAATTTTAGAGCTATTGGCTTGCATTTTTTATGATATATTGATATTAGGGAAACAAAAATAGAGACACCATTTTTTAACAGTTGGCAACACTGGTTGCTCTTAAGAATACGCATAGTCGTATCTGTTATGGTGCACATAGCACATACAAATTTTGGTTAAAATCCAAATGATAGTATAGAAGCTACATGTATTTAAAGTTGGACCTCTCAGCAGGCTTAGAATCATGTTGGTAGCACTGACGTATATAATTTACTCCAAATTAATACAGAATGTCAGGTACTATACGTGTGCATAGTTTAAAGTTGTCGGCTTGGATACTTTCTGATATATTGGTATTTGGAAAAAATTAAATTGAGAGCATTTATTAACAGTTGGCAGCCCAGGTGGATCTTAGGAATACGCTCAGTTATATCTGTTTATGAACACATAGCACATACGAAATTTGGTTGAATTCCAATAGATAGTGTAGAAGTTATATGCATTTAAATATTGGACCTATCAGCAGGCTTATAATCATTTTGGCAACACTGCCATGTATGGCCTCCTGGAAATTAAACTGCAATATTATTATCTATACGTGTGCCAATTTTCAAATAGCTCCCATTCATACCTTCCGAGATATCCAACATAGAGCTCAAATTTCAATTGGGATTTTTCAGCAGTTGGTAGCACTGACATCATTTTCAAATATGACCGTGAGATATTCAGGTATAGATCTTTACTCCTACCAAATTTTGTTTCGATTGCTGCAGCCGTTTAGGAGTTGATAGGGGGGGGGGGACACACACACACAGCCAGCCAGACAGACAGACAGATAGACAGACAGACACACATTTGCCCGATCTCATAAGTCGACTTTTCCCTCATTTTTGCAAAATGTGAAAAGTAGGCTAAAAATTAAGACTTTTTGGCGTAATTACAATGCCTTGTTTCCTTTACCAACGCCATAACCAAGTTTACTTGAGCAGAAGATCTTTGAGTAAAAAAATATCATTTTTACCGGTATTAAATGAATAAACATTAGAACTTAATTTGTTTTGGGCGTATTGACGGCTGATTACAGAGTAAGTGTATTTAAGTTCATCTTTAAAAAGTTGTTTTGTAATTTAAACGAGACAAAACCAGTATCCGTAATGTTGTAGGAACATCCAAACGTCTGCTTTGTAACGGTAGTCACAAGGTAACTTTTAATTTAGATTTCCGAACAATCAAAAGTAAAATAAATACGCCGAGCGGCGTTGCGCGCTCAGCAAACCGCACCAAGCAATGCCGCACAGCGTAGCAAATTCAGCCTTCTTGTAACCGCCCGGATAGGTTCACGTCGGCAGAAGTTGTGCCGCCCATTACCCTCCCTCTTTCCCCTGCGTTGCCGCTACCCGTTGGAGTTGACCGGCTCGGGCCGGGCAGAGGCAGGTCGCATGCTGTAAGCGGTCGAAAATCTAAACACAAACTCGCATTTTGCGAGTTTGATTTGGGCAAAAACTGATATTTTGGTGGCTTATTCTACTAATTCGATGTCGCTCTTTCGATAGGTGATGTCAAAAACCAATTTGAGCAAAAAAGTGCCAAAACCGTGCCACAAAAGATTGATTTGCGCGTTAAGCGCAAACTTCACACAAAACCAACTAAACGAAAGTTTTAGATCTTGACAAGTACTTTCTAAAGCAAGTGTCAAAATTAAAATATCTTGGAAAACAAACAAGTTACAGCTCAAAGTAGGGCTTGCTGCGGACAGCCTGTATAACCTAATCAAGACCAACAGCTACTTACCACGTAGTACACGGCTAGAGCCTAGTGGGTGAGACGATCTTTCACAATGTGATCACTGTTAAATGTAGTAGTCAACTGAAAATATTCTTATCATCATCATCATCATCATCATCCAGGGGTTAGTTTGCCCTCCGAAGGAGGGCAAATGAGCCCTCCCAGGAGAGCTGGCCGCCATCACAACTAGGTGATCTTCGACCATGGGGCAAGAACGATAAAAAGGTAATTGATTTTTATTGGAGGAAAAGGGGAGATTAAATGTTTTTTAATTTAGTGAGGCACCGGATCAACAAGGCCACCCAGGGCAAGACTCCTTGCAGCTCGCTCAGAGCTCCTACGAAATACCACCTATTTATTCATAAAAGAATTTGTACAAAAATATAGATATCAAAAATTACAATTTGTCAATAATGTCTTGATGTTTTCTTGATGAACAAAATAGTATAAAATATAACAGAAGTATCAAAATTTGCTTAGAAAATACACTGTAAAGTGGTTTGATGAAGGTAGTGAAACAGTTCTTTACGTAGATGTCAGTTGATGTCATATTGTCTTCTCTCTTGATGGTCGAAGAAGAAGCGTAGGTGGTGTAGAGGGAAAGAGTGGAAAGGTGGGTGAGGGGGAATGAAGGAGGATGAAGGGATGGGAGGGGGGGGGGGGGGTAGTGGCAGATGTCAGGTACTGTATGAGAAGTTAAGAAGTTTAGGGTTCCCCTGACCGTGGCCCATCACCCCGAGCGAGCTGGTATAACCTTTACTCCTCAGGCAGATTAAACCACAGGGCCAGGGATTTGGTTGTTTTGGTTGAATTTTAAAAAGTGTAGTGTAGAAAAATTAATGACTTTTTAGATAATGTCTTAGTAAATGACGCCGGTTTGTGACATTGGGATGAGATGATTGTAGTTTAGGGTGGGTATGTGTCAGGAGGGATGAGGTGGATGATGTTTGGATGGGCATCATGATGGAGAATTTGTAGTGCCAAGCTTTGGGGAAGGGGAATCGATCGGCGACGTTGCCTCCGGGTAACTGGTGTCATTAAAATGTCATATGTCAGTGGAAGTCGATTAGTAACTAATGTCTGGAGGGTTCGTAGTCGGAGTTTGTGGAGATGATGGAATATTGGAGGGAGAGTCTTGGGGTAATTGATAAGATTGCTGTCGTAGGCAAGAGGAAGGCCAAATGCCACCTTCAATGCAAGGTGTTCCATTGATCTAATAATTTTATATTGAGGCAAAGTAGCCCCAATCCAGGCCAAGGAACAATAAGTTAAAAGCGGGCGGATAAAAGTTTTAAATGTGAAAATAATTTGGAGGGCGTTAAGGCCCCAAGAGATTCCTTTCAGTTTACGTAAGAGATGCATCCGTTGGCGAGCTCTTTGTGCTTGTTGGAGGAGATGAGGTCCCCAAGAAAGGCGACGATTTAGGGTTATTCCCAAATATACTGCTTGGCTGGAAGGGGTAATGACTTCGTTGTAAATCTTGATGAAAAATGGGTTGTAGTGGCTGATGGGGTTGTGGAAGCCAAAGACGATTAATTGGGTTTTTGCAATGTTAATGCTGAGGTGCCATTTAGATAGCCAAGTAATCAGTGTATTTAGGAATGTTTGCAGGCGTACGGAGAGAGTAGTTAAATTATTGGCAAATGTGAGGATGGCAGTGTCGTCTGCAAATTGGAAAAGGTGGGAAAATTGGTTAGGTTGGGGCATATCGTGCACATAGATGAGGTAGAGGAGAGGGGAAATTGGTGAGCCTTGTGGAACACCTGAGAATAGGGTAAATGTATGCGACGACGCAGAGCGGATTTGAATGAAGGCCCGTCTGTCTAATAAGAAGTTACTAAGCAGACGAACCATTGAGAGGGGAAGGTTGAGATTAAATAATTTAAAAATGAGACCTCTTTGCCATACTAGATCGAAGGCCTTTTCAAGATCTAGTAGGAGTAGGGCTGCAGGAAAGCCGGAATTGATGTGAGGAGTGACGAGGCTTACCAATCGAAATATTTGAGTTTCGGTGGAGAATTTGGGACGAAATCCTGCTTGAGATGGGGGAAAGATGTTGGAGGTGTTTAGGAAGGCGTAGAGGCGGCGGGCAATAATTGCCTCAAAGAGGTTAGAAAAAACAGAGAGCAGGCTGATCGGCCGATAGGATGATAGTAATGACGGGGGTTTACCAGGTTTAAGGAAGAGTATAATTTTGGCTGTCTTCCAGTGTGAAGGGAAGTTACCTGTATATAGGATGAATGTATAGGCAATGGCTAGAAAGTGGAGGAAGATGAGGGGAGCTTGTTTGATATGGCGATATACCACCCCGTCTGTTCCGGGAGCAGTATTTCGTCTTTTGCCTAGCTGGAACTTAATGTCGTCTGCCGTTATAGGTTGGTTCAGTGGTGAAATGGGATTTAATGTCGGAAGATGGTCAAAACTGGGTGTCAGGTGGGGGAGTTGGGGGTCTGTTAGCTCGCTAACGGCCGTATAGTCTGAATAGTTGTGTCGAATTTGGGGTGCGTCGCTGTAGATTTCAGTAAAGTATTTGGCAAAGGTGTCTGCTTTGTCTTGGTCAGAGAATAAATGGCCGTTGGGCCCTTGGATGGGGTACTGGTTTTCCGAGGATTTTTGACCAGTGAGGAGTTTGAATTTGTTCCAGAAGGGGCGAGCTTTAGGTTCCTGAGCTAGGCTCGAGCAGGCGTCGATCCACTTCTTTTTCTTGATGGCTTTTATATAGGACCTGGCATGTCGTTGGTATTGTCTGTGTTTCGTCAGTAAGTCTGGGTCAAATGTCCTGAGGTAGGCCCTATAATAGCTGCGAGAGAGTTTGAGAAGTTGGATCGCTTTGGCCGGAATAGGCGGCTTGCTCGGAGTAATTTTGGTCTTGGGGATGTGAAGTAGGTCAGCGTTAGTTAGGGTGGTCTCCAAGAGGGTAATCAGAGTTTGTAATTCATTGCCATTTTCTGGGATTATTGCCTCGGAAAGAGATTCTTTGATAAAAGAGCGATAAGCTTCCCAGTTTGTTTTTAAATAATTAGGTCTCATAAAAGAAGGGGGAGGTTCTGAGGGGGAACGGGGGAGGGCAAGAGAGGGAAGCTTAATAAAGAAGGGGTCATGGTCATTACTGTCGATGCCTGCGAGTTGGATGGAGCAGTTGTGGGCTAGTGTAGAAGAGACTATTGTAATTTCAGGGGTGGACTGCGGTCGCATCATGGTGTGGGGAGGAATGGGTATACGGTGTCCATTCATGGTATTAATAATGTCTTCCAGGTGGCGTCTGTCATGGATCAGGAGACTATTTATATTAATGTCGGCAGCAAACACATAGTGGCGAAAATTGGCATCTATAAAATTAAAATAATCTAGAGGAGGGGATGATCTTGGGGAACTATATGTTGTGGCGACTATTACTGGAGTGGAGGGAAAGTGTACCATGACAGACAGGAATTCTGGAATATGGAGGAATCGTTGCGGTTGGAGTAGGCGGGAGGGAAATAGGTTATGAACACCTATAGCTACCCCTCCACGAGCTATATTGGGACGGTCGGCACGATAAAGGGTATAGTGTGGGAATATGGGGTGATGAGTAGGTTTGAGGAAAGTCTCGTTGAGTAGAAATATAGCAGGGTTATAGGTTTGGAGGAGAAGATCAAGAACAGGACGGTTAGCGGGTAGGGAGCAAATGTTAAAGTAGAGGATACCAACAGATGCAACTCTATTGTGGTGTAAAGCCATTATTAAATTAAACATTGTTCATTGGCCTGAATAGAAAATGGACTTTTTGTCCCGAAGTAGTGGCCTGCATGCTTAGGCCAAACGTGGTACGAGCAGCAAAATTAAGAATTTCCAGTACCCGGGGTCGTTCGAAAGGGAGAAGGTTCTGCAGGCATATGGCCTGGAAGCGGATCATATCCTCGATAGATGGGGGGCAGGGGGAAACAGATGATTGAGGGGGTGTAATGGGATCAATGGTGCGGACAGGGGCAGTTAATTCAGGTTTCGATTTGTCGACTGTCGGGTGGTTGGGGCATCGGTGGGAGTAGGCGGGGTGGGTGCCTTGGCATTGGGTACATTTAGGGGGAAGTTGAAGGTTAGGGCAGTGGCGGGTAGCGTGGGGTTGGCCGCAATGTGCACAAACCGGTTGTCGAATAGGGCAGTGTTCGGTTGAATGCGAGTTAAAGACCTGACATCGGTCACAACGTAGAGGGGCAGGGGTTGAAGTACGTGAGGGCTCCACTCTGTGGCACTGCCAATAAATATAGGCGCCCTCAGAGAGGAGATGGTCGATGGTTGTACGGTCTGCGGTGAGGACCCGTACAAGTGAGGTAGGGCCTTGGGGATTTTTGATGCGGATCGCTTTCGTGTTATTGGGGTTATGGTATTGCAATTCCTGGAGTACGTCACTATCGGAGTAGGTGATATCTACACCGTAGATGACCACAGAGAGGAGGGGTGGGCGTCGGATGAAGGGGGGAGAGGAGATGATTTGGGTGGGAGGAGTTCAAGCGTGACATGGTCTCCTAGGCGGGCTAGGCCCATCTTGTTAATGAGGGTGGCTTTGGCATCACCTCGAGTCTTGAGAATGATGCCATGGGGTTGCGGGATTAATTGGATGATGGATGTGGCTGGAAGAAAGGTTCGTAGGATGTTTGCAATTCGTCGAATGTCGGGTCGGGGTTCAGAGAAGTTGGAAAGTTTGTAGGTAAAAGAAGAGACTTGGGGTGCAGTGGTGGTAGAAGGTACGGGTGCAGAAGGATAGGTAGTAGTAGGAGGAGTTTGGTGACTCATTAGGGGAGGAGGATATGGGAGACTGGGGTTGGGTAGGCCTAACAGGGGTGTAGGTTGAGAGGAGGAAGATGGTTGAGAGTAATTAGGAATGTGTGAGGGGAAATTAAATTGAAAGGGGGCAAAATTGAAGGGAGAAGTTTGAGAATTCGGGGGATAATTGGGTGTTGACATGATTGGTGAGGGGTAGGAAGTGAAGGTTGTGTTAGAGCTAGGGTTGGTAGGAGCAGCAATTGTGGCATAGGTAGTGGTAGGTTGAGAGGAAAGACTGACTGTGCAGGACGTGAGTGGGGGGTAGGTTGTAGGGTCAATGGTAGGAGGAGGGTTAGGGAGCACTAGGTTAGGGGAAATTGTCGAATAGTCACCTCCACACACGATGTCGAAGCGGGAGTTGATAGTTGGAGCGGTGGTCTTCCTTCTGGGACGGCTGCGGCGGGAAGAGCTGTTGCTGTGGTTCGAGTCATCCTCGGAATCGGACGCTCCAGCAGGGCGGATGTCCTCTTCTTCGGATGGCTCAGTTGGCACATCCTCCATAGGCTCTCCCTTTCGCTCTCGGTCTCGGGTCCTATTCTTTCTATTGCGTCTCTTGCGGCTAGGGGAATTATGGAGCTCCCCCTAGAGCCGGTATGTCCCGGCATCAGGACGGTCGTCTGTAGTCTATAGATATTTGTTTTACTTTTCTGAAGTCTGAAGTCTATATAAAGTAGTGATTTTGTAGCTTCTTAGTACTTGTAATTCACTCAAAAGTGAAGTTGGTAATCGTCTAATGATGTGATTTAAGTATATGGTGTCGAATAAAAATAAATATGTTTTAGTGTTTTTTTTTGTCAACACTAAAAATAAAATGTCGCTGTTGGCAACAATGCTCTATTGTTGTCCGGAGATTCGGCACTCGTGTTCACAGCCGAATATTTCCGAATGTAAATTTGTCTAGGAAAATATTCTTACACCATACTGAAGGTTATCAGGTACTTACTGCATATCAAAAGGCTGTACACTCATATGTTAGACACTCTCTCTTGCTAAGGACCCCTATATTCCCTATACAAGGCTATACATGTTAGTTTTAAACACTTAATGGTTATTTGTATATTAAATTTATATACACAGCTTATACGAGCACGTTTTTCACGCAATAAAACTTTGTCAAATAGCCACATGTGACACGCAAAGTATGTTTCCGCTATCTAGCGGTGACTATGAGAACTACCTGAACGACAGCATGGCACCTAGAGCTCCATATCATTACTGAACGATCAGCATGCTATCTAGCGGTCGATATAAAAATTACTCAACTATCAGCATGCTTTCTAGCGGCCAATATCAACACTCACTCAACTCACCTAACTTAACCTGACCACGCCTGACTTGTCTACTGAACCTATCCTAATCTAAGCCTAGCTAACCTCACCTGACGTGACCATACTTGTTTTTAAGCAACAACAACACAATAAGATTCCATGAATTCCAGAGTACTTTTAGATTAATTATCGACTCTCAACTCTTATAACTATGTCTATCCCACTCTGTCAAAAAACACGATATATTTTTTTTTTTTTTTTTTATTTTTTTTGCTCGATGTCACTACTAAAGTGATAATGGGTTTTCCAATCCCATTACTATAAATTCATTACCCCCGCGCTTAAGTCGGTCTCGACAACAACCATGCATGTTTTTATTATGTCAGATAATGTAATGTTCGGGTGCAAAGTGGTGCAAAGTGCGTGTAAAAGTGAGTGCAAAGTGTTTGCAAAGTAGGTGTAAAAGTGAGTGAAAAGTGAGTGCAAAGTGGGTGCAAAGTGGGTGCAAAAGTGGGTGCAAAATGGGTGCAAAGTGGGTGCAAAAGTGGGTGCAAAAGTGGGTGCAAAAGTGGGGTGTAAAAGTGGTACCCTATTTGTAACGGCTTATTTGACAAGTTATTTTGTGGTACCCTATTTGTAATGGCTTATTTGACAAGTTATTTTTGTCAAATGTATTTAGAGGATATCTCTCTTGTTCTTGGAAAGTATCTCAGCCCTTTTTATGATAGCATAATGCTTACCGCCATGTTTGTAAGCAACAACACCACACTTAAGTTCCAAGAATCCAAACTACTCTAAGGTTCATGATTGTCTCTCAACTCCATTCCACGCCTAGTCAAAAATATTATACATTTCGAATTTTTCAAAAAAAGGTAAATTGGGACAGTATGCTATATGTTTAAACTAAAAATCATATAAAATCATATGCTAACTCCAACACCTACGTCTATCCCACTCTCAGTCAAAAAAAAATTATATTCTTTAAATTTTTCCTAAATATTTTTGGAAAGTAGGCTATATTTTGAAAACTAATCATCATAAAAAGTCATATATAGACTCAAACCAATGGCTTTTATGTCCTTAATCGTTAGAACATAACATGGAATTTTTGACATTTTTTCAAAAAATGTTCATTCTAAAAAATGGGCTATATTTTGTAAACTATGAAATTTACAAAAAAAAAGTGTTTGATATAAATGACAGGTATTTACTCCCTCTAACCAAGTCCCAGGTCTCTGGGGCAAAATCCACAAAGTTTCAATTTTGAAAGTAGGCGATATTTTGAAAACTTATCATTCTAAAAAGTCATATATATACTCAAACAAATGTTATTTAAGTCCTTTAACGTTATAACAAAACTTAACATATTTTCAATTTTTCCAAAAAAGGATCAATTTTCAAAATTGTATATATTTTGGGAACTAAGAATTTTACAAAAAGTTTGTTTAACGTAAATAAAAGGTCTTTACCCCCTCTACCCAAAAAATAAATTTCAGGTCCTTAGGACAAAAACTGTGCAGTAGTGTGTTTTGAGGGGTTCCGCACCCTCCTCCTCCACCCCTTCTCCAAGATGGCGGCCGTAGCTTAACTTAATCTAGCCTAACCTAACAAGATGGCGGCCGTAGCTTAACTTAACCTAGCCTAGCCTAACAAGATGGCGGCCGTAGCTTAACTTAACCTAGCCTAACCTAACCTGACCTACGAGGTGTGATCAAAAAGTTCCAAAAATGTGGCTGCAACTTAACCGAACCTAGCCTAGCCTAACCTAACCTAACCTACAAGGTGTGATCAAAAAGTTCCAAAATGGCGGCCGTAGCTTTACTTAACCTAACCTAACTTAACATAAACCTACGAAGTGTAATCAAAAAGTTCTAAAATGGTGGCTGTAGGTTAACTTAACCTAACCTAACCTAAACCTACGAAGTGTTATCATAAAGTTCCAAAATGGCGGCAGTAGCTTAACTCAACCTAACCTAACCCTACGAGGAGTGATCAAAAAGTTCCAAAATGTGTGGAGGAATGTGGAGGAGGAGGGTGTTTGTAGAACTCTTAAAAACTACTGGGGTGGGGTGGGGGTAGTAAGAATTAAAAACAGTATTAATTATTATTCAGCATAAGAGTTTTTTAATTCGTTAAAACGTACAATACATCTATTGTTTTTTATACCCTCATAAATTTAGAGAATGTCCACCATGATTTAGATCCTCAAGCACACTTTCTGACATATCATTAAAACGTGTAGGAAGGAATGTCTGAAAATTTTCACTAACACATAGTACACGTTCACCATACATTGTGTCCACTTTTTGAATGTTGATGATACGGAATGGAGTATGCATTGGTAATTCAGTGAGATTTTTTCTCTCTAATCCGCAGTTCTGCCCCATAGCATTGAGAATGTTTATTGTAGTAGCCTATAAAGAAACAAAAAAATGTCTATTACAGTTTAGCTATAAGTGACCAGAACCACTATATATATATATATCATTTTATTCTAAGAGCTTTCCATGATGATAAGAAAAAAGAACTTACCATAATGATGGATTGAGTGTAAGAAAACGTCTTTTGCTGCTTGATGTCACTACTAAAGTGATACTCTTACAACAGACAAGTGAGTTCATGTTTCGCTGACGTAATCATATGTTTCCACGCACTTCCTGTGTTGAGCGCGTCATAGTGGCTAAATTTAAAACTCTAGATGAGATGTTTTGCTGACGTAATCGTATGTTCCCCGCACGCACACTTTGGACGGGTCCTTTTTGAAGGGAGTCATTTTTTTACGGGTCCCGGAGGACGGGTCCTTGTTGACGGGTCCCTGTGGGCGGGTCCTTTGGACTGATACCTATGGACTGGCCCATGCATTTTATCCAAATTATGTCAAAGGGACCCGCCCACAGGGACCCGTCAACAAGGACCCGTCCTCCGGGACCCGTAAAAAAAATGACTCCCTTCAAAAAGGACCCGTCCAAAGTGTGCGTGCGGGGAACATACGATTACGTCAGCAAAACATCTCATCTAGAGTTTTAAATTTAGCCACTATGACGCGCTCAACACAGGAAGTGCGTGGAAACATACGATTACGTCAGCGAAACATGAACTCACTTGTCTGTTGTAAGAGTATCACTTTAGTAGTGACATCAAGCAGAAAAAGACGTTTTCTTACACTCAATCCATCATTATGGTAAGCTCTTTTTTTCTTATCATCATGGAAAGCTCTTAGAATAAAATCATATATATATAGTGGTTCTGGTCACTTATAGCTAAACTGTAATAGACATTTTTTTGTTTCTTTATAGGCTACTACAATAAACATTCTCAATGCTATGGGGCAGAACTGCGGATTAGAGAGAAAAAAGCTCACTGAATTACCTATGCATACTCCATTCCGTATCATCAACATTCAAAAAGTGGACACAATGTATGGTGAACGTGTACTATGTGTTAGTGAAAATTTTCAGACATTCCTTCCTACACGTTTTAATGATATGTCAGAAAGTGTGCTTGAGGATCTAAATCATGGTGGACATTCTCTATATCTAATTTATGAGGGTATAAAAAGCAATAGATGTATTGTACGTTTTAACGAATTAAAAAACTCTTATGCTGAATAATAAATACTATTTTTAATTCTTACTACCCCCACCCCACCCCAGTAGTTCTTAAGAGTTCTACAAACACCCTCCTCCTCCACATTCCTCCACACATTTTGGAACTTTTTGATCACTCCTCGTAGGGTTAGGTTAGGTTGAGTTAAGCTACTGCCGCCATTTTGGAACTTTATGATAACACTTCGTAGGTTTAGGTTAGGTTAGGTTAAGTTAACCTACAGCCGCCATTTTAGAACTTTTTGATTACACTTCGTAGGTTTAGGTTAAGTTAGGTTAGGTTAAGTAAAGCTACGGCCGCCTTTTTGGAACTTTTTGATCACGCCTTGTAGGTTAGGTTAGGTTAGGCTAGGCTAGGTTTGGTTAAGTTGCAGCCACATTTTTGGAACTTTTTGATCACACCTCGTAGGTCAGGTTAGGTTAGGCTAGGTTAAGTTAAGCTACGGCCGCCATCTTGTTAGGTTAGGCTAGGTTAAGTTAAGCTACGGCCGCCATCTTGTTAGGTTAGGCTAGGTTAAGTTAAGCTACGGCCGCCATCTTGGAGAAGGGGTGGAGGAGGAGGGTGCGGAACCCCTCAAAACACACTACTGCACAGTTTTTGTCCTAGGGACCTGAAATTTATTTTTTGGGTAGAGGGGGTAAAGACCTTTCATTTACGTTAAACAAACTTTTTTGTAAAATTCTTAGTTCCCAAAATATAGACAATTTTGAAAATTGACCCTTTTTTGGAAAAATTGAAAATATGTTAAGTTTTGTTATAACGTTAAAGGACTTAAAGAACATTTGTTTGAGTCTATATATGACTTTCTAGAATGATAAATTTTCAAAATATCGCCTACTTTCAAAATTGAAACTTTGTGGATTTTGCCCCAGAGACCTGGGACTTGGTTTTATGGTAGAGGGAGTAAATACCTGTCATTTATGTCAAACACATTTTTTTGTAAATTTCATAGTTTACAAAATATAGCCCATTTTTAGAATGAACATTTTTTGGAAAAATGTCAAAAATTCCATGTTTTGTTCTAACGATTAAGGACATAAAAGCCATTGGTTTGAGTCTATATATGACTTTTTATGATGATTAGTTTTCAAAATATAGCCTACTTTCCAAAAATATTTAGGAAAAATTTAAAGAATATATTTTTTTTTTTGACTGAGAGTGGGATAGACGTAGGTGTTGGAGTTAGCATATGATTTTATATGATTTTTAGTTTAAACATATAGCATACTGTCCCAATTTACCTTTTTTTTTGAAAAATTCGAAATGTATAATATTTTTGACTAGGCGTGGAATGGAGTTGAGAGACAATCATGAACCTTAGAGTAGTTTGGATTCTTGGAACTTTAGTGTGTTGTTGTTGCTTACAAACATGGCGGTAAGCATTATGCTATCATAAAAAGGGCTGAGATACTTTCCAAGAACAAGAGAGATATCCTCTAAATACATTTGACAAAAATAACTTGTCAAAAAAGCCATTACAAATAGGGTACCACAAAATAACTTGTCAAATAAGCCGTTACAAATAGGGTACCACTTTTACACCCCACTTTTGCACCCACTTTTGCACCCACTTTGCACCCATTTTGCACCCACTTTTGCACCCACTTTGCACCCACTTTGCACTCACTTTTCACTCACTTTTACACCTACTTTGCACACACTTTGCACTCACTTTTACACGCACTTTGCACCACTTTGCACCCGAACATTACATTATCTGACATAATAAAAATAGGCATGGTTGTTGTCGAGACCGACTTAAGAGCGGGGGTAATGAATTTATAGTAATGGGATTGGAAAACCCATTATCACTTTAGTAGTGACATCGAGCAAAAAAAATAAAAATTAAATAAAAAATATATCGTGTTTTTTGACAGAGTGGGATGGACATAGTTATAAGAGTTGAGAGTCGATAATTAATCTAAAAGTACTCTGGAATTCATGGAATCTTATTGTGTTGTTGTTGCTTACAAACAAGTATGGTCACGTCAGGTGAGGTTAGCTAGGCTTAGATTAGGATAGGTTCAGTAGACAAGTCAGGCGTGGTCAGGTTAGGTTAGGTGAGTTGAGTGAGTGTTGATATTGGCCGCTAGAAAGCATGCTGATAATTGAGTATTTTTATATCGACCACTAGATAGCATGCTGATCGTTCAGTAATGATATGGAGCTCTAGGTGCCATGCTGTCGTTCAGGTAGTTCTCATAGTCACCGCTAGATAGCGGAAACATACTTTGCGTGTCACATGTGGCTATTTGACAAAGTTTTATTGCGTGAAAAACGTGCTCGTATAAGCTGTGTATATAAATTTAATATACAAATAACCATTAGGTGTTTAGAACTAACATGTATAGCCTTGAATAGGGAATATAGGGGTCCTTAGCAAGAGAGAGTGTCTAACATATGAGTGTACAGCCTTTTGATATGCAGTAAGTACCTGATAACCTTAAGTATGGTGTAAGAATATTTTCAGTTGACTACTACATTTAACAGTGATCACATTGTGAAAGATCGTCTCACCCACTAGGCTCTAGCCGTGTACTACGTGGTAAGTAGCTGTTGGTCTTGATTAGGTTATATAAGAGGTCTCTTAGCAGGAATACAATCAGTTGATTACTACCTTTTGCAGTGTTCACATCGTGAAAGACCGTCTCACTGACCAGCCTACAGCCTTGTGATACGCAGTAAGCAGCTGTTTGCAGAAAATCATCATCCATAATGGAAGAAACCATGCCTAGCTATATGTGTAAAGAGTGTGGAAAGACTTTTCTTCGGGACTATGATAGAAAGCGTCACGAAGTATCGTGTGGTAAATTTTATGAGTGCAAAACTTGTGTCAGTAAATTTAACAATGCCTACAATGGACGTCGCCATGAGGAATGTTGTAATGTTGTGTCAGCAGCTAAAAGACAAAAAACTGAGCCTACAAAACATTACCTGCTCTCATTGGTTCCTGATAATAATGGACTTACTGAATATGAAACGTCTTTTCAAGGTCGTCTTAAATCCTATTTTATACGTTGTGATACTTGTAAGGATTTAAATTCATACCTTAAAGAGTCCAAACAGCAAATAATACAAGCTATGCAGAAAGAACTAGCAATGCACAAGTCAATAAAAGTTAATCTTGTGGCTGAATGTAGATTCATTCATACGTCTACGAATGAAATTACAGATCGTGCTTTTAAAACACGAAAACAGGCCCTATTTTTGGAAACAGACTTAAGTAGTTTCTTGGAAACACAATTTACAAAGTTAACTACTGAAATGGAAGAATCTGAGCTAAAATGCAGTAATTGGGCTTTGTTAGCAGTGGAAGGAGTTCGATTGAAAATAAATAAGTATAATTCCTTGCGTGGCAGCACATATATTTCATTACCAGCAGCTATACAAGCAAGAAAAGCCTGCATTAATCCTCAAAACTTTAAGGACGAGAAGTGTTTTATGTACGCCATTTTAGCAAAACTGGTTAAAACGAAAGCTGAACGCATTAGTGAATACAAGGATCTGGAAAACAAGTATGATTTTTCAGTAATATCGTTTCCTATATTACTAGCTGACATTCCCAAATTTGAGAAAGCCAACGACATATCCATAAATGTATTTGGACTGGAAAAAGACAACAAAGTGTTTCCTCTAAAGATTGTGGATCAAGAGCTACAAGACCATCGTGACCTCCTCCTGCTAAGTTCTTCATCTGGTCAGAACCACTACGTCTTTATCAAAGATTTTGATAAAGTAGTAAGACATCAGAATTACCCACCATGAACATAAGATATATACGTGTAAACGGTGTTTTACTCACTTTGATAATCAATATGGTGAACAAGGAATGGAAAAATTAAAAGAACATAGAGATTTGTGTGTCCAACATGACATTGCTAGGGTTGAAATGCCTATTAAAAACCCAATTGTGAAATTCTTAAATGTGGAAAAAATGTTGAGAATACCTTACGTTATCTATGCAGATTTTGAAAGTATCAAACATGTCTACCCAATCCTGAGGCAAGTTATACAGTGCCATACCAGAGTCATGTTCCTATGAGCTTTGGTATATATGTTAAACCCTCACCTGCTGTGGAACACATAAAGACAAACCTTCCAAGCCAACCAGTTATTTATCGTGGACCTGACGCTGCAGAAAAGTTTATGGACTGTTTGATCTCAATAGCTAATGAAATTGATCGCCTTTACAGCTTAAATGTTCCAAAGGCCTTAACTCAGGATCAAGAAGCAGAGTTCCAATGTTCTGAAACCTGTTATTTGTGTCATAAACCATTTACCAAAGAGGACTGGAAAGTTCGAGACCATTGCCATATTACAGGGGAATACCGTGGAAGTGCTCACAATAACTGTAATTTGAGGTGTAAAACACGTAACCCCGTTCCTGTATTTCTACATAATATGAGTGGCTACGATGCAAATTTCATTGTAAAACAATTGGGATGTACTACTGAGAGAGTAGATGTTATCGCTAACTCCAAAGAAAAGTACATTTCCTTCACCAAATATGTTGGAAATGTTAAGCTTCGATTTTTGGACACGTTTCGGTTAATGCCAACTAGTTTGGAAAACTTAGTTTCCAATTTATCATCATACCCTGAAACAAACAAGTACTTTGGAAAAGAAAATGCAATGCTCATGACTCGTAAAGGTGTATTTTGTTATGATTACATCGATTCATGGGAAAAGTTAAGTGAAACGTGTTTACCTCCAAAAGAGGCATTCTTTAACAAATTAAGTCAAGAAAATGTTAGTGAAGAAGACTATGAACATGCCAAAAATGTATGGAATCAGTTCAACATTAAAACTCTAGGGGGGTATAGTGATCTCTACCTAACTTCAGATGTACTCCTACTTGCAGACAGCTTTGAAACGTTCAGAAACAAAACATTAGAAACACACCGAGTGGATGCTGCACACTTCTTTACTTCGCCTGGTTTAAGTTTCGAGGCAATGCTCCTTTACACTGGAATTGAACTGGAATTGCTACAGGATTACGATCAGATTCTTTTAATAGAGTCTGGAATACGTGGAGGCATATGTCAGGTGTCTCATCGGTATGCTGAAGCTAACAATAAATACATGGAAACCTATGATTCTGAGAAACCATCGCAGTTTATTACCTATGATGATGCCAACAACCAATATGGGTGGGCTATGTGTCACTCTCTTCCTTATGGTGGATTTCAGTGGGTTTCTCCAGATACGGTTGATCTAGAAACACTAAAGGAAGACGATCCTGTGGGGTACATTCTAGACGTTGATGTTGATTACCCATGCGACCTTCATGATCTACACAACGATTTACCTTTCCTACCAGAGTGTACACAACCTAAGGATTCGTCTCTCAAGAAACTAATTCCTCATCTTGGAAATCGAAGGCGGTACGTTGTTCATCACATGGCACTTAAACAGGCTTTTGATCATGGACTAAAATTGGTAAAAATTCATCGTGTGTTAAAGTTTAAACAAAGACCTTGGCTAAAGGCATACGTTGATTTTAATAACAACCTTCGAAAACAAGCCATAAATGATTTTGAGAAAAATCTATACAAATTATTCAACAATGCCATTTCTGGAAAAACAATGGAAAATGTTCGTAAAAGAATAGACATACGTCTTGTGACTGACAGCAAAAAGGCTGAAAAGCTAATAGCAAAGCCTACATTTATTGACAGAACAATCTATGGTCCTAACCTAGCTGCTTTCCACATGGCTAAACGTAACATTGTATTCAATAAGCTTATATATATATTGGAATGTGTATACTGGATATTTCAAAAACTCTCATGTATTCCCACCACTATGATGTCCTGCTACCCTATTATGGCATGGACAATCTTAAACTCATGTATATGGATACTGACTCGTTCATTTATTTGGTTAACACCCAAGATGTATATCAAGACAAGTTGGATTTCGTAGAACACCTGGACACATCAGATTATCCTACTTATCACATATGTTACTCTATATCAAACAAGAAAACGTTGGGAAAATTTAAAGACGAGGCTTGTGGACAAATTATTAAAGCATTTGTTGGACTTAGAGCTAAAATGTATGCTTTAGACATAAATGGTAAAGAAATCAAAAAGATTAAAGTTATTAGTAGAGGTGTTGTCAAAAATTGTATAAGCTTTCAAGATTATAAGGATTGTGTCATGAAAAACACTGTAAAAAGAATATCAATGAACATTATCGCTTCTAAACAACATGACATATCATCTATAAGACTAAACAAAATTGCTTTGTGTCCTAGTGATGATAAAAGAGTAATTGATACTAATGGTATAGGTACTCATGCCTATGGTCATTACTCAATCATTGACCATGCTTAAAGAGTTAAGTTAAGAATATCAAAATCCTCTGCCTGCATATACCAAATACATTAAACAATTTAGGAAATAAAACAATAGCACTAAACATAGAAAACACAAAAAGGAAAAAAATGTATTCATACGCAAACATAAATAAAAATAGAAAACAAAAATAAAAACAACTGTAATTATAACAAATGTATTATGTGTAAATAGTGTAAATATATTCAAAATGAATAAAAAAATATTGTATGAACACTGCTTGGAAATGTTTAATTACTAACCACCTCCCACTCCTAATTCAAACTGTTAACCTCTAGTAATTTTGAGAAATTGCTTTAGTTAGCTAAACTAGGTACTCAAAAGTATAGTATATCCCATGTATTACCTATATGCTTTGGGATAAGGTACACAGCCTTGTTATATGTAATGAAAAAATCGTATTTGGCAAATATGAACTTTAGACATGGACTAAATCCAAAACATGTAAACAACAAAAATTGAAAAATCCATGTTTCCATACTGACAAAATTCAAAAAACTTAAAACTAAAATTTTAAAAACTGTAAATTGGAATTTGACAAATTGCAATGTGTGAAATATGAAAATGAAAAGAAAAAAAAGTGAATAAATAAAAATAGAAAACAAAAATAAAAACAACTGTAATTATAACAAATGTATTATGTGCTTTTACTTTTTTAAACTTAACTGACTTTGTAATCCTAAGCTGGTTGTATGTAGCGAACATTTTGCACAGTAGCCACAGTGCAATTATTAGCTTTACCTTACTCTCTATAAGACTAGCAAAAAGATAGTTGCATGTGCCCTTATATACTTTGAATGTGTTGATTAGCCTTTGGCTTAGCTTTAAAGGTTAGGTAAAGTTAGGTTAGGTTAAGTTAGGTGAAGTTAAGTGAGGATATGCTTGGTTCGGTGAACTAAGGTTATGTTAGGTTAGGTAAGGTTAGATTAGGTTAGGTTAGGTGAAGTTGGGTTAGGCAAAATGGCTGAGGTATGAATTAACCCCACTCTTCTTAGTTTGGCCTCACAAGTCTGAGTGTACCCCATTCCAACTATCAGACCAGAAATTAAATTTCTTGGCAAAGCCAGGACTCAGACCGGGGACTCCACAGTGACATCCAAGAATTCTGCCACTTAATCATAAAGTGGATTATATAAGGCTGGTCTTGATTGTACATGAGTAATCAATAATTACATAATAATAATAATAATGATAATAATAATAATAATAATAAATATTCCATTTAGCGACTACACGGTCGAACTCCCCCTGTGACATTATTCACGGTCTCAGGGCGTGGCGTCCATTTTGCGCATTAGCCCCTGACCCAGCTATGACTGTCCCCTGCATAAGAATAACATAGAGTGGTTGCGCGCGGCGGCCATCTTGCGCATTAGCCCCTGTCCCAGAACCGCCTTATATTTCCTACTCATCTGCAATGATCTCTTTAACCTTCTCTTCCATTACTCCTCTGATTTCTCCTCTAATCTGCTCCATTTTCACACTAATTTCCTTGTTGTTCTTATCTAATTTTGCATTATTCTGTTCTAATTTTTTATTGAAAGCTTCTGTACTTTCTTTAATTTCCCTACTGTTTTGTTCTAATTTAGCGTTGTTTTGTTCCAGTTTAGCATTTAAAGCGTCTGTACTTTCTTTATTTTCCCTACTGTTTTGTTCTAATCTGGCGTTTAAGGCATCTGTACTTTCTTTATTTTCCCTACTGTTTTGTTCTAATTTAGCATTTAAGGCATCACTACTAACTTTGTTCTGATACATAAACTCGAGAAGTAAAGTTTTTAATTCTGGTTGGCCGCCTACACTCCCTGTTTCAGTATCGGGATTTACCTCCGCTACCCCGGTACTACCATCACTCGACATACTGCTCGTATCATCACTCTCCCGTTGATGACCACTACGTAACCTCATCTGCCTTTCTTTCTCATCCCCCATAATGATATACACTGATACAGACAAATAACCCCCAAAATACAGGCACAGAAATATATACCCTTCTCCTTCCACAAATGTTATTAGGTTTTCAGCCCCAAGTTGTCGGCGACGAGTGTAGCAGTTTCGCTTGCCCACACGTTGATTGACAATTGTAACGATTTGGTAGGCCAGCCTTGCACTTTAAAATACCTATATAAGAATCTCCACAGTTGGGCGGCAATTGTAACGTCTTCGCTTGCCCACACGTTGAGCGACAAGTGTAACGGTTTGACTGCCCCTAACTGTTGGGTGATAAATGTAACTGTTTACCTTTGCCTAAGCTATGTTGTTTTAATGGGCGCCAAGACCTCAACGCAATGTTGAAATCTAAATTTGTATTTAACAACGTCTAGCTCTGGTAGAACACCTTCAAGAATCTATTCACTCAGATCGTGGTATGATTTGATCATTAATCCAACAAACAATTGTATCAGGAGAAGGAATTGGTCTATATCTAATGCTACCTACTGAAAGCAAAGATTGCATTGTAAAAGAAATGGTTTTATTACATAAAACAAGTATAGCAAAATTAATAATAATAATAATAAGTGTAAAATTTAAATTGGAGCGTTGCGATTTTAATATTACCGGTAGAAAATTACGTGAAAACGGAGTCTGATAAATTATTGATTTTACTCTTATTCCCAAGCTATGAAGTTACTGAAATATGAAATATAAAACAATGAGAAATGAGAGATTGCGTATTTCTGCGTCATCCGCGCTTACCACTGGAAATTGCCAAAGCATTTCCCTCGTACTAGATGATGCTGTGTGCTTCCCACAGTCTCCTGGACTTCGTCATCTCCGTCGATATTTGATGATATACTTGTAGATTTGGTGACTTTATGGTCCTAACAACGGAGCCATACCCTCGTACAACCAAACTGGTTAAGTTTTAAACAGATATTTCTCCACTCCACGTAACATTGGAGCGACACACACTTGCAACCGAACTAGTCAAGTCTTTCACAGATTGTCCTCGTTCCACGGAACATCGGAGCGACTCCCGCGTGCAACCATACTCGGCAAGTTCTACACAGATTGTCCTCGTTCCACGGCGCGCCGAACGATATATGCACACGTCGGCTCCCCACCTCGGTACCGACTTCCAGCTTACGTGGTCTCCACTGATTGGCTGCTCCCCACGCTATACTTCCCCTTCTCTGGCTCATTACACACGGCGCGCGGATGATGAAGTCGATTTCCGTTCCAACTATCCGGCTTTTCTTGACGCTGCAACCCCGCTTGCGTAATACTTTTTGACAAGAATCAGCCCGTATCTGAATTTCCAGTGAGTCATGTCTCTCATAATATTATCCTAACTGACGAAACTCCGTAAAATTCCGTAATCACATAATTTTCTATGATATTGTCGTTCGTAAGAATTTGCTTGATAACGTTTTCTAAGACATAGAAAACCTATCCGTATGCTTATAATTTTTATAAAATGCTCCGAAAATACCTTAATAATAATTATAATAAATTAATAATAATAATAATAATAATAATAATAATAAATTAACATGAAAACTTCTCTTGGCTGAACAATTTACCGCGTAAATAAATATAGAATGGCATCCTACTGACTTATGCCAGTGGCATAAAAACCCCTCGAAAAACACGTTACAATCAGTAAATGTGAGATCCTGTTAACGACCAGGAAAAAGGACAGACCAATGAGTGGGATAACACTTGGAGGTGGACAGCTGATGAAGGTGGAAAGTCTCAAGTACTTGGGAAGTATAGTGGAGGAAAATGGGAGAAATGACAAAGAGATTACGGAACGTGGCAGACAGGCAGAAGCATTAGGAGCTTAGTGTGGAATAAAGATGCCCCACAAAACAGCAAGGAAGTGTTATACAGAAGCTACTATATCCCGATACTGACCTATGCTTCAGAAACCTGGACAATGAAGAAAAGAGACATAAGCAGAATACAGGCAGGTGAAATGAAGTTCCTGCGAAGTAGGATCGGAATAACAAGAAGAGACAGGGTGAGGAATGAAAAGGTCAGGGAAATGGTGAAAGAGGAGCCCTTGCAAGGTAGGATTGAGACATCAAGACTGAGGTGGTATGGCCACTTAAAGAGAATGGATGAGAAGAAGATTCCCAAGAGGATACATGAGATGCAGATGCAGAAGAAACGACCAAGGGGAAGACCAAGAGATAGATGGCTGAAAGGAGTGGAGGAATGTGTCAAGAAAAGAGGCGAGGACTGGACCAGAGTGACAGCGGAGAGGTGGTGGGAAGAAGGACTAATTGGCGAGGCTTATGTTCCAAACAGACCCAGCCTGGGGCTGGAAACTGTACAAGATGATGATGATGATTGATAGACATAACAATCACAACTGTGCAAAAACTCGAATTTGGAAATGTCGAAACCTGGAATCCATCGTACTGTCCTCCGACCTGTTACACTGTATGATTACGAATGATTACTCTATGACTTAGTCCTTTTGACCACTTGTTTGCACCACATTTCGTTTGGCTTAATAACGGGTATTACCGTACCACCTCTAGCCATAGTTATAACTGTTATTCGATCAGGCATGTTCAGGGTGCTATCTCGAATGTTCTCTTGTGGTATGAGCTCCCATTCTTCCTCGAGCGCAGCTCGAAGTTGAGTTAGTGTTTCAGGAGAACGACTCCTAGCACGGCTCCCAAGCATATGAGCATATCCCAGGCATGCTCTATCGGGTTTAGGTCGGGAACAAGCAGGCCACACCATGCGCTCAATTCCGACTTCATCCAGGTACTCGCGTACACAGACGGCAACGTGTGGGCGAGCGTTGCCATCCATCAGGATAAAGCTCTCTCCCATGACAGGTGAAAAAGTCATGACGTGATGTATTAAAATCTCCTTGATGTACCGGTGGGTTGTCAGGCTCCCATTGTTAACGGACACAAGTTCTGTGCGCGAGTTAAGTTTTGTAGATCTCCGGCCAGTTGTCTAGTTGGAGAAGAATGAACTTATCGACACTCGTTTATTAATTGAATATATGCTTGAGAATCTACTAGTTTGGTCCTCTCAAGTTCTACTCGCGCTGTAGGTTATGTTATACTCACAAAGAATTGAAGACGTTGAGAATATGTTTGTTTATTGATTACCAACAACTTTAGTACTTTTATAATACACTTTACATGAAGCCTAGTTATTACGAGTCTGTCTAATCGTAGAGACAGCTCCCTTAGCAGAGACTACTTAGTCTGGTAATGAAGAGTGACCACATGGTCTGCTCTATGTGAAGAGATCGAGAATGAGCTCTGTATCAGTATACAACATTAGATTTCTCTGGTGGGAGAAATGCTTGACACAAACAGAGATTCACCAATAGCGTGTATCTCTAGTGGTAAGAGGGGGTGGCAGCCACTCAGACCATAAGCTTTGGGGCGGTGGTTAGCCTGACCTTACTGCTGTTGTTCATATTGCTACAAACTCCAATTCTAAGAAATATTATGAGAAAGGACCAGAATATGTGTCCCTTTCGAAAGTATGGAGACAGTCTGGAAAGTTAGGAATGTGTTTACTGTGACCAACTCTCAGTTTAGGTCTTCCAAGAATTATCTAATGGAAATATGTCCATTTAAAGTGCTACTGTTCACAATGCCATGCTTTTAGTTTATACATGTTCTGCCCGTGAGCTTGGAGTGAGCTGTTGTAACATTCTGACTTCCTGAAGAAAATATACTCTGTTTCCCATGAACAATAATAATTATTACCATTTAAAACCAAAATTAGCATTTGATACGTCTTGGTCATGGCTAGTAAGGGGTGTACAGAGTGGCGGACATGACTCCTCTCCCCTAAGATTCGAATAGCTGGCCTTAGTGATTACTACCTTCTTTTTACATTTAAGTTTTACAGAATAATACAGGTTACTTATTTTTTGTCTAAATATAAACAAGATCATAAATGTTATGAGTAATACAAATGTTACATTAATAGATACAAACTGTTTCTTTGTAATATAGTTGGCTTCAAATCTAGTTTGAGCTTTGTTACATCGAGATGGGAATGGAGAAGGTTTATTTCCTTGTTTATTAAAGGCTCATCATGAATAATTAGGATCGGGAAACTATGGACATAGTTGGTAGGTTTTTGATGCAACGTTATTCCTAGGCTGGAAATAGGACAAGATTCATTTGAATATATTACCTTTGGACCTGAGATTTGTAAAGAACTTTGAGCTTCTATACATGTTTGCATAATTATCTCAGATGTTTTGCCAAAGAACAGAATATGTTCTTTATTTATAGGTTGAAATATTTTTATCTCATTGTTTATTGAAGCATATTCGCATCCAATTGTATTTGTTAGGTTGCAGTTTGTTATCCTAATATTGTAATACATACATATGATTGAGTATTTTTGATACAAGGTATACTGGACCATTTAATAGTGGGTCCTTGCAAATAGTATTTTTCAGTTGGGACAAGTATAATGTCCTTAATAGTAGGTACAGGAGTACTCTCATACAGTTGATATTGACTGCCATCTGTGATTGACATTGAAAGGATCACAATCATTTCTTCGTCTAATATAATTACCTGAGTTTTTGATAATTTGAGATTTTCAAACTGGTGATATTGATCTGCATGGATCATACTTTTGACAGGATATATTGACAATAAATGCTTTACTAAATTAGTTAAGTCTCTTCTTGAAAATAATCTGACGTTAGTCATTTCTTTAAATGATAGAGAAATTGTCTCTTGGAGCACACGTAATATTATGTTAAATTTATTAACACACATTAACAAGTATTGGGATTCTTCCAGTAGACTGATCTTGAAGTCTTCTGCCTGTAGAATACCTTGAATTACCTTCATATTATTACTAACATGGTCAATCTCGTCATAAAACTTTTGAGCAACTGAATTGGCAAAATATACTAATTTATTGATATGTTTTATTTCTTTATTATGACTTTGTTTTAAAGTGTCTAATTGATTTTGCAAATTGTCTAAATCATCTTGATCTAGATTACCTGAGATGCATTTTATTACTTTACCTAAACCGTTAATTAAGCCTCGTTTAGTTCTATTGACATTAGTAGGTATTAATTTATTTAATTCTTTCCTTGTTTCTTTAGCTTCCTCAATTAATTCCTTTATTACATACGGAAAGATATTATTGCTTTTAATTACTAGACTGGAGACAGTATCATCAATATTCTTATATGCCTCTTTTAAAGCGGTTAGGTTGAAATGAAACATAAACTTATGATAGTTATTAACAATTACTACAGGTCCGAAGGGATCAGCATAAAATTCTTGGGTGTTTACTGGTTCTGTGAGGATGATGCCATATCCGGAAAGGAATCTGTAATAGGAAGAATTTTCCTCTTAGGTTTGATATTTCTAAAATTCCGGACATGAATTTTACCGTTTTTCATTTTACAATGAACTTGGTTGGCTTCGATTTTGAGTATTGTACCTTCGTTGTACAAATTTTTGGATTTCTTATTCCTGGTCAGGGGATCTAATACATATACTGTTTCTCCTATTTTATAGGGGTGTGTAAATGTGGAATCTCTTGGATCGGATTGCTTTTCGTTCAAGATCTTAATTTGGTTCGCTTGCCTCTCTAGGTACTCGTTAATTTTTGGTGACGCAGAAAAGATATGATCTAAAGCTTTGTAATAAGGATCATACAGGGCGTTGAACGGTGGCTGTTTAGTAGTTGAATGAATCGATGAATTATAATTCATGATTGCATTTATAATGAGTTGTGGTAGTGGGGTGAATTTATCATGGTCTCTTGAAATTCTCAGTTTCTCGAGGAGAGTGGAATTCAATCTCTATACTGGGGAGTTTGAAGAATAATTTAAAGGTTTGGTTGCATGACATTCGATATTTACAGATTTACAATATTCTGTAATTAGACTATTCTCGAATTCACCGCCTTGGTCGTGGGTGATTCTCTTGGGATAACCATGGTGTGAGAAGTACACTTGTAATTGGTTTAAGGCCGCTATGGCTGTATTTTGAAAATACGTCTAGTATTGTCAAGATGCGGGTTTGTTCAAAATGAAAAGTATCTATATCAGAGGCGGCTCGTGGGCTTTGATAAGGGTGGGGCACAGCAGGTATCAGTTTTGCTAAAACGCATGACCATAATTCTCGATGTTAGTTAGTTATTGTTGTTTTAAGGGAGAGGAACTACGAGGTCATCTTCCCCCTAATCCGTACCATGAGTGAACTATGAAACCACAGATGAGTGATTTGATTATGAGCGTCATCCTCATCATGCATTCCTTTCCCAACTGTAGGCACAGATAATTAAGTACAAACCCGGTCAAATAAACAGAAAATAACGCAGGTTACTAAGTAATTAACACACACAATAAGTTGGCTAGGGTACACGGGATTGATTACCACGAAAATAAAAAAAAGAGTTATGCCAAGTAAAAAAAAGCTAACCTGATCGTTCACTTCTTGTAGAATAGTTCGATCCTTCTATGTTTAGCAGCAGCAAACTCCTCTATCACGCGTGTGTTGAATTCTGGGATACTGTTTATCATCCTTTTCTCCATCGACAACATTGCAAGTGCAGACCGTCTATCAGCCCCCATAGAATTTCTCAGGAAAGATTTTATCCTCTTCAAAGTAGAGAATGACCTTTCGGTCTCTACAGTCGTCATTGGGATAGTAACAATGATTTTTAAAAGTATCACACACTCTGAAAATGTGTGCAACATATTATTGTTATAAAAGAACTGCATAAGTGGTGCCGCACCGGAAGCATTACGCAAATCTTCACGACAGTACAATACCTCGAATTCCGTTCTCAGTTTCGGACCATTTATTGCACGGAACAATGTAACGGCTGTCTGGAAATCCCTCTCTGGAAATTCAATGGAATAGCATGGAAACTTTTCAACTAGAAATAATTTTGATGCACGCAAGTGATCCGAAAACTGAAACCTGTCATTAATGCTACTAACAATAGTATCACACATTTCTATTACGGCCAGACGATTACTCGTACTACTTCCTTGTTCAACACAAAGTCTTTTGCTCGCGGGCTCACTAAAGGACGCGTCACTTTCCACATATTATTCGCGAACTTTGGTCCCCGCTTTAGAAAACTGCTTTATAAAGTCACTGACTTTAACAGCATCAATACCACTTTGCTGAATACAATCAAAGAAAATAGCTACGTGTGGCATAACTTTATGAAAGAAAGTCAGCCAGTATATAAACTGGGAATCTTTCAATGTACGCACAAATCCTGCAGCTTGACTTGAGGCATTTCTGTCATTAACTTCTGAGTCTCTAATGTGCTCAAAACATTTCAAAAGATTTTCTTTGTTTTCGAACACAGTGTTGACAGTTCTATGTTGAAAGTACCATCTTGTCGGAGGGGCGTAACCTATTTTCTTTTGAACCACTTCAATCAAGCAATCCATTCTCTTTGGAGATCTTGAAAAAAAAATGGCCCTATCCCTTGCAAATCTTGAAAAAATATTCTGCTTTGGGAGCAAGATGAAGTGGCGTGTTGGAGAATCAAATTACCTTGATGTGCGTAACAATGAATGTAATTCGCGTTTGGGTATTTCTCATTAATTAACGACTGCACTCCACCCCTATGCCCACTCATCACAGAAGCACCGTCATACGTTTGACAAATAAGTTTCTCAGGGGATTTTTCTACTTCAATTTTGTTTAACTGTCCCAATATTGTTGCAGCCAGACCGTGCGCGCTCCCGTCGGTGACTTCAAAGAAACCCCAAAATCGCTCAACAATTCTACCTGCTATTTGATACCTAAAAATTAGGGACATTTGGGTTTTGCATGAAGCGTCCGTTGTTTCGTCAGCCTGGAGCGAGAGGAAGTCTTCCGAACTGATTTCCTCGACAACATACTTCCGACAAACGGACAGAATCGTGTCTAAAATTTCATTTTGGATGCCCTTCGATGTCCCTTTAAACACGCTTGAATTTTCCAAGTGATCCTTTAAAACATTGTCAAGCGCCGCAGTGTAATTGATGAGACCCTTAAAAACACCTGGATTAATTGATTCGTCGGTTTCGTCATGTCCACGCAAGGCCAATTCAAATTCCCCACATAACTTAATAGCATCAATAATGCGCGACATAATATACCTATTCTTGTCCACAAGTTCATTGTGTTTACGAACAGAAATCCTGTTGCCATCATCCAGTTGCTGCGCTATGCTTATATTCCCTAACACTGCTAAACTCATTTCATTGTTCATATGGCATTTTGACAAACAATGTTTCTTTCCTTTTTCAGGTAAATGTTTTAAATCATTGGTCCATGTGTCATCGCCACCAAATAACAGGCACGGAAAACAAAAGAATGAATTTACTACCGGACATCCACACAAGACCGACTCCAATACTCAGACCTTAATGCTACTCTCGATTGCTTCAAGATGACGATTCGAGAAGCCCTAGCCTGTTCAAAACGTGGGTTTGTTTACATACGTTGTTTCAGTTTGCTACCGATGAAAGTTGGCGATAAGTAGTGTTTCCTATGGAGAATAGTGGTGCGTGAGAGTGAATTTGTGAGTCAGTTGATATTTAGCAGCTGTAATTATACGCAGTGACATATGAATGTTTGTTTTGAAGTTATGTAATGGGTCGCTCTTGTTGTGTACCGGGTTGTAAGAGTAATTACGGCAAAGCTTCTCATACAACTATTTTTAAGTTTCCCAAGGAAAAAACATTAAGAGAAAAATGGATTAGAAGTATACATCGTGACAATTTTGTGGTCAGTGATAAAGCAGTAGTATGCATACACCATTTTGAAGATAAGTTTGTGGTTAGGGAAGACGTGTTCCCTGTTGTAAATAGTGAACCTATTCGTGTTCCTCGGAAAGTTCCAAAACTAAGCGATGATGCTTACCCCACAATTTTTCACAATCAACCCTCTTATCTAACTGTTAGGCTTAGTAAAGAAAGGAAAGATCCTGAAGAACGTGTGCAGCAGATATTACAGAGAGATTTGGATAACTTTAATGAATGGTGTGAACAGGATACCATTGCAAATTTCGAATCTTTCACAAGTGAAGTTAAGAATAGGCCGGTAAATCCATTTATAACAATTGTGAAGGAAGACTATGTCCTTTTTATTAAAATAGATGATAATGCTTATTGTGATGTTCCATCAGTGTCAATGTGTTTCAAAGTGTCGAGTGATTTAGATGTAAATGTGTTTTACAAGAATCTGTGCTTACCTGCGGAGAAGTTTAACTGGATCTTGGAGTGCAACGGAAGCAAGGCATATAAATGTGATAGATGGAGCAAGTTGGATAATTTGGTGAGTTCTCTTGCTAACTATAATAATGAATCAGTATCTCTCTCTGAAAGGGTAACTTCATTGATAAATGTTACAAAGGAGGGCCTGCAACTTGATGCTGATGAGAATTTAGAGAGGGCTGGCAAGGTAAAATTTGCATTAGAACAGTTGGAGCTTGCTTTTGCTTGTCAGATTAAATATTCATCAGACCTCCTAATATGGGCCGCAAGTCTCTCTTACTCACACCCTGGAGCTTACCAATCTTTAAGAAGGACAAACATAATGACACTACCTCACCATGTTTATCTCAGGCAATTCTTGTCCAAAATAGGTCCAAACAGCTCAGGTGTTGGACCTTTGCAAAAATCCTTTTTGAAAGAAAAAAGCAAGCTCCTGAATGATGAAGAGAAGGTTGTTACTGTTTTGCTGGATGAGATATATGTTAATTCCAAACTCACGTATAAAGGAGGGAAAATAATCGGGATGGCTGAAAATAGCTCAGGAGCCGACTCGGCCACCACCATACAAGCTTTCATGTTTTCCTCATTACGTTCAGACAGTAAAGATATAATAGGTCTTTTCCCAGTGAGAAACCTAAATGCAAAAACTCTACTGACTCTAACCATTGACGTCCTAACCTTGATGGACGAGCTTCAATTTCATGTAGTCTGTTTGGTATCAGATAACCACAGCATGAATAGGAAGATGTTTGAGCTCTTGGGTGGTGGTACTCTAAAACCCTGCATTACAAATCCAGCTAATACCTCCAAGTCACTATTTCTTCTGTTCGACAGTGTACATTTGCTGAAATGTGTAAGGAACAATTGGTTAAATCGACCCAGTCAAACGTTTGTCATTCCCAACACCCAGCAGACAATTCCCAAAATAGAAAGCATGCTACATGTTACTGAAAATGAATCAACTTTTCAGTACACAAATGTCGAGGCTAAGTTATCAGATATTAGAGATCTATTCCATTCTGAAAAGAGTATGATTCTAAAACTGGCTCCAAATTTGTCAAGAAAGGCTTTATATCCCACTGCTATAGAGAGACAGAATGTTGCTCTAGCTATGAGCATATTTGATGCCAAAAATATAGTGGCATTGGATATGCTTAAAAGTGAGGGTGTTGCTATTTCTGATGGGACTGTCCAGTTTTTGAAATTAATTTCAAAGTGGTGGACAATTTCAAACGTTCAGCACCCAATGAAAGGAAAGTACACCCGAAATGATGATGCAAACCCAATTAGTGGCCCCAATGATACCAAGCTTGTCTTTTTGGAAACTTTGAAAACATATGTTGACATATGGCATAGCAACACCTCACACAATGATGGAAAATTGAGTAATGAAACGTTCTTAGCATTCACTCACACACTGACTGCAGTTGTCCAGCTATGTAAATATATTTTTAATACATATAAGTGGTCCTACATCCTGACAGCTAAGCTGCAGACAGATGGCTTAGAAAGCAGGTTCGGAGCATACAGAAGATTAAGTGGCTGCACATATAATGTCTCAGTAGAACAAGTGCTAGAATCTGAACGGAGACTCAAGGTATTAAGTTTGCTAAAACTTCAGTCGGCAAAGTTAGGAGAATTTACTCTCAAGGACCTGACAGTTACTTTCAACCAAGAAAAAGTAGTCGAGAACCTTGATAAATTTCAGTCTGCCCTGGATGAAACACCATTAGTGTCGATTCCGCTTGAAGCAAAGAAGATAATTGTATGCATTGCTAGTTACACGAGCATGAAAGTTTTGGCCAAGTTGGTAAAGAGTGGAAAGTGCATTCGGTGTAAAGAAGTGCTACAATCCGAAGAAGATTTAATCCTTGATTGTGACAAGAAGCTTCTGTCTTACTTCAGTGAACTTAACAGGGGTGGGCTGAAGTGTCCTTCCTCGTTTTTGATGGGTTTATGTTGTGATATATATAGACTTGTTCAGGTACTCATAAGCAGCAGCTTTGAATCTGAATTTTTGAAACTCGAAAATCAGAGGGACGCTGTTATTGCATTAGGGACTCAACTTATAGAGAGTTCTATAAGCAATATAAATGATGAATGTAGTTGTGGTGTGCCCTTGATCAAGATTGTTAAAAAATGTGTTAAAGTGTTTGCGAACATATTTGTTAACAACTACTCCAAAGTGTTGCACGATAAAAATGTGTCCAGGGAATTGTGCAAGAAGTTTGCAAACCAGGCACAAAAAAGAAGACCCACTGAGGAGCTTGGAGTTAAAGTAAACAAGCGCAAGGAGTTGAAACTCGGCAGCAAGTAAGGTGAATAATATTTTACATTTATTTATTGTTCTGTAACATTTGCAGCAATTTCCATTGGCTGCAGCTGGGTCCAGCTTGATGATCTCCATCCACCTTCAAACCTTAACCTGACTTATTCCTGGAATATTGGAGCCCCCACCTACTTACCAATTGACTCTGATCTGTACTGTGTTATAATATTTGACCGTCTCAGGGTAAAAGAACTCAAGTAATGCTGTCATAGTTTTCGCGAGAGTGAATAAATTGAGATTTTTTCACATACACTTTTATTTAAACCTTTTTTTTTTTAATATAAAATTATTTTCATCCATGCAGTGAAGTAAAATCGAAGAGAGAATGTTATTATATAGTTACGTGAAATTTCTAATAAATCAACTTGTTTTCTTTTACTGTGGGACAGCCATTTCTTCTAGTAATATTATGTGATATGTAAGTTAGTTGTTCGCGAAGCTTTTTCATGCATGGAACAGTGATTTTCCCAATTGTGTCGTTTTCCCTACTTCAAATTACCGCCGTGTACGTCTTGATTTCGTGTTACCCAATAGGAGAAGTGGGGCTTCTGCGGCCGCCATGTTTTTTCTATGTTACGGTCTGAGTATTGGAGTCGGTCTTGATCCACATAACCAATCCAATTTTTTGTACACAGATTTATTGAAAGTCCTGTGATATGTTCTGTTTTTATCTTTAGAGACTTGATTAATGCACAGATCTGGTTTCGGAGGGCCTAATTCCTTTGCTAATAGTCTGTCCTCATAAGTTAAGGACTTATTTTGTAAGTATTTTACCTCGTACATTGAACGGTTTTGGTAACGACATGCACACCTTCAATGCCTGAAAACACAGTGAGAATTATAAAGTAATTTGTCGCAGCATTAAGTTACGGTCTAAAATTAAATGCCACATAATACATAGTTGATAAGTAGGAATTAACCACTTACCTCGTACGACGAAATACTCGTTCAGTGTATATTTTAATTATGTTTAATAACACACCGAGGGATATCATTAATAAGCAGCGCATATAAAGTATTCTCAAGAATAATCTACAACAGACTAGCATGTTATACAGAAGAAATTCTTGGAGATCACCAAGCAGGATTTAGAAGCCAAAGATCTACAACAGACCAAATTTTTGTCTTAAAGCAAGTAATCTCCAAATATTGGGAGTTTAACAAAACAGCCCATCTTCTTTTTGTAGATTTCAACAAGGCATACGATAGTGTCAATAGGAAACAAATGTGGAAATACATGCAGCGGGATGGAATACCAGAAAAACTTATCACTATGGCAAAACTGTGCACAGAAGGGTCCAAATGCAAAATTAGAATCAATAATGAATAAACCGAAGAATTTAATGTCAACACTGGAGTAAGACAGGGAGATGGACTCTCGCCTTTATTATTCAATTTAGCTTTAGAAGAAACATTGAAACGAGTAAACCAGCTCCACCCAGGCCTTGAAGTGGGAACCAAGATAAACATATTAGCTTATGCTGACGACATAACACTCATGGCAGAAAGCGAATACGATCTAAAAATACTCACAGAAACCCTTATTGAAGAAGCCAAGGAGGTAGGTCTAATGATAAATGAACAAAAAACAAAATATCTAGTTGTAGGAAGGAATGCAGCACAAGTACAAAAACCCTTAACAGTTGCTTCATACGCTTTTCACAGATATACTGAGTTCAGATATCTGGGAATTATCATAGACCAGAATAATATGGAAGAAACAGAAATAAAATCAAGAATTCTCAGTGGCAACAAAAGCTACTGTTCTCTGCAAAATCTCTTAAAGAGTAAAATTATATCTAGAAAAACTAAAGTGAGAATTTATAAAAGCATTATACTTCCTGTTGTCACGTATGGCTCAGAAACCTGGGTATTGTCCAAGCAAACTGAAAGGAAATTAGTAACTTTTGAAAATAGAATACTACGACGCATTTTCGGACCGATAGTAGAAAATGGCCAGTGGAGAATTAGAACAAATAAGGAATTGCGGGATCTCTACAAAGAACCGGATATCGTCGCCCGTGCCAAAAGCCAAAGACTACGCTGGGCTGGTCATGTACATAGAAGAAGTAGAGAATTGAATTTAAGGGCAGTTTTGGAAGGTGTACCCAGAGGAAGGCGACCATTGGGACGACCGAGACTTCGCTGGTGGGACCAAGTTCAAAAAGATATGAGAAAAATCGGAGTCACGGAGGACATAATGGATGACCGAGAAAGATGGCGCCGTGCTGTTGGCGTGGCCAAAAACCTGCTTAGGTTTGAGTGGCCATCTAGGTAAGGTAAGGTAAGGTAAGGTAACACACTGGTACGCGTTATTCCCACCTCCCAAAACACGCTTGCAATACAAATATTAGCCTATGTAAGATTAATATTACTGAACACTGCAAAAGACCACCGCACTCAAACAAAATTATACAGTAACTCAATATCCTAGGCGCCAAAACTTTCGGAACCAAGTACTGAGGCAGTGCTGTCGTCACGCAGTTGTGTATTCCCCCAGATAATGAAATTTCTCAGACTTGACGTTATAACATAATACAAGTTCGCTTACGGTACATACCCTACGGTCATAATGTTACGTTTCTCTCTCAATGCATATTACACATGTTGATTTTTCTCCGTACATATTAATAACGGGCGCTATGTTCCGTATATTATTTTGGTGGAAAATTGCTGAGGGTTGGTAAACAAGCAATCTATGAACTTGTCTGCGCTCTATCGGTACTCCTTGCTAACGGTACACTTTAACACCCCTCTCCGACCAGGGCCGGATTTACCCAAAGTTACGCTATTGACTTCAGAAAAGTTGGATGGCGCAGCCACGCGGTAGAATGTTGAAGCTGTAACATTGTGACTGGTGAGGTTTATTTTCATGGTGAAGCATTGATGTCGTGATGGAAACAGAAAGGAATTTGTCAAATTCGAGGAGGTACTGCTCTGTATACGGTTGCAAATCATATAAAATGGGTACGAAATCTCCTCACTACATTCCTGTACAAAAAGTTCAGAGAGAAAGATGGGCTTCGGCGCTGTCAATTGGAAAACGTGTTACACGTTACATGACTGTATGCAGTCTGCATTTTTGTGAATACGATTTCTTTCCACGGCGTAAGCACCGGTACTGTTGATTATTGATAGTTATTGTCTCTAATTTGTATTCACAAGGATTTTGCTACATCAAAAATACTGATAAACTTGTAGCCTAATACTTCTGTGCCGTACATTGAACCGAATGTAATCCGCTCTTCGTAAATTTATTTTAGGGGTTCTTCCGATTGACAATAGTCAAATGGTTAGAAAACTTAAGAAAAATGCTGTTCCTAGCCTTAATTTGCCAGAGAATTTATATTCTTGCCTTTGAACAGCAAGTATGTAGCTCAATATTTGCAATATTTTAAGTATGATTTGAGCATCCCACGTAACGCTTCTTTGAACCTAAAACATTCATGAAAATTCAGGGTTGCTGGATTCAGTTTATTATCAGGCAGACGTCCTTTGTGTTATGTGATATATATATATATATATATATATATATATATATATATATATATATATATATTGTGAAATTAATAAAAACATCGATACCGCTAGGCTCCCAAGTACAGGCTTCATATATGTAACAGCAAACTGTAAATTAACTATCTACCGGTGGGTAATATTTTTAACTGGTAGTCTAGTAATTAAGCACTGCATTTAAATTGATTATAAAAATATTTCTATCAATGAAAGAAAATATGTAGTATTTTGCCATCATAAATTAGAAGCCATAACAAACGCACACCCTATCACTGTCTTGCTTACTTCTCGTCACTATCACGCCGCCATATTGCAAACAGCTGACAGTAAGCTCCTCCCCCGTTTCGGACGTCAATAGGCACCTCTCCATTGAGCGCCCCTCCTCAATTGAGCACCCCCCCCCCTCCCGATTTTTATGATAAGGCATAGCCACTCGCATGAGGTAAGGTTAGGAAAAAAGGAATAAACAGATATATGGCTGACAGCATAAGTTTATGCTTGAATTTTTTCGCAGGGAAATCATAGTCTAATTCAATAAAAAAAATAAACAGCTTGGAGTAAAACTACATGAAACAGTTTAACTTTTATGCAACCAAAACACTTTATGAATACCCTTTCCAAAAATAATGTCTAGCCTTAATTCATAGAACAAAAATGAAGAGTAGCTTCAAAAATAAAAATATAATTTACTGCTGTAACTGAATGAACTGCGGTAGCACGAAATATACTTTAAAAAAATAGTAGAACACACACTAATTTCAAAACGCATGAAGAGCAGTGGTACGAACGACATTTTAAGTTGATCAAAGCACCTCTTAAATACAAATAAGGCCAACTGGTCTGCATATCTTCCTGCAATATCTTTTAGAGAAATTAACGTGCAGATTAAAAACATGAATGAAGACATAACGGGGCCTGCCTGAAGCACAACGAGAACTACTTCAAAAGTTTCCTTCTTGCCTTCTTTTCAGCAAATTCATTAATTATGGCACCGCAGTTCAGGTTTATCGTCATATCTTTTTCAATCGCTAGGAGTGCAATAGAGTTTAACTTTTCTTCTTTAGTGACTGACTGCAAATAGTTCTTGACGCGATTCAGTACCGAAAATGATCTTTCTCCAGAACAATTGGTCACTGGAATGGTGAGAAGTATCCGGTATCGGGTACATATCGTGTAAATCATTTTCATGAAGGAAAGTGCTGAGCTCAGAGGCTGACTTACCTTTAAAATCTGCAATTTTTAAATGTTCCTTTAAATGCAAGCACTCGTCAGCCAGTGCACTTTCTAAGTCATCCACATACATTTCTGAGAGATCCTCAGCGTCAGGTCTAACAGGTTTTCTAGAAAATAAATTCTCTTATGGAGGATTTTGTAAGCCTCACTTCGCCTCTTTAGCTCAGCACTTAGTACATCCAGAATTACATAAAATACATTGACGCTAAAATTTTCTGAGCCCTCTGACGGTACATATTCTTCTTGCTTCGTCTCATCATTCCTAGTCTTTCGTTCCGGTCTTCTCTTTAGGTCGTAGGAATATTGAGCAATACCGCTTAATTCTTTGGCTTCTTTCCCATAGATATCGAAATTATCTCTTAAACTTGCACAAATTCCGCTAACGAAGCGTAACATTCTACCACAGTGCTCAAATTAGTGCTAACTTTTTGGAGCTTCTAGTTGACAGTATTAAATCTTTTTAGAATGGTACTCCAAAAAACAACTAGGAAAGCAGTTTATAATTGTTGGATATTGCTTAAGATGCCTTTGGCTTCACTTCGAGTGTTTGCCTTTTGATTTCAGTCTTCGTGAATATTCTCAAGAGCTGCCACGACGCCACACCAGCCTTCCCTCAGCGCTTGACAAGCGTCGTATCGTGCCGACCACCGAGTCACTGACGGGCTTTTTAGTACGCGGGCAATAAAGTTCTTTAAAATTTTCCATCGGTAGGTCGAAGCAGTAAAAATGTTGTACAGTTCTTGAGCTGTTAAAAATACCTTACAGATTCTGAACAAGATTCAGCGGCATGAGTTCCAACCAAATTTAGTGAATGGGGTGAACATGGTGCATAGAGAGCTAAGGGATTCAAGGCCGCTATTCGAGCTTGCAACCCGGAATATTCGCCGGACATATTACTTGCATTATCGTAAGATTGGCCTCGAATATCCTCCACTTTCAAATCCAGATCTTCCAACTTAGCCTTTACTGCATCAAAAAGCTGCTCTGACTTGAGCCCGATGCTCGCCATAAAACCTCGAAACCTTTCTTTTGGTTCACCATTTGCCGTAACATTTTGTTTGTCCGCTGAGGCAAATTTAATTTTTTGTTGCTTTCTCCCCCTAAGGTGTCATTTGAATTAAATGTAGGCCTAGAATTGTCATTCTCTTTTTCATCAATTTTGGCTTGTTGGAGCTGAAAAGGAAAATCCCGTATTAATTAGAGCACTTCAAACATAGTAAATTTAAAAAGAACAACTTTTAATATACTCTGCAGGCACGGTACGGTTTCGAGGCCAGTCTGAGTTTTTACGTATGTCACTTTGTGCAACAGTGTATCAAGGAATCGCCTATTGGGAAAGGCCTACTTTGCGTAAAGTAATTCGTGTACGGTAGCTTACCTCAAGTTGCTGAACTCCATCGCAGTCAATGCGTGAACCGCAGAGCAAGAATTGTTATTGCTATCCAAATTTGTCGTTGGAGGCGTAGGATTCACACGCGCACTAAACATCTCATTTATTTTCTGACATTTTGACAGTGTAACCTCGGCTTTCTTATCATCTTCAGCTTTGCGGACACGGTTAGGGTAACCAGACAACTATTTGCTACCCATAGTTTAAAACATTTACTTGCAGATCACATCACAACACAACGCAAGCTCAAACTCGCACACAGGACAGGCAAGGGGGCACTTCGATGCTACTACAATGCAAGCAAACCCAGCTACCGCAACAACAGCGCGCGCCCGCCTCCCCACCCCTCTCACACTTGTCGGGACGAAAGGGCGTCGAGCGGCACAACGAAGACCGAAGTGGAAGGGCATGGGCGGGCATGCGACAAAGACACGATATTATTTCTGAATGTCTCTTCTCATTTCTCAATATTTATTTTAGCATATATACTGCTATAATCCTAACTTAGCACATTTAAGGCCCTAGCAAAGAGGGCGCCTGACGGCGGTGCCCTTCGGGGCGCCTCCAGTACAGATCATTGCCGGTTGCCTAACCGAAGGTGCGCCTTGCGGCGCCCCTTGGACTGCGGCGCCCCTAGGCACGTGCCTATTTTGCCTTACGGTAAATCCGGCCCTGTCTCCGGCCCTCCTCGCCCCGACCCGCCCTCGCTACCTTCACGGCCGTATCGCCGGCTAGTCACAGGAGTCTTGTGCCCCAAGTCTAGTAAACTCCCATAGCTCCTCTCTCGCCTCTGCCCGCTGTAAAAGTAGGGGATGATGTTAAAGGGCCAGGAAGAGGAAGCATGTGGCTACACTGTGTTGGTCACACCAGGCATGTGTCCAGCAGAGCACCTCGCTGTGACGTGACAGCAAGCCAATTGAACTGCTTGGTCACGTCATAAGCGCCATTACCACGGAAGGATTATCAAGACGACTACAACCCAAGGAGAATGATTATTAATGGTGGGACACGTGACCGTGTGCCCCTGTTCTAAAACCGCCTCTGATCTATATGAACTTGTGCAAATGGGTGGTCAGCTATAATGGGACCTTGATTTTGTACTACATTTGGATGTCTTTCATACTTGTTCCTCTGACACAGATTACATTGGTTTATCACATTTCTAATTTGTTCTTTTAAATGTGGCCAATAGTATTTGGTTCGAAGGTGTTCACATGTTTCAATGATTCCATTATGGTTTATTGTTTCTGTGTTTCTGAATTTTCAATATCTTCCAGGAATTTTGATGCTCTAATAATTATTAACTCTGAGATAACTAATGTTTGGCATACTCGGATGATTGGAATCTCTAGTGTCACATCATCGAAATAAGTGGCGTATCTGTTTGAAGTGTGTGTGACTTTAAGATGGTGTTTTCTTAAATCTTCAGCAAGATTTTCTCGTGGTGAGTAAACTTCTTGAATAATTTTATTTCCAAATTTTTTGGAAACTTTCCATACTTAATTATTATCTGATTTCTAGTCTGATTTAGGTTTCTTTCTGACATTTTCAAAGTGAAAGTCGGGTCTTCTTGGTTGGAATGAATTGTTTCATTGTCTACTTCCTGTTGATATGATTTATCTCCAGGAATGGCTACATTAGAAATCGCCTCTTCATTCATGTTAATTTGAATCCGTGAAAGGGCGTCGACTACATAGTTAGTTTTGTCTTTGACAATTTTATTATCAGAGTCAAACTTTCCTAAGTGTGCGCGGAGATATTCTTGAATATCATCTCCTGTAACGGGATTCAATTCCGGTGGTTGTGTATCAATACTTTAAAGTGGTTCGGCTAGAATCTGTTCTTTAATTCCCTGTTCTACTTCTGTGGGATGTAGGATCTGATAGTTTTCATTTAGGTAGTGCATTTCACCGTATTTAAAATTTATTAAACACACCTCTTCTTTCTTACTATTAGTGGGAATCGCGGAGTTAATTTTATTAACTGCGGGTTGAGGATTGACATGTTCATTTGTCAAGTGAAAGTGAAATGGTATGACTTTATCATTTATTGTGACTAGGTTAGATTTATAATCTATTTTTACTCCTAGCTTCACAAAATCAGCTGAACCAATTATTGCATCTGGTGTATTCTTTGGAATACACGGTCAGGCAGAGTTAGCTTTGCTGCTCTTTGCTTAAATCTTTTATTTAATTTCTTTCTTTGCAGACACCAACAGTGATCTATCTGTATTTCTTTTCTCTTTGTACAGGCATTTATGTTTCCCTTGAGTCTGTTCTAGATATATATCTTCCATGGACAACCTAGCGGCATCTGGCAGCTAACCTCTGAAGTTCCTCAATATCTCCATACTCAAGAGGACTTCTTCAGCAATCCAATCCACCAGGCTTCGCCATTGTCGCCTGTTAACATCTCCATGAAAACTGATTCCTGAAGAAAGTTCGCATCTATGAAGAGTCCTTTATGTTTTTAATGTTGATTATAATGAAGTACTCTCTATTGTCTATTACCCCGACCCTTTTCCGTCTCCTTGGTCCCTTCGTGCTTCGTTGAGCCGTTCTCACTATCGTGACAGACGTCAGACATACAGTTGGGGCTCTCTCAAGAGCTTGTCTCCTGTGCTCGAGAGACATTTTAAATCAGACGCCATGTCTGTTTTTTAATCAACGGTTGCAAGGAACCATCGCCTACTCTACAAAAATGAGCTAAGTACAAAACTTCAACATTTTTTAACATGTTTTAAAGGGCTTTAATACAATTTTATAGACAGTGTGATATTGCTATCATGCAATAACCGTCGTCGAGGGATTTTTCTTGTCATACTTTAGCTATCTATGCTGGCTTTACACCTTGAAATTCGGTACTTCTTGTACAAATGTAACTGAGAATACTTTCTCACTACGAGGGATTTAATTTAAACAACCCACTGTCTATAAAAACTTAGCCTTTCCTCCGTGGGAACTTTACCGCCCTATTCAACTGCCATCACAACTCCAGAACATTCTACGTATACTAATCTGTTTAATCGTCAAGAAACCTTGTATTTCCTACACAAAATAATGGAATACGCTAACCCACCGTGGGATTACTACTGCATCGAGTAATTGTTGTCATAATTCTTGAACTTTTATGTACATCTTAAAACTTGTACAACGCAAGTAACATGTCAGAATTCAACTAAGTGATCTCCACAACTGCAATAACTTCTCGTTTTCATAAACTCTCTGTGCTGCAATAGTGAACTTTTCCTACTCATCAATAGACTTCAGGGCAAAACAGTGCCCGTTCAACTATCTTCCGCGCCGCGTTCGGTTGTGAAAATAAATTTGACCAGGACATTTCCTAAACCTCCTATTTTCCTTCTCCCAAATACCCTACTAACTCAATCTAATAAAACTATAAATTTAAGTCATTCTCAATGAGGCTTCGCTTGCGAGCAAGCGCCCTCCCTAATTTATTCCACGTGTAACATTGTAATTACTGTGTAAAATAGCGGTAATTTCCGCTTTCTATTTTCTTTTTTTTTCTCCTGTAACCATCAGGATTTAATCTATTTGTCTTTAGATTGTTGGCTTGCCATAAGTGCAGTTAAATAGTGTTTTTAACTTACCTAAGTTGTAAAAGTTATAATTACGGCATGATTCATTGTTTTTAAGCGTTCAAATTTCACAATTTTAAGCACGGTTTAAAAACACTTGTATAGGTTTAGTGCTTTTGCAAGTTTGAGAATTGTAAACTTCTTAATTAGGTCTAAGACCTTGACATTTTATAGCTCTAAATTGTTAAATCTCCACTTAAAGCCAAAATCAACGTTTAATTATTGTTATTTAGTTTACTGTTTGAAATTGTTTAAATAAATCGTTGTTTTTCTTTGTTCCTTATCTCTACTGTTAGAATTACGAGTAGGCAGGACCTTCACTCCCCTATTTCTTCCTTTAAGCTCAAACTCTTTTTCCCATTCTCTAAAACGACAAAATTCTTACTACTTGTTGCATTTAACTTAAAACTGCAAATACCAACATGTTCAAAGTTTCTCTTAGCTGTCATAGCTATTTCTAACAAACCAGTAAGGCAAATATTCTTTTATTGTCTTACTTAGGGGTTGTTCCCTAAAATTTCAGTTTTATTTGAGTTAGGTTTGAGGTCCTTCCTCTTTTCTAAGCTTTTGATCGGCGTCTTGCTGGGTAACAACTTAGTTTTCCTTGAGTGCAACAATTGGTATTCTTCCAAAAATTTTCAAGAAAACAAGTAAAATTATTACTAAAAACATTCATACTGCTTTATCGCTTCCCTCTCTGGGAGCATTGGGTTGGTCTGACGGAGATCCAACAGTGCCCAGAAATAAAATTATTATACCAAATTCAAATCTTTCCAGCATTCTTGAATGCATCATAAAAATAACCTTTCTACAGTGAAAATTAGTAAGTTTTTTTCTTTTGGCTTACTTTGCCTTGCCCGACTGCCACCCTTCCCCATAGATCTGAAATACCGTTTCGGGAGGGAAAGTGCAATTGTAGAGCGCTTTCAGGCAACTTCAATTCACGCTATGCTCTCCGCTTGCCTAAGACAAGCCCCCGCTAAAGTTAGGTTCCCCTTAAGATTTGTACAGTGAATTTTCGTTACATCTTATTAATTTGCTTCAATTTTTGTGGTGGATTCTCTTCCTATCTACCAATACTTTTCTCCAAACCGAAACCCATCTCCTTTTCTCTTTTTTCATCCTCCATTAGGTAGTGTTAATCCCTAGCTAAAACCTACCCAGCATCGAAGTAATTATGCCATTTCATGGCTCGAAACTTTATTGGTACTGCACCCGAATTCCGCATAGTCATAGCCTATATCCGCTGAGATGGAAAAGGATTGTAGGGAGGTCGATACCCAGCCAGATAACCCAACACTACCCTACTAGGATAATGACTAGGAAACTATCGATACATACCGGCCATGCAACAACACTACTGATTAGTTACACATTTACTAGAAATAATATATCCATAACAAGATGGTAGGACGAGAATCTCGGATCTCGAGCGTGAACGTTGAAAGTTGAAACTACATGAATTCTAGTAACAAACTCGCAGTATTATCGCATGTCGATTGCGAAATGAAAAAGATATCAGATTTATAAAAATACGAACAGGCAAACACAAAATAGTGCCTGGGATTTATTATCTAAAAAATTACAAAATGAAAAACTCCCTATCACCACTAAAAATGAATGCAATATAAAAATAAAATAAATCACACGCCAGATAGTCCTTCTATCTGTTCTATAAATATGCATTAACGTTGTCATTACAAGAATGTAATTATTAAGAAAATAATTAAATGTTTACGCATTTTAATAGTCATCCTGTGACTCTACCACTGAAACAGTCTGATCAGCATCAGCTGTTCAAACATCAAAATAAAATTAACAATGCAAAAACCCTGAATTATACATATCCTTGCGTGAAAACGTGAATATAGAATAATAATAATAGTATTAATTAAATATGGCTAAAATATATACATTATATACACTATTCCATGTCTCGCACGGTATAAAAAAAACTACTGACACTATCAGTCGCGATCTGATAGTCCTATAGTGTCTCTGTTTCACTAAACAGTTCTTTGAACAATGTTTCACACAACAATTAATTTTCAGGTATCTCTGGTAACTTGTCATATCGAACACTGAAGTTAAATATAGCTTAAAATCGTTATATCGAATAAAATACAATAAGATAAAGATCGAGACGAAACTACTTATAAACCTCATAATGTACTTCGTGGATCTTGTACTAATACTCTCTGACATGTACAACATAAATATAAATCCTTATGTCAGTAGGATGTTACATACCGTAACGATTCGTTGCTCCTCATAGCAATACATTTCTCTCGTTTCATAACACGGTGAACCATACTCATCAATAGCGTCTGCTACGCTCCAAACATAACATACTTCTTTCTTCCATTACTACCAACAATCTCCTCAACTCCGCACGGCATAACTTCAATAAAAAATCCCATCTTGCTACAAACTTGTAGAAGAATCAGTGACTTAACTAGCTAAATACGCAAATGTATATTACCGTTCAGAGTACACTCCTAACCAACTCTCTTCTCTAAATTATTTAACCTCGTGCATTTCTCATAACAACATATTCGTTTACTTCAATTCACCTTGTACAGTATTTCTTATTCCTTTCAATAGCGCTTTTCGTTCACATAGTTCCATAATAAATTGTTTTTCCACGTTACAAATTATAAGCAATACTCGTAGTTCGCTTGTCTTTACTAGTTAATAAATATAAATACATGTTCTCTCGCATCTGGTGTACATTTAAATAAATGAAATATTCATATATAAGCTTGTTTTAAAACATACAAGACCTCAGGTAGACTAACAAATTTCCTGGTCTGTCATTCCAGTTTAATAATATTTCCAATGAAATTGTTAATAACAATAGGCATCATATGACCTCAATTGTCAATAATATGATCCTGTTTTATAGTGTACTTCCTTAATAACAATAGTCCTTGACTATATCATTGTCAAATAAATTGTATTCCGCAATTGGAATTTTATAACTTCCATATTGTTATAAATAAATGTATCAATAATGTTCAGACATAATAATATTTGTTAAACAATTGTCACAGCATTTTACAATAATGCTTCCCGTGATAGCAATACAATCTTAACGATCGAAATATTCTTATCAATGAAATGTTCCTACTCTCAAACATATTTTACTATTAAAATGTTACTATCGAATTGTTACTATCGAAGCATTCCCTTTATAAAACGAGTTTCGTTCGAAAGTGAGCAGGTTAAAACGATTCGTTTAAAAGGCATAAGAAACGCAATATCTAAATTCAAAAATGAATGAATTACGTCTCAAACGACACACGGTGACGTATCAAAAATTACAGTAAAATCTTTAAAATTTAGCTACAATAAACATGGAATAAAGATAACAATATCTACTATGAAATTGGTCACTCCTCCATAACAACAAATACTACTGCAAAACTACAGATCTTAGAGCATTCAATTCTTCTACCATTCTGAAGGCTTCTGATGTGAATACCTTCATTAGATGGGCTCGATGTTCCGCCGGAACTGCATAGGAAACGGGTTTCAGCTAAGCGCGTGCCAGCCAGCTGATCACTCCCCTGCCTGGATCGTGATGTGATCACCTGCGAAGCTGCTAGTCTCTCATGGCTAACGGTAAATCTTCTCGCTTCACGGCTACTGGCCTGGTTTCTCGATCTCTTGGTCCAAATGACTGCATGCGTCCGTCTTCTTCTTCTTCTTCTTCTTCTTCTTCTTCTTCTCGTGTAGCAGAACATCATCAGTGTAGATTTGAATGTCCTGGATTGACATCTCTTCCTGGTGGTAATGGGCATCTCGCTTGTAGTATTGGAAGTAATTTCAGAATACTGCATGTTGTTAAGCAGTTGTAGATTCATCGATTCCCGGTCTTCAAGATCACTCTGAATCTCCAATCCATAGTGTAGACTAACCTCCTTCCATTAGTTTAGTTGCTCATAATAATCTTCTCAATAATAGTTGAATAAGTTTGTCCTCCCTGACTCAGGTTTGCTACTGTCATCTTGACTGTGATATAATAATGTAGACTGTTAATTGTTGCAATAACGTAGCTGTAGTAAGCAATGCTGCTGTATATCGTTTCGCTGAAGTATAGTGCTGTTGTAGCGAAGACTTCTTCTTATAATTTGTAATACTGTAGAATGCTTTTCTCTTCTGCAACTAGTGCGATTATATTTCACCGGCCTCTCTAATCTCTTCCTCGGCTAACAGTTCATCTCCAGACGGTCTTGCTTCATCTCCCGTCCGTACTTCTTTATAGTGGAGCGCAATGTTGGGACGCGTGGCTGAATACGTCCACTCGGTTCAAGCTGCTGTGTAGGAGTCTCGGCTTCCCTCTCTGCATTCGCGCGCGTGCCGAAACCAGCCTGGGCTTCTAGCCTCGCACGGATACTTTTTAATAGAAATATACTCATAGTTTCTCTCCTAGCCAATAATGTATACTTTTCTTTAACCAAATAAATTCCATTTTCTTTTCTGCACCTATAAAAGTGTTCTTATCTCTTTATATAAGCCAAATTTATATAAAAGCAATTCCCACAAAATTATATGCGCTCTAATCTGATTGGCTGTTCAGTTATCATTATAGAAGCTCCTGGATCTAGCCTCTTATCAACGAGTCGTGTGCACAATTTGCTATTGTCCCCTTGACCAATCAAAACTGGTCTTCTGCTTACAAACTTGAAGCTATGGTCATATTCCAGCATCGAATGATCTGACTCTTCCTTAGTTAAAATCTCATTCACTGAAATATTTCCAAATAATAATTCCTTAAAATGCTCCAAAATTTTCCAAAATAGTTTCATTATGCTTTATACACTTCCCAATATGCATACATAAATATTAAATTGTTTTAATGTCAAATTTCCAATTCTTTCTCTTTCTTGGTTCTCAAGTCGGTTCGATCCTCAGCTTAGTCAATGTCTAAAGCTGGGCTGAATTCGAGTTCAGATCCTCACATGACTCATAAATAAAGTATGGCACAGACTTTATTTAACACTGACTTGTTTAATACTAGAACCGAATTCATCCCTAATGAATCCTGGTATAAAACCTCTTTAATTTTGAATGGTTGTACTTTCCAATGGGTCGATCATCTTCTATCCTGACAATCTCATAACAATTATTTCCAAAGACTCTTCCAACCTTAAACGGGCCTTTAAAGACGTTAGCAAATTTGAAATATGTCTTCTTCAAAACGTCAGCTTTGACGGGCATCCTGACTAGAACTAATTCTCCGAGTACCAACCGTCTACTGTACCTCTTTCCATAGCCTCTCTTCAGTCGTTTCTCCGCTTGCTTGTTCAAGTGCTCTCCAGCTGTCTCTGTACGTTGTTCCATCGATGGTTCGTCATCTTCCCGAAGGTTGAAGATTCCGTTCAATGGTCTGACTGGTTTCTAATTGTAGTGGATCGTCACTAGAACTTCGTTCGTGCTCTCATGCCTCGTGTTGTCGATACAGAACTCCATGAGTGGTACTACGCTTACCCAATTAGCGTGGTTCTCTGAACTATAAAGGCGTATGTAATTCGAACACTCCAGCATTGTTCGTTCAATCGGATTTGTCTGTGGGCTACGAATTGAACTAAATATATGACAAATCTCCAGTCGTTCCATAGCCTGTTGAAATTCCGTAGAAGTGTACTGCGTTCCATGATCTGTCAGTAACCGTTCGGGTTTTCCTAGCTTAGGAATGATGTTCTTCTCTATGTGGTACAATACAGTTTTCGTGGTTGCCTTCGGCATTGGTTTCATCATAACTATTTTAGAGAAAACATCCATAGTGACTAGCAAGTATTTATTACCCCTGCTACCCTTAGGAACTGGACCAAAAATGTCCTGACTGGACGGTTCTAAAGGCTTAGTGGGTATAATGGCTTTCGGTTTCTCCTTCAAAAGCGCAGAATTATACTTATTTTTCTGGCATAGTTCACATGTTCTGATTATGACTGTAATGGATTCCCTCATATTACTCCAATAGAACTTCTCTTGCGCAGTACTGTATGTCTTATCTACACCTCCATGACCAATAGATTTGTGAACCAACCAAACTACCGGTACTCTCAACTTAGGTGGAATTACAATACTCACCTTCGTGTGGTCAGTGTTAACGTACTTGCATACAATGCCTTCTACTAATACATACTGAATAGCTTTCTTCCTGGTTTCCTCATACACTTCATCATCATTCTGCATCTTTCCTGATAAGAATCTATACAGATTTCTCAAGCTTGCATCTCTCTTCTGACTGACGGCTATTCTTCTCAGACGTTCCAAAGTTGCCTGATATTCATCGTCCAGTTCTATCACGTTGATATTCACACTCCTGTCTGCTGTTGGATTTCTTGATAGAATGTCTGCCAATAAGTTTTCCTTACGAGGAACATGTACAATTGTTGCGTTGAATTGTTGCAAAAACAACGTCCATCTAGTCATCCTATCGCTCGATAAGTCTGACTTAAGCATGAATTCCAAAGCTTTGTGATCTGTCCTGATAATGATCTGGTGTCCTATTAATATCTTCTTCCAGTGATGTAAGGCGTTTATCACGGCTAAATCTTCCAGCTCCGTTGTGAAATAGTTTATTTCATGGGGTTTCAGTTTTCTGCTGTTAAAGGAAATGTAATGGTTCCATCTTGATCTTTCTGATACAGAATTGCACTGATTCCGACCTTTGAAGCGTCCATCTCAACAATAAATGAACGTTCAAAGTCCGGATACTCAAGCTTAATATTATCTCTGAGCATCTCCTTTGCCAAAGTGAATGCATTCTCTGCTTCGATTCCCCATTTCCATCGGTTATTCTTCTTCAATAACTCGTGCAATGGTGCCATAACTTCAGAATAGCGAGGGCAATGGCTGCTAAAAAAACTGACAGACCCAAGAAGGCTCTCACATCTCGGATCTTCTTCGGTTTTGGGAACTTTAAGATAGCATCAATTTTGTCTTGGTTTGGATGGTAACCATACTGATCAATTGTATGCCCTAGGAAATTAATCTTCTGATGAAGGAAGTGGCATTTACTGAACTTTACTTTTATGTTCACCTCTCTTAAGTTCTCCAATAAATCCCTTAAGTGAAGTAGGTGCTGCTCGGGATTTTCTGATGAAATAATTAAGTCATCCACGTAGAATATAACATTAGCTTTTACTTCATCTTTGAGCTTGTTATCTAACGCTCTAATTAAAGCAGGACTTGAATGGGACACGCTAAAAAATATAGCTATTCTGCTCGAATAAGAAGCCTGTATAGCATTTGCTATTCTCAGTTAACTCAATTTGATAGAACTAAGAACTCAAGTCAAGTACAGAGAAACATGACTTCCCCTTAAACTTCCTTAATAGGTCTCTGATCTTGGGCGGTCTATCGTGTTCTTTTTGTAAGAGACTGTTGAGATTCCTGGCATCTAGGCAAACCCGCAGACTTCCGTACGCTTTCTTAACTGCAGTGATTGGGTTCAAGAAGGGAGTCGCTTGTTTACGGATAATCCCGTCCGTTTCCATGCCTTTAATAAGACCTGCAACCTCTGCTTGGTATTTCTCAGGAATAGGATATAGCTTCCTTTGAAATGGTGTGTTATCCTTCAATTTTATTTCATACTTGAATCCTTTTATTAATTGTGGTGTTTGAAGCCATATTTTCAGTGTTGCCTTAGTAAACAAGAGTTTAGTGCTTTTCAGTCGGTCAACACGAATGACCGAATTCGTGTTGACCGACTGAAAAGCACTAAACTCTTGCCTTTTATTAATCCTGGTTTATCATCGGAAACATCGGAATAGTTCTGGATTAATGCTCCCAATCTTTCTTCATAAGCTTCATAATTGTCTATTTTCAGTCCATAGTGACCTGTCTTTTCTAATTCCACTTCCGAAATAATCCTATCCAAATTCCCCTCCGGTATTTCATTTTCTATGATGTATTTCTTTCTTTCTTTCTTTCTTTCTTCATCTTCTTCTTCACTGTTCCTCTCGTTAAATGTCACTATGCCATTCTTCAAGTCTACCACTGCACCTGTCTTAGTGATGAAATCTATCCCCAGTATAGCATCAACATTAATCTTGTTTAGAACGATAAAAACTTGTTCATAAACATGACCATTTATAGTAAACTTCATGAGTACTTGGATTCTACATTTCATAGTTTTGTCATTGAATATGCCATGAACTTTAATAGACGATACTGGCATTGACGTTATAGATTTTCCATCCATCAACTTGTTATAGCAACTTTCTGATAAGATAGATGCATTTGCTCCTGTATCTAGAAGTGTCCTTAAATTCTCTCCTTCCGACATAATTTGAAAAATAGGTAATCTAGCTATTTTTCCTCTTGCTAGCTCCTCTCTTTCATACAGTACATCTTCATCCGATACCTGGTAAAACTCATTTACGGCGATCTCATGCCTGTTGGTGAACAATGTTCCTTCCTCTACTTCCGTTTCCCAAATGGCGTTTTTTTTTGTACCACACTCAGGTTTTGTTCTTGTGTCCCTGAGGTTGAGGGTTTAGGCTCGATCTCTCCACTCCTCTGATCATTTCTTTCTTCGTTTTCTCTGCGGCTGTTACGATAGTCTTGGCTCTCCCTGTCTCTATCTTGATAATATTGTCTCACATTATCGTCATTTCGCCAACCTCTCTGTTGTTGTTGTAGTTGTTGTTGCCTGGGTTGTTGTTGTTGTTGCCGGGCATGAATATCGTCGTTCCAATTCTTGTAACGGCGATAACCCCCTAATGTGCCTCTATTATTCCTATCATAATAGTCATTCCTCCGCACTTCATTATTCCTATGGTAACCATTCCTGCGTTGACCATTATTCCATACTCTTGCTTGTTATGGTCTTCCATCCCTGAATCGACGATATGGTGGTTCATAACGATTCCTCCCATATTCGTTGGTTCGAGTCGGACCTGGCCTACTGCGATTTTCTTCGGTCTGTTGCATTTGATCTACGAGTACAGTGTGGACATCCCTATGCTCTGGTCTTTGACGTGAATTGTTGCTAGGCGTAACGTTAGGCGTTGTACTAGTATGGTCTAGCCTTCTGAGAATCTCTGCCATACCTTCCAAAGTTCTTACTTCTGCCGATATAGGGTGCCTTCTTACATCATTCGGTAGCTGCCTCGAAATAGCGTGTATTAACTCTGTTTCTGCCAATGGTGGAGTAAGGTACTGGAGTCTGGCAAGATGCCTTGTAAAGAATGTTGCATAACGTGTAGGCGTAGAGTGAGCATATTTCTTTGAGTATATCTCAGCTCTTATGTCCTGTTGCAATTATTTACTCCGGAATCTACGTTGCAACGCGTCAGCAAACTCCTCAAAATTAGTGTAAGTGTACATGAAAGCTCGATGCCAATTTAGGGCCTCGGACTCCAGAAATTTCTCTACTACTCGCATTTCTCGGTCCCTAGGAATGCGATTATCATCCAAATAACATCGCATATCTCTGAGAAATTCTACTGCGGTAATATTTCCTGCTCCGCTAAAACGAGAAGGTTTATCATCAATTTTCTTAATGACTATTACATTCTGGTTGCTTCTTTGGCCTCCTTGATTATAGAGTCCTCCCAGTCCTGCATATTCCCTGTGAATGCGCTCCGTATCTTGCATTAGGTGTGGTCACTCCTATATCCGACTAAAAATGCTTTCTCTGTCTTCTTCAGCTCTTTTTTCATATTTACTAAATTTTCCTAACTCTTCTTTGAACGTTCCATTTCTATCTTGAAAAAATTGAATGATGTCTCGCTGCATGCCCAAACGTATCTCTTCTTTTAAGCCTTCATGGTCGCATGGTTCTACCAAAGAAAGTGACTTAATTTGCCTACTAAGATCTAATAGTTCGCTTTCCTGACTTGACTTTACTTTAGCAAGATCTATATTAATTTCATTTACGGTCGCTCGGATAACGTTTAACTCCTCACTTTTTTCCGAATCTGTTTTATTTACAAGACCTCTCATTTCGGTAATGCTCGATTTTCTACTTTCCTCAATATGTTTGTACAATTCTAATTTTAAATGATCTCTGTGAGATTTAGCATTAGTTTCTATCTGGTGTACATCCTTTAATATTTTACAATGCAACTCCTGCATATAATCCTTATTTGATTTAATTACCTCATCTTTTAGTTCACTAACAGATTTAGATATACATGAAGCAATGTCAATGTTAATACCCTCAGTAATGAGCTTCTGTTGGTCCTCCAACTTACCTTGCCAACAATGATGTTCAGGCCACTGAGCTTATCAGTGAGTTTCTTCTGGGAACCTAACATAGTGTCATTGTGTTTTATCTGTTCTGTAGTGGCTTTCCTGAATCTTTCCTTCTAACTGTATTATGTTCTCGTTACACTGAACCCTAGCTTCCACTACTTTCTTACTAACTTCTTCTCTAAGTGAGCTCATTTCAGTTTTGGTAGAGGCCATATCTTCTTTCACCTGATTGAAAGCTGATTTGGTCTCTTCCAAGGCTCTCCTACTCTCTTCTACAGAAATTCTACTCTCTACTTGAGCTAGTTTACTTTGCTCCTGAGCTAATCTTCCTTCTTCCTGAGCTTTTTCTATAGCTTTCTTAATATCTTCCTGCACCTTCCTATTCTCCTCTCAGACTGCTCTCTCCTCATCTCTAGCCTTTCTTATTTCTTCTTGAACTTTCTCTTGTGCCTTCCTATTTTCTTCTTGAACCCTTGTGCACTCCTCTTGTACTAAAGTTATGCTAGCTTTCGTAACTGACTGTACTACTGCCAACTATGCCGTCATATCAGACTTAACTGTGGCTGCTGATTGTTTAATCTCTTGATCTAACTTCTTTGTATTATCGTGTGTAACTTTGTGGAGGGCATCTACATCTCCTGTCAACTGTTTTTGGCTTTCTGGATCATCTCCAGGATGGACCTGATATGGCTCATATCTCCCGACGACATAATATTATAACACTTTGAGAAATTAGGACGTATCATCTACACTACGTCTACCCCTTATTATTCCCGTTTTTCCAACGGGGCCGGGGATGAGATGCGATGGAAGTAATTGTGGCGGTGGTTTTTACGGCTGGATGCCCTTCCTGACGCCAACCTCATGAGAGGAGTTAATGAGAGATGAAATGAATGATGGTGAATGAAACTGGGCAAGGATGTGGAAGGAAGCGGCCGTGGCCTTTCAGAAGGTACTGTCCCAGCATTTGTCTGGTGTTGAAAATGGGAAACCACGGAAAACCATTTCAAGGACAGCGGACGGTGGGGCTCGAACCCACGCGTCTACCGAGTCAGCAGAGAGCTTGGTCCCATGACCTAACGCTGCGCTATAGCCAGCTGAGCCACTACTGTCGGTAGGTATCATCTACACTACATCATAGAAATTTCAAAAAAAGGAAGATTGTAGTTTTACGTGACCGTGAATCTTGTGATTATGAGCCACATGACCTCCATTTTACGTGGAATCCGAACCACAGGGCATGGCATTTCACTTCGAAAATCTCACATGCATTGACCGGGAATCGAACCCGGGGATGGAAATTTCAGAGTGACCAACTCATATAGATTATAAAAAAAGGAATACTTCGATATACTTAACTAGACTTAATAGATTAACGTCTAAAATCCTACCTAACCATAATCGAACAAACTGATACTCTCTCATTTCGCAATCCCTAACTAAAATTAAGTTTCAACAACAAGAATTTGACTAAACCTTTAACTGTAATATGACCAAAATGTCATTAGCTGGTTTAATTTCAAAAATCTACAAATATCTTGTACGGTTGTCGTTGAAGACTCCATTGTCTCGACACAATTGATGCCAAAACGCAGTGGGCGCCAAGAAAATATCACCTATATGCACCCGAATTCCGCATAGTAATAGCCTATATCCGCTGAGATGGAAAAGGATTGTTGGGAGGTCGATACCCAGCCAGGTAAACCAACACTACCCTACTAGGATAATGACTAGGAAACTATCGATACATACCGGCCATGCAACAACACTACTGATTAGTTACACATTTACTAGAAATAATATACCCATAACAAGATGGTAGGACGAGAATCTCGGATCTCGAGCGTGAACGGTGAAAGTTGAGACTACGTGAATTCTAGTAACTAACTCGCAGTATTATCGCATGTCGATTGCAAAATGAAAAGGATATCAGTTTTATAAAACATACGAACAGGCAAACATAAAATAGTGCCTGGGATTTATTATCTAAAAAATTACAAAATGAAAAACTCCCTATCACCACTAAAAATGAATGCAATATAAAAATAAAATAAATCACACGCCAGATAGTCCTTCTATCTGTTCTATAAATATGCATTAACGTTGTCATTACAAGAATGTAATTATTAAGAAAATAATTAAATGTTACGCATTTTAATAGTCATCCTGTGACTCTACCACTGAAACAGTCTGATCAGCATCAGCTGTTCAAACATCAAAATAAAATTAACAATGCAAAAACCCTGAATTATACATCTCCTTGCGTAAAAACGTGAATATAGAATAATAATAATAGTATTAATTAAATATGGCTAAAATATATACATTATAGACACTATTCCATGTCTCGCACGGTATAAGAATACTACTGACACTATCAGTCGCGATCTGACGGTCCTATAGTGTCTCTGTTTCACTAAACAGTGAAACTTAATTTAAAAATTCGCACAGCAGCCATCTTGAGGTTATGTAAACAATTGAACTAAATTAGATACCAGTACATTACAATGTGTATAAGCATTTCTTGTATCAAGTTTCATTACGTTTGGATCATTACATCGCGAGAAAGTTTCAAATTCGCTTGGCCGCCATATTCGTTTTGTAGTTAACTGGTTTTTGAAAGTCTGATGGATGAACTTCCAGTAGTGCCCATTATCTCCTTACAAAGTTTCAGGGTGATACCACTAATAGTTTCAGAGATATAGAAAGACGGTGAAATATTTCGCACAGTCGCCATCTTGAGGTTATGAAAAGAATTGAACGAAGTTAGATGTCGGTGCATTACAATGCGTATAAAGATGTACTGTACCAAGTTTTATTGCGTCTGGTTGGTTAAATCGCGAGAAACGTCTATTTAAATGTCGCAAATTCCCTTGGCCGCCATGTTGGTTTTGTAGTTACCAGGTTTTCAAAAGTCTCATAGGTGAACTTCTAGTAGTTGCCATTATCACCGTAAAATATTCTAGGGTGATACCGGTAATAGTTTCGGAGATATTGAATGCTGGTGAAATACTTCACACAGCCGCCATGTTGGATTGGTGAGATATAACAAAATTTTAAGGGCACGGTCGGGGTCGTCCAGAATAGTGCTATGAACTTACCGAGTTTCATTGAAATCGCTCAAGTCGTTTAGAAGTTATTAACGGGACACACGATCACACACACGCACACACAGACAGACACACGGACAAAAGTTGATCTCATAACCCTATTTATTCATAAATGAAAATAGGCTAAAAATACTATTCACAAAATCCACTATATCCAAAAGCAAATACTATTTACAAAATACAGTATTTACAATGACAAATAAAACAATATTTACATAATACAGTACAAAATACTAAATCTACTAGTTACAAAAAATCCATGTCCCTATACGATCAAAACAAAAAATTCACACCTCCTCCTCCTTGTGGTCATAAACCCATGGTAGGCTGGTGAGCTGGTCATCCGCCCATACAAGTTTGTTATCCATGGAGGCAAGGGTGCGTTTTCTCTGTTTCACAAGATACAAATTATGGTTGCTGGATTGTATCCTGCACTTTTTATGTGACATAGCTTTGCCAGTTTGTAAGACCGCTAAGTAGTCGTCTACACGTAGCGATTTTACCACTGCCCTACCTACACCTTTTGCTCTTTTGGCTTCCTTACAGTCTAGTGTGCGATAAGCATAAATTTTTGAAGCCAAACCTACGAATTCCGTCATGATGGAATCACCGCATTCATAATTTAAAACACCCATTACCTTCTTGTTTTTATGGGCAGCTGAAACACGTTATCAGTGCTATACGAAGAGGTGTTGAACCAGTCACTATGTTGCCTTATAACGTCATAGGGGTTGCAGTGGCGAATGTGGTAAATGATTGAGTCCGTATCCATATAAAAAAGAGATACGTCCTTGAAATGGTGTTTGGCAAACTCATAGTGGAATCGATACATGACCGATTTAGAAAAGTCTAAAATGACTTGGTTTAGGTAAATGGGCTTATCCTTGGTCACACTGGACTTAATTAATTCAATGGTGGCCAAATTCTCATCGATAATTTTAATGGATTTAAAATTTGGCTTGGCAATGTATCGCCGGGCACCCCAACGTCCTTCCCAAACATTGACCAATTTAATGTCATGGTATTTGCGGACATATTCCAATGACTTTCCATAGATGCAGTTGTTCATCAATTTTAAATAATTAATTCCATACTACTGTGTTGCCATTTGTCGGTGCTGAGTGTTGAGTTGCATATATGGCTTGAGCCTTGCTTTTGGTGCAAAGCAAAGACCTCTATGGATTTTCTTCAACACTAAGCCTTGTGCTAGGCATTGCACCAACATTTGGATATGGAACACTTACCGATTTTTGTTGTTAAGTGTGCCCATGAGTTTTTCAATTTTCACTTTGCTCTAGGCCAAATGGGAAATCGGCATGTTCATCATACAAGGATGAGAGATATTCAATATTCACTTCTAACACATATCCATGGCATGTTTCTTGGCTGGCCATGTTCACATCAAATTGTGAACTTGTTTCTCTGTTAGCCAAGCAAAATCCTCACAGGGTAAAGGCTGGCTCATGGCATAGCCATACAAATTATTCACATCATAGTATTATTATTATTTTTATTTATCGTATGACATATATTCAGAAAACAAGCATGCAAGATATATATTTCTGGACTGAGTATCTGGTAGATCAGAGAGATACAGGTTGAAGAGAAGGGGAGCCAGCACTGAACCTTGTGGGAGCCCGTTTTCAGCTTTCTTTGTTTGGTTTGTTGGTTGGTTCCTCAGTTTAGGGGCTGCGACAACGCGGTCATGTAGCCCCGTGTACTTTGGGTGTAGAATCTGTCTGATAACCGGTGTTAATTGTGATGGCTGTATTAGTGTGTGTATCTGTTTTTTTAATGTAAGTTCAGACTGCAACTTAGAATTTTTCAAATAGTTCCTACTTTTGCCGCCAAGTGCCACTGTCAACGACTACTAGGTCAAGTTCAGAACTTAGCTACTGGACGCCACCGCAGTCGGCTCTTGGCAACGAACGTAGAAACCTAAGAGCGTTGTTTACATTCTTAGCCTATCCAATTTAACTTCACACTTGTGTAATTAGTGGAAGGTTATTTAACATGCCATAAATCTATGACATGGGACCGCCGGCTTTACTTCCCCTACGAAGGAAGGCATACTGAGGGATATTTAACGCTCTTAAAAAATCCGACCGCTTCGGCCGGGTTTGAACCCGCTATCTTGGGCATAGAAACTCAGCAAGCTACCAACTACGCCACCGAAGCCGCCCTTTGTTTGCTCATTCTTTTTCCTAGAATGACTTGGAAAAGTCTGTTACTGAGCATATTACCAATAAGTTGTAAGGTGTTTTGGAAGGTATTACTAGAGACAATTTATAGAGTAACCCCTCTCTCCATACTGTATCATAAGTGGCAGACAGATCGAGAAACACAACAGAAGTTTTCAGCTGGAGTTGGAAACCAGACACGATACTCGATGTAAGAGCAAGGACTTGATCACAACAACTGCGATTAGGTTTAAAGCCAGCCTGTTCCACAGGAATGTGTTCTAAGATAGTCGGACTGATCCTGTTATAAATCAGTCTTTCAAGAAGTTTGTAGCAACAGCTCAGCAATGCTATAGGCCTATAGCTTTGGGGAGCGTCTTTTGGCTTACTAGGTTTCATAACAGCTATAATTTTAGTTTTCTTGAACCGATTTGGGAGGATCTCTGTGTTTATCACTGAAAAATCGAGCAAGCCATTTTCGAGTAATTTGGCCCAGATTTAACAGAAACTCTGCATGAATGCCATCAAATCCAGTGGCTTTCCCATATTTGATGTCTTTTATAGCCACATTGACTTCTTCAAGGTTGAATACTTTGGAGTAAGACGAAGTTGATGGAAGTGATGCTTTTATGTTTTTGAAGTTCCTTTTCAGCATTCATGTATGGTCTCCATCCCGTGCAACCTTAGAAGTCGATACAATGTGGCTGGCAATCTTATTAGGCATAAAGCTAGGTTGCGCTCTTTGACCTACAGAAATTCCTCCAAGCTTCCTTAGCATACTCCAGGCTTTTATGCTTGAATGTTGAAAATTCAACTCCTCAACAGTCTCTGTCCATTTTTGCTTGCGTGTTGCATCCAAACTATGTAAGAGCTTATCAGCCACTACATGATTACCTGTATTCATAAATTCATTATAAAGAGTATCACTTTGTTTATTCCAAACTGGAACGTATTCCTTTATATACCCTCTCGGAATATATTTCTTGGCTATTAATGTAACTAACCCAACAAACCTGTTGTAGCTCATGCTTCTCGCAGGAATCCATCTGATGCATTTGTCTAGTTCACTAGTAAATTTTATCCAATTAGCTTTATTGAAGTTCCATCGAGGGCGAGGGAATGAAGTTATGAATGGGATGGACAACCCTATCTCTATAAGTACTAGACTGTGCTGATTGCGGGGAAAATCACCCAATATTCGTCTTACAGTTGGAAGAGGTTGATCCTTGTTGTCACAAGTCACAAAACACAGATCTGGATTATATTCACTTTGCCAGGCTCCTGATCTGAATGATCCTCTGTCCTTGGCATCAAAGACAAGGTGTAAGTTGTGCTCTTCAGCCCATTCAATGAGAGCAGTGCCGCAGTTGTCATTCTGAACATAATTCCAATTTTCATGGTGGCTATTCAAATCGCCTGCAAAAATGGCTGGATGATTTGAAACTGAAAGCACAAAGCTGGGCCATGGGGCTGTTGGTGGTTTGTATACATTCGTTATGGTTATATACTGTACAGTAACAACTACTACATGGATATTTGTCGTCCGTGCTAGAAGTGATATGATGAACGTGTTCTAGATTGATCCGGGCATAAGTTGCCATCCCATAAACGCTATCATACGTAGCATCAAGCATAGAGTAACCATGAATCTTTCTTATTTTCTGGAGTTCTTCCTCATTGGTGGTATGAGTTTCCTGTATGAGTGCCAAATCAACATTTTTCTCATGAAGAACTTCGATGTTTAGTTGGCAAATTTTTAATCTTTGTCCAAGCCTTCTTGCCATAGGGCTCTGAGAAGAGCCGTTAGAATTTGAATGGTATTGCAAGCTGTATTCTATTTTGCCAGGAGATCTATAGAAGAGAGTCGGCCTGTTAAATGCTGATGATCAGTTCAGTACTGGAAAATCGAGTTCAAGTACCTAAGCAGGGGCACCACTTGCAGGAAGCAGCTTCGCATCATAGAACATTAAGTACGATTCAGGTTTGTCTTGTGAATAACTGGGCATGTAGGAATTGTTCGCTACGGCAAGGCGCTGGTTGAGCGACACAAAGCCGCCGCGAATGCCCTTTTCAAAGAACAAGACCATGTCTACATCCGTGAGTAAATTCAATTCCACTTCAGTGTATTTCAAAGCTGCATCAAACGAGAGCCCAGTACTCGTATAATAGTGAGCCGGGTCAAGGCCATAAATGTGTTGACACAGCTCACGGAATTTTTCAAACACAGTTGTGAGAAGCAATGCATCAAGTTTTAGATAATGCATAGTATATTCACCTAGCGTCTTGAAAAAAAAACGCTTGCCAAACTTGCCACGCATGTGCATTGTCTTCATCGGAAACGGTACAGAGTGTAAGTTTTGAGTAAAATTTCTCTTGTGGTGGGAGAGTTTTTTGGTTTAACACGTCCCAGTTGTTACAGAAATCATAGGGAAAATACCTTACCGAATGCACAATTTAAATTGCTCAGGATCTTGAAAATGCATTCTGGTGTATTTTAATTCCTTTTCATCCAAACCGTTGACCAAACTATCTAGCGAGGATGCCATAAACTTAGGGGGATCCAGAAATCGAATGCAAAAGTTGCCCAACCACCATTTCAAGGCTGTAAAACGTTCATGGTTTTGGGGATAATTGAAATCGAGCCCTTGTTGACATGACCCAATTCACGGATCAAAAATTAAATATCATAATTTTCCAGCTTGTGGAAAAATACCCTGATAAATTGAGGAGCTAAATACTTCAAATTCACTGTGCGCAGCTCCCCGAAACTCCCCCGTAAAGTGTGGTTGGTCTCTGACTTTTTTCTCTCCGCCTAAAATAGGCTTTCCGCAAATATGGCATGTGGTTGCATGCCCATACTACTGCTGTTGTTCTGGAGTTAAACTCATGGGTTAGCTGCTGTACATGATCAGCCAACTTGACAAGTTGGTCCAAAAAACATTTAGCACAATCTGGTCCCTGACGGGATTCGTAATAGGATTTTGTGTGGTCATAAGCACACACCACATTAAATCCTATAGCAAAGGGTTCATGTTTTTGAATGGGTGTCGTTGAGCTAATGGTGGGATCTGGTTCACATCCCGCCATGGGCGTGGTGAGAGCTTCAAAATCAGCATACATCACATAGGGGACAGTATCACGCTTATGAATATTCTTAAACTTTAACACAGCTTTGTCCCCTTGTGGCAATACTTGTCTCACTGCTTCCTGAGAAACACAATCTATCCCATATGAATGTGGTGTCGTTTCGGTTCTTTTGTAGCATAAAGAGGACCCACAATGTCATCACCATCAAGGCCATACACCATGAACGAAAAGTCCTGGTTATCGTGTTCAAACCTATGGATCTCGGTTAAGTCCATAGAGAACGACACGCTAGTTAAATTTACATATTCATTGAAATAGTTAAATACATCCTTGTACATTCCTGCTCTCTCACAGTGACGCTGTATTGGCTGAAAATACGCAGCCACAGACCACAGAAAACATTTATCGTCTTTATTTTCAATATTCACCACCGCTCTCCGGAAGGCAATCGCTGGTGGTGTTTTAATACAGCTAGACCCAGCATTCAACGGGTTGAATTGACAAATGTTTATTTGTAGGTGATGAATTTTGTTTAAGGCAAGGCCACTCGGTCCTTGTTGCAGTTTATCAAATTTTGTTAGCAATGCATTGACCACGTTGGATTCATACCACTGTTCCAAATTATGAGCTATGTATAACTCTTGCATTTTACTGCAAATATAAAATGTCTTTTATGCTCACCGTCCTTGTTTTTATATATTGAACCCATGTGCAATTGGTTCAAGCGTCGAATCCATATGTTAAATGCAAAAGAAGAGAGGAAATAATGCAGTCTTTAGAATGTATTGGAAATATTTTAAGAAGATGGGCTGTTATAATATGGTGCAAGAACGGGTGACCACTAGTCATGCGGACATGAGATCACGCTTGACGCATCGATAAGGAGCTGGTGCATGATTATTAATAGAACGAGAAAAACTTTCCACGACGAGTGAGGGAGAATGAGTTTCGGAAATAGGCCTTACTCAGCTATAAAATGACAACCTTGCAATGACGCAAGAAGAGAAATAATTAAAATTAAGCCATTTGCAAGCATTTAATTAATGAAATGAACACATCATTGTTGATCATTCTGGAATAGAGATTTTATGTGGGGAAAAAGTGTATAATATTTGCACAGGAAAGAACTGAAGACGTGGCATTACGTAGTTAGTAATTTCCCGAGCCCAGAGTTGGGAGAGAGGGAAAAATAAACCTCACCACCCACATATCTGAGGAGCCAAATTATTTAATATCTTGGAATTGTGTGATCGATTTTTATGATCAAAGAAACCATTCTACGTTTAAAACAAGAGCTTTCCAGAGATATATATTTCAAAATTATACGACAATTACTTCAGAAGTTAGTGCTGGAGAAGACGCGGATTTGGATATAAACCCTGGATGTGCCAGGAAGAGCATGCAGTCTTTACCAGACCGTGAGAGGTCGTGTTACGCTGTATCACAGACGAGCACCCCGTATGGGAGTGGGCGTGCAGTATCGTCGTTAGTATCGCCGTGTGGAGACATATCAGAACCCTGTTATGGGGAAATATATCATCAAGCTTCAGACTTTATAAAGTTCACCAGTGCAGTCAAAGTTTAGGCTGTGGACTTAAGAAATAACCGGCGATAGGTACTCGAATATAATAATTCAGTTAAAGAACCGACGCATCATAAGGTTTTGAAGTACCCAGGGACAGTGAAATATACAATTCTATCTACGTTAAGTAACCAAATCCGGGTAGAACGAAATAGTAACGCCTAGTGTTCCTGAACCAAGGGGGCTAGAGCGAAGTACGATAAAAATTAGGAATCGAAGTTCCAGGCTTTGTCAAGGTGGACAAATGAACAGTAAAACATTGGGGAGTACTCCAATAAGCCACGAATCAAAGTAACAGAAAGTAATACAAGGAAATTACTACGTCACCGATATACCAGTTCGAGCGATCATAATAGTAATACATCAGGGACAGACTTTATTTAGACGAACAAGTTAGCGTCTAGCAAGATACGACATCGTGCAGTAAAGTTAAAGAAGCCGATAGTCAAACCCAGAATTAGAAGATCAGCCGTTCCAGTGAGGTTAGTTCTATCGAGACTTTCAATCATCTCTTCAGAGTAGGAAGCCGACGTGCATATAGTGCAACCCTTGGAAACGGGAAAAGAAAAGAAATCACGTGTGTAAGGCGACTAATTAACGGCAGAGTGATACATTTTTATGTAATGTAAATATAGTGAAATTTTTGTGTGTAATATAGTTTTAGTGAAATTGTATTGTGTTAAGTGAAAACGAATACAAAATGGTATTCATTATATTCCAAGTGATTAGGGTATATATTTTATATGCTGTTAAGAAAGTGTCATTGAGTGTAAATATAACCATGGATATGGCTTAAGAAGAAAGTGGTGGGTGAAAATGTTCCATCGTTGGAGAATTCGGTCATTGACCGTACAGTCATGTGAGTAACAATTTCATTATTATGTGTTTTAGGAAGATTTGCGTATAATCCTCATGAGTGGAAGTAGGGATGTGTGATAACAGGTGAAATAAAGATTGCGCGATCTGAACGATTAATTTGATGGAAATAAAATAAATTTATGAAGTAATGAATCCCTTGTGGAAAATATTCAGTAAAATATCAGTATAATGGTAAATGATATAAATATGGTAAAGCAAGCGTAATAATAATAATAATAATAATAATAATAATGAAAATGAAAATCCACAGCCTGCTTCCAGTCTCCGACCGGGTCAGGAATGGAATGAATGAAGCCCCTATCTAGCGGCGAGGATATGAACTGTGCCGGCTGCCGAGGCCTGACGCACTCCTCTGGGCAATGATGAAATGAATGACAGATGAAATGAAATGATAGTGGAGAGTGTTGCTGGAATGAAATTTTGACAGGGAAAACTGGTAGTTGAACCGAGGTCCCTTTACATTCATTATTATCGCCTACAGAGTTGAGATCGTTGCTTTCTTAAGATATAATGATATTTGAAGACAAAATGATAAATCCCTAACTTGATTATTTAATGATTCAGTGAATCACGAGTTATATTGAAGACATTAGATTCCGGGAGTAATCTTAAGTTTGACTTGCTCAGTAGTTTTCTATAGCTCGGGAGTACGCAATTTTTTTCAATCACGGTAGTGAGTTGGTAGCTTGAGAGAGAGGGATGGTATCAGATGAACATTGTGAGAGCCCAAAATTAATTAATGATTAACCATACTTTGATATTATGATTAAAACCAGATATACTCATGTAAATATTAATTGATGTGTATTTAATTGCTACACAGTGTATGTAAACTTTACCGAGCCATTTGGAGCTCGTTATTTGAAGAATTTGAATTATCACCATATGGGAGTGAAACTTAGTTGAAGTTTTGTTGGTTTTTGGGAAACCAGTAATCATTATTTTGTAATTGTTTAATATGAATTCCTTGTTCAACTTTGGACAAGTGTGAAGTGTAGTGTCAGTATTTTTATTTGTTTAATTTTTGTAGCGCCATATTTTGGATAATTAAATGTTTTGATAGTAGGATTTGATTTTGATTATTTTTGGAAGTGTATCCTATGCTTAATCCAAAGTGTGTAAGTCACAGAGTGGGAGAACAAACCATAAACCCCGATACTCCCGATTGAGCATTGCTGGCAAACTGTGATTTGCATATTTCATTGTTGAAATGGGCACAATATGAAATCGCACACAAGTTCTGTATTAATCTTTAAAGCCCTTAAAAATTTCAAAAGATGATTCAACAAAGTCTTTTGGGATTAAATTTCGCTAATATTAACCGGATATATTGTTCTATACTTATATAAAAAAACTATTTTGAAAGAAAGAACGTGAAGGATATGGCCGGAGCTTGGAACAGCTGAGGTGTGTTGCCAAGTTTTTATTGTTGTAAATCAGCTGATACGTTTAACATGGGCGCCTGCAGTTTTTTTTCCAGGGGTGGGGGCAAGTAACTATCTTCGTTTCATTACCTACCTGTCACTACGTGATGGTGAGACGTACCCTCGTCCCCCAAATTTTCGTTTATTTTCTTTCTTGCTTCGTGAAATTCATTATTTGACTGCTCTGAAACCGTTGGCTACTTTATGGCAATAATGGGAGAATTTCCGGTGGGCGCAACTGATTTGACAGGCACACGAGTTAATTCTTATCTCGTATTCTTCATTCGCGGGGGTGAAGCTACTTCCACCTTTCAGTAGCTGCCTCTATCCACATGGTATTCAAGTCCATTTCGGCCAGTTTGCCAATGAGCCTCCTACACATTCGCCGTTGTTGCAGGTGCCTGATCGTGCTCCATTACGTAATATGCAGAGAATGAATGAGTGTATTCACTACGGCATTGTAGCAAAACTGTTCTTCGGGAAATATTGATTTTTTTAAATTCTGATTTCTGAGGTGTGCCATATAGGCTTAACGCACCCACTGCCACTTTAATATTGCGCCCGAGAGAAAGTTAAATATCTGAACTATTTAGCACAAAATTAATTAGAATGAGTACTTGGGCAAAAATGGTTTGTTCTGTCTGATTTTCATATCGTTTTACTTTGTAAGTTTCCAGGAGGGGGCCATGGCCACGCCCAGCCCCCTACACCCTGCGGGCGCCCATGACGAATAATTTATTTTCAAGTTTATTTTCACTTCGAACATCATTTCAGCACAATTAGGCAATACGCATATATTTTAACAGTCGATCTTGAGTCAACGCCTAGGACATTCAAGCAGAGAAATACGTTACATAGATAAATAAATAAATTGCATACCGAAGCTATGCTACCTTTATCGCCGGTATTTAATTCGATAAATACGGCAAAGAGCGCAAACATTCTACAGCTAATACAAAGTATTCTGATGAATATATCAGCACTCACCATGCAATGATTTTCTTGAATATGAAGCAAGACTGTGGGTGGAGGTCGTTCACAGCTTACAGTACAGTAGTTGACAGAAACAACAGATTATGATAACAGCATACACACTCACTGAATCGCGACTCTTTACAGTTAATAATAGCTTTCGTGATTGCACAAAAGTAATGTTAAGGTAAAGAAACATTTAGCACTGAGCACCCACGCAAGCCGCTCTGTGGCGATATTATTGGCGTGTTTTTAAATTGTCGAGTTGTAGGATATTGAATGACAGGCGGTAATTTGAACACTATGACGGGAAACAATAGCTTGTGGTCTATTATCGACTGCTGCTAGCAACCCGACACCAATAAATGAATTATCTTCAGTCACTTGGCAAGAGTTCGACACCTTCCATCCCTTCACTGTCCCTATCATCATCATCATGATCATCATCATTGCCTTCGTCAGAGCTTGATGAATTGCCGAGGTTAGTAATCATTTCATCCACCGCGATATCCGGAACTACCTTACTCCTCGTTCAGTAGCCTTCAGTATTTCTTTCTGTACATGCTGTACGGCATGTGTCCAGTCCTTGCATCGAACCTCGGTGAAGTGAAACGTAACAAGTAGTTCCGTGAAGAACTAAATAGCCTATTTTCATATAGGCCTATCCTACTTATGTTAATTGCCTCTATCAACATAGAAAATTTCAGTTTGCTTGCTGTAATAGATTCATAGATATTGAGAACCGTCTAAATATTTCGGATGGTTGCCATGTTGGATTCTTATGTATGTAGGCCATAAAGTCATGTACTATTACATGAAGATTACTGCGTAGGTGTATTATTGAAACTTCAATCGCATAATTAAAACACAAGACATAAAAACGAGATTTTAAAATTTTGTTCAGCCGCCATCTTGTGGCTATGAAAACAATTGAAATAAATTAGATACCAGTGGATTTAAGTTTGTATAAGCATTTACCGTAAAAAGTTTCACTGCGCTCGGATGGCTAAATCGCGAGATAAGTCTATTTAAATGTTTCAACTTCGCTTGGCCACCATGTTCGTTTTGTGCTTAACAGATTTTTAAGAGTCACATAGGTAAACTTCTAGTAGGGCCCTTTATCACCGTACAAAATCTCAGGGTGATTTCAGTAACAGTTTCGGAGATATAAAATGCCGGTAAAATATTTTGCACAGCCACCATGTTGGATTGGTGAGACGTAATAAAATTTGAAGAGCACGGTCGGGGTCGGACGAAATAGTACTATAACCTTGCCGAGTTTCATTGAAATCGCTCGATCCGTTTAGATTTTATTAGGGGGTGGGGTGGGGGGAGGGAGGGGCAACACACACACACGGACGGACAGGTGATCCCATACGTTAAGCGTATTTTTTCATAAATGAAAATAGGCTAACATATGACTATGAAAGGATCTCAGACACAGACAGTGGTTAACAAGCAACTGAATGAATGAACAATGCGTTGGCAACGTGTTACTCTGGCTGTCAAAATACAGCAGATAGGAGCCTGCGGCAGCCATTTTATACCGTTCCCGCCAAATGCTTCAGGTTCTTTATTTCGAAATACAGGGTATAACCATGTTCACGGGATGTGAGGTAGGCTACAGTACTTCACAGCAAGTCTTAATTATTTCAACTAAGGTATTTTGCCAATTTCGTATGTCCTAATAAATCTTATGTCAGCATCTAGGGCTTCCCGACCCGGTGTTGTAATCGGTACATGCTGTAAATCTGGCGGCGAGTCATTACTTTCTTACAAAACTATTTAATATTACAATTACTAAAACTAATAGGGGCGTGGTGGCGCAGCGGTCAAGCTGTTGGCCTCTCACCACGGCGGACCGGGTTCGATTCCCAGTCAATGCATGTGAGATTTTCAAAGCGAAATGCCATTGCCATGTACTGTGGTTCAGATTCCACGTAAAAAGGAGGTCCCGTGGCTCATGTTCGCGAGATTGACGGTCATGTAAAACTACAAAATTCCTTCCTTTTTACTGTAACTAATAGATGCTACTTGTTCCACTGTAGTTCATCTCGGCAAGCAAAATATGCCCATCGTTTACACTCTGAACTACATCTCAGGGATGCTGAATTGCCAGAGGCTGACACTAAATCGCTTCCTGAGGCTCCGTTTTGACAACAAATTAACGTGGCAGCACCATATACGGCAACTAAAAACTGCGTGTCTGCAGGCTGCGTTCGTACTGGAGGAGACTTGCTAGGTGCTTAAGCTGGGTTTTCCTACACAGTGCGGAGCCTATTCAACAACACGGATCAGACGGCATCGTTTGCCTACACCCCTCCGCGGTGCGCAGTGCGCTCTGCGCAAGTGGAGAGCAGTCAAGTGCGGACCGCGCTGCGAAACAGACGAGTATTTGAGCAGTTTTCTCCTGTGTATTGATATCGGTCTTCTAATATGTTGCAGGACTCGCTTGCAAGATCATTTTCTACCAAACTAAGCAAGTATTCAAACTGATACTTAGTAACTCTGAACTAAGATTTGAATTTCACTTCATCGTCGAGCAAATGTCTGTGGTTAAAAGTTTCAACACTCCTTCTTGCTCTCTAGATGTCTACATGGAACTGACAGATTTCCGCACTTTACAAAGACGACCAACAATGAAGTCAATTTCATCTTCGAGCTCTTCTTCCTCTTCTAATAACATCAATAACGCTAATTTTTCTTGCTCAGAGGACGAGAGCTCATAATCTCTCACTTCTCAAGCAAATTAAAACTTGGAATAGACGCAGCGCAATGCTGAGCTAGGAAAACACTACGGCGCAGCGCATTGGGATGTGCGGAGAGAGGTCCGCAGTGCGCAGTGCGCAGTGCGCTCCGCACAAAATGCGGCGCTAGGAAAACACTCCTTTAGCGCTTGAATTGTCGCCTGGATACAAAGTGCTTGGATACACACCGCCCACACTAATAAGCGCTTTTAGTCCTTGTTTCTTGGTTCGATTAAACAGTGTACATCAAAATGTCGCTTTCAACGTTAAGAAGAAAAATACTTCTGTCAGAAAGCAGTCCTTTTTCATTAATGCAGCCAATAACCATGTACAGGACGGGTCAGGGAAGGGATATTGGAAGGAAATCGGCCGAGAACCTATTGAAAGGAATCGTCCCGGCATTTGCCTGGTGGTGAAAATGGGAAACCACGAAAACCATTTTCAGGACGGCTGAGGTGGCATTCGAACCGACGCTCTCCCGATACCAGCGAGGCACGAGGTAGCGCATTGGCGCTCTCAGCCACCGCGGCCGGTATATTACTGTAGTTCTTTAAAGTATGATTTGAGCGGCTTCGGTGGCGTAGTCGGTAGCATGCTGAGCTTCTATGCCCAAGATAGCGGGTTCAAACCCGGCCGAAGCCGTCGGATTTTTTAAGAGCGTTAAAAATCCCTCAGTATGCCTTCCTTCGGAGGGGAAGTAAAGCAGGCGGTCCCATGTCATAGATTTATGGCATGTTGAAGAACCTTCCACTAATTGCACCTGTGTGAAGCTAAATTGGATAGATTAAGAATGTAAACAACGCTCTTAGGTTTCTACGTTCGTTGCCAAGAGCCGACTGCGGCGGCGTCTAGTAGCTAAGTTCTGAACTTGGTCTAGTAGTAGTAGTTGACGGTGGCACTTGGCGGCAAAAGTAGGAACTATTTGAAAAATTCTAAGTTGCAGTAGCCTACTTAAATTATAAAAACAGATAACACACACTAATACAGTCATCACAATTAACACCGGTTATCAGACAGATTCTACACACACCCAATGTACACGGGGCTACATGACCGCATTGTCGCAGCCCCTAAACTTAAGAACCAACCAACCAACCAAAGTATGATTTGTTGGATAGGCCTACATGACGTTAATCGCTCAAGGGTAACGAACAGTTGCGGAATTATGAAGAGAAGTTCTTTGGTTACGGAAGAAATTCAAAAGCAAGATACAAACTATAGATCATGCATTATCACCTGAGGAACGTCTAGTGGTTACCATGAGGTAGCCTAAGTTGAAGCTTTGTAAAAGTCTTATTCGAATAGCCCATTGTATGTTGGCTGAGAGCAAAAAGCAGGTAAGTGACGGAAACCTTGTTTTGAGGAAATTGCAGTGGCATACAATATTACACAATAGTTTGGTAGAGTTCCTATATTTATGTTTTTTTAAAATCGAGTTTACACCTCCAGGTTGGTGGAACCCACGGACTCAGCGAGGGAACTCACTCACCACTACCGCCTCTACGGCCAGTGTCCTCGAGCTGGGAACATCTGGGCGGAGTGGATACAATTGAGGAGGTGTGATGAGCACATCGCCCAGGCGGCCTCACCTGCAATCCTTTTTTTTATCTATCAATTAAATATATCTTAAGCATTATTACTGAGGTGAAATTAAGTTGTAGCAATCATTTTAGAATTGGTAATAATTATCCCAAAATACTTAGGGTAACTGATATTGATTAATTTTTTATTTAATGCAAAAACAAGGTAAGTGATTTCAACATGATTTTTTATTTATTTAGCGTATGGCATTTAGTACCGGGAATGTCCGAGGACATGTAGCTGCAAGTTCCGTTCAATTTTAGTAGTTCCAACTTTCGCTACCAGATGTCAATGACACCTAGTGGTGAACGTTAGAACTTTGATAGAGCGTTTCAACGAAATCTAACCTGCAAATTTAGCTTCACCCATGTTTAATTAGTGGAAGGTTCTTTTGTTGTTGTTGTTGTTGTTGTTGTTTGAGTCATCAGTCTTTTGACTGGTTTGATGCAGCTCTCCATGCCTCACGTCATAAATTCATGTCATGGGACCGCCTGCTTTACTTCCCCTCCGAAGGAAGGCATACTGAAGGATTTTAACCCTCTTAAAAAATCCGAAGACTTCGGCCGGGTTTGAACCCACGATCCTGGGCATAGAAGCTCAGCATGCTACCGACTACTACTTTCATCTGCTAATCAGAGTCACTGGAAAGGTCACTGTTTTCTTCATTGTTTCGAGTTTCTTCAGGGACCACGGCCTGGATTTCGGTGAGGGGACGTCCCTTTTGTCGAGTTTCTGGAATATTATGATGAGGCAGACTGTCAAAGAAAGTATGATGGACAGGAGATATCAGCGGTTTAAGTTCCTGGAGGTTCTTGTATTTTGCAGCCTTTATGGGTACATCTGCTGGATTGAGAGCATTACTTCTGATTGTCTGCCGACCCCACGATTTACTATATTCACTCTTCTGAAAGGGATGTCTTTATTCAATGTTTCTTTGAAGAGCATAATTAAAGGATCCTTCTTCTCTACACGTATCCATCTTATTTTGTGCCATGACACAGTATTACCTTCTTTGTCTTTCGTGATGGTATTCTTTGTGAATTTGGCCATGGGCTGAACCACTGCCATCGTAATGTACAGGCCGTAAGGCTCCTACTGTGACGTCACACATAGGGTCGTTATAGTCGCAGCTGCAAGTCAGATAGCTCCCTTCACATGCAGTAGTAGGATATAAAGGGCGGTTCTGGCACAGGGGCTAATGGGCAAGATGGCCGCCAGTGCAACCAGCCCTATGTTATTCTTATGGAGGGGACAGTCAGAGCTGGCACAGGGGCTATTGGGCAAAATGGCCGCCACGCTCTGAGACCGTCAATGACGTCACAGAGAGAGGTCGGCCATGTAGTTGCCAAATGGAATATTTATTATTATTATTATTATTATTAGGTAATTATTAATTGATCATGTATAATCAAGACCAGCCTTATATTGTCCACCTCTTGGTGTAGTGGCTAGAATTCTTAGAGGTCATTCCTGAGGTTCGAATCCCGGCTCTGCCAAGAAATTTAATTTCTGGTCTCATGAGTGGAACGGGGTACACTCAGCCTTGTGAGGCAAAACTGACAGGATCTGGCTTTTGATTCATACCTCAACCATTCTGCCTAACCCAACTTCACCTAACCTAACCTAACCTAACCTAACTTCAAAGTCAGAGCAAATATGAGAGCAAATGTGAGAGCACACATAATAACCTAAGTTATAACCTAACCTAACTTCACCTAACCTAACCTCACCTAACCTATCCTAACCTAACCTAACGTAACCTACCTAATTTAAAATTGCAAGCGAAAAAAAATTAGCAAAAAGTGAGAGCAAATGTGAGAGCACAAATAATAAACTTAGTTATAACCTAACCACACCTAACCTAACCTAACCTAACCTAACCTAACCTAAACTAACTTAACCTAACCTAACCTAACCCAACTTAACCTAACCTAACCTAACCTAACTTCAAAGTGCAAACAAAAAAAGTGAGAGCAAAAATTGTAATGAAAAAATTAAGAGCAAATGTAAGAACACAAATAATAAACTTAGTTATAACCTACCCTAACCTAACCTAACCTAACCTAACCTAACCAAGCATTTCCTCACCTAATTTCACCTAACCTAACTTCAAAGTAAGTGCAAATATAAGAGCAAAAAGTGACAGCAAAAAGTGAGATCAAATAGTGTATGCAAGAAAGTAAGAGCAAATGAGAGAGCACAAATAATAAACTTAGTTATAACCTAACCTAACCCAACCTAACCCCAGAAACCTCATTTTAAGATTTTAGATTTTACATTTTAACATTTTACATTTTAACATTATAGATTTTTGATTTTTTCATTTTACTTTTTTAGATTTCACATTTTTGATTTTTTGTATTTCAGTTTTAGTTTTTTTAGATTTTACATTTTAAATTTAATATTTTTTGATTTTAGATTTTACAATTTCCATTTTCCGAAAAGAGTCACTTACCTAACCTCACTAAACCTAACTTTACCAAACCTAACTTAAGCTAATCCAAAGGGCTAATGCACATACACAAAGTATATAAGGACACATGCAACTCTCCTTATGCTAGTCTTATTGGCTACTGTACAACATGATCACTACCCAACCGGTTTTTTTTTCATTTTGTTGTTTACTCATTTGTCAATTTTCCAATTTCCCATTTTCAGTGTTTTTAAATGTCAGTTTTAAGTTTTTTTAATTTCATAATATGGAAACATGGATTTTGCATTTTGTTGTTTACACATTTGTCAATTTTCCAATTTCCCATTTTCAGTTTTTTTATGTCAATTTTAAGTTTTTAAATTTCATGATATGGAAACATGGATTTTGCATTTTGTTGTTTACACATTTGTCAATTTACCAAATTCCCATTTACAGTTTTTAAAATTTTAGTTCAATGTTTTTTCTATTTTGTCAATATGGAAACATAGATTTTCCAATTTGTGTGTTTTACATGTTCATTTTGCATTAGGAGTGGAGAGAGGTGGGTAGTAATTAAAAATGTACAAGCAGTGTCCATACAATATTTTTAATTTGAAATACATGTACACTATTTACACTTAAATACATTTTTATATATAGTCTATTTTTTGTTATAAATTGTACAGTTGTTTTTATTTTGTTTTCTATTTTATTTATTTTTGATTATGAATACTATTTTTTTTATTTTTATAGTGCCATGGTTTTATTTACTAAATAGTTTTGTTTTATGTATTTGCTAGTTGCAGGCAGAATATTTTGATATTCATAACTTAACTCTTTAAGCATGGTCAATGATTGAGTAATGACCATAGGCATGTGTACCTATACCATTAGCATCAATCACTCTTTTATCATCACCAGGACACAAAGCAATTTTGTTTAGCCTTATAGATGATATGTCATGTTGTTTAGAAGCGATAATGTTCATGGGTATTCTTTTTACATTGTTTTTCATGACACAATCCTTATAATCTTGAAAGCTTATACAATTTTTGACAACACCTCTGCTAATACCTTTAATCTTTTTGATTTCTTTACCATTTATGTCTAAAGCATACATTTTAGCTCTAAGTCCAACAAATGCTTTTATAATTTGTCCACAAGCCTCGTCTTTAAATTTCCCCAACGTTTTCTTGTTTGATGTAGAGTAACATATGTGATTAGTAGGATAATCTGATGTGTCCAGGTGTTGTAGGAAATCCAACTTGTCTTGATATACATCTGGGGTGTTAACCAAATATATGAACGAGTCAGTATCCATATACATGAGTTTAAGATTGTCCATGCCATAATAAGGTAGCAGGACATCATAGTGGTGGGAATACATGAGAGTTTTTGAAATATCCAGTATACACATTCCAATATATATAGGCTTATTGAATACAATGTTACGTTTAGCCATGTGGAAAGCAGCTAGGTTAGGGCCATAAATTGTTCTGTCGATAAATGTCGGCTTTGCTATTAGCTTTTCAGCCTTTTTGCTGTCAGTCACAAGACGTATGTCTATTCTTTTACGGATATTTTCCATTGTTTTCCCAAAAATGGCATTGTTGAATAATTTGTACAGATTTTTCTCAAAATCATTTTTGGCTTGTTTTCGAAGGTTGTTATTAAAATCAACGTATGCCTTTAACCAAGGTCTTTGTTTAAACTTTAACACACGATGAATTTTTATCAATTTTATTCCATGATCTAAAGCCTGTTTTAATGCCATGTAGTGAACAACATATCGCCTTCGATTTCCAAGATGAGGAATTAGTTTTTTCAGAGACGAATCCTTAGGTTGTGTACACTCTGGTAGGAAAGGTAAATCGTTGTGTAGATCATGAAGGTCAGATGGGTAATCAACATCAACGTCTAGAATGTATCCCACAGGATCGTCTTTCTTTAGTTTTTCTAGATCAACAGTATCTGGAGAAACCCACTGAAATCCACCATAAGGAAGGGAGTGGCACATAGCCCACCCGTATTGGTTGTTGGCATCATCATAGGTAATAAACTGCGATGGTTTCTCAGAATCATAGGTTTCCATGTATTTATTGTTAGCTTCAGCATACCGATGAGACACCTGGCATATGCCTCCACGTATTCCAGACTCGATTAAAAGAATCTGATCGTAATCCTGTAGCAATTCCAGTTCAATGCCTGTGTAAAGGAGCATTGCCTCGAAACTTAAACCAGGCGAAGTAAAGAAGTGTGCAGCATCCACTCGGTGTGTTTCTAGTGTTTTGTTTCTAAACGTTTCAAAGCTGTCTGCAAGAAGGAGTACATCTGATGTTAGGTAGAGGTCACTATATTCCCCTAGAGTTTTAATGTTGAACTGATTCCAGACATTTTTGGCATGTTCATAGTCTTCTTGACTAACATCTTCTTGACTTAATTTGTTAAAGAATGCCTCTTTTGGAGGTAAACACGTTTCACTTAACTTTTCCCATGAGTCAATGTAGTCATAACAAAATACCCCTTTACGAGTCATGAGCATTGCATTTTCTTTTCCAAAGTACTTGTCTGTTTCAGGGTATAATGTTAAGTTGGAAACTAAGTTTTCCAAACTACTCGGCATTAACCGAAACGTATCCACAAATCTAAGCTTAACATTTCCTACATATTTGGTAAAGGAAATGTACTTTTCTTTGGAGTTAGCGATAACATCCACTCTCTCAGTAGTACACCCCAATTGCCTTACAATGAAATTTGCGTCGTAGCCACTCATATTATGTAGAAACACAGGAACGGGGTTTCGTGTTTTACACCTCAAATTACAGTTATTGTGAGCACTTCCACGGTATTCCCCTGTAATATGGCAGTGGTCTCGAACTTTCCAGTCCTGTTGGGTAAATGGTTTTTGACACAAATAACAGGTTTCAGAACATTGGAACTCTGCTTCTTGAGCCTGAGTTAAGGCCTTTGGAACATTTAAGCTGTAAAGGCGATCAATTTCATTAGCTATTGAGATCAAACAGTCCATAAACTTTTCTGCAGCGTCAGGCCCACGATAAATAACAGGTTGGCTTGAAAGATTTGTCTTTATGTGTTCCACAGCAGGTGAGGGTTTAACGTATATACCAAAGCTCATAGGAACATGACTCTGGTATGGCACTGTATAACTTGCCTCAGGATTAGGTAGACATGTTTGATAGGGTAAGAGTATACTTTCAAAATCTGCATAGATAACGTAAGGTATTCTCAGCATTTTTTCAACATTTAAGAATTTGACAATGGGGTTTTTAATAGGCATTTCAACCCTAGCAATGTCATGCTGGACACACAAAGCTCTATGTTCTTTCATTTTTTCCATTCCTTGTTGTCCATATCGATTATCAAAGTGTGTAAAACACCGTTTACACGTATATATTTTATGTTCATGGCGGGTAATCTGATGTCTTACTAGTTTATCAAAATCTTTGATAAAGACGTAGTGGTTCTGGCCGGATGATGAACTTAGCAAAAGGAGGTCGCGATGGTCTTGCAGCTCTTGATCCACAACCTTCAGAGGGAACAATTTCTTGTCTTGTTCCAATCCAAATACATTAATGGATATATCGTTGGCTTTTTCAAATTTGGGAATGTCAGCTAGCGATGTAGGAAACGATATTACAGAAAAATCATACTTGTTTTCCAGGTCCTTGTATTTACTAATGCGATGAGCATTCTTTTTAACCAGTTTTGCTAAAATGGCATACATAAAACACTTTTCATTTTTCAAGTTTTCAGGATTAATGCAGGCTTTTCTTGCTTGTATAGCTGCTGGTAATGGAATATATGTGCTTCCACGCAAGGGATTGTACTTATTTATTTTCAATCGTACTCCTTCCACTGCTAACAAAGCCCAATTACTGCCTTTTAGCTCAGATTCCTCCATTTCCGTAGTTAACTTTGTAAATTGTGTTTCCAAGAAACTACTTAAGTCCGTTTCCAAAAATAGGGCCTGATTTCGTGTTTTAAAAGCACGATCTGTAATGTCATTGGTAGATGTATGAATGAATCTACATTCAGCCACAAGATTAACTTTTATCGACTTGTGCATTGCTAGTTCTTTCTGCATAGCTTGTATTATTTGCTGTTTGGACTCTTTAAGGTATGAATTTAAATCCTTGCACGTATCGCAACGAATGAAATAGGATTTAAGTCGACCTTCAAAAGATGTCTCATATTCAATAAGTCCATTTTTGTCAGGGACCAATGACAGTAGGTAATGTTTTGTAGGCTCTGCTTTTTGTCTTTTAGCTGCCGACACAACATTACAACATTCTTCATGACGACGTCCATTGTAGGCATTGTTGAATGTACTACCACAGGTCTTGCACTCATGAAATTCACCACACGATACTTCATGTCGCTTCCTATGATAGTCTCGAAGAAAAGTCTTTCCACACTCTTTACACATATAGCTAGGAATGGCTTCTTCCATTATGAATGTTGATTTCTGCAAACAGCTGCTTACTGCGTATCACAGGGCTAGAGGTTGGTCGGTGAGACGGTCTTTCACGATGTGAACACCGTGAGAGGTAGTAGTCAACTGGTGATATTCTTGTTAAGGGTCCACTAATATACCCCTAGTCTAGACCAACAGCTCTTTACAGCGTATGACAAGGCTGTAGACTGGACAGTGAGACGGTCTTTCACGATGTGAACACTGTAACAAGTAGTAGTCAACTGATTATATACTTGCTAAGGGTTCTCTAATATACAATAGTCAAGACCAACAGCTACTTACTGTGTAGTACAAGGCTGTACAATAGTTGTTTTGACAGTCTTTCACGATGTGGTCACTGTGAATGGTGGTAGTCAACTGATGATATTCTTGATAAGGGTCCTCTAATGTACCCCTGGTTAAGGGTAACAGCTGCTCACTGCTTATGACAAAGCTAAAGACTGGTTGCTTCAACGGTCTTTCACAATGTAAACACTGTGACAGGTAGTAGTCAACTGAAAATATTCTTATGGCCTACTCAAGGTTATCAGGTACTTACTGCATATCAAAAGGCTGTACACTCATGTGTGTTAGGCACTCTTTCTTGCTAAGGACCCCAATATTCCCTACACAAGGCTATACATGTTAGTTCTAAACACTTAGTGATTAATTGTATATTCAATTTTTGTACAAAGCTTATACAAGCACGTTTTTATGAGGTAAAACTTTGTTAAATAGCTGCATGCGACACACAAAGTATGTTGCCGCTATCTAGTGGTGACTATGAGAACTACTTGAACGACCAGCATGCTACCTAGCGCTCCATTTCAACACTCGCTCACTGAACGACCAGCATGCTATCTAGCGGTCGATAGCAATACTCCTCAACTACCAGCCTGCTATCTATCGGTCAATATGACAACTCACTCAACTACCAACATGCTACATGGCTTTTTTGGTCAGTTTTTTGTTGGCTTTTTGTTGGCTTTTGTTGGCTTTTTGTTGGCTTTTGTTGGCTTTTGTTGGCTTTTTGTTGGCTTTTTGTTGGCTTTTGTTGGCTTTTGTATTAGCTCTTTTATATTTGCTCTTGTTTGTTGGGGCTTATTTGGTCTTGGAAATTATGTCAGTCCTTTTTTATGGCTGCATATTGCTTACAGCCATGATTGTAAGCAGCAACATCAACAACAACAACAACAACACACAAAATTTATAAAAAAAAAAACAAAGTACTCGAAGGTTTATCAATGACTCTCAACTCTTACACTTACCTCTATCCCATGCCTAGTCAAAAGAAATAGTGTATTTTTCAAATTTTTCAAAAAATATTTGGAAAGTAGGCTATGTCATTAATCTAAAAATCCTAAAAAGACATATGTTAACTCCAACACCTACCTCTATACCACTCTCAGTCCACAAATAGTGTATTTTTCAAATTTTCCAAAACATATTTCCAAAATGGGTATAATTTCCAAAATTAAAATGTTTACAAAAATGTTTGTTTGTCATAAATGAATGGCCTTTGCCTCCACTACAGCCGTACCAAGTCCCAGGTCTCTAGGACAACAAAATTAATAAATTTGAAAATGGGCTTATATTTCCAAAATTAAAAAGTTTACAAAAAAGTTTGTTTGACATAAATGAATGGCCTTTACCCCCTCTACCCCCACACTAAGTCTCATGTCTCTAGGACAACAAAAATAAAATTTTCAAATGGGCTTATATTTCCAAAATTAGGAATTCTACAAAAAAGTTTGTTTGACGTAAATCAATGGTCTTTACCCCCTCTATTCCAACACCAAGTCTCAAGTCTCTAGGTCAACAAAAATAAAATTTGGAAAAAATGGTCACTATTTTGGAAACTAGGAATTCTACAAAAAAGTTTGTTTAACATAAATGAAAGGTCTCTATCCCTTCTACCTGTAAACCAAGTTCCAGGTCTGTATGACAAAAATGAAAAAGTTCAACTGGGAAAGTAGGCGATTTTTCATATAACCAAACATTCTAAAAAGTGTTCTATGGGCTTAAAAGAATGGTCTCTATGTCCTTTAATTTTTATAATAAAACTTTTTTATTTTTTATGTATTTTGAAAACACTCGAATTTTGAAATTTTTATATTTTGGAAACTAGAAAGTCTACAAAACAAATTTGTTTGACATAAATGAATGGCCCTGACCCCATCTACCACCAAAATAAATTTCAAGTCTCTAGAATGAAAATAACAGTAGTGGAGTGAGGGGGTTCTAACGGTGTCATGGCCGTAGCATGTTGGTAGTTGAGTGAGTTGTCATATTGACCGATAGATAGCAGGCTGGTAGTTGAGGAGTATTGCTATCGACCGCTAGATAGCATGCTGGTCGTTCAGTGAGCGAGTGTTGAAATGGAGCGCTAGGTAGCATGCTGGTCGTTCAAGTAGTTCTCATAGTCACCACTAGATAGCGGCAACATACTTTGTGTGTCGCATGCAGCTATTTAACAAAGTTTTACCTCATAAAAACGTGCTTGTATAAGCTTTGTACAAAAATTGAATATACAATTAATCACTAAGTGTTTAGAACTAACATGTATAGCCTTGTGTAGGGAATATTGGGGTCCTTAGCAAGAAAGAGTGCCTAACACACATGAGTGTACAGCCTTTTGATATGCAGTAAGTACCTGATAACCTTGAGTAGGCCATAAGAATATTTTCAGTTGACTACTACCTGTCACAGTGTTTACATTGTGAAAGACCGTTGAAGCAACCAGTCTTTAGCTTTGTCATAAGCAGTGAGCAGCTGTTACCCTTAACCAGGGGTACATTAGAGGACCCTTATCAAGAATATCATCAGTTGACTACCACCATTCACAGTGACCACATCGTGAAAGACTGTCAAAACAACTATTGTACAGACTTGTACTACACAGTAAGTAGCTGTTGGTCTTGACTATTGTATATTAGAGAACCCTTAGCAAGTATATAATCAGTTGACTACTACTTGTTACAGTGTTCACATCGTGAAAGACCGTCTCACTGTCCAGTCTACAGCCTTGTCATACGCTGTAAAGAGCTGTTGGTCTAGACTAGGGGTATATTAGTGGACCCTTAACAAGAATATCACCAGTTGACTACTACCTCTCACGGTGTTCACATCGTGAAAGACCGTCTCACCGACCAACCTCTAGCCCTGTGATACGCAGTAAGCAGCTGTTTGCAGAAATCAACATTCATAATGGAAGAAGCCATTCCTAGCTATATGTGTAAAGAGTGTGGAAAGACTTTTCTTCGAGACTATCATAGGAAGCGACATGAAGTATCGTGTGGTGAATTTCATGAGTGCAAGACCTGTGGTAGTACATTCAACAATGCCTACAATGGACGTCGTCATGAAGAATGTTGTAATGTTGTGTCGGCAGCTAAAAGACAAAAAGCAGAGCCTACAAAACATTACCTACTGTCATTGGTCCCTGACAAAAATGGACTTATTGAATATGAGACATCTTTTGAAGATCGACTTAAATCCTATTTCATTCGTTGCGATACGTGCAAGGATTTAAATTCATACCTTAAAGAGTCCAAACAGCAAATAATACAAGCTATGCAGAAAGAACTAGCAATGCACAAGTCGATAAAAGTTAATCTTGTGGCTGAATGTAGATTCATTCATACATCTACCAATGACATTACAGATCGTGCTTTTAAAACACGAAATCAGGCCCTATTTTTGGAAACGGACTTAAGTAGTTTCTTGGAAACACAATTTACAAAGTTAACTACGGAAATGGAGGAATCTGAGCTAAAAGGCAGTAATTGGGCTTTGTTAGCAGTGGAAGGAGTACGATTGAAAATAAATAAGTACAATCCCTTGCGTGGAAGCACATATATTCCATTACCAGCAGCTATACAAGCAAGAAAAGCCTGCATTAATCCTGAAAACTTGAAAAATGAAAAGTGTTTTATGTATGCCATTTTAGCAAAACTGGTTAAAAAGAATGCTCATCGCATTAGTAAATACAAGGACCTGGAAAACAAGTATGATTTTTCTGTAATATCGTTTCCTACATCGCTAGCTGACATTCCCAAATTTGAAAAAGCCAACGATATATCCATTAATGTATTTGGATTGGAACAAGACAAGAAATTGTTCCCTCTGAAGGTTGTGGATCAAGAGCTGCAAGACCATCGCGACCTCCTTTTGCTAAGTTCATCATCCGGCCAGAACCACTACGTCTTTATCAAAGATTTTGATAAACTAGTAAGACATCAGATTACCCGCCATGAACATAAAATATATACGTGTAAACGGTGTTTTACACACTTTGATAATCGATATGGACAACAAGGAATGGAAAAAATGAAAGAACATAGAGCTTTGTGTGTCCAGCATGACATTGCTAGGGTTGAAATGCCTATTAAAAACCCCATTGTCAAATTCTTAAATGTTGAAAAAATGCTGAGAATACCTTACGTTATCTATGCAGATTTTGAAAGTATACTCTTACCCTATCAAACATGTCTACCTAATCCTGAGGCAAGTTATACAGTGCCATACCAGAGTCATGTTCCTATGAGCTTTGGTATATACGTTAAACCCTCACCTGCTGTGGAACACATAAAGACAAATCTTTCAAGCCAACCTGTTATTTATCGTGGGCCTGACGCTGCAGAAAAGTTTATGGACTGTTTGATCTCAATAGCTAATGAAATTGATCGCCTTTACAGCTTAAATGTTCCAAAGGCCTTAACTCAGGCTCAAGAAGCAGAGTTCCAATGTTCTGAAACCTGTTATTTGTGTCAAAAACCATTTACCCAACAGGACTGGAAAGTTCGAGACCACTGCCATATTACAGGGGAATACCGTGGAAGTGCTCACAATAACTGTAATTTGAGGTGTAAAACACGAAACCCCGTTCCTGTGTTTCTACATAATATGAGTGGCTACGACGCAAATTTCATTGTAAAGCAATTGGGGTGTACTACTGAGAGAGTGGATGTTATCGCTAACTCCAAAGAAAAGTACATTTCCTTTACCAAATATGTAGGAAATGTTAAGCTTAGATTTGTGGATACGTTTCGGTTAATGCCGAGTAGTTTGGAAAACTTAGTTTCCAACTTAACATTATACCCTGAAACAGACAAGTACTTTGGAAAAGAAAATGCAATGCTCATGACTCGTAAAGGGGTATTTTGTTATGAGTACATTGACTCATGGGAAAAGTTAAGTGAAACGTGTTTACCTCCAAAAGAGGCATTCTTTAACAAATTAAGTCAAGAAGATGTTAGTCAAGAAGACTATGAACATGCCAAAAATGTCTGGAATCAGTTCAACATTAAAACTCTAGGGGAATATAGTGACCTCTACCTAACATCAGATGTACTCCTTCTTGCAGACAGCTTTGAAACGTTTAGAAACAAAACACTAGAAACACACCGAGTGGATGCTGCACACTTCTTTACTTCGCCTGGTTTAATTTTCGAGGCAATGCTCCTTTACACAGGCATTGAACTGGAATTGCTACAGGATTACGATCAGATTCTTTTAATCGAGTCTGGAATACGTGGAGGCATATGCCAGGTGTCTCATCGGTATGCTGAAGCTAACAATAAATACATGGAAACCTATGATTCTGAGAAACCATCGCAGTTTATTACCTATGATGATGCCAACAACCAATACGGGTGGGCTATGTGCCACTCCCTTCCTTATGGTGGATTTCAGTGGGTTTCTCCAGATACTGTTGATCTAGAAAAACTAAAGAAAGACGATCCTGTGGGATACATTCTAGACGTTGATGTTGATTACCCATCTGACCTTCATGATCTACACAACGATTTACCTTTCCTACCAGAGTGTACACAACCTAAGGATTCGTCTCTGAAAAAACTAATTCCTCATCTTGGAAATCGAAGGCGATATGTTGTTCACTACATGGCATTAAAACAGGCTTTAGATCATGGAATAAAATTGATAAAAATTCATCGTGTGTTAAAGTTTAAACAAAGACCTTGGTTAAAGGCATACGTTGATTTTAATAACAACCTTCGAAAACAAGCCAAAAATGATTTTGAGAAAAATCTGTACAAATTATTCAACAATGCCATTTTTGGGAAAACAATGGAAAATATCCGTAAAAGAATAGACATACGTCTTGTGACTGACAGCAAAAAGGCTGAAAAGCTAATAGCAAAGCCGACATTTATCGACAGAACAATTTATGGCCCTAACCTAGCTGCTTTCCACATGGCTAAACGTAACATTGTATTCAATAAGCCTATATATATTGGAATGTGTATACTGGATATTTCAAAAACTCTCATGTATTCCCACCACTATGATGTCCTGCTACCTTATTATGGCATGGACAATCTTAAACTCATGTATATGGATACTGACTCGTTCATATATTTGGTTAACACCCCAGATGTATATCAAGACAAGTTGGATTTCCTACAACACCTGGACACATCAGATTATCCTACTAATCACATATGTTACTCTACATCAAACAAGAAAACGTTGGGGAAATTTAAAGACGAGGCTTGTGGACAAATTATAAAAGCATTTGTTGGACTTAGAGCTAAAATGTATGCTTTAGACATAAATGGTAAAGAAATCAAAAAGATTAAAGGTATTAGCAGAGGTGTTGTCAAAAATTGTATAAGCTTTCAAGATTATAAGGATTGTGTCATGAAAAACAATGTAAAAAGAATACCCATGAACATTATCGCTTCTAAACAACATGACATATCATCTATAAGGCTAAACAAAATTGCTTTGTGTCCTGGTGATGATAAAAGAGTGATTGATGCTAATGGTATAGGTACACATGCCTATGGTCATTACTCAATCATTGACCATGCTTAAAGAGTTAAGTTATGAATATCAAAATCTTCTGCCTGCAACTAGCAAATACATAAAACAAAACTATTTAGTAAATAAAACCATGGCACTATAAAAATAAAAAAATAGTATTCATAATCAAAAATAAATAAAATAGAAAACAAAATAAAAACAACTGTACAATTTATAACAAAAAATAGACTATATATAAAAATGTATTTAAGTGTAAATAGTGTACATGTATTTCAAATAAAAAATATTGTATGGACACTGCTTGTACATTTTTAATTACTACCCACCTCTCTCCACTCCTAATGCAAAATGAACATGTAAAACACACAAATTGGAAAATCTATGTTTCCATATTGACAAAATAGAAAAAACATTGAACTAAAATTTTAAAAACTGTAAATGGGAATTTGGTAAATTGACAAATGTGTAAACAACAAAATGCAAAATCCATGTTTCCATATCATGAAATTTAAAAACTTAAAATTGACATAAAAAAAACTGAAAATGGGAAATTGGAAAATTGACAAATGTGTAAACAACAAAATGCAAAATCCATGTTTCCATATTATGAAATTAAAAAAACTTAAAACTGACATTTAAAAAAACTGAAAATGGGAAATTGGAAAATTGACAAATGAGTAAACAACAAAATGAAAAAAAAACCGGTTGGGTAGTGATCATGTTGTACAGTAGCCAATAAGACTAGCATAAGGAGAGTTGCATGTGTCCTTATATACTTTGTGTATGTGCATTAGCCCTTTGGATTAGCTTAAGTTAGGTTTGGTAAAGTTAGGTTTAGTGAGGTTAGGTAAGTGACTCTTTTCGGAAAATGGAAATTGTAAAATCTAAAATCAAAAAATATTAAATTTAAAATGTAAAATCTAAAAAAACTAAAACTGAAATACAAAAAATCAAAAATGTGAAATCTAAAAAAGTAAAATGAAAAAATCAAAAATCTATAATGTTAAAATGTAAAATGTTAAAATGTAAAATCTAAAATCTTAAAATGAGGTTTCTGGGGTTAGGTTGGGTTAGGTTAGGTTATAACTAAGTTTATTATTTGTGCTCTCTCAATTGCTCTTACTTTCTTGCATACACTATTTGATCTCACTTTTTGCTGTCACTTTTTGCTCTTATATTTGCACTTACTTTGAAGTTAGGTTAGGTGAAATTAGGTGAGGAAATGCTTGGTTAGGTTAGGTTAGGTTAGGTTAGGTTAGGTTAGGGTAGGTTATAACTAAGTTTATTATTTGTGTTCTTACATTTGCTCTTAATTTTTTCATTACAATTTTTGCTCTCACTTTTTTTGCTTGCACTTTGAAGTTAGGTTAGGTTAGGTTAGGTTAAGTTGGGTTAGGTTAGGTTAGGTTAAGTTAGTTTAGGTTAGGTTAGGTTAGGTTAGGTTAGGTTAGGTGTGGTTAGGTTATAACTAAGTTTATTATTTGTGCTCTCACATTTGCTCTCACTTTTTGCTAATTTTTTTTCGCTTGCAATTTTAAATTAGGTAGGTTACGTTAGGTTAGGTTAGGATAGGTTAGGTGAGGTTAGGTTAGGTGAAGTTAGGTTAGGTTATAACTTAGGTTATTATGTGTGCTCTCACATTTGCTCTCATATTTGCTCTGACTTTGAAGTTAGGTTAGGTTAGGTTAGGTTAGGTGAAGTTGGGTTAGGCAGAATGGTTGAGGTATGAATCAAAAGCCAGATCCTGTCAGTTTTGCCTCACAAGGCTGAGTGTACCCCGTTCCACTCATGAGACCAGAAATTAAATTTCTTGGCAGAGCCGGGATTCGAACCTCAGGAATGACCTCTAAAAATTCTAGCCACTACACCAAGAGGTGGACAATATAAGGCTGGTCTTGATTATACATGATCAATTAATAATTACCTAATAATAATAATAATAATAATAATAAATATTCCATTTGGCAACTACATGGCCGACCTCTCTCTGTGACGTCATTGACGGTCTCAGAGCGTGGCGGCCATTTTGCCCAATAGCCCCTGTGCCAGCTCTGACTGTCCCCTCCATAAGAATAACATAGGGCTGGTTGCACTGGCGGCCATCTTGCCCATTAGCCCCTGTGCCAGAACCGCCCTTTATATCCTACTTGCAGTCTCTTCAAACCTAATATAAATTACGCTCCCGCTTCAAGACGTAGAAAATTAGCAATGCTATTTAGGGCTGATTGGCACTTCCATCCGTTACCACTACATACGCCTAATTATCGCTCCGCTTGTTCGAATCCGGCCGATGTAGCTGGTATTTTGAGAGTGAACAAAATGGTACATTGCCGGTACATTTACTAGGACGTTGAAACACAAAAACAGGGCTAAATTGCAGTATTTTTACGTCGAGAATAAGATCTATTCTTGGCCATTTTCTCGTTGTTCACTGCTTTGAAAAGGTTTATGGTAGATGCCTGAGAAAACCCCACATCACTCTTGGCTATTCAACAGATCACGTCCTAAACTGCTCGTGGATGACAAAGCACAATGTAACCTATCTCTAACTGTAATCAATGCACAGGCCACCCTCAAGGTGACTTAAATAGGGCCTGTCCTAACAGCACTTATTTTCTATGACTCAATCTAACTTGTTTCTTGCAACAGGAATTTACAGTGGGTTGTAATTTAAATCAGGTATCAATAACCTACAGTACATACACCAGGTGCTAACAATCCCATTAATGTAAATACAGTAGCCTATACAAATGCTGCCACGAAAACATTACCATATTCACTTGAGCTTGATCGAGAGACCATTCTCACAAATAATGTAACTTGACTGACTTCAGTAGATACTGAATACTGGATATCGCTTCTCTGATTTACAGGGTTATTACAAATGATTGAAGCGATTTCACAGCTCTACAATAACTTTATTATTTGAGATATTTTAACAATGCTTTGCACACACATACAAAAACTCAAAAAGTTTTTTTTTAGGCATTCACAAATGTTCGATATGTGCCCCTTTAGTGATTCGGCAGACATCAAGCCGATAATCAAGTTCCTCCCACACTCGGCGCAGCATGTCCCCATCAATGAGTTCGAAAGCATCGTTGATGCGAGCTCGCAGTTCTGGCACGTTTCTTGGTAGAGGAGGTTTAAACACTGAATCTTTCACATAACCCCACAGAAAGAAATCGCATGGGGTTAAGTCGGGAGAGCGTGGAGGCCATGACATGAATTGCTGATCATGATCTCCACCACGACCGATCCATCGGTTTTCCAATCTCCTGTTTAAAAAATGCCAAACATCATGATGGAAGTGCGGTGGAGCACCATCCTGTTGAAAGATGAAGTCGGCGCTGTCGGTCTCCAGTTGTGGCATGAGCCAATTTTCCAGCATGTCCAGATACACGTGTCCTGTAACGTTTTTTTCTCAGAAGAAAAAGGGGCCGTAAACTTTAAACCGTGAGATTGCACAAAACACGTTAACTTGTGGTGAATTGCGAATGTGCTGCACGAATGCGTGAGGATTCTCTACCGCCCAGATTCGCACATTGTGTCTGTTCACTTCACCATTAAGAAAAAATGTTGCTTCATCACTGAAAACAAGTTTCGCACAGAACGCATCCTCTTCCATGAGCTGTAGCAACCCCGCCGAAAATTCAAAGCGTTTGACTTTGTCATCGGGTGTGAGGGCTTGTAGCAATTGTAAAGGGTAAGGCTTCTGCTTTAGCCTTTTCCGTAAGATTTTCCAAACCGTCGGCTGTGGTACGTTTAGCTCCCTGCTTGCTTTATTCGTCGACTTCCGCGGGCTACGCGTGAAACTTGCCCGCACGCGGTCAACCGTTTCTTCGCTCACTGTAGGCCGACCCGTTGATTTCCCCTTACAGATGCATCCAGAAGGTTTAAACTGCGCATACGATCGCCGAATGGAGTTAGCAGTTGGTGGATCTTTGTTGAACTTCGTCCTGAAGTGTCGTTGCACTGTTATGACTGACTGATGTGAGTGCATTTCAAGCACGACAAACGCTTTCTCGGCTCATGTCGCCATTTTGTCTCACTGCGCTCTCGAGCGCTCTGGCGGCAGAAACCTGAAGTGCGGCTTCAGCCAAACAAAACTTTATGAGTTTTTCTACGTATCTGTAGTGAGTCGTGACCATATGTCAATGAATGGAGCTACAGTAAATTTATGAAATCGCTTCAATCATTTGTAATAGCCCTGTACATACGGTAAGTAACTTAACCTCAGCATTATCATATTAGAAATGTTTCCAGTCCTAGCATAGGCTGAAGTTTGGGAACTTCTTACAATAATTGAAACCATATTAACCTTACAATAATTGAAACCATATTAACCTTACAATAATTGAAACCATATTAACTAACAACCTACCATCAAGGCGATTAGCTCTTCTCTCCCGAAGAATGGTACCTTACTTTCAGGAAAATGTTAACACACACTCTTGTATTCCCCGTAATGTACAAATAATGTCTAGGAATGTTGTGTATGCATTGCTTTCTTAAATTGTCGTGGTTGGGAAGGAGAAGCAAGCCACATTATCATTTCTTTCATAATGCCGGTAGTTGCTATAAGCAAATTTTTGACATACCTGCAACCTGGGAAGGAGGTTTTCTGAACTATCAACATTTTATTACCATCCAAAAAACCTTGTATGAGTCGAAATAATAAGTGATATAGAGGTCCTAACTAAAACATAACCTTCTGTGTGATGACAAACATGCAACGCAAAATTTGCGTAGATACAATAACTTACCTACAAAATGAACATTTGTTTCAGAAAATAAATAATCCTCATTCTAGATGACGTAAGTAGAAGCGTTCTCAAGTGTCACTTTTCCCGCGGACACTCATTCATAAAAGATATTAACAACACAGCACAAAGCAAAATGGTCGCCATCTCTACCCTCTACCGATCAGCTGATCAATCGTTAAGAGTCGCTGCATGATGGCCTGTACATTACGATGGCAGTGGCTGAACTGTAAAGAAATCTTCATGGTTTATTGGAATAACAGAAAAGTATTTTGATGTTGCCTTCTCAGTACTCATCCAATCCTCAGGAACAAAGACATTATGAACCACACTCCTACGTTTTTCAATCAGGCCAAAGTCTTGATCGCATTCCATATAAGTATGGCATGGCTCCAGGGACTTGTGACCGATGACTTGTGTTGCAGATGTCTTCACGATGTACATCCAAAATTTGAGCAAGCTTTTGTTTCGGTTTTGACCACCGCAACAGTCACTGTATAAGCAATGATTCGTCTCACTGCCTGTAAACTTCTTGAGACAGGAACCAATTTCTTGCGATCCTCTTGAGGCATGTTTTCCCCCCACATAAACATTGTGGGTTTCCTGTTTTAAGGTTATGAACACAAAAATTATAAGTCCAGAGAACTCTCAGGTAGTAAACTTTGTTGCTGCTGAGTGGAGGTGTAGGCAACGTTTTCTGTATGTCAAAAGTAAAAACAGCTAGGGTATCCTCCAGTTTTGATTTTTCTTTGACTATCTTCTAGTGTTCAATTGCTTTTTGGGCTTTCCTCAGGTGCAGTTCTTGTTCCATTCTTAACTGAGCAAGCTGCTGCTCATCTTTCTCATGAGTGATTTTCATGGAAAATATATCACACTTACCGGTATTACAAGTGTCACTATGTGGCCGATGGAAACTTAAGTTGAAGTGGATGTTAAATATTTTACGATAACACCATTCTTTTACTGAGTCATACCCCATTTCATTACACCATTCGCATACGACTTGTACATTGTGGCCAAACTTAGATCCTGAGACAAGTATTTCTTGTCAGGGTTATAACGTCTGCTGTAATGACTAGAATACTTGGGGAAAGCGTTAATGTGTTCTTTTACTTGGTTCACTAAAGTGGCACTTATTTTATTCTTGGCTGCACCCGTTCCACGCATGTCCCTTGATTTCCACTCATTTTGTCTGTGGCCAGGTCAAATCTGTTATGGGAGATTCCTAAGGTTCTTAAAAAAATCTTTGCCCACTCTGTGCCCTTTCAGATTTATAATTTTAGTGGATTGTTTGTGTATGGTTGCAGTCTTAATTCTTCTTTTCGGTACCTTCAAAGTTACACAGGAGCATATAAAAGCCGATTGAAGATTCCAGCATGAAGGTCCCCAAAACTCTGAGAAAATGCTTTCCCTACATTCCTTATTATTTTCTGTGCATTTAAAGTGACATGACCTATGATTGCCAACATCCTGCAAGACTTTGGCCTTTTTCACAATATCCCTGTGACCGACATACTCCTTCCCTGACTTCGTCGGTTCCCCCTGTCGCTTACGCCCCCTAGACAGGACTGTAGGAAGGTTTGTAGGTCCAGTGTCATTGCCTTCCAATGGTGATGAAGGCTCTCCAGGATGGTCGTCTCCATTCCCGTTATTTTGCTCTGACATACCAACTGAAACAATGGACTACATGATAATGATGATAATACTAATTATTATTATACATTATTTTATACATAAATATGGTGTATAAACATCAGTTCACTTGGACAACGTTGTAGGATTTGTTCACAGCAAATTTTATCACCACGGCCACATACCTTTGCTTTTCATTCCATTCGCTGATACTATGTCAGTACCCTTAGAATGAAGGTCAGATGATGCACAGCCGTCCACAGTGTTCCGTAAGAGTTCTAATTTTTCTGTTCTCTTTAGGTGCGGTTTACGTCTTTTCAATTCGGTTTCTTCACTTTCTGATTCTGAGGAAGACTCTGAAAATTATGATAAAATGAAAGTTTAAATATAGGCCTATTCCATTTAAAATCGGTCAACAAATGAGCATTTTTGATAGCTTGGTTAGTCAGTTAAAAGCATTCTTTTCTTTTCTCTTCTTTTCGAAGTGCTAAAATTATTTAATAATTACAATTTAAATAGGAGCAATAGGCTAACTATCATTGCTGTGTATATTGCTTTGTAGCTATTTATACAGAGGCATAATATTTTCATGATAACTGTTTTAAGGGGCCTAAGAAACCTTTTTGCACTAATTACTCCCGTGACTGCAATTTATAAGCAGCGCAGGATTTAACTATTCTCGCAATTCTGCACCAGAACACTGGTAGGGGTGATGTGATGCAGCCCGAATTGCCAGTCAACAATATACTTCTTAAAATACTCTTACAGTTACACTGCTACGGACGTGAATGGTTCTAGGGCCCTAATACGTGGTTTTCAAGTTCATTTTGTTTGTTATTCTAAATGTAGGGAATGGAGAGCGTTGCCCAAAATATCAAGTGGACGGTGTTATCAGCTGGTTTTCAAAGTGTATGTAAAATTTGGTGCAATTAGGAGGAACGGTGTAGATTTGTGATAAAGGGCCTAAATGCAGGGAATGGAGTGGTCTGTCCAAAATTTAAAGTGGACAGTGTCACCCGCAGGGTTCCAAAGGGTAAGTATACAAAATGTGGTTCAGATCGGTGAAACGGTGTCGATTTGTACCAAAGAACCAAAATTCAAGGAATGGAGTGGTCTGTTCGAAATTTCAAGCAGACAGTGTTATTCGTCGGGTTCCAAAGGGTATGTATGTGAAATTTTATTCAAATCGGTGAAACGGTGTAGATTTGTGTCAAAGGGCCTAAATGCAGGGAATGGAGTAGTCTGTCCGAAATTTTATGCAGACAGTGTTACTCGCAGGGTCCCAAATGGTAAGTATACAAATTTTAGTTCAGATCGGTGAAACGGTGTAGATTTGTACCGAAGGGCCTAAATGCAGGGAATGGAGTGGTCTGTCCGAAATTTCATGTAAACAATATTACCCGCAGGGTTCCAAAGGGTAAGTATACACATTTTGGTTCTGATCGGTGAAAAGGTAGCCTATAGATTTGTGCCAAAGGGCCTAAATGCAGGGAATGGACTGGTCTGTCATAAATTTCATGTATACAGTGTTACTCAAAGGGTTTCAAAGGGTAGGTATACAGATTTTGGTTCAGATCAGTGAAACTGTGTAGATTTGTGCCAAAGGGCCTAAATGCAGGGAATAGAGTGGTCTGTCCGAAATTTAAAGTGGACAGTGTTACCCGCAGGGTTCCAAACGGTGAGTATATACATTTTGGTTCAGATCGGTGTACGTATCACTAACCATAACGCCAGCGCAAGCGGATAAAGCTGTTCGGGAGCGCTTGTTCTTCCAACTTTTTGAACAAAAATCAATCTTTAAGGTTACGGTACCTGTGAGGTGTAGCCTAATGGTACATAGCCTAAACTATTCCTCTTGAAACTGGCTATCATATACAAAAATATTTTTTCGAATCAGACTGGTAGTTCCAGAGATTAGTGCGTTTAAACACACAAACGAACAAAAAAAAACCTCTTCAGCTTTATTATATTAAGTATAGATAGAGATAGCAAGCAAATACACAAGACAACGTACAAATGACAGGTCTCCACTGGTTACAGACCTTCGAAATAATCACCCAAGGGGACTACTGTGCGTTGCCAGCGGTGGGGAAGCGCTGAATACCATTCACTGCATGTGTATCGCTAACGTGTAACACCTCCCTCCGAAATGCTGTTATACGATGTCTTCTTTGTTAGCAAACCGTCGTCCACGTAGTGGCTTCTCGACTTTGGGGATTAGATCATAGTCACATGGGCTCAGGTCAGGCGAATAAGGTGGGTGCGGAAGAATCTCCCATCCCCATCGTTGTAAGCGACGCTGAACGATAGCTGCTGTGTGAGCTGTCGCGGTTTCGTGTGGGATTATGGCGTCGTCCAAACGATCAGGACGTTTGGTTCGCACTGCATAGCGCATTTGGTACAACAAAAAGGAATTGTAATACACTGCATTGACAGTGTGCCCCTCACGCACTGGATGGCACACAAGAACACCTTGAACATCGTATGCCAGGATGACCATAACCTTATTGGGCGACAGATTTTGTCGAACCTCAACACGAATGTACCCAAAAGAGATGGGTTATGCCCTAATCCTGAAATAAATTACATGAGATTAATAAAACACTAGGATGACCAGTTTCGATCGTCAAGCGATCATCATCAGATCCAATACACTTAGGCTATAAAATCTATGTTTGAAATACTGGTGAAAATATTTACAATATGTACAATTATTTAGTTGCAGTATTGGTACTGCAACTGTCAGTGTATGCTAAATGCAGTATATATGTTAGGTGAAATGCTAAATGGTGATGGCTATCCGGAGATTGTACTTGAGAGAGATTATATGGTTGTAAACTATGGTAAAACTATAAAATTTTAGCCTAACTACTTATCTGATTGTCTTCCGTACTACAGCTATTCGCAGTTTCCGTGTTCACTTGAACTCGCTGTGCGGTCGACTGCGGTGGTTATCTTAACGACTGGTTTTTCCCTGCCTTCCCCCCCCCCCCCTGTCCCTACGTGCTGTGGGGAGTGATCGCGATGTGTTTATGTGAGGTGTTGCCAACCTAGATAAGATGTGTTATTGAATGAGGTGGATCTACAACTATTAAAGACCGTGGATTAGTCCTCGCCACGCGTGGAGCATAACCCATTCGAACTAAGCGTTGACGGTCTTATGAGGACGTCCCGGCACCTTTAATACTGCCTCTAATATGGGCCTTGGTTTATTGCAGATGAAAAGTACATCGTACACCTGATCCAGATAACATTTACCTATTAAAAAACCCCTAATTTCCCCCCCCCTTTTTTTTTATCTAGCTTGGCTGTGTCGCTAAATTGTGTTTTGTTTCCGACAGGGTGTGTTTTTTAGTAGCGTGAAGAGGGGTGAGCTCTCCATGAACGTGTGTTCATTTAGATTGTTGGGATTGTTTCGTTTGGCTAGGTGTATCTCGATTGCTTCCTTTATGTCAAGAGCTCTGCCTTTCGATTCGTGATGGATTATTTTAAGGTCCGACTCTATGTTGGTAAAGCTATGCCCTGCGTCACACATATGTTCGCACACGGCTGAATGTGTTCCGTATCTTATCGCATTTCTATGTTCATTATAACGTGTGTCTACTCGCCTTCCACTCTGCCCGATGTAATTAGCTTGACAATCGGTGTCTTGGCACGTTATAGAATATACCCCTGACCTTAAATACGGGTCACGTTTATTTAGATTACTATTTAGGAGGTGCCTAGCGGTTGTGTTTTTCGTCGTGAAAGCTATCTTTATGCCTTGCTTTTTGAATAGGTTAGTGATTTTATATGTATTCGCATTCACATAGTTGAAACGCGCAAATTGTTTCTCATTACTGTCCGGTTTGGGAATCGTTTTATCTTTATTTTTATGTTTGGCTATAATTTGATTTATTTTGCTTGGCGAGAAGTTGTTTTCCTTTGCTATTTGCATAATAGTTCTTATTTCCTTATTATAGTTGTCTTTTGACATGGGTATGTTTAAAGCCCTGTGCACCATTGAATTGAAACCCGCTAGTTTGTGCGTACTGGGGTGATTAGACTGATTGTCGATTGCATGCGAGGTTTGTGTTGCTTTCCGGAATATGGAATATGAAAGGTCGTTGTCTTTACGTTCAATAGTTATATCGAGATAATTTATTTTCCGGTCTATTTCGGATTCCTTAGTGAATTTGATAGAATGGTGAAGGCTATTAATGGATTGGAGAATTGTTTCTTCGCTTGTTAGTTCAGTATCGTAGATGCAAATTACATCATCTACGTATCTTTTCCATATTACTATTCCCTTTGTTGAAGTCTTTTCTAAGAACGCATTTTCTAGTGCATTGATGAAGATGTCAGCGATTAACCCACTTAGTGGCGATCCCATTGCTAGGCCTTCTCTCTGTGTGTATATTTTATTGTCGAATTGAAACACGTTTTGGGTGAGAACGACCCTCAGTAATCTCACAATCTCTTCAATTTCTTTTACCGAATTGTTGGATTTTAAGTTGTTTTCGATAGTGTTGATTGCTTCAATAATCGGAATATTGGTGTACATGTTAGTTACGTCGAAGGATACTAGCCTGAAGCTAGGTTTCATTTGTAGGGTGTTCAATGCTGTTACTAGTTCTGTTGTGTTCTTTACAGAGTTGTTTTTGTCGTTGGAAAGACGGCATTTTAAGATTTTTAGTAACTCTTTGCTGATTTTGTAATTAGGGGCATTCCTACAATTGACTATTGGTCTCATTGGGCATTCCTTTTTGTGTATTTTTGGTTGTCCCCTCAATGACGGTATTTTCGGGTTCATGTTTATTAGTTTTGATTTTTCAGCTTTGGTCAGTATGTATTCTGTTTCTTTTAGCGCACTTTTTATTTGTTTTTGGAATTTGTTGGTGGGGTCTTTTGTTAATTCCTTGATTTCGTTGTTGTTTAGGAATTCGACTGTTTTTACAATGTATTCTGTTTTGTTCAAAATTACTGTAGTGTTTCCCTTATCTGCTTTTGTGATGATTAAGTCATGTTCTTTTATTTTTTGTTTCAACGACTTTATTTCTTTGAGCTGTTTGTTGTTTTGAATGTTATTGCTATCGCCCTCTCGTTTGAGGATTTTTTTTGGCTTCGTTGGTGGCGAGATTTTTGGTTAATTCCCTGTCTTCTGCTGGGAGCTTGTGACTGGCTATCTCAATATCTGTGATTAACTGTTTTATATTGTGGTTCGTGTGTGCGTCTGTGCAGTTGTATTTCAAACCTTTGTCTAACATATTCATTTCACCTTGAGAAAAGGTTACGTTCGTTCTGTTGTTTACTCTGCTGTGGAAATTGAATTCATTGTTATTCGTGTGTTGTTCGTTAGATTGATGGTTCTGTGTTTCTCCTAGTTTTCTTAATTTATTTTCTAGCGTTTCATGCTTCCTCGTTGCTCTGATTTTGATGGTGTCATGTAGGTGTTCGGTGAAGCTGTCCCATTGGGCTGCGTGCCAGAAATTACTTAGTTGCAATTGAATGTCGTATAATTGTTGGTTAATTTTTTGCTTTCTTATGTATGCAAATCTTAATTCGTTTTTTATCCAAAGCGCTTTGGCTTGTTTAGTTGAAATGATCGAGGCTGGTGTGTTCGGTACGGTTTTAATTGGTACGTATTTAGGGGTGAGGTTTAGTTCTATACATTTTTTGTTGAACCAAATTGACTTGTCTAAATTCATGAGTTTAAGCCTGAGTGATTTGAATTTCTTGGCTTCACGATTTGCCTGACTAGCCGTGAACATTGTGGTGTTTGAAGCCATATTTTCAGTGTTGCCTTAGTAAACAAGAGTTTAGTGCTTTTCAGTCGGTCAACACGAATGTACCCAAAAGAGATGGGTTATGCCCTAATCCTGAAATAAATTACATGAGATTAATAAAACACTAGGATGACCAGTTTCGATCGTCAAGCGATCATCATCAGATCCAATACACTTAGGCTATAAAATCTATGTTTGAAATACTGGTGAAAATATTTACAATATGTACAATTATTTAGTTGCAGTATTGGTACTGCAACTGTCAGTGTATGCTAAATGCAGTATATATGTTAGGTGAAATGCTAAATGGTGATGGCTATCCGGAGATTGTACTTGAGAGAGATTATATATGGTTGTAAACTATGGTTAAACTATAAAATTTTAGGCTAACTAGTTATCTGATTGTCTTCCGTACTACAGCTATTCGCAGTTTCCGTGTTCACTTGAACTCGCTGTGCGGTCGACTGCGGTGGTTATCTTAACGACTGGTTTTTCCCTGCCTTCCCCCCCTGTCCCTACGTGCTGTGGGGAGTGATCGCGATGTGTTTATGTGAGGTGTTGCCAACCTAGATAAGATGTATGTTATTGAATGAGGTGGATCTACAACTATTAAAGACCGTGGATTAGTCCTCGCCACGCGTGGAGCATAACCCATTCGAACTAAGCGTTGACGGTCTTATGAGGACGTCCCGGCACCTTTAATACTGCCTCTAATATGGGCCTTGGTTTATTGCAGATGAAAAGTACATCGTACACCTGATCCAGATAACATTTACCTATTAAAAACCCCCTAATTTCCCCCCTTTTTTTTATCTAGCTTGGCTGTGTCGCTAAATTGTGTTTTGTTTCCGACAGGGTGTGTTTTTTAGTAGCGTGAAGAGGGGTGAGCTCTCCATGAACGTGTGTTCATTTAGATTGTTGGGATTGTTTCGTTTGGCTAGGTGTATCTCGATTGCTTCCTTTATGTCAAGAGCTCTGCCTTTCGATTCGTGATGGATTATTTTAAGGTCCGACTCTATGTTGGTAAAGCTATGCCCTGCGTCACACATATGTTCGCACACGGCTGAATGTGTTCCGTATCTTATCGCATTTCTATGTTCATTATAACGTGTGTCTACTCGCCTTCCACTCTGCCCGATGTAATTAGCTTGACAATCGGTGTCTTGGCACGTTATAGAATATACCCCTGACCTTGAATACGGGTCACGTTTATTTAGATTACTATTTAGGAGGTGCCTAGCGGTTGTGTTTTTCGTCGTGAAAGCTATCTTTATGCCTTGATTTTTGAATAGGTTAGTGATTTTATATGTATTCGCATTCACATAGTTGAAACGCGCAAATTGTTTCTCATTACTGTCCGGTTTGGGAATCGTTTTATCTTTATTTTTATGTTTGGCTATAAATTGATTTATTTTGCTTGGCGAGAGAAGCCAAAAAAATCCTCAAACGAGAGGGCGATAGCAATAACATTCAAAACAACAAACAGCTCAAAGAAATAAAGTCGTTGAAACAAAAAATAAAAGAACATGACTTAATCATCACAAAAGCAGATAAGGGAAACACTACAGTAATTTTGAACAAAACAGAATACATTGAAAAAACAGTCGAATTCCTAAACAACAACGAAATCAAGGAATTAACAAAAGACCCCACCAACAAATTCCAAAAACAAATAAAAAGTGCGCTAAAAGAAACAGAATACATACTGACCAAAGCTGAAAAATCAAAACTAATAAACATGAACCCGAAAATACCGTCATTGAGGGGACAACCAAAAATACACAAAAAGGAATGCCCAATGAGACCAATAGTCAATTGTAGGAATGCCCCTAATTACAAAATCAGCAAAGAGTTACTAAAAATCTTAAAATGCCGTCTTTCCAACGACAAAAACAACTCTGTAAAGAGTACAACAGAACTAGTAACAGCATTGAACACCCTACAAATGAAACCTAGCTTCAGGCTAGTATCCTTCGACGTAACTAACATGTACACCAATATTCCGATTATTGAAGCAATCAACACTATCGAAAACAACTTAAAATCCAACAATTCGGTAAAAGAAATTGAAGAGATTGTGAGATTACTGAGGGTCGTTCTCACCCAAAACGTGTTTCAATTCGACAATAAAATATACACACAGAGAGAAGGCCTAGCAATGGGATCGCCACTAAGTGGGTTAATCGCTGACATCTTCATCAATGCACTAGAAAATGCGTTCTTAGAAAAGACTTCAACAAAGGGAATAGTAATATGGAAAAGATACGTAGATGATGTAATTTGCATCTACGATACTGAACTAACAAGCGAAGAAACAATTCTCCAATCCATTAATAGCCTTCACCATTCTATCAAATTCACTAAGGAATCCGAAATAGACCGGAAAATAAATTATCTCGATATAACTATTGAACGTAAAGACAACGACCTTTCATATTCCATATTCCGGAAAGCAACACAAACCTCGCATGCAATCGACAATCAGTCTAATCACCCCAGTACGCACAAACTAGCGGGTTTCAATTCAATGGTGCACAGGGCTTTAAACATACCCATGTCAAAAGACAACTATAATAAGGAAATAAGAACTATTATGCAAATAGCAAAGGAAAACAACTTCTCGCCAAGCAAAATAAATCAAATTATAGCCAAACATAAAAATAAAGATAAAACGATTCCCAAACCGGACAGTAATGAGAAACAATTTGCGCGTTTCAACTATGTGAATGCGAATACATATAAAATCACTAACCTATTCAAAAAGCAAGGCATAAAGATAGCTTTCACGACGAAAAACACAACCGCTAGGCACCTCCTAAATAGTAATCTAAATAAACGTGACCCGTATTCAAGGTCAGGGGTATATTCTATAACGTGCCAAGACACCGATTGTCAAGCTAATTACATCGGGCAGAGTGGAAGGCGAGTAGACACACGTTATAATGAACATAGAAATGCGATAAGATACGGAACACATTCAGCCGTGTGCGAACATATGTGTGACGCAGGGCATAGCTTTACCAACATAGAGTCGGACCTTAAAATAATCCATCACGAATCGAAAGGCAGAGCTCTTGACATAAAGGAAGCAATCGAGATACACCTAGCCAAACGAAACAATCCCAACAATCTAAATGAACACACGTTCATGGAGAGCTCACCCCTCTTCACGCTACTAAAAAAACACACCCTGTCGGAAACAAAACACAATTTAGCGACACAGCCAAGCTAGATAAAAAAAGGGGGGAAATTAGGGGTTTTTTAATAGGTAAATGTTATCTGGATCAGGTGTACGATGTACTTTTCATCTGCAATAAACCAAGGCCCATATTAGAGGCAGTATTAAAGGTGCCGGGACGTCCTCATAAGACCGTCAACGCTTAGTTCGAATGGGTTATGCTCCACTCGTGGCGAGGACTAATCCACGGTCTTTAATAGTTGTAGATCCACCTCATTCAATAACATACATCTTATCTAGGTTGGCAACACCTCACATAAACACATCGCGATCACTCCCCACAGCACGTAGGGACAGGGGGGGAAGGCAGGGAAAAACCAGTCGTTAAGATAACCACCGCAGTCGACCGCACAGCGAGTTCAAGTGAACACGGAAACTGCGAATAGCTGTAGTACGGAAGACAATCAGATAACTAGTTAGCCTAAAATTTTATAGTTTAACCATAGTTTACAACCATATATAATCTCTCTCAAGTACAATCTCCGGATAGCCATCACCATTTAGCATTTCACCTAACATATATACTGCATTTAGCATACACTGACAGTTGCAGTACCAATACTGCAACTAAATAATTGTACATATTGTAAATATTTTCACCAGTATTTCAAACATAGATTTTATAGCCTAAGTGTATTGGATCTGATGATGATCGCTTGACGATCGAAACTGGTCATCCTAGTGTTTTATTAATCTCATGTAATTTATTTCAGGATTAGGGCATAACCCATCTCTTTTGGGTACATTCGTGTTGACCGACTGAAAAGCACTAAACTCTTGTTTACTAAGGCAACACTGAAAATATGGCTTCAAACACCACAATGTTCACGGCTAGTCAGGCAAATCGTGAAGCCAAGAAATTCAAATCACTCAGGCTTAAACTCATGAATTTAGACAAGTCAATTTGGTTCAACAAAAAATGTATAGAACTAAACCTCACCCCTAAATACGTACCAATTAAAACCGTACCGAACACACCAGCCTCGATCATTTCAACTAAACAAGCCAAAGCGCTTTGGATAAAAAACGAATTAAGATTTGCATACATAAGAAAGCAAAAAATTAACCAACAATTATACGACATTCAATTGCAACTAAGTAATTTCTGGCACGCAGCCCAATGGGACAGCTTCACCGAACACCTACATGACACCATCAAAATCAGAGCAACGAGGAAGCATGAAACGCTAGAAAATAAATTAAGAAAACTAGGAGAAACACAGAACCATCAATCTAACGAACAACACACGAATAACAATGAATTCAATTTCCACAGCAGAGTAAACAACAGAACGAACGTAACCTTTTCTCAAGGTGAAATGAATATGTTAGACAAAGGTTTGAAATACAACTGCACAGACGCACACACGAACCACAATATAAAACAGTTAATCACAGATATTGAGATAGCCAGTCACAAGCTCCCAGCAGAAGACAGGGAATTAACCAAAAATCTCGCCACCAACGAAGCCAAAAAAATCCTCAAACGAGAGGGCGATAGCAATAACATTCAAAACAACAAACAGCTCAAAGAAATAAAGTCGTTGAAACAAAAAATAAAAGAACATGACTTAATCATCACAAAAGCAGATAAGGGAAACACTACAGTAATTTTGAACAAAACAGAATACATTGAAAAAACAGTCGAATTCCTAAACAACAACGAAATCAAGGAATTAACAAAAGACCCCACCAACAAATTCCAAAAACAAATAAAAAGTGCGCTAAAAGAAACAGAATACATACTGACCAAAGCTGAAAAATCAAAACTAATAAACATGAACCCGAAAATACCGTCATTGAGGGGACAACCAAAAATACACAAAAAGGAATGCCCAATGAGACCAATAGTCAATTGTAGGAATGCCCCTAATTACAAAATCAGCAAAGAGTTACTAAAAATCTTAAAATGCCGTCTTTCCAACGACAAAAACAACTCTGTAAAGAACACAACAGAACTAGTAACAGCATTGAACACCCTACAAATGAAACCTAGCTTCAGGCTAGTATCCTTCGACGTAACTAACATGTACACCAATATTCCGATTATTGAAGCAATCAACACTATCGAAAACAACTTAAAATCCAACAATTCGGTAAAAGAAATTGAAGAGATTGTGAGATTACTGAGGGTCGTTCTCACCCAAAACGTGTTTCAATTCGACAATAAAATATACACACAGAGAGAAGGCCTAGCAATGGGATCGGCACTGAGTGGGTTAATCGCTGACATCTTCATCAATGCACTAGAAAATGCGTTCTTAGAAAAGACTTCAACAAAGGGAATAGTAATATGGAAAAGATACGTAGATGATGTAATTTGCATCTACGATACTGAACTAACAAGCGAAGAAACAATTCTCCAATCCATTAATAGCCTTCACCATTCTATCAAATTCACTAAGGAATCCGAAATAGACCGGAAAATAAATTATCTCGATATAACTATTGAACGTAAAGACAACGACCTTTCATATTCCATATTCCGGAAAGCAACACAAACCTCGCATGCAATCGACAATCAGTCTAATCACCCCAGTACGCACAAACTAGCGGGTTTCAATTCAATGGTGCACAGGGCTTTAAACATACCCATGTCAAAATACAACTATAATAAGGAAATAAGAACTATTATGCAAATAGCAAAGGAAAACAACTTCTCGCCAAGCAAAATAAATCAAATTATAGCCAAACATAAAAATAAAGATAAAACGATTCCCAAACCGGACAGTAATGAGAAACAATTTGCGCGTTTCAACTATGTGAATGCGAATACATATAAAATCACTAACCTATTCAAAAAGCAAGGCATAAAGATAGCTTTCACGACGAAAAACACAACCGCTAGGCACCTCCTAAATAGTAATCTAAATAAACGTGACCCGTATTCAAGGTCAGGGGTATATTCTATAACGTGCCAAGACACCGATTGTCAAGCTAATTACATCGGGCAGAGTGGAAGGCGAGTAGACACACGTTATAATGAACATAGAAATGCGATAAGATACGGAACACATTCAGCCGTGTGCGAACATATGTGTGACGCAGGGCATAGCTTTACCAACATAGAGTCGGACCTTAAAATAATCCATCACGAATCGAAAGGCAGAGCTCTTGACATAAAGGAAGCAATCGAGATACACCTAGCCAAACGAAACAATCCCAACAATCTAAATGAACACACGTTCATGGAGAGCTCACCCCTCTTCACGCTACTAAAAAACACACCCTGTCGGAAACAAAACACAATTTAGCGACACAGCCAAGCTAGATAAAAAAAGGGGGGAAATTAGGGGGTTTTTAATAGGTAAATGTTATCTGGATCAGGTGTACGATGTACTTTTCATCTGCAATAAACCAAGGCCCATATTAGAGGCAGTATTAAAGGTGCCGGGACGTCCTCATAAGACCGTCAACGCTTAGTTCGAATGGGTTAAGCTCCACGCGTGGCGAGGACTAATCCACGGTCTTTAATAGTTGTAGATCCACCTCATTCAATAACATACATCTTATCTAGGTTGGCAACACCTCACATAAACACATCGCGATCACTCCCCACAGCACGTAGGGACAGGGGGGGAAGGCAGGGAAAAACCAGTCGTTAAGATAACCACCGCAGTCGACCGCACAGCGAGTTCAAGTGAACACGGAAACTGCGAATAGCTGTAGTACGGAAGACAATCAGATAAGTAGTTAGCCTAAAATTTTATAGTTTAACCATAGTTTACAACCATATAATCTCTCTCAAGTACAATCTCCGGATAGCCATCACCATTTAGCATTTCACCTAACATATATACTGCATTTAGCATACACTGACAGTTGCAGTACCAATACTGCAACTAAATAATTGTACATATTGTAAATATTTTCACCAGTATTTCAAACATAGATTTTATAGCCTAAGTGTATTGGATCTGATGATGATCGCTTGACGATCGAAACTGGTCATCCTAGTGTTTTATTAATCTCATGTAATTTATTTCAGGATTAGGGCATAACCCATCTCTTTTGGGTACATTCGTGTTGACCGACTGAAAAGCACTAAACTCTTGTTTACTAAGGCAACACTGAAAATATGGCTTCAAACACCACAATGTTCACGGCTAGTCAGGCAAATCGTGAAGCCAAGAAATTCAAATCACTCAGGCTTAAACTCATGAATTTAGACAAGTCAATTTGGTTCAACAAAAAATGTATAGAACTAAACCTCACCCCTAAATACGTACCAATTAAAACCGTACCGAACACACCAGCCTCGATCATTTCAACTAAACAAGCCAAAGCGCTTTGGATAAAAAACGAATTAAGATTTGCATACATAAGAAAGCAAAAAATTAACCAACAATTATACGACATTCAATTGCAACTAAGTAATTTCTGGCACGCAGCCCAATGGGACAGCTTCACCGAACACCTACATGACACCATCAAAATCAGAGCAACGAGGAAGCATGAAACGCTAGAAAATAAATTAAGAAAACTAGGAGAAACACAGAACCATCAATCTAACGAACAACACACGAATAACAATGAATTCAATTTCCACAGCAGAGTAAACAACAGAACGAACGTAACCTTTTCTCAAGGTGAAATGAATATGTTAGACAAAGGTTTGAAATACAACTGCACAGACGCACACACGAACCACAATATAAAACAGTTAATCACAGATATTGAGATAGCCAGTCACAAGCTCCCAGCAGAAGACAGGGAATTAACCAAAAATCTCGCCACCAACGAAGCCAAAAAAATCCTCAAACGAGAGGGCGATAGCAATAACATTCAAAACAACAAACAGCTCAAAGAAATAAAGTCGTTGAAACAAAAAATAAAAGAACATGACTTAATCATCACAAAAGCAGATAAGGGAAACACTACAGTAATTTTGAACAAAACAGAATACATTGAAAAAACAGTCGAATTCCTAAACAACAACGAAATCAAGGAATTAACAAAAGACCCCACCAACAAATTCCAAAAACAAATAAAAAGTGCGCTAAAAGAAACAGAATACATACTGACCAAAGCTGAAAAATCAAAACTAATAAACATGAACCCGAAAATACCGTCATTGAGGGGACAACCAAAAATACACAAAAAGGAATGCCCAATGAGACCAATAGTCAATTGTAGGAATGCCCCTAATTACAAAATCAGCAAAGAGTTACTAAAAATCTTAAAATGCCGTCTTTCCAACGACAAAAACAACTCTGTAAAGAACACAACAGAACTAGTAACAGCATTGAACACCCTACAAATGAAACCTAGCTTCAGGCTAGTATCCTTCGACGTAACTAACATGTACACCAATATTCCGATTATTGAAGCAATCAACACTATCGAAAACAACTTAAAATCCAACAATTCGGTAAAAGAAATTGAAGAGATTGTGAGATTACTGAGGGTCGTTCTCGCCCAAAACGTGTTTCAATTCGACAATAAAATATACACACAGAGAGAAGGCCTAGCAATGGGATCGGCACTGAGTGGGTTAATCGCTGACATCTTCATCAATGCACTAGAAAATGCGTTCTTAGAAAAGACTTCAACAAAGGGAATAGTAATATGGAAAAGATACGTAGATGATGTAATTTGCATCTACGATACTGAACTAACAAGCGAAGAAACAATTCTCCAATCCATTAATAGCCTTCACCATTCTATCAAATTCACTAAGGAATCCGAAATAGACCGGAAAATAAATTATCTCGATATAACTATTGAACGTAAAGACAACGGACCTTTCATATTCCATATTCCGGAAAGCAACACAAACCTCGCATGCAATCGACAATCAGTCTAATCACCCCAGTACGCACAAACTAGCGGGTTTCAATTCAATGGTGCACAGGGCTTTAAACATACCCATGTCAAAAGACAACTATAATAAGGAAATAAGAACTATTATGCAAATAGCAAAGGAAAACAACTTCTCGCCAAGCAAAATAAATCAAATTATAGCCAAACATAAAAATAAAGATAAAACGATTCCCAAACCGGACAGTAATGAGAAACAATTTGCGCGTTTCAACTATGTGAATGCGAATACATATAAAATCACTAACCTATTCAAAAAGCAAGGCATAAAGATAGCTTTCACGACGAAAAACACAACCGCTAGGCACCTCCTAAATAGTAATCTAAATAAACGTGACCCGTATTCAAGGTCAGGGGTATATTCTATAACGTGCCAAGACACCGATTGTCAAGCTAATTACATCGGGCAGAGTGGAAGGCGAGTAGACACACGTTATAATGAACATAGAAATGCGATAAGATACGGAACACATTCAGCCGTGTGCGAACATATGTGTGACGCAGGGCATAGCTTTACCAACATAGAGTCGGACCTTAAAATAATCCATCACGAATCGAAAGGCAGAGCTCTTGACATAAAGGAAGCAATCGAGATACACCTAGCCAAACGAAACAATCCCAACAATCTAAATGAACACACGTTCATGGAGAGCTCACCCCTCTTCACGCTACTAAAAAACACACCCTGTCGGAAACAAAACACAATTTAGCGACACAGCCAAGCTAGATAAAAAAAGGGGGGAAATTAGGGGGTTTTTAATAGGTAAATGTTATCTGGATCAGGTGTACGATGTACTTTTCATCTGCAATAAACCAAGGCCCATATTAGAGGCAGTATTAAAGGTGCCGGGACGTCCTCATAAGACCGTCAACGCTTAGTTCGAATGGGTTATGCTCCACGCGTGGCGAGGACTAATCCACGGTCTTTAATAGTTGTAGATCCACCTCATTCAATAACATACATCTTATCTAGGTTGGCAACACCTCACATAAACACATCGCGATCACTCCCCACAGCACGTAGGGACAGGGGGGGAAGGCAGGGAAAAACCAGTCGTTAAGATAACCACCGCAGTCGACCGCACAGCGAGTTCAAGTGAACACGGAAACTGCGAATAGCTGTAGTACGGAAGACAATCAGATAAGTAGTTAGCCTAAAATTTTATAGTTTAACCATAGTTTACAACCATATAATCTCTCTCAAGTACAATCTCCGGATAGCCATCACCATTTAGCATTTCACCTAACATATATACTGCATTTAGCATACACTGACAGTTGCAGTACCAATACTGCAACTAAATAATTGTACATATTGTAAAATATTTTCACCAGTATTTCAAACATAGATTTTATAGCCTAAGTGTATTGGATCTGATGATGATCGCTTGACGATCGAAACTGGTCATCCTAGTGTTTTATTAATCTCATGTAATTTATTTCAGGATTAGGGCATAACCCATCTCTTTTGGGTACATTCGTGTTGACCGACTGAAAAGCACTAAACTCTTGTTTACTAAGGCAACACTGAAAATATGGCTTCAAACACCACAATGTTTGTCGAACCTTGTGTCTCCGTGGCGACCCCTGACGACGCCATTCACTTGACTGTCTCTTCAGTTCAGGTTCATAAGCACGTGCCCATGTTTCATCGACTGCAATAATGCGATTCAACATGGCTTGTCCTTCCTGCTGAAACCTCTCCAGATTGATGCGACATGTTTCGTAACGAGTCCACTTCTGTACCTCCGTTAAGTGATGTGGCACCCACTTTGCACAAATTTTACGCATCTGTAGGTCCTTGTGTAAAATGCGCCGTATTGTTGCCGCTGGTATTGCTGTATGTTCTTGCAATTCCGCTCAAGTCCAGCGCCTGTCCTCCTGTAAACACCGATCGATCACCATTATCCGTAGATCTTTGTCCATTGGCACTGGACGGCATGGGCGAGGCAAACCGGCAGTCGATACTCTACCCCGTTTGAACGTCTCCACCCACCTCGCCACTGTTCTATAGGGCATGGCATGCGAATATTAGAACATAGGAGTTTTAATTATTCTATCAATACGGATTTACACAATTTGTTATTATGGCAAATATAAGGTGCGTTCAAAAAGTAACGAGCCGGAGGCTGGAATGCGCAAACCAGTGACGACATCGGCTAATCGTGACGTGTGTAACGAGGTGTGGTTCCAACCAGAGCGTGGAAGGTCACAGCCCGTCGCTAGAGGGCACGCGTGAACGTCACGTGACGATACAAAGCGAGCAGCAGCATGCATCAATCGTCCAACGCTGCCAGTCGCATTGCAAACAGTGACATGGAGGCGTTAACCGAAGAGCAAAGAGGTGTTGTTCGGTTTCTGACAGCGGAAGGAGTAGGGGGAACGGACATTCATCGCTGAATGTCACAAGTGTACGGCGAACACTGCATGTCCCTTGCAAGGGTCAAGGCGTGGCACAAGCGCTTCAGGGAAGGACGGGAGTCGTTAGCCGATGATGCCCGGGCTGGGGCACCCCCCTGCATTACCGATGACAACGTCCAGCTGGTTGATGCACTCATTGCCCAGGACCGCCGAGTGACAGTAAACGCCATAGCCGCCGTGGTCGCTCCGCGACAATGCACGACCTCATACGGCCAACACAGTCGCGGCACTCCTGCAGAAATTCAAATGGGAGGTTCTCGGCCACCCTCCATACAGTCCAGACTTCTCTCCCTGTGATTACGCCATGTTTGGTCCCCTGAAAAGGCTCTGCGGGGCCAACGATTCACCTCGGACGCCGACGTCCAGTTGTACGTGAGGAACTGGTTCACATTGCAGCCCAGGGAATTTTATGAGACAGCCATTCACCACCTCGTGTACAGTGGGACAAGTGCCTCAACAGCCAGGGCCAATACTTCTAACATACAGTTACTGGTTTACATCTTCTACATAGTGATGATGAACATAGAAGCGACTACTGGCACATGTAACTTATCAACGAATGGGAATAATTGATACTTTAAAGGAATGAGAGGCCATTTGCCCTTTTGATGAGGATCACAATGAAGACTATTACTACTACTACTGAACGGGTATATCAAACTTACAAACTAATGGAAATACGTATTTTTAAAATCACAGGCTAGGTAGACTCTGGTGTTGCTTAGTAGTATAATGGACGTAACATCTAGGTCATTTGCCCTTTTGATGAGGATGATAATGAAGACGACTACTACTGAACGGGTATATCAAACTTACAAACTAATGGAAATACATATTTTTAAAATCACAGGCTAGGTAGACTCTGGTGTTACTTAGTAGTTTAATGGACGTAACATCTAGGTCATTTGGCCCTTTGATGAGGATGATAATGAAGACGATTACTACTGAACGGGTATATCAAACTTACAAACTAAAGGAAATACACATTTTTTAAATCACAGGCTAGGTAGACTCTGGTGTTGTAATGGTTATTAGTTAGTGCCCCATGTTGGTAGCGACAAATGTAATGGTTTCGCTAGCCCACACTGTTGGGAGAAAATGTAATTGTTTACCTTTGCCTAAGCTATGTTGTTTTAATGGGCGCCAAGACCTCAATGCAATGCTGAAATCTAAATTTGTATTTAACAACGTCTAGCTCTGGCAGAACACATTCAAGACTCTATTCACTCAGATCGTGGTATGATTTGATCATTAACCCAACAAACAATTGTATCAGGAGAAGGAATTGGTCTATATCTAATGCTACCTACTGAAAGCAAAGATTGCATTGTAAAAGAAATGAATTTATTATATAAAACAAGTATAGCAAAATTAATAATAATAATAATAATAAGTATAAAATTTAAATTGGAGCGTTGTGATTTGAATATTACCGATAGAAAATTACGTGAAAACGGAGTCTGATAAATTGATTTTACTCTTATTTCCAAGCTATGAAGTTACTGAAATATGAAATATAAAACAAAGAAAAATGAGAGATTGCGTATTTCTGCGTCATTTGCGCTTACCATTGGAAATTGCCAAGGCATTTCCCTCGTTCTTGATGATGTTGTGAGCTTCCCACAGTCTCCTGGACGTCGTCATCTCCGTCGGAATTTGATGATATTCTGGTAGATTAGATAATTCTATGGTCCGTACATCGGACCCAAACTCTCGTAAAACCGCACTGGTTACGTTTTACAAAAGTTCGTCGCTATCTCCACTGAACATCGGAGCGTCACGCACTTGCGACCGTACACTGCAAGTTCTACACAGATTGTCCTTAACTCCACCGAACATCGGAGCCACTCGCACGCGCATCCATACTCGTCAAGTATTTCACAGATAGTCCTCGTTTCACGGCGCGTCGAACGATATATGCACCTCTCGGCTCCCCCACTCTTCAGTCCCAACTAGCTTACGTCGTCTCCGCTGATTGGCTGAGCACGCCGCCACTTCCCCTCCTCCGGTTCATTACACTCCGCGGGCGAGAGGGAGAAGTCGTTTTCCGTTTCAACAATTCGCCTCTTCTTGACGATGCGACCCAAGATTGCGTCATGCTCCTCGACAGGAATCAGCTTGTATTAGAATTCCCAGTGAGTCATGTCTCTCAAATACCCTAACTGACAAAACTCCGTAAAATTCCGTAATCAGATAATTTTCTATGATATCGTCGTTCGTAATAATTTGCTTGTTAGCGTTTTCTAAGACATAGAAAACCTATCTGTATGCTTATAATTTTTATAAAATGCTCCGAAAATATCTTAATAATAATTATAATAAATTAATAATAATAATAAATTAACATGAAAAATTATCTTGGCTGAACAATTTGCCACGTAAATAAATATAGAATGGCTTCCTACTGACTTATGCCAGTTGCACAAAAAAACCTCGAAAAACACGTTACATATTCGCCTCGGATCATCGGATGATTTACCGTGACGACGGTCCATTATCCGATTATCCCAGACACGTTAATAAACCCCATCCAAAATACATATTACATAAATGAAATCACCCTAAATTACAGATATGTACACTCATAATTTTTCTTCACGCACTTTGCGTCAAAGTTTGTTGTCACTATGGATTGCACTTTGCAACCAGTCCAATGTTTTACATATAGCATAGTGTTCCATGGATATTTCCGCCTCTCAAATTGCTCTATGTTGGAGAAATAGACATAATTGATGTGTGAGCACTATGTATTTATGATGTCATATCACACGCATTGAAGGTGTTCTGATATATTTATATCATCATTGAACTTCCTAATTTCACTGGAGGTCCCTTCCTTATGGTGACATTTAATTCCACTTATCACTGAGCACACGATCACACTATTGTGGCAGCGCCTCGTGACCATAATACTTAATCTCTCTTTGAAGTAGATTAAATTAATATTGACTTCTGAAAAAAAAACAGTAAATGTGCATTACATATAACACCAAATATTTCTGTGCCGTAATCGCCCTGTCTTGTTAAGTTCCCGTACACCATATTCTACTTAATACTAGTTCTCAACACAGACCATTTCTCCTCACACAAATAATACCATTGTACAAATTATCTTAAATTACACACTTACAAATCTTACATGGCGAGGCCGTAAACAGAAATCACGTGTGCTGATATGTATGAGTTTCATGAAGGACTGTCTCGCATTCTGATGGCCCATCTTTTATCTCGTGGACGCCTTAAGCTAACAAGCCCTATTCAAGCGCTCCCCCATCTCTTGGAGATAAATGGGAACCCATCAGCGCTGCCAAAATGGCCTTGGTGCATCGAGACAATTTAGTGCTCAACAGCATCCGACAATCCCGTCATATTTCCCTGTACCTTAAAAACTCTCATTTACTTACATACTACCCCCCTGTGTGACTTCTGATACGCCTGCCTTAAGACCAGATCCTCCCACGCACCAAATACCACACTTACTCATTTGATAGGCTGGCTCGCCAGCTAAACACACTCACTTTATGACACATATTTTCGTAGACTATGTATATTATACGTCCCGTATAATCTGTTTCCCTCACTATTCTCCAGCACATATGCTGTTTTTCCAATACGTTTGGAAACTATAAATGTTTCCACGTCACCTGCTTCCAACCTTGCAAGTGGCTCCCTTAAATGAACGTCATCACGTTGCTCTACCAGCATATTTCTCAGTGTCTGTAACGATGCCCTGTTGCTACTGTCCACACATGCACATATTAAAATACCGTCCTCTGCTTTAACCACAGGATAATCCCTACATAAATTAGTGTCCCTCGATAGCATGTCTGCAAGAATGTTATCTTTACCTTTAATATATTTTACTGTGAATTCGTATTCCTGCAGAGCAAGAATCCACCTACTAACTCTGTTAGAACTGAGTTTACAAGTCCTCATATACAGTAATGCATGGTGATTTGTGTGGATCTCAAATTTCCCCCCTACTAAATACATTCTAAATTTCCCTAAACTGAAAACAATACCTAAAAGCTCTAACTCAGTAATCGTGTATCTTTTCTCCGCTGCTGTCAGTCCTCGCGAGGCTAAAGATACAATGCACAGATTACCCTCATCATCTTTCTGACATAATACTCCAGCAATGCCTATATGTGAAGCATCTGTCATAACCACATATTCCTTATCTTTTAACGGATATTTCAGCACTACAGCTTTCTCAAAACCTTCCTTCAGCGCTCTAAAAGCCTGTTCATGCTTAGACTCCCATCTCCACCGAGCCCCACTTTTAAGCAATTCCCTGAATGGTTCTACCAACCCTGAGTATTTAAGAACGAACCTCCTGAAAAAGTTGCAAATTCCCAGGTAAGTTTTTAACTGTTTAACATTCTGTGGCACCTCTGCGTTAAGTATCTTATTAACCCTACTTTCTTCTGGTGTTACACCTCTACTCGACACTCTATGACCTAAAAATGTCACTTCTGACTGACAGAATGACGACTTAGACAGCTTCAAAGTGAACCCTGCCTGATCTAACTTCTGAAAAACTATATTTAAATGACGTAGATGCTCCTCAAAACTGCGTGAACTAATTACCATATCATCTATGTAAATGGTTACAAACTCTCCTGTGTCATCCCCTAATGCGATGTTTAAAGCCCTAATTAAAGCTGCTGAACTACTCTTTAACCCATAAGGTGTTCTACAAAATTGATAAAGGTTATATTTATGACTAAAAGCTGTAAATGGTCTATCTTCGTACATAAGTGGCACTTGCCAAAAACTGGAACTCAAATCTACACAAGTGAAATACTTCTTCCCCTCAAATGTTTGCATTAATTCTTCTATTGACATAGATTTCAGCTGATCTGAACTAATTCTACTGTTAACCAAACGAGCGTCTAAACAAATACGAACAGTGCCGTCGGTCTTGGGTACCGTGATCAAAGAATTAACATATGGACTGTTCGAGTGCTCAATAATCCCATCTTCAAGCATCTGATTAATTTGTGCCTCAACTGCACTCTGACAAGCGAAAGGTACAGGATATCTATGTCCTGTGAATACTGACCTATCAATAACGTTCAATGAATGTGTATAGCAATTGGCCATACCAATGCGATCCTCAAAAACTCTCCTATTACACCATAACACATCATAGAGCCGAACACATTGTTCCACCTCTATATTACCCTGAAATGCAGCCTCACGTAACGAGTCCTCTAGACTTCCGTTCGTAATCACACTGCCCACAAAACATGGAGAACCCCGCTCTACGGCTGGCGATATCTCATTTAAAGTACAAATCACACCTACAACACTACTTCTCTGAATTTGGTCATTGAACGCTACTTCTACTTCAGAATCTCCCCATTTAAATTTCAAACTCCCTACATCATAACATAAGTTACCAGACACTCTACTTAGCCACTCTGAACCCAAGATAACACTGAATACTAAATTTGGAATTACAAGGCAAATCTGCTTCTCTACATGATTATTAATTTTAATGTCTACTAAAACTTGCTTAGAAATTACTTTAGACCTCTTCCCAACAGCTGTGATAACAAAAGTGCTTTTAATTGGCATCTCCTCAAAATTTACTCCAGTTCCTTTCATTTTATCATAAAATGCACTACTTATGCAACTCTTCATACAACCACTATCAATTAAAACATCTGTGTACGCCTCGGATACGTTAAATTTAACTATGGGGCTCTTACTAACCACTTCCTGAATAATACCTTCATCATTTAGTTCATGTAATAATTCATTTCTTACATTTAGGTCATAGGGTTCCTGTATAATTGTATGGACAGGGCATGCTACAGACTGAGATTCTGACCTTACTTCGCAGCCTGGTTCGCGTTTAAAGAACCGCTACAGCTGGCCGTAGTACTACTAACTACTGAACTAGTCTGGTTGTTCTGGGCTGTGTTGTCATTGTTTGGCTGTATATTACTACCACTAGGCTGTCCTCTTCCTTGACCCCTATTCTGGTTGTAATTATTGTCATTATAATTTCTCCCTTGATTTCCCCTGAAATCATTGTTTCTCCCTTGATTTCCCCTGTAATCATTGTTCCTCCCTTGATTTCCCCTGAAATCATTATTCCTCCCTTGATACTGATTACCATAGCCATTTCCTCTGTTCTGATTTAGCTGATTATTATTATTTCTATTTTGAGCGTTGGCCCCTTCGCCACCGTTCCCTTGAACTTCCTGATGCCTGGCTTCATTAGGTCTATTATTATTATTACCCTGGTTCCGATTGAAATTGTCATCATAACCCCCTCTCCCTAGTGCATCAAATGTGCTTAACAAATTTTCTACTTGTGATATAGTCTTTACATTCTGGATACAAGCAGCCTCCTTGATCCTATAGGGAAAGTGCCTAAGTAGCAACCTTACCACATCACTTTCCTCCTTCAAGCCATCCAGATATTTACACACTAATACCTGCCCTAAAAAGTATTCGGTCATGGTGGAGCTTCCTTTAGGGTTATATTTACCACACACTACTCCCTCACGATGCTGCGACTGAATAACCTCATTCCAGAACTTTTCACAGAATTTCATTTTAAAATCATTGATATCAGTAAACTTGTCTCTGTAGACAGCAAACCAATTCCTCGTTTCCCCCACAAACACTTGTTCTAAAATTTCAACTACCTGGCACCACTCAATACTACCATTTTCCAACCTCTCCCCGAATTTATTTTCTATAGTGTTCATGAACTCCATTGGGCACCCCTGTCGATTGCTGAACTTACCCAGTTCTACCTCCCTGTGTGTGCTATTCACAAAAACTGGCCTATTCTGACTATTTTCTTGCCTGATCCTAGCTTTTAATTTTAATTCTAATTCTGCGATTTTCTCCTCAGCCTTCCTCTCAATACTGTTTACTGTTAATTTAATGTTTCCTTCTGATTCTTCTACTTTATCATATAGCTTTGCTTGTTTCTCCTCAATCTTGCTAATGCTCTCTCTATTACTCTCTCTTAAATCATTTACTTCTGCAACTATTTGCGAGTGGACTTTCTCAATTCTACCCCCCAGCTGTTCCTTAACCTCTTTAGTTGCTACCTGAATTTTGTCAATTTCTCCCACAAATTGCTTTTTGACCTGCTGTGTTTCCAGTTGCACTAGTTCTTTTAAATTTTCAGCCTGTGTACTGATTCTAATTTCCAACTCCTCCTGTACTTTTCCTAATTTTCTGTCTACATCTGCAATAATCTCTTTAGCCTTTTCTTCCATTACTCCTCTGATCTCACCTCTAATCAGTTCGAATTTGTCACTCATTTCCCTACTGTTTTGTTCTAATTTAGCATTTAAAGTTTCAGTACTCTCTCTATTTTCCTTACTGTTTTGTTCTAATCTGGCGTTTAAAGTTTCATTACTCTCTCTATTTTCCCTACTGTTTTGTTCTAATTTTGCATTATTCTGTTCTAATTTTGCATTTAAAGCTTCTGTACTTTCTTTATTTTCCCTACTGTTTTGTTCTAATTTTGCATTATTCTGTTCTAATTTTGCATTATTCTGTTCTAATTTTGCATTTAAAGCATCACTACTAACTTTGTTCTGATACATGAACTCGAGAAGTAAAGTTTTTAATTCTGGTTGGCCGCCTACACTCCCTGTTTTAGTATCGGGATTTACCTCCGCTACCCCGGTACTACCATCACTCGACATACTGCTCGTATCATCATTCTCCAGTTGATGACCACTACGTAACCTCATCTGTCTTTCTTTCTCATCCCCCATAATGATATACACTGATAAAGACAAATAACCCCCAAAATACAGGCACAGAAATATATACCCTTCTCCTTCCACAAATGTTATTAGGTTTTCATCCCCAAGTTGTCGGCGACAATGTAACAGTCTTGCTTAGGCTGGGATGACAAGTGAAACGGTATTTACTTTGCTCCACGTTAAGCGTACAAATGTAATGGTTATTTAGTTAGTGCCCCATGTTGGTAGCGACAAATGTAATGGTTTCGCTAGCCCACACTGTTGGGAGAAAATGTAATTGTTTACCTTTGCCTAAGCTATGTTGTTTTAATGGGCGCCAAGACCTCAATGCAATGCTGAAATCTAAATTTGTATTTAACAACGTCTAGCTCTGGCAGAACACATTCAAGACTCTATTCACTCAGATCGTGGTATGATTTGATCATTAACCCAACAAACAATTGTATCAGGAGAAGGAATTGGTCTATATCTAATGCTACCTACTGAAAGCAAAGATTGCATTGTAAAAGAAATGAATTTATTATATAAAACAAGTATAGCAAAATTAATAATAATAATAATAATAAGTATAAAATTTAAATTGGAGCGTTGTGATTTGAATATTACCGATAGAAAATTACGTGAAAACGGAGTCTGATAAATTGATTTTACTCTTATTTCCAAGCTATGAAGTTACTGAAATATGAAATATAAAACAAAGAAAAATGAGAGATTGCGTATTTCTGCGTCATTTGCGCTTACCATTGGAAATTGCCAAGGCATTTCCCTCGTTCTTGATGATGTTGTGAGCTTCCCACAGTCTCCTGGACGTCGTCATCTCCGTCGGAATTTGATGATATTCTGGTAGATTAGATAATTCTATGGTCCGTACATCGGACCCAAACTCTCGTAAAACCGCACTGGTTACGTTTTACAAAAGTTCGTCGCTATCTCCACTGAACATCGGAGCGTCACGCACTTGCGACCGTACACTGCAAGTTCTACACAGATTGTCCTTAACTCCACCGAACATCGGAGCCACTCGCACGCGCATCCATACTCGTCAAGTATTTCACAGATAGTCCTCGTTTCACGGCGCGTCGAACGATATATGCACCTCTCGGCTCCCCCACTCTTCAGTCCCAACTAGCTTACGTCGTCTCCGCTGATTGGCTGAGCACGCCGCCACTTCCCCTCCTCCGGTTCATTACACTCCGCGGGCGAGAGGGAGAAGTCGTTTTCCGTTTCAACAATTCGCCTCTTCTTGACGATGCGACCCAAGATTGCGTCATGCTCCTCGACAGGAATCAGCTTGTATTAGAATTCCCAGTGAGTCATGTCTCTCAAATACCCTAACTGACAAAACTCCGTAAAATTCCGTAATCAGATAATTTTCTATGATATCGTCGTTCGTAATAATTTGCTTGTTAGCGTTTTCTAAGACATAGAAAACCTATCTGTATGCTTATAATTTTTATAAAATGCTCCGAAAATATCTTAATAATAATTATAATAAATTAATAATAATAATAAATTAACATGAAAAATTATCTTGGCTGAACAATTTGCCGCGTAAATAAATATAGAATGGCTTCCTACTGACTTATGCCAGTTGCACAAAAAACCCTCGAAAAACACGTTACAGTGTTGCTTAGTAGTATAATGGACGTAACATCTAGGTCATTTGCCTTCTTTGATGAGGATGATAATGAAGACGACTACTACTGAACGGATATATCAAACTTACAAACTAATGGAAATACACATTTTAAAAATCACAGGCGATGAAGATTGTGGTGTTACTTAGTAGTATAATGGACGTAACATTTAGGTCATTTGCCCTTTTGATGAGGATGGTAATGAAAACTACTGTTGAATTGACACGACAAACTTACAAACTACCGTGATAGAAAGAAATATTTCAAAATTCACAGGCGATGAAGACTTATTGTGTGTGGTGATTAGTGGTATGAAGGGAGTAACATCTAGGTCATTTGCCCTTATGATAATAATAAGTTAATGAAAAATGACTACTAAACGAACATGGTGTAATTTTAAATCTGATATAGGTAATTCAGATTACTACCTTCGATGTCTTCCAAAGTCTGAACGTTATATTCTGGCTTAGGCCTATACTCGATGCGTGTAGTGAAAGAGCTTATCGAGTACTGCTCGGGTCCAAGCTGCACGTAGCTGAGAATATCGCAGATGATGACGATATATGATGACAGACGTTCGGGGGGGGGTTCCCGGTCCTATTCACATTGACCGGTGAATCACTCATTCTTTCGTAACACTACATTGGTTTGAGCAAAGACCCTGTATGAACATCAGCATAGTCAGCAATAACAGGTAACACGGCGGGGTCTGGACATTTTTCTCAAATCACCTCGCGATGAATGAGCAAGCTATTCTCACCCCTGCCCCCTCTTCCCCCCTCCACCCACCAGGGTCACAACTTGTGGGACGTGGGTTTGCGACCACGGGACTCCAGCTGAGTCCGGCATTGCTTCTACTTACTGGTGCCGGGCACCTTTCAGTTCTCTTTCCTGTCAGCCTCCCTTGGTCAAACTCTTGTTCTCTTCCGACCCCGATAGTATCAGGTTATCCGAGGCCTAGCGACTCTTTCACTTTCCCGCCTTAATTGGCCCTTGTCTAATCATTCCTGATAGCCTCATTCTTTTCTTAATATCTCATATCTTCTGCTCAAGACCCTCAAGGAGGCAGGGTGTGTGTAGCCCTGGTGCCCCCTGGATAGTGCTACATCCTCAAGGGCTCATGGCTGGTGAGTTCAGGAGCTGGCAACCCTGAAGGTTTCCTGAGCGGGTCCGGTTTTACCCCTTTTTTCCATTGCCTTTGGGACGGACCCTGTCCACTTTCCGGGAATGGAGTGGTCTGTCCGCAATTTCAAGCAGACAGTGTTACTCGCAGGGTACCAAAGGGTAAGTATACAAATTTTGGTTCTGATCGGTGAAACGGTGTAGATTTGGACCAAAGGGCCTAAATGCAGAGATTGGGTTGGACTGTCCGAAATTTCAAGTGGACAGGGTTACCCGCAGGGTTGCAAAGGGTAAGTATACACATTTTGGTTCTGATCGGTAGAACGGTGTAGATTTGGACCAAAGGGCCTAAATGCAGAGATTGGGTTGGTCTGTCCGAAATTTCAAGTGGACAGGGTTACCCGCAGGGTTGCAAAGGGTAAGTATACAAATTTTGGTTCGGATCGGTGAAACGGTGTAGAAGTTTGCCAAAGGGCCTAAATGCAGGAAATGGGGTGGTCTGTCCGAAATTTTAAGTGGACAGTGTTATTCGCAGGGTTACATAGGGTAAGTATACAAATTTTGGTTGAGATCGGTGAAACGGTGTAGATTTGGGACAAAGGGCCTAAATGCAGGGAATGGGGTGATCTGTCGGAAATTTCAAGTGGACAGGGTTACCTGCAGGGATCCGAAGGGTAAGTATACAAATTTTGGTTCAGATCGGTGAAACGGTGTGGATTTGTATACATAACAGACAGACAGACAGACAGACAGACAGACAAACATTGAGCTTTATATATATATATATATTGAACCCTTGCAAAGAAGCAGATGAGACTCAGATTCGGGGCGTAACAGGTCATATTCGTAAGTTGCTGTCAGGGCGCTTCATTAACTTGCAGGGTAACATATAACAAAATAACATGCAGGAAAGAGTGAAGCCAGGGTTAAAACAACTGAATTTAATAACAAATCACCATATTTACATAAACAATTAACAACAAAAAAAAACTCCCAACTGACTCCCGCTTAATAAAAATGCCAAAAACTTAGGCGATATCTCTGGAGAGATTAATTACCTGGACCAAGTGTCCTTAAATAAAGATACAAAAGTGACCATATAAGTGCGTACGCCGTTCTACATGCATCACGATGTGTACTTTGAATGCGTGATTCGTTATCATCCAGAATGACCCTTCAAACAACGAACCCGCATTTCCTAGAGCTAGACCGACACGAGGGAACACAACTACAATACTTAAATTAAACCGACACTTCCTAAATCTACTATAAACAAACACAAAATTTCCGTGTGAAATTGGACTTAAATTGCCGTAGCAACATTTACTGCCTAAAAAACTTAGGACTTCTCACACAACTCAACACAAGTACATTAACACGTGACCAATAGAAAAAATACTCAAATGACCGCTGTCAAAATTTACAAATACTCTACCACTACACTACACGGGTGTGACAAACAAAATTACATGAAATCGAGTCATCAACAAAGCAATAGGCAAACAGCCAACATTTACGTTAATCACAATATTCTTATCCATACAAGGTACAACAATCCGTTACACACATGGCGAACTCCCCAATTAATTATGGCTTAAAAATTAGCCATCACAATGAACAGGTTTGCTGCATGAAAGCTTACAGGGTTCAGTCGGGCAAAAAGGACTGCCTATCAAAATAAGTCACAGGCAAAACGGGCGGTTTGTGGAACTCTGCATGTCTGTCAACCCACGTGTCAATAACCTCGACCTCCCAGAGCATGGGGTCGAACCTCGAAGAAATGTGCCCCAAAGCACAATAATACGTGTGTGTCAGAAAAACATATGGACAAGAATCAGCAGTCTCCCAAGAGCACTCTGTCTTTCCATCTAAAAAATACAACAGCAGCAAAAATATATATAAGGGCGGTAGGACAACTACCCCCTCCTCACGTAGAATCAACACACACAAGACACATCAACACACACTGAATCACACGTATGGGTTGTGACAGACCCTGAAATAAAAGACACAAATAATATCCACATGCTGGCGCCATCGTTCTATGCCGTGACTAGTCACCTGAAAAGGACTCAAGAAAAATCTATCAAAATTAGAACGAAGGTGTTCTACAATTACTTTTAAGTTGGTGCACTCGGCTACCCTAACATGAATAATAACCTGTTCAGCAAAATGTTTTACAATCATTTCCTCCCATTCCTATTTCAAATATTAACGTTAATAAAGCACCATTTATCGAATGTAACGGGTTCCGCAATTGCAAGGATAAAAATCACGCACGCACGCCGCGTACATTACACATGACTCAAGAAAAATAACAAAATATCAACAAACACTTTGGCCACGCGCCAACGGACATTTAAACATATAGTGTCGGTACAAGAAAAACAGCTAATAAAACAAGAAAGAAAAACATGACTATTTACAAAGTTCCCCGGCCAAATCTAACTACATAATTGAAATAATCCAATTTTAGTACATCACCGCTTCTGCATGTAGGACTAAGGACATCCTTCTCAACCCATTGCCCTATGGACAATTTAGCACTCCATAGTAGTCGTCTGCGTTGATTTCTTGAAGCTCATCCCAACTTCAAACCACGTGCTGATCATCTTGGTCTCGACTCCTTGGCAGAAAAGTTCAATGTTAAATATTTGCCTATCTATAATCGCTTGCAGGCTACTCAGTTCACCCACAATTGTCCTACTGCGATTAATAGCGAAGACTGGCCCTAATTATATCGCACATACGCACTATAAAAACACACATACAATACACACAATTTATACATAAAATATACATCTCGAGTCCGCGCCACTGGCTCGTTAACAAGTTCAAAATCCTGGCTGCACTCGCAGTCGCTATCTCGTCCGGTATTTCCGTTCCGTCTTGTGGACTTCGGTTCTGGTAAGCGCTAATTAGGGTGATACGATACTTCCCCCTTAAAGTTGAACTCGTCGTCTTTAAAAGAATGTTACAGTTTATCACGCGCTGGCGTGAAATATTTAGATCACACAACTTAGTTGATTTTAGAACAAAATGTATTATAGCTTTTTAAATTCGATACAGCAAACGCTGCGACTTTAGCTTCCCAGAGCTCAGAAAATAAAATTAGCTTCACTGATTTTAGAGCGTAAAAATCACATTTCAAACTGGCGTGGAGTATACCTCTGAAGGCTCCACAGGAATAGACTTAGATAAATTCGAGCGTCAAAATCACACCTCAAACTGACGTGGAGTATGCCTCTGAAGGCTCCACAAGAATAGACTTAGATAAATTCGAGGGTCAAAAATCACACTTCAAACTGGCGTGGAGTATACCTCTGAAGGCTCCACAACTGAGTACTCAGATTGGCGTCAGGCCAAACTATTTATGAGAAACTGACAAGGGCGGTGGAGTGGGGCGGAGTCGGATAAAAACTTCCAGAGTTTTTGTCTCACAAAGATGGGGCTAGTGCCATTCTTCTCCAAATAAATCCAACGTCTCAAATTACTCGAGCGGAGATTAATCCGTTCGGCGGTTCCTTAGATACACACTTCCGCGCGCTTTTTACTACTGACGCCGTCCACCTCGTGGTCACGGCTTGGTCTCTTGCGATTGGCTGATTCAATCGTATGTTCGTTGAGAGGACCTCGTGATTCTTCCTTTATGTCTCCAATTTTGGTACAGTAGTTGCACAATTTGGCCTTGAACTCGACTAATTCTGGCCGTCCCCCAGGAATAGCTACCAACTCAGCTTCTGTTGCAATCGTTACGAAATGCTGGCCTCCCTAATATCCAAGTCGACTTCCTTATGTGCTGCCTGGGCCGTAGTAATAATAATAATAAATATGAATACTTATTTATCGAAGATCAATAAGGGTTCAATATATATATATATATATATATATATATATATATATATAAATAAATAAGTAATTTGTGTGATAACCTGTGCTATTCTGATGGCTGTACTAGTGTGTCTATTTTTAAATTGGGGATAGGATGGGGAAGGAGGCGGCCGTGACCTTAAGTTAGGAACCATCCCAGCATTTGCTTGGTGTAGAAATGGGGGAAACTACGGTAAACCACTTCCAGGATGGTTGAGTTGGGAATCGAACCCTCCTCTTTTTAGTTTTTCCTCACGAGGCTGAGTAGACCCCGTTCCAGTCCTCACACCAGAATTAAAATTTCTTAACAGATTTTCGACAACTGCGGACTTAAACTCTGCGTGATTGTTGTAGCTTATTCATGCTTCTTCGCCTAGAAAGTTAAATTGCCACTGCATTAAATTTAGCTGAATAGGGGAGCATTGCCGGTTGAAACCAAAGGTTGCGAGATTTATTCCCACATGCATCATGAGTCATTCATGACACCGTAGTATAATAAATAAATGTAGCCTAGATAGTCCCATAAGGGCAAAGGCCTCTTGCGAGCAGGGACGTGCCCTGGTTTAAACTCGTTAGGCGAGCAAGTCCTAAGGAGTTGTGTACAAGTTTTCACTCAACTTGCTACACTTCACTGTAGTTCACTTCACTACACTACATTTCACATCGCTTTACATCTTCTTCTCTAGAAGGGAGTGGGGGACAGTTGTCGTGTCTTTGTATGTGCTTATTTGTTGTCGTTTACCTTGTGCGTTGTTTGGCTTGTTACATGTTGTAGAAGTGTCTTTTTCATGTCATAGGTGTGCTGTCTACCAGTATTTTTCGTTGTTGAAGCTCTCCTTCTCTTCCCTTCTTATAGTTCCATACGTCTCCATTCTTGTCTCTCCCTTGCTATCCTCGTCCAGTGTTTGCCTGTCTTTCTTACGATTGAGTCTTTCCAGCGGGTCCTCTGTCTACCCACGTTCCTTCTTCCTGTCCTGGGGTCCCATACCGTTAGCTGTGCGTCCATCGATCGTCTGGTCTTTCATTCTGGTCACGTGGTCTCCACACTTCCATTTTAACCTGTCAGCTGATGTCACGGCATCTTTCATGGCAGTTCTTCTTCTTATCCCCTCGTTTCGTAATCTGTCCCTCAAGGAAACTTGAAGGATCTTTCGTTCCATTTTGCGTTGACATACCCGGATTGTTTGTCTTTGCTTCTCTGTTAAAGCCCAGGTTTGACAGCCGTATAGCAGTACCGTACCGGTATTACACCCTCTTCTTGTAGCGGTACCGGTACTTCTGACTTTAGACTTACGGTACCGGTATCTTCTGGGATTTGTCCATCAATATAAATTTTAAGGACCAGAACTTCCTCCATGCTTGTCCAACTCGTCTCTTGGGAGCAGTCAAATGACAGGTTTTGTCCAAGATAGACGTATTCCTGTGCGTACGCTAGAGGTTTGCCATTGATGAGGATTTGTACTTCCAGTGAGTTGGTCATCAGTTTTGTATTTAGTGGGTTCATAGATAGACCTATTTCTTTACTGACAGTGTCGAGGTCGCTAACATTTGTTCCAAGTCTGTTGCCGATTTTGATAGCAGTGCAATATCGTCTGCGAACCGTAAGTGTGTCAGCCTTTCCCCATTTATTTCGGTGCCGTATTTGTTGTCCCATTCCAACTTCCTAAATTGGTTCTCCAGTAGGCATGTGAACAACTTTGGAGAGAGGGGATCACCTTGTTTCACGCCTCTCTCTAAGTTGATGTTCGCAACCTCCCTCTCCGTTCTTACCCTCGCTTGACAGCCTTCGTAGAGCTTTTCCAGTACCGTAGTCTGACAAATCTCTTTTGTATGCCTTGCCTTCTCAATGCCTCTAGCACACAACAATGCTCCACAGAATCAAAGGCTTTGTTATTGTCTACGAATGCAATGTACCGGTATAGTTCGAGATTAAATTCCTGCGTTTCTTCCATGAGGTGGTTCATTGCTTGCAGGTGGTCAATTGTGCCAAAGCCTGTCCTAAAACTAGCTTGTTCCACTGCCTGGTTTTCATATAGTAGTTTAGACATCCTTCTAGTCATGATTTTCGTGAAAAGTTTGTAGAGACTGGCCATTAAACTGATTGGTCTGTGATTAGACTACGGTATTAATGTCATCATTAGCGCCTTTTTTTGTGAAGCTGAACAATAACGCTCTGTTTCCATTCTGTTGGAATTTCTTCTGTTTCTAGTATCATGTTGAATAGCCTTGTTATCACTTCTATGAGATCCTCGCCACCCATTTTCAGATATTCGTTGTAGATGGCATCCTCTCCGGGGCATTTCTCATTTTTCGCCTTCTTTATTGCTGCTCTGGCTTCACTGGTCATGATGGGAGGAATTTCTTCGTCGTGTAGGCCTAGTGCCTCCAGCCCCTTATCGCTTTGGTCTGAGTCTCTTCTTTGGTGTGCACTGGAGCACAGCTCTCTGTAGAAGTCTGTGGCCTGTTTCGTTCTAATAGCTAGTTAGTTACGGTACCGTACGGTAGATATTGTTGTTTTAAGGGGCGGTCCTTGGTACTTCTTTACAACGCATGCTTCACACTGCCTTTTCTTTTGATTCCACGGTGACGTCATCGACTGGCTCGCGTTGAAGTTTTCGTAAACGGTCTCTGGTTTTGGACATAGAAATTTAACAATGACCATTATCGTCAGCTGGCCTTGTTGATAAGTGCAGCGTTCTTGCATGTTCTAGTGTCTCATTGTCTTTGGAAATAATCAAATGTGCTTCATAGTTGTGACTAATTGTGTACGGTAATGATTTAGTGTAACTCCTATATGCTGATTTATTTCCATATAATATCAGCTTTCAATTGAATTGCTGCTGAATGCTCAGGTACGAACTGCACGTCCATTCGTGCTATATTATTTAACAGTCTAAAGTGACATGCATTCGGTTTAATGCTCTTTCGAGCGCGTCTTAATAAATAAAAATAAGGGTTATTATATGAATAGGCCTAGCTGTTTCACGTAAAATTTAAATATAATAATGCTAATAATGCCTGCATAGTGTTGTGAAATCAAAATATATTATCAGCTCGTGAATGCCTCTGCATTTACTTTCGAAGTTTTTCATAGATAATTTGTGTGTAAAGTAGGCCTACCGGTACTAGGTATTTAGTAGTCATTACTAGTCAGAAAATTATTTTATGGTTTTTATTTTGAAATTCATTGGTTTATTTTACAGCAAATATGTAAAGATTCAAAGTCGGTCGATTTTTTGCCTTTTAAATAACGAATTTATCCGGAGTTTCGCGTAGGTATTATTCTCTACAGACTGCTCCATGACGAATGCACATGAAATATTGTTATCCGTCTGTTTACCGTATGTGTTTTAACTTGGCAATAACTGGAGTGAAAATCGGTAGCCTATAAGTAGGCCTAACCATCACAGGCGTAATCCAAATCATTTCTGTAATTGTGTAGGCCTACCGTACTGTATTAGTGTGTATGGAAGTTGTAATTCAGATGAGGATTGGGAAGGAGGCGGCCGTGGCCTTAATTTAGGAACCATCCCGGTATTCGTCCGGAGTAGAAATGGGAAACCACTGAAAACCAGTTCCAGGATGGCCGAGGTGGGAATCAAACCCGCCTCTTCTCAGTTTTGCCTCACAAGGCTGAGTGTACCCCATTCCAGCCCTCAGACCAGAATTAAATTTCTTGGCAGAGACGGGAATCGAACTCTGACCTCAGGGGTGACATCCAAGAAGGCTAGTGTGTATATAATTATATACATTTGTCTGATGAGATGTGTTATTGTAGTGTCTTCATTAGTGTATATATTTGTAGGCTACTTCAGCCAAGGGTTGAGATGGAGGCTAGTTCGTTAGTTATTTTTGTTTTAAGGGGCGAAACTACGAGGTCATTCTGCCCCTGGGAGAGAGGGGCTGCCGTGGCCTTAAGTTAGGAACTATCCTGCCATTTTCCTGGAGCAGAAGTAGGAAACTACAGAAAACCACATCTAGGATGGCTGAGGTGGGAATCTAACCTAGGCCTACCTCTACTCAGTTTTACCTCACGAGGCTGAGTATAGTCCGTTCCAGCCCTCAGACCAGATTTACACTTCTTGGCAGAGATGGTAATTGAACCCGGACCTCGGAAGCGAAAGCCAAGAATGCTAGCCGTTACACTACGTGGTGATCTGCATTAGATTTTAATATTGGCAGACGTTCCTTGATCCTTGTAGAACAATTAATATCAATTTTATTCGACATTTGTCCGTTATTGTAGCTGATGGGTAAAATTTTCCCAAATTTACGACATGCCCCTGTAAAAACCTCTAAAACCCAAGCCCCTTGGCGGTACAGTCCATGAAGCGACCGCTGCCCATTCATTTGTCCTGCAGATTATGGGGTGACGCGTGCTCAGTGCGTCGGGTCCCCTCGTGACGGGGTTAACTATTATGATGATAATTGTTGTTTTAAGGGACCTAACATCTAGGTTATCGGCCCCTAATTGTTTGGGTGATAGTGAAGATGAAAGATGATCAAATGAAACGAACAACTAGAACTAACTACTCTCTTACAAACTAGAAGAGGAGATGGGAAACAAAAAGGAGAACAATGTAAATGAAAGACAGGAGGAGAGGAAATGTCCTCAACCCTCGAAGAATGAGGGCATCAGGAAAGATGAGACAAGGGCCAATTAAGGTGGGAAAGTGAAAGACTCCCTAGGCCTCGGATACCCTAATACCGTCGGGGTCGGAAGAGATAAAGAGGAAAGATAACAGAGTGGAGCCCAGCACAAGTAAGTGGAAGCAATGCCGGACTCTGCTGGGGTATCATGGTTGTCAACCCATGTCCCAATAGATGTGAGTTCCTGGGGGCAAAATGTTGAAATACAGTATATCAAAATTAAAAGTATCTCTCGCATGATTTTGGATATCAAGCTATATCCGTATCAGCTCAATCTGTTCAGTAGCTTTCGAGTTTATCCCGAACAAACAAATGAAGAGCAGACACCACCTAATTTTTTGTCATTAACATTATGGATATCAAGAGATTAACTGAATGCTTATGTAGGGGTGGAAAAAGGGGGTTGTTATGGGTAAAGATTCCATCGACTGAATCCTACCAAGCTCTGTAGACATTGTTGTTGTTTCATTTGAGATGTCAAATAGCCCCGTGTACTTGGGTGTTTCTGTAGCGTCTGTACTTGTAATTCAGGTGAGGATTGGGAAGGAAGCGACCGCGGCCATAAGGTAGGAATCATCCTGGTGTTTGCTTGGAGGAGAAATGGGAATCCACGGGAATCCACTTGCTCAGTTTTGCCTCGCGAGGTTAATTGTATCCCCAGCAGCTTCGGTGGCGTAGTTGGTAGCATGCTGAACTGCTGTGCCCAAGGTCGCGGGTTCAATCCCGGCCGAAGTCGTCGACATTTGAGCGTTAAAAATCCTTCAGTATGCCTTCCTTCGGAGGGGAAGTAAAGCCGGCGGTCCCATGTCATAGATTTATGGCATGTAAAAGATCCTTCCACAGACTAAACATGTGTGAAGCTAAATTGTTAGGTTAGATTTCGTCGGAACGCTCTATCAAAGTTCCGACGTTCACCACTAGGTATCATTGATATCTGGTGGCGAAAGTTGGAACTACTTGAAATTGAACGAATTTGTAGCTCGCCCTAAGGGTGTCCGCTGGGAGCAGCTACAGCAGGCTGTTCCAAATCCACGAGTTTGAGTCTGAGTACACGCGAGTACTCAGCAGTAATGCTCGGAGCACAGTTGGAGAGGGACTGGGGGTGATAGCCAATGCGTCACTGGACGAAGGTCATAGTACAAGTCCATGCACTTCCAGCCTGTCTTGATGTATCCACCGCGAAGTGACGGCAGCCCCCCACAGCAGAGCTGTATTGCATGTTGCAGGTTTACTCACGTAAGGCGGCGAGTACTCCGCTGCTCAGGAGCGAGTTGCTCGGCTGGAACAGCCTGAGCTACAGACTCAGGCGAGTGGAACACGTCCTCGGACACTCCCGGCACTAAAAGCCATACAATAAAATAAAATAAAAAATTGTACCCCATTCCAGCCCTCAGACCAGAATATAACTTCTTGGCTGAGTAGGGAATCGAACACGGACCTCAGGGTGGGGGGCGACGGCCAAGAATGTTAACCGTTACACCAGGAGGTGGATGCCTTATTGATGGAACTACTGTACAATCTAAGAAGAGCTAAATATGGGGAGCCTTTTATGGCACCGAAGCAATGTTCAACCATGAATCATGCAGGGTGCTACTACTCTGGAAAACAGGGAAGTTTGAAATCCTGGAAATCTCAGGGAATTATCAGGGTATTTTAATGACACTCAGGGAATTTTAGTTTTACAAGGTCCAGCCTTGAATAATTGGAAATTAAGCCTTTATATTTTGATGTTGGGGAAAAGTATATTCTGTTGATGATTGTTATAGATGTATGTTCGTACTGACGTTAAATCAGTAACCTCTCATTTCTTGCAAGTTAGAGTATACAAATTACATGTGTATTTGTATATAAATGTGTAACTGTATGATTTTTGTGAGCATTGCTATTGACGAGCTACTTTCAATACTTGCAAGTACAATAGTTTTTCAGGATGAAATAATAAACAAAGTTTTTTATGGTTCCGCCTAGTCAATACTTGTTTTATTAGAGATTTTATCGTGACATAATCACTTGTCTTTACGTATGTTGGTACATGTTTCGGTGTCTTATAACATTGACACCTTCATCAGCCTACAGTTATTGGTAACACTCAATGACATTAAAATACTTATTAAAATAACACACAGATTATTAAAATAACACTTTAAAAAGTTTTTTAAAACACTGTCATAATGAAAGTTCCATTAAAAGTCTTGGTGCACTGTTTTGGTTTCCAATGTCCTGCTTCCGATAATAACCACCAAAAACCAGCAAGAGGTGACCATACATAACTGGAAAAGAAATCCCTGTGTGAACTATGGTAAGTATTAAAACCGAAAAAGTAGAAAACTAAACAAAGAAAAAGTGGAAAATATATAAAAAAAAGGAAAGTGTGGTGAACTTACGGTGTAGTTGCGGCAGCGAGAAATCGGGCCGTGCTGAGGCATACAGAGACTGTGCAGTACTGGTATGGAATAGCGGGCGAGGCTTCAGTCGAGAGGGGCGGGGGGAGGGGAAGTATACAAGCAATTTTGGAGGACAGGAGCGGGATGGGGGTATGGGGTTGAGGGGTGGAATGAGCGGATTTGTAGATCCTCGATTAAATGATAAAATTAAGGTGGTTTGTATTTAACTCTGTAATTAGTTAAGGTCTCAAAGAGTACATTGTTATTTTCAAAGTTGATCTCATTGATATTGGTTAGGGGGTCTGTTCTTTGGGCAAAATCTATTTCGATTTCTTCCAATATGTTCATTGTGATACCTTTCTTAGCAAGATGCAGGATGCTCATGTCTTTGTTGACGTCAGTGAATTCATGTTTACTGTCCTTCATGTGGTTGGCACTAGCGGAGAGTTTATTGTATTTTAGAGCGTTAAAATGTTCACCATATCTTGTAGCAAATGACCTACCGGTTTGTCCATAATAATTAGTTTCGCATTTGGTGCATTTCAATTTGTATATGCCTGATTTATTAAACTTGTTCGTGTGGTTTAATTTGTTGGTGTTAAATAAAATATCTTTATTTGTATTAGTTGTTTTGTAGGCTATTTTTAGACCGCGTTTCTTAAAAATATTGGAAATGCTGTAAGATATGTTGTTAAAGTACGTGAAGACTGCGTACTTGGGTGGTTCTTTTTTCTCTGGCGTTAGGTGGGAGACCGGTTTATTTTTAATTTTATCAATGATGTTGTTAACTATCTGTGGTGCGAATCCGTTTATTTTGGCAACTTGCTTAATGATTTTTAGTTCTTCACTTAGGCTTGCTTGGTCTAGAGGAAGGGAGAAGGCTCTATTGATCATGCTCAGAAATGCGGCTTTCTTTTGATTACCTGGGTGATTAGAGTCCGTCCTTATGGTTGAATGTGTTTGGGTTGGCTTTCTGAAAATTTCATATGTTAATCTATTATTAATCCGATTGACTGTGATGTCAAGAAAGTTTATTTTATTGTTTACCGCTGATTCTGCCGTGAATTGTATATTTTTATCCAGACTATTTAATTTGTGCTCCAATCCTTCTATGTTCAGGATCGTCTCATCTAATATTACAAATACATCGTCCACGTATCTTGCACAAAAAAATATCCCATCAATTTTGTTTATGATTTCCTCATGCTCTAGGTGATCTAAGTATATATTGGAAAAATGTGCGACTTTAAAAGTCAAAAAGTTTTCAGGATGAAACATTTAGAAATTAGTAAAATACGGGGTTTTTCAGGAGGAATAGTAAATATTTTAGGAGGTGGTGGTATAGATGAATTGCAATAAAAATTCCATATAACATGTGTCCCATTTGTATTGTATACCAAGATGCAGATGTTGGTGTGTAACCAGGGCAGTATGTTGGCACACCGGTTGCTATGGGCACGTTTCTTGGCCACCAAGGTCCCCAGACCTTACCCCTTTGTATTTTTGCCTGTGGGGATGGTTGAAAGGCGAAGTCTACGAGGAAATAGTAAACAATGGAGCCAAGTTGGTCGTTCGGATTATGCATAGTGTAGCGCCCATCAAAGAACGCCAAGAAGCCCTCCGAAGAGTTACACAAGGTGTTATCAAGAGAAGTGCAAAATACATTGAAGTTGGCGGTGGAATTTTTGAAAATCAACTTTGTACGTTCTCATTTGCCTTGGCTTTACATTTGTTTGGGTTAAATACTACCAGCTGTATCTCTGTACGCAATAAAAATAGGACACATGTTACATGGATTTTTTTTATTGCATTTCATCTATACTACCACCTCCTAAAATATGTAATATTCCTCCTGAAACACCTCGTATAGAAAAATATATATTTCTGGTTTTTTTTTTGTCTTTTCAACTTGGTCATGTTCGAGCACTTTTTCAAATGCTCCTTAGGCTTAAACTCTGTTTTATTTATTTATTATGGTGGCTGCTGTTATTCAGGGAAACTTCTGATTTATCCTGGAAAAATCAGAAAATTGTCAGGGAAATCTTTTAGTTGGTTTTGGTAGACATCCTGGAATGGATGCGGTCAGGATACGACACGTGCCACACAAAGTGACACTTTTGCAGTTCACGGGTTCCACTTTTGAGTATTCGCGATAAAAGCTTTTCATACCCCAAGCCGAGGAGTGTGTGAATTACAGTACGTGGTGAGAGCTGTGATTGTTGAATAAACAGAGGCATAAGTCCCTCACAGAAATTTATTGTGTATAACAATGCACCTTGTGCATGATTCACATATTAATTTTAGGGATGTTTTGATCTCAACTCTCGAGCGGGGAATTTGGGGGAAATCTGGGTAAATTTCCGACACTCTTCCACCGAAAGATATATGCAGAAAAACAGAAAAATATACGCAATATTCATTGATTTAGAAAATGCTTTCGATAGTGTGAGATGGGAACGATTAATGATAATACTCAAAAAACTTGGAGTGAATTGGAATGAAAGAAACCTTATTGAAGATCTTAACTTAAACCAAAAAGAAAGACAGAATGACAGAAGGAATAGGACTGTGGAATAGAGTGAGACAAGGATGTTGTTTATCACCTATTCTACATATTTAGAAGAAATTATTAAAGAATGTTTTGATGGAAAAAAAGAGGTGTTTCCTTAGGAGGTAAAAGATTTGAGTGTATTCGTTTTGCAGATGATATGGTGGTTATGGGTGATGATAATAATAATGTTATTGGTTTTACATCCCTTTTAACTACTCTGGCTTTTAGAGACGCCGGGGTGTCGGAATTTTGCCCCAAAGGGGATCTTTAACGTGCCAGTAAATCTACTGATCGCAGGTTCGCTCCTGGCCGTGGTAAGTGCTTTTTGAAAGGCGGCAAAAATACGACACGCATGTCATACGATGTTGGCATGTCAAAGAACCCATTTGAATTCAGTAGGCCGTATTCATAATGGCAAAATTAATCTCGGGAGTTTCCGCCAACACAAAGTTCCTCATTTCTCTACTAGAAAGCGCTATAGTGTTCAACGAGCTTAGATATCTAACCTCCTTGAATTTCATAGTGATTCAAGGAACAACGGAATTCGACATGCAAGCTACCCTCTGGGTGTCAAATTACAAAGCTTGCACCCGGCACCCGAGGCCATACGATATTATTATTATACTGACACGGCTCCCTTGCATTGGCGCACCCTCAAATGCCAGCTGACTGCGCCAGGATACGAACCTTCAACCTTGGGCCCAGCAAGCGAGAACGTTGCCGCTGAGCCACGCAGCCAGTCCTAGTTATGGGTGAGAGTGAAAGACAGGCAACACAAATGTTGAAAGATGATTACAATAAAACTAGAGGATAAAATTGAACAAGTAGATAGTTGGGTTACACAAGAAATGATATGCACTAAAGAAATATAAACAAGGATTGCAATAGCAAAAGAAGCCTTCAGTAAGAAAAGAAAATTATTTTGTGGAGCAATGAAAGCAAGCCTAAGGAAGAGATTAGTGAAATGTTTTGTTTGGAGTGTAGCAATGTACGGAGCGGAAACTTGGACGCTTAGGAAAGTAGACGGGAGGAGAATAGAGCCTTTCGAAATGTGGCTGTGGAGGAGAATAAGTTGGAAGGACAAAGTGAGAAATGAGGAAGTGTTAAAGAAAGTAGGAGAAGACAGAATGATGCTAAAGAATATAAGGAAAATAAAAATGAATTGGATTGGACACTGCCTAAGGGGAGTTTTTTTTTTTTTGTCATGTAGCCTCCTGGGAGGCCGAGTGCAGGTCTTTCTAATCGACGCCCGTGGGCGACCTGCGCGTTGGGATGAGAGATGGAATGGATGAAGATGAATGAAACTGGGCAAGGATGTGGAAGGAAGCGGCCGTGGCCTGTCAGAAGGTACTGTCCCAGCATTTGCCTGGTGTTGAAAATAGGAAACCACGGAAAACCATTTCAAGGACAGCCGACGGTAGGGCTCGAACCCACGCGTCTACCGAGTCAGCAGAGAGCTTGGCCCCTTGACCTAACGCAGCGCTTTAGCCCGCGTAGCCACTACTGTCGGTTAAGGGGAGATGGTTTGGCAGTCCAAGGGAAAATCCGAAGAGGAAGAAGAAGTGTCAGATGCTGGATTCCATCAAGATTGGTTAATCGTATGAGCTGATGGAACGTGCTGCTGAAGACCGGATAAGGTGGAGAGACCGACCATGAGGAAACGTGCCATCGGGCTGATAAACTGATGATGACTGCACTGAGCTACGCCTCCATACAGATAATGTAAGCTCGCCACATGGTTGAACATCATTCAAACTGGGAGCATGTTGGACCACACTATTGCCAGTGACACTCCCACTGTATTTCACATCGTCAACCATGGGTACATTGGGTAATCCGATGGGTGAGAGTGATGAATATAGCTGTGAGATGGTTGTCATACCACATCGTTAACCGTGGGCTGGTGTGGCATGCCCCTAGGTGTGAGGGATGGATATAGTTTTGAGATGGTTACGTCATATGCTATCCGCTCATTAAAACCTATGACTATACGTATTGCCAACTCCCAAAATGGCCAACCACTTGGAGCAATCATGACTGCCACTCACTGTCGTCCTATGGCATCATCCACTGTCTCCAGGTTTAAGCTTGTATAAATAGTTTGTGTGGTCTGAGCAACGATCATTACATTCATGACTATCCCGCTTCCTGCCCTATTTTGGGAAATTTGGGCAAATTTGGGGAATTTTAGGGAATTTGGATGAAATCTGGGCAAAATCAATAATCAATGCCGAAATCTCGGGCAGATGACCTAGAAGGTAACGCTGGACTTGGCTATCATTCCCATCTGCTCGTTACTCACACACTTGCATCACGTGACCGCCACCCTCTTGGGTCCACTGATTGAAGATACACCACTCGGCTACCCTGCCCGTACGCTCCCTACCCTTACACGTGCTTGGGGGTAATCTGGGGGCGGGGGAGAGAATCTGGGTGAATTTGGGGAAAATCTGGGGTAGGCCCAGTTTAGGGAATTTGTGGGGAATTCTGGGGTAAATCTTGGGGAATTCTGGGGGAATCTGGGGCATTTTGGGAAGTTCTTAGGATGGGAATTTGGGTGAAATCTGGGGAATCCTGGGGGGAATCATGGGGGTGGGAGAAACTATGCAGGGCTTATTGTTATTATTTTTTGTAAAATTTTATTTTTATTAGTAATTTTTATTATTATTTTGGGGGGTAGAGGGGTGGGAAGGGGCACCCCTGACAGACCATCGCTCATCATATCCCATGCCCATGAGGAAGCCCCTCCTCTCATCCCCATCACCCTCTTCCATTGTACGCCCCTGCCGGGCCATCCCTAAGGCGAGCTCCCCCGACCTTTGAAAAGACCTCCACCTGCACATCACGTGAACACTGCCATCTTGAAGGAGCCGTTAACCCGTATAAAGGCTCAAAAACCCGTATTTCCCCGCGGGGTCAGGGCCGGATTTACCAAAAGTTACGCTATAGGCACCTCTCCATTGAGCGCCCCTCCTCACTTGAACCCCCCCCCGATTTTTATGATAAGGCATAGCCACTCGCATGAGGTAAGGTTCGGAAAAAAGGAATAAACAGATATATGGCAGACAGCATAAGTTTATGCTTGAATTTTTACGCAGGTAAACCATAGTCAATTCAATAAAAAAACAAACAGCTTGGAGTAAAACTACATGAAATAGTTAACTTTTCAATTGTGCTCTGAAATTTTACATCTTAATTTATGGCTGAAGAAGGGACCAGTACTAGAGGCCCTAAAACATGTACCATATAATAACAAGTTCATAACTTATAAACAAGAGTTTAGTGCTTTTCAGTCGTCAACACGAATGTACCCGAAAGAGCTGGGTTATGCCATAATCCTGAAATAAATTACATGAGATTAATAAATAATATGTTGACCGACTGAAAAGCACTAAACTCTTGTTTACTAAGGCAACACTGAAAAAATGGCTTCAAACCCCACAATGTTTATAACTTGTTTTAAATAAATGTATTGACTAGGCGGAACAGTTACTCTTTTGTTATATAGTTAACTTGTATGCAACCAAAACTCTTTATGAATACCTTTTCCAAAAATAATGTTTAGCCTTAATTCATACAACAAAAAAGAGGAGTAGCTTAAAAATAAAAACATTATTTACTGCTGTAACTGAATGAACTGCAGTAGCACGAAATATAGTAAAAAAAAATAGAACACACACTAATTTTAATACACATGAAGAGCAGTGTTACGAACGACATTTTAAATTGAACAAAGCGCCTCTAAAATTAAAATAAGGCCAACTGCGTATCTTCCTGAAATATCTTTTAGAGAAATTAAAGTGCAGATTAAAAACATGAATGAAGACATTACGGGGCCTGCCTCAAGCACAACGAGAACTACTTCAAAAGTTTCCTTCTTGCCTTCTTTTCGGCAAATTCATTAATTATGGCATCGCAGTTCAAGTTTTCGTCATATCTTTTTCAATCGCTAGGAGTGCAATAGATTTTAACCTTTCTTCTTTAGTGACTGACCGCAAATAGTTCTTGACGCGATTCAGTACCGAAAATGCTCTTTCTCCAGAACAATTGGTCACTGGAATGGTGAGAAAAATCCGTAAAGTAATGTTTACGTCCGGGTACATATCGTGTAAATCTTTTTCTTGAAGGGAAGTGCTGAGCTCAGAGGCCGACTTACCTTTAAAATGTGCAATTTTTAAATGTTCCTTTAAATGCAAGCACTCGTCAGCCAGTGCACATTCTAAGTCATCCACATATATTTCTGAGATATCGTCAGCGAATTTTTTATCATTGGTCCATCTAGGTCTAACAGGTTTTCTAGAAAATAAAATCTCTTATGGAGGACTTTGTAAGCCTCACTTCGCCTCTTAAGCTCAGCACTTAGTACATCCTGAATTACATAAAATACATTGACCCGAAAATTTTCTGAGCCCTCTGACGGTACATATTCTCCTTGCTTTATCTCATCATTCCTAGTCTTTCGTTCCGGTCTTCTCTTTAGGTCGTAGGAATATTGAGCAATACTGCTTAATTCTTTGGCTTCTTTCTCATAGACATCGAAATTATCTCTTAAACTTGCTCAAATTCCGCTAACGAAGCGTAACATTCTACCACAGTGCTCAAATTAGTGCCAACTTTTTGGAGCGTCTGGCTGACAGTATTAAATCTTTGTAGAATGGTACTCCAGAAAACAACTAGGAAAGCAGTTTCTATTTGTAGGATATTGCTTAAGATGCCTTTGGCTTCACTTCGAGTGCTTGCATTTGGTTTCTGTCTTCGTGTATACTCTCAAGAGCTGCCACGATGCCACACCAGCCTTCCCTCAGAGTTTGACAAGCGTCATATCGTGCCAACCACCGAGTCATTGACAGGCTGTTTAGTTCGCGAGCAATAAAGTTATTTAAAATTTCCCATCCGTAGGTCGAAGCAGTAAAAAAGTTGTACAGTTCTTGAGCTCTTAAAATACCTTACAGATTCTGAACAAGATTCAGCGGCATGAGTTCCAACCAAATTTAGTGATTGGGGTGAGCATGGTGCATAGAGAGCTAAGGGATTCAAGGCCGCTATTCGAGCTTGAAACCCGGAATATTCGCCGGACATATTACTTGCTTTATCGTAAGATTGGCCTCGAATATCCTCCACTTTCAAATCCAGATCTTCCAACTTAGCCTTTACTGCATCAAAAAGCTGCTCTGACTTGAGCCCGATGCTCGCTATAAAACCTAGAAACCTTTCTTTTGGGTCATGATTGGCCGTAACACATCTAATGATAAAAGGCAACTGATCGGTGTGGGAGAAATCGGGCGTCAAGTCAACACTTATTCCAAAATACTTAGCCTGCTTTATTTCTCCAACAATAGCCTTTTGAATTTCGGCCCCCATGACTGTGATCATTTCTTCAAACGTTGTTTTCGACAAGTAAGATGTACTTCCACTTCTGTTCTCACTATACTTTTCCATGTGTGCGGCTAAAAACGGGTCAAACTTTGCCAACAGTTCATGTGTAGCTAAAACATTGCCATTGGAATCGCTGCCAAAATGTTTGTCGTCTCCTCGAAATGCAAGCCCTCTTATTGCCAATGATATGATAACCTCACAGATACGACGTAAGACCTCCCTCCAATAGAAAGTTTCAGGCTCGAGCTGTCTAACTAATGCCATCTACATGACTCGACGCGCTTTTCCTGTTCTTAAAACTTGCAGCGCAGTCCTTATGTGAGACTAAGGTTTCATGAGCCTCTAAGCAACAGTTAGCATTTTTCCAATCATTAAATCCTCGAGTTAATGATGACTCCTTCGACGAGAAATATAGTAAGCAAGCCACGCAAAACACACAGCCTGTACTTTGTGAGTAAACAAGCCACCACCGATCTTGAGTCTCTCCATTTTTCATTGTACGAACAAACATGTTTTTTGTCAGATACCTAGTTTTGTCGCTAAAAACTCTCTTAGAAGCACCAAAACCATTGTTGTTGTTCTGCTGAACTCCGTGAGTTGCTACAAGATCACGCATCTCTTCACTGATCGTCCATGTCACAGGATCAGTGGCGTGCAAGTGCACAACGAGACCGTCAGCTGATGTTTTGTTGGGCAACACTGGTCGTACCTCAGATATTGGACACTGCAACAAAATAATGTTTCGAATAAATCAATATTTTCTTTACCCCAGGAGTCTACCGTACTACATTTACATTCCTTTAAAAATCATAATAAATGAATGTTTAATTTTTTTTTTGTAGTTCGGGTGTTATTGAGAAGGTTACGAGGCCATGAGGCAATGATTGCAGATGTTTGGTTATTTGTAACTGTATTTTTTATGGTACCATTATTCGATAGCTTTGCTAGAGCTTTTGTCTGCGTTAGAAAGGATTGGAAGAAAAATAGTGATTATAAAATTCAGTTTCTTTAATAATCAAAGAAACAAAAAGTGTTCACCAATATTTAAACCAACTTAATGCGAGAAACATTTTAGTCCGGAACCTCCGCGCCCACATCACAAAGAAGCGCTACTGCATCACAGTTACTGTATTGTATCGTATATATTGTTCAAAAGTTGGCAACATAAACGCGCCACAGCAGTACAAAAAAAAAAAAAGTGCAGAGGCTTAGGCGTTGCGCTGTTGCCCTCCCTACCATTGTTGAGTGTTGAAAATATCGAACTTCCCTCTACTTCATTGTTGTCACCATCACCGGTTCCTTCAACCATGTCATCACTGTGTGAGGATGATTGCTGAGTGTTGTTTGTCCGCTGAGGCAAATTTAAATTTTCGTTGCTTTCTCCCCCTAAGGTGTCATTTGAATTAAATGCAGAATATTCATTCTCTATTTCATAAATGTTGGCTTGTTGGAGCTGAAAGGGAAAATCCCGTATTAATTACAGCACTTCAAACATAGTAAATTTTAAAAGAACAACTTTTAATATACTTTGCTGGCACGGTACGGTTTCGAGGCCAGTCTGTGTTTTTACGTATGTCACTTTGTGCAACAGTGTATCAAGGAATCGCCTAATGGGAAAGGCCTACTTTGCGTAAAGTAATTCATGTACGGTAGCTTACCTCAAGTTGCTGAACACCATCGCAGTCAATGTCGTGAACCGCAGAGCAAGAATTGTTATTGTTATCCGAATTTGTCGTTGGAGGTGTAGAATTCACACGCACACTAAACATCTCATTTATTTTCCGACATTTTGATAGTGTAACCTCGGCTTTCTTATCCTCTTCAGCTTTGCGGACACGGTTTTTGTAACCAGACATTTTTTTGCTGCCCTTAGTTTAAAACATTTACTTGCAGATCACATCACAACACAACAAAACAACACAACGCAAGCTCGAACTCGCACACAGCACAGGCAAGGGGGGGTGGGGCGCGGGGCACTTCGATGCTACTACAATGCTAGCAAACCCAGCTACCGCAACAACAGCGCGCGTAGCACAGCTCCGCTCGCCCGCCTCCCCTCCCCTCTCACACTTGTCGGGACGAAAGGGCGTCGAGCGGCATAATGAAGAGCGAAGTGGAAGGGCATGGGCGGGCATGCGATAAAGATACGATATTATTTCTAAATGTCTCTGCTCATTTCTCAATATTTAATTTAGCATGTATACTGCTATAATCCTAACTTAGCACATTTAAAGCCCTAGCAAAGAGGGTGCCTGACGGTGATGCCCTTCGGGGCGCCTCCAGTAAAGATCATTGCCGGTTGCCTAACTGAAGGTGCGCCTTGCGGCGCCCCTTGGACTGCGGCGCCCCTAGGCACGTGCCTATTTTGCCTTACGGTAAATCCGGCCCTGCGCGGGGTAGGGTAGATTTTATCTCAGGTGGGAAAGAATACTTGTTCTATGGATAGAGGGCGTGGACCCCTCTCTTTTGAGCCATCACATGACGTTTTACGATTTATAGTAAAGGAATTATTCCCAACTGCCGCCGTATCCCCACTACCAATCTACTATTGCAAAATGTGCGAGGTAGAATTCAGCTGTCTCCCTCCAATTTGACAATGCTTTGGAGCAGTCATGGGCAAAGTGCGGCCCTTGTGCTAGTCTAATCCAGCCCGCGACATGGTTTAGAATTTTACTACCTACAATAACACATAGGTCATATTTCCTGTTATGTGTAGCTAGAAGTGAAAAACTGTTTCAATCTCATTGTGTTTATGCGTTTTGGGTAATATCTTTTTGTGCAAAAAATCTCCACGACGAATTTAAATGAAGATTTCAGAACTTCAAAGTTATTGAACAGGACTTGGAAGTTTTCAGCATGCCATTTAATGTTGACTGTGAAACTGTAAACTCAGAGTTGCAGCTAGAACTGATTGAGTTACAATGTAACAAGGAAACATTTCGAAAATTGAGTTATACAAGGCCCTACCAAAATCAAGCTTCCCAAACTTGAAATCCCATGCACAGAAGATAACTGCTATGTTCGCATCTTCCTCTATCTGTGAACAGGTGTTTTCTACAGTGAAGCTCCGCAAAAATAGCGTCAGAAATAGATTGACAGACCACCATTTAGCTGCACTACTAAAAATCAGCTCATCCCAGTTTCAACCAGATTATGAAAAACGTTTAGAAGCACAGTCACAGTTTCACTTGTCACACACTCCTTCCTCTTGTAACAAATAATGAAGGTGTGTTTTTTATTCCTAGGTTTCCTACCATTGTAGCCTACAGGTTTTGTTTGATTTAAAATTAAAAAAAAAAAAAAAAAACCTTTTATAATCTATCTACAAACATGTGTTTTCTTCTGACCCGCCTAGATTATTTTGTATTGCCTCTGGCCGTGCCCCTGAAAAGTTTGCCCATGTCTGCTTTGAAGAGTTGATTGGTCAGATTTGGCCATTTAATGCAATTGTTTGTTATTGGTAAGCCCCTCAGGGGCTCACATCTAGTGGGACCACGGGACCCCAGCTAAGTCCAGGATTGCTTCCACTTACTTGTGCCGGGCTCCTCTCCGTCTTCTTTCCTGTCGACCTCTCTTGGTCAACTCTTGTTCTCTTCCAACCCCGAAGGTATTAGGGTACCCGAGGCCTAGGGAGTCTCTTCCTTTCCCGCCTTAATTGGCCCTTTTCTCATGTTAACTGATACCCTCCTTCTGTGAGGGGTCAGCCTTCTTTTTCATTTGATGTTATCTCCTGCCTTCTGCACAAGGCCCTCAAGGAGGTAAGGTGTGTGTAGCCCCACCCCTTCTGGTGCACCCTGGATAGTGCTACACCCTCAAGGGCTCACGGCTGGTGAGTTTGGGAGTTGGCGACCCTAAGGGATTCCTGAGCTGGGTCCGTTTTGTCCCATTTATCCTCTGGAACAGAGAAACGGCCTGAAACAAGGAAGTGCACTGTCACCATTACTTTTCATTGTGGTGATGGATGACATAATGTCCCGAGTGGCACAAGTAATTTGGGAAGGAAAGATGAAAGCAATGGTGTTTGCAGATGATTTGATGATTTTGGGGAAACAAGGAGGAGGAGGTACGGAACAGTTGGACGTGTGGGAAGGAATAATACAAGGATATGGGATGAAATTTAGCATAAATAAGAGTGAGATGGTGATCACAACAAGGAAGAAGGAAAGAACCACAATGGGAATAACAATTGTTGGGGAACAGCTGAAGAAAGTGGAGAGTTTCAAGTATCTGGTAAGCCTGATACAAGATAATGGAAGAAACGATAGAGAAATAAATGAGCGGGGGAGGCAGGCAGAATCATTTCGGAGGAGTGTGAGAAGCATGTTATGGAGCAAGGATGTCCCTCAGAACAGCAAAAAGATCATATATTGGACGTACTATGTCCCTATCCTGACGTATGCCTCGGAGTCCTGGGCTATGAAAGCAAGGGAGAAGAGCAAAATACAGGCCAGTGAGATGAGGTTCTTGAGAAGCAGTATTGGAGCTACAAAGAGGGACAGAATAAGAAATGAGAGGACCAGAGAATTAATGAAGGAGGAACCATTACAGGATGGTATAGAGAAATCTGGACTTAGATGGTATGGACATGTAAAGCGAATGGAGGAGAAGAGGATACCCAGGAGAGTACACGAGACGAAGTGGGAAGGAAAGAGACCGAGAGGAAGACCGAGGGACAGGTGGCTGAAGGGGGTGGAAGAAAGCGTGAAGAAGAGAGGAGAAGACTGGACAAGGGTGGAAGCTAAGAGATGGTGGGAAGACAGAAGACGTTGGAGAGGCTTGTGTTCCAAACAAACCCGGCCAGTGGCTGGAAACTGTGCAAGATGATGATGATCCTCTGATCTTGGGGTGGGCCCTTTATTATCTGCTTTTCATGGCTCTCCTCCCTTCCAAGTCCCTCAATCCTAATTCTTCGAGGGTTGAGGGCATTTCTTTTCTTCCTGTCCTTTATTTGCCTTATCCTTTATTTGTTTACCATTTCTTCTAGTATGTAAGTTTGTAGTTAGTATTAGTTATAGTTTTCATTCTCATCTCATCTTTCACTATCACGCAAACCATTAGGGGGCGATAACCTAGATGTTAGGCCCCTTAAAACAACAATTATCATCATCATGTGGTAAGTTAACGAGCATTTCTGTGTGATGTAAAGCTCGTGCAAAGTTAAATAACCTTTCTTATATCTTTCTGTAAAGAGTTGAAGGAGTTCATTTTAAGGGAAGTCGTATGGACGGCTTCTATAATTTACGTAAAGTAAGCTAGCAAATTCAGTGCCATTAGGCAAAGATTATTGTAGTGGTACATTAGACTAAGCTTAACTTCAATTGCATGAATAGAATGATTAATTAAGAGCTAATTGCCGGTGGTGAAAACGGCCCTTAGCCCAAATGAGATATAACAATCCCAACAATGCCATTATTTCACACGCTGCAGTTTCTTTAGTATCCTTTTTCTCTGGAATATTGAACACTTTCTTAAGACTGAATTCTGGATCCTCGTTGAGTAGCCAGTCAACTCTGGATGGTTCCTCAATTTAGGGGCTGCGACAACGCAGTCATGTAGCCCCGTGTACTTTGGGTGTGTGTCGAATCTGTCTGATAACCAGTGTCAATTCTGATGGCTGTATTAGTGTGTGTTATCTGTTTTTAATTCAAGTAAGGACTGCATACATTTGATTTTCAAGTAGTTCCAACTTTTGCTACCAAACGTCATCGTCAACGACCAATTAGTTCTGCACTTTGTTACTAGATGCCACTGCAGTCGGCTCCTGGCGACGAGCGTTGGAACCTAAGAGCGTTTAGTCAAAGATGACCTATAATTTAGCTTCACACAAGTGTAATTAGTGGAAGGTTCTTCAACATGCCATACATCTATGACATGGGACCGCAGGCTTTACTTTCCCTCCTAAGGAAGGCATACTGAGGGATTTTTAACACTCTTAAAAAATCCGACGATTTTGGCTGGGTTTGAACCCGCGACCTTGGGCATAGAAGCTCAGCATGCTACCAACTACGCCACCGAAGCCGCTAGAACCAGTCAACTCTCCATTGTCGGCCAGCTTTTCTCTGGCCCCGCAAAGAGTGACACGAACCCACTGGTAATGTCATATACAGGAAATGGATTTCTATGTAAATACATATCTATTTAGGAGACTTAACTTAATTATATTTTGTATTATCTTTACGAATCATGGTATATGGAGTTGATAAGTGGAGCCTAATCCGATATTTATTCTTGAGATAAACAAGTGAAGAAAATGCAGTCTCACACAAGTACAAAGTAGTGAAAGGCAGTAAAACTCTAACTGCTTTGTCAGTTATGTCTGCATATTCTGCATGCCTCAACACAAAAATTCACAAGAGCCATTTTTGAAAAAGATTGGCTTAGTTCTGAATCACAATTCAATTCATAAAACTGCTCCTGTCGCCTCCGTAGCGTAGCGGTCAGCATGGTTAGCTGCCGCCCCGGAGGTCCTGGGTTCGATTCCCGGCTCTGCCACGAAATTTGAAAAAGTGGTACAAGGACTGGAACGGGGTCTACTCAGCCCCGGGTGGCCCAAATGAGTAGAGGGGGTTCGATTCCCCCTCAGCCATCCTCGAAGTGGTTTTCCGTGGTTTCCCACTTCGTCTTTGGGCAAACGCCGGGATGGTACCTTCTTCAAGGCCACGGCCGCCTCCTTCCCTCTTCCTTGCCTATCCATCCTCACCACCCCTTACCTTCCCTCATGAGGCCCCTGTTCGCTTCGCAGGTGAGGCCGCCTGGGCGAGGTGCCAATCCCACCTCACCAGTTGTATCCCTTCCGATTCGATGTTCCCAGCTCTAGGACACCGCCTGTAGAGGCGGTAGTGGTGAGTTCACTCGCTGAGTCCGTGGGTTCCACCAACCTGGAGGGTAAAAAAAAAAAAGAAAAAAAAAAAAAGAAAAAAAACAACAACTGCTCCTTATCTTTGGACTTCAAGCCCTCGGGCAAAATATCAATGTTTTTTTTTAATTTTTAAAATTTATATTTTATATTTTTCTTAACGTATCTAATATTTTGTATATTTTTCATATCATCACCGCATACCGGTACCATTGCAGCAGTACGATAGTACCACCAGTGGTACACATACCACAGTTTGGGAAACGCTACTCTAGGGCACATTATCAAATAGGCCTACAGTATCTTATTATATAATCTTATTATATAATACGCTAAGGTGTATGTTTCACAAAACTCAAGCTCCTAAACCAGAGGGAGTTAGAAGGTGTGGTTTGTACCAAAATCTTTCAAACCGTATCAATAGTGCAGGAAAAATCTTGCATTTCTTGAAAAGTCAATGGAAAGATATTTATTTGTTTATAAAATGCTTTTAAACAAATAAACAAGACGATAGCCCGTGACAGAACTGTGCCGCGTACAGCCCGCATAGCACTAGGGCCGGGCAGGTAGTCTGTACACATGGGGCGCACACAACCCATTAGTATATGCGAGAGTTCTCGCAAGGATCCGCTGGTATTAAATTCGAAAATGTATTTACTTAAGATATAGCCTACCGGAATGAAAAATATCACTATCAGTGTCTTAAAGATATTTATCCATTTTTTGAGGGGCAGATGGCCTCGTTGTTCCGTCCCTTAAAGCAACAATAACTATCCATTTTTAGGTTTATGAAGCTAATTGGGAGAATTAGCCATCCTTTAGGGTCCGTATTGACAATTTTAACTAATTTATTATGTTTTATACAGCTCCGCCAATCGATACATACAATAAAATGTGCCGATAAGCACTAGGAACGGTACATGTTTCGAACCTTACCAATGCGGTTCTTCATCAGCCGTCTTATATTACACAATAAAACCCCTCAATACATACATTAGAAAACAATTAAAAACATTTCTAACACTCTTATTTAAAATCACTGTATTATGGGCTTACCAAGTTTCCCATGCTGAAGTGCTGTTTTTCATGCTGTAATGCACAGTGAAGTGATTCATGTCTAAACAATTATAACAACTTTAAAACTTTAAAAATACATGATAAAAATGCTGGTTCTTATAAAGTCATTAGTGACATTTATGTTGGCTTCTGTCTTGTCTATAAATTCTTCTTGACGAAGAGAGTAGTGAAATTCTATGAGCTGATAAAAACGTTTTCAAATGCGGATGAAAGATGGAAATTGTTCCAACTGAGCAGCTTGCATGATAATATGTCATTACTCTAGTCTTTGATTATTCTGTGCTAATATAAGACGGCTGATGAAGAACTGCATTGGTAAGGTTCGAAACATGTACCGTTCCTAGTGCTTATCGGCACATTTTATTGTATGTATTGATTAGTGGACCTGTATAAAACATAATGAATTAGTTATGAAGCTAATGTCGCACATTAGGCCTATTCTAATAGTATGACCATGCCTGTAGATTTATCTTATTCTCATATGTGCTTATGACTGACAATTAAGCACTCAATTTACTACTGTGCAATAAATCATATTAAGTCTCTGTACATAAAGACATAAAAATAATATGCTATGCATTTGTTTGTTTCAGGTTGATCGAATTTCAACACTAAAAATGGCAAATTACCTCCCATGTTTATTGCTTATACGAGTGCTGCTTCCAATCAGTCTAGGAAGTAGTAAGTATAATGATTAGAATAAAGTAATATTGTAGTCAGATTACATGTAGCATGAAAGTACAGTATCAATATAGGCAATAGTGTTTAGCTTTTAAGGGCTGAAACGGTGTACAAGGGGGTGTAGTGTATTGGGATGTCGGGGGCCTGATTACGGGGCGGTGTCATCTACAAGGGCGCTGGAGGATCGGCTACTTAAATTAAATGTAACGCGGGGGAAGCTTCCAGATGCTCAGGATGTCTGGTAAGCACAGGGTTAGGGGTGCTCTCAAGCAGTCAAGGGGGATCAGGCCACTTGCCTGAGTATGAACGTGCTTCTACAGTGTGAGGGAAGTGTGGGCAATCGCAGAGTAGAACAGAACTGCTGAGTAGTGCTTTACTACAAGTCAGAAGACGAATTGCTTACTGAGTGTTTACAATCATGCAATTACATAATACTAGGTCGGGATTTGGGGGTAGAAGTTTAGCATGCAAATAAAATAAACTATGTGACCAACGGTGCTAGGATTGAGTATTTAAATAACTACTATACATGAAGTACCAAGACTTCACCAATCAGTGCTAGTGCATTGAACACTAATTCTTGCGGAAGGCAATAACAATCTTACAATCTTTGTGTGGGTGTGGAGATAGGAATAAATATCGGGATGGACCCGTGAGTACACGTTACCTTTAGTACAGCGTCTGGTGATGACAACAGGTAGCCTGCAGAACTATAGACTCAGGTGCCTGAGGCTTGTGGCAATTTATAGTCCTGGCCAGTGGCGTACCGACGGGGGGGGTTAGGGTTTAACCCCCCCCCAGAGACATTAGTTTACATGACTCCTTATATTGTCCCATCTATCACCTGGAAAATGTTTTGAATTGCTGCCAGTGAGGCTTCTTTAGGCTACTCCTTTGTAATATATTTTTAATGTGAACACGTTCTTCACGTGGTAAATGACCTCCACTCAACTCGCAACGAGACTTCTCCAGCTTTGGCGCTAGCTACTGGTTATGGCCTGGGGTAAACACCCTTAAACTACATGTTAAACGGAGCAAGAGGGGCAGATGACCTCACTGTTCTTCCACTTAATGCAATAATAACTAACTACACTAGGCAAAATATCAAAATTGTCGTTTTACTGTTAAAGTGTGCGATTGGTAACTATCGTAACGCAGCTTCGTGCTGCTTTAAACATGCATATCTGTGAACTGCCAGATCGTGAGTCGCACTTTTTTCCCGAGTTTATTTGTAATGCGTAATGGATCGATTTATTATTAAAAAACCAAGAGTAGATGTTACATGCAACACTGCCATTGCAAGTAGTTCATCTTTAAGAATTGAAAATGAACTTGAAGAATTATCGGCTACTACCAAGCCGGCTACCGACCAAATACATCGAACAGACTTAGGAGGTTATTATGCTGGCCAACAGGTGTGTTTACAATATGATTCATGATAATCGCTATTTCTGTAACTGATTTGCATTTTGATGCTTTACCTATTATGTTATACCGGTATTTGTATGGCCTTGGCCTACGTATGTGTCGGTACATGTTAATTATTTCAATGTTGTGATTTACTTTTTTCTTTAGATTGATGATTATCTGAAAAATGAACTGTTGGAAAATGCCTGGACACCTGGAAGCAATTTTAATTTCCCTTTATCGGGTCCAAGGAATCTGAAATTTCAGTTGAACTGGTTATCAGATTGGAAATGGCTAGTTTATTCTCCTTCAAAGAACAGAGCCTTTTGTAAATATTGTTTGTTGTTTTGCACCGTTGTTGGGAAACAATCTTCATCGCCAGGTAAACTAGTAAAATTTCCTTACATGAACTGGAAAAATGCGAAGGAGGATTTCAAAAAACACCAAGAAACCAAGTATCATATGGCATGTACGGAAAATGCTGCGAACTTTCTCGCCATATACAAAGGTACAAAACCTGCTGTTGACGTAAGCTTGGATAGGGGTGTTCAATCCAACATATCATGCAACAGGGAGAAACTCATACCAATAATTAAATCTGTGATTTTCCTTGCTCGAATGGGCATTGCTTTCCGTGGTCACAGGGATTCGGGACCTGTAAATTTAGATGAGTCTCTCAAGAAAGGGGAGGGAAATTTCAAGTCTCTTCTCAAGTTTCGAGCAGAAGCTGGTTATACAATACTAAAGGAACATTTGATGACAGCATCCTTAAATGCAACATACGTAAGCCCACGGATTCAGAATGAAATTATTTCATCTTTGACATTATATTGAAAAGGTTATCAATAAATGATAAAAATGGTCCGGTTAGCTCAAACAATGCCAGCGTTTCGCCCCAGTGTGCCATTGGGCTCGTCAGTTGGTACAGACACACCTACCAATACGCGTGGCTAGCACATACTGAGAAGGCCATTCAAGACACAAAATACAAGCAGTAATGACGTCACGAGCATGCCAATGTGCTACGGGAGTAAAACTCCCTTTCATAAAAACAAAAGCCTTACCTTGGCAATCCAAATAAGGTTTTGAATATTCCCGAAGGGAATATGATGTAGTTTCCATTTGAGCGGATGAATTATCAATAAATGATAAAAATGGTCGGGTTAGCTCAAACAATGCCAGCGTTTCGCCCCAGTGTGCCGTTGGGCTCGCCAGTTGGTACAGACACACCTACCAATACGCGTGGCTAGCACATACTGAGAAGGCCATTCAAGACACAAAATACAAGTAGTAATGACGTCACGAGCATGCCAATGTGCTACGGGAGTGAAACTCCCTTTCATAAAAACAAAAGCCTTACCTTGGCAATCCAAATAAGGTTTTGAATATTCCCGAAGGGAATATGATGTAGTTTCCATTTGAGCGGATGAATTATCAATAAATGATAAAAATGGTCCGGTTAGCTCAAACAATGCCAGCGTTTCGCCCCAGTGTGCCGTTGGGCTCGCCAGTTGGTACAGACACACCTACCAATATGCGTGGCTAGCACATACTGAGAAGGCCATGCAAGACACAAAATACAAGCAGTATTGACGTCACGAGCATGCCAATGTGCTACGGGAGTAAAACTCCCTTTCATAAAAACAAAAGCCTTACCTTGGCAATCCAAATAAGGTTTAGAATATTCCCGAAGGGAATATGATGTAGTTTCCATTTGAGCGGATGAATTATCAATAAATGATAAAAATGGTCGGGTTAGCTCAAACAATGCCAGCGTTTCGCCCCAGTGTGCCGTTGGGCTCGCCAGTTGGTACAGACACACCTACCAATACGCGTGGCTAGCACATACTGAGAAGGCCATGCAAGACACAAAATACAAGCAGTATTGACGTCACGAGCATGCCAATGTGCTACGGGAGTGAAACTCCCTTTCATAAAAACAAAAGCCTTACCTTGGCAATCCAAATAAGGTTTTGAATATTCCCGAAGGGAATATGATGTAGTTTCCATTTGAGCGGATGAATTATCAATAAATGATAAAAATGGTCCGGTTAGCTCAAACAATGCCAGCGTTTCGCCCCAGTGTGCCGTTGGGCTCGCCAGTTGGTACAGACACACCTACCAATATGCGTGGCTAGCACATACTGAGAAGGCCATGCAAGACACAAAATACAAGCAGTATTGACGTCACGAGCATGCCAATGTGCTACGGGAGTAAAACTCCCTTTCATAAAAACAAAAGCCTTACCTTGGCAATCCAAATAAGGTTTAGAATATTCCCGAAGGGAATATGATGTAGTTTCCATTTGAGCGGATGAATTATCAATAAATGATAAAAATGGTCGGGTTAGCTCAAACAATGCCAGCGTTTCGCCCCAGTGTGCCGTTGGGCTCGCCAGTTGGTACAGACACACCTACCAATACGCGTGGCTAGCACATACTGAGAAGGCCATGCAAGACACAAAATACAAGCAGTATTGACGTCACGAGCATGCCAATGTGCTACGGGAGTGAAACTCCCTTTCATAAAAACAAAAGCCTTACCTTGGCAATCCAAATAAGGTTTTGAATATTCCCGAAGGGAATATGATGTAGTTTCCATTTGAGCGGATGAATTATCAATAAATGATAAAAATGGTCCGGTTAGCTCAAACAATGCCAGCGTTTCGCCCCAGTGTGCCGTTGGGCTCGTCAGTTGGTACAGTCACACCTACCAATACGCGTGGCTAGCACATACTGAGAAGGCCATGCAAGTCACAAAATACAAGCAGTATTGACGTCACGAGCATGCCAATGTGCTACGGGAGTAAAACTCCCTTTCATAAAAACAAAAGCCTTACCTTGGCAATCCAAATAAGGTTTCGAATATTCCCGAAGGGAATATGATGTAGTTTCCATTTGAGCGGATGAATTATCAATAAATGATAAAAATGGTCCGGTTAGCTCAAACAATGCCAGCGTTTCGCCCCAGTGTGCCGTTGGGCTCGCCAGTTGGTACAGACACACCTACCAATACGCGTGGCTAGCACATACTGAGAAGGCCATGCAAGACACAAAATACAAGCAGTATATTCAAAACCTTATTTGGATTGCCAAGGTAAGGCTTTTGTTTTTATGAAAGGGAGTTTTACTCCCGTAGCACATTGGCATGCTCGTGACGTCAATACTGCTTGTATTTTGTGTCTTGCATGGCCTTCTCAGTATGTGCTAGCCACGCGTATTGGTAGGTGTGTCTGTACCAACTGACGAGCCCAACGGCACACTGGGGCGAAACGCTGGCATTGTTTGAGATAACAGGACCATTTTTATCATTTATTGATAATTCATCCACTCAAATGGAAACTACATCATATTCCCTTTGGGAATATTCAAAACCTTACTTGGATTGCCAAGGTAAGGCTTTTGTTTTTATGAAAGGGAGTTTCACTCCCGTAGCACATTGGCATGCTCGTGACGTCAATACTGCTTGTATTTTGTGTCTTGCATGGCCTTCTCAGTATGTGCTAGCCACGCATATTGGTAGGTGTGTCTGTACCAACTGACGAGCCCAACGGCTTACTGGGGCGAAACGCTGGCATTGTTTGAGCTAACCAGACCATTTTTATCATTTATTGATAATTCATCCGCTCAAATGGAAACTACATCATATTCCCTTTGGGAATATTCAAAACCTTATTTGAAAAGGTTAGTCGATCAGGTGAAAAAAGCTAAATACTTTTCTGTTCTTGCTGACGAGACCACAGACATCAGCGGTGTGCAGCAAATGTCACTATGTGTCCATTTCGTTCAAGACATGAGGAGTTTCTGCAATTTATTGCTATCAATGATGCTTCTGGGTTAGGCCTCGCGAATAGCATATTGTCTGGTTTGAAAAGTGTGGGACTGGATGCAGAATATCTCGTAGGCCATGGTTATGATGGAGCTAGTGCCATGAGTGGATCCTACAGAGGTGCTCAGGCCATTGTACGAAAACAGTTTCCCAAAGCCCAGTATGTTCACTGTAGTGCTCACTGTTTAAACCTGGCCATTTCTGAAGGGTGTAGTGTTGCAGAGATTAGGAAATGTATGGGTACAATTGAAAGAGCTTATGCCTTTTTTAGTACTTCACCAAAGAGGCAGGCTGTGTTGACAAATGAAGTTGAAAGTATGGAAGAGAAACCCCGAGTGAGTAAACTCAAGAAGTTATGTGCAACGAGATGGATTGAAAAGCACGAGTCTGTTCGTTCATTCATTGAACTTCTGAAACCGTTGTTGTTGGCATTAGAAAAAATAGCAGCATTGGTTGATAAGAAGGCAGCTACTTCTTCTGTGCGCTATCAGCAAATTTGAGTTCTTGATAAGTGTATTTGTCATTCATGAAGCATTTCAAATCACACTTCCTCTCAGCAAATACCTTCAAACTGAAAATTTGGATCTCAGTCAAGCAATCAACGCCTCCATGAATGTTAAGAGGTCTCTTGAAGAAATGAGGGCAGATGCAGACGCAAGGTTTTTGTGTGCATATAATTCGGTTTTAGAGTTCTGCAAAGAATTTGGAGTGCCTGTAGTTCAGCCTCGAGCTGTTGTTCGACAAACGATGAGGAACAACGTTTCATGTAACGATCCGGAAGAATATTATAGGCGGGTTATTTTCCATCCCATTTCTTAGAGAAACTATTACATCACTTGATGATAAATTTGTCTCCCACAAAGAAACTCTTCAGCCATTGCAAACGCTAGTTACCACAACTGAAGACGAACTATCCAACCAAAGCATAGCTGAAGTAGAAAATGTAGCTGCATTTTATGGACTTCCCCTTAATATTAGAGGCGAGCTACTTCTCTGGAAACAAACTCTGAAATCTATTGAAAAGAAGCCCAAGAGTGCTATAGATGCTTTGTCAATATGCAATAAGAACATGTTTCCAGTTGTGTATAACCTGCTTGTCATCATGGCTACCTTACCTGTCACAACCTGCTCGTGTGAAAGATCGTTTTCGTCCTTAAAATTCTTGAAGAACTATTTAAGGAATTCAACTAGTGAAGAACGCCTTAATGGATTAGCTTTGATGTTCATTCATGATACTGTTGATGTTTCAATTGAGGAAGTACTGAATGACTTGTCTGTCAAACCTAGAAGGCTTGATATATGATTGAAGTAGACTTGTCTAAGTCCTTCAACAAATTCCAGGGCAAATATCTACTTAATCAGATTCTTTGGTTTAGCCCGATTGACAATTTAGACATTTCTTTTTGTCCGTTTGTATCTAGTGCAATATCTATATTGGGCTAAACTCTTTTCTGTATTTTTTATTAATCTTTTATGTTTTCAATTGTGTTTGTAATATTGTTTCAAGTGCTGAAAAATATAGTTAAAATAGTATTCATGCAAAGAGAATCATATATATATATTCTTTAATTAGTATAGATCCCTCCTGTGGCGCTCACAAGCGACTGATCGTGCCAAATGAGCATTCAAATGAAAGAGAAAAGACATTAACAGTGACGAATTGCACTCTAATTTCATAAATATCAATAATTTCTTAAAAAAAAAGACTTTTAAAAAAATGTACGAAGTGTGAGATTTGTCGATACTGTTGCTGTAGGAAAATATGCTCCGTAATTGCTGTCCACTTCACATTTAGGACGCTGTGACGCCTGTTTCGTGTCATTTGAACATTATGAGGTCTTTCCTTTATCATTTTGCATGGATTTCAGAAACAGTAAGTCAAAGGAATGAGTACTCAAATCGTATAATTTCAAAAATATTGAATAACTGGTGAGTGTTACAGCTAAGATAAATTAATGGACTCAGCACACAAATGGCATTAGCAGTGACGAATTCCATTCTAATTTCATAAATATCAATTTTTGTTAGAAGAGTGCGATTTGCAAATACTGGAGCTCTAACATGCTGCAATTAATTCTCTCGTTATAAACCTATCGGGGAAGGGTGGTTTATGAACATGCGAGATTTCTCGCTTGGGTCCGGTAGTGTTTATTTAACTGAGTTGTTGCTTTTTATGAATTATATTCGAATTATCATTTTTATTATAGGACATTACTATGAATGAACCCCCCCCCCCCCCCAGAAGGAAATCCTGCGTACGCCACTGGTCCTGGCCACTGGGGATTGGCATGTTGGTGCATACTTGACACACTTATGTAGATAGTGGCTGGTGTTGGGACATGTTGGTGAAACAGTAGGTTTGTGTTGTTGTTGATTCCCCTGGGTATTAGGGTGTTGTTTACAAATGGGGGCTGAAGGGGATGTAGATGGTGGTCAGATAGTGTAGATAATGAGGGTGTGATTTGTAGGCACTTGTAGATAATTATAGGTGTATGTAGGTGTACCTCTTAAGGACATTATGTGTCCTTAAAGGTGTAACAATAGCTTTCTCTACTCCTTATCAGGGTTTCAATTTTCTCAATACTTTTAAGATATTTAGTTATAATTTCCATGGAGAGCTCAAAAATGCTGTTGACACTTGACGGGAACTCAAATTTTACTCTAATATTAATAAATGGACACCTTGCAATCTTCTGGGTTTATGTGTTACAAGGCGTTCTTAACTTTTTTGAAGCTACGATCACCACCCTTATGCCATACCAAGTACTAGACCACCTTGATATAAAATATACTGAAGTAATAACAACAATAATAAGAGGATATAAAAAGTAGGTTGGCTCAGGCAAGGAAAGCATTTCTACAGAAAAGGAATCAGTTGACATCGTATATAGATTTATGTATTAGGAAGTAATTTTTGAAAGCCTTTGTCTGGAGCGTGGCACTCAATAGAAATGAAACTTGGACTATTGGTGCAGCAGAAAAGAAGAGAATTGAAGTGTTTGAAATGTGGTGTTAAAGAAGAATGATGAAGATCAGATGGGTAGATAGGATAACAAATGAAGAGGTATTAAACAAATTGGGAGAGGAGAGATGTTTCTGGTGACTACTAATGAAGAGAAGAGATAGGTTGGTAAGACACCCATGGATAGCAAGCTTAGGGGCAGATGACCTCGTAGTTCCACCCCTTAAAACAACACTAACTAACTTAGTTATGGAAGGAAGGGTCGAGGACAAGAACTGTAGGGGTAAACCAGGGTTAGAATATGTTAAACAGATTGCCTCGGATGTAGGGTGTGGTGGCTATGTAGAGATGAAACGATTAGCTCAGGACAGGGAGGCATGGAGATCTGCAACAAACCAGTCAAAAGACTGACGACGACAAGTGTATAATAATAATGATGCAACAAACATGCTCCTCTCTTTTCTTTGCCTATCTCTCTCTCAGAAGTGCTGAAATAGCTAGGGGAATCACTGCTCACCAGGCATGCTGCAACTGCTTGCATTACTCATGCATATAAGATACATTTATGTGTGGACAGTCGAGTTGAATCAGCAATTTTAGTGTTACTCTCAATAGGGATGTCCAATTATTCTTACTGTAGATTAAGAAAAAAAAAACTATTTCACAAAATGATATAATTTATGATTGTCAAAACTTGTAAAGAATTAGTACATTATGCAACGAGCCTATAATGGCAATAATTAAGACATGAGTATGTTTATAAAACAAGCAAAGCGAGTTTTATAATTTCCATATGAGTGTCTTAATTACCATTATAGGCGAATTGCACACGACTGTTTGTTCGACAATAATTATAACTATTTTATGTTCAAACATAAATATTCATAAATATCTGTGGAGATTTCGCCAGTTTTATGTACTGTACTGAACAGAGTGCATGGAACGCAGAAAATACCTTGTATTCCACCATGGCCTCCTCAAATACCCCACTATGACATGAGCCATGCAGTGAAATTTAAAATAGGAGGCTGTGGAAGTCAGCGCTGGTGCGATGCTATCCTTACCTAATTGGTCACACAACTGTTTCTTGAGCTCTGATTGGTGGGAGAAACTGTATCATAATGATAACTTGTACTATAATGAGCCTCATTATAGTAGGCTACAGTTTTCTGACATATAATATTTACATTCTGCCATGGTCTGACATAAACACTGTTCTTCTGGTTCGTGCAAAAGAATTGAACTGCAGAATGGATCTCATGGGAGCTTATGCTCGCAAGCACTTTTTGGTTCATATGCAGAGAGCACCAGTTTGAGAACGCCTGATCTAGACCATGAAAGTCTCAATCAAAGGATTAGAAACTTCTGTTGTTGTTTGAGTCTTCAGTCTTTTGACTGGTTTCATGGAGTTCTCCATGCCTCCCTGTCCTGAGCTGATCGTTTCATCTCTACATAGCTACCACACCCTACATCTGAGGCTATCTGTTTAACATATTCTATCCTTGGTCTACCCCTACAGTTCTTGTCCTCGACCCTTCCTTCCATAACTAAGCTTGCTATTCCTGGGTGTCTTAATATGTGTCCTACCAACCTATCTGTTCTCTTCATTAGCAGTCGCCAGAAACATCTCTTCTCTCCCACTCGTTTTAATACCTCTTCATTCGTAACCCTATCTACCCATCTGATCTTCATCATTCTCCTGTAACACCACATTTCAAACGCTTGCCACGGTGGGTGAGTGGTCAACATGTCGGTCTACTAACCCCAAGCTTGCAGGTTCGCTCCTGGCCGTGGTAAGTGATTTTAGAAAGGCGGCAAATTATTATTATTATTTCAAATGCTTCAATTCTCCTATTTTCTACTGCCCCAATAGTCTAATTTCACTTCCATAGAGCGCCACGCTCCAGACAAAGGCTTTCAATATGACTTCCTAATACCTAAATCTATATTCAATGTCAACAGATTCCTTTTTTTGTAGAAATGCTTTCCTTGCCTGAACCAACCTACTTTTTATATCCTCTTTACTTCGTCCATCACTGATTATTTTGTTTCCTAGGTAACAGAAGTCTCTTACTTCTCTCAGCTTTTCACCTGCCAATTTGACATCCATAGAGATTTCTGATTTATTTCGGCTGCATTCCAATATTTTTGTTTTACATTTATTAATTTTAATCATGAATTCTTTCTTCAAAAACTCTTTCAAATCCTCAGGCATGTCGGCCAAAATGACGATGACATCTATGGTAGTGGACACTGTATATCTAAATTAACTTGCAAATTCAGTAAGCTGCAACAAAATAAAATAAAAGTGTTCTTCGCTCTTTTCTGTCATAAATGTTATCTGGATCAGGTGTACGATGTACTTTTCTTCTGCAATAAACCAAGGCCCGTATTCGCAGCAGTATTAAAGGTGTTGGGACGTTCTCATAAAGACCGGGCAGCGCTTAGTTTGAATGGCTTATTGTCTACACGTGGCGCAAAATGTTCCACGGTCTTTGATAGTTGTAGACCCACCTCATTCAATAACATACATCTTATCCAGGTTGGCAACACCCCACATAAACACATCACACTGACTCCGCACAGCACATATGAACAGGGGGAGAAAAGGGAGAAACCAGTGTTGTTGAGATAACAGCCTACCTCAGTCGACCACACCTGGAGTTACAGTGAACACAAAAACTGCGCGTAGCTCTAGCAAGGAAGACAACCAGATAAGTATTAGCCTGTAATAGGATTACAATTTAACCATAGTTGATTTTTACAACCATATAATCACTCCCAATTACAAACTCCGGATATCTATCACCATTTGACATTTCACCTAACATCATATATACCGCATTTAGCATACACCGACAGTTGCAGTACCAATACTGCAACTAAACAATTGTACATATTGTAAATATTTTCACCTGTATTTTCAAACATAGATTTTATAGCCTAAGTGTAATGGATCTGAAGATGATCGCTTGACGATCGAAACTGGTCATCCTACACAATGTCTTTTGAGATTTCCGGATAAAAACATTACTTCCAAGTGCATCAAGCTGAAGCTTACTTTTTAAGCTAAAAGTAAATACGCTATCTCTTGATCAATAAAATACAAAACAGTAGAAAGGAACTGAATTCTGCCTCCATTTAGAAAATTACATCAGCAGTATGATAACACGTTCTAGCAGAAATCGTGGCTTCATTTCGAGTGCGTTACTGTGATACGGACTTTCTCAACCTTTTTGAGTCTGTGAGAATCACCTCCATGCTATATCAAGTACCTGAGCACCATTAAATAAGAGGCTAGTAATAATAATGCAACAAGCATTCGCCTATAAGCCGGCCATAAATGCTGAGATCTGTATCGAGAGACTGTCTCATGAAACGCTTATCTGATACCAGCTGTATCGTATGTAGCGTTGTCACAGCTGGTCTCACATGGTATCATGACGCAATGGAGCAGGTATCACGTCTCTCGCTCTGGACAAGAGACCCTGAGATAGATACAAGCAACACGATACAAGTATCAACAAGTTTGCACGTGTGTAGGGAAGTATCGCGTGTATCAGAGAGCGGCCGACTGGATGCGAGCTGCGCTCTATACCGGCCTTGACAATCCCAGTTAGAGCCCATGCATAACGTGTAATTGGAAAATTTCTACTCGTCGCCGATAGAGCGCACTCCCATCCCACTATAGGCGCGATTAATAAACAGCTGTACAGTACGTTTATTAAATGTGTAATCTCGGCGTGTGTAGCGCCACGGAGACGAGAGACCTGTATCTAGAGTCCGCCTCATGAGACAGTCTCTCGATACAGATCTCAGCGTGTATGGCCCGCTATATTTTCTTTTCCAATCTATCTGCCTCTCTGAAGTGCTGAAATAGCTAGGAATTCACCACTCAACAGGCATGCAGCAACTGCTTGCATGAACTCATGCAGATAAGATACATTTACATGCGAACAGTCGAGTCGAATCAGCATATTTCGTGTTACTCATAAAACAGGGATGTCCAAATAATTTTTCTGTAGATTAAAAAAATACTATTTCACAAAGTGATGAAAGTTCTGGATGCCAAAACTTGTAATGTAAACATTAATATAAGGTGTGTTCAAAACGTAACGAGCCAGAGGCAGTAATGCGCAAACCGGTGACGACATCAGCTAATCATGGCGTGTGTAACGAGTTGTGGTTCCAACCAGAGCGTGGAAGGTCACAGCCTGTCGCTAGAGGGCACGCGTGCACGTCACTTGACGATACAAAGAGAGCAGCAGCATGCATCAATCGTCCAACGCTGCCATTCGCATTGCAAACAGTGACATGGTGGCGTCAAACGAAGAGCAAAGAGGTGTTGTTCAGTTTCTGACAGAGGAAGGAGTAGGGGGAACGGACATTCATCGCCGAATGTCACAAGTGTACGGCGAACACTGCATGTCCCTTGCAAGGGTCAAGGCGTGGCACAAGCGCTTCAGGGAAGGACGGGTGTCGTTAGCCGATGATGCCCAGTTTGGGGCACCCCCCTGCATTATCGATGACAACGTCCAGCTGGTTGATGCACTCATTACCCAGGACCGCCGAGTGACAGTGAACGCCATAGCCGCCGTGGTCGGATTGAGCGTCGGAAGTGTGCACACCATCATGAATGAACGACTGCACTTGCGGAAAGTGTGTGCCCAAAGGGTGCCCCACAGTCTTTAACAACCACACCAGGAAGCATGTCGAATGGCCTACTGTCTTGGTTGGACGTTTGATGCATGCTGCTGCTTGCTTTGTATCGTCACGTGACATGCACACATGCCCTCTAGCGACAGGCTGTGACCTTCCACGCTCTGGTCGGAATCACACCTCGTTACACACGCCTCGATTAGCCAATGTTGTCACCGGTTTACGCATTCCAGCCTCCAGCTCGTTACTTTTTGAACGCACCTTATATTCCAGTTCGTGGAACAAAATTTGAATTGAGGAATGGTTCTCAGGGGAGCTTGTGTTCGCGAGCATCAGGATGAGAACGCCTGCTGTAACACAAGCCAATCGTTTTCAGAAATTGAAGTTCCTTTTACTGTATGAGATGACGAGGTGGCTGCTGATCTCGTCATCCGCTTTATAAGTGAGAGTGGGTTAGGGCCAGCAATCTAAATTTTCCAGTGTACATTGACTCAACTACTTGTTCATTTTCAATGCTGAATTTTTTGTTTTTCCGTAATTTTTGTTTACATTATATTTATTTATTTATTAGTTATATTTAATTTTTTGTATTATTAATTTTCGGTCTTTCATATTTAGGGGTCCAGTTCTAAATTTTAAATTCTATTCCAAATTTGTATACTTTAATCTGTGTTAAGAGGGGCAGATGACCTCGTAGTTCCACCCCTTAAAACAACAATAACTAACTATACTGTATGAGAAGCAAAGTGATTTTCGTACAAGAGACGATCTTTACAAAGCCTACTCAAGAACACATGACAGAATCACTACAACAACTACCTCGTAGCGTAGTGGCTGGCATTCTTGTCTGTCGCCCCAAGGGTCCGGTTCGATTCCTGGCTCTGCCAAGTAACATAGTATAATTCCTTGGTCTGAGGGCTGGAATGGAATACACTCAGCTTCGAGAGACATAATTGAGAAGAGGTGGTTTCGATTCCCACCTCAGCCATCCTGGAAGGAATTTTCCGCGGTTTCCCACTTCTATTCCAGGCAAATTCTGGGATGGTTCGTAACTTGAGGCCACGGCCGCCTCCTTTCCAATCCTTAGCTGTATTACAAATACATACACTAATGCAGCCATCACAATAACACAGACCATCAGACATAATTCAACACCCAACTAAGTACACAGGGCTAAATGACTATGGTACCCAAGCCCCTCAAATGAAACAACAAACACCCGTGGCTCATAATCACAAGATTCACGGTCACGTAAAACTACAATCTTCCTTTGAAACAACAAGCACTATAATGCAACACAGAAAGGCATGCTGGATCATATCATATGAAAGCAATATGCCGTAAATATTGAAATGCCTCCTGAACTGAGCTAGCAAAAGCACTCGTCCTCAAATGTTCTGAAAAAAAAAAAAAAAAATCATTGAATGACCAAAACCAAAATATCCTTTCCTTCGTACTGTACCTGTTGTTGCAAAGTAGCAATGCTCAATGACCCGATTCTTAAGAGATACAGTGATGAAAATTATTGACTAGGTAGTACCATTATGTGGCCTTGTATGGCCAAGGCAAAATAACGTAATCTTGATACATTCAAGTTGGCGAACTATCGACAAATAGACATTAAAAACGACAACTCAGAATGAAATTGAGTAATTAAGACGAATATACCAATTAAGTCAAGTTATGAGGAGGGAAAGTAATGGCATATTAAACTCAAAATCGCCAAATGCAATCAATATTTGAATGTACAGTATTTTGTAAATTTTGATTAGAATAGATTTTTTATTTGTCCATTTGATCAATTACATGTCTACAATACATTTTTGATATAGGACACGTCAGAAATTACATCTATAAAATAAAAGAATTTGTAGGTAGGTATATTACAAATACAATAACTACGCCGCCGTTAGCAATAAATCTAAAGCGGGGCTTTGCCAGAATGTTGGTGGGAGTGTCTGAAGAAGGGGTTTGCATGCACACGCACGGCAGGGAGATGGGCTGCTTCTATACGCTATGAGTGAGCAAGAGGTGCACGTGTCTGTTGCGCAATGTATCATTATCAGATTTCTCGCAAAAGAGGGCACCAAAACTTCCGAAATTTTGTGACGGCTCTGCGCACAGTTTGGGGAAGAAACACTTTCGCAGACTCGAGTGTATGAGTGGGCTAAAAATTTTGTGACAGGAAGAGAAACAGTGGAAAATGAACCTCATTAAAGGAGACCGCAGACAAGTATCACTGCAGGCAACGTTGTTGCCATTCGTGACATTATTGAAGAAGATCAGCGAATAAAAATTTCGCAAATTGTGTTAGTCATAGGAATAAATTACGGAAGTGTTCAAACCATCATCCGAGATGAGCTCGATTTCAGAAAATTGTAATTCTTCTCCACGACAATGCAAGGCCGCATATTTCCGCTTTAACGCTGGAAAAACTGGAGGAAATTCATTGGACACCTTTGGAACACCCTCCCTACAGTCCAGATTTATCGCCTTGTGACTACCATTTGTTTGGACCACTTAAACAAGACCTAGGAGGACATCGGTTCGTTGATGATGCAAGTGTAGAAAAGTTTGTGCGCAAGTGGCTCCTTACACGTCCATCTTCTTTCTACCAGGACGGCATTAAAAACTTACTGATCCGATGGAGAAAATGTGTGTCGAAGGCAGGACAATATGTAGAAAAGTGATCTCTATATGTGTATATTTTTTGATTGATGCAATAAATGTAAAAAAAATAATTCCCGTTTATATTTGATCTCCCCTCGTATTTACAACATATTATAATAATAGATAAGCCTCTGTGGCTTAGGCGCCAGCACGCCAGCCTATCACTGCTGGGTCCGTGGTTCAAATCCCGGTCACTCCATGTGAGATTTGTGTTGGACAAAGCACAGGCAAACAGGTTTTTCTCCGGGTACTCCGGTTTTCCCTGTCACAATTTCATTGCAGCAACGCTCTCCACTATCATTTCATTTCATCTGTCATTCATTTAATCATTTCCCTAGGGGAGTGAGACAGCCTTCGGCTTCCGGCACAGTTCATATTTATCCTCGCCGCTAGATGGGGGCTTGATTCATTCCATTCCCTCACCCGGTCGGTCGACAGTAAGCACGCTGTGGATTTTCATTTCATAATAAAAGATCTTATTGGACAACTATTTACACCTTACTCTATTATCATAATATGAAAACTTAATTCTATAAATACAACAACTTACAGCTAGGTATTACAATTAAAATAGAAAAGTAAAATATAATTATAGATTTCATCGCTCCTATACACTAAGATATTCAACTACAGAGTAAAAACAATGGCACTGCAGATAAGCTTTCAACATTCTCTCAAAAGTTTTCATTTTTGGGGTCAATTTTATTTACTGGGGTAGTTTATTGTAGAATTTCACTCTTATGTGAAAAGTTCCTTTTTGATATATGCTTGTGTGTGTGAAAGAAATATGAATGTTTTGATTTTGTCTTGTGTTATGCCTATGAACTTCATTGTTTGCTTTAAGAAAAACGTCTTTATTCATTAAATTCCTTTTAAAAACATTCAAAGATATGAATGCAGGGCAGTGGGAGGATGTTTAAATCTTTAAACAGAGGTCTACATGATTCTCTAGTGTTTACATTTGCCATAATTCTAATCGCCCTCTTTCGTATTTTAACTGGTGACATACGGTACCCCAAAATATGACCCCATATCTTAAGTATGAATGGAAATAAGCAAAATATGTATGGTATTTCTTAATGTGTGCATGCTTGTGCAAGTTTGAAGATACAAAATAGATGTTCCAAAAAGTATTTTAGATTTTAACCAACTGTGCCAGCTATTATACGTATGGTTGGAATGTTACAGTAAGTGAAATATGTGTTTGTAACTTTTCATTATAAGTCAAGGTGCACTTCATATATTCATGCTGCAAGAGTAGCCTAATTGTTGTTTGAGTCTTCAGTCTTTCGACTGGTTTGATGCAGCCTTCCATGCTACCCTATCCTGAGCTAATCGTTTCATCTCTACATAGCTACCACACCCAACATCCGAGGCAATCTCTTTAACATGTTCTAACCTTGGTCTACCACTACAGTTCTTATCCTTGACCCTTCCTTCTATAACTAAATATGCTATTCCTGGGTGTCTTAGTATGTGTCCTACCAACCTATCTCTTCTCTTCATTAGCAGTCGCCAGAAACATCTCATCTCTCCAAATCGTCTTAATACCTCTTCATTTGTAACCCTATCTACCCATCTGATCTTCATCATTCTCCTGTAACACCACATTTCAAACGCTTCAATTCTACTCTTTTCTGCTGCAGCAATAGTTCAAGTTTCATTTCCATAGAGCGCCACGCTCCAGACAAAGGCCTTAAAAGATGACTTCCTAATACCTAAATCTATATTCCATGTCAACAGATTCCTTTTCTGTAGAAATGCTTTCCTTGCCTGTACTAACCTACTTTTTATATCCTCTTTGCTTTGTCCATCACTGGTTATTTTGCTTCCTAAGTAACATAAGTCTCCTACTTCCTTCAGCTTTTCACCTGCCAATTCGACATCCATACGGGTTTCTGGTTTCTTTCGACTGCATTCCAATATTTTTGTTTTACATTTATTAATATTCATCATGAATTCTTTCCGTAAGACGGAGTCCATACCATTCAAAACTCATTCAAATCCTCAGGCTTGTCGGCCAAGATGACGATGTCATCAGCGAATCTCACAGTTTAAATTATTTCTCCTTGAATCTTTACTTCTACTTTGAATTTTTCTCCAATTTCCTTCATTGCTTGTTCAATGTAAAGATTGAAAAGTATGGGTGATAAGTTGCAGCCTTGCCTTACACCTTTCTGAATACCATCTTCTATCTCATGTCCTTCCGCTCGAATAACTGCTGTCTGGCTTCTGTATCGAATGTAGAGCACCCTCCTATCCCTCTACTTGATTCCAATTGTTTTCAACTTACCCCAATCAACGATTTCAAAAGCCTTTTCTAAGTCTACAAATGCCATGAACGTTCTCTTATCCTTCCTTATTCTACCTTCCAAAATCAGTCTAAGACTTAGTACAGCCTCCCTTGTTCCTACGTTTCTCCTGACGCCAAACTGGTCTTCACCCAACTCTCTTTCTATCTGTCTTCAAAATGAAATCAAATCAAAATCACTTTATTTGCAATGAGGTGTCAACCTCGGTGGCAAATGAGGTACATAATTTACAAACACTACACAATATTAAAAGAATAAAGTAACAAACACCCAAAAGAATACAGTAACTAACACTACACAATATTAAAAGAATATAGTAACTTAATGTACAAACACTACACAATATTAAAAGAATACAGTAACTTAATGTACTATTCACATATTGGTTGAACTCCCCTCTCACAACTGCTGTAGGAATTACATAGCACGTATAATGTTTCTAGGAATACAGCACTAAGTTATACTACTTCTTTCTTTTCCCTGGTTTTGTCTACTCTGCTCTTGAATAACTGAACTGATTTTGGAAAGGGATCAAACACCGCCCTTGGTAAACTGTGAAACGGTTTTTACTGGCCCTCACTGTTGGGGTGTAAGTGTAACTGTTTACTCTGACTAAGATATGTTGTATTAATGGGCGCCAAGACCTCAACGCTATGTTGAAATCTAAATTTATATTTAACAACACCTAGCTCTGGTAGAACACCTTCAAGAATCTTTTCACTCAGATCGTGGTATGATTTGATCATTAACCCAACTAACAATTGTATCAGGAGAAGGAATTTGGTCTATATCTAATGCTACCTACTGAAAGCAAAGATTGCATGGTTAAAAGAAATGAATTTATTATATAAAACAAGTATGGCAAAATTAATAATAATAATAATTTGAATTGGAGCGTTGCGATTTGAATATTACCGCTAGAGAATTACGTGAAAACGGAGTCGGATGAATTACTGATTTTACTATTATTCCCAAGCTAAGAAGTTACTGAAATACTGAATATGAAACAAAGAAACGAGAGATTATGTAGTTCTGAGTCATTCGCGCTTACCATTGGAAATTGCCGTAGCATTTCCCTCGTACTGGATGCTGAAGAGAGCTTCCCACAGCCTTCTGGACGTCGTCATCTTCTTCGTCAGTTGAAGAGATACTTGTAGATATGATAATTTATGGTCCGGACACACCGGAACCAACCACATGAGCAACCACAACGGTCAAGTTTTACAAAGATAATCCTCCTGCCTCCTCGGCGCGCAAACAATATATGCACTCGTCGCCTCCTCTCTCTGGTCCCGTCTCCTTCTCGCCCGCTCTCCACTAATTGGCTGAGCCACCCTGCGATCTTCCCCTCTTCCGGGTCATTACACTCGGCGCGACGAAGATGTCGATTACCGTTCCAGGCCATTTCGCCTTTTCTTGAAGCAGCAACCCCGCTTGTGTCACGCTTCTCGACAAGAATAAGCCTGTAGCCGAATTCCCAGTGACTCATCTCTCTCAACAAACTCTAACTGACAAAATCCGTAAAATTCCGTAATCATATGATTTTCCGCGATAATGTTGTTCGTACTAATTCGCTTGATAGTGTTTTCTATAACATCGAAAACCTATCTGTATACTTATAATTTTATAGAAAAAACGCTCCAAAAAATACCTTAATAATAATAATAAGTTACATGAAAACTTCTCTTGGCTGAACAATTTGCCGCGTAAATAAATGTTGAATGGCTTCCTACCGACTTATGTCAGTGGCGTAAAATACCCTCGAAAAACACGTTACAACTGTTCCATTCCTTCACACCCTTCCCAATGAATGAAAATTTACCCCAATCGCTTCTGCTAAAGTGCCGTCCAATTTTGAATTTGTGGTCTGCCCTGCCAATATAATTACTTTCCAATTGAAGCCTCTCACGGATTTCCCCCCATGCTTCCTCTCCTGTATATGCTCTATATAACCCTACAAGTCTGTTTTTCTCCCTTCTCTTACTTAATGTTTCCCACCCAAGCTTCTCTAACATATCTGATACACTGCTTCTTCTCCTAAAATCCCCTATCACAAATCTTGCTGCTTTCCTTTGAACACTCTCAATTTCTTTTATTAGGTATTCCTGGTGCGGATCCCATACACTGCTTGCATATTCCAATATTGGACGAACCAAACTTAGGTAACTTTTCTCTCTTATTTCTTTGTTGCATCCTTTAAGTAGTCGCATAATGACATGCAACGATCTGTATGCTTTCCCAACAATGTCTCCAACATGACCCTTCCAGTGAAATTTACTATCAAATCTCACACCTAAGTATTTGCACTTGTCGTCTTTTGGTACGATTACCCCATCCAATGTATATTGAAATTCAGTTTTTAATCTCTTGTTTGTGAATATTGTGACTGTTGATTTACCTCCGTTAACCTTCATGTGGTTCTCTTCAACCCAATGTTGGATACTGTCGAGGTCCCTTTGTAATATTTTACAATCCCCTATATTATTTATTTCCCTATAGACGATAATGTCATCTGCATACAATCTTATTTTTGATGCTATATTGTTCCCTAAATCATTTGCATATATTAGGAAAAGCAATGGACCAATTTTACTACCCTGTGGAATTCCCTTCTTAACTTTCTCTTCCTGTGATACGTAATTCCCTACTCTGACTCTCTGAACCCTTGAATTTAGATATGTTCCTATCCAACGTACAACCCTCGAGTCCAATCCCATTCTCTCCACTTTCTTTAATAATACTCCATGTTTCACCCTGTCAAAAGCTTTGGAAAGGTCTATAGCTATGCAGTCCAACTGTCCCCCTAGATCCAACCGATCTGATATGTCCTGCTGAAATCCCACCAGTTGTGCCTCACAAGAAAATTTCTTTCTAAATCCATACTGGCTCCTCAGGAACCATTTTTTATCTTCACATAGCCCTCTAATATATTTTACTATTAAACTCTCCAAGATTTTACAAATTACACTAGTCAGACTTACTGGTCTGTAGTTCTCAGGTTTACTTCTATCTCCCTTTCCTTTATAAATTGGTATTATTATAGATTCCTTCCATTCCTTTGGTATTCTACTATTGTTCATGACATAGTCGAAAAGAAACTTTAAATAAGGCACTATGTACCACCCCATTGCCTTTATTAATTCCCCAGTAATTTGATCACACCCTGCTGCTTTTCCTTGCTGAAGCAGTTTGATTTCTCTAAAAATATCCTCATTTGTAAAGGTGAAGCTTCTTGTGTCCTTATGTGTTTCACCCTCTCCAGTCTCATTTACGGTTTCCAACTCCTGACAATCTTCCACTGAATCTATGAATTCCATACTAAATAGGTTTGCTTTCTCATTATCTGCAAATAAATGCTCACCCCCTTCTCCCTCCATTGTGGGAATGTGGATTCTGTTTCCCTTTTGGTTTTTAATATATGAATACAGCTTTTTCCATTTCCCTATGTGGTCTTTACCCTCATGAAGTGTGCCATTCATGTAATTTTCCTTTGCTTCCTTTTTCAACCTATTGAGCTCCTTTATTAGCTGCTTTCTGGTTTCTCTGTTTCCCCTGTCCTCTTTGATTTGTCTGTTTACCATTCTACATTTCCTTTTTAATTTTCGTATGTCCTTTGTATAGTAAACAGGGTCTGAGGTTGTTTTTCCCTTCTTAATAGGTACAAATATCTTCTCACCCTCCCAAATGATTTCCTTAAAATTTGCCCCGAGTGTATCCACATTACTCCCTTCACTTATCCAAGAATTAAATTTTGATTTCAGGTAAGCTCCAAATTCATCGAATTTAGTTTTTCTGTATAATTTCTTGTCCTGTGTGACCCTCCTATTAAGCCTTTTTGGTACCAGACCAACGTCCATTATTGCAGCCTTATGGTCACCTATTCCTTCAATTACGTGGGTTTTTTCAACAAGTTTCCCTGGTTTTATCAGGAATACATCCAGCAAGTTGCTGAGTCTAGTTGGTGCTTGCACTACTTGTGTAAATCCTCCCTCCCAAACTAATTTATTTGCAAGTTTCTGTTCATGGGCTTCTGTTGCAGCTCCATTCCAATCAACTTCTTGCAAGTTTAAATCCCCCCCAATTATTATCATGTCATTATTGTTTTTATGAGTGTAATCTATTAGTTTCTCAAATATTTCCATGTCTCTTTTCTCTCTCCCAGGCCTATTTATTCCTATAATTCCCACCTCCTTCATATTGTCACAAACTAATTTTATCCCTAATATTTCATCCTTTTCGTCGGTAAACCATTCATGTGAGCAGTAAGTTTCCTTCACCAGTATAAACACCCCCCTCCCTTCTTATTTCCTCGGTCTCTATGATAGACTACATACCCTTCTGGGAATACTTCACTATTTCCTACCCCTTCTCTCAGCCATGATTCCACTCCTATCGCCACATCAATTTCATATGCTTCCATTGCTGTGCTGAGTTTTATTTGCTTGTTTACTACACTTTGACAGTTTACCACGAGCAATCTTAGACCCCTCTCCCCCTTCAAATTTTGATGTTGTGGGTGTGCAATTAGTAATCCCTTGCTCCCCTGACTCGAGTCCTGTTTTTCGTGGTACGGTACTGATTTACTGTACCTTTTCCAGTGCACTCATTTACGCCACCCATTTTCTGAATTAATTTCCCGAAAGCATTTTCTTAGATATCCTATTCAGCAGTTTACCGAACTTAGAGGTCCTTTTCCTATTGAGGTATAGGCCTAACCCATCTGTACTAAAATCATAGTCATTAAGCCATCCATTTGCATCGACAAAAAGGACGTCTCCATTGCGACACAGCCAGTCTAGTGTGGAATTTACAGCATCCACATAGCGGTAGTCGACATCATTCCTATATAACACTCCACTGAGACAAAGCTTTGTCTCCGGAAACTTCACTTTTACTGACGCAATAAGAGTATCAGCCTCGGCCATTATATCACTGGGTGTTGTTGAGTTTAGAATGTCGTTTGTACCAATGTGGATAATTAATGCCTCGGGTGTTTCCTTTATTTTATTATTGTTCACATGTGCTGTCAGTTGTCCCACTTGCATGCCCGGATAGCAATATGTGATTCCTTCTTCCATTTCAGGCCCAACATTCCTCACCATAGAATCACCTATTATTACCGTACGGGCATGTTTACGCTTCGATCGCTGAGGGATTTCCTTTGACTTTCCGAGACCATAGGAAGGTTACATTCTGTGTTTACTACGTCACCTTCTGACCCTAAGATCTGAAATCTATTCGCTGTTGCGATGCCTTTTTGTAAAGTTCCATGGTTCCATTTAGTGATGGTCATTTCTGCTGTTTTAGGAAAACGCCAACGAACTGTTTGTTTGTTGAAAACAACTGTTCTCCCAAACAGTTTGAAAACAACAGGTTATAAAATTCGCTCACAAGTCAGTATGGCAGAAGCTGATTTACCAACGCAGTAATGTTTTCGCAAACAGTTTGAAGACAGCAGGTCATTCGTTCACACTTCATAACGGGACTCGGTGATAGACGAGTGAGTCACACGCACAAGAGCTGTGGGATAAGAAAGATATTTCTCCACCTTTCACTGTAAGTTGATTCGTTGCGTGATATCTAGACAGTAGACACTGAGGCTGGCTGCGTGGCTCAGCGGTAACGTTCTCGCTTGCTAAGCCGAAGGTAGCAGGATCGAATCCTGGCGCAGCCAGTTGGCGTTTGAGGGTGCACAAATGCGAGGGAGCCTTGTCAGTAGATTTACTGGCACGTTAAAGATCCCCTTTGGGACAAAATTCCGGCACCCCGGCGTCTCTAAAAGCCAGAGTAGTTAAAAGGGACGTAAAAAACACTATTATTATTACTAGACACTGACAGGCAACACAAGCTGATGGCTGACAAAATACTTGTATGAATGCTACACGGGTAGAATGGGAAGATGAGTGAGACTCCACTCTTAGGCAAAGTCAATGCAATCAAATTAGTTATTGTTGTTTTAAGGGGCGGAACTACGAGGTCATCTGCCCCTCTCAACACAGATTAAAGTATACAAAAAAGTACACGGGGCTACATGACCGCGTTGTCGCAGCCAGGAATTAATTTAAATTCTCACATGAAACTTGGAATTAAAAACATTTCTCAGAATGCTAAAGGTCTCTCTCAGACACCACGCGACCTTCTATGCATGGGCGCCCACAGGCCTTTTTCCAGGGGGGAGAGTCATATTTTTCATTTAATTACCTAGCTGTCACTAGGACATATCGCCCCCCGCAATTTTCGTTTCATTTCTTACTTGCTTCGTGATATTCGTTATTTGGCTGCTCTGAAACCGTTGGGTACATTATCTTTATGGCATGAATGGGAAGAATAGTTGTTATCTTTTAGTTTAGAGTTTTTGTCCTTAGAAGTTCGCTTTTCTTTGTGAATCATCGTCATAATGTTCATTTCTTTGGTGGTATCACCATGTATCGACAAAAATAAAATTCAAGCAGTTCATTAAAATGGTAATGTTAAATGTTAATCCAGTTCGCCGATTTTCTAAATAACTGCAGATATTTTCAAATAATTCCAAATTACTCTAAGTTAAATAAAATTGTGGAATTATCAGTAGTTAAATCAGTTAACTATCAGTAACTTCAATTTTTGTAATAGGGGCCTTGTGGCGCAGCGGTCAAGCTGTTGGCCTCTCGCCAACAAGCATTCCCGGTCAATGCATGTGAGATTTTCGAAGTGAAATGCCATGTCCTGTGGTTCGGATTCTACGTAAAAAGGCGGTCCCGTGGCTCATAATCACAAGATTCACGGTCTCGTTAAACTACAATCTTCCTCCCTTCAATTTATGCAATAAACTGGTGTGAAAATTAAGATTCTAAATAGTCTCGGAAATCCACCCCCTACCTCCCCCCAACCCCTGCGGGCGGGCGCCAATGCTGCTATGCGAGAGCTTTGGGGAGATTTAAGAACACCGATGAATCATCCGCCAACAGCTCGCAAACAGCAATAAGCGAAAACGTTGAAGAAGGACAGTTTGGCTAAGAACTGCTTTTCCCAACAGCTCTTGTATCCTGGCTGCTGATAATACGGGACAAACAGTTGATTTGACAGAGAGGGGATGGGAGTGGTTTACTGTCGAACAATGACGACCTCAGCCGAATAGCTCCGGCGGAGCTATTCATTCAAGGTTACAGCAGTGCCTGTGAGTAGCAAACAATCAAACAGTAATCAAATCGTAATAGACTGAAGGACAACTGTTTGGTGTAACATTAAAAAACAGTTCGTTCGTTTTTCATCGGACAACTGTTTTCTCCAAACAGTTGGGCGTTTTTCTGTCCATCACTAGTTCCATTACCTGTTACATGAGGCTTGGTATGCCTAAGATTCTTTGACTTAACCTCTGTATAATCCCTACCATGTTCTCCCGGTATCTTAATATTTGCCCTACCTTCCTTTAAGCCCTTCAGTTCCAGGAGAGCATTTTCTAAATCAATTGATATCATCTTGATTATTTCGTCTTTTGAGAATAGCTCGAGCTCCAGAGATTTTATTCTGAACCATAGATGTGATGCGGTCGAAGTGAGGTTATCTGAAACTTCATCGTCTTCCGAATTTGGCAATTCACTTGCGAACGCATTCTTAAACACGCATGTTTCACAAACTTCAAGACTGGCCCTACTATCGTTTTTAGATCCATTACACATCACACACACGTTATTTTCGAACTTTTCGCTCGGAGAAAAATCTCGACCGTTAACCGCCATGTTGCCAGGGTATTCAATCCTCTTGTAAATTATTCTAGTCAGGATTTTTGAAGCATGAGTAATCAAGCTGATTGTACGGTAATCTGCACATCTGTCAGCTCCTGTTTTCTTTGGTATAGGGATGGTAACATTCTTCTTGAAATCAGAGGGTACCTCACCTGTCTCATAAATCCTACACACCAAGTGAAATAACCTGATCAGACCTTCATCACCTATGCAGCGTAGCAATTCGATCGGTATATCATCTATGCCGGGTGCTTTGTTCCTGCTTGAGTTTTCCAATGCTCTGTCAAATTCTGAGCTCAATATTAAATCTCCTTTCACATCCTCATCAATTTCCTCTTCCCTTTCCATTACATGATTCTTGTACAGACACTCTATGTAAGCCTTCCATCTCTCAACCTTTTCTTCCCTATCTGTTAGAGGCTTTCCATTTAGTCTTCTTTTCCCCAAAAGTATTCTTAATCCTTCGATAAGCTGTATCTACTTTTCCTAATTTCCAATAATTTTCTATACCTGCATATTTCTCTTTCAACCATTCTTCTTTCGCTTCCTTGCACTTCTTGTTAACCTCATTTCTCAGACGTCTGTATTCTGCTTTCCCCTTTTCATCTCTTACATTTTTGTGCTTCTGCCTTTCATCCATTAATTCTAGTAAATCTTGAGTGATCCATGGTTTTCTACCTATTCTTTTTTTCCTACCAATGTTTTCTTCTGTGGATTTTGCTATTCCATTCTTCAAAAGTGCCCATTCCTTTGTAATTGTAGCTTGCTCAGGGTTTTTCATTAGTCCTTCCTTTATACTCGTCTTGAATCGTTTGTTCACGTCCTTCTCTTTCAGTCTGTCTATTGCCCATCTTTTTGGCTTTCGACTTCTGTTCAATTTCTTCAATTTAAGTCTGCATTTCATAACAACCAGATTGTGGTCAGAGCTTATGTCAGCACCGGGATATGTTTTGCAATCCAAAATCTCTGCTTGACCATAATGAAGTCGATGTTGTGATACACTGTATCTCCTGGTCTCATCCATGTGTATATTCTTCTATTGTGGGTATTGAATAAGTTGTTAGCTTTGACCAACTCATGCTCAGTGCAGAATTACATCAGCCTGCTTTCTCAATCATTCCTTTCAACTAATCCAAATTCTCCTACTATTTTCCCTTCTCTTCCTTTTCCTACCACAACATTCCAATCTCCCATTATTATAACATTTTCTTCACCCTTGACATACCTCAGAACTTTATCTATTTCTTCGTAGACCTTTACAACATCTTCATCATCAGTTTGACTGGTGGGCATATAGACGTGTACCATTGTGGTGCACGAAGGTTTTGTATTGATTTTAGCTACAATAATCCGTTCATTATATTGCTCATAATATTCCACCTGCTGTCCAAGTTTCCTAGTCAATATGAGACCAACCGCTGCTCGGCCATTGTTTGATTTAGTGCTAATGACCCTATAGTCTCCTGACCAAAAGTCCTGATCTTCTTGCCAACACATTTCACTAATCCTAACCAAATCCAACCTCAACCTTCCCTTTCTAAGTTTTCTAACCTTCCACTGCCTATCAGACTTCAGACAATCCACGCTTCGAACCGTAGAATATCAGATTTCCTCTTTGTCACTTCTGTGGTGTTAAGAGTAGAGCTTATGTGAAAGAAATGCATTTTTGATGTTTTAGTATTACCAATTAGAGTAAGTGATTTTATTGATAGACATAGTGACTTTAATTGACTTTTAGTAAGAGGATATAATAACACTTCTGTTGTTTAAGGATTATAGACCTTTAGCCACATTCATAAATAAATACGACTTTTATTGTGAACTTTGTGATTTTACGTATTTTTTAGTTAATTTCAAAAGTTTGTTTATGGGTGTAACATCTACAATGGATCATTTAGGCAAGTGATTGATAGTAGTTTTCCACCATTTTAAAAACTAGTAATTTTTAAATCTCTACACTGCGTCCAATTATGATCTACCATCCCATGTGCCCCCCTAAACTGTAAGTGACATTATGTGGTGACAATACTGCTCTTAACTGTTCCTTGTATTGTGGCAAGGTTTCCTTTGTTACCTCCTCACCCTTTTCTACGACCTAATTTACCACCTTGCTGCCACATTATTGCCTCCGGCCTTCTAAACAACCAATCTCTGCTTGGCTATCATCTTGTTTAGACCTCTCAGTGCCACGCACCGATCAGATCGGCTCTCGCTGCTTGTGCCAAAAGTGCCAAAGCCGATTCAAATGGTGCGCTGTTTATCTTATATTTGTAGATTTCTGTAGGCATTTGTCCGTGATTATTTCATACTGTTGGAAAGGTGAGGTTCAAAGCTTGCCTGCGTGGTGTCTACTTACTTTTCCTTCGAAGTCCGTTACGCAATAGGTTTGAGTTTGTATTCACGCCCTCTTCTTGTTGAAGTTTTCTGCCTACAGATGTATCTAAGAACTTAATACAGCTGGAAACGTAGTGTTTCTTTGAATATCACTCTTAGGTGTCCTTAATTTACACTCAAATTGATCTTTTACAGAAAAATAAAATAAAATTATATATATATATATATATATATCTATATAAAAAGAACAATTATCAGAATAATCTCTACTAAAAAGGTTTTGATGCAGTATTTACCTTTTACATAATGTATGAAAGAATGAGGTATTGGTTATAAAACAAAGCAAAAATAATGATTCTATCGTTGGAAATGTGGTATTTATGACTTTTTTTCGAATAGCCTGCATGATCATTGAAAATGGCATGGCACTAGGAGGGTTAGGGACCAGTTTTCCTATATTTGCCACTGAACTCCATCTTACTGTCATTTTATTTCTTTTTTTTTGTTTGTTATGGTGGCGACTTGTTTTTATAGCTAAATGGCCTTACTGATGCCAGTGGCGGCTAATTGTTCTGGGTGTTGCACTATTTTCATTAAGGGGGAGGGGGGCTGGGTAGGTGTTAGGGTAAGAGACTGCTTAATATCACAGAAAACTGTACTCACTTGCGTGGTAAAACGGATGTACCTCATTCATCACGAATGCCGCATTTCAGAGAACATCACATTGCCATCGGATTAAATCGATTATAAGTTAGTCTTCATGAAAACCTTCACGAGAACACAACGACATAAGTCATATAAGAGGGCGAGAAAGAACCGCGAGTGTCTCAAGTATGCCCAGCATTGCAAGACATAGTATCGGCAGTTGACGGAACATCTCGGATGTCTGCGTCCACTCCTCGGATCCCTTGTTGCAATCAGAGGGCAACGAACCAGCGGAGTTAACTGTTGGGATAGGCCTTACTCTGCCATACCCTTCACTATTGAGATCTGGTCGGTGCTCGGGCCTGGCAACGACCAAACAGACGAGCGCTCTTAGACAGTTGGCGGGCTTCGCTCTCTCAGACAGTTCACAGTAACTTACCACAGTGAGTTCCTCTCGTGACTTGGCCGGCCAGCGCACCGAGCTTATCTGCCTCCCCTTGACTCATCACTTCCCGCTCGGCATAGCATAGCAATAAGAACAGAACAGCACTTGGGGCTGGCAAAGTCATGAGAGGAACTCACTGTATAAGATTTCCTGAATTATTAAAGAACAGAATTATGAATTCCTATACATATAAAAGGAAACATGCAGCTGTTATTACTAAAATAGTACTCGCCTATAATGGTAATTAAGACACTCATATGGAAATTATAAAACTCGCCTATGCTCGTTTTATAAACATACTCGTGTCTTAATTATTGCCATTATAGACGAGTTGCATACGACTGTTTATGTTCGACGATAATTATTATAACTATTTTATGTTTGAACATAAATATTCATAAATATCTGTCGAGATTTCACCAGTTTTATGTACTGAACAGAGCGCATGGGACGCAGAGAATACCTTGTATTTGACCATGGCCTCCTCGATTACCCCACTATGACACTAGGCCGTTTAGTGAAATTTAAATTAGAAGGTTTTGGAACTCAGTGCAGGTGCGATGCTATCCTCACCTAATTGGTCAAACAACTGTTTCTTGAGCTCTGATTGGTGGGAGAAACTGTTTCATAATGAAAAATAGTGTTGTAATGACCATCATTATGATACAGTTTTCTGACATATAATATTTACATTTTGACATCGTCGAACATAAATATTATTAGGGTATTAATTGTTTTTCGTAAAGAAATCTGGTCGTTGTGCAACACTGCACCTTATTACCGGTCCCCACATTATCAGAGGAGTCGAGAGATGAGTAAATGAAGAAAATGAATACTGGGCAAGCAGTTGGAAGGCACTGTCCTATCATTTATTTGGAGTTGAAATTGGGAAATTACGGAAGACAATTTTAAGGTTGACCTATGGTGGGTTCGAACCCTCCCATCTAACGAATCTGGAGCTAGCTTGTCCTCATGGTCATGCGCCTTAGTGTGCATACCTACCCTAGTTGGTTGTTGGAATACTGTATGGTTTTGATCCTGTTTCAATAGAGTCACTGATGAAAGAAATGCTTAATGTGTGTTTAATAATAATAATAATAATAATAATTATAATAATAATGCATTTTATTAATCCCTTAACGAGTCAAGGACTCATATACAAAGGAATCGTACAGTTTTATCTTGTTGGCGACAAATCACAATTCAATGGTTAGTTTACAAAGTTTTCAGTATGAAAATATATAGGCCTACAATATTTTGTAGCTTTCATAAGTTTTTGTACACAATGTGGTCTTATTTTGTCTTCTCAGATTTTGGAATTTCTTCAAATTAACATTTTATAATCATTCCACATAAACTGTTTTAGCCTCCTTTTAAAGATTGGTAGGATAGGTGCAATTTTTATATTTTCTGGTAGTCTATTGAACTTTACAAAGGCACTATACTTAATGCTATTAATGCCATATTGTTTGGAATTGATATGGAAAAGTGATATGTCATCTGCATGTCTAGTTTTGTAAGCGTGTAAATCAGATTGTTTAGTGAAGTTTAAATTTGTATGGATACTTTTGTGTAGGATTTGGTACATCAAGACATTTGATTTGATTTGTGCATTTAGGGCTACTGGTTGAATTTTACTCGTAATATAAAGGTGTTTGGTTGGTGTTAAAAAAGGGTAGTTATAAATATTTCTTATGGCTCTATTCTGAATTACCTCAGTTTCCTTTTATAGGTAATTTGAGCATTTTATCCAAATTGTATTCAAATATTTTAAGTGGCTATGGATTAAGGAAAAAATACACTTTCCGGAGTAGATATTTTGGGATATATGAATGGAATTCAGTTGAGTGGTATCTTATTTTCTTTTTCAGGTGTAATGCTCAGACAAGATGGGTTTTCATATTTGTATCTCATATTCTTCTTCATTGCTCCATGGATACAAGTGCCGACATTTAAATCTATGAAAGGTAAGCGGTTGTTTTGGTTAAATAACATGATTTGTGTTGAAAAAGAAGGATTTATTAAGTTGTTGGGCTTTTACTTTGTTTTTTGATTTTGGTGCTGATTATGCTTCAAAAAATCAATGTGATCATAGACAGCCAGTCTCATAAGAGGAATTAATGATAGTCCGGTCAATTTAGCCCGAAAAATAGGTGTACCCTTGCATAAATTACCAAGAAGCTGAATTTTTGCATGAACGTTAGGGATACCATTATATAGAAATTGTGAAACGTCCCCATCGATCCCATGTGTGCAAAAAAATTATGCAAGGTCAAAGTTCGCAAAAATGGTTTTATTTTATATTTTGTTGTGATACAGTTAGTTTTATGATAAAAAGATCAGACAAATATTGTAGATCATGCAATTATCTACAAAAGTTGTCCTTACACTTTTTCCCTTAAGATTCACTATTTGTGAGAAAAAGCGATTCTAAAATTTACTAAAGTTGCATTTGACGTTCAAATAAGTCAAGTTGTGGGACTTCATCGGATATGGTGATAGAGCAGTCAATGATGAAATCTATGAAGACAGATGGAGGTATTGCTCGAGAAAGAAGTAGTAAAGAGAGTGTCATCAGCAAATGGGTTTATAGTATCCATGCAATGAATACAGTTTTGTGAAGCATTGGAAGATCTCGCGAATGTAAGAATGGATACAACTGATCAGCACGTTGATGCAAGTGACTCATGAGTAAAGAAAGATGCTAAAGATGTACAAAAACTTCTAGAGTGGTTTTCATCACATAATTCTTTTCCAGAGGTTAACAAAATTTTGTCTATTGCTAGTTGAGTCGTTGGTGATGATAAAATTAACTGCCATAAAGCTCGTGCAGTTGGGATTTCCACTATGTCAGGACTGACATTTAATGATATTAAACTCAAACGTGCTGATAAAGTGATTCCACTTTTAGCTATGAGTAGCACCATAGAAGTTCATGATGAGAAAGTACCTGTTGACCCAGTGTTATTATTTCAACGCATGAGTATTACTACGGCATTTGACGATAAAATTGAAAAATATTTTGAATATGAATTGTCTCCCTAACCATTGTCCTTATTCGATGAGCTTCATCATCATCATCTTAAACAGCTCCAGTCACCCGGGTGCTGTGAACGAGTCCTCTCCATTTCTATCCATCTATCTATTCTATCTATCTATTCATGAGTGCTTTCCCAATCCAGCCCTTTGTCTGCCAAGTCACCCTTAATCTGGTCTATCCATTTCCTTTTAGGTCTTCCAACACATCTTCTTCCTTTGATGTTCAGATTGAAGTATGCCTTTGCCTTTTGTTCATCTTTCATCCATTGGATATGTCCATACCACCTCAGACGAGACCACTGTAAGGTCTCCATTACAGTGGTGTTAATACCTGCTTCTGCACGATTTATTTCATTTCTTACTTTACCCAGTGGCGTCGGAGCGGATTTCATTTTGGGGGTGCAAGATTTACTCGGCCTTAGCGGGTGGCCTAACTTTGGAGGCGCAGCTTCATTTCCTTTATGCGACTTCGCATTTGTAATCCACGAAAGGAGAAAAGTTGATAATACGCGAGCTATAAGCCAACAAAAGCCAGTCTTTTTTTGTTTGTTTGTTTTCTTTTTAGCCCATTTCAATTTTGTAAAAATAGGCTTATGAGATCACCTTTTGTCCGTGTGTGTGTGCGTGTGTGAGGAGTGTGTGTGTCCCCCCTAATAACTTCAAAACGGCTGGAGCGATTTCAATGAACCTCGGTAAGTTCATAGCACTATTCCGGACGACTCCACCGTGCCCTTCAAATTTTGTTACGTCTCACCAATCCAACATGGCGGCTGTGTGAAATATTTCACCAGCATTCAATATCTCCGAAACTATTCCCGATATCACCCTGGAATTTTTTACGGTGATAAAGGGAGCTACTAGAAGTTCACCCATGTGACTTTTGAGAAACTGGTAACTACAAAACCAACATGGCGGCCACGCGAATTTGCGACTTTTAAATAGAAACACTCTCACCTCTCCGCTGGAGTTGATTTAACTTTAACTACCCTCATTACCACAAACCTACAGAATTTACTGCCTTTAAATACAGGCCACAAGTGATTTTAACATAACATCCCGACTTTGAATGGGCGCCAAGGTTGACCATATGGGTCTTCCTGAATAAAATAGAATAAAATACATAACTGTTGCCCCGACTATGAAACACCTTATCCCAGGCGTAGGGCATTTGGCATGCGTTCGCTGATGTTACCAGGTTCATGCAAATCAGGAATTAACACACACATGAATTTAAAAGAAACAATCTATTGGCTGTACTATACATCTATATACATAATACACAATATGGGAAATACCCTTCAATAAACTCGTGAAAAATTTTGTACAGTACCTTGCCACTGAATTTAGGCTCTTAGAGCAGCAAACACTTACGGCCATATTCGACCTAGGCCTACCAGCCTCCTATACATATTTCACTTGTACACAAATCTACACTCGTCAGACTTTCACGCATCATTTGCCTATTCTTTTCACTTTGCACAGTTTGAGCACGAATCTACACTCGCCAGACTTGTTGACTTCAACGCCATGACATCCTCCCATGACTTCCACAACAGATGATGAAGTGAGGTTATGAACGTCTTTTTAGGGTGTGATATGATCAGCTACCCATGATCTACGAACTTAACCATGTCGAAAATATGTAGCCATTCAATAGCACAACGCTAGTTACTGTCTCTGCTGTTCGATTACCGGACCATGCCAGATAAATCGACCCTGGGTGCAAGAAGATATGGACTCTAGCCTAAAAGCAAGAAGACCCGATCTCTAACTGTTCGTTACGGAAACCATGTCACGTAAAACGACCCTGGGCGCTAGTAGATCTGGACTCTGCCAATAAAGCAATAAGACGACATCGGAACACCAGACACGCCATTATATGCACTGGCGAACGGATACATCACCCCACTGTTCCTGCCGGAACTAACTCGTGCGTGGCCCGCTCCTAGTGGAACATCCGTGTCAACACATGAACATTAGACAGACGTAATTCCTACTGACGTCACTCAGTATTTTTCCTTTCGAAGTTCATAAGAGTTCATGCTATTAATAGCCTACGTATTCCCTGAACTTGCCACCACAAGCCGAATTACTGCCTGTCTTTTCCGGGTTTGTAACATTTCCAGTCCTCGAAAATACCAATACTTGGTACCTTATAGTACAGCCACGAATCTAACATTTAACATTATGATGATGATGATGATAATTGTTGTTTTAAGGGGCCTAACATCTAGGTTATCGGCCCCTGATGGTTTGGGTGATCGTGAAGATGAAAATGAAAAGCGAACTTAAAACTAAAACTAACGACTAACCGAAAAACTAGAAGAAGAAATGGAAAACTAAAGGAGAATAAGGCAAATAAAAGGACAGAAGGAAAAGAAAGCCCTCAACCCTCGGAGAAGGCGGATTGAGGGACTTGGAAGGAAGGAGAGCCATGAAAGGCATATAGGAAAGTAAAAGAGGAGAGGGTCCGCCCCGAAGGTAAGGGACAAAAGGGGAAAACGGACCCAGCTCAGGAATCCCTCGGGGTCGCCAACTCCCGAACTCACCAGCCGTGAGCCCCTGAGGGTGTAGCATTATCTAGGGTGCACCAGAAGTGGTGGGGCTACATACACCCTGCCTCCTTAAGGGCCTAGAGCACAAGGCAGGAGGTAAAAGGAAGAGAAAAAGAAGGCTGACCCCTCGCAGAAGGAGGGTATCAGAAAAGATGAGACAAGGGCCAATTAAGGCGGGAAAGGATGAGACTCCCTAGGCCTCGGATATCCTAATACCGTCGGGGTCAGAAGAGAACAAGAGTTGACCAAGTGAGGTCGACAGGAAAGAAGACAGAGAGGAGCCCGGCACAAGTAAGTGGAAGCAATACCGGACTCAGCTTGGGTCCCGTGGTCGCCAACCCACGCCCACAAGATGTGAGCCCCTGGGGGCCATTTAACATTACTAGGTCAAGATAAAGCCATTAACCCCAAACCAAAATGAAATAATGCTTCTACTCAAAATAACACAGTCTTATATATCCTTGTTCCCAAAACGTTATAAATCGCAAAACCCCGTATTTTATAATATCAAATATCCAAAAACCGATAATTAATAATCAATGATCCTAGTTGGTCCGGACCATCCAAAAACGAATCCGTCCACAAAACACACACAGGCACAATAAAAATCACCTCCGCAACCCCACTTTAACCCAATATAATAAGATATGAATAAAATACCCCAAACTAACTGCACAAGGCAAAAAAAACGAGGGTGAGCTACTGTAACTGAATAAATTCGGCTACAGTTTGTTCTAAATGCTTCGGAATTTTCCTCTGCCGTTTTTTGGGAAGTTTTTGTTCAGGTTTGGGCTTCTTGCTCTGCTTCTTTTTTTTTTCTTTTACTCGGCTTCTTCCTCCTCATCGTCGGGTTCGCATGTGGCTTGGTTTTCGGAAACTCGTTGGTTAGGGTTTGGTAAAGGAGAGCAGTCAAGTTCCACTATCTCCGTAGCATAAATGTAGCTTTCCTTGTAGATCCGATCAAACTCCTCTGTCGTTCGAAGAGCCTCCATTGTCGACATCAAAATCAGAGCAGCTTTCTTTGCTCCTGTGGCAGGACGGTATAACATGGACTCTGAAGGGCCTTTGCAAGTTCTTCACATGGACCAAAAATTTCGACACTGACGTGAAGAAATTAAAACGGAATCGAATGACTTCAGCTTCTTTAGGTACCCACGAGTTGCCGACTTGACTTCCGGAGAAGCACCCGTGGGGTCATCGAGGATAGGCATTGGAGAGGCAGTATGACCCTTTAGTAGTTCTCCTTGTACCTTTTAAGAGACCGGCATCTCACGCTCCATCTCGTTGGACAAAGTGCGATGAGCTTTGATGACGGTCCATTGGCGACGGCATTATCATCATCATCACAGGGTGCCAGGACGACATCTTTAAAGGTGTTCTGTCTCTTCGAAGGATCGAGCATGATATTACTTGAATTTTTCACAACAACAAGCAAATCACAAAGAACTGCAGTTTTCCGCGAGATTTCTTGATGAGCTAAGCCTAGGGAATGGTTTGAACAGTGAACATAAGGGGATTTTGGCTGCTCATAAGACAGAAGTTTTTGAACTCCCTTGATGTGCCCAGACATGTTAAGAGGCGCCATCAAAACAATGACCCCACAATTTTGACAATAGAAAATGTAGCCCTAAGAGAACATCTTTTATGGCACCAACCAGCGTTTTAGCGGTTGCATCTTGTGGGTTGTACAACCCGAGAAAAAGTTCAGTTACTTGAAAGGTTTTAGGGTGAACCAACCTAACACATAGAGAGATCTGCTCTAAGCCCGCAATATCGGTGGTGTCATCAGCAATAATACCAAAAAAGGTGATTCGTGTACCTGTTTTGCTATGTCTCGAAGGACAGAGAGGGCCGTTATTTCAATCACCTCATTCTGCATGCCAGGGCTGAGGAAATTGTTACGACGCGACATCCACCAAGTAAGTTTGGGTACATCGTCTTTTCTCTCCTGTAAAAGCTCCATGAGTTTGCCATGATCAGAGTCGTGGCTGCGAACAGCGCTACCAGTAAGCAGTAAATATCTAAGACAACCATTGAACTGTAGGTACTACTGGAACGACTCCTCCCATGGTAACCCTCGCTGAAAACTGCTTCCTGGTCATCGCATCCTTGACGTGCACGACCAGGCGTAACTAGTCGCACCAAAAGCCGCACTTTGCTCCCATACAGCATTCCAGTATTACCTAGAGTTCAATGAAGACAACTAATAACAACAAGAAAACATTTGCGAGCAACGCTCATTTGTTTCAACATTCCCTTGTCAATCTTCGCAGTTACAGGCTGGCTATTTTCTCCATTAATGATTAGTTCATAATTTCTCCGGTGAAAGTCACTGTTTTTATGTGATTTGTATTTTTCACCCGCCTTTCTCGAATGTTGGAAACCGTTGATATAAAATGTTCTCTCCGCTTTGGAGAACCAACTTCTACCTGTGATACCAACCATTCGACTGCCTTTCATGCATTCAAAACATTTAAAAAAATCAAAATTAAACGACTATTCAAGTCTCCAGTCCTGTCACCGAATTAATCTTTAAAAATCTAAAATCCACGTTTTATAATCACTATTTAAGATCACTTCACTATCATTATATTTTATCACTATCACTCATCACAAGCGCACTTCCTAATTCCTCCCTCCTCTCATTAACTACCACTCGCAGCGAAAACTTTCACCACCTCTTTCTTGTTCCTGTGAAGCAAGTGGAATGGAATGATTGAGTGTTTATTTTCCCCCCCGGAAAGTCGCCGTTTCTTCCTTTCCTCTTCTCTCCTCACCTCACCCCTGCAGGTCCCATCACGCTGGACCATCAACCCCCTCCTTGCTCTGATTTTGGCTCCTTGCCGCCGTGCCCCCTACAGCTGGCGTGATGGTCACGTGGATCCCAAAGGCAAAGTAGCTATCCTCCCCTGCCTGCCACACCCCGCACCCCCAATGTACTTGTTATTGTCTCCTCCAGATGTTGAGCAAACACGTGCGGCAGCCGTCCGGCCGGCCATCCGCCAGCCAGTCTTCGGACAGATGACGATGGCCCGGCAGGCCGGCCCAGCTGGTGCGCCCCATCGCGAGGTTTTTGCCTACACCGTGACTCTTGCCTTGTCTAAGCCTGGCCGCCGGGGGGAAGTGATGTACCGTAGGCTGCTACCTCTCGGATGGGGTAGTCGCCCATATGAACGCCTCAAAGAAACACTGGCACAATATCGTAATATTAATGGACACTTACCTTCAAGTTAATGTATCCTCCCAGGTGATAAATCCAAGCCTCAGTACAAGAACTAGGACAAAAGGGCACTCATAAAATAAGAGTCCGGGGGTCTGATAGCACGAGTTTTCAGTGGTAATAACGCCTTGGTTGCGCGGGCAAGCGACCAACACGCAACTGCACGCCGATTGTTTGTGTCCAGTGGAAAGCAAAGAATAAAATAATATGAGTGGAAAGTTTCCAGTGCACCAAAATGAGTACGCCATTCCCAGGATGCCTGCCCCAATCCACACCCTTCTTTAGTCACGGGGATTCCCCTTCAACGCATGTGTCAGTATATCATGTTTTTTAAGGAGATACATATAAGAAACGTTCTATTTCTCTATTAAAGTGTAATGTCGTGAAAAATATAATTAATGTTCTTTTACATAACTCAAGAATAAATCGGCTTGAACCTGCTCTTCGCACTTACCGACAGCGTTACCAAACTAACTTTAGGCCAATGTTGCCAACCTCAGCAGAGACGATTGGCATGCATTCACAATCGGCATTCACACTTAGCTGCTCGCGAGTTCGCATTTCAAATTTGGGCCATGTATCTCAAAAAGGTATTTCTTTTTCAATTCTCAATATAAAAGTTTTGCATTTTCAAAAGATATTGGGGGTGCGCCGCACCCCCAAAATAAATATTGAGGGGGCGGCCGCACCCTGGCACCCCCCCTTCCGACGCCACTGACTTTACCCTTTCTTGTCCTCTGAAGCATGGTACGCACACACTTCATTTCGGATGCCTGAAGTCTACTGTTACCTCTTTTAGAAAGGGTACATGTTTCAAGTGCGTAAGTCAGTATGGGTATGTAGTATGTTTTAAATAATATATGTTTACACCATATAGGTATGAGCTTGGAATGCGAAAATCACAAAAATCAGCCATTTATGATTGTTTTCAAAAAGTAAACATAGATATTAACAACAGAAATGCTACATATACTATGAATGGAGGATATTTATTGCACCGTGTCGTTTGGGATCGAGAAGATACATTCAGCAACATCTCAGATAAATATGTTCAGTATATACGCAGACATTTTGGTCAAAAAGTAACCGTAGTATCTGATGGCTATACCGATTCTACAAAAAATATTAAAGCAGCAGAACAACGTTGCCGTGTGGCAAAAACATCGGCATCTTCTGATATTCTCTTTGACCGATTTATGACAGTCCCAACTAGCCAACAACAATTTTTGTCAAACAATCATAATAAGTCTCGGTTCATCGCAATGCTAAAAGAAAAAATTACCACTGAACATATTTTAGTTAAGCAAGCTGACAATGACGCTGATGTACTCATCATAGAAACTGCAATAAATCAATTCAATCCAACTGATGTAAATGTTGTTGTTGGTGAAGATGTTGACCTGTTGGTATTACTTACCGCTCGAACTCCAATTGAAAAATTAATTTATTTTTCAAAACCAGGCAAGGCTCAACAACCATCGCAAATATTTATCGGCTTATCCTAAATGTAAAAATCATATTCTATTTTTACATTCTATGACTGGCTGTGATACAACAACAGCAATGTTCCGAAGGGGTAAAACAACAGTTTTCAAATTGTTTGAAAAACAAGATTTAAAGACATATGCGAAAGCTTTTGAAGATATGAACTCTGCTTCAGAAACTCTGATCACCAACAGAATTCGCTTTCTTCTTTCTGTATATGGAGCCCCAAAAAGAATTACTTGCATAGACAACTTAAGTTACTTATCTTTTGCAAAACTAACGCGTAATAAAAGACGTGTGCAATTAGCTTGTCTTCCTCCAACCTCGGCTTCTGCTCACCAACATTTTTTATCGAGTTTATTACCAGGTTCAAGTGTGGCTTGGTAATCAACTGGACCCAGAAGAATGGGGTTGAAAGCTAGTTAATAATGTATTGGAACCAATCCACACACTACTTCCACCTGCATCAGAAAAGCACCTTAATACTATTTTTTGCAACTGCAAAAAGGGGTGTAATTCAAAATGCGGCTGCAAAAAAGTAGGCTTATTTTGTTCACCAGCCTGCACCAGTTGTCAAGGCCAATCGTGCTCAAATGTTGAATCTCTAGCAGAAGAAGATCCTTACATCAACGACGAAACAACTGATGTATCGCTGCTAGAACAATTTACGTCAACTCAGGAAGATCAAGAAGAAGAAGAAGAAGAAGAAGATGAAGGAAGAGAAGAACAAGAAGAAAAAGAATGAGAAGGCCTTACACTCAAGTAAAATTAAGTAAAACAGACCGTGGAGTAGGCCTACTGGGGAAACCACATAAAAAAAAAACGCGTCAAGTACACTACCTCATAGGTGGCGAAGAAACGTGTGCATATTATGGGGAATACAACTTTAGTAAATTTTAGAATCGCTTTTTCTCAGAAATGGTGACTCTTAAGGACAAAAGCGTAAGGATAATTTTTGTAGATAATTGCATGATCTACAATGTTTGTCTGATCTATTTTTATCATGAAACTAACCGTTTCGCTACAAAATCCAAAAAACCCATTTTTGCGAACTTTGACCTTGCATAAAAATTTTTGCACACATATGATCGATGGGGACTTTTCACAATTTCATTATAATGGTATCCCTAACGTTCATGCAAAAATTCAGCTTCTTGGGAATTTATGCAAGGGTGAATGTCTATTTTGATCGGACTATGAGAGATCAAATGAAAGATGATAAATGAAGCTGGGCAGGGACTTAAAAGGAAGTGGCCATGGCTTATTAGAAGGTGCCGACCCGTAATTTGCCTTGAGTTAATAACGGAAAACCACAGAAATCGGTTTCCAGAATGGCCAGCAATGATGTTCGAACCCACTTGTCTCTGAATCTGTAAATACAGTAGCTTGGTCTTATGGCCTAGCGCTATGCCTTAGCGAGAACCATTGGTGGAGAGAAGAATAATCAATCGGAGATGGATAGTACAAAAAAAAAACTTTCTTGCATTGGCAAATTATTACTGTATTTTATAATAAAATAATAACTGACTGAAATCATCTACAATAAGAAGATGCTGAGTATAGAAGCCAAACTAAGGCATTACAGCACTGTTGTCAGACAGAAGGTTTATATGATTCGGAGACCCTGTGTATGAATAGAACCGGACAAGTCAATCAGCTACTTAAAAGAGAACGCAGACTACTTTCCGGAAGATCTTGAGCAACAGATGGGTTGACGAACAGGTTCGACTAAAATCAAATAAAGATGTATACAGCAAGATGGAACCGATAACAACAACAATTAGAAAGCGAAGATTGCTGTTTTATGGACACATCTTCCATATGAAATGACCGGCTCACAAAGAAAATCTGGAATTTTCTTAAACCGAAGATCTCCAAGTTGAAATGGTTCCAAGAGCGTGAGAAAGATATGAGGCAGGTGGGCATTACGGAGCATATAATCAAAGACAGGAATAGTTTCAGAAGGATGGTGAAGAGCTATCAGGGTTTTATGGTGGAGGCAGAACCCTTTAACAGAGGAGCGGAAGAACAAGCTGATAGATGGGCTCAAGAGATACTGGCAAGTTGTCAAAGCCGGCAAACGAACAAGACACAGACACTGAAATGAGAGTGGTTGTTAACACCCAGTCCATAGAGACTTAAGGTGACAGTTTAAAAATTATAATATACAGTACATATATTTTGTAAGATTTCATAAAATTTTCATATGTTATATACTATACTTTCCACATAACCCAAACATTTGGTCTTCCGGTGGATACAAAAACCATTGGTCTACCGGGGCTAGGTCTGATGGATAATAGAACTAGAAGGGGCGGCTTCAGTGGCGTAGTCGGTAGCATGCTGAGCTTCTATGCCCAAGATAGCGGGTTCAAACCCGGCCGAAGCCGTCGGATTTTTAAGAGCGTTAAAAATCCCTCAGTATGCCTTCCTTCGGAGGGGAAGTAAAGCTGGCGGTCCCATGTCATGTTAAAGAACCTACCTGTGTGAAGCTAAATTGGATAGGTTAAGAATGTAAACAACGCTCTTAGGTTTCTACGTTCGTTGCCAAGAGCCGACTGCGGTGACGTCTAGTAGCTAAGTTCTGAACTTGGCCTAGTAGTTGTTGACGGTGCCACTTGGCGGCAAAAGTAGGAACTATTTGAAAAATTCTAAGTTGCAGTCTGTACTTAAATGAAAAAAACAGATAACACGCACTAATACAGTCATCACAATTAACACCGGTTATCAGACAGATTTTACACACACCCAAAGTACACGGGGCTACATGACCGCGTTGTCGCAGCCCTTAAACTTAAGAACCAACCAACCAACTAGAACTAGAAGGTTTGAGGTCTACCGACTATAAATTGAACTTGGCACCAATTTCACCTGGAGCTGAGGGCTACAGTAACGTATGCGTGGCGTTGGCAATACTCTTATTTGTCATGAGTGTAATGGCGGACACAGCTGGAATTTTTTACTTACAGTAGTTTCTCCTATCTGGCATTTTATTTCCTTATGTTTCTTCCCTAACGACATAACCTTTCATACCATATTCCCTACATTTCTGATCCAGTTCAGTCATGTTGACTTGTAAGATATTGACGGACTCTGTTATTACAGTAATCAGAATAAGCCAGACTGCTTACCTTGTTTCCACTTAATTAAATCCTACCTAGCCAGTTGATGGCCTTCAGCAAAGGGTCCATATATAAAACCTGTGTCGCAGGGCTCGACCCCAGGACCAGTCCCCAAGCTCTCGGTTATACATTCAGTGAAGTGAGTAATCAAATTAAAGCCAAGAAAAGAGCTAAAACAATAAAACTTTACTAAAATGTAATAGCTATATACTGCATGTAATTAATGATTGTAAAAAACATCATATTATGTAATAGCTGTAACAAATCATATTATCCAGTTGAAGCTAGGATGTTAAGAAATATTTGGTTCCGTCTATCAGAAGGTCGGAACCTCCGTGGCTTAGGCGGCAGCACGCCGGCCTCTCACCGCTGGGTCCGTGGTTCAAATCCTGGTGCTGGACAAAGCGGAGGCGGACAGGTTTTTCTCCGGGTACTCCGGTTTTCCCTGTCCCAAATTTCATTCCAGTAACACTCTCCACTGTCATTTCATTTAATCATTGCCCCTGCGGAGTGCGACAGGCTTTGGCAGCCGGCTCAGTTCATATCTTTGAAAGAATATCCTCGCCGCTAGATCAGGGCTTCATTCATTCCATTCCCTGACCTGGTCAGTAGACTGGAAGCAGAAGGTCAATTGGTCATAGCGCGATTATCTATTGTGTGTTCATGAATCATGAGCAGGGTTACTCAGAGTCCAAGGCAAGTTTCGAGGCATGGTCTTTGAGTCACCCGGGTCACGAGATGCACTTTGCACTGGCGCGACCTCCGGTCAATGTCTGACCACGGCCGCCAGGTAGCAACATTATGCCGAGCAGTTTAGCTAGAGTAACCTGTCTCCTCCCATTTCGCTGGAGAAGGGGATTTATCAAAGTCCAATTTATGAGAGTAGGGAATATCCCTATATAAGACCGGGATTCCTTAGGAACAGGGTCAATCATGAAGAGTCAACCATGAATAGTCAGTCAGTCATGAAGAGTCAGTCATGAATAGTGAATTGTCTACTTAGTCTACAGATCAATACTGGTCAGACGAACATGTGAAATTATATATCAGCGATCAATCATAGCAGGTCAATCCTGATTGATCAATCATCTTCATAGGTGGTTATGTTTCATTGTTAAGTCAGAACTAGGGACTCATGCCCAAGAGCATTAACACTGCTGCAGGAGAAAGCTATTCAGAGACGAAATGACCATACTGAAGGAGGGTACAACTCATAGCTATACAAATGTATATACTGTATCTCGGCACAGGGTGCCACATGTAAATAAATCTACATATACGGGCAAATAATTACTGGAGTTGTCAGTTCCTGGGGCTCATCATCCACATACTCCCGTCAGGCCAAACATCACCGTTCGGCTGGCCTCGCGAGAACTACCTTGTCTCACCCACACAACTGGGTCACGACACCTGTGACAACCATCAACTCTCCCTACAGCCTGATTATCAGCATAAATCTTTGATTGCCTGTAGCAGCCTTCCCTCGATACAATAATCCCTCAGGACAGACGCGGATTCAAGGGGAGGGGGTCACGGGGATCATGACCCCCCCCCCAACGGAGACCAAATTTTTTTGCAAACTCAAAAAATAATAACCAGACAAATAAAACATAACGAATTTTAACTGAAAGACAGTTTTTTTTCATTTTATTCAATACTGAAAATATCTTTATTGCAATTATGTTCTGTTACAAGTGTACATATTTACAACTTCATACATTATTTATATAACAAAATCAACTCGTCTATTTTATTTAGCAAACCTTGTGATTACCAAATCGATGTGTATAGAGATGTCACGATGAATGTGCTGCAATGCACGGATAGGAATTTGGGTCTTTTTTCGCACCAAAAATTTTGCCGACGTCCAAACTGCAAGCTTGGTTGGCAATTTAAGCTGTGTCTTTCTCCCTTTGTCGGTACCAACTCGACTTGCCGAAACTGTAACATACCTTGATACTTTTCTCGAAGCTCGATGTAAAAGTCGCAAAACACGCCATTGCAATTTGTACGAATATTTTTGGTGCGCTAAATGCATCAAATTTCTATCCATGTAGCTTGAAAAAAAATTGGTCTGGTTTTGTACGTTTGGTTATTTTGTGATTGCGTTTTTAATGATACCATTTTTCTTAACAATTTTGATTCTCTGACCCCCCCAAAGCCAAACTCTAGATCCGCGCCTGCCTCAGGATGCTCAGCATCATTTCCCTTGGTACTCTATTACACGCCTTCTCTATATCTACAAAACACAAACCCAACTGTCTATTCATCTTGTAGCATTTCACAATAACTTGGCGCATACTACAAATTTGATCCTGACATCCTCGTTACAGGTTTCATCCATCTTACTCTCAGTCAATGACTAACTACTAAACTTTCCTTTCTACAATGCGTGTCCCCCCCCAGGGGCTCACATCTAGTAGGACATGGGTTGGCGACCACGGGACCCCAGCTGAGTCCGGCATTGCTTCCACTTAACTTGTGCCGGGCTCCTCTTCGTCTTCTTTCCTGTCGACCACTCTTGGTCAACTCTTGTTCTCTTCCGACCCCGTCGATATTAGGGTATCCGAGGCCTAGGGAGTCTTTCACTTTCCCGCCTTAATTGGCCCTTCTCTCTCCCTTCTTCTAGGGATCAGCCTTCTTTTTCTTTTCATTATATTTCCTTTTCTCTTTGAGATTCCCGCACCGATTTTGTGAATTGGCTCCTCGAGTATCTAAATTACATTTTGTGAATTTTTCGAATTTACACTACATTTTGCATGTATTTTCAATCTAAATTGAATTTTGCGAGTATTTTCAACCTCAATTTCATTTTGTAAGGATTGACAATCTCAATTGCTTTTTTTAGTAAGTCTTTGAATGTAGGGGCAGCATTTTTGTGAGTATTTTGAATTTCAATTGCATTTTGTAAGTATTTTCAACCTCAACCACATTTTGTAAGTATTTTGAATCTCAATTCCATTTGTCAGTGTTTTCCACTCTAAATTAGTTTTTGTGTGTCTTTTCAATCTTTTGTCAGTATTTTCAATCTCCGTTAGTTTTCGTTATGGCTTTCGTCTCATTGTCATTTTCGCTATCACCCAGACCATTAGGGGCTGATAACCCAGATGTTAGGCCCCTTAAAACAACAATTATCATCATTAGGGGGCAGATTTCTAAGAGAAGTCATATTTTTCCCCTTAATATTATATCTTAGAGTCTTGTATTTTCAACACGTTTCCAAGCATGATAATCAAAATTAAACAGGTTTTATTGGGCATATAAATGCATATTTAGGCTTTCTTAAGTTTTATGGCATATTTTGAACAAAATATCATTATAAACGGCATATTTTGGTAATTTTCATTTGAATTCCATTTTATAAAAATCAGAATAAGCTCTGGAAATTATTGTTCAGGATAGACTGGAATATGCTACTGAAGAACCATTCTAAAGTTGTGTATGGAATGTTTCTAACAGGTAGGAGTTATTGTTTGCTAGCTGGGTCAATTCCTGGAAATCGGGCTATTGTTTACACGGAAGCAGAAGCTGATAATTCTTTTTTTTCCGTCTATTCAATATTTTTTTTTTTATCAGTCAAATAGGATTATATGTCAATACGGACCAATATGACGTCGAATACTCCTAGCAGAGGTAATTCCGCAGTTATTTGTCATCGTTCTTATCTCTCTCCTTCGCCCTTCCCCCTTCAACACACTGAATGACCTTGGTCACTTATTAGGGAGCTTCAGTCATTCAGTTCCTTTCAATATGCCTAAAACGAAAGTCTCAATTTGTAGGAATTTGCGAAGTTTTGTTCACGAGTTAGGTGAAAACATATTCAGTATGGATGGAGTAATAAAAGTGTTTCTATGTAACGTAGATGCTATTCATTAAGTCGTATTTTGAATTTTATAGGTCATATTTTTATGGTTTTTAGGTCATAAATGCACACATATTTCATACATTTTTAGGTCATAGAAATCCGCCCCCTAATCATCATCATCTACAATGGCCGAGTACACTTTGCTCGGAACATTTATCAAAGAAATGTCTCTATAATTGTTGCAAGCTTTCCTGTTACCTTGCTTATAATTTGGGACTTCACTCAAGGGATCATCATCATCATTTCCCCTTATCCAGATCCTGCCAGGTCGGGGTATTTATGGCACTTCTCCACCTTCCTCTTTCTTTCCACCATTCCACTTCCACGATCTTGTCCCAGTCCAAATTTATTTTTCTTTGTTCTTCACTGAATCAATCCACCTTGTTCTAGGTCTTCCTCTTGCTCTTTATCTCCAGCATCTGTCTTGGTATTCTATTTTCCTCCATCCTCTTTACATGTCCAAACCACCTTAGTTTATTCTTCTCAATTTTCTCATTTAGTTCTCTCATCCCAACTTCCGTCCTACCATCTTCATTTCTCACTCTGTCTTTCCTTGTCTTTCCTATCATACTTGTTAGGAATTTCATTTCACTGGCTTGGATTCTACTCTCTTGCCTGCTGGTCAAGGTCCAAGTCTCAGCTGCATAAGTTAATATGGGAACATAGTACACTTTATACATTACCTTCTTGCTTTTCCTTGGTACTTCCTTATCCCAAACAAGTTTTCTTACACTTTGATAGAATGCATTGCTCTGCTGTACCCTCCTGTCAATATCCATGTCCAACCTACCAGTTTGCATCAATTCACTTCCTAGGTATTTGAACGTGTCCACAATTTCCAAACTCTGACTTCCAATTTTCACAGTGCCCTTTCCTTGTCTTTCCCCTCTTGTCATCACCATGGTCTTGCTTTTCTCAGGGGATACCTTTCCTAAATCCAGTGCTTTTTTTTCTAAAAATAATTTAAGGAGTACTTTCAGTTGTAGTTGATAAAACATCCCGATTCACGATCTTGAAATTTTTGGCAATTTGCAAAGTCCGGTCATTGTTCGTGTTCGAATCATTAACTTTCAGAGTTTTCAATGTCTGGGTGGATGTTAAATAGTTCGTTATTTTCTTGATCCTTCAAAACTAACCACACGCACAAAATAACAACCTACCCCACCTCCAAACACTAGCCTGCGTGTTTATAAGAACGGAGTGCAGAGGGCAAAGAGGATTTAATAGAGCCGAGGGTGCCGAGTTGCCGATCAAAAGAAACTGATCCGATAGATCGATTTAAATCAAGGATTACTCTAAATCTCCTCCAGCTGTTGTGAACAGCGTGTTGAAGCCAGCTGATCGATGAACCTTCAAGTCGGAAGTTATATATGCTGGACTAGATACAAATGTACCAATATTGTTTCTTAATCAGTTTTCAAATGTTAAGGGGTACGCACACCCCCTGAAAAAAAATAGCACTGCCAAAATCCCATGCCAAATCGATTATCCTATGCAACCATTTCAGCCCTGCTTCCCTAGTATATAGTACTTACACAATTTCTGAACGAATTTCATCCACCCCTTACTTATCCTGGACCTCACTTTCTGCGCTAACAATGATTAATTCAGAGCAAATCAGCTGTTAGTGGTCTGTTTCATCAAATAGCCTCTGAACACCTTACAATTCCTTATCAATTTCCTAAATTCAATCGCAATGTCAGTAATGATTATACTCTATAATTGACTAGGTCCCTTTACCCTTCCATGTGTATCTGTGAATCTTCTTATGGTGGCAGATGCAGGGAGGGAAGTGAGGCGGTATGCGCCGGTATGGAATACCAGCACGGCTTTCAAAGGCCCAATAGCATACCGTCACTGCTTTCAATGTCAAATAGCATACCACCACTGAAAAGCAGTGGATCTTAAATTTGTTTGAGCCATAGAAATTAATATAGGCTACCTTACTTTTCATGATCATTCATCCAATGGTATCAAGCTACCTTCACCGATAAACATTCGCCTGTAGACATCGCCAATATAGAACCGTGTGTTCCTTTTTAAAGCCAACCTGTAAAGTGCTTCAGCATCGCTGCAGCAAACTAGAGTGGAATAAAAGAACGGCCATGGCCGTCCTTGCAGCAAAACTCATAAAGCGAGATCTCTTCGCCATCGCTGCAGCAGAGCGCTTAAATGAAAAACATGGCTGTGACCGGTAACTTGTGATGACCATAGTCGCTACCTTAAGAATATACCGCTACATCTGATGTTTTTAAACATATCTCTCAGGAAGAAAATATCATAACTTTTACATTGTTTAAATAGATTTTTTACTTTTAAATATCTTAAAAATATCTACTGTCAATCGAAAAGACATAATATTCTAGACTTTTAGGCTCCTGCTTGGCGAAAATCTATAAAGCAAGGTTGGTTACTCGTGGAGGAAATAATTAAAAAGACCACAGTCTCCCATCTCGTTGTCGGGCTAAAAACTAGTGTTGTGGTGAATGGTCAGTACGATTGTGTATCAAGCAGCATCATTGCAACTAAAGTATTTTTATCAGCATCGGCTGCAGAGCTGATATCATGGATAAATTTGCCGTAAGAGTACAAAAGAGAAATTTCAGCGAAACTGGTGATCGTGCTGAAGATAATTGGTCTGGGAAAAATTTGACGAATTCGGCTTTGTCTCTCACCTCTCACAGACAGCAAAGCACAAGTGAAATAGAAACCAACAATGTAGGCCTAGGTAATGAAGATTTTGAATGTTTGCCAACATTTCTGAGTCCTACTCGGTGGAAAACTAAATTCAAAGAACACGAATGGTTATCCTACAAAACTGAAACGAAAAGATTCGGTTGCAAAGTATGCGTCAGGACACGTGGAACTTTGGGTGCTTTTAAATCAGAACGAACTCGCTTATCAAATGAGTGGTGTTCTTATTCTGTAAAGGCTTTTGGTGATAGCGATGTGAAAATATGTCAGGCAATAAGAAAAAATATCTTTGATTACAAGAAATCCCATGCCCATGGTCAGTGTGTTAAAATTCTTGAGGAGGCCAAGAAACAAGTTCTTCAAAACACAACTGCAAGACAAGAAGTGGTTTACCACAAGAATACATGCAGAGTTTTTCGCACAGTGTACAATCTTGCAAAGCTAGGAAGGCCATTTTCTGATCTACCATCCTGGATTGATGCACAAAGTGCAAATGGTTTAGATATGGGACAGATTTTGCATTCCAAACATTCCTGTGCTGACATTACCAATCTGATTGGTGAAGAAATGAGGAAAACTGTTGTTAAACAAATTGTTGAAAACGACCTCAAGATTGGTGTGATGGTGGACGAGTCAACTTCAGTGGGTCAAAAATCTGTTCTTTGTACTTATCTTCAGGTGAATTTTAATAATTCTGAAGAAACCAGCAGCATATTTTTCGATCTAGTTGAACTTCCAAACACCTCAGCTAAATGTTTATATGATTCTTTAAAGTCTAATCTTCTTCAGTATTTTTCACAAGAGTTTCTAGCCAGTAATTTTATATCATTTGCTTGTGATGGTGCATCTAATATGCTAGTGAGTGTATCAGGATTGGCAGTAAGACTCCAGCAAGAATTCCTTCAGCTTTTTATATGGCACTGTGCTAACCTCCGTCTCGAGTTAACAGTTGGTGATGTTGTTTCCAAGCTGACAGCTATCAACCACATGAGGAACTTTTTTGATAAATTGTATTCCCTATACCATGCATCACCAAAGAACAACCGGGTGAGTTAGCCGAGGTCGTTACGGCATGACTGTTGGTAGTCTCTCACATCCGGGAGGCGGGGTGGTTCGAATCCCCCCGCCGGCAACCTTGAAGATGGTCTTCTGTGGTTTCCCATCTTCCTTCCAGGCAAATGCCGGGGTTGGTCCCAAACTATAGGCCACAGCCACTACCTTCCAATTCCTCGTCCTTACATTCCAACTTTTCTCCCCCAACGGTACTTGTAGCTCACCCATTGGGTGTCCGTCTCGAAGCAGCTACAACACTGGCGAGCCGAACATGTCCTCTGACACTCCCGGCACTAAAAGCCATACGCTAAAAAAAAACAAAAAAAAAACAAACCAAAGAACAAAAACCAATTGCAGAATTGTGCATCAAATCTGAGTACCGTACTAAAATCCAGGTTATAGGAAGATATTTAGGAGTTAGATGGGTTTCGTCAAGTGCCAGATCAGTTAGGGCCATTTGGAAAGATTTTGCAGCACTTTCCCTCCATTTTAAAAGCACCATGGAGGATCAAACAAGAGACTCTAAAGAAAGGGCCCAGTATAAAGGACTGCTGGATCGTCTAACTGATATAAACTTTATCCTGAATATGGGTTTGATGATAGATGCTCTGAATGAATTAGAGGATCTGTCGCTTCAATTGCAGAAGAGGGAGATGTCTGTTATTCAGGCTCATAAGCTAGTACCGTACTCCAAAAACTTCAAGTTTTCCACTCCTTACAAACCCGACCTGGGGTGTATACAGAATTAGCAAGAAGTGCAGCCGAGTGTAAGGAACTAAATGGCGTGAACTTGCATGGACCTGGAAGAGCGCACAGAATTGATGAACAAGCCTTCTACAGTCTACTTGTGGAAGAAATGGAAAAACGAATGCTAAACAGTCTTCGGGATCTTCTGCTTCTACTGCACAATCTCTTGCAGCAAAGTATCAATAACTTTTAAGTAATTTAGAAGTATTTGATGAAACAAAGTGGCCAGAAGATGTGGGCAGTGATATTTGTTTTGGAGACAGTAAAATAAAATAGCTGTGTGAGAAATTTTGTATAGGTTCCATCAGGGTAAGTGTAACTGGTTTCAGGCTGTATGCATCAGACAAAACAGAATCTGATGATCTGAGCCACTTCTTAGGGCTGTGTAAACCATAATCATATCCACAGCAGAATGTAAACAATCTTTTACTGCCATGAACGTAATATATTCACCTGAAAGAAATCAGCTTCAAGTGAAAACTGCTGGAAACTTAGTCTTTTTGAAGTTGGCTGGGACCCCAATTCACAAGTTCAAGCCTGATAAATATGTTAAGACATGGCTAGGTAAGGGACGTCGCAGTGCTGATGACAACAACTCCATGAAGCGAAACATGTCAGATTTCTCTCCTCCAGGGTTAAAAGTAGTCTGGGAGTTTCTACACGAATAAAATGGTAGGCTACAAGTAAAATGAACCTTTCTGCAAAAGCACAAATTTGGAACACCATTTTTCGTTAAGTTAATGATAAGTGCATTTAATAATTTTTTCCTATTTAAGTTAGGCCTATCAGTCTTAATATTATGTGTTTTTTTTAAATATAGACTTTACTGTTTATATTGCTGTACTGTATTTTCAGATGCTATCTTTGTGTGAATTTCAGACCAATCTATTTTGACTTATGACACATTTACTGTTAATGTTTCATCTTATACGGATGCTAATTATATGCCAGTAAAAGCAAACAAAAATTAATTTAGTTCCCCACTTCACTCATTTAATTTTATTTATCTATATAGCCTAAATAATAATTCACACATATTATATTACTTAAGTGAAAAATAAAATGTATTACTTAAGCATGATGCAATTCTGAGTGAATTGAACAATTTCCTGCATATCACGTTACATTGTAAGGGAGGGGTATGCTTTTTTGAAGTTGAGGTATGACAGGGAAATACCTTCGGATAGCATATCGCCTCTGGTTTCCCCCCACTTCCTTCACTGCCCAGATGACCTCGTTATTCCTCCCCTTAAAACAACTATGATGATAATAATAATCTCACCGATTGTGGTGGCCGAGAGAGCAAATGCGCTGCCTTGTTCCTCGCTGGCATCGGGAGAGCGTGGGTTCGAATCCCACCTTGGCCGTCCTGAAAATGGTTTTCGTGGTTTCCCCATTTTCACCACCAGGCAAATGCCGGGACGGTTCCTTTCAATAGGTCCACGGCCGATTTCCTTCCAATATCCCTTCCCTGACCCGTCCTGAAAAGAAAAGTACATGGCCATTGGCTGCATTAATACAATTATTATTATTATATGCCGTATTATAGTCAGTGAAATGTGTGCTGTCAGGTCCTTACTTTCTGAGTTACAGGGAAAATAGAATCGCCTATTTTCACAATGTTAATGTATAGAAACATTTTCTCAGGAACCATGTTAGCTGCAAAGTTCAAATTTTTAAAGATAATTAATGTTATTGGTTTTACGTCCCTTTTAACTACACTGGCTTTTAGAGACGCCGGGGTGCCGGAATTTTGCCCCGAAGGGGATCTTTAACGTGCCAGTAAATCTACTGACACGGCTCCCTCGCATTTGCGCACCCTCAAATGCCAGCTGACTGCGCCAGGTTTCGAACCTGCAACCTTGGGCTCAGCAAGCGAGAACGTTACCCCTGAGCCACGCAGCCAGACAATTTTTAAAGAGTAGGGCCTACTAGCACAAGCATTTTATCGTGTTAGATGCCATTTTCAGTGTTGCCTTACTACGGTAATCAAAATGTAATGTTATTCAGCCAGTCAATACGATTGTACCCAATTGTAATACGTGTTTCCCTTATCCTGAAAAACATTACATGAGATTAATATTTATTTATTTAGTGTATGGGACATTAAAACATTAAATTATCACATGCATGAAATTTTAAACAAATTCCAGCTATTAAAGTACAACTATCTACAGCAGTGGTTCTTAACCGGTGGTCCGCGAGTGCCTCGGGAGTGGTCCGCGGGAGAAATGAATCCACCAGCACGTATAAAAAGTGGCCAATAAGTGGGGATTCCTAAAACGATGTGCGTTGAAAGAGAATCGTCCGAATGTATTCGTGGCGATGACTATCATGTTTTGAATTGAAAAATGTTAAAAATAAGAATGGCATCCATTATAAAAAATCCAACAAAGATATCTACAGTGAAATAGAGAAAAATTTAGAAACGATCCGTAAAAGGCGGACACGGTATTACGGTCATCTCAAACGAATGGATGGAAACAGGCTGACTAAACTTTTTTTTTTTACTCCAAACCCAAAACACAATGCCCTGGTTTATAAATACCAGAGACGACCTCAAAATGCTGCATCTAAAACCCGACGACGTCTTCAATAGAGATCTCTTCCGCAAAAATGTACTGACTAATGGGCTAACCCGAGACGAGACATCGAACCCGAAAAGAAGACAAGGTACCACTTGGACAGCGGAGCGCAAGATGGCCCACTCACAGGGAATGAGGGAATTCTGGACTCAGAGGAAATCGAAGATTATTGCGAAGTGTAGCAAGACTTAACGTGGTCCTAGATGGCCTCAACGAATTATACAGTATATATATACTGTAACTGTAATTGAGGACGGGTTACAACTGATAAGGTGTATTGAGGGAAGGGGGGGGGGGGGGGGGGGGTCCGTACATGATTCAATTTCAGGCTGAGTGGTCCGCAGACTTCTATGGGTTCAGAATCACTGATGGGTGAGCGGGAAGTATCTAGGTATTATTAAATGGCTGTTAAGTGTTTAATATTGATGGACTAATATTGGAAATAGCCGAAATATACAGCGCGTTAGCGCTCTCGGCCACCGCGGCCGCATATTATAAATCATGCATTTTTGTTACTTTCTTTTCAGGTTGTACTGGAGTGTATCTGAAGCTTCTGACGGCATGCTGCAGCCTTATTATTGTAGCGCATGTCGCATTCCAAATATGTTTATTATCTCTGGACGGGCCCTATGGCGCATTTATGCCATTCTGTAAGTATGTTTGTAGTGAGGTGTTCAACATGAAAATGAGGGACACAATAGCTATAACATTTTAATACATAATCTTTACTGTATTTTTCTATGCAGTGTAAGAATAGGTAGCCTACACAGGGCCGGATGTAAGAGTATGCCGCCTATAGGCGCCCCCTCAATTGTTCATATTTGCTTAATATATTTGTTTTATACAACAAAAGGATAGAGTTCATTGGCGTTTTCATCATTTTTAAACATAAAGTTCATTTAGTTTATATAAAACTACAAATTTAATGGCTTGCATAATAAATGTTATAATGAAATTAGTTATCTACTTGTCTTTTTACTTACTTCTTTTAATATTTGTTAAAAAATGAAATGGGTTCGAACTTAACTAATTAATTTGTTCTTGGAGATCAGTGATCACTATTTTACACATATTTCTATAGTTTATTGCTAATGACTATCTTTTGCGTAATTGAAGAACTGTGTTCAATTTGAATTAAGTTGTCCTCCATGGTGAAATGGAATTACACAAAATGTAGTTAATTACTGGTTTATTTGTTGAAAAATATAGAAACTTTTCTAAAACAACTAATCCCTCGCAATCTTCGTGTTCAAATTTACATAGCTTTCCTACGAGATTTCTTAATGGCAAACTCATTAATAATGTCCTCATATGAAAGTTTTGTGTTGTATTTGCCTCAATACAAAGTAATGAAAGTGAGTTTAACCGCATTTCAGAAATACTAGTTCGCAGATAGTTCTTAACTCTTCTAAGGTAGGAAGAACTGTATAAGGACTAAAACATATTTTTAAGTAACTTGTATTCTTAAATTCGTACGGAATATATTATTAACGTCTGAAATGCTTCATTTTAGCTTTTGATGAATTGCCAAACTGCCGCCCCTGAAAATTTGCCGCTCTAGGCTGCAGCCTACTTAGCCTATTTAGAAATACGGCCCTAACTATACCAGTTACATTAACGTACCAAACCCTCATTTTGTGGACTTGGGAGCAAGTCAGGTTAGGTTACTTTGTCATCATGTTATTCTTATGTTCACCCTTCATCATCATTAGCTTATAGGATTTAATTTATTAAGTGTATATATTTTGTATATTTACAAGGATTCAGTCTAGGTAGGCTCTATATTTTATTTCATTGTACATTTTCTAGTAAGTAAGAGAGTGTATTGTGTCAGCCCGGCGCGACGATGTCGCAAGCTGGAAACTTCGAGCCAGATTTTGAACAGGCCAAGATTAGACTTTCTTTGTATTGAGTGAGCCATTGTCTACTTGGTAAGGCCAATGCCGTAGGTCATGATTTCATGTCATGAACTCCATGTATTTTGTCAGGGTTCGAGATTGTTTTTGTAATTAGTCGGGGTTGGAGAGCATGTTTATCGATCGATACTCTCTGTGACATGATCGAGATTTGTGACATTCCGATAGATGGGAGCTTTGTGTGTAGAAGTGAGTTGTCACTTGATTTATAGATTTGGTACAGTCTAGTCCTCGCCAGGACAGTTATAATACAATGATTCTCTTCTACGCGAAAATAACTCCAGCCATTACATGGTCTAGAACTGATATGGGAACGGCTAACCATAGCAGACCTAATCACAATAGAAAAAGTAAAGGCTTCTTTCCTGATAAGGATGCTAGGAATTGCAAGAACGTTCCCGTCCAGGCTGGCATATGTCTTAACAAAAGAAACATACTACCGTACATCGAAGATCTCAGATTAAGACTACAACTGCCATCTACCAATCATATGAAGAAATTCCTCGAGATAAGACATCAGAAGCAGAACGAAATCTCGCTCGAATTCTACGCAACAGAAGCAATGGTGGATAGAAGATGGACAAACGATAACCAGGAGATGAGACATGTGATAACAAGACTCGCCATCCACGGTTTTCACCACAAGATTTGTAGAAATGTTAAATACCATGAACCAAATGAAGAATCCTTATGTTCTCTGTGCAATAACCCCTGCGACAAATACCACATCACATGATGCAGCAAACGGACAAAGAGCATAGTTGAATACAGTAAAGATCAGTCTACCTGTAATAATCATTCGTAAGCACACCTTGTACCGTCCATTATGGCCACTTGGCTGCAATAAATATTTATTTATTAAATATATATATATTCTCGTTAGGAGAGAAGTTACAGCTGGGCTGCTTACTGTGAAGTACTGGAATGTAAAAGAAAAAGATACAGTCAGTCTGAGAGACTAGACTTTATATCATTTCAAATGACGCATGTTACAAATGCTACACATGTTAGAAAGGCTCAGGAGGGCTTCTCCCTTCGCCCAGGACTCTTTCAACAGACTCCATTACCCATTAACTTAGGCTTCCCGCGCGGGCACCTCTTTAAGGGCCACCCTGTATTTGAGTCTGACATCTTGCAAACCTCTTTAAGGGCCACCCTGTAGTTGAATTGAATCTAACATTATTGTACACCTCGTTAAGTATCACCCTGTGTTTTGCTCTGACATCCTGCACACCTCTTTAGGAGGCATCCTGTATTCTTATCTGGCATCTTGTATATCTCTTTAGAAGTCATCCTGTATTCTTGTGTGACATCTTGTACACCTCTTTAGGAGTCACCCTGTATTCTTATATGACGTCAAAATTGGAACAAAACCATCAATAAAAATAAACTGCTTAGGATTTGCAGATGACTTGGCCCTTTTAGCACTAGACAAGGAAGAGGTTTGTACTCAGATCACTAGTCTCCAAGAAATTGCTCAAGGGATAGGATTACAGATATCCTTTGAAAAAACTGAGATCATGCCTATGAAACCCTTAGATATAAATGAAGTCTATATAAATGATCATAAAATTAACCTAGTTCCTCAATTTAAGTATCTTGGAGAAATTATAACACATAACTTAAACGAAAAAGTAACTTGGATAAATAGAACAAATAAAATGAAAAAGGCACAATCTCTAACCTGGTCAACATATAATAAAAAATGCCTATCAATAGCTACTAAGATCCAACATTATAAAACTGTAACTCTCCCTGAAGCCACTTATGCTTGTGAAACACTGTTCCAAATTAAAAATGAACAAAGAACTGATCAGCTCCTCAAAACGGAAAGAAGAATCATTAGAACGTGCATAAATAAAAAGTATCAGGTTGAGGGAGTCTGGAGGATTCTCCCAAATGAAACTGTCTATCGTGAGATTGATCCAATCACCAGCACAATGAAGAAGAAAATAATTTCATATTTTTTTCACATCTTACGGCTTCCAGAAAACAGAATTGTACGCCAACTAGTGATGAGAAATCTAGGAAAGAAAACTGGAGGAAAATGGATCCAAGAAATCCAACAAGATCTCAAAGCAGTTGGACTCAAGATAACAGATGCCGAGGAGAAAAATAAAATTAACACCATTCTTAAAACTCACAAATTTTCTGCAGAAATGACACACAGAAAGCCTATGGAGATTTCAGATGAGTTGAGAAAATCCCGATCTGAAAGAATGAAAAAGTACTGGAAAGAGCGCAAGAACCAAGCAGTACTACCTTCAAAGAAGAAGTGATTGTGGAACGACTCAAGTGGTCCAATGTGACCAATCAAGATTAATAATAATAATAATAATATGACGTCTTGTATATCTCTTTAGGAGTCACCCTGTATTCTTGTGTGACATCTTGTACACCTCTTTAGGAGTCACCCTGTATTCCTGTCTGACATCGTGTACACCACTTTAGGAGTCACCCTGTGTTGTGTTGGCAGTAAGCACAAGAGTGTAGTGCAGTATCTTTGACATAGTCTTTGATATCAGTGAAGTTCAGTGTCAAAACAATATGGTGTGTGTCGTGTGAATTGTGAATCTTTCCACAACAAATAATAAAATATGCATTCTAGAGGAGTCTATGTGATTTATTAAGAAGTGAACCTAACATTTTATGGCGACCGTGACAGGACTCATTCATAGTAAAAGGCTCCCGTGAAGAAAGAAGATGGAAAGACTCGCTAAAGGAAGGACCGTAAAGCGGCGGTTATTTACGCGCTCACACAATCAACTAATGGCGTTGTTAGAAGATGATCAAACTGAAACGGAAAAAGTGCAAGTGCAACTTGAAATCCTTCAAGAAAAGTATGATGATATCTCTAATTTAGATGGATTAATATTTCAACAGATGATAGACGATGAGTGTGAGGATGACGAAATAGAAACGGAATGTGAATCAGCTGATGATTACAAACACAAATTCCTTAGCTGTAGAACAAAAGCAACACGTTTTATGAATCCCGTTGTTTCCATTACCCCTCCACAAAGTGTAGTGAATGACAATGTTTGTGATAAAAAGAAATATAGACTTCCAAGAATAGAATTTAAGAAATTTTCTGGTGAAATAATTGATTGGTTATATTTTTGGAGCCAGTTCCGTAAAATTCACGAGGATGAGGACATTGGGAAGGAAGATAAATTCCAATATTTAATTCAGGCTATGACAGAAGGTTCCAGAGCATATGAATTAGTTACTAGTTTTCCACCCACTGCCGAGAATTATGACAAAGCTATAGAGAGTCTTCAAGCTCGATTTGGTAGAGAGGACTTGCAGGTGGAAGTTTATGTTCGTGAATTGCTCAAACTAGTATTGACGAATGCAGTCAATTCCAAAGAAAGGCCAACACTGAGTAGCTTGTATGATAAATTAGAGTCACATCTCAGATCGCTGGAAAGTTTAGGCGTTACTACAGAAAAATGTACTGCAATGCTGTATCCCCTAATTGAATCATCTTTGCCAGAAGACCTATTAAGAGCATGGCAGAGGAATACTTCCTTCAGGTGTGATTCCATATCCAAAGATCGTTTGCAGCAGCTCATGGCTTTTCTTCAAAATGAAGTAGTAAGTGAAGAAAGAATTTCATTGGCTATGAAAGGGTTTAGTATTAGCACATCCCAAGGATCTAAGATTAAGGGAGACAAGCAACCAAGGGATGTCATTGAACCAAATATACCTACTGCTTCTGCTTTGTTTGCTGATGTTTCTAAGAGACAGGAGTGTGTTTTTTGTCTTAAACCTCATTCGAGCCCAGAGTGCATTAAAGCTCAAAAAATGACTGTAGGGGAGAAAAGGAAAATCTTAACTGATAAACACTGTTGCTTCAATTGTTTAAAGAAGGGCCATGCAAGTAGAGCTTGTAAATCGATTGTCAGGTGCATTGTTTGTGGTGGTAAACATGTGGTATTAATGTGTTATAAGCTCCGTGACAAAGAAAACGAAAGTGTGTCCAATCAGAATTACGAGGGAGACAGGAATTTGGTTCTCCAGGATGTCAATAATGTGGATAAGGCTTTAGCTAATGTGTCTTGTTCTCCTGAGGTGTACTTGCAAACCCTGGCAGTTGTCGTTAAAGGAAAGGGTAAACAAAAAACTGTACGAGCTGTCATTGATACTGGGTGTACTAAATCCTACATTGTACGTGACCTAGCCGAAGAAATGGGGTATCAGTCAATCAGGAAGGAAACGTTAATACATTCCTTGTTTGGTGGAGTACGTTCTCGAGAAGCAAAACACGACTGTTACAGAATAAGTTTAAAGCGATTGGAGGGAAACTATTCCAAGGAGCTGGAAGTTTTAAGCCAAGAGATAATTTGTGAAGATGTCCCATATATTAAGAATGGTTCTTGGAGTGAGGAGATAAGGGATCTGAAAATATGTTTAACTGATGTACGAGAAAGAGGGCCTGTGCAGATTCTGATTGGGGCCGATAAGGCGGGTGAACTGCTCACTGGGAGGAAACATCAACTAAAATGTGGCCTAGTTTTGGTGGAGACTTCCCTAGGGTGGACACTAATGGGAAAAGTCATAGGTAACAAGGCCCAAAGGGATTCGGCATCATTATTAGTGTCATCATTGTTTTCCCAACATACAAGAATTTCTGATCTCTGGGACTTAGAAATTCTTGGAATTACTGACCCTGTTGTGAAAGAATCTATCGTCGAGAGGAATGAGCGTGTTAGAAATAACTTCCTTGAGACTGCACGACTAAATGAAGATAACAGATATGAAGTGTGTCTGCCTTGGAGTGAACAACATCCACCTCTCCCTGACAACAGAGAAATTGCTCAGCACAGATTAGAAATCACTACAAAGAAACTACAAGCTGAACAACATTATCAGGAGTATGATAATGTCTTACAAAGTTGGTTGGAGCAAGGAATCATCGAGAGGGTACCTGAAGAAGAACTGAAGAATAGTGGACACTATCTACCTCACCGACCTGTCTTCAAAGAAAACAGCACCACCAAGATCAGGCCTGTTTTTGATGCCTCGGCGAAGCAGAGAAACGCTCCATCTCTGAACGAATGTATTGAAAAAGGGCCTAACTTCATAGAGTTGATCCCTAGTTCGCTACTGAAGTTCAGAGAAAATGAGATCGGTGTGACGGCTGATGTAGAAAAAGCATTTCTTCAAATAAGTGTCAATCCTAGAGACCGTGATTTTCTGAGATTCCTTTGGTGGGAGGAGGAAAGTACAGGGAAGGTAGAAGTGTTCCGACACAAAAGAGTTGTCTTTGGACTTGCATGTTCTCCGTTCCTATTGTCGGCAACCATCAAACTCCACTTGAACGAGTTGAAGAGACAAACAGTCGATAATAGTTCCTACTCAACTTCAACAATAGAAAGATTGGAAGAATGTTTTTATGTGGATAACTGTGCTATTAGTGTTAACAACAGAAATGACCTTCATTCATTCATGCGAGAGGCAAGCATAATAATGGATAAGGCATCTTTCAATCTCCGAGGGTGGGAGTATTCTCAGGATGGTACAGCTGAAAATCTTACTCATGTGCTAGGGCTCATTTGGAATAAAGGAGAAGATACCATTGAACTGAATCTAACTCATGTTAACGATTTCAAATATGATTTAATCACTAAAAGAGCTATACTAGGTGCTGCACATAAGGTGTTTGACCCTATTGGCTTCTCATGTCCGGTATTTCTCTGTCCAAAATTAATCTTGCAAGAACTATGGGCCACTGACTTGGGTTGGGACACCAGAGTAGACGAAACAACAAAGAGAAGATTCATGAAGTGGTTGGCAGAACTACCTCAGCTGTCTGAGATTAAGATTCCTAGATGTTTGATCGGTAGTGTCCAGTCGGTTGAAGATATATCTCTTCACGTGTTCTGCGACGCCAGTCAAACTGCGTATGCTGCAGTTATATTCTTGCGAATACAGAGGGTTGACAAAATAGAGCTACGATTTGTACAAGCCAAGACAAGAGTGGCACCCAAGAAGAGTATCACCATACCACGCCTGGAATTATTAGCAGCTACAATAGGGGTTCGACTAGTGACGTCAGTACTGCCAACATTAACTGCAAAAGAAATCGTTACTTATTATTGGAGTGACTCGTCGACTGTGTTGTCCTGGATCAAGTTAGACGAACCTTGGGGGACCTTCGTGTGGAACAGAGTGCAAGAAATTCGAAGACTGTCCAGAATAGAACAGTGGCGGCATGTTCCAGGAACCATGAATCCGGCTGACCTGGCATCAAGGGGATGTAGCACAAAACAGTTACTTCAACAGAGATGGTGGGAAGGGCCAAAATGGCTAAAACAATCTACTACACAATGGCCTAGCCCCGAAATTTCAACAAACGATGATGAAGTCTTCCAAGAAAGAAAAAAGAAAGTCAACACTATGACGGTGTTAGAAGACAAGTCCAATACCCAAGAATGGCACCTTGACTATTTCTCAAGTTTCCGTAGAACAGTTCGTATGATAGGATGGATCTTGAGGTTTCTGTATAATTGTCGACAGAAAAATAATAGAAGAACTGCCGAACTATCCATTGAAGAAACCACAGAAGCAGAAAAAGTCTTGATGAAGTTCATACAAAAGGAGTGTTTTGTTGGTGAAAAGGATGAAAGATTCAACTCACTATGTGTTTTCATGGATGATGAGGGAGTGATGAGACTGAAAACAAAAATTATATCACGCAAAGATGATTATGCTTTCCGTTGTCCTGCTATCCTTCCTGCGAAGCATACAGCAGTTCACGCTCTCATTAGGGAGAAGCACAAAGACTTATGTCATGCTGGAACCCAGATTCTGCTCAGTGGGCTCAGACAGAAATATTGGATCCTTGGAGGAAGGAGAACGGTGAAGGGTGCAATTAAAACATGTGTTGTCTGCAGGAGGTACCATGGAAAACATCTTGAAGCAGAACAAACTCATCTCCCCATAGACAGAGTAAGAGAAGCCTCAATTTTTGAAATAACAGGGGTCGACTTTGCCGGGCCTCTGATTTTGAAAGGTGGAGAGAAAGCCTGGGTCTGTCTGTTCACGTGTGCGGTTTTTCGTGCAGTACACCTGGAGTTAGTAACATCTTTGGCTACTGCAACATTCCTCGAAGCTTTTCGGCGCTTCGTGTCCAGACGTGGAAGGCCAATGATTGTCTATAGTGACAATGGGACAAACTTTCAAGGCACCTGCAATATGTTGGAGACAATTCAGTGGGATAAAATTGCTGAATATAGTTCTGTACACCAAATAAAATGGAAATTCAATCCTCCCACTGCAGCATGGTGGGGAGGATGGTGGGAGAGGCTGATTGGTGTCCTCAAACAAATGCTCAGGAAAGTTCTGGGAAGGTCATGTCTGTCGTACCAAGAAATGATGACTGTTCTGTGTGACATTGAATCTGTCATGAATTCACGACCACTTACTTACCTGTCCAATGATGGAGAAGACTTGATGGCTATCACCCCTGCAATGTTCCTACAGGAAGTCAAGGAGATTGGAATGCCCGATATCGACATGATCGAGGACATAAAACTTGACAGAAGATTCAGGTACAGACAGAGAGTAAAGGAAACATTAAGGGTAAGATTCAGGAATGAATATCTTGGACAGCTAATACAGAAGAACCACATTAGGAAAAGTCATCACAAACCCTGTGTAGGTGAAGTAGTACTGGTAGCCAGTGACAACACGAAGAGACTAGACTGGCCGCTGGCAAGAGTGACAGAGGTCATCCCTGGCAAAGGTGGTGTCGTGAGAGTTGTTCGCTTGGCGACTACAAAAGGAGAGCTACTGAGGCCAGTACAGAGGGTGTATCCACTTGAAGTGACATCTGGAGAAGATCATGCTTTAAGACTGCAAGTTGAGCGGAATGAAAATGAGAAGAAGGAGAAAAATCCAAAGACGGTTAAACCATCTACTAATACTTCTGATCTCATCAAAACCAGTAGTGGGAGAGTGGAGGTTAAACCAAAGAGATATTTTGAGTGACTTATTTATTTATGTGTTCATTTATTTTGTGAAAATATATGTGTTATGTTATTTTATTGTTTTGTTGAGTTGTTTCCACAACTCAAGGTGGGAGAATGTTGTGTTGGCAGTAAGCACAAGAGTGTAGTGCAGTATCTTTGACATAGTCTTTGATATCAGTGAAGTTCAGTGTCAAAACAATATGGTGTGTGTCGTGTGAATTGTGAATCTTTCCACAACAAATAATAAAATATGCATTCTAGAGGAGTCTATGTGATTTATTAAGAAGTGAACCTAACACCCTGTATTCCTGTCTGACATCGTGTACACCTCTTTAGGAGGCACCCTGTATTCTTATCTGGCATCTTGTATATCTCTTTAGAAGTCACCCTGTATTCTTGTGTGACATCTTGTACACCTCTTTAGGAGTCACCCTGTATTCTTGTGTGACATCTTGTACACCTCTTTAGGAGTCACCCTGTATTCTTGTCTGACATCTTGTACACCTCGTTAAGGGTCACCCTGTATTCTTATCTGACAACGTGTACATCTCTTTAGGAGTCACCCTATATTCCTGTCTGACATCTTGCACACTTCTTTAGGAGTCACCCTGTATTCCTGTCTGACGTCACGCACTCGCCGTCTCCGTATCGCATAACGCCAGACCCCAGGAGTAAACTCAGACTCGGTGCATATGCACTGAACAACATGATGACGTCATACACGCTGTAACCGTAACGCATAATGGTAGACCAAAGCATAACGATGGCGTCGACAAGATCATTTGGAATGATAAAATGGAGGGGTGGGGAAGGAAACTTGATTCTTCTGTGGAAACTTCATTTCTGATTAGTTGTTGTCCTTCTGGTATGTAAACAATACTTTTGTCCAGTGCTATGTTAATGGATAGCAATATTATGCTGAAACATGTTGCTATTTCTGTCCATAATCTTCTTCACAAAAGAGATAAATCTCTTAACATATAAATGCATGACAACGGTAGAATAGAGAAATATTTTATATAAGGTGCGCCCGAAAGAGCATTAAGTGCAAACTACAATTTCTTGATTAAGTACAAATAGATTAGCTGTTACTGAACTCAATTAATGATTTTCTAATTATGTCGTATATATACTACTGTATAGTGATCGAATCACCTTCCTGTGGCTTTCAAGCCACATGGGAATTGCGGGAAATGAGTTAGCGGATCAAGCTGCAAAAGAGGCGGTATCACTACCACCTCGCTTGCCACGGTGGGTGAGTGGTGATAGTGTCGGACTACCAACCCCAAGATTGCAGGTTCGCCCCTGGCCATGGTAAGTGATTTTTGAAGGCGACAAAAATCACGATACTCATGTCATACGTTGCTGGCATGTTAAAGAACCCATTTGAATTCAGTAGGCCGTGTTCAATGGCAAAATTAATCTCGGGATTTTCCGCCAACGTAAAGTACCTCCATTCTCTACTTGAAAGCGCTGTAGTGTCAAGGAGTTTAGATATCTAACCTCCTTGACTTTCATAGCGTTCAAAGGAACGACGAAATTCGACATGCAAGCTACCCTCTGGGTGTCAATTAACAAAACTTGCACCAGGCACCCGAGGCCATACGATATTATTATTATTATTATTATTATTATACTACCACCTCGACCAATGGAGGTACCCGTTAGAGATATTCGCTCTCAGTTACGCCGACAAGTACTGGCATTTTTGGAGAGTCAGTGGCTAGCTGTAAAACTGAGAGCAATTAAGAGAACTACTCACGTGTGGCGGAGCTCTTTCTGGTCACGGAGGGAGTCTGCCATTTTGTGTAGGCTAAGGATAGGTCATGCAGGATCCACCCACTCGTATCTGATGAGATGGGAAGATCCCCCACGTTGTACCTCTGGTGCCATACTTACCGTGGCCCACATTTTAACCGAATGTGTGGATCTTGCTGACTTGCGAAGAAGCGTTGGTTTGCAGATGACACTCAATCTTATATTAGCCGATGATGTGGTGGCTGCTGATATCGTCATCCGCTTTATAAGTGAGAGTGGGTTAGGGCCAGAAATCTAAATTTTCAAGTGATAATTGACTCAAAGATTTTGTTCCTTTTTGAATTCTGTTTTTTTTTGTAATCCGTAATTTTTTGTTAGTTATTATTATTATTATTATTATTATTATTAATCTTGATCGGTCACATTGGACCACTTGAGTCGTTCCACAATCACTTCTTCTTTGATAGTACTGCTTGGTTCTTGCACTCTTTCCAGTACTTTTTCATTCTTTCAGATCGGGATTTTCTCAACTCATCTGAAATCTGCATAGGCTTTCCATGTGTAATTTCTGCAGAAAATTTGTTAGTTTTAAGAATGGTGTTAATTTTATTTTTCTTCTTGGTATCTGTTATCTTGAGTCCAACTGCTTCGAGATCTTGTTGGATTTCTTGGATCCATTTTCCTCCAGTTTTCTTTCCTAGATTTCTTACACTTATTACTTTTATTTAGTTTTTTGTTTTATTAATTTTTGGTCTTTTCATATTTAGGTGTCCACCTCTAAATTTTTAATTCCATTCAAAGTTTGTATAATTTAATCTGTGTTAAGAGGGGCAGATGACCTCGCTGTTCTGCCCCTTAAAACCTCAATAACTAACTAACTGTATAGTGATGAATGAGCATTGATATTTATTCTCTACTGTTGTCTGTGATTGATCTATAAGATGCGTTCAAAAAGTAACGAGCCGGGGGCTGGAATGAGCAAACCGGTGACGACATCGGCTAATCGTGGCGTGCGTAACGAGGTGTGGTTCCGACCAGAGCGTGGAAGGTCCAGCCCGTCGCTAGAGGGCACGCGTGCACGTCACGTGACGATACAAAGCGAGCAGCAGCATGCATCAATCGTCCAACGCTGCAAGTCGCATTGCAAACAGTGACATGGAGGCGTCAACCGAAGAGTAAAGAGTTGTTGTTCTGTTTCTGACAGCGAAAGGAGTAGGGGAAACGGACATTCATCGCCGAATGTCACAAGTGTACGGCGAACACTGCATGTCCCGTGCAAGGGTCAAGGCATGGCACAAGCGCTTCAGGGAAGGACGGGTGTCGTTAGCCCATCAGGGGCACCCCCCTACATTACAGATGACAACGTCCAGCTGGTTGATGCACTCATTACCCAGGACCGCCGAGTGACAGTGAACGCTATAGCCGCCGTGGTCGGATTGAGCGTCAGAAGTGTGCACACCATCATGAAGAAACGACTGAACTTGCGGAAAATGTGTGCCCAATGGGTGCCCCACAGTCTTCAACTACACCAGGAAGCATGTCTGGCCTACTGTCTTGGTCTTGGTTGGACGATTGATGCATGCTGCTGCTCGCTTTTGTGAATCGTTGAGTACACTCCAGGGAAGGTTTAAGGCTTAGTAAATCTATTTGACAATAGGTAGCGCACGACATATTCAACAAATGATTGACGGCGCACGAATCGTTAAAAAAATCCCGTATGTGTTCATATCCGATTGCAATGAAACCTTGATGAGTTGTTGTGTACACGCCAGGGAAGGGTTTTGACTTAGTAAATCCATTTTACAATAGGCAGCACACGAGTAGATGCAACAAATGAATGACGACGCGCGAAGCGTTTCATCCAAATCCCGTTCATATACCATTCATCGATTGCGATGAAACTTTGATGAGTTGTTGTTTACACTTAAGTGAAGGTTTCTAACTTAGTAAATCCATTTCACAGTAGGTGGCGCACGAGTAGATTCAACACGTGAGTGACAGCGCTCAAATCGTTTAAACAAAATCCCGTATGCGTTCATATGCCATTCATCCGATTGCGATGAAACTTTGGTGAGTTGTTGTGCATGCTCCCGCAAATGTTTCTAAATTAGTAAATCCATTCTACGATAGTTTTGAGGCAGTAAACGGAAATTGAAAAAAATAGTGTATCCAAAAGCACTTCAAGAAACAAAATTACAACGCCAACACTTTCTTTGATTGGCATTGCAACGTATGCCGGGTACAGCTTGTAGCTTATAAGAATGGAGTGCCGAGTTGCCGACCAAAAGAAACTGATTTGATAGATTTAAATCGGGGATTACTCGAAATCTTCTCCAGTTGTTGTGAACACCGCGTTGACGCGAGCTGATCGATGAACATCCAAGTCGGAAGTTATAATTACCAGACTAGATACAAATGTACCAATATTGTTTCTTAAGTAGTTTTCAGATGTTTAAGCGGTACGCGTACCCCCGCGTTCCCCCTGAAAAAAAAAAGAAAAAAAAAAGAGCAACACTAGTCGCAGCCCCTAAAATAAGCAACAACAAGCAACCAAACTTTGCCATTTCCAATTTGGACAGACATTGTTCCCCCAGACATGCCCTAAGAACCAAGTAGCCTATCGTCAAAATCAGCGAGTGCCCTTGTAAGTACTGTAAGGTCTTTCGGTTTATTACAGGTAGTTTTGAGGAAAAGCTGCTACGCACCATAGGATTGATAAGACTGGATAAGATAGAAACAAATGATTTAATACCAGCATTTCAACCAGATGTTATCATGTTTATTACATCAATATGTATAACATTCTTGAGTGGAAAGTGGGTTGCGGAGGAGGTGACGTCTAATGGATCTACCCATGGCAGTGGATTGGTATACATGTTGCCTGATCTCCCCTCCAGGGGGATATACAAGTTTTTCTCTTATTTAGGTAAGTTAAAGGATAATTATTATTTTCCTCAATGCTTAGGTCTTTCTCTACCAACCAACAGGCCTACATACATGGCTAATAAAACATACTATTAAATTACAGGGTCATCGAAAAATAATGCCAACATTAAAAAAAATATAGCACCGAAACCCTTTATGTTAAACGTGTAATTCTTTCACTGAACGCTAGCTGGTTAAAGAAAGTTTTGTTGTGGAGCGGGCGTGACCTTGCTATGCGCACACTAGATGCGCAGTAGCCAAGGTCGGCCGGGGGCGCGCCATAACTGCACCGCCCGACCGCCGCGCCGTTCAGTACCATGTTTTCTGGGGATACATTAAAAACATTGTGTATGCAGAAAAAATTCGGGATTTGGAGCACCTGCGGGAGCGAATGTCTGCCGCCATCTTGACAGTTACTCCTGAAATGATTGCACGTACTTGGCAAGAAATCGACTACAGACTAGACATATGCAGAGCTACGAACGGTGCACATATCGAAACATACTATGGTATGAAAAAAAATCTATCCTTTTCCGCATATTTTAAGATTGAAACAATTGAATTACCTCGAATAGTTTTTTTATAACAATTATTTTAAATGTTGGCATTATTTTTCTATGACCCTGTATACAGGGTAGGCGGGAAGTAACTAGGTATTCCAATTGACGTATAACTTTTATGTTTGCAGAGTTATTTATTTGAAACAAATACAGTATGTACACTGTTATATGGGAATATGATTGCATACCATACAATTCCATTACATTTTGATGTAGGCACCTTTGTCGTCGACCAATCTCCTCCATACGACCTGGAATGGAGTCCACAGCTTTCAGGAGGAAGTTGTGTGGGATGTTGGTAAGAACATCCCGAATCCGTGCTTCCAATTCGTCCAATGTTCAAGGTTTCATCCGGTACACCTCCTCTTCTGCCCAGCCCCATAAAAAATAGTCACAGGGTGTCAGGTCTGGACTCCTTGCAGGCCATTCATGAGATACACGTCTCCCCAGCCAACGTCCTGGAAACTCCTCATCCTACCAGTTCCGCACGACATTTGCAAAGTGAAGCGGTGCGTATGAAGATAATGTTGGTGGTATTTTCCCATCCAGATATCGTGAGCCAAACGTTGTCCTGAAGCATTTGAAGGTAGCGTTCCCCGTAAACCCTCCAGTACTAACATCCGGTCTCCGAGACCGCCCGCCAAATTATTCTGCTATAACTTTAGTGCGCATGTTTCGCTTACGCTTTGCTCATTGGTACCTTCAAATCGGTCTGTTTACTTATTGTTGCGTGAATGTTAAGTGCCTGGCTCAAGTTCTTAGCAAGAATTCCTTTATATTGGTCTCTTAGACCGAAGTTAGTACTCGTGTTACTTTCTGCTGGAAATCATATGAAATGAATTACGAACGTGAACAAGAGTACGTGCTGAAATTACTACTGGAATCTAAAGAGAATGACGTGGCTGCAGAAGATTTTGAAGATTTTGTGGAAGGAGATCACCTTGAATGTCGCAAAGAAGATTCGGTGACGGAATAGGACGTGGAGGAGATACAGGATGAGCAAGATGGGACGTCTACACAACCAAAAACGACAACGTATTGTTCCTCACTTCATTGGAAAAGACGGTGTCACGAAATGGAAAATGCATATTCCTCCTCAAAATGTGAGCACTCGCTCAGTGAATCTCGTAACTCATTTGCCTGGGGTGAAACGACCGGCAAGAAATTTGACTTCTATTGCAGATATATGGAACTGCCTTTTTGATGCTGGAATTCTAAACATTCTGGTCAATTGTAGAAATCTTTCTATAACCGGGAAACCTTATGACCAAAAATATCGAACTGCAAGACCTACTGACTTAGTAGAAATGAAGGCTTTGTTAGGTCTCTTGTACCTTTCTGGTGTACGTAAAGCAAACCATTTGAATGCAATTGACTTACGGAAAACTAACGGTTCACTATGTCACTGGAGAGATTTAGGTTTCTGTTGAGGCATATCAGATTTGACAACAAAGAAACGAGATTGCACCGACAAGAAGCAGATAAATTGGCCGCAATTCGGGATGTATTTGACGTTTTTGTGGCAAATCGTCTAGGTAACTATACTCCATCTGAATATACGACCGTAGACGAAAAACTTGAGGCTTTCAAGGGAAGATGTGGCTTCCACCAGTATATCCCAAGCAAACCCAGTAAATATCGGATTAGAATCTATGCGTTAGTATGTGCTAAAATGTTTTATACGTCAAACCTTGTGGTATATGTTGGTAAAGAGCCCGATGGCCCATATTCTGTTGAAAACAGCGCGAAAGCAGTAGTTGAAAATTAGTGAAACATATTGCCATTGCAGTTAGGAATGTGACCAGTAATCGTTTTCTGTAGTGTGGTTTCCCTTTAATAAATAATTTACCTGCTTTAAACCCTAATACATATGAATGTTTATAACTTCGAACTCACAGACCGATGTTAGCAATCATGTTAGTACTGGAGGGTTAATTGTGTCACGCAAGAGATACGGGCCGATGACATGTGTAGCCGTTATTCCACACCACACTGCATCTTCTCCACCGTACCTCCAGAATCCTGTGCCACCCAGTAATGGAAATTGTGCCGATTGACAAAAAACGATCAAATTCCACACCTCATAACGCGAAGGAATCTGTGTTCGTTTTCTTACTGTCAGGCGATCGGCCAACTGTGTTATTGTTGTGTGTACTGCCTCTCGCGGCCATCGTCGGTACTAGGTGGCATGAAAAATCACTATCCTTTTAGGTAGATTTCTTTAGAAAGCTAAACTATTGCAATGGGTCCCATGTTTCGACTTCCGGAAAATTTCGACATATCTTCGCGTTTCACATCCCCCAGACCCCAAAACCACCGTCAGCTCAAAAGTTTATATATAATTTATGCATATATGTATCTATATATATATATCAGTTTCTTGTGGACACGATAACTGCCGTAATTTTGCACCAATCACTTTGAATTTTTTACATAATATGTATCCCTATAAAATCTCGGTCTAGTTCGTTAATGGGCAAAATCGGTCAAAGGGGGTAAATATGGGGGGCTTTTTTCGAAAAAGTGAAATATCGCTATAACTCTCTTAATACATGAAATATCGAATCCCTTCAAAGTTCATAATATGTGTCGGATAAGTGCCAAAAATTTATGTCACATAAGTTTTTTGATAGCACCAACCATTGACCAAAGGGGTGGGAAAAAGTGGGTTTTTCGGGAAACATTAATCATATCTCTGTTAATAGGCACAATATCAAAACCGCACAAAATGGAAAATATTCCTCCAATAATTACCTAAAACTTTTGTCTGAAAGAATTTTTGATATGACCCACCATTACGCCACGGGGTGAACAAAATGATTTAAATTATAAGAAAATGCCAAGTGCCAAGAGAGGTTGCCATGACAACTTTACTTTCAATTGATAAGGGATGACCATCAGCAGTTGCTATGACAACGCCACTGCACGAGATCACATTCAGTTTTCATATGTCAGTGGGAAGCGACTTCGGTATCGGAACTGGTAGCATGCTGAACTTCTATGCCCAAGGTCGCGGGTTCAAACCCGGCTGAAGTCGTCGGATTTACTAAGAGCGCTAAAAAACCTGAGTTTGCTTTCCTTCGGAGGGGAAGTTCCAACGTTCGTTGCGAGTTGCTGATTGAGGTGGCATCTAGTAGCCAAGTTCACAGCTAGGTGTCGTTGACGGCAGTATTTTAGGTAGATTTCATTAGAAAGCTAACTATTGCAATGGGTACCATGTTTCGATTTCCGGAAAATTTCGACATATCTTCGCGTTTCACATCCCCCAGACCCCAAAACCACCGTCAGTTCAAAAGTTTATATATAATTTATGTAATATATGTATATATATGTATATCAGTTTCTTGTGGACACGATAACTGCCGTAATTTTGCACCAATCACTTTGAATATTTTACCGAATATGTATACCCATACCAAGGCGGTCCGGGTTCGATTCCCGGTCAATGCATGTGAGATTTTCGAAGTGAAATGCCACGTCCAGTGGTTCGGATTCCACGTAAAAAGGAGGTCCCGTGGCTCATGATCTCTAGATTAACGGTCACGTTAAACTACAAGCTTCCTTCCTTCCTTAAAATCTCGGACGAGTTCGTTACTGGGCTAAATCGGTCGAAGGGGATGAAAATGGGGGACTTTTTTTTTTTCGAAAAAATGAAATATTGCTATAACTCTCTTAATATGTGAAATATCGAATCCGTTCAAAGTTCATACTATGTGTCGGATAAAGCTCAGAAATTTATGTTCGAAACGTTTTTTTGATAGCACCAACCATTGACCAAAGGGGTGGGAAAAAGTTGTTTTTTCGGGAAACATTAATCATACCTCTGTTAATAGGCACAATATCAAAACCGTACAAAATTGACAATATTCCCCTAATAATTACCTAAAACGTTTGTCTGAAAGAATTTTTGATATGAGCCACCATTGCGCCAAGGGATGAGAAAAATGATTTCGGAATTATTAGAAAATGCCAAGAGCTATCAGTGGTTGACATGGCAACACTACTAAATTGATGAGGGATGAGCCATCAGACGTTGCCATGACAACGCACTTGCGCGAGATCAGATTCAGATTTCCATCTGACTAAGTGTGAAGCGGCTTCGGTGACGTAACTGGTAGCATGCTGAACTTCTATGCCCAAGGTCGCGGGTTCAAAGCCGGCCAAAGTCGTCGGATTTTCTAAGAGCGCTAAAAATCCCTCAGTAAGCTTTCCTTTGGAGGGGAAGTTCCAACGTTCGTTGCGAGTTGCTGATTGAGGTGGCATCTAGTAGCCAAGTTCACAGCTGGGTGGCGTTGACGTTAGTATCTGGTAGCAACATTAGGAACTACTGCTTGAAATTTAGCGTCTGCATTCCTTACCTGAATTACAGACTAATACCGCCATCACAATTCACACCGTTTATCAGACAGATTCTACACTCACCCGAAGTACACGGGGTTATATGACCGCGTTGTCGCAGCCCCTAAACTGAGGAACCAACCAACATCTCTGCGGGAGATATAATTTTGCGTGAAGAAGTAACAGACCGTTACATACAGTAGTTACACATCAGTGTCGAAACCTTGCACAAGGACAGTGTGACCACAAGTATAACAAGTAGTTCCGTGAAGAACCTTACAGCCTATTTTCATATATCCTGCTCATGTTAATTGCCTCTATCAACATACAAAATTTCAGTTTAATTGCTGTATCAGATTCGTAGATATTGAGAACCGTCTAAATATTTCAGATGGTCGCCAGGTTGGATTTTTATTTTTGTACTATTATATTAAGATTATTGTGTAAGTGTGGTATTCTAACTTCAATCGCATGATTAGAACACAAGAAGTAAAAACGAGATTTTAAAATTACGCACAGCAGCCATCTTGTGATTATGCAAACAATTGAAATAAATTAGATGCCAGTGGATCAACATTTGTGTAAGCATTTAAAACGTGCAACGTTTCACGGCACTCGCATAGTTAATTCGCGAGAAACGTCCATTTAAATATTTATACTTCGCGTCACCGCCATGTTGGATTCGTGCTCACCAGGTTACTGAAAGTCCTATAGGTGAACATATGTTCATAGTCTGTATGAACATAAAAATTTCAGTTTGGTTGCTGTAAAAGATTCATATATATTGAGAACCGTCTAAATATTACGGAAGCTTGCCATTTAGGATTGTTATATGTATAGGCCATAGAGTTATGTACCATTCAAGGTCACTTATTGCCTAGGTTCATTATTCAAACTTTCACTTCGATCGCATGATTACGACACAAGAAATAAAAACTTAATTTTAAAATTTCACACAGCCGCCATTTTGAGGTTATGTAAACAATTGAATTAAATTAGATGGCAGTACATTACAATCTGCAAAATCATTTACTGTACCACATTTCACTGCGCTCAGAGAGGTAACTCACGAGAAAAGTCTATTAAAATATTTCAAATTCGCTTGGTCGCCATGTTCGTTTTGTACTTTACAGGTTTATGAATTATACATAGGTAAACTTGTATCAGTACCCTTTATCACCGTACAAAATTGCAGGGTGATATCTGTAGTAGTTTCGGGGATATAGAATGTCAGTGAAATATTTCGCACAGCCGCCATTTTGAGGTTATGTAAACAATTGAACTAAATTAGACTCCAGTGCATTGCAATGTGTATAAATATTTGCTGTACCAAGTTTCATTACGTTTGGATAGTTAAATCGCGAGAAAAGTCTATTTAAAAGTCTCCACTTCGCTTGGCCGCCATGTTGGTTATGTAGTAACCAGGTTTTTGAAAGTTTCATAGGTGAACTTCTAGTAGTACCCTTTATCACCGTACACAATTTCAGGGCGATATCCGTTATAGTTTCGGAGATACTGAATGCTAGTGAAATATTTCGCACAGCCGCCATGTTGGATTGGTGAGACGTAACAAAATTCGATGGACACGGTCGACGTCGCCCGGAATAGTGCTATGAACTTACCGAGTTTCACTGAAATCGCTCCAGCCGTTTAGATTTTATTAGGGGGACACACACACACACCTCACACACACACACACACACGCACACACGGACAAAAGGTGATCTCATAAGCCTATTTTTTCAAAATTGAAATTAGGCTAAAAATGGACTCCAAATGACAAGAAGGTTACCGTCCCCGTAAGACAATAAAATGTTTAAAATATGTTTAAAATGAAGAAAAACAAAGTTAATTAATCTCCAATTATAAAATACTTTCACGCGATAAATGAGGTCTGATCCTTCTACGAAAACCTGCATATTCTGCCTATTTTCGCCTATCTCCAAGTTTGTCCGGTGAAATCTACCTCCGCCTTCCGGCGTGCCGAGAGGACTTTTTAATGTTCTGTATGTTTCCGCTATTTCTAATATTATTCCATCAATAACAAACACTTAACAGCCATTTAATAATACCTGGTTACTTCCCACCCACCGTGTACATACAGCATATGTACAAAGAATCTTAATATTGTTGAAACTGTGGGAGTAATGGTGCAGTGGTCATGCTGCTTGCCTCTCACCAAGGCGGAGAGGGATCGATTCCCGGCCAATGTGAGATTTTCAAAGTGAAATATCACATCCTGTGGTTTGGATTCCACGTAAAAACGGAGGTTCCGCGGGTCTTGATTGCGAGATCAACGGTCATGTAAAACTGCCAGTTTCCTTCCTTATTGTTACTCTTGATAATGAAGGACATAAGATCCAACACAATCAGTATCGTTTAAACTGCAATTATTATTGTTGTTTCCAATATTGTGGAGTTCCATCCAGTCTATGTAAGATTTTGAGGAATGGTAAGTGTGTTTTTTTTACAAGTAGTCTTGAAGAGGTGCTTGACTTTCCTAAGTTACTGTACAGTGACTGATATCTAGGATTTTAGTGCAGGGACTCTGAGAGCTGGTGCATAATGAGTATCACTAAGTCAGTGATTTGTGCAGATTAACTCACCTTTCTCCCTGTTTGCGAGTCAAGTCCACAGCAGTGAGACTGTAGTTTGATTTGCTTATTGTGAGCATAAATTGCTTGTCAATTTGTGGAGTTTTCTTTTTTCCTGCCGCAGTTTCCTTTTTTTTTCTATGGGGGAAATTGAGCCAGTCTGTTTGTGCCTACATCGACACCAAATTTAGTAGCTACCTCATAGACGACTTTCAGCACAATATGGGGACAGTACAAAAGGGTTGCACGAGCGTGAAGGATGGGGCAAGATCCGGGCAACCATACCTGTATGTGTTCACTAGTTCATGTTATGACTACAGAATGTGTTCTAATATGCAACAACTGTGTTGTACAACGTTACAAACATCCTCAAGAATCATGTTGGACTGATCAAAAAACTGGCTAAGCCTGTTTCAGGCTCTATAGACTTGGTTTTATCAACAAAGTGTTTTATGGATTTTAACTGTTTTTATCTGCATGATGTATTTCTTTTTATGTCTTCTTCATCTTCTTATGTCACATTCATTTTCTTCATGTCTAAGGGCCATTCTACACGAGCGGGTAAAACGCTGCGTTTCGCGCCGCCTCCTACCGCACCAAAATGTTTCAATCTACACGTGATCGTCAAAATGCGGCGTGTGAACAGAAGCGCCTACATGTCTATTCTATTCGATTCTTTCTACTGATTATGAGACAAGTAGTCTACCCACATCTATTGAGCTGCGATGGACATGGATACAGTGCAAGTCGGTTGCGTTGCAGGAATCTTATAGTTAAATGATATGTTTAATTAATAATGAACATAATGGGAAAAAGAGGCGCTGGTGGATTCATCCCACATTAGCGAATCGTTTGTCTAGTGGAATGTTTCACATTATGTTCAACGAACACAGGAAGTACCCTGATAAGTTTTTTTCAGTATTATCGAATGTCGATATCTTCATTTGCTGAATTGCTCGGAATTGTGGGTGAAACTCTGGCAAAACATGACAAAAAGTGGCGGTCGATTCTCAACCTCAATAATAAACTTTTCCGTATCAAACATACTGTAGTGCAGCGCAACAAACGTGAATTCACAGTAAACAACAGGAGGTTACTGACGCGTGTAAATTGCTTGCAAAACGCTACGTGTAGTTTAAATCGCGGGTCTCGCGCTAGCGGGCAGGACGCCTCCAAAGGCGTGCTTTCCGCCCGACGCGTCTCAAACGCCTCCTCCCGCAACCGGAAAAACGCTTGTGTAGACATTACTGTAGGTTCTCTCCGATGGCGCGGTAGGAGGCGGGTGAAACGCCGCGTTTTACCCGCTCGTGTAGAATGGCCCCACATGTATTAGTGCTGCCCAATACTCTTGGCTGATGAAGACACCAATGAGCATTACTAGGTGTCGAAACATGTACCATTTTCATTTATGACGAGTGAATAACTTGCTCAATTTTAAATAAAAAGTATTGACTGTGCGGAAAATATTGTGTTGCATTGCATTATTAAATTTGTCAATACGGATAAAATGTATAACTCTCAGAGTTCAATATATTATCTGCAAGCCGTAACGGATGCCAATATTGAACAAGTGCGTGATGTGTTCTTGCATAACAGACGAGTGACTGTTGATGACGTGGCAAACCATTTGCACATTAACCATGGTTCTGCATATGAAATCATGCATAACAGGCTTAACTTTCACAACGTTAATTCACTGCTACTGACTCCTCCAAATTTAATCATGATCTGAAAGTCAATCTAGACAACATATCATACACACTGATACGACAAGTAGCATATGCAATAGACGCTACACAATATTCACAACATACTGTCGCCCACACCGCTGAAACTCTAGGACCACCGTGTGGGTTGCGGGTTAGAATACACCCACGGTATGCTCTGCCTGTCGTAGGAGGCGACTAATAGGGCCGACAAGACCGACTAATATGACTGACTTCGATTTGGAAGACCTCCTTTGGATGGGGAGGGCAAAATTGATCCATGGTATCCCCTGCCTGTCGTAAAAGGCGACTAATGTGAGGGCCTTATTAAGGTCTTTTTCGACTTCCGGTCCCATTTTTGCTTTGACCCTTAGAAATAAACGTTCATGCTGCCTGGGGAAGGGCCACCAACTTGGCCATCTGGCCAGAAAGCCTAGACGGTATTCCCCATCCCGTCAGGTGGATGCGCCATGTACTCTTGCAGTAGTATCCGCCTCACAACGGAGGTCCCTGCACGGCCGAATACATGCGCCGAACATATCACTGTGCATGCCGAGGGGTATGTGCCTGTCAAGGCACTTGGACCCCGGGCAATACTTACTATCGCCAGGTAGGTATCGCCTTGGCTGGTGGCGCCCACAGTGATGGCCCTCGTTCGGAGTAGGTAGTATTCGGGGAGGATGATTCTGGGATGACGCGTAAGCGGCCCAAAACTTCATCAGAGGCTGGCCTCCTCAAAAAGCCGTCTCTACAGTGTCAACCGAATCCCAAGGTGTATACGCCTTGGGATGAGGCATTTAATCAAAGATTCGCTGTTGATAGGTCACCTCGCTACCTGGTAGCTACCAGGACAGACAGAGGTGATTTTAAACTAGTAAAATCTATCATTTCCAGCGAGGAAATCGAGGGGAAATTTGGTGATCTGAACAGGATTTCCAAGCTCCGGAATGGGCTGCTCTTGCTGCACACCGTTAACCGGAAGCAAACCGAAGCGTTGCTGGAATGCACGCAATTCGGCGAAATTCCCGGTAAGATCACAAAGCACAAAACGCTGAATGAGGTCCGTGGAGTTATATTCTACCACGACCTCATTCTCAATAGTGATGCCGAACTTTTGCGGGATCTGGGGAAGAGGCGTCACCAAGATTAGGCGCATCAACCGGAAAATTGGATAGTGTCGATACCGGCGCTTTTATTCTCTATTTTGAGGGTGATGTACCTAAGCAGGTGAAGGTAACGTCATACCATTGTGACGTTAGAACTTACATCCCGGTCAATGCATGTGAGATTTTCGAAATGAAATACCATGTCCTGTGGTTCGGATTCCACGTAAAAAAGGAGGTCCCGTGGCTCATGATCTACAGATTAACGGTCACGTTAAACTACAAGCTTCCTTCCTTTTTTTGAACTTACATCCCTCCACATAAGCGCTGCTACCAATGCCAGATATTCGGGAATGTTTCCGCCAGGTGCACAGCTAAGGCCGTTTGCAGAGAGTGTGGTAAAGGGACACATGAGGGAGAGAGGTGTACGCCTCTCCCGACTTGTCCCAACTGCCAAGGAAGTCACTTTCCACGGCCGAAGCAGTACCCTGAGTTTACCAAGGAAGCAAAGATCCAGAAAATCCGGACTCTTGACAGGCTTTCATATCACGATGCTCGAAAGATGTACCGTGATAAGAATGCCTCCGAATGTCGGGTATAGTTTGTAGTTGCAGCGACGCCCTCGTTCCACTGCCGTTACTCTACCTTGAGCAGTACCCTCAAGTTCCTCTTACAGTGCTGTTATAAAATCACACCTCGCTGTACCAGCAAAACTTGTCAGCCCGAAGGAGGTCCCACAACCTTCTTTGGCCACGGAAACGAAGGCGCCGGTTATACCATCTAAACCGGCAAATACGGAGAAGATGTCCTCTTCTTCTCCGAAACGGTCGGCGAACACGTCTTCCCCAGCTAAAGGGAGAAAGAAGACTTTGTCGACCGGGACTGGTCCTTCTTCCAGCTTACCTTATACGAAAAAGATAGGGGAGAAGAGGGAGACGGTGCGCCGCCGTCTCTCCTGCCCTCCTGCTGATGGGATGGCATCCGTATCTGCTGGCTCTTCCGCTCCCACGACCATCAAGGGAGCGAAGGCGGTAGAAGCCAAACCCGTTAGTGTGGAGATACTCCCCTATAAGAGGAAAATATCACCGGCCGAGAAGAGAGAAACGGTGCTGCGCCATGTCTAACTCTCCTGCGAACAAGGATGCTAACACATCCGCTGGTCATGCAGCTCCTACTACCATCAGTGGAGCGGTGCCAGCGGGAGCAGCCATATTTAAGGATCTGGCGTCAAAAGGGAAGGAACCACCCACTTCCCCGAATAGACGTCAGCACCGGTCGAGAAAAAAGAACGTTCGGGACGTGTCGGGGACGGACACCCAGAATTCGGACCGGGAGAAGGTCCCTCGACACCGCTCTCGCTCTTCCCCAAGGGCGAGAATGTGTAAGTCCGATGAGGACCGCGCGCCACCCAAAGAGCCCCCCCCCTCGATTTTCTTCGTCTTCGGACGGATATATGGAGATCGAGGTGTGCTCTCCTCCCCTATCATCTCCACCTAGAGATGGGGATGGGTGGCGAACGGTCAAGCATAAGTAGAAGACCCACTTCTACTTAAGTCCACACTATGACACTATGACACTATTACAATGGAACTGTAATAGCTATTCTGGTCATCTCGCTGAGTTACGTCAATTAATATCTTCGTTTTCGGCAACCATTGTCTGTCTTCAGGAATCCAGGTTTCGTCCTGGACATGAGACAACAATGCGTCACTTCAAACTCTTCTCTAAAGACCGGGTGGACAGAGCTGTGGCCACCGGTGGCGTCTGCACTCTCGTCCACTCTAGCCTCTTTAGTGAAGAGATGCAGTTCGTACTGCGTTGCCAGTAATGGCAACAGTATGTAACGTGTAGGCCTACTTCCCGCCTGATTCTCAACTGGATTACAACCAGCTGGTGGATCTAGTCACTCAGTTTCCCCCTCCTTTTCTCCTTCTAGGAGATGTTAATGCCCACAACAACATCTGGGGCTCCGCTACCACTAGCGGTAGATGGAGAGATTTTGAGAGACTAATCAGGCGGCTGGACCTGTGTTTGTTGAACACAGGGGAATCTACACACTTCTCTGTTTGCACACGGCACTTTTTCGAGTGTTAACATCACCCTGTGCAGTCGTGCGCTGGTTCTCCTGCTACAGTGGGGTGTACACGACGACCTTTGAAATAGTGACCATTTCCCGATTATCGTTACTCTTCCGAACCAGAGACCCATCGAATTACCAAGTCGATGGCTTCTCCGTCGGGCTGATTGGCCAACTTTCACAGCACGTGCGGATTTTTCTGAAGATACCTTTGAGAGTGTCGATGATCATACCATTCACATAACATATGGAATTTGGCTGCTGCAGAGGAAACAATTCCTTCCTCATCCGGCAACTCCTACCGGAAGCTTGTCCTTTGTCGGACAGCCGAGATTGCAGCAGCCATTAAAGATCGACGACGTGCTTTCAAATGCTATCGGAGGCAAATCACCATGGGCAACCTTATCACCTGCAAAAGGATGCGTGCTAGAGCTCGATATCTGATCGGGAGAGTAAAAAAACGACTTGGGAAAACTATGTGTCGTTTATGACTAAGTGTGGACTAAGCTTCGTCGGATCCCTGGCCTCCCGACATCATTGACGATACCTGGAGCCTCCATCAACGGAGACATCATCACGGACCATCTCGCCATTGGTAGCAGTATTGGATCGCACTTCTGCGATGTATTCTGCTCTGCGAGTTACGATCCGTCATTTCTGACCTTGAAGCGGGAGGCAGAGGCTCACCCCTTGTCCTTTGCCACTGCTGCTTCGGAGTCCTACAATGTACCATTCTCTCAATGGGAACTGCGCAGTGCGCTTGTACTGTGCAGGGATACGCCTCCTGGACCAGATAACATACATAATCAAATGTTAAAAGATCTGTGCGGATCCTGTATAAAATAACTGTTGGTCCTCTTCAATCGTATATGGATTGAAGGGGAGTTTCCATCTCAATGGCGAGAGGGGATCGTGATACCGATTCCCAAGGCTGGCAAGGATCCCAAGTTTGTCAGCAGCTATAGGCCCATTTGTCTGACAAATGGCCTATATAAGCTGCTGGAGAAAATGGTAAACCGTCGACTGGTGTGGTTCTTGGAGGAGAAAGGTCTCCTGTCTGAGTACCAGTGTGGATTTCGCTTTCATAGGTCCACCACCGACCATCTGGTGCGACTTGAGAGCGCCATACAGGAGGCATTTCTCCGAAAGATGCACCTAGTCACGGTTTTTTTTGACCTCGAGAAAGCTTACAACACCACATGGCGCTACGGGATCCTATCCACCTTTCATGAGTTGGGACTCCGTGGTAATCTACTGACTTTCTTTGCGTATTTCTTGTCCGTCCAAAACTTCCGTGTTAGAAAATGGAGTACCTCAGGGTTCTGTGCTGAGTGTCACCTTGTTCTCGATTGCCACAAACGGCATGGTTGCCGCCGCCGGGCCCATGGTTGTTCCATCGCTGTATGCAGACGATTTAGCTGTGCATTACAGCTCTGGACGTATGGCAGTCGGGGAACGGCAATTGCAGATAGCTATTAACTGGGTCGACAGGTGGGCTCACGACTGGGGTTTTCGTTTTTCAGCAGCGAATACCTCCGTCGTCCATTTTTGTTGGCTCCGGAGGCTACATTTATACCCTGAACTACATCTCAGGGTTGCTGCGTAACCAAGGTAAGGTTTGCATTTGTTTTGAAAGTAAGACTATATTTCCTGAAGTGCTTTGGCAATGCTCGTGACGTCGATACGACATATTATAATGTTTATCAAGATGTCTTGCATTGGCCTACTCGGTAAGCACTTTTCAGCGTCTTGGTGAGGTGTACTGTACCAACAGACGAGCCCAATAGTACACCGGGGCGAAACGCTGATAATAATATTTGAGCCTAGCCGGACCATTTAATATATTTTTTGTTGAATTGTAATGTATTGCCGTATAAATTTATTTAATTGATGTTCATCATCATCATCATCATCATCATCATCATCATCATCATCATCATCATCATCATCAATTTCCGTTTTCGAGGTTAGGCCGAGTCAGAGCAAATATGACACCCCTTCACTTAACCCTGTTGTAACCGAAATTGTGGTTACAATAGCTCACCTTCAGGGTTTCGCCTTGTTTCTGTTTGTTTTGTTGGTAGTAATTATTTTTGTTTTATCTGGTTGCCAGCCATGGCCACTTATTGGTGCAGCACCATGGAGAATCTTGTCTGTTCAGTGCCATAGTGATTCTTGGTGGTGGTCTGGGTATTGCTGGTAGGTGGCTTTGGCTAATGGCAAGGTTTGCTTTGACATGACTAGGTTACCATAGAGATTATATTGATAGGATGCCATGCAGAATGGAAGCTGGCTTTTGATGAAAATGTGATGGGGGAATGGTTGAGCTCTCTGGTGTGGAGATTGGTGTTGGGGGTTGAGGATTGTGTGATGTTTGTTTTGAGGGTCTGGCAGTTGGTTTTGGAAGAGAGGAGATTGATGGGCAGTGGTATGGCAATTTGTTATGGAGGCTGGCTTTTCATGTAAATGGTGATGTTCGGAATTATATTATGCTCTGGTCTGGCAAAATGGTTTTGCCTGTTGAAGAAGAAATCCTGCTTATATGTCTGACAAACAGGCATTGTTAGTTTTGATTGCCAGAGATCAATCCCTTGTGGGGGGCGCCGGCAAACACATAGAATGAAAACACGATATTAAAGATTGAAAAAAAGTAGCACTGATAGAGAGGGGTCTTATAATATACCCATTGTTTATCAAGAGCTTCTCCTCCCTGACTCTTCCGTTCCCTCCCGGATAGCAATCGATCATTCCGCCAAAGATCCACGCTGGAGGGGGAAAGGAAAAAAAGGGAGGTGCCTATAAGGGACCGACCAAGCGTTATGAAAAGTAAGTTATCAGAATTATTGGAATGCGGGGTCAACGGGCGAGAATTAACAACGCCGTGAATCAAAACATATCTAGTAGCTGCGAGAAACAAAGGTTTAATAAAGACCACAACAAGATGCGAAGAGAAGAGATACAAATGTAAACAAAGCGTGTAAGAGCAAGTACATTGATTAATGCTAATAATATACTAAATAAACAAGATGCTAGTAGAAGGCAAGAACTCCATAGGTAACAATAATCTAGTAGCCATAAACAATGACCTTAAGTTATAATGCGCACCAAAAGGGTTAACTAGAAAGATACTTAGGTCAGCAAGAAACGTGACGTAACAAGAATATATATGAAAATACATCGAATGTAACGACGAGAAAAAACAAGTTTGTTTAACAACAAACCACAAAAGCGCAGCGTAGTTACAATACATGCGCGCAGTATAGATATGTAACGATGTTATGAAATGATGATCAAAACAACCATAGGATGCGAGTGTGAGCAAGTAAGGAAAGTAAATAAACAAATCCTTGACCCACATAGTACAGCAAGATAACGAGTATGAATAGCTGGGAAGGTCAGTGACCTGAACCAGTTTATCTGAGGGGGGGAAGTAAACGACTTCCTGAATTACGGTAGCAACTCGCATAATAATAGCTGGCAGTTGAGATAAGAAGAACCCGTCATGACCTTTGTCACATATAGAGGAAGCGAGCAACGGCTTGGCCTTGCCCGAACTTGTGTACAAACAAGATTGCCAAACAAGTAGTTGAAAATAACCACAAGGGGTAGACGCAACCAGCCAAACATTAAAGAGGAACTTCCAGTAACACGCCATGCAGTCATTCGTAGCTTGGACATGAAAACCCAATTTAAGGACATATGAAACAAAGCAATTAAATAATTTTACATAATTTTGAGGATCACGGAATCCAACAGTTGCCGACAGAAAGAAGCTCAATTCTTCTAAACAACGAAGAAAAGCTGGGAAGTTGAGGGAGAAATTAGGGGTAAGAATTGTTATTCTTTGAAGTTAGAGAACGCAGATTATCAAGCGGCTTCAAATGCGGCTTCCAAGTGTGAGGAAGAGGGAAGGAGGCGGCCGTGGCCATCCTACTAAACAGCTAAAAGATTGAAAAACAGCTCACAGCGAAGTGATGGTGATTGATAGCCGTGGTTTGACAAAGAGAGAAGATAGTTTTCGATGGAAAGTTTAACCAATTACCGGCTACAAAAAGTGACAAAAGGCAATGAAACAAATGACTTACGGCAAAGCTGACTTGAAATGCCCTTTTGTGCGAAAATAGAGCGAAACCAATTAAACAACTTACAGCAGTGACGTAGATGTTGACACTGAGACATCGTTTCGGCGAGTGTTTTTCAAATGTATCGTAAGTGGAAACATGAGTGTTCTCTTTTTCGGAAAAGGAATTTGAATCAGCGTTAACAAAATAACATTGCGAGTTGGTTTGAAGCCTGGAACGTTGGATTTGACCGGTAACGATCCAACCAAAATCGGTGTCTCTAGCGACCTGTTTGAAAATAGTTTGCGAACTTATTTACGAAGGCAATTCCAAAAAACGTTGGCACTGAAGAGTATGTCAATGGGATTTTGAGCATTAAACTGAGGATCAGCTAACCTTAAATGCGAAGGAATCTTTAAACCGGAAGTGTTAATAGAAAGGCTAGGGGTGTCTTTACCAATACTGTTAAGAATGAGACAGTTTAAGTTAAGATTAGTGTTTCTTTGACAGATGTCTCTAATTTTTAATTTTGAAGACTGCAAAGCTTGAGTTTTCAAATTGTCAATGCCGGATACATTGATGGAAGTAGGTGATGAAGTAAGACCTAGTTTTTTAATTAACGATCGGGAAACAAAGTTGTGAGTTGAGGTGGAAACGAGAAGACCGCGGGCTCGAACCCAATTTCCAAATTTATCCTGAATTTCGAATTGTACAGTGGACAACAGGACTTGCGCACTGTGAGAATTCCCAGCATTAGAAATGCAGGAAGAGGCACTAGTTTGTTCGGAGCTGCTCTGCATGGAGTTTGAAGAAGCAGGTACTAATGACCTCGATTGATCATGGCGGTGCAGTAAAGTGTGATGCGGTCTTTTGCAATGAAAACAGAGGTTGGAAGACGTACAATTAGAAGCAGAATGCTTAGATGACAGGCAGTTGAAACGATATTTATTATTGGAGACAAATATCCTTCTGTCGTCAATTGACAGTTCTTTAAATGATTTGTATGAATACAAAGCTTGAGAATCTTTGCAAAGTATGCACTTTAAAGACTTGTCGAGCGGCCTAGTATGTTCTCCTGGACGGTTGAAGGTGGTAGAACGAGTTTGCTTCTTCTCGACAGATGGGGAAGAGACAAGTTTGGTAGCCAAGATATTATGACACAGGGGACTAATTTTAGCACTTTCGCACTGAAATGATAGTGCTGTAAGGAATTGGCACCGGCTGTTAAGAAACGAGATGAGATGCTCGTAGGAATATTCGATTTTGTGAGCTAATTCTAGTTCCCAGGCTTTAAAAAGTGGAATAATCAAATCTGGATGTAGCTAGATGAATTAAGACAGTGTCCCAAGTTTGAACCGGTTGCTCGAGCTGATATAAGGCTCTGACATGTAGTTGCATTGTGTCAACCAAGTTCCTTAAAGAGGAAACGTCATTAGGCTTTACGGCTGGCAAGTCGAACAAGGCGTGAATGTGGCGTGCCACACACAGACGCCGATTGCCACATCTCTCTTTAAGAAGATTAAATGCGATGGTGTAATTGTCGGCGCTTAAAGGCAGTGATTCCACGAGCGTAAGAGCTTGCTCTTTAAGACATGATCTCAAGTAATAAAACTTTTGGATAGCGGGAATATCTTTCTTGTCATGTATGAGAGAACTGAATAACTCATAAAAAGAGTTCCATTCACTTTCCTGGCCTGAAAAAAACAGGCAGGCTTATCTTCGAAAGTGAAGGTTTTGGTTGATGCGTGTCTTCATGAGTAAATTGAAGTATAAAGATTTAAGGCATCCACATCACAAACACACCCACTATTTGGATATTCCCCCGCCCGAACTCGCCTTAAATCTAGGAAAAGCTTCCTTCGGACAACAGTCAGCCTTAAAGGCAATCCTGACACTGCAAGGGCAAGAATCTGGAAGGAAAGAACTGGTCATCTGTCCGGCTGTATGACCCCAAAAGAAAGCCTTCCTCCGGACCATATGGAAGGTTGGGCAACATGGAAGGCGCTCAACAGACTGCGGACTGGAGTTGGAAGAACCAAGTTGAACTTGCAGAAATGGGGTTTTCCGAGTGACTCTCTCCTCTGTGATTGTGGGGAACTACAGACAATCCAACATCTTTACCAGTGCCCACTATGTCCAGCAACATGCACAATGGAAGACTTAACACTTGCCAACCCGAATGCTATTGACGTCGCCCGTTACTGGACAAAGAACATTTAATTTGGTTGCGGGCTACCTGGCAGTCAAATGTTTGTGTGTTGTACAACTGACTTGTATGTTTATGTCCTCACTTAATATTAGATCTAGAATAGTTTGTGTCTTTATTAATTATCATTATTATTTTTTATTTGAATTTGATTCTCACTGTTTACCATTTGTGATATATATTTGTGATTGGTGCTCCTGATACGAATATAGAAAGAATGAACTGAAGCAGGTGCGAACTGGGCCGGATTGATGACCCTAGTGTCCGGTTCTGAGATACCGTACTGCGAATCAGTTGGTGGGCCTTTGCAATCCCTTCAAAATACAAAGGTTCGACTTCATCTCGATCGGATTGAAGTTCGGGGCAAGCGGATTCAATGTCGGTTTGGATTTGGTCATAGTAATCGTAAGACCGTTCGTACATCTTTAAGCGTTGAGTCAAGACATCTAGATCACAATCGGCTGGAGTTAATTTATTAATGAAATTTCTAAATCTGGTGAGCTGTCCTTTGTATGAAGAACGTCTAGCAATGAGAACTTCATTATTTTCAGTTGACATGATGAATTGGGTAAATTGAAGTATATCTTACGGAACTGTAGAGAGATTTTGAAAATGCTGTCAGGTTGGCAGCAGAAGACAGGTTGCAAGTAAGATAGGCTGAAGAAGACAGGAACGACCTCTATCACCTTCACCAGCTTTGCACAGTGAAGTTATAGCTGAAAAATTCAAAGTAGATGTTAATAATTTGAAAAATATTGACAAATGGACTCTCCCGGGTTTCGGCACCAAAGTTTGGGTAGGTTTTGGCTAGGGATTAACGCTACCCCCAAGGGAAGATAAAGAGAGAAGGAAAGGGAAGTGGGTTTCGGATGAAGAACAAGTGTGGGTAAATAGGACGAGAGTCCAATACTAAGCAAACAAAATGAATTTGAATGAGTATTTAGTGACGAGTGTCACCGCAAAGCCCGTGAATCACCTAAAGTGAGTATGGACTTGGCCGCTGCTAACGGGAAATGCTGCTGGAGCTTGGGCTATTTGCAAGCAAGCAGCGATCGTAGCTTCCATTCCAAGCCTACATTTGGCTATTATAGGGAAGGGTGGTAGTCTGGCAAGACAATGAATGACAGATTTACTGTATATCCTTTCAAAGGAGTTAAGTTTGAACGAATGTTTTGAAAGGCGCAAATAATTTGCATTCGTTTGATTTTAGTTCTTGGAACTGTAGGATCTTCGACGACTGATCGAGTACTCCCAGGAAATGTATTGGTGAAGCAGTTATAGTGATTTTGGGAACAATTTTGTTGATTTCTTTGAACATTTTGGTAAGAAAGACAATAGTTGCATTTAAGAATAGCTAAGTTTTTATCCAGCAAAGTGCCGACTAAAAGTTTAGACCGGAAGAAAAACTTAAATTTTGAAAACGAACCACAAGTTTTAGAAAAAATCTCAACAAGCAGGAAGCTTGCGGAGCTAGCTTTACTTGCCTTACTGGCTCATTAGAATTAGCTATAGCAGCTAAAAGATGCTTTGAAAAAGATGATACTAGAAGTTTTCGTTCAAATGCAACAAGAAGCAAAACTTTTATAATTTTAGTATCGGTATGTGATTTGCTTAAAGATAGCATAAACCGATGGGAAGAGTCAGGGATTCTGTTGTAATGCATAAAACGCAAAGTTGAAATTTTGTTTATTTAACAATAAAGAAAGAGTTGACGCAGCAAACAATATAAAATTGATTTAGATTCAAATTAATAACAATAAACAATTTTATCATACAATAGTCTGAGACTTAATTCTAACAGATTGTAAATTTTTTGACAATGTTAAATAGGACGCAAGTTAAAAACTTGCTTCGAGCACAAAATCTGAATAAGATTTTAAAAGTTGTGCTAAAAAATTGAAAACTTTAAAGTTTATAACGACAATTACAAATAATTAAAGCTTTAACAATGAATCAGGTACAATGTAGGCACTTTAAGAATTCCTATTAGAGATCTTAAAGGCTATGAAAAAGCATTTAATATGAGCTTATGACCAAAAAGAGATTAAAATTAAGAAGAAGTTTCTATAACTTCTTATATTTAAACAGGGATCACGAGAAAAACTGGGGCCAGTTGCCCTTTCGTGAAACCTGGAAAAGGAAAGTTAGAAAACTCACTTGTGAGTAGAAATAATTGAATTCCCTAGTAAACGAGGAAAACAATAGTTTAAAGAGTGTGCTAGGCACAGATTATACAGAAATTACGATGGTAAACAGCACAAAGATGGGAGGGCACTACTATTGAGTGACACTTCATTGAAGGAAATGTAAATTTTGTAATTTAATTATAATATGTTAGTAAGGTATTTGAGAGGAGGAAAATAGGAGGTTTAGGAAAATATCTTGGCCATATTTATTGCTCTCTTTCGAACGCGACACGGATGGTGGTTGAACGAGCACTGTCTCACTATAGTCTATTGGTATGTTTGGAAATGTCACTATTGCAGCATAGAATTTCACAAGAGGAAAAGCTATTGCAATTATGTAAATCACTAGTTGAATTGTAACTTGAGAAGGTTTATTGCGTTGTAGATTTTATAGGTTGTAGTTGAATGCAGTGGGAAGTTCCCACGATGGAAGACAAATTACACTTAGAATAACGAATGCTGTTAAGAAAAATATTTAGCTAAGAACAGTATTCCCATATTTAGGTTGAAAATACTTGACGGCTTTACTTGCAGAAAGATAACTTGATGTAGAAAGTTCTAGAGCATTGATATCTGTTGAATTGAGCAAAACAAGTCCCCGGCGGAAAGCTGAATTCTATAGACAGTGGGTATTTAAAATTATCCCTCGGTGTGAGATAGTATCTCAGATAATCAGTACAAGAAGTACTTTTTCATTTTGAAAAGTTAGCTGAAGTAGCCACAACTAGATCAGGAAGATCTTTTGAAGGCAGATATTGCATCACATTTATCAATTTCACACTGTCTATAAAATCAGATAAAATGCTAAAAGCAATTTAAAACATTTAAAACTTGGTGAAAACCATTGAAGATGTACTTAGCTCATTTTGAAGAAAGACGATGGTCTGGATGACGGTTGAGGTTAAAATTCACATGGCGTAGATATTTAAAAAATGTCTAGAGTAGACAGGAGGCAAGCCTGAGGTAGGCTCCAACTGTACGTATTGACGACTGACGAAGAAGTGAGAATGAGAGCAGTAGTGGAGTGATGATGGTTCTAAATAGTGTCATGGCCGCCGCGTGAGTCCAAGCCAATATCTCGCGAACCCATGGTCGGATGTTGACAAATGAGGTGTCGTTGAACTCGAGCTGACGTCCTCTTTTCTATGGACCATGTATTATTTTTTCAAAATTTTTTTGAATTTTTTTGTTTTCGAAAATAGGTGATAGTTGGAAAACCAATCACGGTAGAACGTTGTGCCATGGCTTAAACGAATGGTCATTATGACCTTTATTTTTTGTAATAAAACTGTTTTATATTTTTTGTTTTTTTGAAAACACTCGAATTTTGAAAATTCTATATTCTGGAAACTAGGAAGTTTACAAAACAGTTTGTTTGACATAAATGAAATGTCCCTATGCCCTCTACCCACAAAATAAATTTCAAGTCTCTAGAGCAAAAATTTGTGTTTTGTAGTAGTGGGATGACAGGGGTTCTGCTTAAAAAAGCAAGTGGTGAGCCCCTGCGACCTTGGAATGGAAGGAGTCATGCTAGGAGGGCGTGCTTGGATTCGTGTTTTTTGTCTCGTTGCGCTCCTTGCGGGAATCTAGGTGTCGAAAAGGTGAAATGCTGGAAACACGGTTTTTTTTGGGGGGGGGGGGGGGGGGGAAACCGTGATTTTAAACATTTTGCTATATCTCGCGAACCAATTATGCTAGAGGCGTGTACGACGGGTCCAAGGACTCGGGGTGACGTCCTCTTTGCTATGGATCACACTTTGTAATAAAAAAATGGAAACTCGATTTTGGGGTAAACACGTGTTTTTTGTGATTTTGCCGATATCTCACGAACCAATAACACTAGAGACGTGTACGAGGTGTCCTAGGACTCGGGCTAATGCCCCCTTTCAAATGTGGTAGATATTTTTTCCAAAACATAATTCACAAAGGGCCTAACACCATACATGTTGAAAAAACTATTTTTTTTCTTTACCTGTTTATAATGTTTATGAAGCGTAGTGGTTGAGAGAGACGATACGGCTGGGTGTGTGTGTTTCAACGAACCTGTCGCTGACCACGGTGGCTGTGTTCAATAGATCAATCGCTATTTCGGCGGGTCGGTGTATGACAGAGCGAGCGTGCGTTTTTTTTGATATTTTACCTTTAACGGGTAAACGGTGATGAGAACTTGGTTCTATGTTGATCGAAGCGAGTACAGAAAACAAACTTGCAGACGAGCAGGAGGTGAATGTCATTTGAGCTTATTGGAAGGAGTTGATCTGACTTGACAACAGGTGCAATGGAAAAATGACAATGACGCTTGAAGGTGAAATAATCTGACCATCGTGGTGGCAGGGAAGAGCGAAAGGCATGTGAACATGTGTTAAACCACATGTACGCTAAACAAGTTACATCCTGTTTTGCTTAGTACGTGACAAAATGCAAGTTGACGTGAAATTGGATCTACCACAGGTGTTCGCCTGGGACGTTAGCTGTCCACGTGCGCGATAACTGTTAACAAGTTACATCCTGTTTTGCTTCGTACGTGACAAAATGCAAGTTGACGTGAAATTTGATCTGCCACAGGTGTTCACCTTGGACGTTAGCTGTCCACGTGCCTGATAACAGAATCTTCCAAGCGTGGGAATCGCTGAATCAGTAAAAAGTATGATGCAATTTGTGGGAATGATGTCACAACCAATAGATAGGCAAGAGCTGCGAACAGCAGTGGTGGGCGGTGAAGGGAGGGAGAGGGGGGAGGGGTAATGTAAAAGAGAACACAGGTGGAAAGAGAAAGAAATATGTGGAGCTGAGGACTGTACACATAGAGCTATAGGTAGTGTACAACATGTTTGAATAAATAAATTAAAAAGTGCACAGGTTCACACAACATGTAATTTATTGATCCAAGAATTAAACGTAGAGTTAAACCCTAACCATTTGACATAGAGTTTATTTCCTTTTTGTTTCAACACTTCTTCCACAAGATAATGCTGAGGAAATGCTGTTTTCTGAAGTTCATGGAGATAAAATCTACCTTTTATGGGTTGACGGTTGAGGTCTTGCAGTAAATAGGTGACTGGAGTGTCCAAGTTGACTTGACGAATTCGAAATAGTTCAGTCCCCCACTGAGGCGTGTATCCCTTATTGAAGGCAGACTTAAATTTGCTCACACGAACAAAATCCCCAATTTTCAGTCGGTGACGTTTAGGATCGGCTGTTTTTATGGGGTTAAACAGTTTATCCAATCGCTGAATATTTTTGGTCACGAGGCGTGGCTTGGTCCCAATCGTTCTATGTTTGGTGTCATTGTAACGTGATACTAGCTCTGGCAACATGTCCAACCAGCGATAACTGCCCTGAGCGGTAAACGCTTTTCACATATGGGTTTTCAATGTTCGGTTGAACCGCTCGACCACACTGGCTTTGAGGTTGCTGTACGTGGTGTAATGGTGAATATCCTTAGATTTGAGAAAACTGGAGAAATCCTTGTTGAAAAATTCTTTCCCCTGGTCAGTTTGTAGCAGCTGAGGTTGACGTTTGGAGTGTTGAATAATATGTTGAAAGGACTTGGTAACTAGTGGGCCAGACTTGCGACGCACAGGTTCAACAAAGGCCATTTTGGAATAGACATCAATGACGGTCAACATATAGCGTACACCGTCGTTAACGCCAGCATAGGGTATCATTTCAACCAAGTCAGCCTGCCAAAGTTCATCCACACCTCGTGAAATCACCTTGAGTCGTGGATAGTGACGCCTAGCTGGGCGATGCAACTCGTGAGCAATACCCATTTTAATGGGTGAGGGCTTAAACAATAATTTTGGCATTTCGAAGTTCTTGTTCAATTTCTTGAATTTCCCAATCGTGACCGGTATGGCCAGCTTGACGTGAAGCATGCAACAACTGTAGCCGCTGGACGAGCTTATTGGGATTGTGCCAGTAGGTAACATCCACAAGGGGTTTTAATGGTTTAAATGTCACTCCCGAAGCGGACGCTTTACGACGAGTACTTTGACTAGTGGGAAACATTTTTGCAATGATGGTTTTATATTTTTGAGATATATTGGCATTCACTTGTTGCGTGGGATCATACTGTTTTTGTGAGCATGGGTATCCAATAAAATGGATTTATATTTGTCAAGGTCCTCTGACGTATAATCATGGGGAGAGGGGGTCCGAGAAAAGAGCAGCTTTAACAGTCCTGGCGTTAATTTATAGTTGATATTTTTAATGACAGCTTTAGTACGAGCAAATTTAATGGATGAATCGCCAATTTTAAAACTATCATCCTCATAGCGAACACCATACGTGGTATCAGTGTTTCCAATAAATAGATCGGTGAAATAGGGTTCCAATGTTGATCCATAATATTTGATTAAAATGGTTTTCAGTTGAGATTTATGTTGAGGGGTGGCCAAGAGTTGTGAAAACGGAGACGCTCTGGAAGGGCAAGGTGTTTCGGCCAAGGATTTCTTTTTTCTCAAAAACTCTGCAAGGGGTGCGGCCTTTTTTTGAGGCGTAAACACTTGTTCCTCCTCATCCTCAACTTCACTAACACTAGTCAAATCTTCCTGTTCCTCTTCCTCTTCCTCAGGGTCCTCGTGCAGCGTCTGCGTGGCTTGTGAAACGGTGGGTAGCGTTTCAGATGGCTTGAAAGAGGGTTTCAACATGGCTTTTAGCGGAGGTGCTAAATGTTGTTGAATAAACAAAGCATGATTTGCACGTGATTGTTTCAATTGACGAAACTTTTGGCGAATAGTATTTTTTGCTCTAATAATATGCTTTTTCAATTGACTCTCTGCTAACGCCATGGTGTCTTGACCAATGACTTGCCGGGGAATGAGACAGGGCCTTAAATAGCAATAGAATGATCAAACCCTAAGCGATACCGTCCTTGGTTGAGTTCCCTTTGTTTGTCAATCACTAAACAGGCATGACGTTGAGTGTTCCAGCACTTGGCACACAATTCTCTAAACATTTGAAAGGTCATATCAGGATTCACATGTTCATTATAAATGTGACGACTGTTCCTCTCGTCCTGACGAAATGAAACAATGACATTGGCATTGTCACGAATCAACTGTTTGGACATTTTAGAATACGTTTGTCCAAGATAGAAGCAATCGATATGTTTGTGACGACCCATGCTGAAATAGCTTTGAATGATGCCTTGACGTTCAGTGGATACATCATCGAAAATCATGAGTGAATCAGTCTTTACCTCATCCGGTGAAATCACATTTTCTTGCATGGAAAATGTAAAATAACCCATATCCTCTTTTTGTAATCCAGACATGACTTGATCCAGAAACACGTAGAGGGGTTGGTAGAGAGATTTTGCAAAAATATAAATATTTTGAAAACGCAGACCATTGGGCGCTGTAATGAGCGTTAGCAAAAGATTTGTCTTTCCACAGCCGGAAGGCCCCACAATGATGCAGGGAATGGAAGATGGAAACAGTGAACCATGGCGTTGTCCAAGTGATGTGGGACAGAGATGGGAAACCATGTCCCCCACGGGGAATGACTCTTGCTGCTTAATAATCTTCATTTCAACTAAGGCTTAGACAGGCTAGCAGGCTGTCTATATACAGGACATCGAACCTTGTCATAGAAACAGTAGACTGGTACTACAGGTTGACGATGGATGTCTTTGGACGTGCGTTGATGGTCAAAGCTAGGCCTGTCCCCATACATGATCCTAAACAAGAAACAGATCCTGCTAATAAACACTATGTTGATAGGTCAGTAGTGCCACGCACAAAACAGGGAGATTATGACTTTAAGGAAAAGCGGTTAACCCATGTAAAACATCCTCAAGTGTCTACAGACGTTACTGCGAAAAAGTATGTGGAAAACAAAGTGTATGAGATTTATGACAAAGTGCCCCAGCTTACGGTGAATGGCTATAGCGCTAATCACCATCGGATTATTCACGTGGAAGACCCACAAGACGAAGACGATGTCTGTACCAAGCGTTACATGACCTATGAAATGAAAAGGCTTTATAAATTTATCCCATCAGTATTTTTAGTGTATCTGACAAATGAAAAACCTGTGAATGACAGAAACCATATACCGCTAGTCCATGATCAGCACTTGACCTATGTGCTTGCTTCAGGATTAAGCCACTATCGATTACACTATGATGGAACTATTCACATCAAATATGCCATACCTGATGAGAACCATTTACAAATAAAGATAAATGGTCATAGGATGTTGATCCATAACCATGAAATGGTCAATGCAGGTGACGAATTATCCTTTCATCTCATGTTGACATGGGATGAAAAGCAAGCGGGAAAAACCATAAACGATTTCCCACTTTATGTGGAATTGGAATATACAGCCATGAAATAACCATCTGATGTTAGTTGTGATTTAAACTTTCTTGTGAAAGGTTGTTGGTCATTATCATCATGGTGAAACAAAGGTATGCAGTGAGAAAGACTAAAAAAAGGACCTTGTCCTTGGCAAAGCCTGGGCTTAAGACATTCGTGGACAAGCCCTTGCGAAAGAAAAAATAATGTATTGACCATAAGGAAAGCCTTTCGAGCAGCACAGAGACATGTTATTCCAAAACGTCGGCGACAGGTTTCAAACCAAGGGCGAGTGATTCCCGTCCCCAAACGAGCGGGATTTTTACCTGCATTATTTGCCGGTTTGGCTGCTCTGGGTTCACTTTTGGGCGGTGCCAGTGCAGTGGCGAAAACCATTAAAGCCGCGCAGCAGGGCAAGCAACAACTCAAAGAAAGTCAGCGACACAATGAAACGATGGAAGCGATTGCCATGGGGGCTAGAAATGCCAATTTAAAGCCAGCCTTTTATCAACAAGGATTTGGGATTTCACCATTTCGAAATATTAAAAAAAAAATAACCTCAGCCATAGCAAGACATGCCCAGACGCATCAACAAGTGGAAAGCTATGCTAAACAACTAAAGCTTTTTCATTTTCGAGGTGTGTTTATGCGAAACCAATTACCCCCACGACCCTGGAAACAGGAATGTGCTGTTAGGTAGATTTCATTAGAAAGCTAACTATTGCAATGGGTACCATGTTTCGACTTCCGGAAAATTTCGACATATCTTCGCGTTTCACATCCCCCAGACCCCAAAACCACCGTCAGTTCAAAAGTTTATATATAATTTATGTATATATGTATCTATCTATCTATATATATATATATATATATCAGTTTCTTGTGGACACGATAACTGCCGTAATTTTGTACCAATCACTTTGAATTTTTTACATAATATGTATCCTTCTAAAATGTCGGTCGAGTTCGTTAATGGGAAAAATCGCTCGAAGGGGGTGAAAATGGGGGGCTTTTTTCGAAAAAGTGAAATTTCGCTATAACTCTCTTAATACGTGAAATATCGAATCCATTCAAAGTTCATAATATGTGTCGGATAAGTGCCAACAAGTTATGTCAAATAAGTTTTTTGATAGCACCAACCATTGACCAAAGGGGTGGAAAAAAGTGGGTTTTTCGGGAAACATTAATCATATCTCTCTCAATAGGCACAATATCAAAACCGTACAAAATGAAAAATATTCCCCTAATAATTACCTAAAACTTTTGTCTGAAAGAATTTTTGATATAACCCACCATTACGCCAAGGGATGAGAAAAATGATTTCGGAATTTAAAAAAATGCCAAGTGCCATCAGAGGTTACCATAACAACGCTTTTAAATTGATAAGGGATGATCTATCAGAGGTTGCCAAGACAACGCCATTGACGAGATCACATTCATTTTTAGCCTACTTTCGATTTTTGCAAAAAATGAAAGTAGACTTATGAGATCAACACAGGGCGAAAAAAGTGTGTCTGTCTGTGTATGTGTGTGTGTGAGTCTGTGTGTGTGTGTGTGTGTATGTGTGTGTGTGAGTCTGTGTGTGTGTGTGTGTGTGTGTGTGTCTGTGTGTGTGTGAGTGTGTGTACTCTGAATGTCTGTCCCCCCTATCAATTCGAACACGGTGAATGCAAATTGAACGAAATTTGGTACAAAGGTAGCACTAGCAAAGGACACCTCAGTGTCATGTTTTATATCGTCGCCATCTTTACTAAAACTGAATGGCGACCACTCAAACGTTCAAAACGTAAAATCAAATAACGACTAACCAAATCATCCGATCTCTACCAAATTTGGTAACAACATACCTTCCTATAGGATGCGTCTTGTGACCAAATTACAAGGTCGTCCGCCATACCATTTCAGGATGGCGGCCGTGCGAATTATGCAAACTTTATAATCCATATCATGGGACCCACCAGTTCCGATTATCGAGCCGAGAATCGTTTTAACTGTTCTAAAGGAAGAGGCACGTTCGAAATTAAAAGTTTATTTTGTAATACTATAGTGCAGACGTGATTTTAAAAAGCTGAACTGATTCAGTAATAAGACAAGATGGCAGCGGATATCTTGTGCCGGACTTATATTTCACTAATTTGAGTATTGCATGCAATATAGCGTACTGATAAAAAATAAATAAACTTTGTATGAAATGCTTTATATATAAATAATATACTCCAGTGATGAAATCGTTTGGTATAAATCATTATTTGCTAACAAGTTCTATGTAAGTCATTTTAAATAGAACGATATTCGTTGACAGAATTAGCTCAGTGGTAGAGCGTTAGCCTATCGCTCAAATGCCTATGGTTCAAACCCGATCAGAGCTAGGTTTTTTGCTTGAAATGTTATATGTTTATTGTTTTGTAATGACTCAGATGTTTTAAAATTAAGCGTTATATTGTGCACATTATGGTGTAAAATATATATTTAATTAAAACATAATTCGCCAGCAGATTTACTCGGGACATCTAGCTGCCAAAAAGGTAACTTCCAGATTTTATTGAAAAGTTTCTTCTTCTGGCCGCTAGAATGCACTCGCTCTGTTAGGATTATATTGTTCGATATTTCACCAATAGATGTCACGACTAGTCTACGTGGGGATCCATTGATTACTATACCATTATCATTCTATGCGCATCGAATTTGAAGAATGACAAGATGATACTACGATACATTTTAACTTTTTATTTTAAAGGGTTTGTAACAGCCTATTTTGCGTTACTTGAAAATGTTATTAAGCGTTATATTGTGCACATTATGGTGTAAAATATATATTTAATTAAAACATAATTCGCCAGCAGATTTACTCGAGACATCTAGCTGCCAAAAAGGTAACTTCCAGATTTTATTGAAAAGTTTCTTCTTCTGGCCGCTAGAATGCACTCGCTCTGTTAGGATTATATTATCGAAAATATCCACATAGTTTGTATACACACGTCTCTGTAGGGTCATGGAAAGATTTGTTAATTCAATTAGGGTTGTGAAAGCCATGCACAACCAGACGTGTAAAGACATGCCTCAACTCAAAGTTGGATGTTGCCCACGGCAGGTCGTAATAATAATAATAATAATAATGTTATTGGTTTTACATCCCTTTTAACTACTGCTGATTTTAGAGACACCGGGGTGCCGGAATTTTGGCCCGAAGGGGATCTTTAACGTGCCAGTAAATGTACTGACACGGCTCCCTCGCATTTGTGCACCCTCAAATGCCAGCTGACTGCGCCAGGATACGAACCTGCAACCTAGGGCCCAGCAAGCGAGAACGTTACCGCTGAGCCACGCCGCCAGTCCGGTCGATTATGTCTCCAGATCCATAACATTCTTGATATACTTCTTATCTTTCTTTCTTTCTTTCTTTCTTTCTTCAATGATGGTAGCAGTTTTTATCTAGGTTGTGGCGTTTGGTAGAGGTAAATCGTTTCTAAGGTCTTCAGCAAAGAATAGTTCTATTATACTCTTTGATAATAACAACGAGTTATAACTATACTCATACATTTAGGAGAAAGTAGGCTATATGTTCTTTACTGAACATCCTGTTTAGCCTACTTTTCACACTTTTCAAAAATGAGGAAAAAGTAGACTTATGAGATCGATCCGGGAAAATGTGTCTGTCCTTCTGTCTGTCTGTCAGTCCTTCTGTCTGTCTGGCTGTGTGTGTGTGCCCCCCCCCCTATCAACTCCTAAACGGCTGCACCAATCGAAACCAAATTTAGTATGAGTAAAGTTGAAAACCGGAATATCTCAGGCCCATATTTGAAAAAGATGCCAGTGCTACCAACTGCTAAAAAAACACACTAGAAATTTGAGCTCCATGTTGGATATCTTGGAAGGTATACATGGGAGCTATTATAAAATTGGCACACATGTAGATAATACTATTTCAGTTTAATTTCCAGGTGGCCATACATGACAGCGTTGCCGAAATATTTTTAAGCCTTCTGATAAGTCCAATATTTAAATGCATATAACTTCTACACTATCAGTTGGATTTCAACCAAATTTTGTATGTAATATGTGTACATAAACAGGTATGACTGAGTGTATTCTTAAGAGCCACCAGGGCTGCCAACTGTCAATAAATGTTATCTCTATTATTTTATCTAAATACCAATATATCTGAAAGTATGCAAGCCAACAGGTTTAAACTATGCACACGTAAATTACCTGACATTTTACATTAATTTGGAGTAACTTATATACGTCAGTTCTACCAACATGTTTCTAAGCCTGCTGATAGGACCAATTTTTAAATACATGTAACTTCTATACCAACAAATGGATTTCATCCAAAATTGGTACAAAAAGATATAATATTTCAGATTATTTCTGACCAGCACTCGCATGACATTGTTTCCAACATGCTTTTACGTGTACTAATAGATCCAATGTCTAAATCCATGTAACGTCCTTTGAACTTCAACCACATTTTTTATTCTGTACCTTAGGAGATGGAAGTGAGAATATATTCAGTCACCAGAGCTGCCAACTGTATTGCTCTATTAGGCTACATTATGCCTAGTATACCTTATTTCGAACTAATTAAGACATTTCGATATTACCCACTTAATTTCGTCATTATTCTAGAAAGTTTCATATACTGTAGATTAATCTATGGCATGAATCTTAATTTTAAGAAAAGTAGGCTCTTTAGTTCGTCACGGAACTTCTTGTTCCATCTGACTATTAGGGAAGCGGCTAACTGGTAGCATGCTGAACTTCTATGCCTAAGGTCGCTGGTTCAAAGCCGGCCAAAGTCACCGAATTTTCTAAGAGCGCTAAAAATCCGTCAGCATGCTTTCCTTCGGAGGGGAAGTTACAACGTTCGTTGCAAGTGGCTGGTTGTGGTGGCATCTAGCAGCCAAGTTCACAGCTAGGTGTCGTTGACGTTAGTATTTGGTACAAAATTAGGTACTACTACTTAAAATTGACCGTCTGCAGACCTTACCTGAATTACAGACTAATACAGTCGTCACAAATAACACCGTTTATCAGACAGATTCTACACACACCTAATGTACACGGGGTTACATGACCACCGTGTCGCAGTCCCTAAACTGAGGAACTAACCAACATCTCTGCGGGAGATAAAATTTTGCGTGAAGAAGTAACAGACTGTTAGATAGTTACACATTAGTTCCAAACCTTGCATAAGGACAGTGTGATCACAAGTATAAAAATGAACCCCAAATGACAAGAAGGTTACCATCCCCATAAGACAGTAAAATGTTAAAAATATGCATAGAAAGACGACAAAATGTTAACTAACCTCCAATTGTAAAATACTTTCTCGCAATAAATGAGGTCTCATCCTCCTACGAAAACCTGCATATTTTGCCTATTATAGCCTATCCCCTAGTTTGCCCGGTGAAATCTACCTCCGCCTTCCGGCGTGCCGAGAGGAATTTTGTCAATTTGGATGATCACCGAGGACCAGGAACGCATTATGTAGCTTATGTCAAAGAGGGATCCATCGTATGGTACTTTGACAGTTTTGGGAATTTGCCCCCGCCCATGGAACTGGCGACCTATTTTGGAAGCAGGATCAAGATATATTATAATGTGAAACGTGAGCAAACGTTTAACAGCCAACAGTGTGGACGTTTGTGTTTATTTTTTTTAATATAAGACGCAGCATAAGCAAAAACGCCACCAGTATGTCGGCAGAAAGTAAAACGTTTACAGTACATGGACGTGGACCTGAAGTCAGCCTAGACATTTACCCGCCTATTGAATTGAGTGAAAAACCCTATGGTTTAGGACTTGTTTCTCTTGAAACGTACAATCGAATATACAACATACGTGAAAATGTGAACAACAACTTTTACTATGATGATTCTGGGCTCACCCTGAACTCTGGTGGATACACGATCGATGACATTTATGAACACATTTATGTGGTGTTGATCAATCAATATGGTTTAAAGTCATTTCTCGATGGAACGCGCAAGCTTGAACTTGTAAGAAATACCAACACTCATCGCTGCAGTATTTTCTCTACCTTTAACATTGACTTTAAAACACGCCCCGATTCCATTGGCCCATTATTAGGATTTAAACCACGTGTGCTGGAGCCCAACAAAAACATGATTCGGACAATGAAGTGAAATTCATTGAGGACCATCATGTGTCGGTGACATGTAATATTATTAGCCAAGTGTACACCAATCAAGAACCATCGCATTCGCTTTATGACTTGATTGTGACATCGCCCAATGGGTATATTATTCGTGAAAACCCTCCAGTGGTGCTTTTTCATTCTGTGGCTGTCGATAGTATTAGTAATATAACATTAAGACTGATCAATAGAGATCAACAACTCATTGATCTAGATTCTACCACACCAGTGACTTACAAGTTGGTGCTAAAGCCACAATGAAGTTTGTGTATAAAGCAACAACACCGTCTAGGAATGGTGTTAGTTGTTTGCCACGTGAATACACGTTAACATCTCAAGACAAGCAGATTTTACAGCATTTGGGTTACCACGTCAACCCTCATAATGAATTCTATCCTAGAGATAGCGAACCGCATCGAGGAGCAACCATGAGTGGTAAGAATTGATCTCCATTCCTATCAAGCTCAAACACCTGGTCTCAATAACAATGATGAAATTCAATTTGTTATCAACAACCAAGATATTTACACCCTACCGTATGAAAGTGTCATTCAGATTGAAGGTCGGCTCACCAAAGCCGATGGCTCTACACCCACCACATCCAAGTTGGCCAACCATGGTTTGGCCTTTCTATTTTCTGAAGTGCGGTATGTCATTAACGATATCGTGGTGGATAGCACTCGAAATGTGGGCATTTCCAGTGTCATGAAACTATACCCCTCTTATAGTGAGGAAGAAGGTAAAACACTTTGCATGGCAGGTTGGTGTCCTGACTCGAGCAATGACTGGATGGTACACACCGATGGGACCTTTACTGGATATTTACCTCTTAAACTGATTTTAGGCTTTGCCGAAGATCACCAACGCATTGTGGTCAACGCAAGGCAAGTGCTTTACCTAGTGAGAGACAGGAGTGATAATAATGCACTCAAGGGAGCTGACAATGCTCCCATCGATTCAAAAATTCAACTACAACGCTTGCTATGGAAAGTCCCCCATGTGACCCTTGAAGATAGCAAAAAACTGGACATACTCAAAATGGAAAAGACAGATATGCCTCTACCCATGGAATTTAGAAGCTGGGCACTCCATGAGTATCCGCTATTGCTCACCACCAACACACACAGTTGGTCTGTAAAAACAGCTCGCTATACAGAGAGATCTCTCTACCTGATCGTGGGTTTTCAAACGAATCGCAAGTATCAACAAACCAAAGATGCCACGCAATTTGATCACCTGCAATTGAGAAATGCACGTCTTTTCCTGAACGGAGCTGTGTTTCCCTATGAAGGACTGGATTTGGATTTTTCAAAAAATAAGTTTGGCCCCCTGTACGAGTTGTTTTCTAAATTTTGATGGTCGTATTATCAAAAAGAGAACGGCCTCATGCTACTACCCCAAGCGTTTAAGGCAAGAGCACCACTGATTGTGTTTGACTGTTCATACCTGGAATAGTCTGTCAAGCCATCCAATATCGACATTCGACTAGATTTTGAAACGCATGACAATGTACCAGCCAATACGACGGCCTACTGTTTGATTATTCATCACAAACAAGTCAACTATTATCCACTGTCAAACCAAGTGACGAATGTATAAATAACAGCTCAACCCACGTCAAGCCGCTCAGTCATATCTTGCTTTAAAGCCTCAAGAGACGTAACATCCATGAATTTAAACTCTGAGGAACAACGTTTCAAGACTTTTGCCACGTGGCCGGTGCCTTTCATAAACCCTCAAGCCTTGGCGGCCGCTGGATTGTACTGTTTAAAAACAAGAGATGAAGTGAAATGTGCCTTTTGTCCCATCATCATAGACCAATGGCAGGAGGGCGATGAACCCATGCAGGAACATCAGCGCTGGTCACCCACTTGCCCCTACCTGTGCAGAATGGAAGTGGGAAATATACCCTGTCATTCAAGCTATCCCTCACTTGTGTCCCTGAGTGATGAAAAAAAACTAGTTACGATACATGTGGACCGTATGGTATCCATGGTGCTTCGGTGAGCAGCTCACCATCAAAAACGCCTAGTTTAGAGACATTGGGACATCATCGGTGTTATGGACGTTACAAACACAAGAGACTATATTGTTGTATCAGTTGCTATCGTCCTTATCCCAAAATGACAAAAGCCTGTAAGACGTGTTATGATAATAAAATGATGTAATTCTTAAATTCTTATTTTTGCATGTCCCCCTGTCCTTCCCTAACCTCAATTTGAAACTAGCATGGCAGGTAAGTCCATGTCATGATCACACCTGATCGTCAGTCAGTCGTCAGTTGAACTTGGTCCAGGCAAGCGTCAATATGTTGCGCACACTCATTGTGGATTGCCAAGGGTTTAAAATTGGTGACAACAAATTTATATTTAAACAAGGGGCCATTATCGATTGTACCACGTTTTGGATATCGCAAGCTACGCATTTGCTATTTAAACCACTCCATGCTTTTGATTTGTTGTGTGAAAAAGACCGTAAACAAACCCAGTGGATTGAAAATCATAGGCAACTAGACTGGAATCAGGGAACCATTTCCTATAAATATTTGGACATGGCCATGAAAGCACACTTGTCCTCAGCCAATGTGGTATTTGTGAAAGGTAATGAAAAACGTCAATGGTTGCAACGATTTTTGGCGTCTTACTGCCAATGTATCGACCTCATGGAGTTGGGCTGCCCCTCCCTGCAAACGCTCATGGATACTTGTTCCTGTGGCAACATTACCCATACAGCCCTATCACACGCGTGGCATCTCTTTCATTGATTAACCACCCATGCCTGCTGGGAGTTGTTAAACAAAATTATAACTCAAGATTTACCTGTGAATGACGTCAGTGCGATTTCTACAAGCGACGTGTAAACATCTACAGCACGTGATACCATGGAGAAAGGCAATGCTACGGACAAAGCCATCGGCAAGTTCTTTGTGTGCAAAAAGAAACTAGACAGTTTTACCAAAGAGGAACTCTTGGCGCTCCCCAAGTCGTTCATTTATTATGTGGCAGCCAACGCAGTGAAAGAAATCTGGCAACATGTACCAAAATCATGGACTCAAGACCCTGTGTTGAGTGAATTGCAACCCTGTACGGATTACGTTCACCATAAGCAAGTGGCCATGGCAAAAATACCGTCTATGCGTCTGTGTGCGACTTGCCAGCTAGTGAAACTGTATCACGGTCATAAAAGTCCATGTAAAGACTTTGTTGAATCATTCCACGGGTGTCATGGCGAGAAAAAGCAACAACAACAACAAACACAAACATCGTCCACAGAGGAGGAGGAAGACCAAACCTTTTTACCATCGATGGAAAAGGATATGCCAGACCTGTACTGGCAATGGCGTCATTGACAAAGTGATTCAATACTTACCTTTCGAAATCCATCTTTTAGGTTATCGTTTTTGCGGCCCTGGAACTCGTCTCGAAAAACGTTTACAACGTGGTGATGTACCCATTAATCATTTGGATCAAGCATGCAAGGAACATGACCTTTCTTATCGCCATAGTCATCCTGGTTTAAGACATGTGGCAGATAAATTGTTATTGAAGAAAGCTAAACAACGTTTCACATCCAGTGATGCCTCAGTGGGTGAAAGGATGGCAGCCCTGATTGTCATGTGTGCTATGAAAGGAAAGTTGATGATGCATGGACATAAACATTGAGGAATTGAGGAGTGAGGAATTGGGATTTGTTTGTATTCTATATTTCTTTTATCAATTCACTATGACTATGAAATAAAAACAAAGGTTTACCAGAGCACGATGTTTTGTGTTTTTATTATTTTTAAAAATCGTGATGTTGATGGCTGATTTCTCATTTTCACATTTCACACATTGCCATTTTGCCAATTTGCAATTTACAGTTTTTGAAAACGTTCGTTTTAAGTTTTGCGTTTTTGATGATATGGATTTTTCCATTTTGCTGATGACACTTTTTAAACAATGTCCGTTTGAAGTTTTCTGAATTTTCAAATTTCACATATGGCTATTTCCAGTTTTTAAAAATGTCCGTTTTAAGTTTTGCGTTTTTTTGGTGATATGGAAACATGGAATTTCCATTTTGCTGTTTTCACATTTTTCCATTTGATGTATGTCGAAAGTTGAGATTTGACAATGATGTTGATGCAAGTGCTTGACCATGGCGATGCTGCAATGTGTTTATGGGTGTTTGGAGAAACGTCGAGGTCTACAACTACTGCAGGTAAGACTGTTTTTACAAAAATAATGTCTTTTGACTGCCACATTTCAATGAAAAAAACAAAAAAAAAAAAAAAAAAAAAAACTATTGAAAACAAAATGAGTATAGTGACCATTTACCCCCTCCCCACCCACCCTACCTCACCGTGTTTCCTCCGGTCAACCATACACATCAGCTTTCTCTCTCCACTCATACATTCACACCTGTCTTTGGGAACAAACACAACCACTTTATTTATTCCCAAAAGCACATTCTCGACATGCACACTCATCCCAAAAGAACTTTTTTAATTTATCATTTACATTGCGAAAAATAATTAAATACTAGTTATTAAAGTTACTAAAAATCTTACTTATTTCATATTTACAAAAAAACACAACTTTGTACAGCGTTAAAAAAATCACACTATTTACCAATCAAACAATTAAAAAAAATAAGGTTGCATAGAACTGTTTTAAAGAGCAAATGGTCCAAGTTGGTTGCCACTATTTACAAAATCTACTATTTACAATGGCAGAAACCAATATTTACAAAATACTAAATCTACAAGTTACATAAAGCTATGTCCCACAAACGATTAAACAATGAACTCACACCTCCTCCTCGTTGCGATCATAACCCCAGGGCAGGCTGGTGAGCAGATCATCATCCCACACACGTTTGTTATCCATGGAGGCGAGGGTGCGTTTTCTCTGTTCCACAAGATACAAATGATGGTTGCTGGATTGTATCCTGCACTGTGTATGAGACATAGCTTTGCCAGTGCGTAAAACCGCTAGATAGTCATCAACACGTAGCGATTTTACCACTGCCCTACCTACACATTTTGCTCTTTTGGCTTCCTTACAGTCGAGTGTGCGATAAGCATACATTTTTGAGGCCAAACCTACGAATTCCGTCATAATGGAATCACCGCATTCATCTTTTAAAACACCAATTTCCTTCTTGTTTTTTATGGGCAGCTGAAACACGTTGTCAGCACTATAGCAAGAGGTGTCGAACCAGTCACTATGTTGCCTCATGACGTCATAGGGGTTGCAGTGGCGAATGTGGTAAATGAATGAGTCCGTATCCATATACAAAAGAGATACGTCCTCAAAATGGCGTTTCGCAAACTCATAGTGGAATCGATACATGACCGATTTAGAAAAGTCTAAAATGACTTGACCCAAGTAAATGGGTTTATCCATGGTCACGCTGGTCTTACTCATTTCAATAGTAGCCAAATCCTCATCGATAATTTTGATCTATTTGAAATTTGGCTTGGCAATGTACCGCCGGGCACCCCACTGCCCCTCCCAGACATTTACCAATTTAATGTCACGGTATTTGCGGACATTCTCCATAGACTTGCCATAGATGCAGTTGTTCATTAATTTAAAAATAATAATTTCAAACTGCTGTGTTGACATTTGTCGGTGCTCTTTGTTGAGTCGCATGTATGGCTCAAGCCATGCTTTTTGAGCAAAAGAAATACCCCTGTGGATTTTCTTCAACACCAAGCCTTGGGCGAGGCATTGCACCAACATTTGGATATGTAGCACATACCGATTTTTGTTGTAAAGTGTGCCCATGAGTTTTTCAATTTTCACTTTACTGTCAGGGGGAACCATTTGCTCAAGGCAGAATGGGAAATCGGCATGTTCATCATACAAGGATGAGGGATATTCAATATCCACTTCTAGCACATATCCACGGCCTGTTTCTTGGCTAGCCATGTTCACATCAAATTCTGACACTTGTTTGTCTGTCAGCCAAGCAAACTTCCCATAGGGCAAAGGCTGACTCATGGCGTAACCGTACAAATTATACACGTCATAGTACATTAAGTACGATTCTGGTTTGCCTGGTGAATAATCAGGCATGTAGACATTGTTCGCTTCGGCATGGCAATGCAAAGCATATTCACTTAGCGTGTTCATGCCAAACACTCGCCAAACTTGACATGCATGTGCATAGTCTTCATCGGAAACGGTACTGCGTGTTAGTTTCGAGTAAAATTTCTCTTGTGGTGGGAGTTTTCTTTGCTTTAACACGTCCCAGCTGTTGCAGAAATCATACGGGAATATACCTTTCCGAATGCTCAATTGAAATTGCTCAGGATCATTAAAATGCATTCTAGTATGTTTTAATTCCTCCTCATTCAAGCCATTCACAAGGCTGTCTAGCGAGGATGCCATAAACTTAAAGGAATCCAAAAATCGAATGCTAAAGTCGCCCAACCACCATGTCAGGGCTGTAAAACGCTCATGGTTTTGGGGAATAATGGTAAACGATCCCTTGTTGACATGGCCCAATTCACGAATCAAAAACTGAATGTCATAATTCGCCAGATTGTGGAAAAAGACACTGATGAAACGAGGAGCTGGAAAGTTCAAGTTGCATTTACTATGCGCAGCTCCACGAAACTCCCCCGTAAAGTGCGAGTGGTCTCTGACTTTTTCCTCTCTATTTAAAATAGGTCTTTCACAAATATGGCATGTCATGGCATGCTCATACTGCTGCTGCTGTTCTGGAGATAGGCTCATGGGTACTGGGTGGTCCAGTAATTTCTGTACATCATGAGCCAACTTGACAAGTTCATCCAAGAACCATTTGGCACAATCTGGCCCCTCGCGGTATTTGTAAACGGATTGCGTGGGGTCATAGGCACACACCACATTAAATCCTATGGCAAAGGGTTCAGTTTTTTGAATGGGTGTGGTTGAGCTCATGGAGGGATCTGGTTCACATCCCACAAGGGGTGTGGTGAGTGCTTCGAAATCTGCATATACTACATAGGGAACAGTGTCACGCTTATGAATGTCCTTAAACTTTAACACAGCCTTGCCCCCTTGTGGCAATATCAGTCTCACCGCTTCCTGAGATACACAATCTACCCTATGGCGTTCTAAAAGCGTGGGGGTTTTAAAATATTGCAAGTAACGGTCACAAATATGTTTTGCACGCACATGTTTGGGCATTTGTCTGCTTAGCAATCTACTCAAGCTTTTAATCAGGCAATAGTGATTCACATCTCCGTAAGACAGATATAAAAGGTGAATATGGTGTCGTTTCGGTTCTTTTGTGGCATAAAGAGGACCCACAATCTCATCACCATTAAGGCCATAGACCATGAACGAAAAGTCCTGGTTATCTTGTTCAAACCTATGGATCTCGGTTAAGTCCATAGGGAACGATACTCGAGTTAAATTTAAAGTTTGTTTTAATTCTTCAAACTTGGCCTTGTACTTTCCCGGCCAACAACCATTCTGTTGTACCGGCTGCAAATACGCAGCCACAGACCACAGAAAGCAATCATTGGCACGATTCTTTATATTCACCACAGCCTTTTTCGAAGCTATTGCTGGTGGTCTTTCACTATAGCTAGACCCAGCATTCAACGGATTGAATTGACAAATGTTGATTTGTAAATGATGAATTTTGTCTAAGGCAAGGCCACTCGGTCCTTGTTGCAGTTTATCAAATTTTGATAGCAAGGCATTCACCACGTGGGTTTCATACCACTGTTCCAAATTATGGGCTATGAATAGCTCTTGCATTTTAATGCAAATATAAAATGTCTCTTTATGCTCTACGTCCTTCTTTTTATATATGAAATCGCACACCAGTTCTGTATTCATCTTTAAAGCCGTATGCAACCTTTGTGCTGTACAAATTTCAAAACAAGATTGTAACAAGAAGTTCCGTTAAGAACTATACAGCCTACTTTTCATGCCAATGATTATTCTACAGAATATGAACCTATCTAGAATAATGACGAAATTAAGTTGCTAATATCGAAATTTCCAATTAGTTCGAAATACTGTATACCTGGCATAATGTATCCTAATAGAGAACTACAGTTGGCAGCCCTGATGACTGAATATATTCTTAGTTCCGTCTCTTACGGTACTAAATACAAAATTTGGTTGAAGTCCACTGGATAGCATGGACGTTACATGCAGTTAAACATTGGATCTAACAGCGCGCGTAAAATCATGTTGGCAACAATGTCATGCATGTATTGGTCAGAAATAATCTGAAATAATATGATGTATTGTTGTGCCAATTTTGAATGAAATCCATTAGTTAGTATAGAAGTTACATGCATTTTAAAATTGGACCTATCAGCAGGCTTAGAATCATGTTGGCAGCACTGACGTATATTAGTTACTCAAAATTCGTCTAGAATGCCAGGTACTATACGTGTGCAAAGTTTAGAGCTATTGGCTTGCATACTTTCTGATATATTGATATTAGGGTAACAAAAATAGGGACAGCACATATTAACAGTTGGCAGCCCTGGTTGCTCCTTAGAATACGCATAGTCATATCTGTTATGGTACACATAGCACATACGAAATTTGGTTGAAATCCAAATGATAGTATGGAAGTTACATGTATTTAAATTTGGACCTGTCAGCAGGCTTAGAATCATGTTGGTAGCACTGACGTATATAAGTTACTCCAAATTAATATAGAATGTTAGGTACTATACGTGTGCATAGTTTAAAGCTGTCGGCTTGCATACTTTCTGATATATTGGTATTTGGATAAAATAAATTAGGAGCATTTATTAACAGTTGGCAGCCCTGGTAGGTCTTAAGAATACGCTCAGTCATATCTGGTTATGTACACATACAACATACGAAATTTGGTTGTATTCCGCTTGATAGTGTAGAAGTTATATGCATTTAAAATTTGGACCTATCAGGAGGCTTATAATCATTTTGGCAACACTGCCATGTTTGGCCTCCTGGAAATTAAACTGAAATATTATGATCTGTACGTGTGCCAATTTTGAAATAGCTCCCATTCATACTTTCCAAGATATCCAGCATGGAGCTCAAATTTCAATTGCGATTTTTTAGCAGTTGGTAGCACTGACATCATTTTCAAATATGGCCGTGAGATATTCAGGTATAGATCTTTACTCCTACCAAATTTTGTTTCGATTGCTGCAGCCGTTTAGGAGTTGATAGGGGGGGGGGACACACACACAGCCAGACAGACAGACAGACAGACAGACAGACAGAAGGACAGACAGACAGACAGACAGACACACATTTGTCCGATCTCATAAGTCTACTTTTTCCTCATTTTTGCAAAATGTGAAAAGTAGGCTAAAAATTCTTTGGGAATCAAACTTTTTCTAACATTGATCACACGACCAGAGCACACACGCGATTTGAAACAACAGTTTAGGGGTTCCCATGTTAAGCTATCGGTAGCAGTGGCTAAAGACATTATTTTGAAAGAACACTCTCACCTGAGTTTAGAAATGTAGACTGTCTGACAATGGTCGCACACTAGAGCCTCTTGGATTTTAGCTGTATTTGCTATAGCGGCAAACCTTTTTTTTCCAAATATCTAAAAAGAAATAAAATAAACCACCATAAGTATATCCATTCCATATAGTTTATGCATTTCATAAACTAACAAAAAATCAAGCAGGTTATATATAAAAAAACAAATCTCACCTTGACGTGTAATGCTTTGCTATATTCCCGTCTCGTGGGCTAGTGTGGAAATGGTTTCCTTCTCTAGCTGTCTGTCTTTCTCTTTCTTTAATATATTTCCCATAGACACACGATAGGTAGGCTATGCACGTTATCTGCAAACAAATAAATAAATAAAATCATTAATTACCTAATCAATAAATAATTGCAAGTATTTATATAAAATCAATAAATATATAAATCAATAAATATATACCTACCTCACAACAAGGTTAAGTATTTTCCACCAACACCAAAACTGTTAAACAAGACCAAGTGTTTCACGCAACGCAGTGTGTTCAAAGGTAGTCACCTAAGTGAGCGTGGAAATGATAACGACATGTCTTTATATATGTTACGTTGCATGTATTATCTTTTTTTTTCCACGCTTTGAACATTCTGTTATCAGGCACGTGGACAGCTAACGTCCAAGGTGAACACCTGTGGCAGATCAAATTTCACGTCAACTTGCATTTTGTCACGTACTAAGCAAAACAGGATGTAACTTGTTTAGCGTACATGTGGTTTCACACATGTTCACATGCCTTTCGCTCTTCCCTGCCACCACGATGGTCAGATTATTTCACCTTCAAGCGTCATTGTCATTTTTCCATTGCACCTGTTGTCAAGTCAGATCAACGCCTTCCAATAAGCTCAAATGACATTCACCTCCTGCTCGTCTGCAAGTTTGTTTTCTGTACTCGCTTCGATCAACATAGAACCAAGTTCTCATCACCGTTTACACGTTAAAGGTAAAATATCAGAAAAACGCACGCTCGCTCTGTCATACACCGACCCGCCGAAATAGCGATTGATCTATTGAACACAGCCACCGTGGTCAGCGACAGGTTCGTTGAAACACACACACCCAGCCGTATCGTCTCTCTCAACCACTACGCTTCATAAACATTATAAACAGGTAAAGAAAAAAAAAAAGTTTTTTCAACATGTATGGCGTTAGGCCCTTTGTGAATTATGTTTTGGAAAAAAATATCTACCACATTTGAAAGGGGGCGTTAGCCCGAGTCCTAGGACACCTCGTACACGTCTCTAGCGTTATTGGTTCGTGAGATATCGGCAAAATCACAAAAAACACGTGTTTACCCCAAAATCGAGTTTCCATTTTTTTTATTACAACGTGTGGTCCATAGCAAAGAGGACGTCACCCCGAGTCCTTGGACCCGTCGTACACGCCTCTAGCATAATTGGTTCGCGAGATATAGCAAAATGTTTAAAATCACGGTTTCCCCCCCCAAAAAAAACCGTGTTTCCAGCATTTCACCTTTTCGACACCTAGATTCCCGCAAGGAGCGCAACGAGACGAAAAACACGAATCCAAGCACGCCCTCCTAGCATGACTCCTTCCATTCCAAGGTCGCAGGGGCTCACCACTTGCTTTTTTAAGCAGAACCCCTGTCATCCCTCTACTACAAAACACAACTTTTTGCTCTAGAGACTTGAAATTTATTTTGTGGGTAGAGGGCATAGGGACATTTCATTTATGTCAAACAAACTGTTTTGTAAACTTCCTAGTTTCCAAAATATAGAATTTTAAAAATTCGAGTGTTTTCAAAAAAAAAGTTTTATTACAAAAAATAATGGTCATAAAGACCATTCGTTTAAGCCATGACACAACGTTCTAGCGTGTTTGGTTTTCAAACTATCACCTATTTTCGAAAACAAAAAAAATTCATAAAAATGTTGAAAAAAAAAATACATGGTCCATAGGAAGCAGGACGTCAGCTCGAGTTCAACGACACCTCATTTGTCAACATCCGACCATGGGTTCGCGAGATATTGGCTTGGATTCACGCGGCGGCCATGACACTATTTAGAACCATCATCAGTCCACTACTGAGAGCAGTTGTTCACGGCACGGAGCCAAGAAGTCGAGTGGACGAGCGAAGTGACGCGCCGATTGAGGAGAGCAACAACGCACACGTCAGAGTTAGGCGGGCGAGGAGAAGGGGAAGCGAGAGTGTAAGGGGAGGAAACAGCAGAGTTTACACAAACATAGCAAACATTATAAACGCAAAATTCTTCTTGGAGCGGTGTCTTCACGTAGTTGTTGGTTGGAGAAGAACACGACGCCTGGCGGATTGATGACGAAGTCTTCATGACTTGAGGCGATTGAAGTTTAGAGGGCAGCTGCAAGACGCTGCCAAGCTGGTTCCGAAGAATATGCGCTTCTGTAACAGACTTACACCGCAAATGAACAAATATACGGGGCAAACAGGATGTAATAGTTCGATGTTGGTGTTTGCGGGAAGGAAATTTAAATGAATGAAATAATATAAGGGCATGAAGAGTGGCAAATGCCAACTCTGCCTTCCCGTGTATTTCGAGAAATACACCACCTTGGAGAAGAATTATTATTAATAAATTTTGTGTTTTAATGAAGTCTGTGTACTGTCTTGTGAGATTCAGTTTAGCTAGTATATAGCCCCTAATATCCTGAGGTGGCTAGCTCGGATTATCAGTATCAGTAATTATATTTATTACAAGTGTCGCCCAACGTAGGGGCTAGTATTATATATTTATTATACTGTCTGTCCACCATTCTTCACCAAGCACTTAACTCCAGCCCAGAATCCGTTCTCTCCATCCACCGTACTCTAGATCTTCCTCGTCCTCTCTCTCCAGTCATATGTCTCTCCATCACTTGTTTCGGCATTCTTTCATCATTCATCCTTCTCACATATCCAAACCATCTCAATCTGTTCTACCCCAGCTCATCATTCTGCTTCTGTACATTCACTTCCTTTCGAATGTCTCCATTCGGTATCATACTCCTAAAAAATTTCATTTCTCCTGGTCATCGGCCAAGTTTATGCTCCATACGTCATTATTGGTAAGTAATAGGTCTTGGGCAGATGACCTCGTAGTTCCGCCCCTTAAAACAACAACAACAACAACATCACTTCTTTAGTCTTCAGTGGAATGTCTTTATCCCAAATTAAACTCCGAACCTGATGATAGAAAACACTCCCACATTGTATTCTCTTGTAGCGGCCGCAGCAATAAAAGCCATCTACCACATCGAACAACCTCAACAAATATCATTGGGTACAGCAATGCTACTGTTCGGAACAGCCATATCACCAATAGCAACCTATGGGATTAGTATTACCTGGGAAAAACTCGCACTCAGCGACCTGATGATAATAGAAAAAGTCAAGGCCCGATATCTTAAGAGGATTTTAGGCATAGGAAAGTCTGCCCCTTCAAGGTTGACATATGTATTAACTAAGGAGGACTACTTCATCGACGACATCAAAATACAGTTTTACCTACCAAACACCAAAGCCTATGAGAATGCACGCCGAACCTTAAATGAGAAACGAAATGCCATTTGGTCTGAATTTTACTCCACAGATGCCATAATGTCGGAAGAGTGGAAACAAGCTAATTACGAACTACGACACGTAATAACACGTTACGCCACCCATGGATTTCACTACAGATTCTGCAAAACCAAGAATTTCCACCAACCGAATGAAGCCTGTGTATGTGACCTATGCAACGATCATTGCGAAAGGTACCACGCACAAAACTGCAAAATGAGGACAACCTCAATAATAAGACTGGCATTAGCATAATTGATCATATGTACAAATATGTCTTTGTACATTGTGCGCTTTTCTTTTAATAATTGTATTCTCTTGTTGATCTCCATATCCCATCTTGCTTTTTCCATCAATTCAATTTCTAAATACAGGGTCTTTCATATAAAGTAAGAATGCCAAGCGGCGGTTTTGTTATCCGCCGCTGCGGTGGCCTTGGCCGAGCTTTTGGCGCGCCGTGGCCCCTTGCTTTAAGCGTGTGTACAGTACAATCCTATATGAAATATTACCTTATAAGAGATGCTAAAAGTGTCATCCTTCCTGGGTTATACAGGCATTGTATCTGGTAACCACATTTTGGCTGACGCGAGTGAGTTCTGCCACTGTAATGTTTCTGATCATTTATTTTATGTATTTTATTGAGCACTGAGCCAGTAGTGTCAAACTTATTTTCAATTACGGGAATCTCTGCTAGTGAAGGTGGCACTTCATCAGGAAATCACTGAACAAATGCATCACATACCCGCCGACCCGACTCGTACTTAAACTAAGTTTTACATACAAAAATACGATGTTGCAATGATAACTGTCTCACCATGTTAGCATCTGGGGTACAGACTGGCGATTGAACACCTGCACGCTTATTGCAAGGTCAAGTGTATACTATGCGCGCGCTTTTAATACTACAGCAGGGGGCAGTGGTGCGCCACAAGCTCGAGATCTACACCCCCAATATTAATAATCCCTTTTCCTTCTTTCATTCCTCTTGTCATTACCATTGATGTTATGGATGAATAATATATAATAATTATTATTAATGGTATTCTGCCCGAAGGCAGGTGCGTGCCTCCGAAGGGGCTATACTCAGCCGGAGTTTACGTGCAGTAGGGTGGCCAGGGCCTTTCGGCTCCTCCTTTCCCCGCCCACAGCGCGTGGTCCCACTGAATCGGCATTCCATCCAAGGTACAACCACGCCCAATGCTGCTTAACTGTGGAGTGTTCATGGGATCCGGTGTTTAAACATGGCCAGGCCGTTGGCTCTTGCAGTTTTACGTGGTCCTTAATCCATGGGACTTCCTTTGTACATGGAACCTGTACCACCAGACATGATGTTTTGTCTAGAAAATCACACATCCATTAACTGGGAATCAAATCTGGTTTGCCTTGGTGGAAGACGCACAGCTCGACCAATGTGCCATCACACTTCCTAAACAGCATAAACGCTAACTTCAGCTAATCAGGTCTGATGAAAGAGTAGTAGTGGAACTTGAAATTTTGTAGTTAACTTCATAAAATTAAAAGGCAAGAAGTTTCACCATTATAGCTAGTGAATTCATGAGATACAGCTGAGCAGTTTGTTTCAGCCAATCAAACTTAACACCAAAAAAATGATGACTGCCTGCTATTCTTTCCTGTTTACAGTTGTTAAATATAAAATAATATATATATATATATATATATATTAGTCTTTTTAATCATATAAAATACAGTATAGGCTAATGAAATAAACTTTTGCCCACGTGTGTGTGTCGGTATGTCCGTAAAGCCCTGCGCGGATGCGGATATAGTTTGCATTGCTGTGCGGATAGCGCATACGCTGCGGATAATATTTCGAATAAATTTGCGGATAGTCTTTAGAATACAAACTTACGTTAATATTACATATTTGATATGCCAATCTACAGCTTCATGCTTAAAAGAGGAATACTCCTATAGCCTATTGCGTACGAAATATTCAGGCACGTATTGCACTTATACACGAGAAGATCATTTTACTCATATGCTTTCAACTACATTTTATTAAGTACCGTATGTTTGTAGTAGATGGTCTTGACATCGCATCATCATCATCAATTCTCACTGCCATTATTACTATACGTACGAGATATAATGCTGTCAATATGCTTGTAGTTCATCGTGGTGACATCATTAACATTCCTCATGTCAGCTACTTCGCCATCTAAGCTATCCTGGAAGATCGGGATCCAGGTTTATCTGTAGATTTATTTCCAACTTGTCACTGAAGCACGTTGGCTGTGATATTGCAAAATCAACTATGCGAACATGGATGGGTCCAGAAGCAGAAGGATGATGACTGACTTGGAATTTCCGGCCGAATGTCAATCCCTTTCTCCAAGCGTAAAGAGAAGTTCACGTAGTGAATGTTACCGCGACCGTGAGTATGAACATAATTTCACAAATATGGATAAACTATCTATTAAAATAAAACAAGGTGAATATTCAATAGCGCGCGAAACAAAGCTTAAGGCAACGATATGGCAGGCATTTGGTTACGTTTTCAATGGAAACGAAAAGGTGAACGATATAGTGATGTTTTACCTGTAAAAAAGGGTATTCATACTCAGGACACAAATCGGGCACATCAAACATACTGAGTAACAAGTGCGAAAGTAGCCAAAAAAGTATAGCCATTTTTTTTGTGTCTAAAGCGGAGGTCAGGGAACCCGAAGTGTCATCCAACTTGAAGTCCCTTGGAATGCCAACTTGAAGTTCCTTGCAATGAAGCAAATTGTCAGGAACGACTTTTTCCTCAAATGTCTAAATGTGTTGGTTTAACACGTTATGCTTGATCTAATAAATTAAACATAATAATGAAATATCAGCGGATTTGGATAAAAGTCATGCGGATGTGGGGCGGATGCAAATAAAAGTCATGCGGATGCGGGGCGGATGCGGATAACAGTCATGCGGATGTGGGGCGGATGCAAATAAAAGTCATGCGGATGCGGGGCGGATGCGGATAACAGTCGTGCGGATGCGGGGTGGATGCGGATAACAGTCGTGCGGATGCGGATAACGTTTTGTTTATCCGCGCAGGGCTCTAGGTATGGGACACCTACTTATACATTTTGATTGGATTGAACAATCTCAAACTTGGCAAGGATATAGGCCCTACTGTCCCACCTGATTCCAATTGTGTCTTTCAGATTTTAAAGTGCCACCAGTCCAATACAGCAGCCATGCAAAATATTTGACCAGTAGTCAAAATGTCCAGAACTATTGAAGCAACTAACCTGCAACTGTGTATGACGACGAAAACTAAATTCACAAATGTGACTTTCAAAGGCCTGATAAGCACAAAACCAACATCCTCATTCCGCTAGTGTTATTATTCCTCCTAAAGCCATCCCCATATGAACTACAGAAGAATAAGCAATTGACTTGACACTAACAAACTATTAAAATCCCCTAATTAAACTTAATTCTAATTCAAATAATATTATATGTTAATCCTAATTTAGTTAATATTAAATAGACGCATAAATAACCCATATCCCCTAGCTTCAATAAAACTCCTGCCAGAATGGAAATATTTAAATTGACTTTTCATGCGATTCAATAATTCCAGTGTAGTACGTTGATGATGATGATGATGATGATGATGATGATAATTGTTGTTTTAAGGGGCCTAACATCTAGGTTATCGCCCCTAGTGATCTGGGTGATAGCTAAAATGACAATGAAATGGAAATCAGAACGAAAATTAAGTGAGACGGAAAATACTTACAAAAAGGAACTCAGATTGAAAGAACTCACAAAATGTTCTTACAAAAGGGAATTTAGAACGAAAAGATTCACAAAAGGAATAGATTGAAAAATACACACAAAATGCAGGCTAGGTTCAAAATACGTACAAAATGCAATGTAGAGTCGAAATACTTACAAAATGCAATTGAAATTCAAAATAATTACAAAATGCGAATGAGATAGAAAATACTTACAAAATGCAATTTAGACTGAAAATACTTGACAAAAAAAGGCTTCGGTGCCGTAGTCGGTAGCATGCTGAACTGCTGTGCCCAAGATAGCGAATTCAAACCCGGCCAAAGTCGTCGGATTTTTTAAGAGCGTTAAAAATCCTTCAGTATGCCTTCGTTCGGAGGGGAAGTAAAGCCGGCGGTCCCATGTCATAGATTTATGCATGTAAAAGATCCTTTCACAGACTAAACTTGTGTAAAGCAAAAATTGTTAGGTTAGATTTCGTCAGAACGCTCTATCAAAGTTCCAACGTTCACCACTAGGTATCATTAATATCAGGTGGAGAAAGTTGAAACTACTTGAAATTGAACGGAACTTGTAGCTCACCCTTTAGAGTGTCCGCTGGAAGCAGCTACAGACTCTGGCGAGCCGAACATGTCCTCGGACACTCCCGGCACTAAAAGCCATACGATAAATAATAAATAAATAACTTGACAAAATGTAAGTTAGATTCAAAATACCCACGAAATGCAATTTAGAATCAAAATACTTGCAAAATGCCCACCACACAAAATGCAATTTAGATTTAAAATTCTTGCGAAACGCGGTTTTGGTTGAAAGAACTTACAAAATACTATTGAAATTCAAAATACTCACTAAAATGCTCTGCTCCTACATTGAAAGACTTACTAAAAAGCAATTTAGATTGTCAATCTTTACAAAATGCAATTGGGGTTGAAAACAATCGCGAAATGCAATTTAGATCGAAAAACTTACAAAATGCAACGTAGATTAAAAATACCTATAAAATGTAGTGCAGATGAAAAAAAACGTTAAAGGGAATTTAGATACACGGGGAGCCATGTAACAAAAACAGTGCGGGAATCTCAAAGAGAAAAGGAAATAGAATGAAAAGAAAACAAGAGGTCTGACCCCTCGAAGAAGGAGGGATCTGGAAAGATGAGACAAGGGCCAATTAAGGCGGGAAAGTGAAAGTCTCCCTAGGCCTCGGATATCCTAATACCGTCGGGGTCGGAAAAGAACAAGAGTTGACCAAGGGAGGTCGACAGGAAAGAAGTCGGAGAGGAGATCGGCACAAGTAAGTGGAAGCAATGCCGGACTCAGCTGGGGCCCCTGGGTCGCCAACCCACGTCCCATAAGATGTGAGCCCCTGGGGGACCAGTGTAGTACAATTTGGCATAGTGAATCTTTATTTAGAGCTAAATATATCATTGTCTAATGTAATTCAATTGTTTCAAAAAAATCAAGATGGCGGCTGTGTGAAATTTTAAAAACATATTTACAATTTCTTATGTCCTATTCAAGTGATCGAAGTAAAACTATGTTTAATGAGCCATTCTTTTCAACTGGTACATGCATCTATGGCTTACACATTAAATTAAAGATGGTCCACATATCAAATCTACATGGATGAATTTCTCTAATTCGAATTCTCTAATTCGATCCCTGTGAAACTTGGTATTGTGGACAATCATTACAATCTAAACTTAAATGTACATACATTTATTAGGGTCAGATGACCGCACTGTTCTGTCCCTTAAAACGACAACACACACACTACATACATTTATAATTTGCTTTTCATATAGATGGTATGCATGTCAATTCCTTATATATGAATTCACCTAACTCAACACTCAATCCACTGTGAAATCTGACATAGTGAACCAATAATGATAGTTTAAACCTATGTGCATAAAACTATTAAGTTTACTTCCTTTTCAAAATTTATGGATGTCAATTTTCAGCCTATTTTGTCCGTGTGTGCGTCCGTGTGCCCACCTAATAACTTCTAAACGGCTAAACGACTGGAGCGATTTCAATGAAACTCGGTAAGTCATAGTACTATTTTGGCCGACCCCGACCTTCAAATTTTATTACGCCTCGCGAATCCAACATGGCGGCTGTGTGAAATATTTCACCGGCATTCTATATCTCCGAAACTATTACTCATATCACCCTGAAATTTTGTATGGTAATAAAGGGCACTACTAGAAGTTCACCTATGTGACATTCAAAAACCTGTTAACTGCAAAATGAACATGGCGGCCAAGCGAATGTGTAACATTTAAATAGACTTTTCTCGCGATTTAATTATCCGTATGCAGTTTCAGACCATGGCACTGGCCAACCGCACCAAGCCTCACAGAAGCTAGGTCACTCCGTGCTAATATATGTTAGAAGAACAGAACTAGAAACGAGATGATAAGAGAGGAAGTAGGAATGGAGAAACCCTTCTCAAGTTGATCCATAAATCAAGACTCAAGTGGTTTGTCCACATGACAAGGATGCCTGAAAACAAGTGCACAGGGCTTTCAGCGACTCACTTTTCTCAATATTATTCACTATTTTCAAAGCAGCCTCACTTTTCTCACTATTTGATAAAATTACTCACTATTCTCACTTTTTTTTTCAAAACTGGTCACATTCTGCGTTAAAAAATGGTCTCATGCACAATCAGATTGCTAGAAGCGACCCAAAATATACCCATGAATGGGTAGTTCGTTTTACTGCCACTGTTGCCAGCAGCGAGCCAGGCGGCTAGAAAGCATAAAAAGCTTCCATGGTGCGATACCACAGCCGGTGCCGTGCAGCGATCGACGAAAAAATCACAAACAGTACTCAGAGATATTATTAATATAGGCGCAATTTGGTTGACATTTTTGGGGGACTAATTTGTTTTTCAGATACACATTCTTAAAAATTTTGTCTATTTCAATACAGTTTTGTCACTTTTTCGGGGGCTATGGTTTTGTTTTGGGGAGCTTAGCCACCCAAGACCCCCCTAATTGAGCCTACAGATATCAACAAAAGTTAAAATTATGAACCAGATATAGGCCTACGGCCATAAATGCGAATAATGCTATGATTTTACTCACTTTCTCATATAAAAATCACCTTTTTTCACTTTTTTTGAAATAAAACCACTCACTATTTCACTATTTTTGGACGAGTGAGTGGATGGAAGTCCTGCAAGTGCAAGAAGGGTGTTCGAAATTGAGGTGGAAGGAAGAACATCTGTGGGATGACCAAGGGGAAAGTGAATATATTTTTTAGTCGAAAAGGATGTGATGAAGAAAGGTCTAGACTGGAGCAAGGTGATGGAGGAGAAGTGGTATGAGGACAGGACAAGTTGGAAGGGGCTCGTACACCACACCTGGGCAACTGGAGATGGTTTATGATGATGATGATGATGATGAAGATGATGATGATGAAATGTCACTATTGCCATGATGATGATCATCATAATATTGCCAATGTAATTATTATTTTTATTTTTGTCGTTGATGAGATTTCTCAATGTTTTCTTTGTTTTCTTTCAGGGCAATATGTCGTCGTCGTCTTGATCTGTTTTGCAGCAGTGTTACACCCTTCGCTTCCTGGCAGCGTGTATTTCATTATTTTTCTCTGCTGTATGACTTGGTGGGCATGTTACAAGCCGCTGGGTTTTCCATTTGCATTCTTAAATATCGCTTTGGCAGCATTTGTGATGGTGCATATTGTGGCATTATTTATGATTCAGATACAGTGGGTCCAGGACTATATCCCAAGGGACACCCCAATTCTGAGGTTAGTATATAGGTTTGCAATACACCTAAAACAATGGGGTCACTACTAAAAATTCTGGATTCTGGAATAAGGTGACCAGATTTTAATAATCTATACAATATATATATATATATATATATACATAATGTGGCCAATTATAGACCACTTAGAATCTTAGACAATGGTACATTATTTTTCCTTTTCTTTTCCTCCCAGAACTTTTTCATTTGGCGGCTAATCGTTTGCCGTTGTTCCACTGACATCGTCCTCGTAGGCCATCGTTGGATTTTGAAACGTTGTGACCGATATACCAACCTTGGATTGCGTGTCCTGGTTCATCACCACAATCCGCAGTTAAAATTCGGTATAACTGGATGATTAAACAAGTGTAGGTTTGAAGAAAAAAAAAACCGGGAAGACGAGATCTGAATGACCTCAGGGCGTGAGTTAGGAACTAGGGTTCATAGGAAGCATCCTAAAGTTATCTCCAATCAATCATCCATGTGACGTTGTGAAAGCTATGAAAGAGAGCACAAAATTAAGATAAAATTCTGCATTTATTATGGGATGCACTGGTTACAAATTAATAGAAATGATTTCTCTCCTATCCCTACACTTGGAGATTATCTAAGTGAATTCTTGATGTGCAATGAAAAATAAAATTGAACATATTTAAAAAAAAAATCGGGACAAAATCTCCTCGTGCCCTATTTATCGATACAAATGAATTAAAGGAGATCCAGCCTAATGCTACTTCTTAGAACTGAATTTCAACACACGCTGTTGTATTCCACCATCGCCGTCTATAATTCTCAAGCCGTGCTGTTGGTAGAATTGGCAACGTTTAGTAGAGTCCGAAAGTTCTATAAACACGTAAGACCACATGCTAAGTTTTATTCATAAATATCGTTTATTTTGATATGACAGCATCTAAAAGCAGTTAGTACTAACTATTTTAACACCCGTGACATTCCTGGTGGTAAATCAGACCTGCTGAAAGTTGTAGAAGTGAGTATTTTCCGTATTAGGTTGCATGTGTAACCAACACCTACCAATGAATTTAACCAACAAATTCTTCACTAATATTTCATTAAACTATTTCAGTTGCCTAGAAAGTGTTATGTGCCTGATTGTAAGTCAAATAATGTCAGCGCTATTAAAATAACTGATTATATCACTATGTTTTGATCACTACAGCGAGGTGGACTTTCAGTGCCTACTGTCGAGCAAAGTATTATGTGCACTCGAGTTTCAAGGTTGTTTTTGCAGTAACCAATAGACCTACATAAAATCCAATAACGTCGTCATTTTAGTCGTTCTATTTTACGTTACTTCGTGTAGGTTTGGAATTTTTAATTTATATATATATTTTTTTATCGCAGTTGGAACACAAAAAGTGCCCGTTTTTAAGCGTGTTTCAACCATGCGTCACATTTAAGAATTATTATCTCAAAAACCCGTCATCAGATCAAATCCAAAGTTGTATAATGGGTTTATTAATTTCAAAATTTTGTGTGTCCAAGAAACAAAGTTGTTATCATTTTTGTAAGGTAACTTTTTCACGGCTCGGTTTGGTTGGAACATGTAGTTCTTGGTCGCGTTGTAATCCTTGTACATCAAAACGTTATGCTGTATGACTGTGAAATACGTAAATTAATTCACTTATTTTATATCGGTTCGTATTTGTACGAGGAAATAAGACATGGTTCACCAGCTAGCCGCTCCGCGGAAAGCTGTACAGCGGTGCTGAGATGGAGCCCATCACTTCGGATCGAGGCGCGCCATGGCGCGATATGGGCTCCATCTCAGCAACGCTGTACAGCTTTCCCGGAGCGGCTAGCTGGTGAACCATGTCTTATTTCCTCGTACAAATACAAAACGATATAAAATAAGTGAATTAATTTACGTATTTCACAGTCATACAGCATAACTTTTTGATGTATAATGATTACAACGCGACCAATAACTACATTTTCCATCCACCCCGGGCCGAGAAAAAGTTACCTTACAAAAATTATAACAACTTTGTTTCTTGGACAGACAAAATTTTGAAATTAATAAACCAGTTATACAACATTCCAATGTATTATTTATTTACACATTTTACGCCCACATTGGAGCACTTAAATCAATACAATTGAGTAAATTTCTTCTTTTTCTCCTCCCAGAACTTTCTCATCCTCTCCGACCTGGAAGCCCTTTGTGTGTCCGATATAGTATATTGTTTCCGTTCAACTGTTATTAGTTGGAGACTTATGCTTTTGTTCTTCAAAATCCTCTTCTCTTTTCTGTCTTTGATTTGTTGCCGAGTTATACCCAATTCTACCAAATCATCCTGAACTTCTTTGAACCAATTATTATTGATTTTATTTTTCAAAAAGTAATCAAATAGTTGTTTCAATATCCTGGTTTCTGGCAGTCTTGATATGTGACAGAAAAAGGAAATTCTTCTTTTATGCATTGTAGTTATTATTGATTCACATTCACGATAGAAGATGTTGTTAGGCAACAATCTCCACTGTCCATCAACTTGGTGCTTTTTGTTAATAATTGTTCTAATAATTCTCCTGTCAGTTTTCTGTAATTTGTCTGTTGGCTTCTTCATATTTCACTAGTATAAGTTGCCTCTGGTTTAACTATGGAATTATATTGTTTCAGCTTAGCGTTTATCGAAAGAGATTTCTTTTTATAGGTTGGCTAGGTAAGTCTTTGTGCTTGTTTGAATTTAGTTGTTCTGTATTCTATTGCTTCTTTTTCATTTGTGTTCCATGTTATTATTTCCCCAAGATATTTGAATTTCTGAACAATTTTAATCTCTTTACTATTGTTCAGTTGAACGACTGGTAGATCAACTTTGAAAGTTGGTATCATTTCAGTTTTTTCAAATGAAATTTGTAATCCCACTGTAATGTGTTTTAGGATGGTGTTTTGCTCACTGTTGGATGATAAATGTAATAGGTCATGAAATGAGTTAAGACACATGTTAATACACACTGGTATTGTGAACTTACCTTCAGTAGTGCTCTCAAAATGAAATGTTGGGCGCCATGGTCGCAACAAAGTGTTGAAGACCAATAAAAGAAACACAAATAATGATAAATTAACATCAGTGGAGCACCTGAGACCTCTTTCTCCCAGCCCGTGGCGAAATCATAGTAATCAACCAGTTAGTTTTTGCATTGGGGATAAGGAATGACTTACATGTACTTCTAACTACTGAAAAAGGAAAGCAAGGCATGGATTAAAATACTGAATTTAATTCTACACAAAAACAAAATATGAAAAGTTAATAATAACAAATAGTAAATACTTTTACTGAAGTTATGTTAACCTGAGGCGCGAGAAAAGTGATGAGACCGATATTAAATTTAACGTTATTTCCAAAACTATGAAGTTACTTGCCAGAAATATAAAAGAAGAGATTTTGAATAATATATGTCAGCCTAGCTTACCGAGGTTGCGAGTCGAAGGAATTGGTCTCCATAGTTAAGACTTGTAGTTGTTCCTGGGGCGTTGATTCATCTCTTGGAATGACGTCTTGAAGGATCCCAGCATATAAGTTCCGTTAATTATATTTACTGAGCAGCGATGATGTAGATTTTGCTGCTAGCTTGATCAGTGACGAAGTCTAACTCCATAAATCACTTTACCGACTTTGGCCAAAAACACAACCATTGTCGTTATTGCATGGAAAGACGAAGAAATATGTCTTATATGTACAATCAAGTCCAAACTATCGACGGTCTGAATGACTTACTTCATTCCCAATAAGATTCACAGTAGTGAGTGACTCTTTCCTTAAACGCGCCAGCCCTCAAGTGCCCTCCGTCTTTCTCCCCACTCCTGCAGAAAATAAACCTTCGTCAACCAATCAAAATACCGTTGCTATGGTCTTCTGTCTCAGAGATACGTTCCAGTAGACCCCGTGTCCTTCTTAGAAAACATCAGTTAAAATCCACACCTTGTGAAGCCAGATAGCTCCGTTGACACTAATCTCTTGAAATCTGTTGTAGCAGGCTGTCCATTGTTCACTTACTCAGCGGAGATCCCCTGCTGTGCTTGTCACTCAGAATAATTGCACTCGCCACGGTTTTAAAATCTGTCTTAAGAAAATAAGAAAAGGGTCTCATGACTGTGGTCACCTCGCAAGTTAACATACTGTAGACTAACTGAAATATGTCGAATCCCTTTGATTCAAATAGCGAAAATAATTGGAGTTATCGTGTGTAATAAAACATCTCCATGGCTCAGTTAGCCTTGAATCTAAACTTAATAATAATAATAATAATAATAATAATAATAATAATAAAGAATTATATCAATTAAGTACGAATAATAATAGTAATAATAATAATAATAAATCTAAATATATAAATAACAAGTAATAGTTTGCCGTTATGAACATATTACAGAACGCCCTAGAAGATCACGCTATATTACCTAGTAATGTAGTGCTGATTTTCTTCCGACACGAATATAAAAAAATATGACACAACATACAAAAAATACAACATATAATAATACCCTTCTATGTCCAAGTATAATTTGCAATCATCTTCAACATAATTACGTCATTGTTCCCTTTGTATTCATTTGCAACTTGTGCGTTCAAGTGTTTTTGTATAGCGGAAACACCGCCTGTTACATGAATACGATAACCTGAAAAATAGAACATATATTCATATTTTACCCTTTATTTACACACGGTAAATTTTCTCCTCGTGACACAATCATAATTATGTCACATTACGGGTCGGTTCCATACTACACGCATGAAATAATATCACTTCGGAGGGTTAATTCCTAGAGTAGAGTTTACGGAGATTTGATCAAATTACGATGTTATATAGTGTAGTCATAACTTCTCCAGAACTCTATTCGATATGTCGGGAATTCCACCTATCACACGCATACACATGTAAATTAACACAATTTTCGCAGTCGTACGTCACACGTAAGCAATAGGACTTACAGACTGCATTACACAAAATCTCTGAAAATTAATTACAATGTGAACCTCTACTGAAATAATATCAAAATATAGAAATCTATGTAATTCATCTTATCTCTGTGCTTAATGAGTCCCATTTAGCTTCCTTTAAAACCAGTCTCTTACCTTCCAACAGCGAGCACTCCTCCTGTCACCCTTATCTCCTTGAGATAACTCCAACACCGTCTCTCCCCAAATACATACCTTCATAATTACGGTTACCACTAACCTTTAGTCCAGATCAACAGCCTTCATACCACCTTACATAGGCTACCTATTCAAATCAAGTCCTAGAGGTTCATCACCGGTCACCCTTTCGGAACAGCTGTTACCTCTCCAACTCACGCCACATACTTACGTAACGAGTGAATGTTATATGTACCATATAAGCGAATTCCATTATTCTCTAACACATAAGCGCACTTACCGACGCGCTGAGAAACAACATATGGTCCTTCAAATAAGAGAAACCACTTCTTTATGACCTTCTCTACGGCACAAGACTGTTTCGGGACCCTCAATAGGACGCGATCTCCCACATTGAAAAAGTCATGTTTAGATTTGTTTTGTTGGCGAATTCTTTTCTCTGCTGATTTAGTCAAATTCTGTTTCGCCAACTGGACATAAAAATCCACCCCCGGTTGTTTACCCTCCGTTAAGCCCAAACTTCTCGCTAATTCATTCTGGGGTCTCCTACCAAAATGAATTTCAAACGGCGTTAATCGGGTACTCTCGTGTTGAACAGCATTCAGCCAGGTCTCAACTTTGGGAAGCTGACTCACCCATGCTGAATGTCTGTTATGCACCAAAGCCCATAAAAGTCGAGATAACTCTTTCATCGATCGTTCACAAGAATTTTCTTGCGGATATCTCACTGATGAATGAACGTGTGTGATGCCGACTTTCTCCATGCTGGTTTTCCAGTGCTTAGAGGTGAACTGCGGTCCGCTGTCAGACAAAACTCTGAGTGGAATGCCAAACTCAGGTATGTACTTATCTTCGATCAGTCGGCTACATGCAAGACCCGTGGCTTTCCTTAATGCATAAAGTTTGACGTATTTACTGAATGCGTCAACTATTACAAATATGTACTCGTAGCCAAACTGACCTTTAATCACAGGACCATAAAGATCAACACAAAGAAGTTCACCGGGACGACTTGTGAGGACCGCCTGCATAGGACCGGATAAATAACGAACGGGAAATTTAGATTTCTGACAGAGGTCACACCTAGCGAGAATCTTTCTAACATCCCTTCCCATTTTCTCCCAAATAAAGTCATGACGAAGTTCATAGAGCACCTTGTTCGCGCCAAAATGCCCCAGTTCTCAGTGTAGGAACCATATAAGTTCCTCCCTTAAAGAAGTCGGAACACATATTGCCCAGCGATCATCCTTACACCTGCGTGCGAGAAAGCCGTCCTGCATCATATATGTTAACCGTCCAACTTTCACCGTTGCCGAGTCACCTGTTTCCAACCTAGCCAGAGGCTCACACAAATTGACATCTTCTCTCTGTTCCACCAACATGTTCTTCAATTTTTCAAGTGAATGCTTATTGCCTGGATCCATACAAGCACATATCAATATGCCTTCCTCAGCTTTCAACACCGAACCCTCCTTACTTAAGAATACATCTCGTGATAACATATCAGCCAATATGTTGTCTTTACCTTTTATATGTTTGACGTCGAAATCATATTCTTGAAGCGCCAATATCCAACGACTTACCCTGTTGGAACTCAACTTGCAAGTTTTTATGAAAACCAAAGCATGATGATCCGTGTAAATCTCGAACTTACCACCAAAAACATACATCCTGAATTTACTTAGGCTAAAAACAATTCCAAGAAGCTCCAGTTCCGTGATTGTGTATCTTTTCTCCGCGGCAGATAATCCACGCGAGGCTAAAGACACAATTCTCAAGTCTCCTTGCTCATCTCTTTGACACAATACACCCGAAATGCCTATATGGGATGCATCAGTCATCACCACATACTCTCTGTCTCTCAGAGGGTATCGCAGTACCACCGCTTGCTCAAATCCACGCTTCAGAGCCTGGAATGCTTCGACATGCGCTTCATCCCAATACCATCTGTTTCCAGCCTTCAGTAGCTCCCTGAATTGTTCCACCAAACAAGAGTACTTCACAACAAACCTCCTAAAGAAGTTACACACGCCCAGAAAAGACTTCAGTTCCTTAGCGTTCCTAGGTGCACTAGTGTCCAGTATTTTCCTTACCCTACTTACCTCCGGTGTTACTCCCAATCTCGATACATTATGACCCAGAAAAGTGACATTCTTCCTACAAAATGATGACTTAGAAAGTTTAAGAGTTAGTCCTGCCTTGTCTAGCTTCTTGAAGACATAGTTCAAATGAACTAAATGCTCCTCATAAGTCCTAGAGCTGATTACCATGTCATATATATATATATAGTTACGAACTGACCTGTGTCCCTACCTAGAGCTATATTCAGAGCACGAATCAGAGCCGCTGAACTACTCTTCAAACCATACGGTACACGCCGAAATTGATATAGGTTATACTGGTGTGAAAATGCTGTCAAGGCCCTATCCTCTTTCCTTAAAGGGACCTGCCAGAAACTAGAGCTAAGGTCAACACACGTGAACCATTGCTTCCCCTCAAAGCTCTGCATCAGTTCCTCAATTGACAAGGATTTCAGCTGGTCAAACTTATGTGCGTATTGAGCAGACGGGCGTCAAGGCAAAGTCTGACCTTACCATCAGCTTTCAGGACCGTAATGAGTGAATTCACATAAGGACTATTTGAATGCTCGATAATACCATCCGCCAGCATTTGGTTAATTTGAGTTTGGACCATTTCCTGATAACGAAAAGGCACGGGATAGCGATGACCGACAAAAACAGAGTAATTAATAACGTTTAACGAATGTTCGTAACAATTTGCTTCTCCAATCCTATTCTCAAAAATTCTATTATTCTTCAATAAAACCTCATAAAGTTGATCAACCTGATCTGCATCCAATTTACTCTCCCCTGCAGCGTGACGTAATGTGTCTTCAAGATCACCATTCGTCTGTAGACTGCCCACAAAGAATGACGGTACAGCCTCTGCACCTCTAGATACCTGCCTACTTACCTCGACATCACTTGCCGGGAACACCTCACTTAGAATACACACTCCCTGAGAAGCACTACACTTCTATAACAAACGTTATAATTACCTCATTGTCATTCCATCTTAACTTCGCACACCCTTCTTTAAAACATAATTTAGCAGAAAACCTGGTCAACCAATCCGAACCAAGGATGACCTCATAGACAAGATTTGGAATGACCAAACACACTTGACTCTCAATATGGTTATTAATTTCTATATCGACCAGCACTCGTCTCGAAATCACGTGGGATTTCTTACCAACAGCCGTAATTACATACGTCGATTTAATCGGAATCTCTTCAAACTTCACACCAGCGTCCTTCATCCTCCCATAAAATGCAGCACTCACGCAAGATCTTACACAACCACTATCTAACAAACTACACACACTCGCCCTCGACACGAATAATTCGACGACAGGATTCAAATTTAAGGACTCAACTACCTCGGGTTCTTCGGTAAATTCACGTAACAAGTCACTTTTCATATCCAGGTCATAAGTATCAGATATCAACGTACTGACGGGAATAACAACAGACTGTAATACTGACCCACCATTGCAGTCTGGTATTAGTTTAAATTTGGCGTGACGGCATTGTCATCACTACCCCTCTGGCTGCTGATCTGACTATTGTTACTCTGTACTGTTTCTTCTCTATTGTTAGGGCTATTGTTACCCTGGTCACCTCTGTCATAACCTCGATTACTTTGATTGTTGTTCGAGTTATTATAACTCCCTGACCTTTGATTACCTTGTGGACCGTTACCTTGGCCTGGGTGATTACCTCTATGTTGATAATTAGGGTTATTCCCTTTATTGCCTCGATTCTGATTGTTCTGGCTCATATTGTTACTACGGTTCTGAAAATTATTATTGTTATTGTTACCCCTATTCTGATAATTCTGGCTGCCACCACTGCTTCTACCTTGGAAACTCTGGTTCCTAGCATCCTGTCCCTGATGACCTTGATTGCCTTGATAGCTAACCAGTTATTCTTCTCCGCTACCCCTTCCCAGTGCATCAAAAGTCCCTAATAACTTCTCAACCTCCTGTATTGTATTCGCTCTCTGAATACAAGCAGCTTCCTTAATGCGGTATGTGAAATGCCTCAAAAGTAGTCTGACAACATCCTTCTCCTGAGTCAACCCATCTAAATATTTGCATGTGAGCACTTGACCTAGAAAATATTCAGTCATACTTCTATTTCTCTTTATGTTGTATTTACTGCACACCACTGCCTCACGATGCAGTGACTGAATTGCCTCATTCCAGAATTCATCGCAGAATTTATCTCTAAAATCATCTAAGTTTTCGAAAGTGCTCTTGTATACGGCAAACCAATTTCTTGTTTCACCAACAAATGCCTGGTCTAATATTTCCAGCACATTACACCACTCAAGACTTCCTTCATCCAGTCTTTCTTTAAATTTGCTTTCCACGGCTTCTAAGAATTCCATAGGACATCCCTGACGGTTGCTAAATTTAGCCAGCTCTACCTCCTTGAAACCGTGACCGCTTATAAAACTTGTTCTCCCCTGCCCGGCCTCTTGCCTTACCTTATTCAATCTCACTTCCAGCTCCGCTATTTTCTTTTCCGCCTTCCTCTCAATATTCTCAACTCTTTCCCTGTTACTTCCTTCCCTTTCTTCTATCCTGTCCGTTAATACTCCTTGCTTCTCCTTGACTTCCTGAATACTATCTAAATTCACTAAGTTGAAATCTTCCACCTTCTTACTTAATTCTTTCTGTACCTTTTCAATCTCACCCTCCAGCGGTTCCTTAACCTGTTTGGTCTCCACTTGCACCAACACCTTGAAATTCTCTGTCTGAGTGTTCATTCTCTCCTCCAAACTGCCTTGTACCTTCCCCAATCTACTATCTACATCTGCTATGATTTCACTAGATTTCTCAGTCAACTGACTCTTAATTTCTCCTCTCACTCCTTCAATACTATGCTTCACCTTCTCATACTTTTTACTCAGCTCCTCATTGATTTTAGTGACTCCATCTAACTTTTTATTTAGCTCTTCAATTTTATTATTAGTTTCAGCGTTATTCTGATCTAATTTCCTGTTTGTCTCCTTATTATTAAGTTCAAGTTTAGCATTAGTTGCTTCTAACTTGTTACTCAAATCCTGATTATTACTCTCTAATCTAGCATTTATTTCTTGACTGTGACTTTCTAATTTAGCATTTATTTCCTGACTGTGACTATCCAATTTAGCATTCATTTCCTGACTGTGACTTTCCAATTTAGCATTTATTTCCTGACTGGTATTATCTAGTTTATTATTAGTGGCTTCTAATTTGTTATTCAACAACCTTAACATGCTCATAATGCCTTCACTTATTTCCACCGACATCTCCTTACTGGTATTGGGATCAACCTCCGATCTCCCTTCCTTCAACTTCTGACCATCTTCTGCCAACTGACTACTCTCCTCCCCCACATTCTCCTCTACCATGTCACCACTCAACTGTTGACCACTCCTAAGCTTCATCTGGTTCTTATCAGCCATACTGACACACCACAATTAAAATCCCCCACAAAACACAAGCACAAAGATAATACCGTTCCCCAATTACAAATACTATCTGGTTTTCGTGCCCTACGCTTTGGCGACACCTGTAATGTGTTTTAGGATGGTGTTTTGCTCACTGTTGGATGATATATGTAATAGGTCATGAAATGAGTTAAGACACATGTTAATACACACTGGTATTGTGAACTTACCTTCAGTAGTGCTCTCAAAATGAAATGTTGGGCGCCATGGTCGCAACAAAGTGTTGAAGACCAATAAAAGAAACACACATAATGATAAATTAACATCACTGGAGCACCTGAGACCTCTTTCTCCCAGCCCGTGGCGAAATCAAAGTAATCAACCAGTTAGTTTTTGCATTGGGGATAAGAGATGACTTACATGTACTTCTAACTACTGAAAAAGGAAAGCAAGGCATGGATTAAAATACTGAATTTAATTCTACACAAAAACAAAATATGAAAAGTTAATAATAATAAATAGTAAATACTTCTACTGAAGTTATGTTAACCTGAGGCGCGAGAAAAGTGATGAGACCGATATTAAATTTAACGTTATATCCAAAACTATGAAGTTACTTGCCAGAAATATAAAAGAAGAGATTTTGAATAATATATGTCAGCCTAGCTTACCGAGGTTGCGAGTCGAAGGAATTGGTCTCCATAGTTAAGACTTGTAGTTGTTCCTGGGGCGTTGATTCATCTCTTGGAATAACGTCTTGAAGGATCCCAGCATATAAGTTCCGTTAATTATATTTACTGAGCAGCGATGATGTAGATTTTGCTGCTAGCTTGATCAGTGACGAAGTCTAACTCCATAAATCACTTTACCTACTTTGGCCAAAAACACAACCATTGTCGTTATTGCATGGAAAGACGAAGAAATATGTCTTATATGCACAATCAAGTCCAAACTATCGACGGTCTGAATGACTTACTTCATTCCCAATAAGATTCACAGTAGTGAGTGACTCTTTCCTTAAGCGCGCCAGCCCTCAAGTGCCCTCCGTCTTTCTCCCCACTCCTGCAGAAAATAAACCTTCGTCGACCAATCAAAATACCGTTGCTATGGTCTTCTGTCTCAGAGATACGTTCCAGTAGACCCCGTGTCCTTCTTAGAAAACATCAGTTAAAATCCACACCTTGTGAAGCCAGATAGCTCCGTTGACACTAATCTCTTGAAATCTGTTGTAGCAGGCTGTCCATCGTTCACTTACTCAGCGGAGATCCCCTGCTGTGCTTGTCACTCAGAATAATTGCACTCGCCACGGTTTTAAAATCTGTCTTAAGAAAATAAGAAAAGGGTCTCATGACTGTGGTCACCTCGCAAGTTAACATACTGTAGACTAACTGAAATATGTCGAATCCCTTTGATTCAAATAGCGAAAATAATTGGAATTATCGTGTGTAATAAAACATCTCCATGGCTCAGTTAGCCTTGAATCTAAACTTAATAATAATAATAATAATAATAATAATAATAATAATAATAAAGAATTATATCAATTAAGTACGATTAATAATAATAATAATAATAATAAATCTAAATATATAAATAACAAGTAATAGTTTGTCGTTTTGAACATATTACACCACTATTTGCTATAATTTCTAGTTGTTCAATTTCAAATTTAGCCTCTTCTATTGTATTTGCAAGTAATGCTAAATCGTCCGCAAAGACAAGACAGTTGAGTTTAATATTTTTTCCTATCTTGATAGTTGGTTGACATTCCAATGTAGGCTATATTGTGCAAAAATTTGGATTTGATCTGATGACGGGTTTGTGAGAAAATAATTCTTAAATGTGACGCATGATTGAAACACGCTTAAAAACGGGCACATTTTGTGTTCCAACTGCGATAAAAAAATATTAAAATAAAATTTAGAAATTCCAAACCTACATGAACCAACGTAAAATAGAACGACGAAAATGATGATGTTATTGGATTTTATGTAGGTCTATTGGTTACTACACAAACAACCTTCAAACTCGAGTGCACATAATATTTTGGTCGACAGTAGTAATTTAGTTATGGTTTATATCTTCATGTGTCCTCTATATTCCAGTGGCGTAGTTGGTAGCATGCTGAGCTGCTGTGCCCAAGATAGTGGGTTCATACCTGGCCGAAGTCGTCGAATTTTTTAAGAGCGTTAAAAATCCTTCAGTATGCCTTCCTTCGGAGGGGAAGTAAAGCCGGCGGTCCTATGTCATAGATTCATGGCATGTAAAAGATCCTTCCACAGACTAAACATGTGTGAAGCTAAATTGTTAGGTTAGATTTCGTCGGAACGCTCTATCAAAGTTCCAACGTTCACCACTAGATATCATTGATATCTGGTAGCGAAAGTTGGAACTACTTGAAATTGCACGGGACTTGTAGCTCACCCTAAGGGTGTTCACTGGAAACAGCTACAGGCTCAGATGAGCCCAACATGTCCTCGGACACTCCCGGAACTAAAAGCCATACGATAAATACATAAAATAAATCCAGTACATTATGAACTGTACTCAGTTGGCAAGTGACCAGAGGAGCTTTTTTTTTTTATAGCGTATGGCTTTTAGTGCCGGGAGTGTCCGAGGACATGTTCGGCTCGGCAGTATTTTTGTAGCTGCTTCGAGACGGACACCCAATGGGTGAGCTACTAGTACCGTTGGGGAGGGAAGGAGGGAAGTTGGAATGTAAGGACGAGGAGTTGGAAGGTAGCGGCTGTGGCCTATCGTTAGGGACCAACCCCGGCATTTGCCTGGAAGGAAGATGGGAAACCACAGAAGACCATCTTCAAGGTTGCCGGCGGGGGGATTTGAACCTCCTCGCCTCCCGGATGTGATGCGACTGCCATCAGTCATGCCGTAACCACCACGGCTAACTCACCCGGTACCAGTGGAGTATTATTGCTAGACTGTCAGCATTAAACTTGGAGGCCTATTGTGATTATGATGAGTGCATGTGTGATCAAAAAGTGAAGAATTTATTATCAAAGGCAGTCTCTAAGTTCGTAAGAATAGTCTTAGCGCGTCGATGACACCAGTGAGCATAGCAGCAAGAAAAGGAATCTTCAGACATTGAGTTACAGCACAGCAATTGATCGGGAATCGACAGTACATAGCATGATAAAATGTATCCTTTATTTGTGATATGTTCGTGTAGATTTAGCGGACATTGTGTCCTTTTGTATTTTAGGAAACATTTGGCGTCAAAATCTATGTGTTTGCGCAGTGTTAACAATTACGATGTGCTTGCGCTAGGCCTCCCAGATGACAGATGGGCGGTGTTGCCAAACCTTATGACACGGCTTGACAATTGTAGACGGCGATGATTCCACTCATCTCTTGGTCTAGAGTTCATGTCTGAGATGGTCTACCAACGAAAATAAATTATTATTCACTTATCAAAATAAATTAATATACACAAAGCTGTTCCATTTGATCTCCTTCTAAATAATTAATTGAGTCTGAATCGAGGATGTCCATGCTTATTCTCTAAATAATTTACAATATTTAATCCCCTTAATCATTAATGTTCTTCTCACAATTAAATTATTAACTGCCAACACTTTTGAAACACACTGAGCTCCCTCGGCACTACTTTAGTCCAGACCTTTTCTCATTACATTTAACTGTTACATCATTTAATATATTCAGGACAAACATAGGCCTACAATTTCTATTTCGCTTCACAAGATGTTATGTGCATCGGCTGATACACTAGTTCATAACAAGATGATACGATGAAATTCATTGAAATTCTGTTTAATTAGAATCCTGGGTGCTCTGAATTCGATTTACTAATTACATAAAAAGTCGTAACTGGTTTTGCTCCACGTTGAGCGCACAAATGTCACTGTTTCGTTGGCTATGTGGTTTAATTTCCCCTAGTTGAGATGACAAATGTAATGTTTACTCCTGACTAAGATAAGTTGTATTGATGGGCGCCAATACCTCAACGCTAAGTTGAAATGTAAATTTATATTTAACAACACCTAGCTCGGGCAGAACACCTTTAAGAATCTTTACACTCAGACCGTGGCATGATTTGATCATTAACCCAACTAACAATTGTATCAGGAGAAGGAATTTGGTCAATATCTAATGCTACCTACTGAAAGCAAAGATTGCATAGTATAAGAAATGAATTTATTATATAAAAACAAGTAGTGGCAATTTTAATAATAATAATAATAATAATAATAATAATAATTTAAAATGGAGCGTAACGCTTTGAATTTTACCACTGGAAAATTACGTGAAAACGGAGTCGGATGAATTACTGAATTTACTATTATTCCCAAGCTAAAAGTTACTCAAATTCTGATTATGAAACAATGAAGAGAGAGAGATTACGTAGTTCTGCGTCATTCGCGCTTACCATTGGAAATTGCAGTAGTATTTCCCTCGTACATGATGAATCACGAGAGCTTCCATCAGCCTTCTGGACGTCGCCATCTTCTTCGTCACTTGCGGAGATCGTTGTTAAAAAATGTTAAAGTTAAGTGCTTGATAGTGGCGGATCCAAAATCCGTTAGCCACCTACTCTGACTCCCTGTTCACAAGAGCTCGCGTATTTCTCATGACTAATGTGTCAGTTGAGAATAGCAGTACTGAAAAGTTCGCCATCGAACACAAATACGAAGTATGTAGACTATGCCAAAACAATGTTCAAGTTACGGTCCGATCACAACGGAACCATCCAAAAGAGCGTCCACCTCGGACAAGTTTTACAATGTTAATAGCCCTTTCTTCACGGCGCGCGAACACTATATTGACACCCCGTTATCCCCACCAAAGTTTCACTCCTCAGCTACTCGCCTCGCCTGTAGACCAATCACCGTGCGTCACGTCTCCCTTCCTTGGCTTGAAACCGCCACGCGGGACCCCCCGCCACAAACCCCATCGCACTCGGTAAATTTACCGTTCCAGTCCAATTCGCCTTTTCTTGAAACAGCCAGTTGTAAATGTTCCTCGATTTCGTCATCGCTTCACGACAAGCTTATTCCTGTAGCGGAAATTTCCGATGACTCAACTCTCTCGCAATAAACCATTAACTGAATAAAAATCCGTAAATCTCCGCAATCATATAATTTACCGTGATAATGTTGTTTGTAATAAATCGGTTGATAGTGTTTTCTATAAAATAGAAAACCTATCTGTATAGTTATAATCTTTAAAGTAAAAGCTCTAAAAAAGACAATAATAATAATAAGTTCGAATGAAAATTATCTTGGCTGAACAAGTTGCCGCGTAAACAAACATTGAATGGCTTCCATCTGAATTATTTCAGTGGCATAAAATACCCTCGAAGAACACGTTACAATACTAACAGTTGTTTATAGGGCTGCCCTCGTTACTTCCGACTTGACAGTTCACCGGCTGGCGACACGGTGTTGCCAGTCTACTAACGTGAATCAGCTGACGTACGTGATTATAGCCGTAAAGTTAACAAAACATTCGTAATGTGAACAGACATGTTTACACACATCATACTCGTGAATAAATACATAGTAGCAGAAACTACACATATACTGCGGTTAATAGAATATTTCTGATAATGAAGCAGATTTTTTTTAAACAAATTGTAACTCACCATTACCGCTCTCGTCCGGAGTCGAAGATAATCAGAGTTCGAGAAAATGTATTACAAAACCTATAAAGGGAACACACCACTCATTACGGAGTCATGTCGTCACGTAAAGGAATGTTGTGGCTCGTCAGCCACTCAATGAGCACATTCTTTCTTGCTGCCATTGTTGGAGCTTTGACGTGAATGACACTATGATACTGGGCATTGTCCATAACAATTGTGCTTTTCTCAGGAAAGTTGTTCAGCAAAATTTCTTCAAACCATTTCTCTCTTGGCGCTTGTCTTCCTCTAGCTAGACCCCGGTATGACACTATCACACCCACGCATGGCAGAAATTACACAAACACTCACTGACCTAAAGCTAGCCTACAACTACACGTAATTATACTGCACTATGTCAAACGACAAACAAAAACTAAGCTATTAAATAACAACAGACTAGAATAATATCAAAATGAAAAATATACGAGAATACACAAAGAGTAAAGACCGCCAATGAAACTAACCGAGCACAATGCAAACAGCTGACAACAACCTGTGAACGCAAGATGTTAGCTGGCAACACCGTCAGCGAAACTCGATTTATCTCGATATACCAATTTGAATGGCTGCCTGTGATTGGCTGTTTAAAGTGTAGCTGTGACGTAGCACTGAAACTTCAAGTCGGAAGTAAGGATGGCTCTAGTATAGTGGCCATCCCAGCCTTACTTTGATATATTCATTTGCATACTTTCATTTATCACACTAATTATTCTCGTACTTTCACTTACATGGATGCAACATTACACAGTGTGATTATTTTTCTGGAGCGGGGCCGGCGGCCGGCTGCCGAGCGCGCGCGCCTCCCGCCAGCCAACTGAGGTCGGGTCGCGGATAGCGCGCAGGTGGTAACCGTAAAAAGTACATTAATTAATGGTAAATTCACCAGCAAATCATGATTAAAGAACTTACCTATCCACAGGAGATGCTGCGAGTGTTCTCCTTCAGCTGACAGACAGGCATTGTACCATGTAAATACATTTGCGTTTACACATTGTGATTCCCTTCTGTTGTGAGGGATATCTGCTGCCGTATATTGTTCTCCAGCTCCACTAGAGTACGGGTATTTGAACTGTACACTATGTATTTTAAATTACCCCACAATTAAACATCAAACGGGCTTAGGTCCGTGCTTCGATTAATTACAGTAAACACGCAGGGGTGTACAGGAGTAGCTACATAATGTAACGATGTAACTTCCAAAGTTACTGTCTGTCAGCTGAAGGAGAACATTTTTAACATCTTCTGTGAAACGATAAGTTCTAACCTTTAACTGGTGACGTGAGGCCATCCAGATTCCCAAGAAATAAAAGAGAACATCTGTGCTTCTTTTATAAAAATCTTGCAGCTGTTGTTTATGTTACCTTCTTATCTATGCGCTGACACTACACACCCTCGTTGATGAAAATTTAGTGACTTAATGACTTTAATGACCCTGGTTAGCTCGCCTCCTCCTCGTGCAACCCTGCGGCCCGATCTCGGTTGGCTGGCGGAAGGCGCGCACTCGGCAGTCGGTCGCCGGTCCCGCCCCAGCAAAGGAATCTCACTGTACAACCATCTAATTATATTTAATTTCTCCTCACTTCTATTATCTATTGAACAATCACATTACCATCTTTTTACCATTATTTATTGCTCAATTATTTTACTTCTGTACCACAATAATCCTGCCATACTTGGCTTACTCATTCCACCTCCTACTGTGTGAGTTTGAATAGCTTGATTAAAATTAGTAGGCCTAGTATGCTCAAGAATGCTGCTCTGTTGTGTTGGGTTCCTCATAATTATGTGGCCTCAATTTCTAATGAATTTTCTACCTAGCCAAATGCCTTCAACTAGTTTGTGAAATATACTTTAGTGCAACACCAACTAACATGTTTATAGTGTCATCTCCACACTCCTATTATTTATAAGGTGCGTTCAAAAAGTAACGAGCCGGATGCTGGAATGCGCAAACCGGTGACTACATCGGCTAATCGTGGCGTGTGTAACGAGGTGTGGTTCCGACCAGAGCGTGGAAGGTCACAGCCCGTCGCTAGAGGGCACGTGTGCACGTCACATGACGATACAAAGCGAGCAGCAGCATGCATCAATCGTCCAACGCTACCAGTCGCATTGCAAACAGTGACATGGAGGCGTCAACCGAAGAGCAAAGAGGTGTTGTTCGGTTTCTGACAGCGGAAGGAGTAGGGGGAACGGACATTCATCGCCGAATGTCACAAGTGTACGGCGAACACTGCATGTCCCTTGCAAGGGTCAAGGCGTGGCACAAGCGCTTCAGGGAAGGACGGGTGTCGTTATCCGATGATGCCCGGTCTGGGGCACCCCCCTCCATTACCGATGACAACGTCCAGCTGGTTGATGCACTCATTACCCTGGACCGCCGAGTGACAGTGAACGCCATAGCCGCCGTGGTCGCTCCACGACAATGCTCGACCTCATATGAACAACACAGTCGCGGCACTCCTGCAGAAATTCAAATGGAGGTTCTCGGCCATCCTCCGTACAGTCCAGACCTCTCTCTCTGTGATTACGCCATGTTTGGTCCCCTGAAAAAGGCTCTGCGGGGCCAACGATTCACCTCGGACGCCGACGTCCAGCTGTACGTGCGGAACTGGTTCACATCACAGCCCAGGGAATTTTATGAGACAGCCATTCACCGCCTCGTGCCACAGTGGGACAAGTGCCTCAACAGCCAGGGCCAATTCTTCTAACATGCAGGTACTGGTTTCTGTAATTATGCCTCCGGCTCGTTACTTTTTGAACGCACCTTATATTTCTGCCTTAAAAAAACCGCCAGGTCAAGTCCTGAGGAAAATATCCCTCCGCGTTTCTCCGCTCTCTGTTCCTCCTTTTTTCCCGACATGGAAACTCGAGATTGTCATCTCTCAACGTAAATACATTCAAAATCATTTGTTTGCACCTTTGACTCAACTTCTCTCCACTAAAGCAGCTGACATGGTCCAAGTCGTTAGAGAACCTCAAGACATTTACTTTGAACTGTGCTACAGAATACGTTGGCCTAGGTGATGATGGTTCTCAAAGACTAATGAAAGAAGGCTATAATCTGTGCATACGTGAATTATTGAAGATGTTTGGTGTGCCTATCATGGTTATCTAATGACTTTTAAGGCTGTCTGTTTTGCTAGACTGAGGGAAATCTCCTAGAATACCGTACTTTATTCGTGGTGTGACGGCTAACTTTGTTGATTCCCGTCTCTGTCAAGACATTTAATTCTGGTCTGAGGGCTGGAATATAGTAGGCTACACTAAGCCTCGTGCGGCAAAACTGAGAAGCGGTGGGTTCGATTTCCACCTCAGTCATCCTGGAAGTGGTTTTCCGTGGTTTCCCACTTATACTCCAGTCAAATACTGGGATGTTTCCTTCCCATATCTCACCGGAATTATAAATACACACACTACTACAAATACCACAATAACAAAGGTTATCAAACAATCATCTCACACTCGTTCAAGTACATGGGACCAAATATCGCAATGTCCAAGGCCCTCAGATGAAACAACAACAACAACAACAACAACAAAAGCCACTTTATTTTCAAGGGTATGAAGAGAATGACGAGTTCAACGTTCTTAGGTAGTACTGTTCGTGAAACGCTGGGTGATTTTTTCGTGAATATTTCCAATTTAATAGGATTGGCTGTCAGGGAAGGCATTAACCCACATTTTACAGCTAAGGAAATGCATTCATCTAATGGGATTGTTTTACCTCATCTTCGCTGTACTGGAGCCACCGAAATTCCTGCTAAAATATCCTGCACATCTGTTGAGCAGCAATGGTAGGCTATAGGCTAAACCTAGGGGAAAGTGCATAGATCCAGAACCGGTGATGGAACCTAACAGGAAGAGGAGAATTCTTAATTCTGTCAATTTTCCAAATTCCACAGAAGTAGGGGAGTGATGATGGTTCTAACCCCCCCCACCACTACTCCCAATGCGAGCCGATAACTCCCGAACCCGTGGTCGGAGATTCACGAATGAAGTGTCGTTGGACTCGGGCTGACGGGGGCTTTGCTATGGACCACTCATTTCAACCCCTAAATAAAACCTACCCCTACTAGGGGGTGAAATTGTAATTTTTAGTGAAAGTCTCTTTTCAAATACGACATGTATAATGTGCGCTGCTAAAATGAACTTAAATGTTGTTGCTCATATTGCGCATGCGTTTTTCTGGCTGCCGCTATGGATGAACATTTTTGTTTTTGTTTTTTACGCATGCGCACTTGGGATTTTTGTAAGAGGGCGAGCTCTTTGAAAAAAATGATTGATAAGAAGGGGTTTTGGTGGTGAGGAGAGAGCCAGATAGTCGCCTACTTTCCTACGAAGTTTCCCGATATCTCTCGAACGCAAGGTCGGATTTGGACGTGTGACGTGTCAAATCGCTTGTCTCGAAGCCCTATACATGTTATTAATAGGTTAAAGTTTTGAGAATTGGGGAAGCAGGCTTTTTGGGGGTAAAACCGTGATTTTAGACTTTTTCCGATATTTCACGAATGCATGGTCGGATTTGGTCCTATGACGTGTCAAATGGCTTGTCTCGAAACCCTGTGTATTTTGGTAATAGGTTTAAGTTTTTGAGAATGAGGGAAACAGAATATTTTGGGGTAAAACCGTGATTTTAAACTTTTTGCTATATCTCGCGAACCAAGCATGCTAGAGGCATGTTCGACAGGTCCAAGGACTCGGGGTGACGTCCTCTCTGCTATGGACCACTCGTTATAATTTTTAATAAAATTGGAAACTCGATTTTGGGGTAAACACGTGTTTTTGTGATTTTGCCGATATCTCGTGAACCAATCATGCTAGAGGTGTGTTCGACAGGTCCAAGTACTCAGGGTGATGTCCTCTTTGCTATGGACGACTCATTGTAATTTTAAAAAAAATTGGGAAACGCGAATTTGGGGTAAACACGTGTTTTTTGTGATTTTGCCGATATCTCGTGAACCAATCATGCTAGAGGTGTGTTCGACAGGTCCAAGTACTCAGGGTGATGTCCTCTTTGCTATGGACGACTCATTGTAATTTTAAAAAAATTTGGGAAACGCGATTTTGGGGTAAACACGTGTTTTTTGTGATTTTGCCGATATTTCACGAAGCAATAACGCTAGAGGCATGTACGATGGGTCCAAGGATTCGGTAAGACGTCCTCTTTGCTATGGACCACTCGTTGTAATTTTAAAAAAATTTGGAAACGCGATTTTGGGGGTAAACACGTGTTTTTTGTGATTTTTGCCGATATCTCACGAACCAATAACGCTAGAGACATGTACGAGGTGTCCTAGGACTCGGGCTAACGCCCCCCTTTCAAATGTGGTAGATATTTTTTTCCAAAAAATAATTCACAAAGGGCCTAACGCCGTACATGTTGAAAAAACGTTTTCTTTTTCTTTACTTGTTTATAATGTTTATAAAGCGTGGTGGTTGAGAGAGACGATACGGCTGAGTGTGTGTGTTTGACCAAATCTGTCGCTTAGCACAAGGACCATGCTTAATAGAACAATCGCTATTTCGGCTGGTCGGTGTATGACAGAACGAGCGTGCGTTTTTCTGATATTTTACCTTTGACGTGTAAACGGTAATGAGAACTTGGTTCTATGTTGGTCGAAGCGAGTACAGAAAACAAACTTACAGGAGGTGAAGGTCATTTGAGCTTATTGGAAGGCGTTGATCTGATTTGACAACAAGTGCAATGGAAAAAATGAGCAAGACGCTTGAAGGTGAAATAATCTGACCATCGTGGTGGCAGGGGAGTGTGAAAGGCATGCACACACATTTGTGAAACCACATGTAGGCTAAACCAGTGACATCCTGTCTTGCTTCGTACGTGACAAAATGCAAGTTCAGGTGAAATTTGATCTACCGCAGGTGTTCACTTGGGACGTTAGCTGTCCACGTGCACGATAACTGTTAACAAGTCACATCCTGTTTTGCTTTGTACGTGACAAAATGCAAGTTTATGTGAAATTTGATCTACCGCAGGTGTTCGCCTGGGACGTTAGCTGTCCACGTGCACGATAAGAGAATGTTCAAAGCGTGGAAAGAAAAAAAAGATTATACATGCAACGTAGCATATATAAAGACATGTCGTTATCATTTCCACACTCACTTAGGTGACTACCTTTGAACACACTGCGTTGCAAGAAACCCCTGGTCTTGTTTATCAGTTTTGGTGTTGGCGGAAAATACTTATCCTTGTTGTGAGGTAGGTATATATTTATTTATTTATATATTTATTGATTTTTATATAAATACATGCAATTATTTATTGATTAGGTAATTAATGATTTTTATTTATTTATTTGTTTGCAGATAACGTGTATAGCCTACCTGTCGTGTGTCTGTGGGAAATATATATTAAAGAAAGAGAAAGACAGACCGATAGAAGGGGAAACCATTTCCACACTAGCCCACGAGACGGGAATATAGCATAGCATTACACGTCAAGGTGAGATTTGTTTTATATATATATATATATATATATAACCTGTTTGATTTTGTTTTGTTTATGAAAGGCATAAACTATATGGAATGGATATACTTATGGTGGTTTATTTTATTTCTTTTTAGATATTTGGAAGAAAAAAAAAGGGTTCACTGCTATACAGTTGAAAACCAAGTGGCTTTAGAGTGGAACCATTGTCAAGCAGTCTACAGCTGAAAACTCAGGTGAGAGTGTTCTTTCAAAATAATGTCTTTTACTGCTGCGGATACGTTAACTTGGGAGCCCCTTGAGTCTTGTTTCAAATCACGTGTGTGCTCTGGCCGCGTAGTGAATGTTAGAAAAAGTTTGATTCCCAAAGAATTTTTAGAATCTTGTTTTGAAATTTTTAAAATTGAAATTTGCACAGCGCAAAGGTTGCATACGGCTTTAAAGGTGAATACAGAACTGGTGTGCGATTTCATATATAAAAAGAAGGACGTAGAGCATAAAGAGACATTTTATATTTGTAGTAAAATACAAGAGCTTTTGATAGCCGATAATCTGAACGAGTGGTATCAAAGCCATGTGGTGAATGCCTTGCTATCAAAATTTGATAAACTGCAACAAGGACCGAGTGGCCTTGCCTTAGACAAAATTCATCATTTACAAATCAACATTTGTCATTTCAACCCGTTGAATGCTGGGTCTAGCTTTATTAAAACACCGCCAGCAATAGCTTCGAAAAAGGCTGTGGTGAATATTGAAAATTTTGATGATGAATGTTTTCTGTGGGCTGTGGCTGCGTATTTGCAGCCAGCACAACATCATGGTTGTCGACCAGGAATGTACAAGGCCAAGTTTGTCGAATTGAAACATACTTTAAATTTAACTCGAGTATCGTTCCCTATGGACTTAACCAAGATCCATAGGTTTGAACAAGATAACCAGGACTTTTCGTTCATGGTGTATGGCCTTAATGGTGATGAGATTGTGGGTCCTCTTTATGCCACAAAAGAACCGAAACGACACCACATTCATCTTTTATATCTGTCTTACGGAGAAGTGAATCACTATTGCCTCATTAAAAGCCTAAGTAGATTGCTAAGCAGACAAATGTCCAAACATGTGCGTGCAAAACATATTTGTGATCGTTGTCTGCAATATTTTACCACTCTTACGCTTTTGGAACGTCATAGGGTAGATTGTGTTACTCAGGAAGCGGTGAGATTGATATTGCCACAAGGGGACAAGGCTGTGTTAAAGTTTAAGGACATTCATAAGCGTGACACTGTTCCCTATGTGGTGTATGCAGATTTCGAAGCTCTCACCACACCCATGGCGGGATGTGAACCAGATCCCACCATCAGCTCAACCACACCCATTCAAAAACATGAGCCCTTTGCCATAGGATTTAATGTGGTGTGTGCTTATGACCCCACACAATCCGTATACAAATACCGTGAGGGGCCAGATTGTGCCAAATGGTTCTTGGATGAACTTGTCAAGTTGGCTCATGATGTACAGGAATTACTGGACCACCCAGTACCCATGAGCCTATCTCCAGAACAACAGCAGCAGTATGAGCATGCCACGACATGCCATATTTGCGAAAAGCCACTGATCAGTGCTGAAGACACCGTTCGTGATCACTCACACTTTACGGGGGAGTTTCGTGGAGCTGCGCATAGTAAATGCAACTTGAACTTTCCAGCTCCTCGTTTCATCAGTGTCTTTTTCCACAATCTGGCGAATTATGACATTCAGTTTTTGATTCGTGAATTGGGCCATGTCAACAAGGGCTCGTTTACCATTATTCCTCAAAACCATGAGCGTTTTACAGCCCTGACATGGAGGTTGGGCGACTTTAGCATTCGATTTTTGGATTCCTTTAAGTTTATGGCATCCTCGCTAGACAGCCTAGTGAATGGCTTGAATGAGGAGGAATTAAAAAATACTAGAATGCATTTTAATGATCCAGAGCAATTTCAATTGTGCATTCGGAAAGGTATATTCCCGTATGATTTCTGCAACAGCTGGGATGTGTTAAAGCAAAGAAAACTCCCACCACAAGAGAAATTTTACTCGAAACTAACACGCAGTACCGTTTCCGATGAAGACTATGCACATGCATGTCAAGTTTGGCGAGTGTTTGGCATGAACACGCTAAGTGAATATGCCTTGCATTACCTAAAACTGGATGTATTGCTGCTCACTGATGTGTTTGAAAAATTCCGTAACTTGTGTCAACACATTTACGGTCTTGACCCGGCTCACTATTACACGAGTCCTGGGCTCTCGTTTGATGCCGCTTTGAAATACACTCAAGTGGAATTGGATTTACTCACTGACGTAGACATGGTTCTATTTTTTGAAAAGGGCATTCGTGGCGGCTTTGTGTCACTTAACCAACGCCATGCCGAAGCGAACAATGTCTACATGCCTGATTATTCACCGGAAAAACAAGAATCGTTTTTAATGTACTATGACGTGAATAATTTGTACGGTTACGCCATGAGTCAGCCTTTGCCCTATGGGAAGTTTGCTTGGCTGACAGACAAACAAGTGTCAGAATTTGATGTGAACATGGCTAGCCAAGAAACAGGCCGTGGATATGTGCTAGAAGTGGATATTGAATATCCATCATCCTTGTATGATGAACATGCCGATTTCCCATTCTGCCTTGAGCAAATGGTTCCCCCTGACAGTAAAGTGAAAATTGAAAAACTCATGGGCACACTTTACAACAAAAATCGGTATGTGCTACATATCCAAATGTTGGTGCAATGCCTCGCCCAAGGCTTGGTGTTGAAGAAAATCCACAGGGGTATTTCTTTTGCTCAGAAAGCATGGCTTGAGCCATACATGAGACTCAACACAGAGCACCGACAAATGGCAACACAGCAGTTTGAAATTAATTTTTTTAAATTAATGAACAACTGCATCTATGGCAAGTCTATGGAGAATGTCCGCAAATACCGTGACATTAAATTGGTCAATGTCTGGGAGGGGCAGTGGGGTGCCCGGCGGTACATTGCCAAGCCAAATTTCAAATCGATCAAAATTATCGATGAGGATTTGGCTACTATTGAAATGAGTAAGACCAGCGTGACCATGGATAAGCCCATTTACTTGGGTCAAGTCATTTTAGACTTTTCTAAATCGGTCATGTATCGATTCCACTATGAGTTTGCCAAACGCCATTTTGAGGACGTCTCCCTTTTGTATATGGACACGGACTCATTCATTTACCACATTCGCCACTGCAACCCCTATGACGTCATGAGGCAACATAGTGACTGGTTCGACACCTCTTGCTATAGCGCTGACAACGTGTTTCAGCTGCCCATAAAGAACAAGAAGGAAATGGGCGTTTTAAAAGATGAATGCGGTGATTCCATTATGACGGAATTCGTAGGTTTGGCTTCGAAAATGTATGCTTATCGCACACTCGACTGTAAGGAAGCCAAAAGAGCAAAAGGTGTAGGTAGGGCAGTGGTAAAATCGCTACGTGTTGATGACTATCTAGCGGTTTTACGCACGGGCAAAGCTATGTCTCATACACAGTGCAGGATACAATCCAGCAACCATCATCTGTATCTTGTGGAACAGAGAAAACGCACCCTCGCCTCCATGGATAACAAACGTGTGTGGGCTGATGACCTGCTCACCAGCCTGCCCTGGGGTTATGATCGCAAGGAGGAGGAGGTGTGATTTCACTGTATAATCGTTTATGGGACATAGCTTTATGTAACTTGTAGATTTAGTATTTTGTAAATATTGGTTTCTGTCATTGTAAATAGTAGATTTTGTAAATAGTGACAACCCACTTGGACCTTTTGCTCTTTAAAAAGTTCTATGCAACCTTATTTTTTAAATTTTTTTTGATTGGTTAATAGTGTGATTATTTTAACGCTGTACAAAGTTGTGTTTTTTTGTAAATATGAAATAAGTAAGATTTTTAGTAACTTTAATAACTAGTATTTAATTATTTTTCGTAATGTAAATGATAAACTAAAAAGTTCTTTTGGGATGAGTGAGCATGTCGAGAATGTGCTTTTGGGAATAAATAAAGTGGTTGTGTTTGTTCCCAAAGACAGGTGTGAATGTATGAATGGAGAGAGAAAACTGGTGTGTATGATTGACCAGAGCAAACACGATGAGGTAGAGTGGGTGGGTGGGGAGGGGGTAAATGGTCACTTATATACTCATTTTGTTTTAAATAGTTTCGTTTTTCATTGAAATGTGGCAGACAATAGACATTATTTTTGCAAAAACAGTCTTACCTGCAGTAGTCGTAGACCTCGACGTTTCTCCAAACACGCATCAGCACATTGCAGTATTATCAAGGTCAAGCACTCGCATCAACATCATTGTCAAATCTCAACTTTCGACATACACCAAATGGAAAAAATGTGAAAACAGCAAAATGGAAAATCCATGTTTCCATATCACCAAAAACGCAAAACTTAAAACGGACATTTTTAAAAACTGGAAATGGCCATGTGTGAAATTTGAAAATTCAAAAAACTTCAAACAGACATTGTTTAAAAAGTGTCATCAACAAACTGGAAAAATCCATTTCATCATAATCATAAAACTTGAAACGAACATTTTTCACATATGTAAATTGCAAAATAACAAATGGCAATGTGTGAAATGTGTAAAATGAAAAAAATCAGCCATCAACATCACGATTTCTTAAAATTAAAAATAACAAATCATTGTGCTCTGGTAAACCTTTGTTTTTATTTCATAGTCATAGTGAATTGACAAAAGAAAAATAGAATACAAACAAATCCCAATTCCTCACTCCTCAATGTTTATGTCCATGCATCATCAACTTTCCTTTCATAGCACTCATGACAATTAGGGCTGCCATCCTTTCACCCACTGAGGCATCACTGGATGTGAAACGTTGTTTAGCTTTCTTTAATAACAATTTATCTGCCACATGTCTTAAACCAGGATGACTATGGCGATAAGAAAGGTCATGTTCCTTGCATGCTTGATCCAAAAGATTAATGGGTACATCACCACGTTGTAAACGTTTTTCGAGACGAGTTCCAGGGCCGCAAAAACGATAACCTGGAAGATGGATTTCGAAAGGTAGGTATTGAATCACTTTGTCAATGACGCCATTGCCAGTACAGGTCTGGCATATCCTTTTCCATCGATGGTAAAAAGGTTTGGTCTTCCTCCTCCTCTGTGGACGATGTTTGTGTTTGTTGTTGTTGTTGTTGTTGTTGCTTTTTCTCGCCATGACACCCATGGAATGATTCAACAAAGTCTTTACATGGACTTTTATGACCGTGATACAGTTTCACTAGCTGGCAAGTCGCACACTGACGCATAGACGGTATTTTTGCCATGGCCACTTGCTTATGGTGATCGTAATCCGTACAGGGTTGCAATTCACTCAACACAGGGTCTTGAGTCCATGATTTTGGTACATGTTGCCAGATTTCTTTCACTGCATTGGCGGCCACATAATAAATGAACGACTTGGGCAGCGCCAAGAGTTCCTCTTTGGTAAAACTGTCTAGTTTCTTTTTGCACACAAAGAACTTGCCGATGGCTTTGTCTGTAGCATTGCCTTTCTCCATGGTATCACGTGCTGTAGATGTTTACACGTCGCTTGTAGAAATCTCACTGACGTCATTCACAGGTAAATCTTGAGTTATAATTTTGTTCAACAACTCCCAGCAGGCATGAGTGGTTAACCAATGAAAGAGATGCCACGCATGCGATAGGGCTGTATGGGTAATGTTGCCACAGGAACAAGTATCCATGAGCGTTTGCAGGGAGGGGCAGCCCAACTCCATGAGGTCGATACATTGGCAGTAAGACGCCAAAAATGGTTGCAACCATTGACGTTTTTCATTACCTTTCACAAATACCACATTGGCCGAGGACAAGTGTGCTTTCATGACCACATCCAAATATTTATAGGAAATGGTTCCCTGATTCCAGTCTAGTTGCCTATGATTTTCAATCCACTGGGTTTGTTTACGGTCTTTTTCACACAACAAATCAAAAGCATGGGGTGGTTTAAATAGCAAATGCGTAGCTTGCGATATCCAAAACGTGGTACAATCGATCACGGCCACTTGTTTAAATATAAATTTGTTGTCACCAATTTTAAACCCTTGGCAATCCACAATGAGTGTGCGCAACATGTTGACGCTTGCCTGGACCAAGTTCAACTGACGACTGATGGACGATCAGGTGTGATCATGGCATGGACTTACCTGCCATGCTAGTTCCAAAAAATAAGGTTAGGGTAGGACAGAGGGACATGCAAAAATAAGAATTTAAGAATTACATCATTTTATTATCATTACACGTCTTACAGGCCTTTGTCATTTTGGGATAAGGACGATAGCAACTAATACAACAATATAGTCTCTTGTGTTTGTAACGTCCATAACACCGATGATGTCCCAATGTCTCTAAACTAGGTGTTTTTGATGGTGAGCTGCTCACCGAAGCACCATGGATACCATACGGTCCACACGTATCGTAACTTGTATTTTTTTCATCACCCAGTGACACAAGTGAGGGATAGCTTGAATGACAGGGTATATTTCCCACTTTCATTCTGCACAGGTAGGGGCAGGTGGGTGACCAGCGCTGATGTTCCTGCATGGGTTCATCGCCCTCCTGCCATTGGTCTATGATGATGGGACAAAAGGCACATTTCACTTCATCTCTTGTTTTTAAATAGTAGAATCCAGCGGCCGCCAAGGCTTGAGGGTTTATGAAAGGCACTGGCCACGTGGCAAAAGTCTTGAAACGTTGTTCCTCAGAGTTTAAATTCATGGATGAGACGTCTCTTGAGGCTTTAAAGCAAGACATGACTGAGCGACTTGACGTGGGTTGAGCTGTTATTTATACACTCGACACTTGGTTGGACAGTGGATAATAGTTGACTTGTTTGTGATGAATAATTAAACAGTAGGCTGTCGTATTGGCTGGTACATTGTCATGCGTTTCAAAATCTAGTCGAATGTCGATATTGGATGGCTTGACAGACTCTTCCAGGTAAGAACAGTCAAAGACAATCAGTGGCGCTCTTGCCTTAAACGCTTGGGGTAGTAGCATGGAGCCGTTCTCTTTTTGATAATACGACCATCGAAATTTAGAAAACAAGTCGTACAGGGGCCCAAATTTATTTTTTGAAAAATCCAAATCCAGTCCTTCATAGGGAAACACAGCTCCGTTGAGGAAAAGACGTGCATTTCTCAATTGCAGGTGATCAAATTGCGTGGCATCTTTGGTTTGTTGATACTTGCGATTCGTTTGAAAACCCACAATCAGGTAGAGAGGTCTCTCTGTATAGCGAGCTGTTTTTACAGACCAACTGTGTGTGTTGGTGGTGGGCAATAGCGGATACTCATGGAGTGCCCAGCTTCTAAATTCCATGGGTAGAGGCATATCTCTCTTTACCATTTTGAGTATGTCCAGTTTTTTGCTATCGTTAAGGGTCACATGAGGCACTTTCCATAGCAAGCGTTGTAGTTGAATTTTTGAATCGATGGGGGCATTGTCGGCCCCCTTGAGTGCATTGTTATCACTCCTGTCTCTCACTAGATAAAGCACTTGCCTTGCGTTAACCACAATGCGTTGGTGATCTTCGGCAAAGCCTAGAACCAGTTTAAGAGGTAAATATCCAGTAAAGGTCCCATCGGTGTGTACCATCCAGTCATTGGTCGAGTCAGGACACCAACCTGCCATGCAAAGTGTTTTACCTTCTTCCTCACTATAAGAGGGGTATAGTTTCATGACACTGGAAATGCCCACATTTCGAGTGCTATCCACCACGATATCGTTAATGACATACCGCACTTCAGAAAACAGAAAGGCTAAACCATGGTTGGCCAACTTGGATGTAGTGGGTGTAGAGCCATCGGCTTTGGTGAGCCGACCTTCAATCTGAATAACACTTCCATGCGGTAGGGTGTAAATATCTTGGTTGTTGATAACAAATTGAATTTCATCATTGTTATTGAGTCCAGGTGTTTGAGCTTGATAGGAATGGAGATCAATTCTTACCACTCCTGGTTGCTCCTCGATGTGGTTTGCTATCTCTAGGATAGAATTCATTATGAGGGTTGACGTGGTAACCCAAATGCTGTAAAATCTGCTTGCCTTGAGATGTTAACGTGTATTCACGTGGCAAACAACTAACACTATTCCTAGACGGTGTTGTTGCTTTATACACAAATTTCATAGTGGCTTTAGCACCAACTTGTAAGTCACTGGTGTGGTGGAATCTAGATCAATGAGTTGTTGATCTCTATTGATCAGTCTTAATGTTATATTACTAATACTATCAACAGCCACAGCATGAAAAAGCACCACTGGAGGGTTTTCACGAATAATATACCCATTGGGCGATGTCACAATAAAGTCATAAAGCGAATGCGATGGTTCTTGATTGGTGTACACTTGGCTAATAATATTACACGTCACCGACACATGATGGTCCTCAATGAATTTCACTTCATGGTCCGATTCATGTTTTTTGTTGGGCTCCAACACACGTGGTTTAAATCCGAGTAATGGGCCAATGGAATCGGGGTGTGTTTTAAAGTCAATGTTGAAGGTAGAGAAAATACTGCAGCGATGAGTGTTAGTATTGCCTACAAGTTCAAACTTGTGCGTTCCGTCGAGAAATGACTTTAAACCATACTGATTGATCAACACCACATAAATGTGTTCATAAATATCATCGATCGTGTATCCACCAGAGTTCAGGGTGAGCACAGAATCATCATAGTAAAACTTGTTGTTCACATTTTCACGTATGTTGTATATTCGATTGTACGTTTCAAGAGAAACAAGTCCTAAACCATAGGGTTTTTCACTCAATTCGATAGGCGGGTAAAAGTCTAGGCTGACTTCAGGTCCACGTCCATGCACTGTAAACGTTTTACTGTCTGTCGACATACTGGTGGCGTTTTTGCTTATGCTGCGTCTTATATAAAAAAATTAAACACAAACGTCCACACTGTTGGCTGTTAAACGTTTGCTCACGTTTCACATTATAATATATCTTGATCCTGTTTCCAAAATAGGTCACTAGTTCCATGGGCGGGGGCAAATTCCCAAAACTGTCAAAGTACCATACCGTGGATCCCTCTTTGACATAAGCTACATAATGCGTTCCTGGTCCTCGGTGATCATCCAAATTGACAACAGCACATTCCTGTTTCCAGGGTCGTGGGGGTAATTGGTTTCGCATAAACACACCTCGAAAATGAGAAAGCTTTAGTTGTTTAGCATAGCTTTCCACTTGTTGATGCGTCAGGGCATGTCTCGCTATGGCTGAGGTTAAATTTTTTTTTTTTTAATATTTCGAAATGGTGAAATCCCAAATCCTTGTTGATAAAAGGCTGGCTTTAAATTGGCATTTCTAGCCCCCATGGCAATCGCTTCCATCGTTTCATTGTGTCGCTGACTTTCTTTGAGTTGTTGCTTGCCCTGCTGCGCGGCTTTAATGGTTTTCGCCACTGCACTGGCACCGCCCAAAAGTGAGCCCAGAGCAGCCAAACCAGCAAATAATGCAGGTAAAAATCCCGCTCGTTTGGGAACGGGAATCACTCGCCCTTGGTTTGAAACCTGTCGCCGACGTTTTGGAATAACCTGTCTCTGTGTTGCTCGAAGGGCTTTCCTTATGGTCAATACATTATTTTTTCTTTTTTTCTTTCGCAAGGGCTTGTCCTCGAATGTTGTAAGCCCTGGCTTTGCCAAGGACAAAGTCCTTTTTTTAGTCTTTCTCACTGCATACCTTTGTTTCACCATGATGATAATGACCAACAACCTTTCACACGAAAGTTTAAATCACAACTAACGTCAGATGGTTATTTCATGGCTGTATATTCCAATTCCACATAAAGTGGGAAATCGTTTATGGTTTTCCCCGCTTGCTTTTCATCCCATGTCAACATGAGATAAAAGGATAATTCGTCACCTGCATTGACCATTTCATGGTCATGGATCAACATCCTATGACCATTTATCTTTATTTGTAAATGGTTCTCATCAGGTATGGCATATTTGATGTGAATGGTTCCATCATAGTGTAATCGATAGTGGCTTAAACCCGAAGCAAGCACATAGGTCAAGTGCTGATCATGGACTAGCGGTAAATGGTTTCTGTCATTCACAGGTTTTTCATTTGTCAGATACACTAAAAACACAGATGGGATAAATTTATAAAGCCTTTTCATTTCATGGGTCACGTAACGCTTGGTACAAACATCGTCTTCGTCTTGTGGGTCTTCCACGTGAATAATCCGATGGTGATTAGCGCTATAGCCATTCACCATAAGCTGGGGCACTTTGTCATAAAACTCATACACTTTGTTATCCACATACTTTTTCGTAGTAACGTCTGTAGACACTTGAGGATGTTTTACATGGGTTAACCGCTTTCCCTTAAAGTCATAATCTCCCTGTTTTGTGCGTGGCACTACTGACCTATCCACATAGTGTTTATTAGCAGGATCTGTTTCCTGTTTAGGATCATGTATGAGGACAGGCCTATCTTTGGCCATCAACGCACGTCCAAAGACATCCATCGTCAACCTGTAGTAGCAGTCTACTGTTTCTATGACAAGGTTCGGTGTCCTGTATATAGACAGCCGGCTAGCCTGTCTAAGCCTTAGTTGACATGAAGATTATTAAGCAGCAAGAGTCATTCCCCGTGGGGGACATGGTTTCCCATCTCTGTCCCACATCACGTGAACAACGCCATGGTTCACTGTTTCCATCTTCCATTCGCTGCATCATTGTGGGGCCTTCCGGCTGTGGAAAGACTAATCTTTTGCTAACGCTCATTACAGCGCCCAATGGTCTGCGTTTTCAAAATATTTATATTTTTGCAAAATCTCTCTACCAACCCCTCTACGTGTTTCTGGATCAAGTCATGTCTGGATTACAAAAAGAGAATATGGGTTATTTTACATTTTCCATGCAAGAAAATGTGATTTCACCGGATGAGGTAAAGCCTGATTCACTCATGATTTTCGATGATGTATCCACTGAACGTCAAGGCATCATTCAAAGCTATTTCAGCATGGGTCGACACAAACATATCGATTGCTTCTATCTTGGGCAAACGTATTCTAAAATGTCCAAACAGTTGATTCGTGACAATGCCAATGTCATTGTTTTATTTCGCCAGGATGAGAGGAACACTCGTCACATTTATAATGAACATGTGAATCCGGATATGACCTTTCAAATGTTTACAGAATTGTGTGCCAAGTGCTGGAACACTCAACGTCATGCCTGTTTAGTGATTGACAAACAAAGTGAACTCAACCAAGGACGGTATCGCTTAGGGTTTGATCATTTTATTGCTATTTAAGGCCTTGTCTCATTCCCCGGCAAGTCATTTGCCAAGACACCATGGCGTTAGCAGAGAGTCAATTGAAAAAGCATATTATTAGAGCAAAAAATACTATTCGCCAAAAGTTTCGTCAATTGAAACAATCACGTGCCAATCATGCTTTGTTTATTCAGCAACATTTAGCACCTCCACTAAAAGCCATGTTGAAACCCTCTTTCAAGCCATCTGAAACGCTACCCACCGTTTCACAAGCCACGCAGACGCTGCACGAGGACCCTGAGGAAGAGGAAGAGGAACAGGAAGATTTGACTAGTGTTAGTGAAGTTGAGGATGAGGAGGAACAAGTGTTTACGCCTCAAAAAAAGGCCGCACCCCTTGCAGAGTTTTTGAGAAAAAAGAAATCCTTGGCCATGGTCGAAACACCTTGCCCTTCCAGAGCGTCTCCGTTTTCACAACTCTTGGCCACCCCTCAACATAAAGCTCAACTGAAAACCATTTTAATAAAATATTATGGATCAACATTGGAACCCTATTTCACCGATCTATTTATTGGAAACACAGATACCACGTATGGTGTTCGCTATGAGGATGATAGTTTTAAAATTGGCGATTCATCCATTAAATTTGCTCGTACTAAAGCTGTCATTAAAAACATCAACTATAAATTAACGCCAGGACTGTTAAAACTGCTCTTTTCTCGGACCCCCTCTTTCCATGATTATACGTCAGAGGATCTTGACAAATATAAATCCATTTTATTGGATACCCATGCCCACAAAAGACAGTATGATCCCACGCAACAAGTGAATGCCAATATATCTCAAAAATATAAAACCATCATTGCAAAAATGTTTCCCACTAGTCAAAGTACTCGTCGTAAAGTGTCCGCTTCGGGAGTGACATTTAAACCATTAAAACCCCTTGTGGATGTTACCTACTGGCACAATCCCAATAAGCTCGTCCAGCGGCTACAGTTGTTGCATGCCTCACGTCAAGCTGGCCATACCGGTCACGATTGGGAAATTCAAGAAATTGAACAAGAACTTCGAAATGCCAAAATTATTGTTTAAGCCCTCACCCATTAAAATGGGTATTGCTCACGAGTTGCATCGCCCAGCTAGGCGTCACTATCCGCGACTCAAGGTGATTTCACGAGGTGTGGATGAACTTTGGCAGGCTGACTTGGTTGAAATGATACCCTATGCTGGCGTTAACGACGGTGTACGCTATATGTTGACCGTCATTGATGTCTATTCCAAAATGGCCTTTGTTGAACCTGTGCGTCGCAAGTCTGGCCCACTAGTTACCAAGGCCTTTCAACATATTATTCAACACTCCAAACGTCAACCTCAGCTGCTACAAACCGACCAGGGGAAAGAATTTTTCAACAAGGATTTCTCCAGTTTTCTCAAATCTAAGGATATTCACCATTACACCACGTACAGCAATCTCAAAGCCAGTGTGGTCGAGCGGTTCAACCGAACATTGAAAACCCATATGTGGAAAGCGTTTACCGCTCAGGGCACGTATCGCTGGTTGGACATGTTACCTGAGCTAGTATCACGTTACAATGACACCAAACATAGAACGATTGGGACCAAGCCACGTCTCGTAACTAAAAATATTCAGCGATTGGATAAACTGTTTAACCCCATAAAAACAGCCGATCCTAAACGTCACCGACTGAACATTGGGGATTTTGTTCGTGTGAGCAAATTTAAGTCTGCCTTCAATAAGGGCTACACGCCTCAGTGGGGGACTGAACTATTTCGAATTCGTCGAGTCTACTTGGACACTCCAGTCACCTATTTACTCGAGGACCTCAACCATCAACCCATAAAAGGTAGATTTTATCTACATGAACTTCAGAAAACAGCATTTCCTCAGCACTATCTTGTGGAAAAAGTGTTGAAACAAAAAGGAAATAAACTCTACGTCAAATGGTTAGGGTTTAACTCTACGTTTAATTCCTGGATCAATAAATTACATGTTGTGTGAACCTGTGTACTTTTTATTTATTCACACATGTTGTACACCACCTATAGCTCTATGTATACAGCGCTCCGCGCTTCATGCATGTTCATACATGTTTGTCTTTCCCTTTCCTCCTGTGTTCTCTCATACATCACCCCCTCCCCTCTCCCTCCCTTTACCTCCCACCACTGCTGTTTGCAGCTCTTGCCTCTCTATTGGTTGTGACATCATTCCGACAAGTTGCATCATACTTTTTACTGATTCAGCGATTCCCACGCTTTGAACATTCTCTTATCGTGCACGTGGACAGCTAACGTCCCAGGCGAACACCTGCGGTAGATCAAATTTCACATAAACTTGCATTTTGTCACGTACAAAGCAAAACAGGATGTGACTTGTTAACAGTTATCGTGCACGTGGACAGCTAACGTCCCAAGTGAACACCTGCGGTAGATCAAATTTCACCTGAACTTGCATTTTGTCACGTACGAAGCAAGACAGGATGTCACTGGTTTAGCCTACATGTGGTTTCACAAATGTGTGTGCATGCCTTTCACACTCCCCTGCCACCACGATGGTCAGATTATTTCACTTTCAAGCGTCTTGCTCATTTTTTCCATTGCACTTGTTGTCAAATCAGATCAACGCCTTCCAATAAGCTCAAATGACCTTCACCTCCTGTAAGTTTGTTTTCTGTACTCGCTTCGACCAACATAGAACCAAGTTCTCATTACCGTTTACACGTCAAAGGTAAAATATCAGAAAAACGCACGCTCGTTCTGTCATACACCGACCAGCCGAAATAGCGATTGTTCTATTAAGCATGGTCCTTGTGCTAAGCGACAGATTTGGTCAAACACACACACTCAGCCGTATCGTCTCTCTCAACCACCACGCTTTATAAACATTATAAACAAGTAAAGAAAAAGAAAACGTTTTTTCAACATGTACGGCGTTAGGCCCTTTGTGAATTATTTTTTGGAAAAAAATATCTACCACATTTGAAAGGGGGGCGTTAGCCCGAGTCTTAGGACACCTCGTACATGTCTCTAGCGTTATTGGTTCGTGAGATATCGGCAAAAATCACAAAAAACACGTGTTTACCCCCAAAATCGCGTTTCCAAAATTTTTTAAAATTACAACGAGTGGTCCATAGCAAAGAGGACGTCTTCCCGAATCCTTGGACCCATCGTACATGCCTCTAGCGTTATTGCTTCGTGAAATATCGGCAAAATCACAAAAAACACGTGTTTACCCCAAAATCGCGTTTCCCAAATTTTTTTAAAATTACAATGAGTCGTCCATAGCAAAGAGGACATCACCCTGAGTACTTGGACCTGTCGAACACACCTCTAGCATGATTGGTTCACGAGATATCGGCAAAATCACAAAAAACACGTGTTTACCCCAAATTCGCGTTTCCCAATTTTTTTTAAAATTACAATGAGTCGTCCATAGCAAAGAGGACATCACCCTGAGTACTTGGACCTGTCGAACACACCTCTAGCATGATTGGTTCACGAGATATCGGCAAAATCACAAAAACACGTGTTTACCCCAAAATCGAGTTTCCAATTTTATTAAAAATTATAACGAGTGGTCCATAGCAGAGAGGACGTCACCCCGAGTCCTTGGACCTGTCGAACATGCCTCTAGCATGCTTGGTTCGCGAGATATAGCAAAAAGTTTAAAATCACGGTTTTACCCCAAAATATTCTGTTTCCCTCATTCTCAAAAACTTAAACCTATTACCAAAATACACAGGGTTTCGAGACAAGCCATTTGACACGTCATAGGACCAAATCCGACCATGCATTCGTGAAATATCGGAAAAAGTCTAAAATCACGGTTTTACCCCCAAAAAGCCTGCTTCCCCAATTCTCAAAACTTTAACCTATTAATAACATGTATAGGGCTTCGAGACAAGCGATTTGACACGTCACACGTCCAAATCCGACCTTGCGTTCGAGAGATATCGGGAAACTTCGTAGGAAAGTAGGCGACTATCTGGCTCTCTCCTCACCACCAAAACCCCTTCTTATCAATCATTTTTTTCAAAGAGCTCGCCCTCTTACAAAAATCCCAAGTGCGCATGCGTAAAAAACAAAAACAAAAATGTTCATCCATAGCGGCAGCCAGAAAAACGCATGCGCAATATGAGCAACAACATTTAAGTTCATTTTAGCAGCGCACATTATACATGTCGTATTTGAAAAGAGACTTTCACTAAAAATTACAATTTCACCCCCTAGTAGGGGTAGGTTTTATTTAGGGGTTGAAATGAGTGGTCCATAGCAAAGCCCCCGTCAGCCCGAGTCCAACGACACTTCATTCGTGAATCTCCGACCACGGGTTCGGGAGTTATCGGCTCGCATTGGGAGTAGTGGTGGGGGGGTTAGAACCATCATCACTCCCCTACTCACAGACATACAAGTAGGCTTCTTAAAATACAGCTGTACATTCTAATTTATGTCTGAATTTACTGATGTTTGTTAGTTATTGTTGTTTTAAGGGGCGGAACAGCAAGGTTATCTGCTCCAATTTACTGCAGTAGAGGATAATAGCAACCTAGGCCCAATTCCATGTGATGTCTTTTTACAAGCAAATAAGAGGGTAGAACTGTACAGAATCCTTTTGTAAACTGCTTTATAAATCATACTGGTATTTACAGTAGGCCTAGGTCTACATATAGATACAGTATATTTCATCCTCAGTTTATGACTGACGACCTGGATTTAAGGCCACATAGCTCATAGGCCTATACACCCAGGCCCGACGAGAGGGGGGTAGGCAGGGCTGGTGCCCCGGGGCCCGACCCTCCCAGGGGGGCCCTGCGTCCTAGGAGGATGGGCCCGATCGGGCATTGATTTAATATTGCCTTTATGTGACTTGAATTTGCTATTGGCAATCAATTAGTGAATGCAATGAACTGTCTGTGAACAATGTTACAAGGATTGAGACATTTATTCTGTCAAGAGGGCAATATTTTCCTTTACAAGGCGCTTGTGGGAAGAACAACTGTCTCAAAGTGGTCAACTTAGGCGATGGGGCTTTGCTATGTATTGTTCTCAGAATATACCTGAAGAGCATTTCATTAGTCTAAATTTAGCTTATTCGGCTTATGAACCAATCCTTCAAATAACTTTCTCATCCCTTCACTTATTTCGCCAAGGCAATGAGAGCCTGGGCTGCCCTGGTGTGTTTGGTCAGCTAGCTCAAGAGTTTCAAGTTTGGTGCGTCACATCGAGCTTAGATATTTAGAGATGTTAATGTCTGAAATGAATATATTGTCTACCTAGACGTATCGCATGCCGTCCAGACAGGTTAGTAAAATAAATTTTAAAGTAGCGTCCACATAGTAATTCACTTTATAGTTATTCTTGATTTAAGGGGCGAAACAGCGAGGTCATCGTCCCCTAGTAATTCACTTTCCCACGATGTGAAAAATTATCATTGCTGGCTAAATATCTTGTGCTAGGGTGGGATGATTCTGTTGTCAAATGTAGATAGAAGAAATGCATGCGAAATTGTTCATCTTCTCGTACACTGAATTGAGAAAACAATGCTAACATTTGAATAATCTGTATGTTTAGGTGCAGTTTAATTATTATTATAACTGGTTCATTCAATACGATCAACAATCCCAGATACTTGGGTTCGTGCTCAAATCAGTTACGATTAAGGGATTTATTGAAAACCTATATTGCTATTTTCACTAGAGTTGGGAAATGTACCAAAAGGTTGAGACTAAGGTTTCATTCCAGTATTATTCTGGATTTAGTGTTAACCAGGAGAAAAATGACAATTAAGCTAGGGCACTGAACCTCTCTACTTTGTTTTCCAATTCCTCTCATGGAACCTTAGTGGTAAGGATAGATGACCTACCGTAGCTGTTCCGCCCCATAAAACAACAATAAGTAACGAAAAGCAGGGTATACACTCTGCTGTGCTATTGCCTCTGTGACATGATCAATCGCATGCCGTATTCTTTGTTGCCGACCGAGAAAAGTCGGAATGCGTTGCCCGTCGCGACTATTACTGTAATTATTAGGGTTAAGAGTAGGGTAGGTGTCCCTTGACTTGAAATAAGGTACTATACCGGCATTTGTCTGGAGGGAGTGTGGAAAACAATACTCAGGATAGCCGCTGTCAGCACCGGGATTCGAACCTCTGATCTGCAGACTTGCTGTAGACCCTTATCACGGTCATTGGTGAGCTACTATTGGTACTTCTTACTAAAAGGTGCGAGAGATTTTACTTCAATATCGGAGTCTTTTCTATAGCCACTAATGCCACTGGTCACCCAATTTTTACTCCAAAATATCACAAAATTAATCACCCAAATGGCCTATAACTCAATAATTTGGACCTGATTTTTGCAAAATTTTCTGGAGGAGGACCCCCGGACCCCACTCTGAGCTTGGTGATATTCCATCCCCCAGATCCCCTGTGGTGTCTAATTGCCCATTATCTTGACTTAAATCCGCCCCCCAATGGTTACCGGTCATAGATAGGATTGGGGATTTTTAGTAGACCCTGACTCTAGGTTTGCTTACTGCAAAGCAATATTAAATTATAAGAAGTCCACTGACTGCAAATTACAAAATATAGTTCAAATTCACATTTTCTTCTTTTGTGAAAACAATCACAGATCAGCTGGAATCTACTGATAGCACATAATAAATAACTTGACTTACATATGGGTATATCTGTGGTTGATTATGAAAATATGTTATGCTTTGTTTAATGTACAATGATGTGTGACGCCGTTCAACCAAAACAGTGTTTAGGCTTAGGCCCAAGGGCGTGACTCTTGAAGGGCAGCAAGTTTTGAGATTTTCAATATAAAAACCCTATATGTAAAATGTATTTTAAAATACGTCTTGACTTAGTGTAAAAATCATGTTTTCATTATGAAAAGAGATTACGTCATATGTCACAGAGGCCGTAGTATTGCACAGTGTATACCCTTTCCACCTGTTATAACATGCAGTTCAGTGAACTGAACTACCTGTTGATTAATTTTTAGGTCTTAGGACGTCGTGGTCATCAGTCCTTCCTACTTACTGTGCGTGTAGAACTCTGTCCGACAATCTATATCTGAAGTTAATCATACTGTATATTTTAAATTTATTTGGGATATAATTTAGGAGGAAACGAGTGTACGATGGTGCAACTAGAGCCTTTGGCTATAGGGTTAAAATGATGAATCATGGAAAATAAGCTTAGAACCACCGACGGTGGAATTCGAACCCACCTGTTTCCAAGTTCATGGAAAACAGCTATTTTCAATGTGAATTTTCTCCCCAAGTTAAATACGGTACTGAAAAAGTGATGGAATTACGGTCCGGTAAATGCAGTTTTTTTTCCAAATTTGTGTATGACTAACAAGCTTTTACGAGTAACATTGAAGTTCCAAAATTAATGATATCAGAGGATCTGCAGAACTTTAAATACGAACACTGTGCATGCTTACAGTGTTACCTCATCGGGACAAATTTAGATCTGTCAAACGCCAAAACTAAACAGTATAGTGAATTTAAAGAAAATTATTACCTACTGTCGACCAAAGTATTATGTGTACTCGAGTTTGAAAGTTGTTTGTTAAGTAACCAATAGACCTACATAAAATCCAATACCATCAACATTTTTGTCGTTCTATTCTACGTTAGTTCATGTAGGTTTGGATTTTTTCATTTATATTTTAATATTTTTTATCGCAGTTGCAACACAAAAAGTGCACGTTTTTAAGCGTGTTTCAACCATGCGTCACATTTAAGAATTATTATCTCAAAAGCCCGTCATCAGATCGAATCCAAATTTTAACACAATATACATTGGAATGTTGTATAACTGGTTTATTAATTTCACAATTATGTGTGTCCAAGAAATAAAGTTGTTATTATTGTTGTAAGGTAACTTTTTCTCAGCTCGGGGTGGTTGGAAAATGTAGTTCTTGGTTGCGTTGTAATCGGTATACATCAAAAAGTTATGCTGTATGACTGTGAAATACGTAAATTAATTCACTTATTTTATATCGGTTTGTATTTCTACGGGGAAATAACACATGTTTCACCTGCTAGCCGCTCCGGCAAACACTGTACAGCGTTGCTGAGATGGAGCCCATCACTTCCGAGCGAGACGCGCCATGATGTGTGTGGGCACCATTACGGCAACGCTGTACAGCTTTTGCCGGAGCGGCTAGCAGGTGAAACATGTGTTATTTCCCCGTAGAAATACAAACCGATATAAAATAAGTGAATAAATTTACATATTTCACAGTCATACAGCATAACTTTTCGATTATACCGATTACAACGCAACCAAGAACTACATTTTCCAACCACCCCGAGCCGAGAAAAAGTTACCTTACAAAAATGATAACAACTTTGTTTCTTGGACACACAAAATTTTGAAATTAATAAACCAGTTATACAACATTCCAATGTATATTGTGTTAAAATTTGGATTCGATCTGATGACGGGTTTTGAGATAATAATTCGTAAATGTGACACATGGTTGAAACACGCTTAAAAAAGTGCACTTTTTGTGTTCCAACTGCGATAAAAAATATTAAAATATAAATTAAACATTCCTAACCTACATGAACTAACGCAAAATAGAACGACGAAAATGATGATGTTATTGGATTTCATATACGTCTATTGGTTACTTCACAAACAACCTTCAAACTCGAGTGCACATAATACTTTGGTCGACAGTAGTTTTCGGTGGCTTTAGTCGTGATATTTATTTTTGTTAATTGAAAATAATGCATTGGTAAACGCTTGTCAGGTATAAACATTGAATTTGCAAATAATTCTGTATGCATTCCTCCAGTTTCACTGTTGTTAATTTTACACACCAGCATTAACTTATTTATATTGTTATTTATTCACGCTCTGCTTATGATAATAAATATAGCCTGGATTTACTGGTATATATTATTGAAACATTATTAATACAGTAGGCCTATATTTTATTGCAGCCAATGGTCATATCAATTGAACGCCCGTAGGCTCCTCAACAAGTTAAAATTCAAGTAGTTCCAACTTTGGCTACCAGACGCCACAGTCAATGACACCCAGCGGCGAACGTTGGAACTTGATAGAGTGTTTCTAACGAAATAACCTACAGATTTTGGCCACACACTACCAACTGTAGTGGAAATGAATGTTCGATGTTCGATGGTGCAACTACAGCCTTTGGATGAGACAAAAATGTGTCCGGACTGTCGCAACAGCTGGCGTGATTTTTGTCGCTGGACTGTTGGTCTCCTCCCTTGCATTCAAGTGCACACATTGGGGACAAAAGTGTCACTCACCACTCATATCCTCGGCCTTCTAAACCACAGGCCCGCCGGCTTTACTTCCCCTCCGAATAAAGGCATACTGAAGGATATTAACGCTCTTAAAAATCCGACGACTTTGACTTCGGCCGGACTTCGGCCCACTTGTGTGGGGTTTTGCCTAGGACACCAAGCTGGCTCATCAGCGGGCTCTTGGTGTCCCCGCCCGAACCACCACAGAAGTAGCGAACTGCGCGCTGCCACCCTTTTTGGGCATAGCAGTTGAGCATGTTACAATTATTATTATTATTGCTTGCCGTTTTTTTATGTTCTTGTAATTGAATTCGTGATGAACATTTTGTGCAAAAGAAAGTTGCTCAAAATCAGTTTGTGCAAATTTACGAGGATTATAAATTAATTTTACAGAGTTTGGTTATTGAGGGGGGTCCGGGAGATTCCATCCCCAGGGCCCGTCGCCGCTCTCCACGGCAGTGTATACACCAATCCTCCTCTTTTCATTATTTTTAGCCTGTTAATTGCCAAGTTCATAAAACCTTTGTGGGCTACTGTTAAAACATGTTAGGTTGGCAAGGGTTATAACCAAATGTTTTTCTGTTATGTTGGTACTTATTATGTATGTTATTTGTTATCAAGAAAAATAAAAGAGTACACTGCTCTGCCTTGCAAGTGAAAATGGTGTGTGAATCACTGAGTGTAGTGAAACCTAAAATACTATAAATTAGAGAAAGCAGACTTAATCAGTTTACTAAAATATGAAATCTACAGAACAGGTTATGGGCCCAGATGCACCAAATGCAAACGGGTAAACTGTGTAACAAGATAAATAATCAAGAACTGTGCAGCGTGTTGTAGAAAAACAAAAGACTAAGACAATGGCATCAGAAGATAGTGGACTATACAGCTGGTGGAGTTTGCCCCAGAAAAACTCCAACTCATAGAGGGAGAACAGCAACAAGCATTAGCTTGGATTCAATATCATTAGGGTGAAGCGATAAGACTGAATTATGCGTTAATGTGGGGGGCTGAAGGATTTCACAATTAAACATAATAGGTAACAAATATGCAATTTATTAATATACTGTTTAAGTAAACACAACATCAATTAACAACCACCGAAGAAAATACTTGCGATTCTTATTAAAAAGTTCATGGCAAAAGATCAACTTTGTCTTCTTAAAATAGAAGAGGCAATAAAAATGTTCTATAAATGAGTGCTAAAAAACTTATCTTATCTTTGGCGACACTTTAGTGGAGGGTATGTCCGGAGTGAATCATCCCTCAAACGAAGAAATGTATGCAAACACAGTCACGTATAACCATTTGTCAGCCCCAGTAGGCAACCCACTCCACACATTTGAGAGGTATCACTGCGGTTGTTGTACACTGGAGAGATTGGAGTATGTTTACAAACTTGGTTGGTCCTGGCTGACCACGGCGCGTAGCAACTATTGTTGACATCCCTTCTTTGTGCCTTTCCTCACTGCGAGATAGTGCACCATGAAGATTATTATTATTGGTCGTAGATGATGACTCTCACTGCGGTACTTGAAAAGTCTTGGCGAGAATATTTGAAGATTATTGGTCTCAGAGTGGTGACCTAAAAGCAGATTGTCACATGTTGACAGTAGAATGTTGGCCGTAGAGTAAGCCCGAAGAATAGCGGCCCAGAGTGGCCCGTAAAGTCGTGGCCGAAGAATGGATGAAGAGTGGACAGTCACCCAGAAGATGACTCGAGGTTTTATAGCGGCGAAAACCCGCCGAGGAAAGCAGCTGACCAGAAACACCGCTGCTATTGGTTGGCCAAGGAAATGACGTCACGAGCTCGAGGCGACAGCAGGCACGCAGCAGACAAGCTCAGTGTAGTAGTTGTAGTGATGTGTTGCGAAAGCCTTAAACACTTAGGTGTTTAACTATAATATCTATGAATTAGGTGGTTAATAACAAGGTTATGCATATAGATTAAGCAATTAATACATTTCCAAAGAAATAATTATCATTCGAGGATCTAAGTAGCAAGAAACAAATTTGACCGACAAATGTGCCAAGCTAAACATTGAAAGTATCACGAAAAGTGATCATGTTCCGAGAACTCCGAATGAAAACAAACAAAAGAATCAGTCAAAACAAACATGGATAACAGACGAGGAGTAAACTAAGACTCAAAAGGCAAAACAGAGATAGAAGAGATAGGTCTAGTGTAAAGACCTTTATTAGTTAAAACATCAACAACTCTGACGCGTTTATCACGGCCAAAGTGGCAGTGAATAACTCTGCCTAGGTTCCACACGAGAGGCGGAGATAGGTCTCGAAGAAGAACCATGTCCCCCACTCGTACATCTGGTTGAGGAAGCCGCCACTTCTCACGCCTATTTAGCAAGCTGAGATACTCTAACTTCCATCGGCGCCAAAAAGAACAGCGCAAAGATTCTACTTTTCTCCAAAAGATAGGTAGGCTAGGATCACAGCGTCGAACCAGCAAAGGCAGCAAGCGAACAGCCAATCAGGAAGTGACTGGGTGTTAAAGGTAAAAGATCCTTAGGATCGCTAGAAAGAGGAGTCAGTGGTCTGGGATTTACGATACCTTCGACTTGAATAATTAAAGAGTTGAATTCCTCATAAGAAAGTCTGGCTGGAGCAAGAGTTTTCTTAAGCTGTCTCTTAGTAAGTTTGATGCAGGACTCCCATCGGCCCCCATGATGGGGAGCATAAGGCGGGGTGAAATGCCATTTGAACCCTTTAGAATAGGAAAAGTTGGAGATTTTTCTTTAGCAGAAGGGGAGCTTAACACTTTTTTCCAGAGATCAGAAACGCTTACAAAAATGTTTGCATTATCTGACAAGACTTCAGATGGAACACCCCTTCTAGCAGCAAATCTAGAAAATACGGCCAAAAAATAAGATACAGAAGCGTTCGTAACCAACTCGAGGTGGATAGCTCCCGTCACCATACATACGAATAACGAGATGTAATGTTTACCTAAGATTTTGCGGTTAGATGAAGAGGGATTGGTCTGATATACGTAAGGACCGGCGTAATCAATCCCAGTAAGAGCGAAGGGCTTACTAGGTTCTGAACGAAATTGAGGTAAATTACCCATAATCTGCGTGGCGGGGCGTGGTTTAACCTTAAAGCAAGGTATACACTTTTTAACAACAGAAGAAACCTCATGAACGCCATTAATGACCCAGTAGAGTTCACGAATTAGACAGAGCAAGGTGCGAGTGCCAGCAAGAAGGTGTTTATAATGAAACTTTTTTATTATAAGTGTTGTGACAGGATGCTTTGAAGGAAGGATGAAGGGATGTTTTTTCCCATCCTCACAACTAGACATAGCTGATCTTCCTCCCACACGTATTATGCCGTCCTGGTCTAGAAAAGGAGTGTGTGGTGGAAGCCTGCTAGACTTGGGTAAGTCTTTACCACTTATAAGAGCTTGCTTTTCAGGAGCAAATACTTCCTGCTGAACAAGCAACAAAATCTTGCGAGCAGCAAATTCTAACTCTACTCTGGTGAGAAAGGGTTGAGGCTTCAATGGTTGATCAATTACTAAATATTTCCACCGGAAATATAAGACACTACACGAATCAATTTATCACATGAAGAGTATCTCTGAAAAAGGCTAGTAGAAGTAGAAGTAAGATGCGACATGACAGGGTCAGCGCGGGCATCAGGTACTTCTTCTGCAAATTGATTAGCTAAGCGAGGCCAGCAAGATGATTCCTAATTAGCCAAGGAGTACTATTCTAGTACAGGTCTGAAGAAATCAATTTTTTAGGCGTGCAACCACGTGATATTATATCCGCGGGGTTTTCACGGCTAGGAACATGTCTCCATTGTTCAGAATGGGAAACTTAATGAATCTTAGAAACGCGATTTGCCACAAAGGTATTCCAATGAGAAGAAGGCTTGGAAATCCAAGCTAGTACAATAGAAGAATCGCTCCCAAAAAATGTGCGGGAAAATTTTAACTTTAAACTGACATTTAGTAACTAATTCTGTTGCCAATAAAGCAGAGCATAATTCTAATCTCGGCAATAATACCGTTTTAAGTGGAGCAACTTTTGATTTAGCGCACACTAAATTAGAACATCCTGGGAAAGTAGTTGAGGAACGTCCTAGTATGTATGCACAACAGCCATAAGCCCGTTCTGAACTATCAGAAAATACTTGCAGTTCATACTGCTGGCATAAGGGATTAGAAATTAAAAGGCGGGGGTATAGAAACCCTGGAGAAATCCAGCAAACTACTGAGATACTCTAACCATTCTTCTAAAAGAGGAAAGGGGAGCTTTTCATCCCAGTCAGATTTTAATGACCAAAGCTTTTGCAGGAAAATGTTTGCAACAATAACTATAGGAGCGATATATTGCAAAGGGTCAAAGATCTTTGCGATTTCTGACAGAACTTGTCTCTTAATTACAGGGGGAGATTCTGACAAATGTACCTGATAAGAGAAGGTATGAGAAGAAGGACACCAAAAACACCCAATGCTTTTACGGCTGCTTCATCAGTAGGAATAGCAACAAATTCATTAACTGGTCCCCTGATGAAAATGTTGATATCAATTCAGTAGAATTTGAAGTCCATTTATGCAGCGGAAAATCACCTCCTAGGAGCAGGGATTTCAAATCTTCGCACACGAGGAGTGCTTCAGAAATATTAGGGAAAGAATACAAGAAATCGTCAACATAAAATGCCGTTTCTAATGCCTCAGAGGCCAAAGGATGATACAGATGACCATCTTGTTCGGCTAACATGTGGAGATACCGAATCGCAAGAAAGGCTGAAGGCTTCAGGCCATATGTCACAGTCTTCAATCTAAATATCTTTATGGGTTTGGAACTCTCATCGCGCCATAATATTCTTTGCAGATCTTGCTGCTCAGAATTTACGAGAATATGCCAGTATATCTGCTTAATATCGGAGATTACAGCAATAGGAAACCGTCGAAAATTAAGCAAGACAGAGGTGAGATCTGTTTGAATAGCGGGATCACATTGCAAGGTATCATTTAAAGAGACTCCATTGGAATCTGGTGATGAGCCATTAAAAACTACTCTTATATTGTCTTGTGTTAAAGAATTTTTCCATACCGGGTGATGATTTTGATAAACTATTTCATTTGAAGGATGGTCAATTTCTTCTGTTTTAGGAATTACCTCCATGTGATTGGATGATTCGTATTCCTCCATAAAGGAAGCATACTGAGTTTTAACAGAAGCATCTCGTTTGAACCGATTTTCAATAGCAAATAGCGCCCTGAGTGCTCTGGAATGCGAGCTCATAATGGCGGGAGGATTAGGGATACGTGGAAGAGTTACTATAAATATGCCTTCAGCAGTACGAACAGTGGTTTCCTTGTATAACTTTTCACAAATTTCGTTAGAAGAAGAAGAAGTAGCCTGAACATTCTCAAGATCCCAGAATTTGGTCAGCTCTTGACTCAAATCGGCACCAACAAAATAACAATTTGATACAGTTTGAATAGGATTACGATATATTTGACCAGTAGCGATCCAACCAAAATCAGTTTCGCGGAAGAAAACATTAGGAGCAATTTTTACTTTATTGGAATGAAGACATTGCCAAAATACGCTTGAGCTGAAAAGAAGCTCTACGGGCGAAGCTCTGTTGAAATGAGGGTCAGCTAGCTGGAAAAATTCGGGATATTCCAACTTTGAATAGGATAAGAAGTGCCGGGAATATTGTTGCCTATAGACTTGATAATCAAACAATCTAATTGCAACTGCGTACCAAGATCATTCGAGTCCTTTAGATCCACTTTAGCAAAGCTTAAGGATTGCGATTTAGAGCAGTTTATTCCTGTAACCTCTATTTAGGTAGGATGTTTTGGGAGGCCTAACTTTTGTACCAAAGATTCACTAATAAAATTGTTAGTAGCGACATTGTCTAATAATCCCCTGACAGATATCCATTTCCCGTAAGCATTTTTCAATAGAACCTGCACGGTAGATAATAAAACCTGAACTTTGCCAAGCGAGGTAGATCTTTGAGCATACGACTGCGTACTATTTTGAGAAGTCTCAGAATTAGACTTGGTATTGGGACTGCTTGGTCCTGATAACCGTGATCTTTCATGTCTGTGCAAAAGGGAATGGTGTCTAGCCTTACAATGAAAGCATAAACGTTGTGAACGGCAATTGTTTAACATATGCGTTCCTGACAAACAGTTAAAACAATGTTTCTTATTTGTAATTAACTTTCGCCTTTCATCTACTGATAAAGATTTAAATTCATCACAATTGTATAAATTATGCGATTGCTGACATAGACCGCACGTTTGCATTTGGTTAGGTGACCGAGCATCAACAGGAAGAGCATGTGATCTTAAAAATCTTTGATTAGAACTGTTAACCTTGTCTTTTGAGAAGGCTTTTGAATCTGAAATACTAGTTTTTTGATTAGCTATGGCGGAAAAGACTTGGCTTCTAGCCTTCAAAAATTAATAATTGCCTCATAAGTGCATTGCAAATGCTGGGAAAGTTCTGTTTCCCAGGCTTTTAATGTACTTGCATCCAATCTTGCAGAAATGAGGTGAACTAAAAATAAATCCCAGTGATTTACAGGTTGGTTTAAATTGGACAATGCTCTGACGTGTAGTTCTGCAGTGTCAATCAACTTACGAAGTGATAAGCTGTTGTCTGCTTGCACGTTAGGTAACTCGAATAAGCTTTGTATATGGCGTTGAATAGATAAACGAATGTTCCCATATCTATCCTTAAGAAGATTCACAGCAACGTCATAATTATCACTGGTCAAAGAAAGTGCTTGAATCAGGTTAAGTGCGTTGCCTTGGACTGCCAGACGCAAATAGTGAAATTTTTGAATTACCGGGGTAGAAGTATTCTCATGTACTAAAGAATTAAATAATTCAAAAAATGGATCCCATTCTATGTCCTTACCAGTGAATTTGGGTATTTCTAATTTGGGTAATATAATGCGTGAAGAAGATGTAGAAGATGCTGCAGAAGTTAGATCTTCTTGTTTTTCTTTTGAAGTTAAAGCCCTAATAAGCTGTTTAGCTTCAGAAAATCCCTGATAGTATAATTTTTCAACTTCCAACCTATCACTTTGCTGGTCCGGGTGCTGAGTTTCTATACTGCATTGTATCTCATCATATTTCTCAAAGGCTAGTTCATAATTCTTAAGCCTCTGCGAAATTATGTAAAGATTACGCTCTTGGGGTTCAAGCTCCGCTAAAAAAAAGTACGAAACCGTGTGAGCTTACCCTTACAAGAGGCTCTGGCGTTGCTGAGTTTTTCATCAAGGTTAGGCATGTTAAAAATTGTTTGTTACTCACGTCAATATTGTGACTTCGAGTACTGGAAGCCAGAGATTGACAGCTTGCTAGGTAGTAAGGTTTAGTCTGATGCGGAAGAAACCGGTTTTGCTTACGTTTCTCTCCTCCTCTGCTGAACATGTGCCTCAGGCTGACAATTACAATTTGAATTAGTGTTGAAACACAATAAACAAAAATTGTTAATGTTTAATGTGAAATCCAAGATATGAAACTTGTAACATTCCCAGGGTGCAACAGATATGTTTCCTGGGGGTGAGGCACCATACATATGGTGGAGTTTGCCCCAGAAAAACTCCAACTCATAGAGGGAGAACAGCAACAAGCATTAGCTTGGATTCAATATAATTAGAGTGAAGCGATAAGACTGAATTATGCGTTAATGGGGGGGGGGGCTGAAGGATTTCACAATTAAACACAATAGGTAACAAATATGCAATTTATTAATATACTGTTTAATGGCGTAGTTGGTAGCATGCTGAGCTTCTATGCCCAAGATAGCGGGTTCAAACCCGGCCGAAGCCGTCGGATTTTTTAAGAGCGTTAAAAATCCCTCTGTATGCCTTCCTTCGGAGGGGAAGTAAAGCCGGCGGTCCCATGTCATAGATTTATGGCATGTTAAAGATCTTTCCACTAATTACACCTGTGTGAAACTAAATTGGATAGGTTAAGAATGTAAACAACGCTCTTAGGTTGCTACGTTCGTTGCCAAGAGCCGACTGCGGTGGCGTCTAGTAGCTAGTTCTGAACTAGGCCTAGTAGTCGTTGACGGTGGCGTTTGGCGGCAAAAGTAGGAACTATTTGAAAATTCAAAGTTGCAGTCTCTACTTGAATTAAAAAACAGATACACACACTAATACAGTCATCACAATTAACACCGGTTATCAGACAGATTCTACACACACCCAAAGTACACGGGGCTACATGACCGCGTTGTCGCAGCCCCTAAACTAAGGAACCAACCAACCATACTGTTTAAGTGAACACAACATCAATTAATAACCACCGAAGAAAATACTTGAGATTCTTATAAAAAAGTTCATGACAAAAGATCAACTTGGTCTTCTTAAAATAGAAGAGGCAATAAAAATGTTCTATAAATGAGTGCTAAAAAACTTATCTTATCTTTGGCGACACTTTAGTGGAGGGTATGTCCGGAGTGAATCATCCCTCAAACGAAGAAATGTATGCAAACACAGTCACGTATAACCATTTGTCAGCCCCAGTAGGCAACCCACTCCACACATTTGAGAGGTATCACTGCGGTTGTTGTACACTGGAGAGATTGGAGTATGTTTACAAACTTGGTTGGTCCTGGCTGACCACGGCGCGTGGCAACTATTGTTGACATCCCTTCTTTGTGCCTTTCCTCACTGCGAGATAGTGCACCAAGAAGATTATTATTATTGGTCGTAGATGATGACTCTCACTGCGGTACTTGAAAAGTCTTGGCGAGAATATTTGAAGATTATCGGTCTCAGAGTGGTGACCAAAAAGCAGATTGTCACATGTTGACAGTAGAATGTTGGCCGTAGAGTAAGCCCGAAGAATAGCGGCCCAGAGTGGCCCGTAAAGTCGTGGCCGAAGAATGGATGAAGAGTGGACAGTCACCCAGAAGATGACTCGAGGTTTTATAGCGGCGAAAACCCGCCGAGGAAAGCAGCTGACCAGAAACACCGCTGCTATTGGTTGGCCAAGGAAATGACGTCACGAGCTCGAGGCGACAGCAGGCACGCAGCAGACAAGCTCAGTGTAGTAGTTGTAGTGATGTGTTGCGAAAGCCTTAAACACTTAAGTGTTTAACTATAATATCTATGAATTAGGTGGTTAATAACAAGGTTATGCATATAGATTAAGCAATTAATACATTTCCAAAGAAATAATTATCATTCGAGGATCTAAGTAACAAGAAACAAATTTGACCGACAAATGTGCCAAGCTAAACATTGAAAGTATCACGAAAAGTGATCATGTTCCGAGAACTCCGAATGAAAACAAACAAAAGAATCAGTCAAAACAAACATGGATAACAGACGAGGAGTAAACTAAGACTCAAAAGGCAAAACAGAGATAGAAGAGATAGGTCTAGTGTAAAGACCTTTATTAGTTAAAACATCAACAACTCTGACGCGTTTATCACGGCCAAAGTGGCAGTGAATAACTCTGCCTAGGTTCCACACGAGAGGCGGAGATAGGTCTCGAAGAAGAACCATGTCCCCCACTCGTACATCTGGTTGAGGAAGCCGCCACTTCTCACGCCTATTTAGCAAGCTGAGATACTCTAACTTCCATCGGCGCCAAAAAGAACAGCGCAAAGATTCTACTTTTCTCCAAAAGATAGGTAGGCTAGGATCACAGCGTCGAACCAGCAAAGGCAGCAAGCGAACAGCCAATCAGGAAGTGACTGGGTGTTAAAGGTAAAAGATCCTTAGGATCGCTAGAAAGAGGAGTCAGTGGTCTGGGATTTACGATACCTTCGACTTGAATAATTAAAGAGTTGAATTCCTCATAAGAAAGTCTGGCTGGAGCAAGAGTTTTCTTGAGCTGTCTCTTAGTAAGTTTGATGCAGGACTCCCATCGGCCCCCATGATGGGGAGCATAAGGCGGGGTGAAATGCCATTTGAACCCTTTAGAATAGGAAAAGTTGGAGATTTTTCTTTAGCAGAAGGGGAGCTTAACACTTTTTTCCAGAGATCAGAAACGCTTACAAAAATGTTTGCATTATCTGACAAGACTTCAGATGGAACACCCCTTCTAGCAGCAAATCTAGAAAATACGGCCAAAAAATAAGATACAGAAGCGTTCGTAACCAACTCGAGGTGGATAGCTCCCGTCACCATACATACGAATAACGAGATGTAATGTTTACCTAAGATTTTGCGGTTAGATGAAGAGGGATTGGTCTGATATACGTAAGGACCGGCGTAATCAATCCCAGTAAGAGCGAAGGGCTTACTAGGTTCTGAACGAAATTGAGGTAAATTACCCATAATCTGCGTGGCGGGGCGTGGTTTAACCTTAAAGCAAGGTATACACTTTTTAACAACAGAAGAAACCTCATGAACGCCATTAATGACCCAGTAGAGTTCACGAATTAGACAGAGCAAGGTGCGAGTGCCAGCAAGAAGGTGTTTATAATGAAACTTTTTTATTATAAGTGTTGTGACAGGATGCTTTGAAGGAAGGATGAAGGGATGTTTTTTCCCATCCTCACAACTAGACATAGCTGATCTTCCTCCCACACGTATTATGCCGTCCTGGTCTAGAAAAGGAGTGTGTGGTGGAAGCCTGCTAGACTTGGGTAAGTCTTTACCACTTATAAGAGCTTGCTTTTCAGGAGCAAATACTTCCTGCTGAACAAGCAACAAAATCTTGCGAGCAGCAAATTCTAACTCTACTCTGGTGAGAAAGGGTTGAGGCTTCAATGGTTGATCAATTACTAAATATTTCCACCGGAAATATAAGACACTACACGAATCAATTTATCACATGAAGAGTATCTCTGAAAAAGGCTAGTAGAAGTAGAAGTAAGATGCGACATGACAGGGTCAGCGCGGGCATCAGGTACTTCTTCTGCAAATTGATTAGCTAAGCGAGGCCAGCAAGATGATTCCTAATTAGCCAAGGAGTACTGTTCTAGTACAGGTCTGAAGAAATCAATTTTTTAGGCGTGCAACCACGTGATATTATATCCGCGGGGTTTTCACGGCTAGGAACATGTCTCCATTGTTCAGAATGGGAAACTTAATGAATCTTAGAAACGCGATTTGCCACAAAGGTATTCCAATGAGAAGAAGGCTTGGAAATCCAAGCTAGTACAATAGAAGAATCGCTCCCAAAAAATGTGCGGGAAAATTTTAACTTTAAACTGACATTTAGTAACTAATTCTGTTGCCAATAAAGCAGAGCATAATTCTAATCTCGGCAATAATACCGTTTTAAGTGGAGCAACTTTTGATTTAGCGCACACTAAATTAGAACATCCTGGGAAAGTAGTTGAGGAACGTCCTAGTATGTATGCACAACAGCCATAAGCCCGTTCTGAACTATCAGAAAATACTTGCAGTTCATACTGCTGGCATAAGGGATTAGAAATTAAAAGGCGGGGGTATAGAAACCCTGGAGAAATCCAGCAAACTACTGAGATACTCTAACCATTCTTCTAAAAGAGGAAAGGGGAGCTTTTCATCCCAGTCAGATTTTAATGACCAAAGCTTTTGCAGGAAAATGTTTGCAACAATAACTATAGGAGCGATATATTGCAAAGGGTCAAAGATCTTTGCGATTTCTGACAGAACTTGTCTCTTAATTACAGGGGGAGATTCTGACAAATGTACCTGATAAGAGAAGGTATGAGAAGAAGGACACCAAAAACACCCAATGCTTTTACGGCTGCTTCATCAGTAGGAATAGCAACAAATTCATTAACTGGTCCCCTGATGAAAATGTTGATATCAATTCAGTAGAATTTGAAGTCCATTTATGCAGCGGAAAATCACCTCCTAGGAGCAGGGATTTCAAATCTTCGCACACGAGGAGTGCTTCAGAAATATTAGGGAAAGAATACAAGAAATCGTCAACATAAAATGCCGTTTCTAATGCCTCAGAGGCCAAAGGATGATACAGATGACCATCTTGTTCGGCTAACATGTGGAGATACCGAATCGCAAGAAAGGCTGAAGGCTTCAGGCCATATGTCACAGTCTTCAATCTAAATATCTTTATGGGTTTGGAACTCTCATCGCGCCATAATATTCTTTGCAGATCTTGCTGCTCAGAATTTACGAGAATATGCCAGTATATCTGCTTAATATCGGAGATTACAGCAATAGGAAACCGTCGAAAATTAAGCAAGACAGAGGTGAGATCTGTTTGAATAGCGGGATCACATTGCAAGGTATCATTTAAAGAGACTCCATTGGAATCTGGTGATGAGCCATTAAAAACTACTCTTATATTGTCTTGTGTTAAAGAATTTTTCCATACCGGGTGATGATTTTGATAAACTATTTCATTTGAAGGATGGTCAATTTCTTCTGTTTTAGGAATTACCTCCATGTGATTGGATGATTCGTATTCCTCCATAAAGGAAGCATACTGAGTTTTAACAGAAGCATCTCGTTTGAACCGATTTTCAATAGCAAATAGCGCCCTGAGTGCTCTGGAATGCGAGCTCATAATGGCGGGAGGATTAGGGATACGTGGAAGAGTTACTATAAATCTGCCTTCAGCAGTACGAACAGTGGTTTCCTTGTATAACTTTTCACAAATTTCGTTAGAAGAAGAAGAAGTAGCCTGAACATTCTCAAGATCCCAGAATTTGGTCAGCTCTTGACTCAAATCGGCACCAACAAAATAACAATTTGATACAGTTTGAATAGGATTACGATATATTTGACCAGTAGCGATCCAACCAAAATCAGTTTCGCGGAAGAAAACATTAGGAGCAATTTTTACTTTATTGGAATGAAGACATTGCCAAAATACGCTTGAGCTGAAAAGAAGCTCTACGGGCGAAGCTCTGTTGAAATGAGGGTCAGCTAGCTGGAAAAATTCGGGATATTCCAACTTTGAATAGGATAAGAAGTGCCGGGAATATTGTTGCCTATAGACTTGATAATCAAACAATCTAATTGCAACTGCGTACCAAGATCATTCGAGTCCTTTAGATCCACTTTAGCAAAGCTTAAGGATTGCGATTTAGAGCAGTTTATTCCTGTAACCTCTATTTAGGTAGGATGTTTTGGGAGGCCTAACTTTTGTACCAAAGATTCACTAATAAAATTGTTAGTAGCGACATTGTCTAATAATCCCCTGACAGATATCCATTTCCCGTAAGCATTTTTCAATAGAACCTGCACGGTAGATAATAAAACCTGAACTTTGCCAAGCGAGGTAGATCTTTGAGCATACGACTGCGTACTATTTTGAGAAGTCTCAGAATTAGACTTGGTATTGGGACTGCTTGGTCCTGATAACCGTGATCTTTCATGTCTGTGCAAAAGGGAATGGTGTCTAGCCTTACAATGAAAGCATAAACGTTGTGAACGGCAATTGTTTAACATATGCGTTCCTGACAAACAGTTAAAACAATGTTTCTTATTTGTAATTAACTTTCGCCTTTCATCTACTGATAAAGATTTAAATTCATCACAATTGTATAAATTATGCGATTGCTGACATAGACCGCACGTTTGCATTTGGTTAGGTGACCGAGCATCAACAGGAAGAGCATGTGATCTTAAAAATCTTTGATTAGAACTGTTAACCTTGTCTTTTGAGAAGGCTTTTGAATCTGAAATACTAGTTTTTTGATTAGCTATGGCGGAAAAGACTTGGCTTCTAGCCTTCAAAAATTAATAATTGCCTCATAAGTGCATTGCAAATGCTGGGAAAGTTCTGTTTCCCAGGCTTTTAATGTACTTGCATCCAATCTTGCAGAAATGAGGTGAACTAAAAATAAATCCCAGTGATTTACAGGTTGGTTTAAATTGGACAATGCTCTGACGTGTAGTTCTGCAGTGTCAATCAACTTACGAAGTGATAAGCTGTTGTCTGCTTGCACGTTAGGTAACTCGAATAAGCTTTGTATATGGCGTTGAATAGATAAACGAATGTTCCCATATCTATCCTTAAGAAGATTCACAGCAACGTCATAATTATCACTGGTCAAAGAAAGTGCTTGAATCAGGTTAAGTGCGTTGCCTTGGACTGCCAGACGCAAATAGTGAAATTTTTGAATTACCGGGGTAGAAGTATTCTCATGTACTAAAGAATTAAATAATTCAAAAAATGGATCCCATTCTATGTCCTTACCAGTGAATTTGGGTATTTCTAATTTGGGTAATATAATGCGTGAAGAAGATGTAGAAGATGCTGCAGAAGTTAGATCTTCTTGTTTTTCTTTTGAAGTTAAAGCCCTAATAAGCTGTTTAGCTTCAGAAAATCCCTGATAGTATAATTTTTCAACTTCCAACCTATCACTTTGCTGGTCCGGGTGCTGAGTTTCTATACTGCATTGTATCTCATCATATTTCTCAAAGGCTAGTTCATAATTCTTAAGCCTCTGCGAAATTATGTAAAGATTACGCTCTTGGGGTTCAAGCTCCGCTAAAAAAAAGTACGAAACCGTGTGAGCTTACCCTTACAAGAGGCTCTGGCGTTGCTGAGTTTTTCATCAAGGTTAGGCATGTTAAAAATTGTTTGTTACTCACGTCAATATTGTGACTTCGAGTACTGGAAGCCAGAGATTGACAGCTTGCTAGGTAGTAAGGTTTAGTCTGATGCGGAAGAAACCGGTTTTGCTTACGTTTCTCTCCTCCTCTGCTGAACATGTGCCTCAGGCTGAAAATTACAATTTGAATTAGTGTTGAAACACAATAAACAAAAATTGTTAATGTTTAATGTGAAATCCAAGATATGAAACTTGTAACATTCCCAGGGTGCAACAGATATGTTTCCTGGGGGTGAGGCACCATACATATGGTGGAGTTTGCCCCAGAAAAACTCCAACTCATAGAGGGAGAACAGCAACAAGCATTAGCTTGGATTCAATATAATTAGAGTGAAGCGATAAGACTGAATTATGCGTTAATGGGGGGGGCTGAAGGATTTCACAATTAAACATAATAGGTAACAAATATGCAATTTATTAATATACTGTTTAATGGCGTAGTTGGTAGCATGCTGAGCTTCTATGCCCAAGATAGCGGGTTCAAACCCGGCCGAAGCCGTCGGATTTTTTAAGAGCGTTAAAAATCCCTCAGTATGCCTTCCTTCGGAGGGGAAGTAAAGCCGGCGGTCCCATGTCATAGATTTATGGCATGTTAAAGATCTTTCCACTAATTACACCTGTGTGAAACTAAATTGGATAGGTTAAGAATGTAAACAACGCTCTTAGGTTGCTACGTTCGTTGCCAAGAGCCGACTGCGGTGGCGTCTAGTAGCTAGTTCTGAACTAGGCCTAGTAGTCGTTGACGGTGGCGTTTGGCGGCAAAAGTAGGAACTATTTGAAAATTCAAAGTTGCAGTCTCTACTTGAATTAAAAAACAGATACACACACTAATACAGTCATCACAATTAACACCGGTTATCAGACAGATTCTACACACACCCAAAGTACACGGGGCTACATGACCGCGTTGTCGCAGCCCCTAAACTAAGGAACCAACCAACCATACTGTTTAAGTGAACACAACATCAATTAATAACCACCGAAGAAAATACTTGAGATTCTTATAAAAAAGTTCATGACAAAAGATCAACTTGGTCTTCTTAAAATAGAAGAGGCAATAAAAATGTTCTATAAATGAGTGCTAAAAAACTTATCTTATCTTTGGCGACACTTTAGTGGAGGGTATGTCCGGAGTGAATCATCCCTCAAACGAAGAAATGTATGCAAACACAGTCACGTATAACCATTTGTCAGCCCCAGTAGGCAACCCACTCCACACATTTGAGAGGTATCACTGCGGTTGTTGTACACTGGAGAGATTGGAGTATGTTTACAAACTTGGTTGGTCCTGGCTGACCACGGCGCGTGGCAACTATTGTTGACATCCCTTCTTTGTGCCTTTCCTCACTGCGAGATAGTGCACCAAGAAGATTATTATTATTGGTCGTAGATGATGACTCTCACTGCGGTACTTGAAAAGTCTTGGCGAGAATATTTGAAGATTATCGGTCTCAGAGTGGTGACCAAAAAGCAGATTGTCACATGTTGACAGTAGAATGTTGGCCGTAGAGTAAGCCCGAAGAATAGCGGCCCAGAGTGGCCCGTAAAGTCGTGGCCGAAGAATGGATGAAGAGTGGACAGTCACCCAGAAGATGACTCGAGGTTTTATAGCGGCGAAAACCCGCCGAGGAAAGCAGCTGACCAGAAACATGGCTGCTATTGGTTGGCCAAGGAAATGACGTCACGAGCTCGAGGCGACAGCAGGCACGCAGCAGACAAGCTCAGTGTAGTAGTTGTAGTGATGTGTTGCGGAAGCCTTAAACACCTAGGTGTTTAACTATTATATCTATGAATTAGGTGGTTAATAACAAGGTTATGCATATAGATTAAGCAATTAATACATTTCCAAAGAAATAATTATCATTCGAGGGTCTCGGTAACAAGAAACAAATTTGACTTTATATATTTATATATTTATATTTTCCCAAATAAAATATTTTAGAAAAATTGAGTAGCTGGATTTCTTTGTATACTACTTTTAGTTTAGTAATAATAGCCTAATAATGAACTCCACTGTGGAGTTGAAGGCCCTGTCCCAACTTAATTATCTTAATATAAATCAATATTGCAATGTCGCAGTGTCGCTCTGTACACACGAGTCACTGCCCTGTTCTATTTTTATTTCGCCCGACCGGCCGACGGCCGACCTTGGGACGCCGACGATGACTCATGGTAGAGACACTGACCTCACATATGCACGTTTTGACGTGTCGCCCCTCCCCCACCCGCCACCACCCCTACACCAACCCCTCCTTTCTCCTATGGCAGTCGGCAGTCTCAGCTCAGCTGCCACTCTGTCAGCTTAGTTTAATGAGTGATTAACGAGTTATTTGCGTGAATTGTGTCAGTGTCCAATATGTCCAAAAAGTTATCGGGATCTCAGCGGAGAAAATTAAATAAAGAACGTGAATTAGCCCGGGAAGTGTTACTGTCCAAAGTGCCGAACATACTAGTTATTTTAATCCTTCAAATTCATCTTCAATTCCAGCGGCAGAACCCGATACCGGCGATATCGTCTGTGAGCTGCCAGTGCCAAGAAAGAGTTCTCAATGAGCTAGCGCTAGCGGAGAAATTTCTGCCCTTCCAGCAGTCATTGACATAGAAACTGAAAGTCGAGATAATAACCAAGAGGAAGAGGTAAATTTAACTTTAGAGTCTAAGACTGACGATAACACCAGCATTAGCAAACATGTTGATAGTTTGGCTTTGTCTGGAGATCCAGCAACATGGCCAGATCTCATCTTAAATGAGCAGCGCAATGACCTAATTTTAAAATGCCCTGCTGAATTTTCCAAGGAAGATTATCAGTATCCAAAAAAATCCAACAACAGACATTTTTCAAATGGCTTTCGATTCCGTTTCGCTGAAAACGGCGAAAAAGTTCTTAGACGTTGGTTATTTTATTCAGAAAAGAATGATTCGGCATACTGTAATTGCTGCAGGATTTTTGACCCATCCTCAATATCACAGTTTGGACAAAAAATGGGTTTTGATACTTGGAAACACATTGCTGAGAGGTTGAAATCTCACGAAATATCACAGGATCACTTTAAATACATGGTCCAGTGGTGCACGGCTTAAAGTAGACTCAAAGGGGGTACTTCAATTAACCAGGAAATTATTAATCAAATCAACACTGAAACACAGCGCTCAGAGGAGGTGTTGCGACGGATAGTCGAAATCACTTTGTATTTAGCAGAGCAAAACATAGCCTTTCGATGCTCGTCTTCCAGGTTATTTACAAAAGACAATGGCAATTTTCTCGGTCTTCTACAACTATTAGGGAAGTTCGATGTAGTTTTAATGGAACATTTACGCAGAATATCCAACCGAGAAACTAACTTTCACTTGTTAATTGTATCGATTCAAAATGAGTTTATTAATATGTTAGGCAATGCAGTTAAGGAAAGCATCATAAACAAAATAAAGAATGCCAAGTATTTTTCTGTAATTTTCGACTGCACTCCGGATATTAGCCGCAGAGAGCAAACAACTCCAACGATTCGCTATGTTAATGAAGAAAATGATGATATTAACATACAGGAGAGCTTTATAGCGTATCAAGTGGCTGAAAAAACCTCCGGCGAAGCTCTCACTGTCCTTATGTTTAAGGAAATTGCCGGATATGGACTAAACATGAAAGACTGTCGGGGCCAGGGGTACGATAATGGTGCCAATATGGCAGGAATCCACAAAGGAGTTCAAGCTCGTGTACTAGCAGATTTCCCTCTGGCTTTTTTCATGCCTTGTGGATGCCATAGCCTGAACCTGGTAATTGCTGATGGAGCTAAATACTCGGTCAAATCTACATCTCTATAAAGTGATTAGTGTCAAATATGTATTTGTTCAATAAATGCATACAACGTAATATTCAAAATTCAGTTATACATAACTTTCCAAAATACGTTATGTACATCTAACTTTTTTTTCAAAAAGTTTGTATTACTTTTGCCGTGGCTCCCGCGGCGCCCCCCAAAGCCACCGCTTCTGCGGTGTCCCCCTGCCCGCGGCGCCAGGGGCGGTCGCCCCACCCATGCGACGCCCTGAACAATACCAACTACTTCTTGTCCAGAGCACTCAAATCTAACCCACGAGTGATGGGAGATGCGTAACAGAAATACACATGAATGATCGCAGATTGAATTGAGATAATTTTATTTGTCACGAGTAGTTATTAGTAATACGTTATGCACCTACACAAAAGCACACAATTTACAAGGAAATAAACTGACTTTGTTTGATTTGAGCTTAATTGTTGCTGTCTTGTTATACAGTTTAGTATGTATCAGTGTAATGAATGCATATTAATTATTTCCTTTATCACCAGATACTGTGGTTTAATTCCATTTACATCATATGACTGCGCTGATCCACGGAGTACCATATACGACGTTCATGAGTTGCCAACTTACTGCAATCCTGGTATCCTCTTATGCCTTTATTTCTTTTTGAGTTTGGAAGGAAGAGTACTTTATTCAAAATCTGCAAAACAAGTAAGGATGCATTTTTCTTTCTTTCTTTCTTTCTTTCTTTCTTTCTTTCTTTCTTTGATACTAAAATTATGCTTTGATGAATGATGATGATGTCAGCTATTGATCTGCCACCGTGGTTTGTGGTGACCTCGATAAACATTTGAACTGTGATGATACAGTCCCAGATATTAGTGATTAATGTATAAACGGCGGACATTTGTCATTTTTGTATCTAGATTTATCTGTGCCTTTATTAATTCAGATATAAGTAATGTATGTATATAATTAATTCACATATCATATTTAATTAGGTAATGGAAGATAACTCTAGTTTGTTAAATTAAAGATAGTATAGGCTATAGTAACTTTTGCGTCTGGGAACTTGTGCAATTTACTGAGCGTACAATCTACGTCAAAGAAGAGAAAGAATCAGCTTTGTGACAGCAAAGAGTTTCACCCAATGACTCAATATTCCGAGTAATGGATCGCCATGGTAGTTAGAGCTGTTGCTTGGAATGGAGGGCTGGACTTTCTAAAAGCCGTCATAGGATGTGTCGTAGGAAGTTCAGGGCGGCAAACGAAAAACCGGCCCAGCCTGCCACAAGCATATACAAAAATACATATAAGTCGCAAAGGTTTGTATTTACTGAAATGCACTTAGTATTTACAGAAGTGATCTTGTATTTTACAATAGGTGCTGAAAATGACCCCCTTGTGCTTCAACGGACTTTTCTCAAGTCTTCTAATGTCCTTGGATTATTTGCATACACTTTTCCCTTTAGACTGCAGTAGTGGTTTTTGAGGGGTTCTACAGCCACCTCCACCTCCCCTCCTCCAAGATGGCGACGGCACGATATCTCGCGAACCCATGGTCGGATTTTAACAAATGAGGTGTCGTAGGACTCAGGTCGACGCCCTCTTTCCTATGGACAACTTATTCCCACCGCAAAATAAAACCTACCACTACTAGGGGGCGAAAGAGTATTTTTTTAGGTAAACATTGCTTTTCAAGTGCAACATGCATGCAGTTTAATGCTATGATTAAATTAACGTTGTTCCACATGAAACGCATGCATACAACTGGATGCCACTATGATTTAACATTTTTGTTTTTTGTTTTTACGCATGCCCACTCACGGCTTTTGTAAGAGAGCGGGCTTTTTAAAGATGGCGGCTGTAGTGTAACCTAAACTAACCCAACTCACGAGGGGTGATCAAAAAGTTTTCCAAGCGACGCTTGTCGATAGGCAAACCAATAATCAAAGCGGGGTATGTCAGACCTTGAGGCGATAGCCCCTTTTGATTGATCCCGGTTGATTAGTCCCTTTGGACTGGTCCCTGTTGACTAGCCCCTGTTGACTAGCCCTTTAGACGGGTCCTTTTTGAAAGGAGTTATTTTTGATGGATCCTTTTTCACAGGTCCTTTTTGTCGGGTTCCTGTTGACGGGTCATTATTGACGAGTCCCTGTGGACGGGTTCTTGTTGATAGGTCCCTGTGGACGGGTCCCTGTTGACGAGTTCCTGTGGACGGGTCCCTGTTGACGGGTACCTGTTGACGAGTCCCTGTGGACGGGTTCTTGTTGACGAGTCATTTTTGACGGATCCCTTTATAGATGAGTTTTTTTAATTTAACCAAAATATCCAAAACTAATAGGTCATTGGCTTTTTCATATCTCATGAACCAATAAGGCTAGAGATGTGACCTAGGTGTCAAATGACTCGGGTTGACGCCCTCTTTTTGAATGTATTTTTGAAATTTCGACAAAGGGCCTAACTGCACATTTGTAAATATCTCGCGAACCAATAAGGCTAGGGACTTGTATGAGGTATTGTAGGACTTGGGATGACGCCCCCTTTTGAATGTATTTTTGAAATTTTGACAAAGGACCTAACTACACTTTTGTTAATATCTCGTGAACCAATCATGCTAGGGACTTGTATGAGGGGTCCTTGCACTTGGGGTGATTTCCCCTTTGGGGGGATGAAACTACCCCCCCAAAATTGAAAATCGATATCTTGGAAACTAAGAACCCTAAAATTATGTGTGATAGCTCAAAAATAGGTGATGACATACGCTTTTACCCCTGTTAGCTGCTAATGTGCTGCTATGAGCGCCCTATATGTATGGACTACTTTTGTAAGCTCCTTGGAGAGCAGCATCCAGCGGGCCGTGAGTTTAGATAGGCCATAGCGCTGCGCTGTCGGCAGTCAATTGTAAGAAAGCAACCATTAGCATAGATGAGATACAAGATACAAGGCAATAAACAATAAATAAAGTCATATTCATTTAAGAGGTTAAAAATTCATTACACCACCAAAATCAACCTCAGCTCATTAACGTTGGCGCCCAACAGCGGAACTCTCGACTACTGTGAGTATCAAATTAATCATAATTGGAGAGACACTCATAGGTTACTAATATACTTCGCAATCGACAGCTGAAACGTAAACGCAATAGCCCAAGCAGTGTCATATATAATTCAAGAGGCATACTACCAAAACAAATAAAACATTGAGCTAGGCCTACCACACTTCAAATCCTATTGTACAAATCCATATAATTCATTGAATACAATATGCATTTCGTCATTGCATTGGTCACTGCACAGACCTACTGTACCCAATTGGGGTTGGTACAGGAGCCGAACTTCGGATCTCTGAGATATAAAGACGTTCAGTTATAAGCTAGCCATGAGGAAATAGGAAGTGTTTCAGGCAATGACGCAGAGCATTGACAGCCTTATTTGAAGTCACAAGATGCAAGCCGTGTATGAATCACGAGGACAGTCATGCTGTGATGAAACGACCAGAGCAGATTGGTAGGGGAACCACCGCGAAGGTTTAATATCAGCACTTTTATGACAACCCTGGATTGCCTCCCAACACCGCAGAATTGTGAAATAACCCGTTTTCGCGGAAACAACGCAAAATCACATAAATATGTTTACGTCAATCAGAATAATCCAGGGAATTATGAATTAATCAAGACTAAAATCGAATAATTTAGGCACAGGGAAAAAGCGCTTACGAAGCAGTTACGCCATTAGGCGGAGCTAAAAAGAGGTCTTGGGAAGGAGAAAATAAAAACCAACTCGCCCACACAGCTGAGGAACCTTGTAGATTTAATTTAAAATAAATAGGTGATCGATATTCGGGAAACGAGATGATAATGTAACGTTTGGATTATAGGGAACATAAAGGGATATTTTTCAAAAACGTGCGACGTCTAGTTCAAAAGATATCTCCGAGAAGAAGACCAAAGTAATTTATTTTTGTAAGTTCCCAATATATAGCCGAGGTTTCAGCCAGAGAGCATGCAGTTTTCCGTCAGCCCATGAGGGGCATGACGCCGCCACATCACATGCAGTATTCGTCAGCCCAGTGGGGCGTTAGGCTGTATCAGAAGCAGTTTCACTATCAGTAAGCGTAGAGGCGCTACACGCTGTATCACCAAATGCAGGAACGCTGCATCACATCAGTCGCAGTTCAGTCAAGCCCGGAGAGCCTCTGCACTATTTCATACAGTACGCAGTATTATAGTCTGCCTGGACGGAAGTTCGTCATCACGTTGATAAAAACTCATCGCACTCTTGTATGGAGATGTCGCATCAAGTAACTCAGTTCGTCACCAACCGCTAAAGTGGATCGTGTTAAGTCAAATTAACAAATCGTCAGTATCCGCGGTTTCAACAAATGTTTGTATGTGCGTAGTATTATAAATACGTCACATCAGAAAGTACTGTTGTTTTTAAGTGATCACTAAAGCACTTGTGCTAGATCAGATAAAATTTTACGCTACACGGAAACCGTGACAAAATGAGTTGCGCCGCGTCAAATTATAGAACATTAGTCAGCTAGAAAACACCAGTCCAGATCAGTAGATACATTACGCTGGAAGTCATCGGTTCGAGACTATAGACAGGTCGTCGTAAAAGTCAAGTAAAAAGACCACATTATTAAGGGTCAGATATTGGAACGGAATCAAAAAATTCAAGTAAATTGACACGGGTTCGATACCAAAAGCGTATTCAGTGAACTTTAGCGAAGCTACAGTGTGTCAAACAGGGACGTAGCCAGAAAAACATTCTCGTAAGAGAAAGAAGAAAAATCTTGTCGCAGTATATAAAAAGGACAGATTACGGTCAAAAAGTAGGAGGGCCGCAGGTTCGATAGACCGCCATATAAGCGTAGGGCAAGTGAAAGATGCAAATCTCTTTAAAAAACAAGGGAAGCCGAAATAGACTGTTAAAAGGACAGGGCAGAGACTAAATCCAGTGAAGAACTAGGAGCTGTTCGAGTTATCACGCGTCCAATGCAGGGTCTTGGGATCTCATCAGGGCGTCGATCACCGATAGGAAGTGCCGAGGATCACTGAGATATGGTGAAAAAAGTGGAGTGTAAATAATTTAAAAGAAATATATTTTTAGTGTTAATACAGTGTTTTTATAGAATAATAATGTGTTTAAATATAAGTGAAGGTCTATTGGGCCTAAGTGAAATGCAGTTCACGAAAGAAAGTGCCATGGAAAAGTGTTAGATATGCCGTTAGATGGGTGAACCCTTCTAAGAATGAAACAAGAGCAGCACACGGGTGAGTTATGATTTTTCATTAAAATTTGCAGCTGTACTATGCACTGACCCAGTGAAATCAGTCGTTGACTATGGAGTTTAACGATTGATTCTCTGGGTAGTTGAATGCACTAAGATAATTGAAATGTTGGGATTATAATAATGAATAACTGCGAGAATGACCTCGCAGAAGGAAATATCCAAATGGGATCAGTAAATATAAAGTAATGTGAACCCAAGAAATGAAATAATAAGTAATAAATGATTTGGAGGAAGGAATCGAAATAATAACCTAAATGGCTTAGAATTTTTGCCACAGTAAAATCAGGTTATGAAATAAATACGCACCATAATGAAATCGTTAAAAGTCGATATGATAAGGAAAAATAAAAAGAGTTTGATTTTATACCATATAATTAAATGGCAAATAACTAAAAGTTGTAATAAAAATAATTGAAAAATCTGAGATGATAATAAAATTAACTATTATCGAGTCGTTATACTCTAAAAATAAAGTGGTGGTAAAAATCGTAATAAGGAACTCAAGTAATAAAAAACGGAACGAAATAAATAATATCTTGACGCATTGTTGTCAAAATGATCAATTTATAAATCTCTAAAGTAGTTGGTGAATAAAACCCCCAAGGGAAAAATCTATTATTGCAGGCTATCAAGCCAAAGTTGTGAAAATAAAGTAATAGGAAGACCGAGGTCTTACTGCTATAAATGAAAGATTATACAAGAGATTAAATAAACCGCGAATATCCAAGCAAGAAATCGTGTTGCCGAAAAGGCCTAATAATAAAATAAATATAGCTTCAAGCTAATAAATATGCGTTAATCAGGATATATGTATTCGGGAGATATAGAGTATCGTCGAAATATTGTGGATGAAAGATCCATTAATGTATTGTTGTTGTATGAAAACGTCGTGTTATATTGTGTAGGTGAAATTTCCACTAAATTATTGCCATATTGAAGCGTCGAAAATGATAGTTACATGTGAGTCCCGCCAAATTGGATAAGTGTTCCTGGCCTGGCATTGTTATAATAAAATATTGTAGGAAATAATCGTCGAAATAAAGCGTCGAAAATGATAGTTACATGTGAGTCTCGCCTAATTGGATAGTGCTCCTGGCCTGGCATTGTTATAATAAAATAATGTAGGCAATACATCGTCGAAATAAAGCGTCGTAAATGATAGTTACATGTGAGTCCCGCCTAATTGGATAGTGTTCCTGGCCTGGCATTGTTATAATAAAAATATTGTGGGCCAATATGATAAATAACACAGTGCATGGTACAATGCCGAGGAAAAATCACCTGATGCATGGAAAGCGTCGTATGCGAAATATGCAAGTACGTCCGATAAGGCATTGCTATACATATAGTGTTGTGATAAGACGTCATACAAGTTGTTATTAAGGTTGATGTAATCAACTATTATACATCCTCTCCGAAATAAGTAACAAATATCCTGAAGACACGAAATATTAATGATAATAATAATAATATTAAAAGCAGAAACAAATAGCCGCTTTAGAAGTGAATGTAAGTCTTGGGAATCATATGGTTAAATAGTAAATAACAGTGTAAAGCATGGCGGTCGGCGAGGCGTCATAAATCAAGTGAAGTGACACAGGAAGAGGGGGCAGCTGTTAGAGCCTGACCTACCGTAGTGAGGGAGTGAGAGAGGAAATTTAACGAGTTCCGCGGTCGAGTAGGGTCTAGCAAAGACTAATAATAAAGAGGCCACTATATGACAGTTTTTATTAAAAGGTGCAAGCTTAAAAATAACCTATAAAATCATAATGCTGGGATTGAGACCATTCTCCAGAATATAAGTTTAAAGCGTTTATATAGGTTTTGACGGATTTTGTCAAATACTTTTATTGTTGATAAAAGGATTCCTTCCTCAAAAAGAATGAAATAACGGGTTATGAAACAATGTAGTTTTAATATGAATAAAGATCCCAATATGATAAATAACACAGTGCATGGTACAATGCCGAGGAAAAATCACCTGATGCATGGAAAGTAACTGGTGGAATAAGGGTTCGATCCACAAACATGGCATGTTCTTGTACAGTGTTTTAAATGTTTAAAATCTAAGGCTTTGTGGAGAAATATTATTAAGGTCTAAGGGACTTAAATAAATGATAAATAAATAATGTTTATGTAAACTTAAAAGAAACCCTGAAGGGTAAAATGAAATGAATATAAAGGTCCAAAGCCTTGGAGAGATTATATGACTTAAATGATAGGCGCGCTCGACGCCTGAATGAAATATATTAAAAATGGTAATAATTTAATTTAAGCAAGACAAAGTAGTGTCCCCGTCCATCGACAGTGGATCGGATGGCCCGGCAAAAGACATCGCGATACACGCCGAAGAAACCGGGATCAAAGCATACATAAAAACCTGATTGGGATCTAGGTGCAATTTGATCACACAAAAAAATGCTGGGGGAATGAGACCTCGAGTGATCTCGGTGTGGTTAAAAGGAGAGGCGTACCTGGGAAAATCAATTTCCCCCTAGATCCAAATCAATCCTAACACTGAAAAGAAAATACAGATTAGTAAAAATCGGAAGTGCAAAAACGTTCATAAAATCAAAAAGGTTTTATTTATTTTCAGCTCACAAACCAACAAGTAACAACCAAAATAAAATATCCAGTCCTATCCTACCTCAGGGATTCAATATAACTTATTACTTGCTGTGGACTGCAAAAAAAAAAAAATTAAAACTCATATCGAGAGAAAAAGAAAATTTAGTTGAATAGGGTCAATGAATCTCCTCGGTCCTAATCTTGGATATAATGAAATTAGGAGAATTGATAAAGTGATTTCTGACTGAAAATACAAATTTAAATAGTGTCCAATTTGACTATGAGGAACTGTCGTACACCCAGAATGTCCATCATATGGTGCCTCAATTAATTAAATGTGAAATTACGTGACCAGATTACAACATATTTGGGATAGACAAATTAATTTAGGAAAAATTAACTCGCCTGGAAATAAGTCATGTGGATCTCCATTCCAGCTAAAAGAACGAACTCAAATTGCACAAACCTAAGTGCCAACCACAATCAAAAATAATTAAATAACTAAATAATTAAAGTCTCTATCAGACCTTCAATCAACTTCATATTATTAACAAATTTACATTTAATTAAATTATCTATTTTACAACTATATTTTCCTAATATTTACAATATTTTCATTTAATCTTATTTGTGGTAAATTCAGTTCATCAGTGCATAATATTTCTCAGACAATTAGTGAGTTAATTGCAAACACCAATGATCTTCTACAATATGTGGAATGATCAATCATTTATGCTTAATTCGCATGTGTTCCAACAATGAACTATTCGTCTGCAAAAAAGAAACTGCACTGCTCACAAGTTTCCGAGCTTCAAATTGTTTACGGATAAATTGTTCATGACATAATTGTCTAATATTAATTATCCACGTGTCCATCGATTAATGATTTAATTATTTACAAACTCTTTCCTTTCCTTTTTACAAATCCTTTCTCTATTTAATTATTTACCATTTAATTGTTTCATAAATTCATCAATTCAGCCATTTAAATATCCATCAGACCTTTCTATAATTATTACGACGTTGACAAAATTATGTATAGATTCAATAAAAAAAATACTCCCAACAATGCGTAGTATATCAGGTCTGCTATCATTCATTATCCATTTAAGAAATTACGTGGTCTCATTTGATAACGAAAATTCTTCTAGTAAAAAGCCAATTCTGCCATCACGATCAATGCATGGTGAAATTTATACATCAGCACGACTCTGTACACTGACTAGTTTTCATAAAAAAAAAATCAAATAGTAGGTCCACGTTTCAAATATTAATACCTGTAGTCAGTTTATCATCTTAATTCAATTTTTATATATATTGTTATCTTCTTCTTCTTTTACGGCCTCATTGGACCACTTCAGTCAATCATTTCTTGGTCCTCCTCTTCAGTAAGTTTCCTTTCCGAGTCGCCCAGTAGCTCTTCATTCGCTCTGATCTTCTCAGGCGTTCCTCATCTGTAAATACCCATTTTACTGTATTACGTTTGTCTATTTTAGCCTGAAATCTTATTTTTATATCTCTCAGTTTTTTTAATTTTGTTGTTTTGTTTTGCAAGTCATCCAAGGTTATTTCCAATTCTTTCATATCTTCTCTAATTTCTTTAATCCATTCTACTTGTTGTTTCATATTCGAAAGTTTCAATACAATTTTTCTAGATAACCTGGTTTCTGGTGTCCTCATGATGTGACCAAAGAAAGAAAGCCGTTTCTTCCGAATAGTATCAGTGATGGGCTCCAGTTATCTGTATACCACTTCATTTGGTACTATCCGCCACTGTCCATCTTTCTGATATTTTTTATTTATGCATGTTCTAGCTGTTCTTCTTTCTACTTTTAAAATTTTGTCGATTCTGTTTATCTGAGTAACTTTAAAAAGAGTTTCACTTCCATATGTCACCTCTGGTTGAACCACCGTCTTGTAATGTTTTAATTTTGTTGCGATTGATAGACATTTTCTTTTATATGTAGACCATGTTAATTTTTGGGCTTTTATCATTTTATTAGTTCTTTCTTGCCATGCAGGGTTCTCATCCAAGTTGTAAATTATAATTTCTCCTAAGTATTTAAATTGCTTCACTATTTTAACTTTCTTGTTATTTACTGTTATGTGATTGATTACAAGTGGATTTGCTACCATTATCTCTGTCTTTTCAAATGATATCTGAAGTCCAATTTTTTGTGCTATATTTTGTAGGCTTGTTATTTGATTTCTGGCTTCTTGAATATTATTAGCCAGTAACGCTAAGTCATCTGCGAATCCCAAGCAATTTAAGTCTATTTGATCTTTCTTGGTTCCAATTCTTATGTTCCTAGGATTTTCCCTGTACCATTCCCTCATTACATATTCCAAAGCACAATTGAAAAGTAGAGGCGATAAACCATCTCCTTGTCTTAATCCTGTTTTAATCGTAAACGGTTCAGATATTTCTCCTCTGAATTTTACTTTAGATTTGGTGTTTGTTAGAGTTAGTTTTATAATTTTTATTAATTTGGGATGAAGTCCGAAATTCCTTAGTATTTTCAGCAATGAAGATCTATGTATACTTTTTTGAAGTCTACGAAGGTTATGACTTGCTGTTTTTGTCTACGTTTGTAGTAGTCCATTACTAATTTTAAGGTGATTATCTGTTCAGGGCAGCTTCGCCATGGCCGAAATCCACCTTGATATTCTCCTATTTCCAGTTCTAATTGATCTTTACAACGATTATATAGAATTCGTGACATGATTTCATATGTGATATCCAAAAGGGAAATTTCTCGATAGTTGTCAGGATTTGATTTTTCTCCTTTCTTGTGTAACGGATGTATTATAGCAGTAGTCCAATGGTCTGGAAGTTCTTCTTTGATCCAAATATTCACTATGCATTGGTGTAATGAAATCTTTACTGGTTCTGCTGCATATTTCCACAATTCTGCAAATGTTTGATCTTCTCCACTCGCTTTGTAGTTTTTGAGCTCTCTCAGCGCTTTGTAGACTTCTTGGATTGTGGGTGGATTTGTGTTTTCTGATGGTGTTTTAATAGTGGTGTCTGTATTTATTTGAAGCAGTTCTGGTGGATCTTCGCAATTTAGCAATTTGTTGAATGTTTCTGCTAAAATTTCTGTATTTCTTTTATTACCATGAGCTAACTCGCCATTTTTGTCTTTTAACATTAATGTTGGAGGTTCATATCTTTGTAGTTGTTTGCTAAAAATTTTGTAGTAATCTCTTGAGTTTGTTTTCGCGCTATTTGTTTCGATCATCAGAAGTATATCCTTTCGGTATAGCCGTTTAACCCCACGTATTATTTTTTTGAGTTATCTTCCATTGTTTTATGAGATCCAAGTGTGATTCATCTGTTTTTTTACTCAGATACCGTAACCAGGCTTGATGTGTATCTTCCACTGTATTATCACACTCATCGTTCCACCATTGGTGTTTCTTCCTTGGATTTATTGGGGCTACTTGTTCAGCTATTTGTAATATTACATAATTTTATTTTATTTTTTACTGGCTACCACTTAGTAATTCTTCACAGAATATGTGAATATAATTCTTATGATTCATCTTTTTTATAGTATCGACCACTACTGATATATCTGACTGTATTTTTCTTACTTATTATCTATCATTAACTTAGATCACCTGTGCACATAAGAAAGCACAACAATAATTTTCTTTTGTGTTTGAATAACAAAGTCAAACGGACTGAGCGTGTTAAAACATCAAATTCAAATTCAAATTCAAACTCAAACTGAAATAAAGAACGATCTCTGAAATTGGAGACGTTATGTCTGATAATTAGAAACGTGTGATCCAAAATCGAAAATAGGGTAGCATGGCTCAAATCTATACCATAGATGAATATCATCACTCGAAAACCATTCTGGCCTACCATAATCAATTAGATCTCAAATTCGAACTGATTATATGCATCTGTCAGAAAGCAGAAATATTCGAAGAATTTTCCTAAATATTTGAGAATAACGAAGGTCATTACGATGTGAAGCAAATGTAATCATCATCATAATCATCAAACGATAATGATCATGAGGAAAAATAAATAAATATTGTAAGTGGATTTGAACTGAAATACGATGACGTCCCATACTAGCATCATGACAACTAATTACACCCTTAAAATTCACCTAAGTGTTGTGAGCATCTGATAATGATAATCAGACTATAAATTCTGGTTCCAAAAAGCATGCTTTCTAATCTCAAAATGTTGACTCATTCATTACCTACTTAATTGAATAATTAACTAATTAATCACATGACTGGTATAATGGCTAACTAAAATTAGTAGATAGTCTACTCATTCTACTTAAATAAGGAGAAGTGTGGCTCACCGACTGGTCGAAAATTGGTTAGATAATTGTGGAACAAGCCTGGCACAAATCTGTATCTTGAAGCAGGGTACCACGTTTTCCATCGTCCTCCGCATTTTCTTTCTTCTTTTTCCATTTTCCAGTAAGATGATCTTCTTGCCCCCCTAACTCGGGCTCGGAACTCCCCGTACCGTTCCATGCCAGTCCGAATGCGGCTTCCCACAAAATCTGCATCTTCCCATTGGTGGTTAAATCATCCCATCGAGCCTCCTTGTGACGGTCTAGTTACCCATGTAAATTGAGAAAAAGTTCGGATTGAAATAATACGGCAACAAATTTGCGCACGTTAGGAAAAGTTCTGGCTCCATGACGGATTTCACAAGTCCTTATGTGGTACACGGTTCTTATCCTATTTCAACAGAAATGATGATATTCCACCCCGTGTAGTGCCATGAGTCCACCGCGACGATAATGTTCTGTACTCCTCAAGGATTAGTACAATTACGACCAACTTAGCACAGATCGTAAGTGCCGGAACGCTGTGATCTTAAATGCTTGCCTCGACCTTCGAGTACACAAGTTCATAACAAGCCTCTGCCAAGCGACTTGAGCAGTAAGTTCCCATTCTGCCAGGTAGAAAAGCACGAGCTAATGTAGCCAGTCATACATGGCCATAGGGCCCTTTTGCATAACTCCAAAATATAAACATAAGAATGCCAGTGCAATTTATATTCACAGGTTTCAAGATTCGGATTCTAGCGCTCCCGATTGTCCACAAAGCCGTGCCATGCTCTCCGTCACTTGCAAGGCATCCCGCACATGATAGATAAATCCAACTTACGCGTGGCTGCGATACTTTTCCCTCGAACACAAAATTCTCTCTGTCCACATATGAGTCTCGACATCTCACCGCCGCACTGAGGCAGTCACGTGGATATTCCGCGCACGCGCACTGGCGTTAATCAGTCACCTGTTGCGTGATGTAACCGCTGGTCAGTGAACCAGCAACGTAGACACATATGTCGCTTGCGTGACGTAATCGCAGGTCGGTTGCATACAATGTTGCCACATCCATACACGCGTCAACCTAACATTGACTCTTGGTGTTGGGCACAGTAGTTACAAAGTTCGTGGAATAATGAAGTGACATTATAGTGAATTTTGATGAATTTTTAAATGGTGATTTTTAGTTTTTGAGTGACACTTGAAGAGACTATGCCAAGTGATTTGATTTTTGATATGTTTTGAGTGAATCTATTTTTCTTCTATGAAATAAATAATGTAAAATTGTAATGTTGAGTTTTAGGTAGATTTCATTAGAAAGCTAACTATTGCAATGGGTCCCATGTTTCGACTTCCGGAAAATTTCGACATATCTTCGCGTTTCACATCCACCAGACCCCCAAACCACCGTCAGTTCAAAAGTTTATATATAATTTATGTATGTATATATATGTATATATATATATGTATATCAGTTTTTTGTGGACACGATAACTGCCGTAATTTTGCACCAATCACTTTGATTTTTTTACCGAATATGTATACTTATAAAATCTCGGTCGAGTTCGTTACTGGGCTGAATCTGTCGAAGGGGGTGAAAATGGGGGGCTTTTTTTTTTTCGAAAAAGTGAAATATTGGTATAACTCTCGTAATATGTGAAATACCGAATCCGTTCAACGTTCATACTATGTGTCGGATAAAGCCCAAAAATTTATGCTTGAAGAGGTTTTTTATAGCACCAACCATTGACCAAAGGTGTGGGAAAAAGTGAGTTTTTCGGGAAACATTAATAATATCTCTCTTAATAGGCACAGTATCAAAACCGTACAAAATGGACAATATTCCCCTAATAATTACCTAAAACGTTTGTCTGAAAGAATTTTTGATATGACCCACCATTACGCCAAGGGATGAGAAAAATGATTTCGGAATTATAAGAAAATGCCAAGAGCTATCAGAGGTTGCCATGGCAACACTACTAAATTGATGACGGATGAGCCATCAGACGTTGCCATGACAACGCACTTGCACGAGATCAGATTCAGTATTTCCATCTAGGTGGGAAGCTGCTTCGGTGACGTAACTGGTAGCATGCTGAATGTCTATGCCCAAGGTCGTGGTTTCAAAGCCGGCCAAAGTCGTCGGATTTTCTAAGAGCGCTAAAATCCCTCAGTATGCTTTCCTTTGGAGGGGATGTTCCAACGTTCGTTGCGAGTTGCTGGTTGGGGAGGCATCTAGTAGCCAAGTTCACAGCTAGGTGTCGTTGACGGTAGTACCTGGTAGCAACGTTAGGAACTACTGCTTGAAATTGACCGTCTGCAGTCCTTACCTGAATTAAGACTAATACAGCCATTACAATTCACACCGTTTATCAGACAGAATCTACACTCACCCTAAGTACACGGGGTTAGATGACCGCGTTGTCACAGCCCCTAAACTGAGGAACCAACCAGAGGTAGATTTTATTAGAAAGCTAACTATTGTAATGGGTACCATGTTTCGACTTCCGGAAAATTTCGACATATCTTCGCGTTTCATATCCCCCAGACCCCAAAACCACCGTCAGTTCAAAAGTTTATATATAATTTATGTATATGTATATATATATCGTGTCCACAAGAAACTGATATATATATATATATATATTGCCGTAATTTTGCACCAATCACTTTGATTTTTTTTTACCGAATATGTATACCTATAAAATCTCGGTCGATTTCGTTACTGGGCAAAATCGGTCGAGGGGGGTGAAAATGGGGGCTTTTTTTTCTTCGAAAAAGTGAAATATTGCTATAACTCTCTTAGTATGTGAAATATCGAATCCGTTCAACGTTCATACTATGTGTCGGATAAAGCCCAAAAATTTATGTTTGAAGAGTTTTTTTTATAGCACCAACCATTGACCAAAGGGGTGGGAAAAAGTGGTTTTTCGGAAAACATTAATCATATCTCTCTTAATAGGCACAATATCAAAACCGTACGAAATGGACAATATTCCCCTAATAATTACCTAAAACTTTTGTCTGAAAGAATTTTTGATATGACCCACCATTATGCCAAGGGATGAGAAAAATGATTTCGGAATTATAAGAAAATGCCAAGAGCTATCAGTGGTTGCCATGGCAACACTACTTAATTGATGAGGGATGAGCCGTCAGACGTTGCCAAGATAACGCACTTGCACGAGATCAGATTCAGATTTCCATCTGACTAAGTGTGAAGCGGCTTCGGTGACTTAACTGGTAGCATGCTGAATGTCTATGCCCAAGGTCGCGAGTTCAAAGTCGGCCGAAGTCGTCGGATTTTCTAGGAGCGCTAAAAATCCCTCAGTATGCGTTCCTTTGGAGGGGAAGTTCCAACGTTCGTTGCGAGTTGCTGGTTGCGGTGGCATCTAGTAGCCAAGTTCACAGGTAGGTGTCGTTGACGGTAGTACCTGGTAGCAACATTAGAAACTACTGCTTGAAATTGACCGTCTGCAGTCCTTACCTGAATTACAGATTAATACAGCCATCCCTAAGTACATGGGGTTACATGACCGCGTTGTCGCAGCCCCTAAACTGAGGAACCAACCAAAATCTCTGCGGGAGATATAATTTTGCGTGAAGAAGTAACAGACCGTTACATAGTTACACATCAGTGCCGAAACCTTGCATAAGGACAGTGTGACCACAAGTATAAAAATGGACCCCAAATGTCAAGAAGTTTACCGTTCCCATAAGACAATAAAATGTTTAAAATAAGCATAAAATGACGAAAAACAAAGTTAATTAAGCTCCAATTATAAAATACCTTCTCGCAATAAATGAGGTCTGATCCTTCTACGAAAACCTGCATATTCTGCCTATTTTCGCCTATCCCCAAGTTTGTCCGGTGAAATCTATCTCCGCCTTCCGGCGTGCCGAGATGACTTTTTTCATCTAATCCTTGTGAACCTTGAGCATTCCATATCAGATGTTGAAGTCAGTGATGGAGGGAACGTTACACGCCCCGATACCGCAGTAGCAAAAGCCGAGTGCTGACTGAGCATCCTCCGTATAAACGGGCACACTACGCAACTTTATATTTAATCGCAATTCAGGATGTCGCAATTCACAAAGCTAAAACAAAGTCGCGCACGAGTAAAAGATTCGTGACTAGAACAGCCAACTCAATCTCAGAACACACCACACCAATTGAAGCAACGGTAAAATTAGAAAAAATAGAGGGCATTTGGAAAGAGTTTGACGACATTCAACAGGCTATCGAAGACCATATACCAGAAGATGAAACTGAAGCGGACGTATTTATGGCAGAATGTGAGGGTGAACGCGCTGTATTTGAAACACAATATTTCAACACAGTCAGTGAACTACACGCTATCATCGATATACCACAACAACAAAGATCCCCAAATACCCAGAACCTTCAATTACAAGAGCTTCCACAAACAACTCATACTAATGTGTCAAAATTGCCAGAAATAAAACTCCCAGAATTCGATGGTGATTACAAAAAGTGGCGATTTTTCAAAAATAGCTTTGAATCCACAATTCACAACAATTCAAACCTATCAAATGTACAGAGGCACCAGTATCTTGTCGGAGTACTGAAGGGAGAGGCTCAAAGTGTCATCGAAGGATTCACCATAGGCGAAGAGACCTATACCAGCGCTTGGGATCTATTAAACGCTACATCCGGGAAACAAGTATACACAGAAGGAAAATAAACAGGATAAGAAGGATTTAATGGTCAACACACCTTCATTCAAATGCAACATATGTGAAACGTTGCTGAAGCAAACGCCTGATGAGAGAAGGCAGTTATTAATTAAAAAGAAACGTTGTCTAAATTGCCTAAAATTTGGACATCTTGCAAGAGATTGCCGTGGAACAAGATGCAAGAAATGCAACTCACTGCATAACACATTACTGCACGAAGACGGTGGCAGTTCAGAAAGCAAAAAAAAAAAAAAAATCCACAACTTCAGAATCAAATCGATTAATTCAGTTGCAAGAATCTACATTAGGCCAAGGGTCAAGCGTCAATTTAACAAGAATTCGAACATCACAAGTTCTTCTGTCAACTGCGCTTGTGAATGTAGTGGACAATCAAGGAAGGAGAATCACCTGCCGAGCACTATTAGACCCTGGTGCACAGTTAAATTTGGTGACAACGAAGTTTAGCAAAAGGCTTAATTTACAATGATTTCGCCAGAATCAACAATTCAGCGGTGTTAGTGGTGCCCAGGTTGAAGCAGAGGGAATCAATCGTATACAACTTTATTCCATGAATAGTCAATACAGCATGGATTTGGAATGCTACGTTGTTCCTTCCATCACAGGACGACTACCTCAATATAAGGTCATCATCAATGAGATAGTCATGCCAAAAAATATTCAACTTGCAGACCTTTCTTTCAACGAGCCAGGAGATGTTGATCTGCTGCTTGGAGCAAGCATTTACTGGAAAATCGTCGTTGGAAGACCAAAAAACAACATAGCTGGTCAACCTGCTTTGCAGGACACAAAATTGGGCTGGATTCTCGGTGGAGAAATAAAAGAAAATAAAGCTGATGGAATGTCTACGTGTCTCACAATGACTAATGATACATTATCACAACAGCTCGAAAGGTTTTGGCTACAAGAAAAAATCCCAGAAACGCAGCACTATACAAAAGAAGAGCAATTTTGCGAAGAACTATTCGTTGAAACAACCACGCGGGACTCATCTGGAAGATTTGTGGTTAGATTGCCCATACGACCAGGAGTTACTCTCGGCGAGTCCAAAGAACAAGCGAAGAGAAGACTTGCCGGTTTGGAAAGAAAATTCAACAAACAAAATTTGATGCAGGCATATTGTAACTTTATGGACGAGTACGAAGCACTTGGACATATGTCACACATTGAAGATACAGCTGAGGACGAATCAGACAAATGCTATTTTATACCACATCATGTGGTTTTACGTCCTGAGAGCTCAAGCACGAAATTGAGAGTGGTGTTTGATGCTTCCGCCAAAACTACACGAGGAACATCACTAAATGACAAATTGTTTCAAGGTCCCAATTTACAAGCAGATTTATTTCACATCATTCTCAGATTTCGCATGCACCAGTATGTAATAACGGCTGACATTGAGAAAATGTTTAGGCAGATAATGATACACCATGAAGGTCGACCATTGCAACAAATTTTATGGAGAAGGGATACACTGTTACCAATAAAAACATATCAGCTAAATACCGTCACTTACGGAACTGCGTCAGCACCTTACCACGCGATGAAATGTCTTCGCGAACTTGCTGATATCTATGACCCTCAATATCCAGTAGCAGCCAAAATTGTGAGACAAGACTTTTACATGGATGATTGCATCACCGGTGGCGATACTATAGATGCAGTAATACAAATTCATCGTCAGCTTATAGAACTATTGCAAAAGGGGCAAATGTTGTAGCGCAAGTGGAGGTCCAACCATAAGGAAATCATAAAACACTTGAATATCCAATCGAATGCACGAGACTTGATGGTCCTAGACAAAGAAGAAGCCAGTAAGACGTTAGGAATTGTCTGGGATTCAACAAAAGATACAATGCAGTATCAGGTTAACATCTCATCAGAAGTAGAGTGTACAAAGCGTGAGATTTTATCAAAAATCTCGCAAGTCTTTGATCCTCTTGGGCTAGTAAGTCCTGTTTTAATAACAGAAAAAATCATAATGCAACGACTATGGACGGCCGGGTTCGACTGGGACCAACCTGTTACCACAGGTCCATCTGGAACCAATATTATTCTTCATTGCCACAGCTAAACCAGCTCAGAATCATAAGGAACGTCAATCCTGAAAATTACAATTCAAAATTTGATCTTTTCGGATTCAGTGACGCCTCCGAAAAAACATACGGAGCCTGTATATACGCAGTAATCAGAAATCAAGATGGAATGTTCACATCTCATCTAATCAGCGCAAAATCTAAAGTGGCTCCTCTAAAAACCATATCCATGCCAAGGCTAGAATTAGAAGCAGCACTTTTACTCACAAGTTTAGTGCGAGAAACGAAGGCTGCTGCAGCAGACAATATAAGAAATGTTTTTCTTTGGAGTGACAGCACCATTGTTTTCGGATGGATAAACACACAACCGCGATTGCTAAAAACATTTGTGGCTAACAGAGTCACAAAAATACAAGATGAAATTGAGAATGCAAAGTGGGGTCACGCACCCTCTCAGGAAAACCCTGCTGGCCTCATATCGCGAGGGATTCCAACCATAGATATTATTAACCATCATCTATGGTGGTTTGGGCCTAATTGGTTATTTGAGGAAAATTCACTTCCTTCTTTCTACATTGCAACCTGACATCAGTCTGCCAGAGATGAAGTACAGCGCTAGAAATGGGGAAAAGGATCCAAAGACCTAAATACAAACCACATCACTCCTGAAGAAATGAAACGAGCAGAACATACTGTATTAAGGTGGTTGCAAATAGGAGCTTTTTCATCATCACACAAATGTTTATCCAAAAAGGAAACACCACCTCGTGGAAGTCCTTTGAGATGCCTTGATCCATTCATTGATGAAGATGGGTTAATACGAGTTGGTGGAAGATTGAGACACTGAAGAGCAAAAGCATCCCATTCACCTGCCGGCAAATCATCACATAACAACAGCTATTATGAGACACAAGCATGTGAGGCTTCATCATTGTCCACCGGAGCAACCATTACATTCAACTCGACAAAAATATTGGCCGATAAGTGGCCGAAGAGAAGCACAAAAGATCGTTCGAAAATGCGTCCAGTGTTTTCGATTCAATCCAACAGTTCCAGATTTCCGCATGGGGTTTCAAAAGTCACCAGGCCCTTCACCGTGACTGGTGTGGACTATGCGGGGCCCTTCCAACTTCGAAAAAGTCAACGGAGAGGCAGATTACGCATTTTTAAAGCATACATAGCAGTGTTCACTTGCTTTAGTACAAAGACCGTTCACCTGGAGCTTGTCTCAGAGCTCACAACTGAAGCCTATTTGGCAGCAATGCAATGGCTCACTGCTCGTCGAGGGATTTGTCATCAAATGTTCTCAGATAATGGAAGAACGTTTATCGGGGCTGCAAATGCGCTGAAAGAATTACAGTCATTTTTGGCAAAAGAATCACCAATCATCTCCTCTCACTTGGGAGAAAAGCAAATAGCATGGTAATTTATTCCTCCTCGATCCCCACATTTTGGAGGATTATGGGAAGCGGCCGTTAAAATAGCAAGGAGACATTTATACACATCATCTCAAGGAAGAGTACATACTTTTGAAGAGATGTATACTCTGCTTTGTGATATTGAGGCAGTCCTGATTTCGTGGCCACTTACACCTCTCACAAGAGACCCAAACGATCTGGATATTCTCACTCCCGCTCATTTTCTTATTGGTGATTCACTGGTCCAACCAGTACAGTCCAATCATAATCAAGAACCAGATAATCGACTGTCTCGTTGGCAACATTTGAAGAAACTTCTACAGGTACTTTAGCAAAGATGGCAACAAGAATATTTTCAAGAATTGCAGAGAAGAAATAAATGGTGCACTTCTAATCAACGCATCGAGTTGAACACACTAGTGCTGCTCATTGAAGAAGGGATACCACCACTAAGGTGGCCACGAAGTCGAGTAATTCAGGTTCATCCGGGACCAGATGGCGAGATTAGAGTTGTCAATGTGAAAACAGCGGAAGGGAACTTAACGAGAAGTGTCAAGAAGCTGTGCCCCCTACCGATGGAGAACTTCAAGGAAGAATTCTCAACTTGATTAGAGTTTATATTAGGTTATAATTATGTTCTCATTAGATGTAGGTTTTGACATTTACGTTCAAGTGTTGTTTGCGTGCGGTACTTAACATACCGTACGTACAGTACATGGTTTTCATGTTGAAAGTGCATCTTTCAAGGAGAGCCAGAAATGTTAGCTGCTAATGTGCTGCTATGAGTGCCCTCTATGTATGGACTACTTTTGTAAGCTCCTTGGAGAGCAGCATCCAGTAGGCCGTGGTTTTAGATAGGCCATAGCGCTACGCTGTCGGCAGTCAATTGTAAGAAAGCAACCATTAGCTTTGATGAGATACAAGATACAAGGCAATAAACAATAAATAAAGTCATATTCATTTAAGAGGACAACAATTAATTACACCACCAAAATCAACCCCAACTCGTTAACAACCCCGATGGGTCATTTAACTCCTAAAACAGTAAATAGTAATTTTATTGGGAAAAAAGGTGTTAAACACTTAAAAATGATAAATGAACGTAAGATCTTATGTTTTTAATTAAAAATTGTAGGGGGCGAAAACTACCCCAAATTGAAGAATTGATATCTTGGAAACTAAGAACCCTAATATTAGGTGTGATAGCTTAAAAGTAGGTCATGACATACGCTTTTATCACGATAGGTCATTTCACCCCTAAAACAGTGAATAGTGATTTTACAGGGAAAAAGGTGTTAAACACGTAAAAATGATAAATTATCCTAAGAACTTTTGTTTTTAATGAAAAATAGTAGGGGGTAAAAACTGATATCTTGGAAACTATGAACCCTAAAATTATGTATTATAGCTTAAAAATGGTAATTAAATACTTTTTTTTTTACCACGATAGGTCATTTTACCCCTAAAAAGGGGAACCATTAATCAGATTTGGACACATGAGGTATTATAGGACTCAGAGTGACAATCCATTTTGAATTTATTATTTATGTTTGAAATTTTGACAAAGAGCCTAACTACACATTTTGAAAATACAGATTTTTTAATAATTTATTTTAATATTTTTTTTAGTAGAGAGAGACAGTACCGGTTGTGTTTAAACGAGCATATCGCCGACCTCGGTGGCCATGTTTAATGGATGAATTGATATTTTGCGAAGCATTGAGCGGGGAGGGTTAGGTGACGACTTGTTTTAAGAGTATTTTTTATGATTTTTCCTATAGAGCATTTATTTACTCAAAATACCGAAAACAGTAAGGTCAATGACCTGAGATTTTATCAACTAATAATTGAATTTGAACACATGAGGTGTCTTAGGACTTGCCATGGCGTACTATTTCTTTTTTTTATGGCTTATGAATTTTCCCATAAAGATTGAAAACAACAAGACTTTTGTTTTTCTTAATTGGCAAACCCATAATGTTAGAAGTTTATGGTGAGTGATGAAACATAGCTAGGTAGAGAAATAATTATTGTAGGCAACACGCATGGAGACTGACAAGTCTTTGACCATTAAAACTTGTTTTTAGACCTGACTGCAGTACATAGGGAGTATAGATTTCAGGCATGGCATGAAAAATGGTGTACACAAAATCCAATTTATCGATTCATGAATTAAGAGTAGATTATCTTTAATTGATTGGTTAAAGAGGGTAGCTAAAAACAAGATGGTGACTACACTGAACCAAACCGAACCAATACAATCCATTTTTGGATATCTAATGTTACTAGCTAACCATTTTGTGTGGCAGTGGCAAGCACTTTTGGCTCTTGCTCTGGAGGTCTTAACGCGATTTTTAGTTTTCAGGCTTAGAACGAACCAAACTAAGAAAGACGGTCATGGTGGTGCAGTGGTTAAGCTGTTAGCCTTTGACTAAGGTAGACCAGGGTTTGATTTTAGGTTAATACGCATGTTATGAACATATAAAAAAGAAGGCATAATATTTTAAGACTGATTACACTTGGCTTTTTTTTTCAAATTATTACTTGGATTACAAACAAAAAGGTGGACTGGTTTTGATATACAGTTAATGCAAGTAAGATTTTTTATTTATTTTTATTTTAGAATTTACATTTTAGAATTTACTTTTTAGAATTCAGATTTTGCAAAAAGACCAAACCATAATGTCATGACCTTAAATTTTCGGTAACTATTAATAAAGAAAGACATATAAGGATTTGTATTTACTTGGACTTACATTACCTTTAGTATGAATTATTTATTTTTATATTTTAGATTTTAATTTTTACATTTTATAATATACATTTTTATATATTTTTTATTTTAGATTTTGTGGAAAGACCAAACCATAATGTCATGACTTTAAATTTTCTGTAACTAATTTTTAAACAAAGACATAAAAGGATTTGTATTACTTGGAATTATGTTTCCTATACTATAATTGTTTTAGATTTTAGTTTCTAGAATTTAGATATTGGATTTTAGATTTTAGGTAAAGACCAAACTAATATTGACTATTCACTAGACACTGGTATGTAACTAGAAAGATGATTAGACTATATGTTAAGATGTATTTTTAGGTGTTGACTGGCCTTGCAATAAGAATTAACTTACACCAGAACTGAGTTAACTATCAACGAAACACTTATGTGATTATGCTTGTTATTGACCAGTGAGTAGGGTTAAAAAACTGTTTGCTATTTTGGGTTATATACAACAAATGCGTAGACCTACTGAGCGCCTATGTTTGCTAAACAAGACATTATACCAGAGACGATTAGGATTCTTATGTAACTTACCGTAGCTCTGGCAAGAAAAGCATTTCTACAGAACCTGTTAACATTGAATATAGATTTAGGTATTAGGCAGTCACTTTTGAAGGCTTTTGTCTGGAGCGTGGCACTCTATTAAAGTTAAACTTGGACTATTGGTGTTGCAGAAAAGTGTAGAATTGAAGTGTTTGAAATGTGGTGTTACAGGAGAATGATGAAGATTAGATGGGTAAATAGGGATACAAACAAAAAGGTATTAAGACGAGTGGTAGAGGAGAGATGTTTCTGGCGACTGATAATGAAGTAAAGAGATAGGTTGGCAGGACACATACTAAGACATTCAGGAATAGCAGGCTTGGTTTTGGGAGAAAGGGCTGAGGACAAGAACTGTAGGTGTAGACCAAGGTTAGAATATGTTAAACAGATAGCCTTGGATGTAGAGTGCGGTAGCTATATAGAGATGAATCGATTAGCTCAGGACAGGGAGGCATGGAGCGCTGTATTAAACCAGTCAAAAGGCTAAAGACTCAAAAAAACAACATGTAGAGCTTACCAAAATAATATTGTGTATTGGTAAATGCTAGTCAACAAACAGTAATGCATTACTATAAACTATGACACGATACCTGAGAGTTTTTCTAAAATTATTTTAAGATGCCTTTAACCCTATATTAAACACCCAGTTCTCAAGACCCATAACTGCAATGTCATGGAAAAACAAAACAAAAAACTACATTTAAAAACAAGCAAGTGGTTGAGTCAATGTACTCTGGAAAATTTTGTAAACACTCCAGTGCACAAAACAAATTACATTATTAACTGTCAGGTTGGCCGAGTGGTTAAGGCGTTTGACTTATGTTCACATTCCAATACAAGAAAGCAAGGGTTTTAACCCCTTACTTGACATAACTATAGCTTTAACATGGCTTAGCGATACTTTATAATTATGAGACTCGATGCACAAACCATAGATAGAGTGTATTGTTTAAGTTCACTCTCTTTTTCTAAACATAGCTAGAGACTGTCGATGATTAACAATTGCATTAATAGAGAGGGGATGTAGTGATAGTAATTAAGAAAAACAGACAATAACCATAAAATATTTTTATTAATTCCATTTTATAATAGATACGCACTGAATACAACTCTATCTCTTTACCATTGCTTGTTATAGATTTTTAAACACAACGCTTGTTGTAGATCCTTTTATAACTTTCTCCATTTACTCTTTTTCTTAAAAACCGGGGAAGCCGCAATGGCTTTATAGACATAAAACCCTCATCCTCTTCTTCTTCTTCTTCCTCTTCTTCATCATCATCATCATCATCATCATCATCATCATCATCATCATCATCATGAATATTATCATCAAAATTATTATTGTCATTCTCACCATCATTATCATCATCATCATCCTCAACATCACTAGAACTATCCAATTTCTCTTGTTCCTTTTCCACAGGGATCTCTTGTAAATCTGCTTTGCTTATGATAGTGTTCAGGGATTTTTAGACGTTGGCAACTGTCCTAACATGACTTTTTGAGGACAGGATAAGTGCTTTTGAACAAACACTGCACTATCTTGAGCAGCAATATTATTTTCTTGAACTTGCTTTTTAGCATTTTGATGATTTTTTGTAAACAGCAACTGTGGTTCGTTTGGAGCACTACATTGATGAACACTCACAGACCTTACCTTTTTTACTTTTCAGATTACCACGACATTTTGTTGACCTCTCATTTGAGCATCGTCAGAATATTATTCCATTTACATTCTTACGATTATAGTTATAAGAGTAGCTTTGATAGAGTGAACGTTGGCTGCCTTTGTTGCTTATAGGAAGTTCCATAGTAGTAACTTACCTGTCAGTATGATGTTCACACTACAAAGGTTACAACTGTTTTGGTGATGGAGTGACTTGCCATAAGCTTATATATTGGCTTTTGTGTTGGCTCATGTGTTGGGTTTTTGTGTTGGCATTTTGTGTTGGCTTTTGTGTTGTCTTTTGTGTTGTCTTTTGTGTTGGCTTTTGTGTTGGCTTTTTATGTTGGCTTATGTATTGGTCTTTGTATTGGTTTTTGTATTCGCTTATGTGTTGGCTTTTATACTGGCTTATGTGTTGGCTTTTGTGTTGGCTTATGTATTAGCTTTTGTGTTGGCTTTTGAGTTGGCTTATTTATGTTTGCTTATGTATTATTTTTTGTATTGGCTTTTGTGTTGGCTTTTACATTGGCTCATGTGTTGGCTTTTATATTGGCTTTTGTGTTGGCTTTTGTCTTGGCTTTAGAGTTGGCTTTTGTGTTGACTTTTGTGTTGGCTCTTGTGTTGGCTTATGTATTGGCTTTTGTGTTGGTTTTTATGTTGGATTACTTGTTGGTTTTTGTATTGGTTTTTGTATTGGCTTTTGTGTTGGCTTTTATATTGGCTTATGTGTTGGCTTTTGTGTTGGCTTTTGTGTTGGCTTATGTGTTGGCTTTTGTGTTAGCTTATGTATTGGCTTTTGTGTTGGCTTAGGTATTGGCTTTTATGTTTTGGCTTTTGTGTTGGCTTATATATTAGCTTTTGCATTGGCTTTTGTGTTTGTTTATATATGGGCTTTTGTGTTGGGTTATTTGACAAGTTATTTTTGTCAATGTATTTAGTATTTTTTATTGGTGTTGGAAAGTAGCCTATATCAGTGCTTTTTTATGTGAGCCTAATGCTTACTGCCATGTTTGTGAGCAGCAACGCACTAAAAATCCAAAGTACTCTAAGGTTAATCATTGACTCTAAACTCTTACTCTTACCTCTATTCCAACGCCCAGTCATTTTTTTTCTAAAAAGTTGAATTACTAAAGTAGGCTATATGTTTAAACTAAAAAATCATATAAAGTCATATGTTAACTCTCACACCTACCTCTATCCCACTCTCAGTCAAAAATAATATTGTATTTTCTTTTTATTTTCTATTGTTAATGATTGACTAAGAGAGAGATAGTGGTAGCTATCTAACTTTATCAAACCTGAGCTAAGCTAACCTAACTTGACCGAACCTAACCTAATATACATTTACCTAACCTAAGTTTTGATATAACAAAGTTACAGTGTTCACGTTTACACCAAGTACAATACATATTTCCTAGCACAGGTTTAATCGCTAACATTCAACTCACACGCTAACTTTTAACTAAGAGGGAACATGGGGAAACAAACTACCCTAGTTTCAACTACTTTTCTTGGTCATTCTCCCGAACATTGCCGGTGATTTTTGGAGAGTTCAAGGCCCTCCTCCTCTTTACCCTCCTCACAAGATGGCGGCCGTAGCTTAACTTAACCTAGCCTAACCTTACAAGATGGCGGCCGTAGTAGTGGTTTTTGAGGGGTTCAAGGCCCTCCACCTCCACATTCCTCCACACAAGATGGCGGCCGTAGCTTAACTTAACCTAGCCTAACCTAACAAGATGGCGGCTGTAGGATAACTTAACCTAGCCTAACCTAACAAGTTGGCGGCTGTAGCTTAACTTTACCTGACCTAACCTACGAGGGGTAATCGAAAAGTTTCAAAATGGCGACCGTAGCTTAACGTAACCTCGCCTAACCTTAGCCTCTGCCATCTTGTGTAGAGGAATGTGGAGGAGGGTCTAGATCTCTTAAAAACCACTGGGAGTGGGGGGCTAGTAAGAAATAAAACATTAATAATTATTATTCAGCATGAGAGTTTTTTAATTCGTTAAAACGTACAATACATCTATTGTTCTTTATACCCTCATAAATTAGATATAGAGAATGTTCACCACGATTTATATCCTCGAGCACACTTTCTGACATATTATTAAAACGTGCAGGACGAAATGTCTGAAAATTTTCACTAACACATGGTACACGTTCACCATACATTGTGTCCACTTTTTGAATGTTGATGATACGGAATGGAGTATGCATTGGTAATTCAGTGAGCTTTTTTCTCTCTAATCCGCAGTTCTGCCCCATAGCATTGAGAATATTTATTGTAGTAGCCTATAAACAACAACAAAAGAAAAATCATGTCTATTACACTTTAGCTAAAAGTGACCAGAACCACTATAACATTCTATTCTAAGAGCTTTCCACATTGATAAGAAAAAGAGCTTACCATAATGATGGATTTTGTAAGGAAACGTCTCTTGCCGCTTGATGCCACTACTTAAGTGATACTCATTCAACAGACAAGTGAGTTCATGTTTCGCTGACGCAATCGTATGTTCCCACGCACTTCCTGTGTTGCGCGCGCCATAGTGGCTAAATTTGAAACTAGATGAGATGTTTCGCTGACGTAATCGTATGTTCCCCCGTCTGTTGTATGAGTATCACTTTAGTAGTGGCATCAAGCAGCAAAATACGTTTATTTACACAATCCATCCTTATGGTAGGCTCTTTTTCTTATCAATATGGAAAGCTCTTAGAATAGAATGTTATAGTGGTTCTGGTCACTTTTAGCTAAAGTGTAATAGACATGATTTTTCTTTTGTTGTTGTTTATAGGCTACTACAATAAATATTCTCAATGCTATGGGGCAGAACTGCGGATTAGAGAAAAAAAAGCTCACTGAATTACCAATGCATACTCCATTCCGTATCATCAACATTCAAAAAGTGGACACAATGTATGGTGAACGTGTACCATGTGTTAGTGAAAATTTTCAGACATTTCGTCCTGCACGTTTTAATAATATGTCAGAAAGTGTGCTCGAGGATGTAAATCGTGGTGAACATTCTCTATATCTAATTTATGAGGGTATAAAGAACAATAGATGTATTGTACGTTTTAACGAATTAAAAAACTCTCATGCTGAATAATAATTATTAATGTTTTATTTCTTACTAGCCCCCCACTCCCAGTGGTTTTTAAGAGATCTAGACCCTCCTCCACATTCCTCTACACAAGATGGCAGAGGCTTTAGGTTAGGCGAGGTTACGTTAAGCTACGGTCGCCATTTTGAAACTTTTCGATTACCCCTCGTAGGTTAGGTCAGGTAAAGTTAAGCTACAGCCGCCAACTTGTTAGGTTAGGCTAGGTTAAGTTATCCTACAGCCGCCATCTTGTTAGGTTAGGCTAGGTTAAGTTAAGCTACGGCCGCCATCTTGTGTGGAGGAATGTGGAGGTGGAGCAAGGCTTATAAACTACAGAGGTTGCCTCAATTTTCACTCACCAATCAGCGCTCACAAGGCGGATGACGTCACAAGATACCAAACGCGCCATGTGGGGAACGTAACGAAACTGTCAACATCAGCTGTTGAGTACGCAAAGAACAGTTTATTCTCATGAAATTATTGGTAAATGGGTGATAAAATAACTGAATGTAGCCTACTTACATTTTATGTTGTGATCTTCTTGAATTTCTTGGAAATTCGCCTAGACTCGGTAGCAATATCGTGGGTGTTAGTGACTTCTAATAACCACTTCTTATGCAAGATAGAATTGGAATGTTTCAATCTGATGAAGAAAATTGTTATCACAGCTGCCTCAACCCTACCAGACGGTACGTCAGGAACTTCTCTAGACACAAAATCTGTCGTTCGTCTTAGAACGTTCTTGCCTAGTTGAAATCCGTATTTTCCGTGAAATGTGACGAATTTTGCTGAAATGTGCCGGAACTGGTTAAGCCAAGTTTGTGAGGGACCGGTCATACCACCGTATGACAAGGGTTTAATCCTGGTTGGTAATGCATAATCGTGTTGAGTTTGCATTCCATAGATTAAGTTCCCAAGTTGTGGAAATTTATCTTGGAACTTGGGGGCTACGTAACCTGCAACATAAGCCTTGCCATCTCCCTCACTTTGTTCCATGATATTGGCAATGAAGGACTCTGGTTGCACATTGCTCCCTAAGGTTGGTTCTGGAAGCACGTTACTTGATTCAGACACTATGCCAGTTTTGTTTAGTGCTTTAGCAACTACATAATCATCTGATTCTGGATCAGCAGTGTTTGTTTGCTTTTGAACAACTCCTGGATTTTTTCCTAAAATAATCATCCCCATCAGTCTGTAAATGCAGTCAAGGGGAGAAGGATGATCGTAAAAGCCACCACGAGTTCGCAATTGTGAAAAGAGGTTTTTCCAGTACCGGTACATCTTGATTTAGCCTATGTGTGAGAATGTACTTTGTATTATGCCTACGGGTCATATCTTGGTACAGAAGTCGAAGGGATTTTATTGAAATGATGACTGCTTTCTGGAATATTTGCAAAGAACTTTTACCAATGCAAAGAGAATTACTCCTGAAATTTTCCATCTTGTCCAAAATCAAAATACCATGCATGGGCGTATATAAGGGGGGGGGGGCTGAGGGGGCTCCAGATCCCCCCCCCCCCCGAAAAGAGCCAAATTGGGTACAACATACAATGTATTTCACAGTTTCCATTCATACTCCATAGGCTATAATAGAAAATTCATTAAGTACTCACAATTTTCCACGATAGTCAGCCCCTCCCCCCCCCCCCCCCATCGAAAAAATTGTATATACGCCCCTGATACCATGTACGAAATATGTCAAAAATATTAACAGCTTTAAAATCATCCTAGCAGGTCATCAAAACTTAAGAGTAGGCCAGCTAGGCTCACTTACCATTTGGTTTTAGATTCCTTGGAAATCTTGGCTTTATATTAAGCAATTCGGCCCTGTAGTCTAATTCGAAGTCTTCACTCTTAAAGTGGAGGGAACATATCCTTGTTTGAGGGTTGCAATGACCTTTTCGCTTACATGCAGCAATCCACTGATTGCTAAGGCATGCGTCTTTTGGCATCGTGAAAAACGACACGTCATTTCCAACTTTATAATAACTGTGACAAACTGCCACAGCACATCCTGGCATGATTATACGAAATGGCTTAAAACACGCGTTTAAACCACTGCGATCCATACCATATAATGTGTGGGAAAGTTGAATTTCCTTGCATATCTCTCGCCTCGCGCGCTACGAGGAAACGTGTGACGTCACGTCCTTTCCCTTCCCTCCGCGATCCCCTCGCCTAAGAGCTCCATATTGAGGCAACCTCTGTAGTTTACTAGCCTTGGAGGTGGAGGGCCTTGAACCCCTCAAAAACCACTACTACGGCCGCCATCTTGTAAGGTTAGGCTAGGTTAAGTTAAGCTATGGCCGCCATCTTGTGAGGAGGGTAAAGAGGAGGAGGGCCTTGAACTCTCCAAAAATCACCGGCAATGTTCGGGAGAATGACCAAGAAAAGTAGTTGAAACTAGGGTAGTTTGTTTCCCCATGTTCCCTCTTAGTTAAAAGTTAGCGTGTGAGTTGAATGTTAGCGATTAAACCTGTGCTAGGAAATATGTATTGTACTTGGTGTAAACGTGAACACTGTAACTTGGTTATATCAAAACTTAGGTTAGGTAAATGTATATTAGGTTAGGTTCGGTCAAGTTAGGTTAGCTTAGCTCAGGTTTGATAAAGTTAGATAGCTACCACTATCTCTCTCTTAGTCAATCATTAACCATAGAAAATAAAAAGAAAATACAATATTATTTTTGACTGAGAGTGGGATAGAGGTAGGTGTGAGAGTTAACATATGACTTTATACGATATTTTTAGTTTAAACATATAGCCTACTTTAGTACGGTAATTCAACTTTTTAGAAAAAAATGACTAGGCGTTGGAATAGAGGTAAGAGTAAGAGTTTAGAGTCAATGATTAACCTTAGAGTACTTTGGATTTTTAGTGCGTTGTTGCTCACAAACGTGGCAGTAAGCATTATGCTCTCATAAAAAAGCACTGATATAGGCTACGTTCCAACACCATGAGAAAAATCCACTAAACACATTGACAAACATAACTTGTCAAATAAGCCAACACAAAAGCCAATATATAAACAAACACAAAAGCCAATGCGAAAGCTAATATATATGCCAACACAAGAGCCAATATCAAAGCTAACACAAAAGCCAATACAAAAACCAATACATAAGCCAACATAAAAAGCCAACACAAAAGCCAATACATAAGCTAACACAAAAGCCAACACATAAGCCAACACAAAAGCCAACACATAAGCCTATATAAAAGCCAACATAAAAGCCAATACAAAACCAATACAAATACCAATACATAAGACAACATAAAATGCCAACACAAAAGCCAATACTTAATCCAACACAAGAGCCAACACAAAAGTCAACACAAAAGCAACACTATTTCCAACACAAAAGCCAACACAAAAGCCAATACAAAAGCCAACACAAAAGCCAACAAAAAAAAAAGCCAACACAAAAGCCAACAAAAAAAGAGCCAACACAAAGAGCCAACACATGAGCCAACACAAAAGCCAATATTTAAGCTTATGGCAAGTCACTCCATCACCAAAACAGTTGTAACCTTTGTAGTGTGAACATCATACTGACAGGTCAGTTACTACTATAGAACTTACTACAACCAACAAAGGAAGCCAATTTGCACTCTATCAAAGCTATTCTTATAACTATAATCGTAAGAATGAAAATGGAATAATATTCTGACGATGCTCAAAAGAGAGGTAAACAAAATGTCGTGGCAATCTGAAAATTAAAAATGGTAAGGTTTTAAGTGTGAGTGTTCATCAATGTAGTGCTCCGAACGAACCACAGTTGCTGTTTACAAAAAATCATCAAAATGCTAAAAAGCAAGTTCAAGAAAACAATATTGCTGCTCAAGATAGTGCAATGTTTGTTCAAAGGCACTTATCATGTCCTCAAAAAGTCATGTTAGGACAGTTGCCAACGTCTATAAAACCCTTAACACTATCATAAGCAAAGCAGATTTACAAGAGATCCCTGTGGAAAAGGAACAAGAGGAATTGGATAGTTCTAGTGATGTTGAGGATGATGATGATGATAATGATGGTGAAAATGACAATAATAATTTTGATGATAATATTCATGATGATGATGATGATGATGATGATGATGAAGATGATGAAAAAGAAGAGGATGAGGGTTTTATATCTATAAAACCATTGCGGCTTCCCCAGTTTTTAAGAAAAAGAGTAAATGGAGAAAGTTATAAAAGGATCTACAACAAGCGTTGTGTTTAAAAATCTATATCAAACAATGGTATAGAGATAGAGAGTTGTATTCAGTGTGTATCTATTATAAAATGGAATTAATAAAATATTTTATGGTTATTGTCTGTTTTTCTTAATTACTATCACTACATCCCCTCTCTATTAATGCAATTGTTAATCATCGACAGTCTCTAGCTATGTTTAGAAAAAGAGAGTGAACTTAAACAATACACTCTATCTATGGTTTGTGCATCGAGTCTCATAATAATACAGTATCGCTAAGCCATGTTAAAGCTATAGTTATGTCAAGTAAGGGGTTAAAACCCTTGCTTTTTTGTATTGGAATGTGAACATAAGTCAAACGCCTTAACCACTCGGCCTACCTGACAGTTAATAATGTAATTTGTTTTGTGCACTGGAGTGTTTACAAAATTTTCCAGTGTACATTGACTCAACCACTTGCTTGTTTTTAAATGTAGTTTTTTGTTCTGTTTTTCCATAACATTGTAGTTATGAGTCTTGAGAACTGGGTGTTAAATATAGGGTTAAAGGCATCTTAAAATAATTTTAGAAAAACTCTCAGGTATCGTGTCATAGTTTATAGTAATGCATTACTGTTTGTTGACTAGCATTTACCAATACACAATATTATTTTGGTAAGCTCTACATGTTGTTGTTTGAGTCTTTAGCCTTTTGACTGGTTTAATACAGCGCTCCATGCCTCCCTGTCCTGAGCTAATCGATTCATCTCTATATAGCTACCGCACTCTACATCCAAGGCTATCTGTTTAACATATTCTAACCTTGGTCTACACCTACAGTTCTTGTCCTCAGCCCTTTCTCCCAAAACCAAGCCTGCTATTCCTGAATGTCTTAGTATTTGTCCTACCAACCTATCTCCTTACTTCATTAGCAGTCGTCAGAAACATCTCTCCTCTACCACTCGTCTTAATACATTTTTGTTTGTATCCCTATTTACCCATCTAATCTTCATCATTCTCCTGTAACACCACATTACAAACACTTCAATTCTACACTTTTCTGCTACACCAATAGTCCAAGTTTCACTTTCATAGAGTATCACGCTCCAGACAAAGGCCTTCAAAAATGACTGCCTAATACTTAAATCTTTATTCAATGTTAACAGATTCTGTAGAAATGATTTTCTTGCCTGAGCTACTGTAAGTTACTTAAGAATCCTAATCGTCTCTGGTATAATGTCTTGTTAAGCAAACATAGTCGCTCAGTAGGTCTAAGCACTTGTTGTATATAACCCAAAATAATAAACAGTTGTTTTAAAACCCTACTCACTGGTCAATAACAAGCATAGTCACCAAAGTGTTTCGTTGATAGTTAACTCAGGTCTGGTTAGTCAATTCTTATTGCAAGGCCAGACAACACCTAAAAATTCATCTTAACATATAGTCTAATCATCTTTATAGTTACATACCAGTATCTAATGAATAGTCAATATTAGTTTGGTCCTTACCTAAAATCTAAAATCCAATATATAAATTCTAGAATCGAAAATCTAAAACAATTATAGTATAGGAAACATAATTCCAAGTAATACAAATCCTTATATGTCGTTGTTTAAAAATTAGTTACAGAAAATTTAAAGTCATGACATTATGGTTTGGTCTTTTCACAAATTCTAAAATCAAAAAATATAAAAATGTATATTATTAAATGTAAAAATTAAAATCTAAAATCTAAAATTAATTAATTCATAATAAAGGTAATGTAAGTCCAAGTAAATAGAAATCCTTATATGTCTTTTTTTAATATTTAGTTACCGAAAATGTAAGGTATTGACATTATGGTTTGGTCTTTTCGCAAAATCTGAAATCTAACATGTAAATTCTAAAACTTAAGTCTAAAATTAAAAAACAAGTCAAAAATATTACTTGCATTAATTGTACATCAAACCCAGTCCACCTTTGTATTTGTAGTCCAAGTAATAATTTGTAAAAAGACAAGTGTAATCAGTCTTAAAACATTATCCCTGCTTTTATATATGTTTATAACATGCGTATTAAACTAAAATCAAACCCTGGTCTACCTTAGTCAAAGGCTAACAGCTTAATCACTGCACCACCATGACCGTCTTTCTTAGTTTGGTTCGTTCTAAGCCTCAAAGCTAAAAATTGAGTTAAGACCTGCAGTGCAAGAGCCATAAGTGCATGCCACTGCCGCACAAAATGGTTAGCTAGTAACATTAGATATCCAAAAATGGATTGTATTGGTTCGGTGTGGTTCAGTGTAGTCACCATCTTGTTTTTAGCTACCCTCTTTAACCAATCAATTAAAGATAGTCTACTCTTAATTCTTGAATCGATAAATTGGATTTTGTGTACACCATTTTTCATGCCATGCCTGAAATCTATACTCCCTATGTACTGCAGTCAGGTCTAAAAACAAGTTTTAATGGTCAAAGACTTGTCAGTCTCCATGCGTGTTGCCTACAATAATTATTTCTCTACCTAGCTATGTTTCATCACTCACCATAAACTTCTAACATTATGGGTTTGCCAATTAAGAAAAACAAAAGTCTTGTTGTTTTCAATCTTTATGGGAAAATTCATAAGCCATAAAAAAGAAATAGTACGCCATGGCAAGTCCTAAGACACCTCATGTGTTCAAATTCAATTATTAGTTGATAAAATCTAGGTCAATGACCTTGCTGTTTTCGGTCTTTTGTGTAAATAAATGCTCTATAGGAAAAATCATAAAAAGTACTCTTATAACAAGTCGTCGCATAACCCTCTCCGCTCAATGCTGCGCAAAATATCAATTCATCCATTAAACATGGCTACCGAGGTCGGCGATATCCTCATTTAAACACAACCGGTACTGTCTCTCTCTACTAAAAAAATATTAAAATAAATAAATAAAAAATCTGAATTTTCATAATGTGTAGTTAGGCTCTTTGTCAAAATTTCAAACATAAATAATAAGTTCAAAATGGATTGTCACTCTGAGTCCTATAACACCTCATGTGTCCAAATCTGATTATTGATTCCCCTTTTTAGGGGTAAAATTACCTATCGTGGTGAAAGAGTATCTAATTACCATTTTTTAGCTATAACACATAATGTTAGGGTTCATATTTTCCAAGATATCAATTTTTCAATTTTGGGGTAGTTTTTACCCCCTACTATTTTTCATTTAAAACGAAAGTTTTTAGGATAATTTATCGTTTTTACGTGTTTAACACCTTTTCCCCATGTAAAATTACTATTTACTGTTTAAGGCGTAAAATGACCTATCGTGATAAAAGCGTATGTCATGACCTATTTTTTAAGCTATCACACCTAATTTTAGGGTTCTTAGTTTCCAAGATATCAATTTTTTAATTTTGGGGTGGTTTTCAGCCCCAACTATTTTTAATTAAAACAAAAGATCTTAAGTTCATTTATCATTTTTAAGTGTTTAACATCTTTTCCCCCAATAAAATTACTATTTACTGTTTTGGGGGTTAAATGACCCATCGGGGTAAAAGCGTATGTCATGACCTATTTTTTGAGCTATCACACATAATTTTAGGGTTCTTAGTTTCCAAGATATCGATTTTCAATTTTGGGGGTTTGTTTCACCCCCCAAAGGGGAACATCGCCGTAAGTGAAAGGACCCCTCATACAAGTCCCTAGCGTGATAGGTTCACGAGATATTAACAAAAGTGTAGTTAGGCCCTTTGTCAAAATTTCAAAAATACATTTAAAAAGGGGGCGTTATCCCAAGTCCTACAACACCTCATACATGTCCCTAGCCTTATTGGTTTGCGAGATATTAGCAAATGTGCAGTTAGGCCCTTTGTCGAAATTTCAAAAAACCCGAGTCATTTGACATCTCGAACACATCTCTAGCCTTATTGGTTCATGAGATATTAAAAAGCCAATGAATGACCTATTAATTTTGGATCTTTTGGTTATTTTTTTAAATAACTCATCTATAAAGAGATCCGTCAAAAAGGACCCGTCAACAGGGACCCGTCAACACTGACCCGTCAACAGGGACCCGTCAGCAAGGACCCGTCCAAAGGAACTCGTCAACAAGGACCCGTCCACAGGGGCCTGTCAACAAGGACCCGTCCACAGGGACCCGTCAACAATGACCCATCAACAATCACCCGTCAACAGGGACCCGTCATAAAGGACCTGTCAAAAAGGATCCATCAAAAATAACTCCTTTCAAAAAGGACCCGTCCAAAGGGGCTAGTGAACAGGGGCTAGTCAACAGGGACAAATCAACGGGGATCAATCAAAAGGGGCTATCGCTTCAAGGTCTGTCATACCCCTCTTTGATTTTTGGTTTTCCTATCGACAAGCGTCGCTTGGAAAACTTTTTGATCACCCCTCGTGGGTTGGGTTAGGTTAGGTTACACTACAGCCGCCATCTTTAAAAAGCCCGCCCTCTTACAAAAGCCGTGAGTGGGCATGCGTAAAAACAAAAAACTAAAATATTAAATCATAGCGGCATCTAGTAGTATGCATGCGTTTCATGTGGAACAATGTTAATTTAATCATAGCATTAAACTGCATGCATGTTGCACTTGGAAAGCAATGTTTACCTAAAAAATACTCTTTCATCCCCTAGTAGGGGTAGGTTTTATTTTGGGATGGGAATAAGTTGTCCATAGGAAAGAGGGCGTCGACCTGAGTCCTACGACTCCTCATTTGTTAAAATCCGACCATGGGTTCGCGAGATATCGTGCCGCCGCCATCTTGGAGGTGGGGAGGTGGATGTGGCTGTAGAAACCCTCAAAATCCACTACTAATTGCCTCACAGATAAAATTCACTAGTGGTTAGGTCCAGCAAACGTGGCAGCCACAATCCTTTGCTGACAGTCCTTTCTTCTGTGAATCTTCCATGAATATTCATGAGGTTGACTCGCGTGAAGTGTGACAGGACGCCCCATTCTGTTGAAAGATGGCATACAAACGTTCATAGGGTGTCAACTGCGCATAACATTCCTCAAATATTCGCACATACACATCAGTGTTTACTCTTGTATCAAAGAATATGGGACCCACAATCCGACTTCCTGACACAGCACACCACACTCTGTTTTTTTCTATTTTTTTTTTATCGTGAAGAGGATCCTCATGAATCCTATAGGGATTGATTGTTGACCAGTATCTGATGTTCTGGGTGTTAACATGTCCTGTCAGATGGAACCAGGCTTCATCACTCATGAAATACAGAATTGGATCCAACATTCCACTCACAATTGTTTAACAAAACCAAATGCAGCAATTCACACCGTTTGCTCTTATCTTCCTCCTGCAGTTATTGGATACATGTCATTTTGTAGGGCTTCATCCTTATATTGTGTAGGACACGTTGACAAGACCTATGCGAAACGTTCACTTATTGCGACAATTTCCGTGTCATGTTCTTTGTATTCTGGGTCATTCGTGTTCGAATATCCGCGATCGCAGCAGGTGTAGGAACGGACGGGGCTCGATTCTTTCTTACGTTTGCAATTGAACCTGCAGAACGCCACTTTTTCACCAAACCCTGTATACTGCTCTATGCCGCCACAGAAACGCCAAGAAACTTATTTGCAAAAATGCCCTGCGTTTCCTTAAATGAACCGGTAGACACGTAGCCAACGCGTCCACTATAGTGATTCTTTCTTGTCGATAGTTAACGATTAGCTCAAGACAGGGAAGCTTGGAGAGCAGCATCTTCTTCTTTCGGTGTGCTTTTTAGCAATTCTAGTTCCTTCCATCCTCTGTACATGACCATACCAACTTGGCCGTAATTTTTCCAATACACTAAATTTTAAACCTGCTTCCATTGTATTCGTTTCATTCCTTATCTCGTCAATTGCACATGCCTGAGGATCACCGACTGTTCTCTGTAAGACAGCGCAACCAGCATAGACCGGCCAAAAATTGTGGCATAAAATGAAGCTCAGTTTTCGTAAATTATGGAAGCCGTGCATTTGGCTTTTCTTAAATTCAACTCCCGTGACCCGTTACAGAATGATGCCATCTGGTGGGAAGATACTGAAAGCTATATATTCTAGCACATAATTTCTCAACGTAATGGTGTTGAAGGAGATTGTTTTAAGGGGTAAAACACCAAAGTCATCTGCCCGAATATCGCAGGCAATTATGGATTATACGCGTGTTCATATCTGAAAAGGAAGATATTTTACCGTGTTCTATTGAACACAGGTTTTATTTTTAAGGTACAATTCTGATTAATTCTATGTTAAAAAGCTTGTTTTGATTTAAAGGCTGACACACAAATAAACTGCATGATAAAACTGGACGTCTGTTCAAAAAGCTGGCAGTTGGAATGGAATCTTTAAGCTATTTTTCGTCCACCCCTTATTATTCCTGTTTCTATGAAGCTGAGATGAGATGGGTTTCTATGTGACAATGATTTTTACAGCTGGTTGACCTTCCTGAAACCAACCTTATGAGAGGATATAATGAGCAATGCAATCAGGCAAGGAGCTGGAAGGAAAGGGCCAACACAGTCGTCTTCCGAGTTCGGGGATGGCTTGGCTCCATGGCCTTACGTCTTAACTTGCGCATTTGGAATCTTCAGATTCTTCTTCTTTTTCCTGACGTTTTCCCACTGGTGCAGGGTCTGCTGTTATGATCTTGGTTCGCCATTTTGCACGATCTTGGGCATCTTGTGGTCTTAAGTGGAGATTTTTCAAATCAGCATTTACTGGATCATGCCAGCGCTGCTTTGGTCGTCCACATGGTTGTCCATTAATTTCAAAGGAGGAAGTGAAATAGGTAATTGTTCCAGTTGCGGCACGTTGGACTTGACCATACCATTGGAGCCGCTTTTCCCGTGTCTTCTCAGTGATCGGTGCGACGCCCATTTGCTGGCGAACAATTTTGTTTCTGACATGATTCATGCGCGTGCGCGTGATGCCCATTGACGAATGGAGCATATGCATTTCCATACTGTGTAGTTGGCACTCCGTAACTTTGTTAGATGGTCGACATTCAACACCGTATAAGTGTAAGGACACACAGGACGCGACATCGTGTGGGCGGCAATCGACAATATGGCGCTGTTTAAAGCTGCACGAACAAGTATCCTCTGTGAAAATAACTTTTAAAAATTTACACTTTTGAAACGACGGCGGAGGATCGAGTGGGTGAATGAAGTGTATATGGGGAGAGCCAATTATGGGGAGTATCATCACTTGTTTCCAGTTTTAAGAAGGCACGAGCATCACTTCGTACGTTACACGAGGATGCCAATCTCAACATTTGGTTTTATCCATAACAATAATAAAGTGTGCTTGTGTTCTCCGCAATTTTGTGAGGGACAAAGATGGTGAAAATGACCCCGCATTCGGAGAAGTGCGTTTTAATGTACTTCCAGCCACGACTCTACACAGACATAGGAGAAATAACAGATACACATCTCCAGCACAGGAGATCCGTGATAAATTTTCCAACTATTTAAAAACACAAAGACTTTTAAAGGGAGACTATACTGTCTGAAAGTATGGCTGAATGATTGTATCATATTATATAATTATTGCATAAACCATAGTAGTTGGAATTGAAAATGATTTCTTTATAAATATTCCAACATCAACATATAACCATTCCAATATTCTGTGTTGTTTTACAAAATATACGAATTATACTTTCTTGTTGTATTCATTGCTCTTCCTATTTCATCCCACAGCTTCTCAATCACACCTCTGTTGCGACAATGCTTGTGACTAGACTGCCAATCAGTGGTCTAGCAAATACTTAATTAATAAGTAGCTCACCGTCCATGATGCAACGTGCAGCGCGCGTCTACCCGCCTCAAGAAAACAAACTAGACTGTTCCAATTTGAGCCGCGCCGCGTCGCTTCCTGTGTGCCCTTACAATAAAGCAACAGTACTACCATGCGGTAAATTTTGGCCCTAAGATTGAGTGGCATCCTTCTGTCGCTGAGAACTATTGTGACTTCCCTCTTTCTGGAATCTTCAGAGTGAACATAAGAAACTGAAAACCCGAAACAACATTATTCAGAAGCTAACTGGTACTACTTGGGGATCTGCTGCGAACATCCTGCGCTCTTCAGCCTTAGTACTGGTTTTCTCTACTGCCGACTATTGTGCTCCAGTGTGGCTTAATAGCCCGTATACGAAGTATATTGACCCACAATTGAATACCAGCATGCGTCTTATACCTGGCACCATCAGACCAACTCTAGTCCACTGGCTCCCACTGTTTTCTGGTATAATGCCACCTGATTTACGAAGATCCAGTGTTCTTGTTCGAGAGTACAACAAGATCTGCAAGAATACTCTGCTACCTGTTCTAGGCGACATACCAGCTCTTAGTCTCCAAAGATTGAAATCACGACATCCACCTCTGTGTAATGTTGCTCTGAAGACATCCACCAACTTCGATGCTTTGGAGGAATGGAAAGGCCGCTGGAATAACTCCACTGACTTGCCCCTACATAACATCATCAGAGGGTAAAAAATTGCTAACGGATTCCAACTACCGCGTGCAACTTGGTCCAGACTGAACAGGATCAGGACAGGTCATGGAAGGTGCAGGGATTTTCTTCTTCTTCTTCTTCTTCTTCTTTTGAGACCACAAAGGATCACTTTACCCAACCATTAGTTCGTCGACTTGTAGGAACTGTACGAGCCTTGCGGTCCTCCCAGTACTTCTTCATGCGTATTGATCGTCTTGCCCGTTCTTCGGCGGAAAATATTCTTGTAGGAATTTTCTTCTTTGTGAGTGGAAAATGAAACGTCATATTTTTAAGTGCTGTAGTTAAACTTTTCTTATTTGCAGCATCTTCTGTTGTTAGGCCAATTTCTTTTAAGTCCTCTCTGATTTCTTTTAACCATCGGCATCCAGTTGTTGTGTTTTTTGAAGCAAGATTGTACTGCACTAGTTGTTTTAGAAGACGTGAATCTGGCATTCTCATGATGTGCCCAAAGAATCCTAGTCTTTTCTTTCGCATGGTATCAGTAATGGGTTCTAGGTTGTTATAGACCATATTGTTAGGTATTATTCGCCATTGCCCATCTTTTTTATATCCTTTATTGTTACAAGTTCTTCCAATTCGCCTTTCGATCTTCTGTAATCTGTCGGTTTTAGAATGTTCATTTAGATGGAATAATGTTTCTGCTGCATATGTGGCTTCCGGTTTTATGACTGTATTGTAATGTTTAATTTTTGCATTAATTGATAAGCATTTCTTTTTGTAAGTTTCCCATGTTAATTTTTGTGCCCTAGATAACTTGTTGGTTCTTATTTGAATTGACGCTTTCTCATTTAAATTGTTTGTTATTAGCTCTCCTAGATATTTGAATCGTGTTACAATTTTAATTTTTGTATCATTAATTTGTATTTCCTTTAATGGTGTTGGTTTTTGTGGCATGATTTCTGTTTTTTCGAATGATATCTTAAGGCCAATTTTATTTGCAATTGTCTGAAGCTCTGATATCTGTGTTTTGGCTTCCTCTAAATCTTTCGCCAATAATGCCATGTCGTCTGCAAAACCAAGACAGTTTGTTTGAATTTTTCTCCCTATTTTTATATTTGGAGGGCATTTCTTAGACCATTCTCGCATTACCATTTCCAATGCACAATTAAATAGTAATGGTGATAAGCCATCACCCTGTCGTAAACCGGTTGTGACCTCAAATGGGTCAGAGAATTCACCTCTGAATTTAACTTTTGATTTGGTGCCTGTAAGAGTTAGTTTTATGAGATTTGTCAATTTGGGGTGTAATCCCATGTGTCTTAGAATTTTTAATAAAGATTCTCTATGAATACAATCATATGCTTTTCTAAAGTCGATAAATGTTATCACCATATCTCTATTCCTTTTTCTATTATAATCCATTATCAATTTTAGGCTCATAATTTGATCTGGGCAACTTCTCCAGGGCCTGAAACCTCCTTGATATTCTCCTAATTCATTTTCAAGTTGTACTTTAATTCTATTGAGAAGAATTCGAGATTTTTTTTTATAGGTAACATCCAGGAGTGAAATCCCTCGGTAATTGTTAGAGTCTGTCTTATCCCCTTTCTTATGTAGTGGATGGATGATAGCTGATCTCCAATGTTCAGGAAATTTTCCTGTAATCCAAATGTTGACTAGTTGTTGGTGAAGAGCGATTTTTGCCAAATTTCCAGCATACTTCCAAATCTCTGCAAAAGTCTGATCTTCTCCAGGGGCTTTGAAATTCTTCATCTCATTCAGTGCTATGTAAACGTCTTCTAATGTGGGCGGGTTAATGTTCTCCGGTGGTGTTGTTATTGGAGTGTCAACATCCAATTGGAGAAATTCTATGGGTTTTTCACAGTTTAGGAGTGTCTTACAATATTTAGCCATAATTTGTGCATTATCCTGGTTGTTGTGGGCCAATTTACCATTTTCATCTTTTAACAATAAGGTATCTGCTTCATATTTTTTCAGATGTTGTTTAAAGATTTTGTAATAATTCCGCGATTGTGAAATTTTGAATTCCTCTTCAATTGTTTGTAGGGTGTCAGTATGATATTGCCGTTTTATTCTTCTTAAAGTTTTAGTTGTTTCTTTTCGTTGTGTAACTAAATTTTGAAAAGATGTTTCAGATTTTTGGGATTGGTGTAATAACCACGCTCGGTGTCGTTTTTCAATCATCTCATCACATTCATTATTCCACCATTGATGTTTTTTCCGCGGTTTAATTGGAGCCAGGTCTTCTGCTATTCGTTGTAGGTTGTGAACCAAGTTTTCGAGTTTATCAGTTATTTTAATGTTTCCAGTTGCTTTTTGGTACTGTTCACTGTTGATTAACTGGATAGGATCTATTGTTCGTTTAGTTTTGGGAGTTTTCCTTTGTTGTCTCTTCTGGGGCGTGAGTTTAATTTTAATTTTGACTACGTAGTGATCAGAACCTGTGTCAATTCCGCGGAGGACTTTGACGTTATAGATCTCTTTATGGTGGTGTTTATCCATGCACACGTGGTCCAGTTGCCATTCTCCCTTAGTGTAATCAGGGTGTTTCCATGTTTTAAGTTTTTGAGGTTTTCGTTTAAAACATGTAGAGTTTGAGATTAAGTTATGGTTTCGACACAGGTCAACTAGTCGCTCTCCATTTTTATTTGTTCTATTGTGTCCTGGCCATTTTCCGATGATGTCACGGTATTTTCTTTCTCTACCTAGCTGAGCGTTAAAGTCGCCAATTAATAATTTAACATGGTGTTTGGGGATGTAATGTATGGTTTGATCCAGTAGGTCCCAACATTCTTCTGTTTCTTCACGGTCTTTGGGGGAAGTGTTTTTATCATTAGTGGGAGCATGGGTATTTGTGATAGTATAAATCTTATTAGATGTGTTAAAGGTGAGTGTTGAGATTCGAGGAGATGGTGAGCGGAATTCTTGAACTGAATTTATAATTTTAAGGTTGATCAGAAATCCTGTTCCAAATTGTGGAACATTCTTCATGACTCTCTTCCCCGGTATACCCTTATATAGTCGATACCCTTGAGATTCCAAAGCATCCTGGTCAGTGTTCCTCAATTCCTGTAATCCCATGATAAGAATTTTGTGCTGATCCATTATGTCAGTGATCACCTTTAGCTTACCAGTTTGCATGAGGGAGTTCACATTATGTGTAGAGAAGTAAGTTATCTGCATTGGTTTGATTCTTGATCTCGTCTTATTCGCGTTTGTTGTACTGGGATGTTTCCGTGCCTCCGACATCACGGTATCTCGTAGGTTGCAGCCCACCGGATCCGAATGCTGCTTTCTCTGAACTCTAGGTTCAGCCGGTGGAGTATTCCTTGAAAGACTTTTCATGGTTGACTGTCACGGTAACACCGATGAGGGACTAGGTCCCGAGTTACAATTCTGGATGTGATCCAGAGAGGTGATAATAAGGCCGCTCCTCTGGAGTACAGACGCCTTGCGCAGCCGCCCCTAACCTGGAGAACAGACGCTGCATTTTCTACGCCGTTGACCACAAGTGGTTCATCCGCCTTTAGGGGAAGTTTACCACCCCAAGGGCAAGAGAGTGCCCCAACCTCCACCAGTTCATCCGCCTCCCTAGAGAGCCGTTGACTGGGTAGAGGTGGACTCCTTATCCCGGGAGTCACTCGGTCGTCAGAGCCTCGTCAGTCTAAAGCAGGGTGCACCACGTGCAGGTAAGGATGACTTTTGGGTAGGTTCTACCCCTTACACCCCCGGGATTCTCTCTATAAGTGGAACTTTGTACCATCTCCAGAATATTATTGTGGAGCCCCTCGCCAAACCATTCCCCACATTTTAAGCGAGTGTCAACTACGGGCTTTTCCAGGTAGATTGGAAGACTTTCTATCACCAACACGGAGGCACTGCAGTGGGTTAAAAAGTTGGACATTCAGCTATAACGGATAACACTAATGCCTGAAGTGAATCAAAGTTTTTTGGTTATTGTGTATATATTGTATATATTAGGTATATAATTTCCTTGCCATACGCTAATAATAATATAGCGTGAACATAAAATATGCCAGTATTAGGATGCATAGAATAGTCTATAGATGTTAGCAAAATATACTTGAATCATAATAGTTAACCTCTTAACCGGGCATGACGAGTTAATTCGTCTACTACCTGTTGCTACTCAATCGGGTAATGACGAGGTAACTCGTCTAGAGCACTTGAAAATTGTTATCTGCTGGGGGGACGAGTATTCGTGTCTCTTACCCTGTTGAGTGTAGTTCTATGATTGCTCCGTAGATGTCAGTAGGTTTCAGCTTTGCTGCGCCACAATGCGCGCCAATTTCTCAATACACATAAACATTGTCTTCTGTGCAGTAATGGCGAAACGTGCTCGTTTGGATGCTGAAATTATTCTTCATCTCATTGACTCAGATGATGAATTAGATGATGAATTATCTTTGGATAGTGACGTTATCGACACAAGTGGTGAAAGTGACAGTGAGGTTACTTCTGAGAATGAAGAGGAGGGAGAAGATACTATTAGCTTGCCTACAAGTGATGCAGCCACTTCGCCCTGGCTTAGCCAAGGTAATCCTCGTGCTCCGTTTACGTTTGTATCGGACAGTAGAATAAATATTGACATAAGTGATGCCAGTTTATAGATGAGGATCTTATCAATCTAATATGTGAGCAGACAAATAAATATGCAGAACAGTTTTTCGAAGCTCATACAGTGCTAAAACAACGGTCGAGAGCTCGGGATTAGACTCCGACTACCACCGGAGAGATACAATTATTCCTATATCTTCTCATTTTTCAAGGAATAATAAAGAAGCCTTCTTACGAAATGTACTTGACTCGCAGGGATTCCATCTCAACACCATTCTTCAGCAAAGTGATGAGTGAGAAAAGGTTTTCATTATTGTTGAAATGTTGTCACTTTGCTGACAGTAAGATTGATGCCAAGATGAGAGGAAAGTTGTTTAAACTCTCGCCTATTTTGAATCCAATTCGCAAGAAGTGCCAAGAATTGTACACACCACAGGAAAACATTTGTGTGGATGAATCGCTAGTGTTGTGGAAAGGAAGGCTGCAGTGGAAGCAATTCATACCATCGAAGAGGAGTCGCTTTGGTTTCGAATTGTTTGTTCTTTGTGAGAGTGGTTCAGGGTACATTTGGAATTTTATTGTATATACTGGGAAGGATACAGACTTTGGGAACTTGTATCCCAAAATATCTATATCAAGTAGAGTAGTCCTCGAACTGTCACATGATTTACTGAACAAAGGATACACATTGTATCTAGATAACTGGTATTCCAGTGTTCAGTTAGCTGAAACGCTGTGTAGCATGAACACTGATATGGTGGGAACGATGCGTATAAATCGCCATGGGGTACCTGATGTTCTCAAGAGCAAAACGTTGAAGAAAGGTGAGCACATGCCAGATATAAGGATAAGATTATGGTCCTGCGCTGGAAAGATAAGAGGGAAGTTACTATGATTAGTACAATTCACGCAGGCGCGGATTCAAGGGGGGGGGGGGGTCACGGGGGTCATGACCCCCCCCCAAACGGAGACCAAATTTTTTTGCAAACTCAAAAAACGAAAACACAATTACCAAACAAATAAAACTTAACGAATTTTAACTGAAAAACAGTTTTGTTTCATTTTATTCAATACTGAATTATCTTTATTGGAATTATTATGTTCTGTTACAACTGTAGTCTACATATTTACAACTTCAAACCTCTTGTATAAAAACTATTAGTTATACAACAAAATCAACTCGTCTATTTTGTTTAGCAAACCTTGTGATTACCGAATCGATGTTTATAGTGTTGTCACGATGAATGTGCAGCAATGCACGGATAGGAAACTGGGGCATTTTTCGCACCAAAAATTTTTGCCGACGTCCAAACTGCAAGCTTGGTTGGCAATTTAAGCTGTGACTTTCTCCCTTTGTCGGTACCTACTCGACTTGCCGAAACTGTAACGTACCTTGATACTTTTCTCGAAGCTCGATGTAAGAGTCGCAAAACACGCCGTTGCAATTTGTACGAATATTTTTGGTGCGCTAAACGCATCAAATTTCTATCCATGAAGCTTGCAAAAAAAAAAAATTGGTCTGGTTTTGTACGTTTGGTTATTTTGTGATTGCGTTTTTAGTGATACCATTTTTCTTAACAATTTCGATTCTCTGACCCCCCCCCCCCCCAAAGCCAAACTCTAGATCGAATCTCTCACCCTCCCCAAAACCAAACTCTAGATCCGCGCCTGAATTCACGACGATACTTTTATAGATGTTGAGAAAAGGAGCAAAACTGAACGGAAACCCAAACTGCAAGCTTGGTTGGCAATTTAAGCTGTGACTTTCTCCCTTTGTCGGTACCAACTCGACTTGCCGAAACTGTAACGTACCTTGATACTTTTCTCGAAGCTCGAATACAATACGAATATGGGTGGAGTGGATAAGAGCGACGGGCAAATGGAGGCATATGCTATTGCGCGAGAAAGAGTAAAGAAGTACTACTTCAAACTCTTTATGCATTTCCTAGACATTGTTTGTTTCAACGCTTATCAGCTGTACACGGAAAATGAAGGAAAACAAGACAGGTTGAATTTTCTGGTTGAGCTGGGCGAACAGATAGTTGAAGAGAATCTTGGAGAAGCAGCTAATGGAGTGAGAAGCCCACAAGTAGGAAGGCCATCATTGAAACCTGCACCAACACGATTCACAGAGAGGCATTTCCCAGACTTCATTCAGTCCAGTGACCGAAAGAAGTGTGTGACAAGGAGGTGCAAAGTGTGTTACGACAAAGGTCTTAGAAAAGAAAGTCGATTTTGGTGCCCAGATAGCAAGGTTGGACTTTGTGTAGTTCCGTGCTTCAAGGCGTACCACTGTAAATAGACTATATGAAGAAAAACTATTTTGAAGATTATTGTCTTACATTTCTTTTTGTAACATGATGTACAGTACAGTCCTTTACTTTCATTTTGTGCTGCTTTTCTAGCTATATAGTTGTAGAACAGTCACGTACCTCGTGTAATAATAATGTACTTTATTACAACAGTGACATCGTTTTCTTGGTTGCGTCAGACGAAGTCTCATTGTAGTGTAGTTCCAAGAAGTCTAATCAAACATTAATTATGGTTTGAATTTTAAAATAAATAAAATCAGAAAGGACTAGATAAATTTTCATGCTTGCACTCATAATGGGCGGGACGAGTTCATTCGTCATTCGCGGAAGCGTAATGGGCGTGACGAGATAACTCGTCATCCACATCTTTATAATGGGCGTGACGAATTAACTCGTTTTCAGTCAAAATATATTCCCCACTACGAATATTACTTTGTCGGTGGAAACTCCCCGGTTAAGAGGATAAAGAGCCCTCAGAACTGAAGGACAAACTCCCTGTAGTCTGTCTGGACAGGCACATTTTTCATTTTACATAAACAGTCCATGCATGAAGGCAAACACTCTTCTAACTCCTTTTTATTCTCTTTTTAATCAAAAATAAAAATGTGCTTTGTTAATGCGTATGTCTCCAGTTCCATATCAAATTCTGTTCTTAACACGAAGTCACCTTTTTCATCCTCATCGAGTTTCTCTTCTCTTTCCACTAGATCATCCTCAATCTCCTTACCCCTATACAAACTCTCCGTCTATGCGTTTCATCTCTCTACATTTTCTTCTCTATAGAGGTTTCTCATATGAGTTCCTAATATTACAACACTTCGTCTTATGTTTTCCAAAAGTACTCATAATCCTTCGATAAGCTGCATACACTTTTTCTACTTTCAAACAATCTTCTAAACTTGCACATTCTTCTTTTGCTTCCTCGCATCTCTTATTTGGCCGATAACCTAGATGTTAGGCCCCTTAAAACAACACAGCAACATCTCTTATTTACCGAATTCTGTTTCCCCCTTTCTTGTGCTACCACCGTTCATCCATTAATTCCAGTATATCCTGTAGCCATGAAAGTCAGCATATATGGAGGGATACAGATTTACAGCTGAATGGAAGATCTCTGGAGAATGTTCCACAATTACCGTATCTGGGTAGTGTGATCGACTGTAAAAATTCAACTGGAAGTGAAGTCCTAAACCGTACGCATAAAGCTGCCCAATTCTATAACCAAATAAGGTATCTCCTGTGGGATAATCAAGTACCCCGTAAAGCAAAACTAACCATCTTCAATACATAATACATTCCAATCTTGACCTATGCATTAGAGACGTGTGCCTTGACAGAACGAGAAAACTCACGTATCAATTGCACATGCCTGAGGCTCACCAACTGTTCTCTGTACGACTGCGCAACTGGGGCTGACCAGCCAAACAACTGTGGCGTAAACTGTACAAAATCTAGTGCCATTAGATAATGATTATCATAAATAGCCCATCATACGAATCTTCTCTTCGATTGCTTGAATAGGATACGAGAAATAAAATAAAATGAAATAAGGTTTTAAAATTTCGAAATGTTGCCATCTTGAATTTTTGAAAATAATTGAACGGGAGATGTCTCTATACAAAGCTCTGAATAAAGATTTGCTGTGCTAAGTTTCATTGCCCTCGGGTATATAGATCGCCAGGAAAGTCATTTTAAATATTCCAAGATCACTTGGCTGCCATGTTGTTTTCGTGTTTCTGAGGATTTTGGAAGTGTTATATGTGTACTTAACAGTCCTCTAACACCATACAATATTTCAGTTTGATTGCTGTAATGGTTTGGGAGACCTTACGAATTGGTGAAGTATGTTATATCGCATGGATGCCATTTTGGATTGTTATATATAGGCTATGGAATTATATATATTGCGCCCGTTGACGCATGTTTGCTCAGACAACAGAGACTAAAACTTATGCTGAAATGTAACTGAACATACCCTGCGAGCGGCGGGAAGAAGCTGAAGCAATATCGCTTATGATTATATTTTTACTTATTTTTCACATTCCAAAAATCAACAATAATTATAACCAAGTAATTCTGCATATTTGAAGTACAGCATACTTCGTAAATCGAAGAAACTATCAATTTACGCGGCCAGCTCATGTACTGAGAGCACGCCATATTTGGTAACACCAGTTCCTATTCGTCTGTGGAAGAGACAACTTGTGCATGATGGAGCACAAGTGAAAGGAAACCATGTGGCAGGAAAAATCTGCGAATAACTTTCTTACGGATAGCCATCATGGCATTGTGTAATAGTTTATGGATTGAAGATATTCACCACTACGAGAACTGTGAAATATTTTTATTATTATCCGAGGTGAAATGAAGGACTTGCGTGAAGAAAACTTTGCGACCGCATGGTCTCATTCTCACGCACACACACATGTTTCAGTGTTCTATAAATGTGTATTTAATTAACTTTATAACTGTACAAAACCTACAAGTATAATCTTTATTTGCCGGATGGGCAGTATTTTTTAAATTTAATTTTGTTAATATTTTCTTGTGCAAATATCAGTGCAAGTCACGAGTGAGTGTCGCGCAAGCGACAGAAACTAGAGCCAGTGGCGGAGTGAAAATGGGCAATTTTTTTTACCGCATATTAGCTGCAGTGCGCGACAGTTTTATTTAATTATGTGCTACATTTTTGCCAACGCTAACATCGCAATAATGATAAACCAGCAGATCTTCAGATACAACTCCAACCGCGCGATGGCATGTGATTGCTAAATCATGCGTGGGGAATTATCGACGGAGGATGTCCAGACACAATGAAATGGTAACCTAAAGCCATACACGAGACCGCATACAACATCTCATGGCGGGACTCGAACCAAGTGACGCTGAATCTGTAAGTCAGATGAAATATTTATAGCGTATTGTAAGAATTGGAAAACAGTAGACTAATTTATTTTGGTTTCATTTATTTAGTGCACAATGCAGGTAGCTAATTATAAGACGCGTGTGGAAATTAATAGTTCATTAAACATTTATAGAAGAGAGGAAGGCTGGATTTTCAATGCTCATTCGTATCATTTAAAAACAGGTATTATCAACTTTTATTTTTGTCAGGCTGATGACAAATAAACTAGTTTGACAAATGTTAAATCAAGGCCAAGGTTACGAGCCACGTTCACTACACAGCTCACTCGATTCTAGGCAGTGGATTAATATTTTGTTTTAGAAGGCTGTGAGATTCTTGACATTATTACAAGTGGAATGCAGAGTTCCGTTACTCACATGTATTGGCCAGAACAATACTTGAAAACAGGTTTATTTCTTTAATAGAAGCCACGCAGGCAAAGAATGAAATTGTATTTTGTAACCAAATGAACGCAGGTTCGATTTATTCAGGGAACAGGCAATTTTATAAATGCACACTCACAGTTAGTTTGTATCAGAAACCTTTATGTTTATTTAAAGCGTTGTCAGGATGTGTTTTTGTACACATAATCTTTATTACCAGCAATTCAAACGTGTATCAATTAGGATTCCACACTTTTGTAAATTAAGAGTATTATATGAGTCGTGACGGTGGATGAATACCTCCGACATTGTTATTGTGGTTATATCGGTGGTAATGAACTAAATAAAGTCGTACCAAAACCGAAGGCGCCTGGATTAAAGAATCCGAAATAAGAGTAAAGTAATTGGTGAAGACATAGGATGTCTGATAAGTGTGATGAAATACTGGTGAAGACACAGGGTGTCTCGTAAGCTATTGAACTATTGAGTAAATTGCTTAAGTTGGATACAAACGTTACCTGAATACACTGAACGCTTTTGATGGTCCATAAACTGAACAACAATACTGTCAGGAATAAATAATTTTGCGAAACTCTAATAATAATCAAAAATAGGGGTTTGAAAACTAACAAATCTTATAATTTCCCCCTGAACCTAAATAAAATTTATAAACATTAAAAATAAACTATTTTTCTGGACCAAACGTTAACACTTAGATACTGTTAAACTATTGTAGATACATTTTGATACATTTTCACATGATTAGTCGACCAGTAATTGGTGATGTGATAACTGAAGCACACACATCAGATTAGTAGCCATATGAGTCGTTGTAATTGTTTAATTACTATCGCATTTGCAGGCTTTCCTATATTTTCTATTTTTCTTAACACTTTGACACTATGACCGTTTGTTACAAACAGTAACAAATCGAGTACGTAGGCAGTGCCAATTGCACAACGATAGGACTGCTGAATTATTGTATGCATTTGTGTTGTATTAGCATAATTTTTTTATTCAGCAACATTGTGCACATAGCTTGATTTTCTTAGTAATAAACGCATCTCGTTTATTAATTAATGATATTTAGGACTAGCTAACACTTAACTCTAAAGATAAATGTTAGAGATGGCACCATCATAGCATAGGACAAATTTTCCCCTTGCTACTAAATGTAAATGTTCTAGTATTTGTAAACAAGTAAATGTCTTGCTTTGCTGTAGATTCTTTTGATGTTTGATCCACCCGTAAGTTATTTCGATGTAATTGCTTAGGGCCGATCTTACGTGCCATTCTCTTAGCTTGTTCATTTTGTCGAATTTTGTATTAGGACCATGAGAGCAATTTATATCTTGTTTAGGACTTTTTTAAATATTTATTTCAGGGCAGAATAGTTTCGGACTAGCCGTTTGCAACTCTCATACTAGGCTAGGTATCTATTCTGAATAAAATTTATTTGTTATTTTAACCTAAGACTGACCTCTCTTTTCTTGTTTAGTTTTGTTATCGATGCATTCCTCTGAGCTGGTTAAAGATCGAACCTCACTAATTCCCGACACCCCCGAGTGCAGACTTTTGTGCTACACCAGCCTATGAATGTATCGTCCCCCATACTTGTGTGTTAACTGGAAGAGGGTGTCGGAAGGGTCATTTGAAACCGGTGGCTCCCCGAAACCTTCGGCCAGCGGGCACATATAGTACGTTGGCGCCGAACGTGGTTGCATCGAAACTTGTGTTCGATCTCCATGATTCGTTTGTTTGTGAGGATTTTATTTTGTTAGCATATCCATCAGATTAGTAACGAATCGAGATTTCGTACTAGTGTTTTGGAAGGCTACATGGCATTCTTTTTCCAGAATTAAGTCCATGAGGCTAGGTAACATTTATTAATGATAATAAGTTGAGGATTTGATTTTCAGTTATCCTAGTCTTGAGTAGATGTCAGTTTGTTGTTGTCTTGATGTCATTTAATTTTTACCAGAGGTTCAGCTGTTATCATCGAATAAATTTATGAAGGAATGTATTTTCTACTGTTTTCCAACTCAAACCATTGTTTAGGCATATGGAGTTGTTAGTTCCCCGTATTTCTCCAATTGAAGATATTATGTCTGCGCAAGAGACAGCCGAGTTGTTGACAAACTTGCCTGCCCTACTGCATAATCTGCAGGTGTCGATGGACAATTTGACACGTAACAATAATGATCTCAGAGCTGATATAAACAATGTTAGGACAGACATGGCTCAAAATAATGAAAACTTAAGGGCAGATATTAATAATGTTACTGAAAACATAAGCACTGTTACAGGAAATGTTAACACTGTTAGGGCAGACATGAATGAGAACAGTAACAATGCTACAGCTACTCTGTTACAAACTAGTAACAACATTACTACCAATATTAGAGCTGATATGGCACTGTTAAACAATAACATTAGGGCAGATATGGCACAGAATGTAGTTGAAGTGCGAGAGGACATTGCCAATGTTAAAGCCGAAATTACTGTCACAATCAATAAGGTTAGTGATGATTTGCGTGCAAAAATGAAAACTTATCGCACGGAATATCACGCACACTTAGAGGGAATAAAACAGGAGATACACACAAATAGATATGAGATAAATCAAAAACTCAGAGACGTTCAGACGGAGATGAACGATAACATCGAATCAGTCAGGAGTGAAGTTGCTAATGCAAAATAAATCGTTAGTACTGTACCCGATATCCGGATAGTAGGCTGTCAGATATCCGCCCCCTCAATCGGATTGCCAATAAACAATCGCACCGGCACAGCTACATCAATGAAAATGGCACTGACAGATACTATCGAGATTAGAGCACAATAGTTAACAAGAAAATTATTGTGGAACACACCAAAATATACGGGGGTTCATACTTACCTTTACTTACCTCTTAAATTTATCTCGGGGACTGGGTTGTCAATTGGATCACTTAAAAGTATGCCCACACAACAACCTCCACCATGATATTTAAAATGAACCAGAACGGAGACGAGACACTTTAAACTGCACAATAATTTATTTCACATAAAGAATGATTTTAACAAAAATAAACAACAAAATCAACGTGGCAATCAGAAGCCATTGACCACATAACCATGTCCTCCTGTAGGACCTGTATTCTCTACATATAATGTTTCAGCTTTCTCAAGCTCATAGCAACGTAAAATAATAATGCACTGGGGATGGAGACGGGATTTGGGATGAGACACATATATCAATTGTTTTGCGTGTTTATATACTTCACATTTTATTTATAGCCACAAGGCTATTATGGAATGTCCTTGGCCTCTGTAACACAGTTGTCCGGGCCAGCTGCAATGCACCTGCACCGTCAAAGGGGACTCCCTTTCGTTCAACCCTAGCATAAGCGTGTTACCTCAGAGCTCGGCTCTCCTTTTTCAAACACGTAAATGTTCACATCTCAACTGAAATATTATCACGCAAATGTCTTACATGCTTCATTCAAACACCAGTGGATTACTCCAACAATCCCAAATCATGTTTAATTGTTCAATCTACCTGCTTAATTAGCGTTGTTTAGAGTATATAAAAAAAACTCTAAATGTTAATAACAAAAGTTCATTAATTATTTATAAAAATAATAAATTGTTTATAACAATGTCAAATGACAATTGAAAATTTTCTACACGCCTGTATTAATCACTATCATTTCAAATTATTTAACAAAGATATTTACAAAAATTATTTTACAATATTATATTGTTTATATTATTTATACAAGAAATGGCGGCTTCGGTGGCGTAGTTGGTAGCATGCTGAGCTTCTATGCCCAAGGTCGCGGGTTCAAACCCGGCCGAAGCCGTCGGATTTTTTAAGAGCGTTAAAATCCCTCAGTATGCCTTCCTTCGGAAGGGAAGTAAAGCTGGCGGTCCCATGTCATAGATTTATGGCATGTTAAAGAACCTTCCACTAATTGCATCTGTGTGAAGCTAAATTGGATAGGTTAAGAATGTAAACAACGCTCTTAGGTTTCTATGTTCGTTGCCAAGAGCCGACTGCAGTGGTGTCTAGTATCTAAGTTATGAACTTGGCCTAGTAATCGTTGACGGTGGCGCTTGGCGGCAAAAGTAGGAACTATTTGAAAAAATTCTAAGTTGCAGTACTTAAATTAAAAACAGATAACACACACTAATACAGTCATCACATTTAACACCGGTTATCAGACAGATTCTACACACACCCCAAGTACACGGGGCTACATGACCGCGTTGTCGCAGCCCCTAAACTTAAGAACCAACCAACCAACCTATACAAGAAATACATTAAACCACACGTTTATCCGGTTGATAATTACTCAAATCGTGGTGATATAATCGACCAATGAAGGTTAGTTATATTTAACTGTCAAATTCAGGTTTAATAAGGTTTAATAATAATTATTAATATTTGTGACGGTAACCTCCATTCAAAATCTTTATCTCAAATTATTTAACACTCTTGTTAATTTTAACAGTATCTTCATATGAATAATCTTTCAAAGAACAAGAACAATACAATCAGCGGGAAAATACTTCGCTTATAACGCACAAAATTGCACAAAAATTGGCCCAAAATTCATCATATATCTTCATATATATGGCATAAAAATCTTCCAAACTACACACAAAAATCCTCCACTTATAAATTCATCAACTTCATTAATTATTGTGGGAACCTCCTTCATTATTCAAGGGCATTATTCAACAGCGACTTTTACACGTCCACTGAACTAACGATTATACATCCATTGTTCCTCTTTAAAAATTCTTATATTCATCAATTGTAATAATGACTGTTATTATTTAACCTTCGTGGGTTTCATTCATGAATCGATATGAAGTAAAAATTTGCCAATCACAAATAAATTTAATAGCAAATACGATTAGACACTCCTGCCTGGTCTATCAAAATTGAGATTAACATCTTCAAAGTAACGCAGTATAAAAATACTATCTTCAAACAAAGTTCAACTAAACTGCAAAATAGTCGAATAGAATACAATCAGATTGTGGAATGCAAACATTATTGTTCCAATCTAGAATTGAGAAAAACTCCTATCAAATGTTCATTACTATAGTGTATTCAATAAATTGAAATAAACGTTCACATTTCATAAAATTGTCTATAATGCAATGATAAATGTCTATGTTGCAATCATGTTCATAAGACGACTAGTATTTCAAAGATCGTCGATATCGTAATAGATTTTAATGCTCTAAAATCTTTTAATCATTCTTCTTTCTTGAGGATGACAGAAAATTGGTCAAAGTAATTTACTGAATAGAATTACTTTAATAAAATGACACGCTGTCTGAATTCAACTCTGCCATAGCAAATCGTTAACTTTACAGTCAAATCGTGACTACAAAAATATGCAAATTACTGAAAGAATCTAAATCATCAGTCTCAACTGATCCAAAATTATTTAAGTATGCCAATGACATAGCAATGTCTCAAAAATCGAAGAAAAAGGCATAAATCATCGAAGTGTAGTGAGTACAGAAATATCAATAAAGAAAATGGGGCAAAATATAGGACAGAAAATATGGGAAAATGGTTGCTCAGATATCGCTACAAGACTCAAATAATACAAGAAACGTTCACGACTACCTTATCTGTTGATTGAAGATCTAGAGGAAAGTTTTCAACGAAAACTGCTGTTGGTTCCATTTCACCAGCGTAAAGATGTGCTCCGTCCTCGAACTTGGAATCAGCGTCCTCGGAGAATCGAACTGCTTCCTCCTCCGAAATTGCACTGCTCCGTGGATACGAAAAAATCCTTCTGGCAAAACTCTTCTTTGTGCGCCGGGACAACCCTGGCCTCTCTTGAAAGTTCCCTGAAGTTCTTGCAGGAATTCGCCATGAAGTTTATTGTAGTTATTTCCGCAGAAATATTCATAGTTGTGGAGTATGAAAACATTTCCACTGTTATCTGGTATAATTCAGCGATGGATTCACGATGCATGAGTGTAGTTGGATGTTCACTACATGCTCGCTTTTGTAGAAAGACGATTAACGAAGTTCCATGCTGTTACTTTACTCCAAGCGATATATGTCCCAATTGCATTGAAGCCTTAGCCTTCCATCTCAACTACTGTTATAATCATCGAAAGCACTGCAAGATTATAATGTTCCATAGTCGAATGTATCGTTGTAATACCAAACGTATTCTCCAATATCACTGTTGCACTCCACGTGTCAGCCGTAGTGTATAATGTGGAATTTTAAAAGTGTTTCTCCTGTGGCGAGAAAATCACTTTTGTTGGCAGCCTTATAGTTCCAATATCTTTCGAAGTATAACTGTGAAATTGTTCAAATCTTGTACACACCTCAATGTTGTACTGCCCAATAGAACTATAATAAAGGCTGAAGTTCGCGCTTGATATCTTGACTGGTGGAAACGTTAATGTGAGCGTTTCAACTTCACCTAGTTTCGAGCAGCGTAAAATGGAACTGCTCCGAGTTCGTTCGATGCGCCGGGCTTGAACCACGCTAAAGACAACTTACTTCACTGAATCACTTGAAAATAACTATATATCACCAGAAATATATATGCGATCTGACATATGAGATCTGAGAGCTCCTCTCTCCTGTGCACGACCTTTTATCAACTTCTTAAGGGGCGTATCCATCCCTTCCATAGCCTGTTGCTGCGTCATCGCTAGAAGTTTTAACTTTGGCTATACTTGCCGGATTTTCAAATTTCAAAAACTCAAAATTAATTTCATCAAAATTCCAAATCAATGCCATAACCGAAAATAGATTTCCACAAATCTGCATGCCAAAAGTAATCAAATATCGTAGTTTCAGCAATCTCCGTCTTCCTTCCAAACTATCGTTCATTGGTTCGAGTCTCTCCTCCAATAGCGTAGCTTCTTCCTTAGCACAATACCTTGTTTCCTGCGACTGCGTCGTAAATCTCGGATCTTTCTCGAACAAACTCATGACGTCACCAAGAATCTCAGCTCAATCAGCCTACTTGTATGAAATCTGCGTCATCCGTGCCTACGTCATGAGTATCCACGTCATAACTATGACATTCATAACTTTACTCATATTTGCCAATACAGCCATCGTGGTCTCAATATAATTCAAATTACGGGGGCATTCTCCCTTCACCACGTTTTAAAAACAGTTGCAAATTGTTTTTAAACTCTGTGTTATAAATATCTCAATTCACTTGAACACGAAATTGAATTATAATTGGCTTACTCTTGCATAATATCTCTTCAAGTTCCCAGCATTGAACTTGCCATAAACGACATTATTCTCATCATCGTAAAGTTCATAACAGTTGTTTCCATAGGCATTCGTAATTCTGAACGGACCCATGAATACTATTCCAAACTTGGGATAGATTTTCTTACCCACGTCAGCCTTGACAGGTCTGCGTAATAATACCAGATTTCCAATTTCTAAGGGAGCACCAAAACGTTTTCCAGCTACTCTTTTCAGTCGTTTTTGTGCTGCTTTCTGGAGTTGTTCCTTCGCTCTGTCTATTCTCTGCTGCCTTCCTAAGTCGGGATCTCTAGGAACGTGGTTAAAAAGATTATCCCACGGCCTTTCTGGGTTTCTTCCTAGATGAAGTCTCATTGGCACCTCTCCTGTGCTCTCCTGCACTGTAGAATTTAGACATTCCTCAATAAGGGGTACAAATCTCACCCAACCAGAATGATCATTTGGACAGAAAATTCGACAGAATTTCGAAAATTCAGCCATATATCTTTCCGAAGAATTCGATTCCGGATATCGCACGCTTGAAAATATGTGCTTAATACCAAGCCTTTCCATATCTGCTGCAAATTCTAAGGACGTAAACTGAGCTCCATGATCCGAAAGTAGATATTCTGGTTTACCAGCTTTTGGAAATACAGCATGTTCCAGTCTGCTTACAACGTTCCTCGTGTTAGCTTTTTGCATGGGACTCATTGTTACAAATTTTGAGAAGACATCCACGGTAACCAACAGATACTGATTACCCTGATATCCCTTCGGACAAGGACCAAATATGTCTGTCGCCATGAGTTCATTCGGTTTAGAGGGAATCATAGCCTTAGGTTTTCCTTTTAATAGAGCGGAAGCATACTTTGCTCTTTGACATTTATCACATGAACGAATGACATTAGCAATGCTGGAACGCATGTTAGTCCAAATAAACCTCTCTTTAAGAGTATCAAGAGTTTTATCTAAACCCGCATGTCCAGTTGCGTGATGAGCTACCCACACTAAATTGACAACAAGTTTAAGTGGCACGACTATTCGAAGCTTTGTATGCGCAGAGTCAGCATACTTACATACGATGTCTCCACTCAAGACAAAGTGTCGTGAATCTCTCTGTGTAGCTGCATAGTCAACATCAGTATTGTCCATGTAACCCTTAAGAAACCTGTACATTTTCCTGATTGGAGCGTGTCTCTTCTGTGACACACCGATTCGGGCTAACCTCCTAACGGTCTCTTGATCTTGCTGCTCCAATTGTACATGGTGTATCTGCACATTTTTGATAGGGTTACGTGATAAAGCATCAGCCAGTAAGTTATCTTTCCCAGGCTGATGGATGATAGTGACATTAAACTGTTGGGTGAACAAAGCCCAACGTGTCAATCTATCACTAGACATGTCAGTTTGCAGCATAAACTGAAGTGCTTTGTGATCTGTAATAATGATAACCTTATGTCCCAGCAACATTTTTTTCCAAGCTTGCAAAGCTGTTACAAAAGCTAACGCTTCTAGTTCTGTCGTAAAGTAGTTTTCCTCGTGTTTCTTTAACTTCCGACTAGTGAACGCAATGTAGTGCTTGTTGCCTGCCTCGTCTTTTTGGTATAAGACTGCACTAATGCCTATTCTTGATGCATCAGACTCTATATAGAATACCTTCTCAAAGTCTGGGTACTCCAGTTTGACGTTGTTTCTGAGCATCTCCTTTGCTTTCTCAAAAGCCTCTTCTGCTGCGGTAGTCCATTTCCATCTATTATTTTTCTTGAGTAAATCATACAGAGGAGCCATAATTTCAGAGTATCTCGGACAGTGGCTGCTAATGAATTGGCAAGCGCCTACAAATTCTCTGACTTGTTTCACCTTAGTTGGCTTTGGGAATCTTGTGATCGCATCTACTTTCTGCATGTTTGGATGATATCCATCTTGATCAATGGTATGCCCCAAGTAATTGATCTCCTTCTTCAAGAATTGACATTTTCCAAAATTGACCTTGATATTGGCTTCCCTTAAATTTTCAAACAACTTTCTCAAGTGCACTAAATGTTCTGCGGCGTTGGGTGAAGATACAATTAAATCGTCAATGTAGCAGATTACATTCTCCTTTACTTCGTCAGTGAGCTTGCTATCAAGTGCTCGAATGAGTGCTGGTCCACTGTTGACCATTCCAAAAGGCATTCTCACAAAGACCCATGACGTCTGGTCAAATAGGAATCCAGTGTACTGCATACTTTCTTCCTCCAGTTGAACTTGGTAAAACGAAGATGTCAAGTCAAGAACACTGAAACATGCTCTCCCTTTGAACTTTCTAAGCAGATCTCTAATCTTAGGTGGTCGGTCATTTTCTGGAAGAATCTTCAAGTTGATGGTCCGAGCATCGAGACAAAGACGTATCTGACCATTACTTTTCTTCACTACAGTGATGGGGTTTATGTAAGACGACGCCTGTTTTTTAATAATCCCGTCTACCTCCATTTTTCTGATCAACCCTCGTACTTCTTGATAGTATTTCTCAGGTATGGGGTATATTCTCTTTTGGTAAGGGGTTTCATCGGTCAGCCTTATCTTATACTTATAATCTTTAATCAATCCAGGCTTTTCATCAAAAATATCTTGGAATTCCTTTATCAAATCTTCAAATTCCCCCTGAATTTCTTCAAATCCTTCAGTTTTTCTACTGGGTATTTCTGTTATATTCTCTACGTCGTTAATAATGGTATTTAAAATTTCTTCCCTAAGGTCTATCTCCAGACTGTTTTTCACGTCCTGTTCTTCGATCTCTTCTGTGATCATGTACCCATCATTAAAGCTAATACTTCTATTCTTCATATCAATAATGGCTCCAACCTTCGATATAAAATCGATTCCTAGCACAATATCGAAATGGATCTTGTTAACCACAATGAAGATCTGTTCATAATTCCTTCCATTAATTTCAAAGTTCAACAGCACTTGGATCTTGCATTTCACTGCCTTGTCTTGGAAAATTCCTCTCACTTTGACGGTAGAAACTGGTAAAACTGTCATTTTTTCTCCTTTTAGCAGACTTTGATAGCATTCATCAGAAATGATAGAAATAATTGCACCAGTATCCATAAGAGCTTTATACTGTTGGCCATCTATCAGTACAGAAATAATAGGTAATGCACATGGTCTTTCCTCTTTGAAATCCTCATGAGTTACTTCGTAAATTTCGTTAATGGTAATCAGGTGTGGCAATGTATTCATGGTTTCTCACTGTCGTTGAGAAATCGGCGTTTTTTTTTGTGTTACCAATCTCAAAGTTCCCCTGCTGACTTGTAGAAGGACCAGGATCGATCACTACATCCTGTCTTTTCTTTTGATTTTCAGCTTCCTTTTCTCGTAATTCCTTCAGATACTGCTGACTTTCTTTCTCTCTTTCTTGATACTTGTCGGGTGTCATAACCTGACCTTGAGAATTCTGATTCTGATTCTGGTACTGGTTATTTCTGTTATAATTTCTATTATAACCATTGTTGTAGTATCTACCTCTTCCGTTGTTGTAATTCCCTCTATTATTATTCCAGCCTCGTCTTTGCTGATATGGACGGTAACCTTGGGATCTGTGGTTGCGGAAATAATTATTCCTGTGAGGACCTACATTTTCAGTTTTTTCTTCCTCAGGCTTATCAGTTTGTTGCACTTGATCCATGTAGACCGTATTAACGTCTTTGAATTCGTGCCTCTGACCTTTTTGTACCAAATTTGGCATTGGACTCGTGTAGTCAAGCCTTCTCAACAATTCGTCCATACTTGTCAAATCTCTAATGTTTGACGATATGATCAGTCTTCTTACCTCCACAGGCAGCATACGTGAAATCGCATCTATCAACTGCTCTGTTGACAATGGGAGTTGCAAAAATCTCAAGCGTGATAGTTGACTCGTGAAGAAATCAGCGTACCGTGTTGGAAGAGTACCTGAATACTTCCTTGAGTATACCTCAGCTCTTAGCGAATTCTGAGCTTCTATTGACCAGAATCGTTTAATCAGTGCCTCTGCAAATTCGTCAAAATTGCTGAAAGTGTACCGAAATGCTCTAAACCATTCGAGGGGTCCTCCAGCTAGAAATCTTTCTACGATTCTCATCTGTCTCTCTCTAGGAATGTGGTCTTCTATGAAGTAGTCTTTAAGATTCTTGATATATTCGATCGGTGTGAGACTATCAGTGTTGCTAAATTTTTGAGGTTTGTCATCAAAATTCCGGATGACTGTCACATTTCTCGGATATGAATCCATATAATTCCTCCCACTATCACGATACTTCCATTCGGGTTCAATATTCCGATCCTCTTCTTCTTCCCTGAATCTGGATATACGTTCCTCAGGACTAATATCTCTCTCTTCTGTAGTAAGGTTACCTCTTCTCATGTAATTTCTCTCCTCTTCACCAGTCAATCCTTCGGTATCCTTGTCTGTGATTTCCGTGATGACTTTCCTAATCAACTCTTCCTTATAGGTTTCCATCATGCTAGCTTCTCCTAGTTTCAAATTCTGCAGTTTGCTCGTAGTTTCGTTAACATCAGAGACAACCTTATGAATCTGTTCCTCTAACGCAGTTTTTAATGCTTGCACGTCCTGACCTATTTGAGTTCTATCCTCTACTTGCTTTTCGGATAGCGAATCCATCCTTACATTCAAGTCTTTCCTAATCTGAACTACTTCGTTATTAATGTCTACTTGTGTACTGGCAAGTTTTCTTTCAATTCGTTCTTGAATCTGATCTACATGTTCCCCACTTGACCTGTTCCATTTATCTTTCCACACCGTTACATTTGCAGTTAACATTTCTGCAATATCTACTTCGATGTCCTCCTTAAGTAAACGATTGTGATCTAATACTTGGGTTCTCATGACCTCTACATCGTATTTTAAACCAGCTAAAGAAGCTGTTGTCCTGACAGACTCGTCAACTAACCGAGTTGTTAATGCACTACAAAGTGTTTTTGAAGTTTCAATTTCCTCCCTAACTTTGTTAACATCAGTCTGAACTTTAGCAATGTCTACAAAAACAGTATTGACTTCTACTTGTATTTTATTGATATCGCTTTGCATATCGTTAACATCTGAATGAATATTATTGATGTCTACTTGAACATTTGACACATCAGTTCGAACATTACTAACCTCTCTTTGAACTTCTTCTACTTTGTCTTGTACAGTAGCAACATCATTCCTTACAACAATCACTTCAGCTCTAGCACATGAAATATCACCCCGGACATTAGCAACATCAAGATTCAACATGGTAAGATCTTTTTGTACCTTAGACACATCAAATTTAACATCAGACACATCTTTATGCACATTGGATACATCTTTATGGACATTGGACACGTCTGTGCGCATGTCAGTTACAGCATTCTCGATTCCCTGGGTATTGATCTGTAAACGCGACATATTATTTTCTAAGTTTGCAGAACTGGTCTGAAGAACTTTCAAACTTTCATCCAGCCTAATAGACAAATTAGCTGACAAACTACTAGAATTCTCCTCCATCATCTGCTACATACTGCTATTCATGCTAGCTTTCAAATTAGCAGACATATTACTAGCATTCTCCTCCATTCGACTAGTATTCCTAGCTTCCATCTCCTTCATGCTTTCATTAATGCTAGCTTTCATTTCTTCCAACATCATTCTCAGACTTTCATCTGCCATTTCAATAATATTTCAATAATAAACTGCTTTAGGGACATACATCAAACAGAGCAAAATAACAACATCTGAGCAACATTCTTCACCATATATAAATTTTGAGCAATTTTCTGTCTTAAATCTAACTTATAATTACCTTATAATTAACCTTCGTAGACACTTCATGTTGAAATAAACTCAAGCACATGTTCAAGTTTCTTTGGTTCATTTTAAAATATCCTAACACAAATAATTTACATTTATAATCCAAATAGTTTAATTTTATCTTTAATATGACTATACATGTCATAAGCCGGTCAAATAAAATAAGATTCCAGATCATAGGCGATTTTTCTAAGTTTCCAGCCTATTTAACCTCTTTCAAGTTGTATAAGATCTGATCTTTTCTGAGTGTAATTTTCCTAATACAACACAACATTTATTCCTATATAATCACACTCTCAAATTCTACAATTGGCTAAGACATCTAACAAAGAATCAACCTCTTTATTTGAGTCTTCACAATCCCTTTGACATCGATAACTTGGTAATCCAATGTTATTCGAACACTCCACAAAAATTGCGGTGTCAATTCTACTGCAATAACTTGGTAATCCAATGTTTTGCTGATCGTGCCAATCGAGACAATCGTGCCCCACGTTATAGGGTCGCCAATCCTACTGTACCCGATATCCGGATAGTAGGCTGTCAGATATCCGCCCCCTCAATCGGATTGCCAATAAACAATCGCACCGGCACAGCTACATCAATGAAAATGGCACTGACAGATACTATCGAGATTAGAGCACAATAGTTAACAAGAAAATTATTGTGGAACACACCAAAATATACGGGGGTTCCTACTTACCTTTACTTACCTCTTAAATTTATCTCGGGGACTGGGTTGTCAACTGGATCACTTAAAAGTATGCCCACACAATAACCTCCACCATGATATTTAAAATGAACCAGAACGGAGACGAGAAACTTTAAACTGCACAATAATTTATTTCACATAAAGAATGATTTTAACAAAAATAAACAACAAAATCAACGTGGCAATCAGAAGCCATTGACCACATAACCATGTCCTCCTGTAGGACCTGTATTCTCTACATATAATGTTTCAGCTTTCTCAAGCTCATAGCAACGTAAAATAATAATGCACTGGGGATGGAGACGGGATTTGGGATGAGACACATATATCAATTGTTTTGCGTGTTTATATACTTCACATTTTATTTATAGCCACAAGGCTATTATGGAATGTCCTTGGCCTCTGTAACACAGTTGTCCGGGCCAGCTGCAATGCACCTGCACCGTCAAAGGGGACTCCCTTTCGTTCAACCCTAGCATAAGCGTGTTACCTCAGAGCTCGGCTCTCCTTTTTCAAACACGTAAATGTTCACATCTCAACTGAAATATTATCACGCAAATGTCTTACATGCTTCATTCAAACACCAGTGGATTACTCCAACAATCCCAAATCATGTTTAATTGTTCAATCTACCTGCTTAATTAGCGTTGTTTAGAGTATATAAAAAACTCTAAATGTTAATAACAAAAGTTCATTAATTATTTATAACAATAATAAATTGTTTATAACAATGTCAAATGACAATTGAAAATTTTCTACACGCCTGTATTAATCACTATCATTTCAAATTATTTAACAAAGATATTTACAAAATTATTTTACAATATTATATTGTTTATATTATTTATACAAGAAATACATTAAACCACACGTTTATCCGGTTGATAATTACTCAAATCGTGGTGATATAATCGACCAATGAAGGTTAGTTATATTTAACTGTCAAATTCAGGTTTAATAAGGTTTAATAATAATTATTAATATTTGTGACGGTAACCTCCATTCAAAATCTTTATCTCAAATTATTTAACACTCTTGTTAATTTTAACAGTATCTTCATATGAATAATCTTTCAAAGAACAAGAACAATACAATCAGCGGGAAAATACTTCGCTTATAACGCACAAAATTGCACAAAAATTGGCCCAAAATTCATCATATATCTTCATATATATGGCATAAAAATCTTCCAAACTACACACAAAAATCCTCCACTTATAAATTCATCAACTTCATTAATTATTGTGGGAACCTCCTTCATTATTCAAGGGCATTATTCAACAGCGACTTTTACACGTCCACTGAACTAACGATTATACATCCATTGTTCCTCTTTAAAAATTCTTATATTCATCAATTGTAATAATGACTGTTATTATTTAACCTTCGTGGGTTTCATTCATGAATCGATATGAAGTAAAAATTTGCCAATCACAAATAAATTTTATAGCAAATACGATTAGACACTCCTGCCTGGTCTATCAAAATTGAGATTAACATCTTCAAAGTAACGCAGTATAAAAATACTATCTTCAAACAAAGTTCAACTAAACTGCAAAATAGTCGAATAGAATACAATCAGATTGTGGAATGCAAACATTATTGTTCCAATCTAGAATTGAGAAAAACTCCTATCAAATGTTCATTACTATAGTGTATTCAATAAATTGAAATAAACGTTCACATTTCATAAAATTGTCTATAATGCAATGATAAATGTCTATGTTGCAATCATGTTCATAAGACGACTAGTATTTCAAAGATCGTCGATATCGTAATAGATTTTAATGCTCTAAAATCTTTTAATCATTCTTCTTTCTTGAGGATGACAGAAAATTGGTCAAAGTAATTTACTGAATAGAATTACTTTAATAAAATGACACGCTGTCTGAATTCAACTCTGCCATAGCAAATCGTTAACTTTACAGTCAAATCGTGACTACAAAAATATGCAAATTACTGAAAGAATCTAAATCATCAGTCTCAACTGATCCAAAATTATTTAAGTATGCCAATGACATAGCAATGTCTCAAAAATCGAAGAAAAAGGCATAAATCATCGAAGTGTAGTGAGTACAGAAATATCAATAAAGAAAATGGGGCAAAATATAGGACAGGAAATATGGGAAAATGGTTGCTCAGATATCGCTACAAGACTCAAATAATACAAGAAACGTTCACGACTACCTTATCTGTTGATTGAAGATCTAGAGGAAAGTTTTCAACGAAAACTGCTGTTGGTTCCATTTCACCAGCGTAAAGATGTGCTCCGTCCTCGAACTTGGAATCAGCGTCCTCGGAGAATCGAACTGCTTCCTCCTCCGAAATTGCACTGCTCCGTGGATACGAAAAACATCCTTCTGGCAAAACTCTTCTTTGTGCGCCAGGACAACCCTGGCCTCTCTTGAAAGTTCCCTGAAGTTCTTGCAGGAATTCGCCATGAAGTTTATTGTAGTTATTTCCGCAGAAATATTCATAGTTGTGGAGTATGAAAATATTTCCACTGTTATCTGGTATAATTCAGCGATGGATTCACGATGCATGAGTGTAGTTGGATGTTCACTACATGCTCGCTTTTGTAGAAAGACGATTAACGAAGTTCCATGCTGTTACTTTACTCCAAGCGATATATGTCCCAATTGCATTGAAGCCTTAGCCTTCCATCTCAACTACTGTTATAATCATCGAAAGCACTGCAAGATTATAATGTTCCATAGTCGAATGTATCGTTGTAATACCAAACGTATTCTCCAATATCACTGTTGCACTCCACGTGTCAGCCGTAGTGTATAATGTGGAATTTTAAAAGTGTTTCTCCTGTGGCGAGAAAATCACTTTTGTTGGCAGCCAGCGCTTGATATCTTGACTGGTGGAAACGTTAATGTGAGCGTTTCAACTTCACCTAGTTTCGAGCAGCGTAAAATGGAACTGCTCCGAGTTCGTTCGATGCGCCGGTCTTGAACCACGCTAAAGACAACTTACTTCACTGAATCACTTGAAAATAACTATATATCACCAGAAATATATATGCGATCTGACATATGAGATCTGAGAGCTCCTCTCTCCTGTACGACCTTTTATCAACTTCTTAAGGGGCGTATCCATCCCTTCCATAGCCTGTTGCTGCGTCATCGCTAGAAGTTTTAACTTTGGCTATACTTGCCGGATTTTCAAATTTCAAAAACTCAAAATTAATTTCTTCAAAATTCCAAATCAATGCCATAACCGAAAATAGATTTCCACAAATCTGCATGCCAAAAGTAATCAAATATCGTAGTTTCAGCAATCTCCGTCTTCCTTCCAAACTATCGTTCATTGGTTCGAGTCTCTCCTCCAATAGCGTAGCTTCTTCCTTAGCACAATACCTTGTTTCCTGCGACTGCGTCGTAAATCTCGGATCTTTCTCGAACAAACTCATGACGTCACCAAGAATCTCAGCTCAATCAGCCTACTTGTATGAAATCTGCGTCATCCGTGCCTACGTCATGAGTATCCACGTCATAACTATGACATTCATAACTTTACTCATATTTGCCAATACAGCCATCGTGGTCTCAATATAATTCAAATTACGGGGGCAGTACCGTACTAGGATTAACTCCGCGGAACAGCGTATGGAAGAAATTAACACGTACGTGGGTGTGTTAAAACTGATGTGGCTATAGTTAACTCTGGATTAAATCTAACTAGAGGCATATCATTTGCCGTACACATGAATACTAAACGTGTAGCAAACAAAGTAGAGAAGGTGGAGGCTGAAGTCAGCAAAATAAGACAGGACTTAACTACAGACATTGAAGTGATTCGAGAGGAAACTCGTGAGAACAATCACAGATCCAACCAATACGTAGCAAAAACATTAGATGCTTACCTTGAGGAACAGGATGGGAAACAGAAAGAATTCGATAATCGCATTGAAGGAAGATTTGAGCAGATAGAATCACAGGTGAACGCTATAATTAATAAGCAACCTGAGAAAGTGTTAGAATACGCCGAAATGGATGAACGCATCAATCGTCTATTAAAACCTAATCGAGACTGCGACTAACATACCGAAACCGAATGTTCCGATGGAAAACCAAGGTTATAATCCACTTAGGACAACATCACAATTTGTGACACCGAATGCTAACATAACGCCGAATTATGGGCTGACACCTAACTTTAATGTCACGCCGAACTGTGGTCAAACTCAGTACTCGAATATTGTGTATTTGAGAAGCCATGAAGATCGACCGGCAACATTCAATAATTCTAATTCCGTTACACCGGTAGATTTTCTGAGAATCTTGGAGTCATTCATGAGAGAAACTATGGTAACACCAGACAGGGAGTTACGGACTGTCGAAAAATATCTAGAGAACAGCCCGTTAACCTGGTTCAAGGCATTCAGATACTCATTCCACAATTATCAGGAATTTAAAGTAGCATTCCTTAAGACTTATTGGTCTTTGGAACGTCAGCAAAATATAAGGGCGGAAATGTACAATAAGAGGTACGCTAGTATTCAAACAACTAAGTACGCTACCTACTTTGCAAGTCAGCTTTCGAAATTGCAATGTTTGGAACCCCTTTATGCGAATTAGAACTTGTCCAAACCATTAGAAGACAATATCCTATGGAAGTACAAAGGTTACTCATAGCGTCAGATGCAAATAAATTTATGAAATATGACGAAGTTCTTAGAAAACTGGATAGCAGTCACGAACAATTTGCACCTACACCTAAACACAGGAGCACACATGATGTAAATGTAACTTCAGTGGACAGAACCAGTCAGATTGTACAAACTACAGAAAAACGTCGAACAAACAATCGTCAAAATCACGAGGGACCGGATAGAAGGAGAGATTTCCGTGATCATCGTAAAGACAATACACCTTATGCAAGGAATCGTCGATTTGACACAATTAACAAGAATTACCAGAACAGATATCAAAACAGAGCCAACAATTACAATAACAATCGTCGTAATAACAACCATAACAATAACAACGTAATTTCAACCGTGGTTATAGAGGACAGCCACGTGATCGTGAGGATCGAAATAACCGATACACTGATAATCCCAGAAGAGATTACAGACACAGTGGCGGTTACCGCAGAGAAAATGATCCTCGTTTCCAATACGATAATGATTGGCGAAGTAAGGCTAATGAAATTCGACAATACATTCCGGAACGGAGAAGAAGAAATGCAGAAGACGAAGAATCAGACAGAAGAAGAGATATAAATAACAAATGTCGTGAGAATAACAGGAAAGTTACGACAGCTGATGTTCACAACATTGAGATTGAACCAGCAGGTGAAGACAATCGCATGAGTGATGAAGAATATCACAGGATCACTGACAGAATGGATCGTGCACGAAGTCAAACCAAGGATTGGTAAATGGCTGAAATAAAAATTGTCTTCCACAATTTTTATTTACTTGACGTGGAGATGTATGCGCCCGTTGACGCATGTTTTCTCAGACAACAGAGACTAAAACTTGTGCTGAAATGTCACTGAACATACCCTGAGAGCGGCGGGAAGAAGCTGAAGCAATATCGCTTATGATTATATTTTTACTTATTTTTCACATTCCAAAAATCAACAATAATTATAACCAAGTAATTCTGCATATTTGAAGTACAGCATACTTCGTAAATCGAAGAAACTATCAATTTACGCGGCCAGCTCATGTACTGAGAGCACGCCATATTTGGTAACACCAGTTCCTATTCGTCTGTGGAAGAGACAACTTGTGCATGATGGAGCACAAGTGAAAGGAAACCATGTGGCAGGAAAAATCTGCGAATAACTTTCTTACGGATAGCCATCATGGCATTGTGTAATAGTTTATGGATTGAAGATATTCACCACTACGAGAACTGTGAAATATTTTTATTATTATCCGAGGTGAAATGAAGGACTTGCGTGAAGAAAACTTTGCGACCGCATGGTCTCATTCTCACGCACACACACAAGTTTCAGTGTTCTATAAATGTGTATTTAATTAACTTTATAACTGTACAAAACCTACAAGTATAATCTTTATTTGCCGGATGGGCAGTATTTTTTAAATTTAATTTTGTTAATATTTTCTTGTGTAAATATCAGTGCAAGTCACGAGTGAGTGTCGCACAAGCGACAGAAACTAGAGCCAGTGGCGGAGTGAAAATGGGCATTTTTTTTACCGCATATTAGCTGCAGTGCGCGACAGTTTTATTTAATTATGTGCTACATTTTTACCAACGCTAACATCGCAATAATGATAAACCAGCAGATCTTCAGATACAACTCCAACCGCGCGATGGCATGTGATTGCTAAATCATGCGTGGGGAATTGGCGACGGAGGATGTCCAGACACAATGAAATGGTAACCTAAAGCCATACACGAGACCGCATACAACATCTCATGGCGGGACTCGAACCAAGTGACGCTGAATCTGTAAGTCAGATGAAATATTTATAGCGTATTGTAAGAATTAGAAAACAGTAGACTAATTTATTTTGGTTTCATTTATTTAGTGCACAATGCAGGTAGCTAATTATAAGACGCGTGTGGAAATTAATAGTTTATTAAACATTTATAGAAACCAGGAAGGCTGGATTTTCAATGCTCATTCGTATCATTTAAAACAGGTATTATCAACTTTTATTTTTGTCAGTCTGATGACAAATAAACTAGTTTGACAAATGTTAAATCAAGGCCAAGGTTACGAGCCAAGTTCACTACACAGCACACTCGATTCTAGGCAGTGGATTAATATTTTGTTTTAGAAGGCTGTGAGATTCTTGACATTATTACAAGTGGAATGCAGAGTTCCGTTACTCACATTTATTGGCCAGAACAATACTTAAAAACAGGTTTATTTCTTTAATAGAAGCCACGCAGGCAAAGAATGAAATTGTATTTTGTAACCAAATGAACGCAGGTTCGATTTATTCAGGGAAGAGGCAATTTTATAAATGCACACACACAGTTAGCTTGTATCAGAAACCTTTATGTTTATTTAAAGCGTTGTCAGGATGTGTTTTTGTACACATAATCTTTATTACCAGCAATTCAAACGTGTATCAATTAGGATTCCACACTTTTGTAAATTAAGAGTATTATATGAGTCGTAACGGTGGATGAATACCTCCGACATTGTTATTGTGGTTATATCGGTGGTAATGAACTAATTAAAGTCGTACCAAAACCGAAGGCGCCTGGATCAAAGAATCCGAAATAAGAGTAAAGTAATTGGTGAAGACATAGGATGTCTGATAAGTGTGATGAAATACTGGTGAAGACACAGGGTGTCTCGTAAGCTATTGAACTATTGAGTAATTTGCTTAAGTTGGATACAAACGTTACCTGAATACATTGAACGCTTTTAAAGGTCCATAAACTGAACAACAATACTGTCAGGAATAAATAATTGTGTGAAACTCTAATAATAATAAAACATAGGGTTTTGAAAACTAACAAATCTTATAAATTCCCCCTGAACCTAAATAAAATTTATAAACATTAATAATAAACTATTTTTCCGGACTAAACGTTAACACTTAGATACTGTTAAGCTATTGTAGATACATTTTGATACATTTTCACATGATTAGTCGACCAGTAATTGGTGATGTGATAACTGAAGCACACACATCAGATTAGTAGCCATATGAGTCGATGTAATTGTTTAGTTACTATCGCATTTGCAGGCTTTCCTATATTTTCTATTTTTCTTAACACTTTGACACTATGACCGTTTGTTACAAACAGTAACAAATCGAGTACGTAGGCAGTGCCAATTGCACAACCATAGGAGTGCTGAATTATTGTATGCATTTGTGTTGTATTAGCATATTTTTTTATTCAGCAACATTGTGCACATAGCTTGATTTTCTTAGTAATAAACGCATCTCGTTTATTAATTAATGATATTTAGGACTAGCTAACACTTAACTCTAAAGATAAATGTTAGAGATGGCACCATCATAGCATAGGACAAATTTTCCCCTTGCTACTAAATGTAAATGTTCTAGTATTTGTAAACAAGTAAATGTCTTGCTTTGCTGTAGATTCTTTTGATATTTGATCCACCCGTAAGTTATTTCGATGTAATTGCTTAGGGCCGATCTTACGTGCCATTCTCTTAGCTTGTTCATTTTGTCGAATTTTGTATTAGGACCATGAGAGCAATTTAGACCTTGTTTAGGACTTTTTATATTTCTTTCAGGGCAGAATAGTATCGGACTAGCCGTTTGAAACTCTCATGCTAGGCTAGGTATCTATTCTGAATAAAATTTATTTGTGATTTTAACCTAAGACTGACCTCTCTTTTCTTGTTTAGTTTTGTTATCGATGCATTCCTCTGAGCTGGTTAAAGATAGAACCTCACTAATTCCCGACATCCCCGAGTGAAGACTTTTGTGCTACACCAGCCTATGAATGTATCGTCCCCCATACTTGTGTGTTAACTGGAAGAGGGTGTCGGAAGGGTCATTTGAAACCGGTGGCTCCCCGAAACCTTCGGCCAGCGGGCACAATATATATAGCATCTTCGGTGGCGTAGTTGGTAGCATGCTGAACTGCTGTGCCCAAGATAATGGGTTCTAACCCGGCCGAAGTCGTCGGATTTTTAAGAGCGTTAAAATCCTTCATTATGCCTTCCTTCGGAGAGGAAGTAAGGACGGCTGTCCCATGTCATAGATTTATGGCATGTAAAATATCCTTCCGCAGACTAAACTTGTTTGAAGCTAAATTGTTAGGTTATATTTCGTCGGAACGCTCTAGCACAGGGGCAAACCAATTGTTTCCATCCAAGGGTTTGCTGGCCTAACACGAAATGGTTTTGTATTTTCACCTCAATGAAGGTGGTATCATATATTAGTAGACTCCTAGCTTTATTATGTTTAATCATTAAGAGTTCCTCTTTTATGTATTTTAAATGATGTGCCTTTTAATTAACAATATAAAGTTTAATCCCTCATAAGGGAATTTTGCTAACCTTTTTCCTTTCCTGGAGAAACTAGCAAATTTTGCATTCTTATTATTCTTATTGAGCCGAACATGTTCTCGGACACTCCCGGCACTAAAAGCCATACGATAAATATATAAATAAATAAATATGGAATTATATGCCAGCAGGTGAATATTATAATGGTGGTTCACCAACTTTCATTTCGATCGCTTGTTTGTCTTAAACAAACAAAAAACAAAAAAAAACACGTGATTTTAACATTTTGCATACCTGCCATTTTAAAGACCTCATAGTAATTAAATTAAATTAGACGCCAGTATGAAAGTCGTGATCAAGTCGCGAGAAAAATCTATTTAAATTTCGCGTCGCCGTCATCAGGTTGTTCTTTCTCCTTTATTTAATAGTTGTTGATTGAGTTTTTAATTGTGATAAGAAGATGCCCCTCCACCTAAAATCACAGATATACCGCTCAATGGTGAGACCAGTTGCATTATATGGTACGGAATGTTGGCGCACCGGAAAGTGCTGAACACTCGCTACATGTCATGGAAATGCTGATGCTGAGAAGATCGTTAGGCATTTCTCTGCTCGACCACATCAACAACACAACGATTTGAAAACTAGCTGGTGTTTTCGATGAGAAAATGCAGGAATGTAGACTTCGTTGGTATGGGCATATCGTGAGAGCACCGGCTGGTTCAGTCATCAGCTCAGCCTATCATCTCGCTGTTGAAAGCCAGAGACACCGTGGGAGACCTAAGCTAAGATGGCTAGACTCTATAAACTCAGATCTAAGATCAAGAAGCGTAAACCCACAGGAAGCGCTTCATCGAAAGAAATGGCGTGCTTTGACCCCAAAAGAAGAGGAAGAAGAAGCTCTAATTTTTTTAGAGGCTTTGCGACATCGTGGTCATGTAGCCCCATGTACTTGGGTGTTGCACCCGTATAATGTGTTGATCACCCAGCCATATCCGCTGATGGTAAGGATCACAGAGTTCAATGATCGCCAGCTAGATCGATCAAAGAATCCTCGCTGGCGGTGGACACGTCACGTCAGTCTTAAATACGCATGTGCTCTACTAACAAGTTACGAAGAATCAGAAGAAAAGAAAGGTCGGGGAGTGTGATGGGTGTTGATAAAAGGTGTGCGCCTATAACTAGTAATAGTAGGCTACACATTACTGAAAGAACTAGTCAAGTTTTCTATAAAATGGGACGGGGAAACTAAACAGCTCCTGCAACATTTATTGCGAAAACGAATACAATAAAAAGAAATAAAACCTCCTCACCAATAATTCGCAAAATAAATTAATAATAATAGTAAATCCTGAAATATCTTCTCACTAATTAAACGTAAATAATTTTCAAATAATAACGAGTTTTCAAAGAAAATATGACTTCACTCGAGATTACTACATCTCCTTCAATACTGTAACTTCAAAAATCTCTCAAAGATTCGGTTCAATAATCATCCAATTATTTAAATAAATTATTTCTCTTCTTGAGTTCTCAAATTCACAATAATAATGGAAATTGTTCCTACTCTACATCTCTAATACCTAATTGTACTGTAATATTTAACTTCTTCTTCTTCTTCTTCTTCTTCTTCTTCTTCTTCTTCTTCTTCTTCTTCTTCTTCTTATTCTTATTCTTCTTCTTCTTCTTCAAGTGCCGTGTCCTGTTGGCGATCCGTAGCATGATCTGTTTTTGTCCATAGTTCTTCTGAACAGTTCGAGGCTTGTCACACCAAACCACTGGCTTATGTTGTCGACCCACGATATCTTTCTTCACCCCGAACCACGTCTTCCATTAATTTTCCCTTGGAGTATTAATTGAAGGCGTTGGTATTTATTGTTCCGCATCATATGACCTAAGCTTTCTTCTCTTGATGGTATCAATTTCAGGTTTTCTGTTCATACGCTGCAAAACTTCTACATTGGTAATTTTGGCTGTCCATCCTTCGGTACGTCCACATTTCAAATGCTTGTAGCTTCTTGCACAGGGTTTCAGTTAATGTCCATGCTTCGACGCCGTAGAGTAGAATGCTGGAAACATCTGAGGAGTCGTTTCCGTAGTGCAGGGGCGTATATAGAGTTTTATTTCGGGGGGGGGGGGGGGGGGCGAGGGATCTAAAACAGGTCAACATTGAAAATCTTGAGGACCGCACCGAGTGCAGGTATAAAATCAAAAATGTTAAGTTTGATCAGAGACCGTCACGACAGCCTGGAAGAAAATGGACAGCTGAGCGTAAGAAGGAGCATTCTGAGAGGATGAAGAGATTTTGGGAAGAGAAGCGGGAAAACGCCAGGAGATGAAATCATGTATTCAAGTTCAATCACTCTCCTAAAGGGGAACAATCGATTAAATAATACTAATACAATAACGAAAATACCTATCACATTCCTTTTCCAATACACCATCTAGTCAATAAATGCATTAGTCTTTGTCGATGACGTCATGTTATGGGGCGAGACAGAAACGGAAGTACAAACGAAGAAGTCGGAATTCAATAAGAAGGGACTAAGCATCAGCCGACAGAAGACAGTTGGCTTGGTAATGAGTAGGAAACCCGAAGAAATCTATCTCAGACTCGGTGATGACAGTATAAATATCTTATTAGCCTATACTGTATAATACGCTAAGGTGTATGCATCACAAAACTCAAGCTCCTAAACCAGAGGGAGTTAGAAGGTGTGGTTTGTACCAAAATCCTCCAAATTGTCTCAATAGTACAGGAAAAATCTTGCATTTCTTGAAAAGTCAACGGAAATATATGTATTTGTTTATAAAGTGCTTTTAAACAAATAAACAAGACGAAAGCCCCTGCGAGAACTCTGTCGCCTACAGCCCGCATAGCACAAGTGCCGCGCGGGTAGTCTGTACACATGGGGCGTGCACAACCCATTATGCGAGAGTTCTCGCACGGGTCCGCTAGTTATTGATAATTTTAAGTATTTGGGCAGCTATGTGTCTGCAGACAACACCATTACACATGAAATCAGGAATAGAGTACATGCGGCATCACATTTCTATCACTCTGTATGCAATTTACTGTGGGATGAATCCTTTCATTTAACATCCAAAATCACACTTTACAAAACCTATCTCATGCCAATATTGACTTATGGACTTGAAGCAGCCACTTTAACAGCACCTGACAGTAGCAGACTTCAAGCAGTTGAAATGAAGTTCCTCTTATCTTGTCTCCAGAAGACCAGGAGAGATAAAATACGAAATGGGGAAATTAGGCAACAGCTCAATTTGGATAAAAGTCTGCTTGACACACTAGAACTATATAGATTGAAATGGTATGGGCATGTAAAGAGAATGGCCCCCGACAAAACACCAATATTATATTTTGACCAGGTCATCCTAGGTAAGAGACCAAGGGGAAGGCTTCGAGACATTTGGGAGAAGCAAATCTGGAGAGACTTGGCCAAGAGGGATGCAGATCGGCACAAGAAATCGAAGCACAATATGTAGGAGGACCGGACAAACTGGAAGAGGCTCATTTATACCCGCACCCGGCTTGCTGGGGCAGAGAATGGATGATGATGATGAATAAAGAATATCGTATGGCCTCGGTTGCCGGGTGCAAGCATTGTTATTTGACGCCCAGAGGGCAGCTTGCATGTCGAATTTGTTGTTTCTTAGCTCCAAACTGGTATTTCATTCCATCTGAGAAATGTATTCCCCTGTCACAAATACTGATCTTACAAATGATCATCATCTTCAAAAATTAACATGTCCTAGTGTTGCTCAGTTCGAAATACTAACTTGCAACTAACTTAAAAACTGACGTTGGATCAAAGCCAACTCAAGTCTACAATGACAATGCTTCAAGCATGAAAATACAAAGCTCAATCCTAACAAAAATATCCTAAATAAAACTCGCAGATCGAAAATTAACAATATAATAAGCATAAACGTTCATATAATTTATGTTTCTGTCATAATTCTGGCCAAACGATGATAAAAAAAATAATAAAAAATCGCCCTACATAATGAAATCGCAAAACTGAATTACCATCCAAATTATCGTAAAAATGACGAAATCCCTGGCAAAATAACTCTAAATAACTATTCGAAGAATGACAATAGCTAAAGAAAAATACTGTTTAGAAAATGGTCAAAGAAGGTGTATCCAAATAATCATCAACAAATCTACAAATTGAAATGAGTGTTCTTTCTACCTTCAGCCTGATTTCTACTCAGCTCTGCATGTCCTGGTCTTAATGGTGTTGCATCGACTGGATTCTCTATTCCCACAAGGATTCTTCGACATCTCCTGCATCTAACGTGTTATCGTGATGGCGGATGATTCTGGGTTCGATAGCCCCGCATCTCTTCGGTTTCAGATGAAACTCGTCGATATCACTTGTCTTTTCTGTTCGAGATGGAACTGTCCTCTTCTATCGGCTGCTCTCTCGACGATCTGGTTGATGGAACTCATAGTTTCGATTTGTAGTAGTATCTGATTATGAAATTTCCAAAGGTGGTGATGGAAATTCATTATAATAATTCTATGTTCCAATTCAATTTTATGTCATTCCTGGAATCCACTTTTCATTATCTGCTCGGTCTCCCATCCATGTATTTAGCAGCGCATCCTCATCTCCGTCGTAATTGCTGTAGTCATCCTCACCAAGTCAAATTTATAAGTATCGTTGTTAATGACCAATAATTCGATGAAGAATTCGAAATAATTCGCAGACAAAAAAAATTCGAAATAATTTCAGCTTAGTGCTTGAATAACTCACGTAGATATCCAATTTTGTATATTTATATTAGTTTCGAGGTTCAATGTTAATATTTGGATCTTCTACGTTGCTTGTACAACTAGTTGCTAAAATTTACAATATATTTCAATACCGTATCCAGTTAAGTTTGCTTTTAGCGTGCGTAGTATATTGTTGTTACGAAACTGCACTAGAATACTCAATAGGCTATGTCGTCTTATACGATAAATAAAGCTCACTTCAATATTTCTTTTTCGTAGAACTTCATAATTTAATTGCACTCGTAATCATACTATCGCCGTAATGTTCCAAGTTCGAATGGCACTCTAATATTCCACTGTCTTTGTTATGTATCACTTGACCCTCAGGCCCCTGCTTCCTTCACGGTCGAAATTTCACGAAGTCCGCACTCTTCCTAACACAGAGTAGCACGTCCGAACTCCACCGAGTTCAGAAATTAATAGCCTGATGTCTAAGGGACGCTATCTCCCCTTCCAAAGTCATTTTTAGCGCGGTTTCTCTGATTTACCGCTCTGCCTGTGTGTTACAATAGAAAACATATTTTGCTGGTCCTTCTGCTATATTCATTACAATTTCCAGTCCACTATAAAGTCGTATACTTAATCTATATCGTTTCGAGGTGTCTAATTACTTAAGTAATTGCTGGTTCAATTACCCTCAATTGGCGCTAATTATCCAGTTCTAATATTCCTATTGGCTCTTGGTCATGTGATCTCTAGTAAGGCACGCCTTCCGCACGTGTATCTATCGATGTCGTGTGCCTAGCTCATGGTCAACTCGTTTTCTTTATAAGCGGTGATCCCTTTGACTTCGCAGAGCGCGGTGAGAACTACTTTTTATTTTATTTCTGTCGCTGGCTATAGGCGGCCATGTATATTGCAAAAGAAATACAAGTTTCCTCCCCTTTTTCCGGGGGCTGCGTGGCGCAGTCGGTAGAGGCACTGAGCTTCTAACTGAAAGGGAGTGGGTTCGATCCCAATCCAGGTAGAGGATTTTAGAAACTAAACTACCACTTTCGTAAACGCAAACAGTCCTGAGGTCCACTCAGCCTACACCAGAAATGGGTACCAGGGAGCAAAGGCGGCCGGGCATGGAGCTGACAACTCCATCCCATCTAGTGCCGATGTCACAAAGAGTGGAAGCCTCTGCCTTCCACTATTCCATGGGCCTCCAAAGCCTGTAAGGAGTTGGCTCTCCTTTTTCAAGTATTAAATAATCTATTTTACTCTCCGTCAATCATGCGAAGTGGTGTTTCCTGTTGCCTCCATTTCTTTACGAAAATTGTCACGTAGCCAAGAGTTCTCTGGTTCGATGCGTCTGAATATACTCGAACAAGTACATATGGTCGCAGTGTGTATATGTAATTTCTCTGATAACCTGTGTTTTTGTGGTGGACAGTGGCGTACGCAGGATTTCCTTCTGGGGGAGGGGGGAGGGGGGGGGGGAAGGAGGGTCATTAATAAAATAGGGTAATTGTGCACATTATTAAAGGGACAGATGACCTTGCTGTTCCACCCCTTAAAACAACAGTTAACATCATAATTAAAATTACATTTCAATTAATATTCATAAAAAACAATAATTAAATAACCGTTCTCTTTGCATGAAAACTATTTTAGGCCTTATTATTTTTTTGACAAATGAAAAAATGAAAAATATGGAAAACAATAACTAAATATTAAAAGTGAAACAATGCAGTGATATCATCATGACCATAGTTACGTGGTTGTTTATAATATTGATATTATGCGAGAGAAAGATAATGTTTTGCTCTCAGTGTTCCTACTGCCATTACTATTGACTCTCAACATCTGCCATGTTGATGACTTTATCCGTATCATTAATTGGAATAAATTGCAAAAAACTCCTCATGTACTGAATTATCTTTAAATAAAACGCACACACAATTAAAGAAACCCGAAGCGACGTGAAAAAGGTTACCGATCGCACACTTTAACAGTAAAACTGATCCATGGCTGAAGGAGGAGCCTCGCTGTGAGTAGAGTGCAGGACATTATTACCAAGTGAGGACCGGGTGAGTTAGCCGTGGTCGTTACGGCATGACTAAAGGCAGTCGCTCACATCCGGGAGGCGAGGAGGTTCGAATCCCCCCGCCGGCAATCTTGAAGATGGTCTTCTCTGGTTTCCCATCTTCCTTCCAGGCAAATGCCGGGGTTGGTCCCTAACTATAGGCCACAGCCGCTACCTTCCAACTTTCCTCCCCAACGGTACTTGTAGCTCACCCATTGGGTGTCCGTCTCGAAGCAGCTACAAAACTGGCGAGCCGAACATGTCCTCGGACACTCCCGGCACTAAAAAGCCATACGAAAAAAAAAAACAAGTGAGGAACGGGCGGCTTCGGTGGCGTAGTCGGTAGCATGCTGAGCTTCTATGCCCAAGATAGCGGGTTCAAACCCGGCCGAAGCCGTCGGATTTTTTAAGAGCGTTAAAATCCCTCAGTATGCCTTCCTTCGGAGGGGAAGTAAAGCCGGCGGTCCCATGTCATAGATTTATGGCATGTTAAAGAACTTTCCACTAATTACACCTGTGTGAAACTAAATTGTATAGGTTAAGAATGTAAACAACGCTCTTAGGTTTCTATGTTCGTTGCCAAGAGCCGACTGCGGTGGCGTCTGGTAGCTGAGTTCTGAACTAAGCCTAGTAGTCGTTGACGGTGCCGTTTGGCGGCAAAAGTAGGAACCATTTGAAAAATTCTAAGTTGCAGTCTGCACTTAAATTAAAAAAAAAACAGATACACACACTAATACAGTCATCACAACTAACACCGGTTATCAGACAGATTCTACACACACCCAAAGTACACGGGGCTACATGACCGCGTTGTCGCAGCCCCTAAACTTAAGAACCAACCAACCAACAAGTGAGGAACGTGACCACATTTAAAATATATACAGGAATAAGAAGCCTCAATAGTGGTAGCGTAAAACACGTGATAGATGGGACAATATAAAGATTCAAGTAAAGAAATGTCTCGTGGGGGTTAAATTCTGAACCCCCCCGTCGGTACGCCACTGGTGGTGGATGTATTGGTTTGTGTGTGTTCGTAATTCAGATGAGGATTGGGAAGGAGGCGGTCGAGGAACCATCCTGACGTTTGCCTGGATTAGAAGTGGCAAACCATGGAAAACCACTCCCAAGATGGCTGAGTTGGGAATCAAACCCTCTTCTTCTCAGTTTTACCTCTCGAGAATGAGACCAGAAATATAATTTCTTGGCAGAGCCGGGAATCGACCCCGGACCTCCGGGGCGACAGTCAACCTCTGTCAAATTCACCTCACTAATTTTATTTTAGGGGCAATGATGCAAGATCTTATAAAGAATATCTGTTTCTGAGAAGAATGCTAGCTGCTACACCACGAAGTACTTAATACGAAGGTGGATCATAAAGTTAGTAGCGCTAATTCGCTGCAGCAGCGCGCTGTGTGTCGCAAACGTGGGCACAGCGGAGAAAGGGACAGACACTGCCCACACGTCTGTTAGGCAGGTCACTGTGGTGTCTCGTCTTGTACGGTGTGAATAGCGGCCAAATGCAATGGCGCGTCGACTCGACGTTCACTCCAAATATGAGGTGCGTGCGACAATCCGATTCCTATGGGCCGAAAGGAAGAATCGCACGGACATTCATCGTGAAATTAGTGCTGTGTATGGGGAGCGGGCCATTTCCCGGCAAGGGATAACGCAACTCCTCACAAGGCCCACCAAACGAGCGAACTGCTGCAGTGTTTCTAGTGGGAGGTCTGGCAGCACCCACCCTACAGTTCCGACTTAGCGCCATGTGACTTTCATCTGTTTAGTAAGCTCAAAATGGAGCTCGGTGGTTGACGTTTCCAGACCGATGAGGAGGTGAAGGCAGCTGTCTCCGTGTGGTTGCAGAACGCTGGAGGAACTTTCTATGCATCCGGCATCGACAACTTGGTTGTGCGTTCGCAGAAATGTTTGGAGTCTCTTGGAAACTATGTGGAAAAGTGACGTTACATTGTATGTCGTTATAGGCGTGTTGCTGTTGTATCGGTGGTGTAATAAATGGCCATAAATGGGAAGTGCAACCTATTTTTTGATCTGCCCTCGTGGTTAGTTGAAATAGAGATGATGGTGATGTTGAAGTTTGAACAAATCTTTCGTGATTCTTGTAAGGTTGGTTTTAAAGAAATTTTGGATAATCTCAATACCCTTCAGGTGGTTTCATGTCAATTAGTGATGGTTTCCCAGCTACCATACATCAAGGGGCAGATGAACTCACTGTTTCTCCCATTAAAAACACAATGACTAACTAACGAACTACCATACAGCAAATTCTCTACTGTCAACTTGTGTAGTTTTCATAAACTATTCGTATCAAATTTGATTGTGAAACATAGTACGTGTTCCACTAAGAACTGGTTTGTCATGTGAATGTTGTGCTCATATTGTAGGCTACTTCCTGTAGTTAACATTCATTTGACAAACCAGACCTAAACAGGTTTAAAACAAAATGTTCTGTAGGGTACCAAATCAGTCAACCTCTGTCAAATTCACCTCACTAATTTTATTTTAGGGGTAATGATGCAAGATCTTATAAAGTATATGTGTTTCTGAGAAGTATCCAGAAAATATTAAGATTCTTATTATTATTATTCTCCTTCCTGAGAATGTTAAGTTTGTAAATGTTTTAAAATAGCAGGCTATCAGCTGTTAAAAGTTCTGTTGACTTATCTTCCGATGATTTTGTATGAGGCAGATTGTTCCACCCCATTTCCTTGAATCAATAATAATGTGTACAGGCATGAGCCATTCTTGCAGAAAATTAAAAAGTACCTGCTCAGATTTAAGAGAGTTACGGTTTAAGTCCGTAAAGTAGACTCATTTAAAGCATGTTAGTATTGGTTCTTTTATAACTCAGAATTGTAATTTCAGACCAGATCAGACCAAATATTACTTCGACCGTATGGCGGCGAAGCTCAACCAGTGCATCTACGCAGACTGACGCCATTACGGTATGCCTATAAAAAAATTGTGGTAAGTATCGAATTTATTGTGTTACCGTATTGATTAAAACTTTCTGTATTCTCAAGCGTGTGAAAATTAAGCTAATCATCATACAGGGCACGGTGTACCATTTATGCATGGGGTTGACTACTTTCCAGCCAATATATTATCATGTGGACACAGGTGCAGGAATAGCCGCAAATCAGCTAAGTCTACAAAACCACATTATGAATTCAGTATTTAAGTGTTATTATGTAGTCGAGATCGTAGTCAGAACAGTAATGTATGGTTGAAAGGAGAAAGATTGGCTCAAGTAAATCTTTTCAAGTACTTGGGAAGCATTATTACTTCTGATGGGAGATGTGAAAAGGATATTCGCTCTCGAATAGCCCAGGCTAAATAAGCTTTCAACAAGAAGAGAAGTCTCCTGACATCCAAAGCCAAGTCAGAAAGCACTTCATTAAAAGCTACATTTGGAGCATTGCGACCTATGGTTGCAAAACCTGGACACTATTGAAGGCCGACAAGAAACGATTATGTGCATTTGAAATGTGGTGCTGGCGACGAATGCTACGGATACCTTGGACCCTAAGGCTAACTAATGAAGAGGTTCTAAGAAGAGCAGAAGAAACCATCAATCTTACAGAAACCATCAACAAAAGAAGAAATAATTGGATAGGCCACCTGCTCCGGTATTCACCAGGGTGCATCTCACTGCTTGAAGGGAAAATGGAAGGCAAGGCAGGAAGAGGACGACCAAGAGCAGAGTTCTTTGATGACATCGGAGGAGGATGTCCGTACCACCTGATCAAACAGCGGGCTCATTGGAGGAAGACATTCATGCTACCCACCAACCGCCAGGTTGAGGAGAGAAAGAAGAAGATTATTAATCTTATATATAAAAGTGAAAGTCTGTATGCGGGTATTGTACCGGAATCTAGTAGAACCTGCAAGGATCCGCAGGTGGATTGCAGCAACTTGTAGAAGAACTAAGAAACTACTGACAGATAACACTGATGGGATACAATTACTACTAATTTAGATAATGGGCGTCTATCTAATAATGGAGAGTGAGAAATTTACGGTTCTCGGGGCGTACCGGGAAAAAGGTGTGAATGTTGAGTCCTATTCTACCTCTATAGCACACTAAAATTACCTAATTAACTGAAAAGGATAACTCAATGTTCTATATAATTATCAGACATTCGTAATGACGTGTGTGTTGGTTATTATCGATGACAAATTATAGTTAATTAAATACGTGGGGAATAATGAGAAAAATAAATTAGAAATTAAATAACTCTCCTAATCGTTAAACTAAACTCAAAATAAAATTTAAAATGAGCTCCTGGCATGTAAATACGGTGCCCTAGATCTAAGAGGTGAAAAGAAAATATTTTAATTTACCTAATTTTCAAAATAAATTAGTGATGGCCTTTCGCTATTGCAAACATTAAATCTTACTCTACAGTATTCAGAACTCCTTATTCCTAATTAATTCCTATTCTAGTAACTCCTATCTTAATAACTCCTATTTTAATAACTTAGGCTGTTGTTTGAGTCTTCAGTCTTTTGACTGGTTTGATGCAGCTCTCCATTCCTCCCTGTCCTGAGCTAAACGTTTCATCTCTACATAGCTACCACACCCTACATCCGAGGCAATCTGTTTAACATATTCTAACCTTGGTCTACCCCTACAGTTCTTGTCCTCGACCCTTCCTTCCATAACTAAGCTTGCTATTCCTGGGTGTCTTAGTATGTGTCCTACCAACCTATCTCTTCTCTTCATTAGCAGTCGCCAGAAACATCTCTCCTCTCCCACTCGTCTTAATACCTCTTCGTTTGTAACCCTATCTACCCATCTGATCTTCATCATTCTCCTGTAACACCACATTTCAAATGCTTCAATTCTCCTCTTTTCTGCTGCACCAATAGTCCAAGTTTCACTTCCATAGAGCGCCACACTCCAGACAAAGGCTTTCAAAAATGACTTCCTAATACCTAAATCTATATTCGATGTCAGCAGATTCCTTTTTTGTAGAAATGCTTTCTTTGCCTGAGCCAACCTACTTTTTATATCCTCTTTGCTTCGTCCATCACTGGTTATTCTGCTTCCTAAGTAACAGAAGTCTCCTACTTCCTTCAGCTTTCCACCTGCCAATTTGATCTCCATAGAGGTTTCTGATTTATTTCGGCTGCATTCCAGTATTTTTGTTTTACATTTATTAATTTTCATCATGAATTCTTTCCGTAAGACGGAGTCCATACCATTCAAAAACTCATTCAAATCCTCAGGCTTGTCGGCCAAGATGACGATGTCATCAGCAAATCTCAGAGTTGAAATTATTTCTCCTTGAATCTTCACTCCCACTTTACATTTTTCTCTAATTTCCTTCATTGCTTGTTCAATGTAAAGATTGAAAAGTATGGGTGATAAGTTGCAGCCTTGCCTTACACCTTTCTGAATACCAGCTTCTCTCTCATGTCCTTCAACTCGATTGACTGCTGTCTGGTTTCTGTATAGATTGTATATCACCCTCCTATCCCTGTACTTTATTCCAATCGATTTCAAAATGTCAAACAATTTAGTCCAATCAACGTTATCAAAAGCCTTTTCTAAGTCTACAAAAGCCATGAACGTTCTCTTATCTTTCTTTATTCTACCTTCCAAAATCAGCCTAAGACTTAGTACAGCTTCCCTTGTTCCTACATTTCTCCTGAAACCAAATTGGTCTTCGCCCAACTCCGTTTCTATCTGGCTTTCAATCCTCTTGTAAATTATTCTAGACAGGATCTTTGAAGCATGAGTAATCAAGCTGATTGTACGGTAATCTTCACATCTGTCAGCTCCCACTTTCTTTGGTATAGGGATGATTACATTCTTCTTGAAATCAGGGGGTACCTCACCTGTCTCATAAATCCTACACACCAAGTGAAATAACCTGATCAGACCTTCATCTCCTATGCAGCGTAGCAACTCAATCGGTATATCATCAATGCCTGGTGCTTTGTTCCTGCTTAAGTCTTCCAAAGCTCTATCAAATTCTGATCTCAATATTAAATCTCCTTTCGCATCCTCATCAATTTCCTCCTCCCTTTCCATTACATGATTCTCAATCTCCTTTCCCTTATACAAACTCTCTGTGTAAGCTTTCCATCTCTCAACCTTTTCTTCCCTATCTGTTAGAGGCTTTCCATTTTTGTCCTTAATATTACAGCACCTAGTCTTCTTTTCCCCAAAAGTATTCTTAATCCTTCGATAAGCTGTGTCTACTTTTCCTAATTTCAGACAATTTTCTATACCTGCACATTTCTCTTTCAACCATTCTTCTTTTGCTTCCTTGCACTTCTTGTTAACCTCATTTCTCAGACGTCTGTATTCTGCTTTCCCCTTTTCATCTCTTACATTCTTGTGTTTCCGCCTTTCATCCATCAATTCTAGTATATCCTGAGTGATCCACGGTTTTCTACCTATTCTTTCTTTCCTACCAATGTTTCCTTCTGCGGATTTTGTTATTTCATTCTTCAAAAGTGCCCATTCGTCTGCAATTGAAGTTTGTTTAGGGTTTTTCATTAGTCCTTCCTTTATACTCTTCTTGAATCTTTCGTTTACATCCTTCTCTTTCAGTCTGTCTATTGCCCACCTTTTTGGCTTTTGACTTTTCTTCAGTTTCTTCAACTTTAATCTGCATTTCATTACAACCAGATTGTGGTCAGAGTTTATGTCAGCACCAGGATATGTTTTACAATCCAAAATCTGGTTTCGAAACCTCCGCTTTACCATAATGAAGTCGATTTGGTAACGTCCTGTATCTCCTGGTCTCATCCATGTGTATATTCTTCTATTGTGGTTATTGAATAAGGTGTTAGCTATGACCAACTCATGCTCGGTGCAGAATTCTACCAGCCTGCTTCCTCGATCATTCCTTTCACCTAATCCGAAACCTCCTACTATCTTCCCTTCTCTCCCTTTTCCTACCACAGCATTCCAATCTCCCATTACTATAACATTCTCATCACCCTTGATATACCTCAGAATTTCGTCTATTTCTTCGTAGACCTTTTCAACATCCTCATCATCAGCTTGACTGGTAGGCATATAGACTTGTACCACTGTGGTGCAGGTAGGTTTAGTATTGATTTTTGCTACAATAATCCGTTCACTATATTGCTCATAATATTCCACCCGCTGTCCAAGTTTCCTACTCAATATGAGGCCAACCCCTGCTTGGCCATTGTTTGATTTAGTGCTAATGACCCTATAGTCTCCTGACCAAAAGTCCTGTTCTTCCTGCCAGCGCATTTCACTAATCCCAACCAAATCCAACCTCAACCTATCCATTTCCCTTTCTAAGTTTTCTAACCTTCCACTTCCTAGCAGACTTCTAACATTCCACGCTCCGATCCGTAGAATGTCAGATTTCCTCTTTGTCACTTCTGTGATGTTAACCCCCTCTCGAGTAGTCCCCACCCGGAGATCCGAACGGGGGACTAGTTTACCTCCGGATTGAAATTTTACAAGGGAGGAGGCCATCATCACATGTAATTATGCATAGAGAGGTGCATATCCTCGGGAATAGCATACGGCTGTAGTTTCCCGTTGCTTTCAGCCGTGCAGCAGGACGTAGTGTAGCCATTATTTGGCTTATATTATCAATATCTTAACCGTCTATAAGACTAGTAAAGAATTGATTTATTCTGAAAGGCTGCTACTCCCTTTCAGAATAAGTAAAGAGCAATTCTACTAACAAAAATACTAACCTTCTACCGTACTAACAATTAAATACCAAAATTCTACTAACGAAAAAAATACTAAAGTTCCACCAACAACAAACTTAGGCTATATTCTAGATATTCAAAATATTCGCACTCTATCTAAATATTTAAATATTATACACCAATGTTTGTCCTTCCAACAATTCAAAATTTTTATGGAAAATCTCCACTTGCTCTAGTCTTAATTCGGTATATGAAATCAAATTTGGATATAAAATCAGGGCAACAAAGCACAGATTATAGTGCTCATGTCCTCCTTGATTCTTTTCATTCAATATATTATCATTAATAATAATACAAGTTGTTCCTTTAAAAACACTCACATCTCCTCGCTAGAGTTGATTTAAGTTTAATATCCCCTGAAAACAAATCTACTGAATTTACTGCCGTTCATATTGCGCCCGTTGACGCATGTTTGCTCAGACAACAGAGACTAAAACTTATGATGAAATGTAACTGAACATACCATGCGAGCGGCGAGAAGAAGCTGAAGCAATATCGCTTATGATTATATTTTTACTTATTTTTCACATTCCAAAAATCAACAATAATTATAACCAAGTAATTCTGCATATTTGAAGTACAGCATACTTCGTAAATCGAAGAAACTATCAATTTACGCGGCCAGCTCATGTACTGAGAGCACGCCATATTTGGTAACACCAGTTCCTATTCGTCTGTGGAAGAGACAACATGTGCATGATGGAGCACAAGTGAAAGGAAACCATGTGGCAGGAAAAATCTACGAATAACTTTCTTATAGATAGCCATCATGGCATTGTGTAACAATTGAACGATTGAAGACATTCACCACTACGAAAACTGCGAAATATTTTTATTATTATCCGAGGTGAAATGAAGGACTTGAGTGAAGAAAACTTTGCGACCGCATGGTCTCATTCTCACGCACACACACATGTTTCAGTGTTATATAAACTGTGTATTTAATTAACTGTGTAACTGTACAAAATCTACAAGTACAAACTTTATTTGTCGGATGGGCAGTATTTCGATTTAATTTGTGTTAATATTTTCTTGTGTAAATATCAGTGCAAGTCACGAGTGAGTGTCGCACAAGCGACAGAGTCTAGAGCCAGTGGCGGAGTGAAAATGGGCATTTTTTTTTACCGTATATTAGCTGCAGTGCGCGACAGTTTTATTTAATTATGTGCTACGTTTTACCAACGCTAACATCGCAATAATGATAAACCAGCAGATCTTCAGATACAACTCCAACCACGCGATGGCATGTGATTGCTAAATCATGCGTGGGGAATTGGCGGCGGAGGATGTCCAGACCCAATGAAATGGTAACCTAAAGCCATACACGAGACCGCATACAACATCTCATGGCGGGACTCGAACCAAGTGAAGCTGAATCTGTAAGTCAGATGAAATATTTATAGCGTATTGTAAGAGTGGAAAACAGTAGACTTAGTTTATTTTGGTTTCATTTATTTAGTGCACAATGCAGGTAGCTAATTATAAGACGCGTGTGGAAATTAATAGTTTATTAAACATTTATAGAAGCCAGGAAGGCTGGATTTTCAATGCTCATTCGTATCATTTAAAAACAGTTATTATCAACTTTTATTTTTGTCAGGCTGATGACAAATAAACTAGTTTGACAATGTTAAATCAAGGCCAAGGTTACGAGCCAAGTTCACTACACAGCACACTCGATTCTAGGCAGTGGATTAATATTTTGTTTTAGAAGGCTGTGAGATTCTTGCCATTATTACAAGTGGAATGCAGAGTTCCGTTATTCACATTTATTGGCCAGAACAATACTTGAAAACAGGTTTATTTTCTTTAACAGAAGCCACACAGGCAATGAATGCAATTGTATTTTGTAACCAAATGAACGCAGGTTCGATTTATTCAGGGAAGAGGCAATTTTATAAACGCACACACACAGTTAGCTTGTATCAGAAGCCTTCATGTTTATTTAAAGCGTTGTCAGGATGTTTTTTTGTACACATAATCTTTATTACCAGCAATTCAAACGTGTATCAATTAGGATTCCACACTTTTGTAAATTAAGAATATTATATGAGTCGTGACGGTGGATGAATACCTCCGACATTGTTACTGTGGTTATATCGGTGGTAATGACAGGGCCGTGGAGAGCGGCGACGGGCCCTGGGGCTGGAATCTCCCGGGCCCCCCTCTATAATCAGATACTGTAAATATACATTATAATCCTCGTAAATTTGCACAAAATGTTCATCACGAAATCAATTACAAGTACATAAAAACCAGCAAGCAGTAATAATAATAATAATAATAATAATAATATTGTAGCATGCTATGCCCAAGATCGCGGGTTTAAGCCCGGCCGAAGTCGTCGGATTTAAAAGCGTTAAAATCCTTCATTATTCCTCTATTCGGAAGGTAAGTAAAGCCGGCGGGCCCATGTCATAGATGTATGGTATTTAATGGATCCTACCACTTCCGAAAAATACTCGGCAATTATATCCTCCGATTGAACTAATGCATATAAATTCTTCACGCTGGTACATAGACATGCGCGTTAAACCACTCACCATGACCCCACTGGGGAGCTGCAGAAAGTCTGGAGATTGGATTGTCGAATCTCGGCTATCGTGAGTGTGGCTTTCCAAAATTTGTAGGTTATTTGGTTAGAAATGCTCTCAAGTTCCAACGTTCGCCGCTGGGTGTCAGTTACAGTGGCGTCAAGTAGCCAAAGTTGGAACTACTTGAAATTGAACTTGTTAGGTAGCCTACGGTCGTTCAATTGAAATGTCCTGACATGAGCATTGGCTGCAATAAATAGGCTACTCTATAATAATATTTCAATTATATATTCCACTAAATCCAGGCTATATTTATTATCACAAGCAGAGCGTGAATTAATAACAGTATGTATGCTGGTATGTTAAATTTACACCAGTGAAACTGGAGGAATGCACGCAAAATTATTTGCAAATTCAATGTTTATACCTGACAAGCGCGTACCAATGCATTATTTTCAATTAACAAAATTAAATATTAGACTAAAGCCATCGAAAACTAGTTAATACTTTTCATTAAATTCACTATACTGTTTAGTTCTGGCGTTTGACAGATCAAAATTTTCCCCGATGAGGTAACACTGTAAGCATGCACAGTGTTCAGATTTAAAGTTCTGCAGATCCTCTTTGATATCAATAATTTTAAAACTTCAGTGACACTCGTAAAAGCAATATGCTCGTTTGTCGTACACAAATTTGAAAAGAAATGCATTTACCGGACCGTAATTTCATCGCTTTTACAGTATTTAACTTGGGGAAAGAATTCACATTGAAAAAAGCTGTTGTCCATGAACTCGGAAACAGGTGGGTTCGAATTCCACCGTCAGTGGTTCTAAGCTTATTTTCCATGATTCATCGTTTTAACCCTATAACCAAAGGCTGTAGTTGCACTATCGTAGATTAATTCCCTCCTTAATTCCATCCAAAATTAATTAAACATATATGATTTACTTCCGATATGGATTGTCGAACAGAGTTCTACACGCACAGTAAATAGAAAGGACTGATGACCACGACGTCCTCAGACCCAAAAATTAATCAACAGGAAGTTCAGATCAGTGAACTGCTTGTTAAAATATGTGGAAAGGGTATATTGTTAACTGTGCTGTACTACAGCTTCTGTAACATATGACGTAATCCCCTTTCATAACGAAAACATGATTTTTACACAAAGTCAAGACTTATTTTAAAATACGTTTTACATATAATGCTTTTATGTTGACATTCTTAAAATTTTCTGCCCTTGAAGAGTCACGCCCCTGGGTCTAGGCCTAAACACTGGTAAGTGTTTTGGTTGAACGGCGATCACACATCTTTGTACATTAAACAAAGAAAAATATATTTTCATAATTAGCTTCAGGTACGGTATACGGTACTCATACGTAAATCAAGTCATTATGTGCTATCAGTAGATTGGAGCTGATCAGTGATTTGTTTTCACAAAAGAAGAAAATGTGAATTTGAACAATATTTCGTAATTTGCAGTCAGTGGATTTCTTATAATTTATTATTGCTTTGCAGTAGGCAAACCTAGAGCCAGGTTCTCCTAAAAATCCCCAAACCTATCGATGAGTGGTAACCATCGGGGGTGGATTTAAGCCAAGATTATGGGGGAGTGGACACATAGGGGATCTGGGGTATGGAATATCACCAGGCTCAGAGTGGGGTCCGGGGACCCTCCTCCGGAAAATTTTGCAAAAATTAGGTCCAAATTATTGAGTTATAGGCTTGGGTGATTAGTTTTGTAATATTTTGGAGTAAAAATTTGGTGACTATTGACATTTAGTGGCTATAGAAAAGACTCAGATATTGAAGTAAAAGCTCTCGCACATTCAAGTAAGACCCCGCGGTGTAGTTCACAAATGACCTTGAAGGGAGACTACAGCAAGTCTGCAGATCGGAGGTTCGAATCCCGGTGCTGACAGCGGCTATCCTGAGCGTGGTTTTTCACACTCCCTCCAGACAGATCCCGGGGTAATACCTTATTTCAAGTCCAGGGACACCTACCCTACTCTTAACACTAATAGGTACAGTAATAGTCACGACGGGCTACGCTTTCCCAGTCGGCAACTAAGAATACGGCACGCGATTGATCATGTTACAGAGGTCATAGCACAGCACAGTGTATATCCTGCTTTTCGTCCAGCAGTAGGTGGTTAAAAGAGGGTCTAAGTTTCTACTCTTCAGGACAAATAGTAACAACAATGTTGCCAATACAACAACCACTAGCCTCCCCGTCAGTCTACACAATTCGCACGTTTTTTGGTTTTCGATTCTGTTCGCTGTTTGAGAATCTTGTAATTGCGAAAACTGCTGCTTTACAGTCAACTTCATTCAATAACGTGGAAGCCTTCAGAAACAACCCGGAAAACTAACGCGTAAGCAAATACTGAATTATATCTACAGTACCAGTTCATGCAAACGATCCCCAACCGAGCGACAATGGTTCATTACCCGTCAGCGATACTAGACCTACTAGTTAACAAGTGCACTGGTTAAATGTCGTAAACACCCAAATGAATTAACAACTGTAACGACAAATAGGCCTATTATTAACAGTTGAATAAGATTACGAATGACGCCGCAGTCGGGAAGCCGAATCCTGCATTCCTGCCGCGGCTTCGTCAGGACCCGGAGCCATTTGTAATTCGTAGATAAAGAGACCAACTCATTTTATGTTTAACGGTACTGAGACGTTTAACGTATCACGAAAAGGCTTGATTCGCAAGGGAAAGTATCTCTTCGTGTCCTGAAAATAAGTGCTTTGCAGATCGATGCTGCTCTTTGGAATAAACGGCGTAGAAATGTCCAATAATAATAATAGCCACTGCACCAGCTCAAAACAAAATTGTATTTATATTAATATTCGACAATACTTCATCTTAAGTTTCTTCTAAATTAAGCAGAGTTCATATATTTGGTCTTAGGAAAATCTGCGCGGTTGCCTACATGCAATATATTAATTTCTCCATCGCCATGCACACCTCTGACGTTACTTATTGTTGTTTTAAGGGGCGGAACAGCTAGGTCATCTGCCCGTACCACTGACGTTCCATGAGAGGAATTGGAAAACAAAGTTCAGTGCCTTAGCTTAATTGTCATTTTTCACCTGGTTAATTAAACACTTATTCCAGAAAAATGCTCGAATGTTACCTTAGTTTCAGCCTTTGGATACATTTTCGAACTCTAGTACCAATAGTAATGTAGGTTTTCAATAAATCCCTTAATCAGAAATGATTTGCGCACTAACCCAAGTACCTAGGGTTGTTGATCGTATTGAATGAACCGATAATAATAAGAATTATACTGCACCTAAACATACAGATTATTCAAATGTTAGCATTGCTTTCTCAATTCAGTATACGGGAAGATGAACAATTTCGCATGTATTTTTTCTATCTACGTTTGACAACAGAATCATCCCACTCTTTCGCAAGATATTTAGCCAGCAATGATAATTTTTCCCATAGTGCGAAAGTGAATTAGCAGGTGACGATGACCTTGCTGTTCCGCCCCTTAAATCAACAATAACTAAAAAGTTAATTACTGTGTGGACGCTTCTTTAAAAATTATTTTACTTACGTGCCTGCACGGCTTACGATACGTCTAGCTAGACAATATATTCATTTCAGACACCATCACCTCTAAATATCTAAGCTCGACGTGACGCACCAAATTTCAATCTCTTGAGCTAGCTGACCAAACACACCAGGGCAGCCCAGGATCTCGTGGCCTTGGTGAAATAAGTGAGGGGATGAGAAAAATAATTGAAGGATTGGTGCATAAGCCGAATAGGTAAGCTAAATTTAGAATCTGAGAACAATACATAGCGAAGCCCCATCGCCTAAGTTGACCGCTTTGAGACAGCTGTTCTTCCCACAAGCGCTTTGTAAAGGATAATATTGTCAAATTAACAGAATAAGTTTTCCAATCCTTGAAACTTTATTTACAGACAGTTCATTGCATTCACTAAATGATTGCCAGTAGAACATTCAAGTCACATAAAGGCAATAATAAATCAATGCCCGATGGGGCCCGGCCTCCTAGGACGCCGGCCCCCCCTGGAAGGGTCGGGCCCCGGGGCACCAGCCCTGCCTGACCCCCCCCCCCCCTCTCGTCGGGCCTGGGTAATGAACTAACTAAAGTCGTACCAAAACCGAAGGCGCCTGGATCATTGAATCCGAAATAAGAGTAAAGTAATTGGTGAAGACATAGGATGTCTAATAAGTGTGATGAAATATTAATGAAGACACAGGGTTTCTCGTAAACTAATGAACTATTGAGTTATTTGGTTAAGTTGGATACAAACGTTACCTGAATACACTGAACGCTTTTAACGGTCCATAAACTGAACAACAATACTGTCAGGAATAAATAATTGTGTGAAACTTTAATAATCAAAAATAGGGTTTTGAAAACTAACAAATCTTATAATTCCCCCCTGAACCTAAATAAAATTTATAAACATTAAAAATAAACTATTTTTCTGGACCAAATGTTAACACTTAGATACTGTTCAACTATTGTAGATACATTTTGATACATTTTCACATGATTAGTCGACCACTAATGGGTGATGTGATAACTGAAGCACACACATCAGATTAGTAGCAATATGAGTAGATGTAATTGTTTAATTACTATCGCATTTGCAGGCTTTCCTATATTTTCTATTTTCATAACACTTGGACACTATGACCGTTTGTTACTAACAGTAACAAATCGAGTACGTAGGCAGTGCCAATTGCACAACCATAGGAGTGCTGAATTATTGTATGCATTTCTGTTGTATTAGCGTATTTTTTTTATTCAGCAACATTGTGCACATAGCTTGATTTTCTTAGTAATAAACGCATCTCGTTTATTAATTAATGATATTTAGGACTAGCTAACACTTAACTCTAAAGATAAATGTTAGAGATGGCACCATCATAGCATAGGACAAATTTTCCCCTTGCTACTAAATGTAAATGTTCTAGTATTTGTGAACAAGTAAATGTCTTGCTTTGCTGTAGATTCTTTTGATGTTTGATCCACCCGTAAGTTATTTCGATGTAATTGCTTAGGGCCGATCTTACGTGCCATTCTCTTAGCTTGTTCATTTTGTCGAATTTTGTATTAGGACCATGAGAGCAATTTAGATCTTGTTTAGGACTTTTTATATTTCTTTCAGGGCAGAATAGTACCGGACTAGCCGTTTGAAACTCTCATGATAGGCTAGGGATCTATTCTGAATAAAATTTATTTGTGATTTTAACCTAAGACTGACCTCTCTTTTCTTGTTTAGTTTTGTTATCGATGCATTCCTCTGAGCTGGTTAAAGATAGAACCTCACTAATTCCCGACACCCCCGAGTGCAGACTTTTGTGCTACACCAGCCTATGAATGTATCGTTCCCCATACTTTTGTGTTAACTGGAAGAGGGTCTCGGAAGGGTCATTTGAAACCGGTTGCTCCCCGAAACCTTCGGCCAGCGGGCACAATATACAGGCCACAAGTGAATTTAACATTACTAACCCGACTTTAATTGGGCGCCAGGGTTGATCATATGGATCTTCCAAAATAAAATATGATAAAAATAAAATAAACAACTGATTTTCCCGACATTGAGATCCATTATCCCAGGTGTGGGGCATTTTATAAGTACATGCGTTCTGCTGATGTACCCGGATCGTGACAACCCAGGAATAAACACACAAGAATTTGAAGGGGGGATGCAATGAATTTATTTGTAATCTACATGGTGTAATTTACATTGTGTATACATTTTATAGTTATCGGAGGCAAGGAAGTTCATTAAAAACATTAAATGCCAAGCTCTGCGCCTATACTTGGTGTGAATCCAGGAGTGTTCACCATTCACAAGAATAGACTCATGAAAGCTGAGAAAGGGAGGTCTGATCTTGAGCTGGAATACAGACAGAAAAGAAGAGGGCAGAAAAGAATGTTGGAGGATTTTTAAAATCAAATAAGCATTTTCATATTTCAATATGGTAACCATATGTTTAAATGCATTTTTCTCTAATATACATTTTTTGTAGAATCTGAAGCCTTTTCACAAAAACTATAAATCGCAGAGCTATGATTTTTTCAGGAGTTGTTCATTGCACATAGTGGAATATACAGAACTATAATTTTAATCATTACTTATTTAAATTCTTATTTATAGGCTTTTGAAAAATTGTCTTAATTCTGCAACAATAAGTTCAAGATTTTTAAAGTAAAAATTAATATGCATATTTAATTTATTTTAGTTCAGTATTCATATTGTAGTGATAGTTTCATGCAGTAAAAATTTCAAAGTGATTGTATCATTAGAATTCCTGTTATGGCTTTCATGGCAAAAGGACATAACAGTTAAATATCTTATAATATTAATGTATGTGCCTTACATCTACGTCTCTAATTATATTATTTTCATATATTACAGTTAATTATCTATCTACACACTCCATTTCATGCCTTTAACTCAAAAACTAAGGTTGTAATGATTTTTTAAGAAACAGCTTGAATTTCCGATTACATGCCCATTAAAAGAAACAATCTATTGGCTGCACTTCACATATATTGTACCCATTTGAATAATGTACACCGCTAGCTCACCGGTCGGGTAGTGTTACGTTCAATCCCCAGGTACAATGCATACATTCAACATTCGGGATTTTGAGCCTACAAGGTAACACTCTACAAATGGAAAGACTTCATATCACTGCTAAGATGACTGTTTACTTCTCAAAACAAAGCAATTAAAATGAAATTACATCAACTGTACAACAAGAAATCACTGAATAACATTGATGGCTTCAACGATCATCTCCTCTCTCCACAACACTCTAGGAATAAGTACTGTTCTCGCAACAATGCATCCTTTGATTTATTTAAATAATCCAGTAGACAAAATCCTCCTTGGATATTAAATACTTCGTAAATGGGCTACCCGTTCCATGCTTCCAGACTGGGATCGACACTGTCACGCTTTTGAAACAACCAGCGTGTTTGCCTCACTTCTTGTTATTATTATTATTATTAGGCCTGCTTGAATGGCACATTTCTGACCGATTTCCAAATATATTTTTGGAATTTACATCCGGGCCCGGCAAGTAGTCCAGTGCCGTCAATCACAACTTGAATTTCACATCATACAATGTGTTACAGTCGAACCTCCCTTCTGCGGACACCGTCGGTTCCGAGGGAAAATGTCCGATATGAGAGGTGTCCGCTGAAACAAGTTCGTAAAAATAATCGAACATTTTAACGGCGAAGTACATCCAACATAAACATACACTTCTTTATTTTGATTATTTGTTTATTTGAGTTTTCCTGGATTTGAATTTTTCGGCAAGCTTTCTCACTGAAAGTCCCTTGTCACTTTCTACAATCACATTTCTTCTTGTTTCGAGGTCTAAACACGTTCGTCCCTTGTTTACTTGATGACTGAAATGCAACGGTATTTCTGTCTCACTAATTAGCGCCTGTACTGCAAGTCTTTTCCTTCTCAAGTTGACTACCTGAGCTCGACCTTATCGGTGGCAATCTGAGTTATGAATTAATGCAAGCAGGGAAGAAAATCCCCAGGTAACTCGTGAGTAAACAGTCACTGGCAGCAATCCTGGGCAATTAGAATTCTCGGATTGTACACCAGTAGGTAGAACACCATAACAAAAGGTTTGGAAAGAGGAATGTACAGAAGAATTAACTTAACGGCTACTACAGCGTTGCGATGTAGTGCATTTCACTCTCTCTCCTTGACTCGAAATAGGTGTAGTACAGACATTCAAGAGGGATTTCCGTATGTCTGCAGATGGTTTTAAAAGAAAGGATGACATGGTCCGGTGTAAAAAATGTCCTGCAGCGTGTGAAGTCAAGTGGACGGGACAGATGGCGATGTCCGCTGTCCGGACATCAATGTGTCCGCTGAAATGAGACTAATTTAACACTTGTCTTATGTGAAATAAAATCGGTTCCAAGGAAAAAATGTCCGTATAGGCAGGTGTCCGCTGAATAAGGGTGGCCGTTATGGCAGGTTCGACTGTATATGTCTACAGAGTTGATTACTAATACCTTTTCAAGGGCACCCCTGAAGGGTCGTAATATTTATGACGGTCAAGCCCCCTACAGCTTGCAGGGGGAAGTCCGTCTGTTGAAAAGACCCGGTGTTTTCTCCTTCCCTTCACAGACCTGGATGCGACCCGCATTCTGAAATGTGACCAATTAGTGGAGATGACACTTCCTCTTAGCAGGGTGCAATTATTTAGATTTTCCGGAAGGTTTTAATCATTTAATCCTGACTTAACAAGTCCTATCATACTCTAACCCCAATCACCGGCTCTTAAATCGTTTCTTAAATGGGTGAGTTATTAAGTTACGTATTTCTCCAAGGGTTTTGACGGCGGGCGTATTATTGCTCCATAGGAAAACTACATTCACTGCATCTCTAAACAGAGAGCGAGATATTGACAACTTGGGGTTGGGAATCGAACCACGTCCCCCGACTGTTCTAAACATTGCATGCTGCAATGGCACAACTGGATGCTCAGACTGGCATGTCTCGACTCGACGCTCGGCGGCGTACATAGACTATACTTATCACAGGTGCACAACCATGTGAGACATAATAACCTGGGTTACTTTACCCTTTGCTCGGCGACTTCACCCCGACCCACCATTCCTCTTGGTCCGTAGTCAATACCGTCCTTTACATTTACCATATTAATCTGGCAGTTATCAATTATATGCTGTAATATCAGCTGCAAATACAAGTGGCTACTTAAGACCTTCCGTTAATCACATACCCCGAATATTCGATAATCATCTTGTCACACAACACTCCTCCCCATCAATATTATTTAACTTAGCCTAACTGCCTTTATCAGCCGGCCCCGTGGTGTTGGGGTAGCACGCCTGCCTCTCACCCGGAGGCCCCGGGTTCGATCCACGGCTCCGTCAGGGATTTTAAATTTGACGTGAGGGTTGGAACGGGGTGCACTCAGCCTCGTGAGGACAATTGAGTAGCTGTCTGACAGTGAGACAGCGCCCTGATCACGAATACCAAGATTAACGGCCGAGGGGACCCGACGCGCTGATCACGCGTCACCCCAATATCTGCAGGCCAAATGGCTGGGCAGCGGTCGCTTGGTCGGCCTTAGTCCGTCATGGGCTGGATAGTGCCAGGGGTTGATTTTTTTAAACTGCCTTTATCTCATTACTTCAAGACTTTATCTCCTAATTGATCCCATCTGTTTACCTGATTCTCAATTACATGGAGAATATTATTCCATTATATGTCGGGCCCTTCTCTTCATCTTATAACAATCTCTACTATGACGTTACATAATTAACTGGATTTACATTTTACATCACAAAAATTTCATGGTTGGATGCATGGCGCGTTCTACATTATATAAACAATATCGTACTTACTCATCGCCTAGGCGGCCGAACTCAATGGTAGAACGTTTCACCCATCACTGATGGTTCTATTGCTACATATCTACCATCTTGGAGCAATTTTCACTTATTCTTCTAACATATTTGGCCTCGGGATACATATTTGGGGTCCTTTAAATTTAACTTTTACAATTTTGCATACACTTTTTTAACACTACAATGACACTGTTAACACTTGAAATATATATACTTTACACATCATTTTTGTGTGCCTAAATCATAGTTGCAGGTAATTATTCTTCCCCCTCGCGGAGACACATCCTATGGTCGCTCCCTGGCGCTGATTCCCAGTAGAATCCGTCTTCCGCCAATGAAAGTCTATTCGCGACTCCTATCCGATCGTCCCTCTTTCTGTAGCTCGTCTCATTAATCTGCAGCTACCCAATGGTTCATGGATTCCTCTGATATAACCGTACACTTCCAGTCCTAATATGGTACTGTTAGCTTGCGGCTACCTCGGTTAAGCATAAGTCTATTCAGCATGAATATCTAATCCTTCAACACTTGCATAATCATACACAAAGTTCATTTCCGCCTCCGTTACTTTTACTCACAGTCACAGTGTTCATAAATGCCTATTTGACCGATAGGTTTCTATCTCTGCCTCATCGTTGGTGTACGTGGGCAGGCGCGGATCTAGAGATTGGCTTTGGGGAGGGGGTCAGAGAATCGAAATTGTTAAGAAAAATGGTATCACTAAAAACGCAATCACAAAATAACCAAACGTACAAAACCAGACCAATTTTTTTGCAAGCTACATGGATAGAAATTTGATGCGTTTAGCGCACCAAAAATATTCGTACAAATTGCAACGGCGTGTTTTGCGACTTTTACATCGAGCTTCCAGAAAAGGATCAAGGTACGTTACAGTTTCGGCAAGTCAAGTTGGTACCGACAAAGGGAGAAAGTCACAGCTTAAATTGCCAACCAAGCATGCAGTTTGGACGTCGGCAAATTTTTTTGGTGCGAAAAAAACCCCAAATTCCTATCCGTGCATTGCTGCACATTCAACGTGACATCACTATAAACATCGATTCGGTTAATCACAAGGTTTGCTAAACAGAATAGACGAGTTGAATTTGCTATATAAATAATCGTTTTTATATAACAGGTATGAAGTTTTAAATATGTACAGTTGTAACAGAACATAATAATTCCAATAAAGATATTTCAGTAATGAATAAAATGAAAAAAAAAACTGTTTATCAGTTAAAATTCGTTAAGTTTTATTTGTCTGGTTATTGTGTTTACGTTTTTTGAGTTTGCAAAAAAAAAATGGTCTCCGTTGGGGGGGGGGGGGGGGGTCATGACCTCCGTGACCCCCCCCCCCCTTGAATCGGCGCCTGTACGTGGGCATTTGTTATTGGTCCTAATAGATATTTCAAAATCTGAATTCAATTAGTGTATAGCCATAGTCTTTTGTGAACATGTTTAATAAACATCGATTTAAAGTAAATTTACCACAGGACTTAGCCAGTTAATTGTTTTACTCAATGATTAACAGGGTAATTTAATTTTCAATTTGTTATGTGGTTTCTGGAATCTAACATAGATCCTTGCATAATTTCAGTTACGTGCTCCAGACATTTCTCCTGCTTCCAGAAGTTCAACTGTTAATTTTAATGAGGATACCCTACAAAGAGATTTTCCCTCAGGTAATGTCATAATATTTCTTTCATATTTAATGGCCAATACTTGTATGGGACCACTACAATGAATTATACAAAGACAATTGTTCTTTTCTAAGCTTCCTATATTTCTTCATCCCCTCAAATATCAATATCCTTTCTTCAGTGCAGATTGCCCTTCCTTTTGCCCTTTGGTTTGGAGTCTCTCACGTAAGTGTGTAGAATCTTGATTTTATCTGTTTTATTCTTGAGACCGTCTAATGTCATTTGGAGTTCTTTGATATCATCATTAATTTCTGTAATCCATTTAATCCTGCTATTGCTATTCCATAATTTCTATAATTCTTCTACTAAGTCTAGTTTCCAGTGTTCAAAGAAGATGTTCAATATATATATATATATATTTTTACGAGGGACTGTAGAAAATCTTCAAAAGACACTTGTGAAGGGTTCGCACTCCACAGTAGTGTGGAATTTTTACCCACTAAAAACCACATCCCTTTTCCCACGATGGGTTCATCACCCCGGAACCGCTCTCGCATTACTTCAGGGTGATGTCGTGCTTACTTAGCCTTTCAGACTTCTTCTTTCTTCATTTCTTCTTAAGGGCGTTCGTACGCTTCCAGATCTCGCTTTTTCTGGCGAAGGACATCCTCCACATACACTGCTACATGATCCCATGATTGCTGGTTCCGTAACATCACAGAAATAATATCATCTGGTGTCAGTTCTCCCAATTCAGTTTCCACGTATTCTCTCTTTATCATCCAATGGCTGCACACGAAGAAGGCGTGAAGTACATCATCGATGTCGTCACAATATATGCATGTTGCACCACTCGCTCCGCCTACTCTATGCAGGAATTTACGGAAATATCCGTGTCCTGTTAGAAGTTGTGTGAGGAAATAATTGACTTCACCATGGACTCTTTCGACCCAGGTATCCAGGCGTGGTATCAGTCGCTTGGTCCATTTACCACGAGGGTCACTTTCCCATCTGAGTTGCCATCGCCTCATCCGTTGGTTAAAGGCACGCTTCTTTGCACATTTCTTTCCCAGCTCTCCTTGGGTACGCCAGATTTCTTGTCGCTCCAATGCAAGTAGATCTATTGGGGCTATTGCTGCCACCGTGAGGATTGCAGGTTCAGAAACCGTGCGGTATGCACATGAAATACGTAAAGCTGCTCTCCGTTGTACGGCAGCTATCTTTCTCCGATACCATGCAAATCTCAAGGATTCGGCCCAAACTTCGGAGCCATACAGGAGCACTGACTGAACCGTCGTCATGAGGAGGCGTCTTTTACTTGATTTTGGGCCATTAATATTGCCCATCAGCCTACTAAGTGCTGTCATGTATTTTACTGCCTTATCTGTCACTCTCTGAATATGGTTCCAGAATGTGAGCTTGGAGTCAAGTGTCACTCCTAAATATTTTGTACTCGTAGATGTTTCAATCACTGTATCTCCAACAGTCATTGGTACAAGAGTCTCAATCCTTTTCAGAAAAACTATCTCCGTTTTATGTTCTGCTAGTGTTAGCCTGTGACTCGTCATCCAGTTTTTTATGCGCCGCATCACCTGGTTCAATTTGATTTGAGCCATCTCAACATTGCGGGCCACTATCAAGGCAGCCACATCATCAGCGTAGCCCACAAGATTCGTATCCTCTGGCATCTCCAGACGTAACAAGCCATCATACATGATGTTCCAGAGATCTGGACCAAGGATCGATCCCTGTGCTGCTCCAGCCGTCAGTCGTTTTGCCCATTGTCCATATTCCGTATCATACAGCAGAGTGAGATCCCTGAAGTAGTCTCTCATTATGCGCATAAAATACTGTGGTACTTTGAAAGTCTCTTCAAGAGCTTCCAACATGTCATTCCAACTTGCCGAATTAAAAGCATTCTTTACATCCAGGGTCACAAGAAGTGTCACTTTACGAGAATGATGATTGCCCGTTTGCGCTCTTTCTACTGTGCTCACCACCTCCCATATTGCATCAATAGTAGAATGTCCTCTGCGAAATCCATGCTGATGAACAGATAAATCCCCTGCTATCTGAACTGCTGAGAGAATTCTTGGCTACAGACGTTTCTCTAGGCCTTTTCCAGCTGTGTCCAACGTACATAAAGGTCTATAACCAGCAGATTTTCCTTTGCTGATCAAAACCAATCGAGCTATTTTCCATCGGGCATTAAAAACACCTGCTTACAGGCAATGATTGTACATATTCAACAAGAGTTCTGGACAAAGTTCTGATATTATCATTAGCACTTCTGCAGGTATATCATCTGGTCCTGGAGCCTTCTTGTTTCTAAGGGAGCTAAAAGCTGTATTCAGTTCTGCTACTGTGAAGAGAGGTATATCATTCAGTTCACTTTCATCGTCACAATAGTCCTCTCTGGATGGTCGGGAAATAGTGTCTCAACAATATTTTAATGGTTTGTGAATCCATGCTCGGGTTTGAGAATTTTCCAAGTTTCTTCATTACAATCTTATAACCCAGACCCCATGGATCATCTTCCACTTCCTTAGCCAAAGCCCACCATTTATCAGCTTTACTCTTCTTAATTGCTTTGCCGAGTTCCTTCTTTGCTGACTTATACTCCGCTGTGACTGAGGTATTCACTTCTCTGCCTCTCGTCCTCTGGGCCAAGCGTCGAAGTCGCAGACAGTTTCTTCTCAATTCTGCAATTTCTTCGGTCCACCAATACGCTGGACGTCTGCTAGTTCCTGGTCTCTTTCGGGACATTGATGTATTGCATGCTTGCTGGATTAGCTGCATGGTGAGTTCAACACGTACACCAGCTGCTTTTTTTCCTCAACAGCAAGAACATTTTTCTGCTATGTTCTCCATTCCATTTTGTATTACATCAAGAAACGTTTCCTTGTCAATGCTGGCTATATTCCACCGTGCTGGCCTGCGCAGTATGTTTCTTGCTTGAGGAACTTCCTGAAGTAAACGAAAGATGATATATTGGTGATCGCTCCCTGTATAGTCCTCAATAACTTGCCATCCAGCAATCTTAGGCGCGATATCCTCCGTTGAGAATGTTACATCCGGTATTGTTCCCTGACATCCTGGGTGTCGGAATGTTGGTACATTTCCAATGTTATTGACCACTAAACCTGTTCTAGCTGCCACTTCCATTATGAGTCTTCCTCTGGAGTCTATTTGCGGCATGCCCCATTCCAACGCTTGAGCATTAAAATCACCAGCGACCACTAGTCTTTTGTCCATTCCACGCAATGCATCCTCAAGGCCATCAAGTTTAATTTGAAAGTTTTGGAGAGATTCATTTGGCGTAAAATAACAGCTTACAATAGTGATTCCCCCAATCTGTACCCAGACAAAACCATTTTAACATCTATGCTCTGCGACTGAGAATTTTCTTAGATCTGGTATCCAAATTGCTGCTGTTCCAAGATTATCCGCAAACCACCCAGGATGGTCCCTCTCTTGATATTGTTCACTAATAATAATGATGTCTGCTTCCATCTCATAAATTAGCTGTGTCAGAAGGTCGTTAGCTTTTTGACTCCTGTGCATGTTTGCTTGAAGGATTCGCATCATTTGCTGTTATTTTTGGCCTTTTCAAGAGCTTCACGAAAAACTGTGCATGCACCTGATCCAGGAGCATGATTTCGTTTAACTTCATTGACACCTTTATCTGTACAAAGCATGCATCGCGGATTATTCTTTTTACAGTCTACTGATTTATGACTAGCTTCTCCACACATAAAACAAAATAATAATAATAATAATAATAATAATAATAATAATAATAATAATAATATCGTATGGCCTCGGATGCCGGGTGCAAGCTTTGTAATTTGACACCCAGAGGGTAGCTTGCATGTCGAATTTCGTTGTTCCTTGAATCACTACGAAAGTCAAGGAGGTTAGATATCTAAGCTCCTTGAACACTATAGCGCTTTCTAGTAGAGAAATGAGGAACTTTGTGTTGGCGGAAACTCCCGAGATTAATTTTGCCATTATGAACACGGCCTTCTGAATTCAAATGGGTTCTTTGACATGCCAACAACGTATGACATGCGTGTCGTATTTTTGCCGCCTTTCATAAATCACTTACCACGGCCAGGAGCGAACCTGCAATCTTGGGTTTAGTAGACCGACACGCTATCCACTCACCCATCGTGGCAAGCTATGTCCAAAATTAAAAGATGCGTTCTTTTCTAATTGTGCTCATTGCTGGTTCAATTTCCTTATAGACGGTGTTATTTGAAGCTATTCTCCATTGGCAATTATCTTGATATTGTTTATTTAGACATGTTCTCATCATCATCATCCAAGTCCCACTCCAGTCACCCGGGTGTGGTTTACATGCCTCCTCCACTCCTTTCTGTCCTTCCATTCTTCCTGTTCCATCACTTCTGCCACATCCAATCCAGCTTCTCCAATGTCCTTCAAAATTTGGTCCAGCCACCTTCTTCTCGGTCTTCCAACTGGTCTCTGTCCCTTGACTTCTCTTTCTAATTCCCTTCTTGCTACTCTTTCTTTACCCATTCTTTTTACATGTCTGAACCAACGTAACCTTGCTTTCTGTATATTCTGATTTAACGGTTCCATATTTAACTCTTCTCTGATTTTAATATTTTGAATTCTATCCCTTCTTGTCTTTTTAACTGAAGTTCTTAAACATTTCATTTCTACTGCTTGTATCTTACTATTTTGCCTTTTATTCGTTACCAGTGTTTCCAGTCCATAATATGTTACAATTGGTATGAAATACTGTTTATATAATATTAATTTCGTTCTCTTGGGTACTTTGTCATCCCATAAAAGTTCTCTGACTTGATGATAAAATATGGTACCTTTACTTAGTCTGTTATTAATTTCAATGTTTATTTATTTAGCGTATGATGAAACAACCTATAAACTATTTACATATCCAGTGGAAGATAAGCAGAGAGTAAATACAAATTATCATGTATATACAAAGCAATTTACGAAGCTTGAGATTGCAAATATTGAGTGTGAGTGATGTACGTCTCACTAAATGTGAATGACCAATTCCGCTACCCACTTCACTGCTTCCGGTGTATTTCAATGTTGATGTCATTACTTCCATTTATAGTGAGTGCTACCTGGATTTGTAAACTGTTCTACATTCTCTAACTGAACCCCATCTATGTTCACTTGACTTTTCTTTTTCTCTTTTCCTCATGTTCTATTTATTCTTATTTCTGTTTTTAAGTATTTTATATATTTCGACAATATTAGTAGTTTAAAGAAGGTTTAAGTAGCGTAAGTTACCTCTGGCTGTGTAACTATTTAATAATGTCTTAATTTTGCTGCAATTGATAAGTTTTTTTGTTGTATGTATTTTTTGTAATATAATTTGCTTTGTTGAATATATTTATTCTATTCTGCCAGGTTGGTTTTACTTTTTGACGACAAGGGATAATTTCACCATGATATTTAAATGTATCCACAATTTTAATTTCTGGTTCATTAATAGTAATTACATTTTCGAGTGGCGGATCAGTTGACATGATTTTAGTTTTTCCAAAAGAATTTCTAAGACCTACTTTCTGCGCCGTTTATTGCAAAGATCTGATTCATGCTCCGTTTGCTTAAGGTCGTTGGTAAATAATTCGAGGTCATTTGCAAATCCCAAACAGTTTAAACAATATTTTTGCTTAGAACTTCCAATATTTATGTGTTTAGGGTTCTCTTTATACCATCCTATCATTACATATTTTAATGCGCCATTGATAACCAATCACCCTGGCTAAAGCCAGTTTTAATCATGAATGGGTCAGGAATTTCCACTCTAAACTTAACTTTGATTGAGCATCAGTTAAAGTAAGTTCTATAAGTTTAATTAGTTTAGGACGGAGTCCAATATTACTATTTTTTAAAATTGAAGGCTTGATTAATTACATTAATTACACGAGGCGTTTAGGGGGGGGGGGGGGGGGAGTAGGTCAATCTGAACCTCACCCAATCTCACGTGAGGGAGAGGGGGGTCTCGGCAAATATCACGTATTTTTTTTCTGCAAGAAACAGTGTAAAATGTTGAGAAATCTGTGTTAAATTAAGTAAAAAATGTTTCTCCATTAAAATATGGCTAAATCATAAATAATAATATTTATTGCGGTTATGCGAACGCCACAAAGTAGCACAGCTGTTAGCCACTCGATTGTTTAGCCGCCACCAGCTCACAAGAGCTGCAGAGCACCGACGCGGCGTGCGGTCCATAGAGCATCAGCTGCAACAGCGTGCGGTTCATAGAGCATCAGGCGCACCAGCGTGCAAAGTGCGACCCTCACGAGCTACTGAGCTTCTATGTGCAAGCGATAACGGTTTAGAAAGGCTAAATCAGTGCGGTTGAGGGAGCAGATGGGCATGTTGGTTCCATTGGTCACTCTTGAGATCGTACATGAGTCTCCGTGGACTGAATTAGAATGAATATGGTCATTTAGACTTTCACGGCCCGTGTTACTATTCATAATGTTGAATTTTGGGCTTATGCCGTGTTTTATTATATTAACATTCGACGCGTTTCGAAAGAAACCATGTCTTTCTTCGTCAGGAATAATCTGGAAATCGACAATGATTGCTAAGAGAAAGCAACAGAGAACATATAGAAGGTGCCCAAAAATGGACGCCATTATAGCCCCATGTTAGGGACAACGGAAAGCAGCAGTGAATTACTTTCTCAGGGTTCTGATAATAGGTAGCCAGGATTCACTGAGATTGTAGCCGGTGTCGCGGTTGAAATTATCTGGGTATTTACGTATTTCAACCGCCTCTCTGATGATTCTGGGACGATATTGCTTTATACGGGCAAGAACATCCACTCCTTGGAACATAACATCATGGCCAGGTGTTAAAGCATGATCGGCAACAGCTGATTTATCAGGTTGAATGAGCCTGATACATCTATTATGTTCCTTAATGCGAGTGCATATTGTTCTCGAAGTCTGCCCGATGTAATCCTTGCCACAAGTACAGGGAACTCTGTAGATACCCGGTTGTTGCAATTTAGGCAAACTGTCCTTAGTTGGTCGCAGGAGTTGCCTAATCTTAACAGAAGTTCCAAATACAGTCCGTATGTTGTACCGACGCAGGATTTTAGCAATACGATCCGTCGTGTTATGTATGTACGGAAGGTAAGCAGTCCCTCTTACATCTCTTTTCTCAACTGACGTCCTATTATTATTTGTTGGTTTCAGAACCGTAGAAATCAAAGCCTTGCTATAACCGTTGCTCTCAAAGGTGGTTCGCAAGGTGTTAATTTCTTCTTGTAAAGAAGACACTTCACAAATCCTCCTAGCCCTGGTAGTTAGAGTTCTAAGGATACCATGTTTCAGGGCAGGGTGATGGTGAGAACTTGCGTGGAGATATCTATTGGTGTGTGTTGGCTTACGAAAAACGCTGTGTCCTAAAGATCCATCCTCTTTCTTGGTGACGAGAACATCTAAAAAAGGTATTTTGCCGTCAGATTCCATTTCATGGTGAAACAAATAGAAGGGTGCTGGAGATTAAGGTGATCCAGGAAATGGCTAAGATTTTCCTCACCTTCCGTCCAAACAACGAACGTGTCATCCACATAACGCCACCAGATCTTCGGTTTGAAAGGAGCCGACGAAAAAGCTTTCTCTTCAAAGTTCTCCATGAAGAAATTAGCCACAACAGGAGAGAGAGAGGACTACCCATGGCCACACCATCAGTCTGCTCATAAAAATTCCCATTCCATAGAAAGTAGGAGGAGGTCATGCAGTGATAAAAAAAAAGTCTTGTGATGTCTTCAGGAAAAAAAGCCATTAATGAGAGACATAACACCATCAATAGGTACTCTCGTAAACAGAGACACCACGTCGAGACTCACTAGGATATCACCCGGCTGAAGTTTTATAGCTTTCAACTTTTCCACAAAGTGTGTGGAATCCTTAATGTACGAAGGCGTGTTACCCAGAAGCGGCTGAAGTAGTCTACCTAAGTATTTGGAAAGGGCATATGTAGGAGAACCAATCGTACTAACAATAGGTCTGAGAGGAACATCTTCCTTATGTATTTTAGAAAGACCATAGAGTCTCGGAGGAATAGCATCCCCTGCAAGGAGAGTCTTCGCTGCATCCGCTGGAATAGATGATTGCTTGATCAATTTGACGGTGACATTTGAGTAGCGAGTAGTAGGATCACGACTATTAATCCTATATACAGGATCTGATAACAAAGACGAGATCTTGGAAACATAATCAACCTTATCCAACACCACTGTCGCGTTACCCTTGTCAGCGGGGAGAACGATAATATCAGAATTGTCCCTTAGATCTTTAAGTTCCCGGCTTTCGCCTTGTTTTAAGTTGGTGTTAAGTGGCTTAGCGGTCTTGAGAATTCTGGAACATTCTTGCCTGGCTTCCTCGGCCTCTTCAGGTGTGAGGTGATGTACCGAGGATTCTACAGATGTAATAAGTTCTTCAGTAGGAATTCTTCTAGGCGCTACAGCAAAACTGAGACCTTTAGCGAGAACTGCCTGTTGGGTATCATTTAGGGGCTGGCTGGACAAATTTACGACAACCTTGTTAGCATCAAGCCTAATGGCTTGAGATTTCTGCAACTGACATAAACTATCATATTTGGAAATATGTCTTTCCCTCACCTGATCTCTTAGATCATAAATCCAATAGATGGCTGATGACGTCACGTTGTTGAAACCAACCAAGACCGACTACAATAAATCAGACCATAATGCCACTATTGAAATCGTAGAAAATGGCGGTAATCGTAGGGGATTGTTTACATTTGGTCAACGAACATTTAAGTGGGTCTGCTGCGAGAATTTCGTTCAAATGTCGCATATTTCAAGTGATTTCGAGCTGTTATATATTGTAATAGTGTACCTTAAGTAGTGAAGTTCACTGTGAATAATTATAAATGCCGAAGATACGTAATGTGAGAAGCATTGGCTGTTTATTGTCATTACTGTGTACCTGCCTGTAAATTTAATACTGCTGAAGATACTTCAACTTTTAAATTTCCTAAAGACAAATATTTGAAAGAGAAGTGGATGAGAAATATTCACCGGGATCATTTTCGAAGTTAAAACAGTTGTATTTGTTAACTTAAACATTTCGAACCTAAATTTGTGGTTATGAAAATTGCCATACTAACCCCTGATACCATTTCGACAATTTTCCCAAATCAACCGTCCTACACAACTCCTGTTTGTTAAAGTAGATGATGGTAGTTTTAATGACATACCAGCAGTGTCAGTGTCTTCTAAAGTGTCAAGTTCTTTAAGTGTAAATATATTCTATAAGAATCATGAATCAATAATCTTTGTGTGCTTGTGGAAAAAATTCAAGTGGGTACTGTAATCTGATGGAAGCAGTGATTTTAAATGCAACAGGTATGTAAATAGAATTATGCTCGTGTTAGTATCACAAGCTAGGGGGCCTGGGGAGTTATCCCCAAATTAGGTTTGTTTTTGTATATTCATTTATGTCTGTTACTAGGTTAGGTAGGCCTACTGCCTGGCCGAAAATTACTGTTAGTAGGCTACCACAAGCAAGGGGGACTGGGGCGTTAGTTGCTGGTTAGGTTTGTTTTTGTATTAAAAACATTAACAAGATAGAATGTATGTCCGTTGGAATTCTATACACATCGAATTTGAAGAATGACAAGTTCATAATACAGTAAATTTTCATTTTAAAGAGTTTGTAACATCAATTGTGTGTTATTGGCAAATGCTATTTGAAATAAAGTACTAATGAGAGTACTTATGCGCCATCTGTTGGAGTTAGTTCAGGATGTCCCGATACAGATAGAAGCGAGTGCGATCTCACAGCTCTCTACGCTCAAAACAAACAACCTACGGCCGTGTTTACCTATACATAGGGTTGGCAATATCTTATTTGTCAAATAAGCCACGCCCACTGGCCGACACAACTGAAATTTCACTATATAGGCCTAAGTCGTGTTATAAATTGGGATGGTGGGTGGGTTATAGACAGCGGAGGAGACTACATCTATTAGCAGATCACTGTTGTTAAAAAAAAAAGGCAGTCATCGGAACGCGTTAGGCTATAACCATTGTCAAAAACCATTGTTCTGGATGCGTTAAGCTGTAACCATTGTAAAAAACCATTGGATTGGACAAATCGAAGGCTGCGGCTTTGATTGCGCGCAGCTATCGGGGCAGATTGATACAAAACCATTGATCTGGACGTGTTAGGCTGTAACCATTGGATTGGACAAAACGTAGGTTAGAATGGTCGAGTGTTGGTGCGGCTAGTACCGTAATGGTGAGGTTGGCAGTACTGTTCTGACGATGGTTGATGTGAATAATGGCATCCACAGCTGGAAATTCACCTATAGCCTATAATAATAAGGGGTTTATTGCAGCCAATGCCCATGCATATAATGAATAAAATCGAAAATCATACAGTAAACCAATTGTTATTCCCTAGGAATATCAAAGATTCATGTCTTAATGTGCAGAATATAGCATGGTATCTTCGGTTGAACTATACCTTCCGATACACCGGTATCTGGGGAATATTTAGGGAGATCAGTGACGTCACCGTGATCTCACGTTTGACGTATACGAACAAAAGGATGATGTACATATGTACGACGAGATACAAGTAAAAGAGGTACTTTTGAACATTTAGGCGAATGGTAAACTAAACTGAACTTACGCCGAAATACATATTTCAAAATATCATAGTAATTTGATACTTAAAATGGCTAGGAATATATGCCAACATTAAATATTATATTGCAGCCTGATTGTTCATCATTTTATCCTTAGATCAAAGGCAGCATACACAATAACTAAGTTATAGGCCTACTGGCAAAAAATACAAGTCGTACATACATTAAAATAAAATAAAAATAAGGTTAGGCTGGTATTGACTAACAATAAAGAAGAAAAAGTATGTTAATTGGTATTCAACATTCATATGTGTGTGAATATGCATAAGCCTATAACTAAACAATTAAATAGATGCTTGGTGAACAAAAATACATAGCCTGCTTTATTTATACAAAACAACCACATGTTCAATATTCTTCAAAGCAATGGGGCATGGTGGTGCAGTGGTCAAGCTATTCACCTCTCACCAAGGTGGACCAGGTTTGATTCACGGTCATTGCAAGTGAGATTTTGGAAGTGAAATGCCATGTCCTGTGGTTCGGATTCCACGTAAAATGGAGGTCCCTTGGCTCATGATCACAAGATTAACGGTCACGTAAAAACTACAAGCTTCTTTTTCTTCAAAGCAGGTCGAAACTTCGACCTCACATAAGTCATACAGCAAACGAACAGGTCCTGCAGGGAAGATCCCTTAAGCCGAATTATTTTTATCGTCTCCAAGACTGACATCATAAAAGTATACTGGAAAATGTGAAATTTTATGCCTATGCTGATGAAGAAAGTAACAGTAAATATTAGGCTACTTGTCGTTCAATAACTCTCGGTCTTTTCTTGGGTGGCTGAAGCCGATGCTGTGGGAAATTGCAAATTGCAGGTACCGCATCATCTTTAAGCAGTGGTTTGTTTCTATTTGAATGAAACAAGTAGCATGTTCATAAAAGTTTTCACAGCTATAACCCATTTCTTTAATAGGCCTACATCTGGGCGTTTCCATGGAAATCTGTAATATAAGCTAGACGTAGGTTATAATTCTGTGACTAACTTAATAACTTATAACCTACAATAGGGCCTACGTGTATTTGTCATACGTGCTATTTAGGCCTATGTCAAAATTTGATGTAAGACATATCCATAAACGCAGAATAGGCTATTTCGAAATAAAGTAGACCGTAAACCTACCGTATTATTGGAAAATACCATACATATAACGTTGCACAGAGGTACGTACGTTCAAATATATGAAAAGAATCACGACATATCAGCTGACATGCAACCTAGAGTTAAATGGTTTATAAACCTCGCGAGTCACCTCTTACACCGGTCTTGAAGGTGTATACTTTGATAAACCCAAGGCCTTCTGTATGTAAGTCGCCTTCAGTTTCTCCATATTGTTCCAAATACTTCATATTTAAATGTGTCCAAATGCTCTCCAGTCCATAAGTCACAATACGGGTAACATTTAACCGCAAAAGTTTTAAGGCTGTTTTTATAGATAGCTTAGTAAAATGTTTTATGTCGTTGAAGGCTTTGGTAGTGACGCTGGGTCTATCCTTGATTTGCAGTGTGAAAACATTGTCAGTTGACTAATGTAGGACCTAAGTAGGACTACTTGTAATGTGGTACACCCTCAAGCGGTTTTCCTGCAATGTGGAAAATTGCTGGCTTTCCCCCTTTCCTAAAGGTCATAGATTTAGTCTTGTTTCTGTTTAACCTAAGGTCATTGTGTAACACCCATAATTCAAAGGGGTCGAGAGCAGATTGCAATTCGACCTGTGAACTTGAAGCGAGCACCATGTCATCTGCGTATATAAATGAGATTACCCGCTCTGATAATATATCTGTGATATTATCTGCCATAGCAGTGATAAATAACACGAGGGCTTAATGGGTCTCCTTGTAGCAGCATGCCTGTAGTCTGCTCAATTGGGCTTGATGTTGTAATGCCATCGTTAATGACTATATTGTTAGAGCCTAAAATACTTTTGACAAGATGTTTAGTGTAGCTGTTACCTCTCAATAGTCTGTCTAGTTTTTCCAATATTTTCTTCCTGCTAATCGAGTCAAAAGCTTTAGAGAAGTCAATGAATATGGATTGTAACTTTCCCTTCGGTACTGACAGGGTAGACGCAATCTCAGTTTGAAGACTTCGAATTGCCTGGATTGTGCATCTTTCTCTCCTAAAGCCAAATTGTGAGTCACAATGCTATTTGGGATGGCTGGGTGGGTCACATACAGCGGAGGAGGAAGCATCTTTTAAAACATCATTCCCTGATTTATTTCTCGTTGTTTGATAAGGTATTTTGGCTAATTAATGTACTATAGAGAATATTATCGCTCGTTCTACTTTCGTTCAGTGGTACCATTCTGTTTTAGACCACCTCGTTGTGTAGTGCCTAGCATTCTTGGCTGTCGTCCCGGAGGTCCGGGTTTGATTCTCCGGCTCTGCCAAGAAATTTAATTCTCATGTGAGGGCTGGGATGGGGTGCACTCAGCCTCATGAAGCAACTTAGTAGAGGAGGGTTCAATTCCCACCTCAGTCATCCTGGAAGTGGTTTTCCATGGTTTCCCCACTTCTAATCCAGGCGAATGCCAGGATGGTTCCTAACTTAAGGCCATGGCCGCTTCCTTCCCACTACAATACCCAATTTACAAACACACTAGTTCAGCCATAACAATAACACAGGTTATCACACAAATTCCACACACAAATACATGGGGCTACAAGACCACGATGTCGTAGCCCCTAATATAAGCAACAACCATTTATATTTGCATTTTATATTTGCCTAGGCCCTTCATGGGCTGTATAGTGTCAGGGGTTGACTTTGTTGTTGGTTGACTATTCTTGTAGTTCCATTTAGAAATATTTGCATTTTTTAACATAATGTCTTACCTCTGCTTTATTTATGTCTGTATTTTTAGCTACTGTCTGTTCTCGTTGCTTGTAGCGAAATACGTCAGGGTTTCATATTGAATTTGTGCCTTATTACATAAAAACCTGTAATTTCTGGCGGAATTTAATCAAATATGCGAATGTTTGTCTTCGAATTTGCCGCTATTTCGATGGCGCCATGCCCGCCAGTTGCTACAGCTGTTCCCCTACGATTTCCGCCATCTTGGTTTTGATGTTACGGTCTGAGATATTGTAGTCGGTCTTGAACCAACATCTCGATGAGCTGACTAAAGGGAAATGCGGTAGTTTGGAGCACTGAGATACTACTCGTGATGATAGAATTGGGTTATTTAAAGTGAGTTCTATTCATTACCAAGTCAGAATGGTGTATTACTGTGTCGCGTATGGATGTAAGGAGACGTTTAAAACAGGATCGGGCATTTCTTTCCATACGTATGTTAATTCATTGCTAAATAACCCTAAAATTCTTGACTTAATTACTTGCATTTCTTTAGCCTACGTTTCCTCTTAACTCCGAAACATGAAAGAAAAATAATTAAACATGAAAATGCTGGAATTTATAATAAATTATTATGATTTACCCTATCCCTTACTCCACTGAACAGGCCTGTATTTATGCTCGAAGATATCAAGTATTTACATGTCCATAGGCTAGACGTTTTTCTTGGTGTTTTGTTGAGACTGCTAGTAAATGCATCTCTGAACATAAAAATGCTTTATGTCCCTATGCTGGATTAAATGTAGTGTGGACTACACAATGCAGTCGTCAATCATGTTCAGTGTCAAATTGCAGGTTATGCTACAGATGTGACGGTGTAGTGTTCGATAATAAATATTATACGTAAGTTATGGACAGTGCGTTTGGTTGAGAGAATTTTGAGATTCTTCTAGGATAAGCTACATTGCATCCCTAAATTAGTAAATTCTTCGTAGAATTTCAGAATTCTGGGTTATTTTTTGCGAAGGTTTCTATGATTCATGGAAAATGGAATTTAAAAGGAAACAGTTCATTGATTAAAATATTTTCCTACGTAGCAAATGTAATGTATAGTTGTTAAAAACCAACGCTTACTAAATCTATAAACTACCTTATTTCCATTTACCCATGTTGTTTTGTTCACTTTCATAAAATACTGAAGTGGAAAGGTAACGCTGAATGAGAGCTCATCGTACGATAAAATGTTCTTACGTGCCGGTACTGAAATTAGCCAAAATACATTTTCTAATGATGAAAAATAATTTGGGAAATGATGTAGTAAGTTAATAGATTGAACTAATTTTTGAAGCTTTCGGGCGTAAAATCAAAAATGACCAGCTAGACAAACACAATTCTGTTCAAAAATCAGTAGGCCTAATTAAGAGTTGGATTTGTTATTAAGTATTTACAAGAGGGGATCCTGGATGTATGAGTATTACGGAACACGACAGCCACTTTTTATACAAACACAATTCTGTTCAAAAATCAGTAGGCCTAATTCAGAGTTGGATTTCTTATAAATTATTTACAAGATTGGATCCTGAATGTATGAGTATTACGGAACACGACAGCCACTTTTAACACCAAATATGTTACATTCTTAAGCTTTGCTACCTTCCGGTACGTAAAGAAACATGCGATGCTTTTCCCAATGCCGTATAAATTACGAAAATGTGTGTTTAAACCCTCATTAAAAATCATTTCCTCACATACTCCTATCACCTTCCATTACGAGGTCCTCGGTTTACCCTTTAATCAGCTGATCGAGATGTTGGTTTCACGTCACAGTACAGGCGCAGTGTGGCAATGCGCACTCTATTGTATTTATGCTCGAAGCCTGATCTAGAACGCTGTTAGCTTGCACTGAAGAAATACGATCAAAGAGCTTCCATAATTCCTCACTTACGTAGTTCGAGAGGCGTAGATGTAGCTGTAGTAACTCTCTCGAAATAAAATCCAACTACTTACGAGTATGCTGTAACCTCTCTATCAATAACGCCTTGCTTGCACGACGATAGATTCTCGTTGCCTTAGGTGTTCTGAAGGTATGCTTCAACATAACAAAATTCGGTAGAATATCATGATCCCGGCATCTTAGGAGAAAAGCGAGTGAAGAGATTAGACACACCTTCTTGCGTCGTAACCTACTAAATCTAGACATCAGTCGGAAAATATCCTCCCCATAGAGGTTTCTAATATTGCCATTTAGACTTTCACGGCCCGTGTTACTATTCATAATGTTGAATTTTGGGCTTATGCCGTGCTTTATTATATTAAAATTCGACGCGTTTCGAAAGAAACCATGTCTTTCTTCGTCAGGATTAATCTGGAAAACGACAATGAGTGCTAAGAGAAAGCAACGAAGAACATATAGAAGGTGCCCAAAGATGGACGCCATTATAGCCCCATGTTAGGGACAACGGAAAGCAGCAGTGAAATACTTTCTCAGGGTTCTGATAATAGGTAGCCAGGATTCACTGAGATTGTAACCCTGAGAAAGTATTTCACTGCTGCTTTCCGTTGTCCCTAACATGGGGCTATAATGGCGTCCATCTTTGGGCACCTTCTATATGTTCTTCGTTTGCTTTCTCTTAGCAATCATTGTCGTTTTCCAGATTATTCCTGACGAAGAAAGACATGGTTTCTTTCGAAACGCGTCGAATTTTAATATAATAAAACACGGCATAAGCCCAAAATTCAACATTATGAATAGTAACACGGGCCGTGAAAGTCTAAATGACAATATTAGAAACCTCTATGGGGAGGATATTTTCCGACTGATGTCTAGATTTAGTAGGTTACGACGCAAGAAGGTGTGTCTAATCTCTTCACTCGCTTTTCTCCTAAGATGCCGGGATCATGATATTCTACCGAATTTTGTTATGTTGAAGCATACTTTCAGAACACCTAAGGCAACGAGAATCTATCGTCGTGCAAGCAAGGCGTTATTGATAGAGGGGTTACAGCATACTCGTAAGCAGTTGGATTTTATTTCGAGGGAGTTACTACAGCTACATCTACGCCTCTCGAACTTCGTAAGTGAGGAATTATGGAAGATCTTGGATCGTATTTCTTCAGTGCAAGCTAACAGCGTTCTAGATCAGGTGAGGGAAAGACATATTTCCAAATATGATAGGTTATGTCAGTTGCAGAAATCTCAAGCCATTAGACTTGATGCTAACAAGGTTGTCGTAAATTTGTCCAGCCAGCCCCTAAATGATACCCAAAAGGCAGTTCTCACTAAAGGTCTCTGTTTTGCTGTAGCGCCTAGAAGAATTCCTATTGAAGAACTTATTACATCTGTAGAATCCTCGGTACATCACCTCACACCTGAAGAGGCCGAGGAAGCCAGGCAAGAATGTTCCAGAATTCTCGAGACCGCTAAGCCACTTAACACCAACTTAAAACAAGGCGAAAGCCGGGTACTTAAAGATCTGAGGGACAATTCTGATATTATCGTTCTCCCCGCTGACAAGGGTAACGCGACAGTGGTGTTGGATAAGGTTGATTATGTTTCCAAGATCTCGTCTTTGTTATCAGATCCTGTATATAGGATTAATAGTCGTGATCCTATTACTCGCTACTCAAATGTCACCGTCAAATTGATCAAGCAATCATCTATTCCAGCGGATGCAGCGAAGACTCTCCTTGCAGGGGATGCCATTCCTCCGAGACTCTATGGTCTTCCTAAAATACATAAGGAAGATGTTCCTCTCAGACCTATTGTTAGTACGATTGGTTCTCCTACATATGCCCTTTCCAAATACTTAGGTAGACTACTTCAGCCGCTTCTGGGTAACACGCCTTCGTACATTAAGGATTCCACACACTTCGTGGAAAAGTTGAAAGCTATAAAACTTCAGCCGGGTGATATCCTAGTGAGTCTCGACGTGGTGTCTCTATTTACGAGAGTACCTATTGATGGTGTTATGTCTCTCATTAATGGCTTTTTTCCTGAAGACATCACAAGACTTTTTTTTTTATCGTTGCATGACCTCCTCCTACTTTCTATGGAATGGGAATTTTTATGTGCAGACTGATGGTGTGGCCATGGGTAGTCCTCTCTCTCTCCTGTTGTGACTAATTTCTTCATGGAGGACTTTGAAGAAAAAGCTTTGTCGTCGGCTCCTTTCAAACCGAATATCTGGCGGCGTTATGTAGATGACACGTTCGTTGTTTGGACGGAAGGTGAGGAAAATCTTAGCCATTTCCTGGATCACCTTAATCTCCTGCACCCTTCTATTTGTTTCACTATGGAAAAGGAATCTGACGGCAAAATACCTTTTTAGATGTTCTCGTCACCAAGAAAGAGGATGGATCTTTAGGACACAGCGTTTTTCGTAAGCCAACACACACCAATAGATATCTCCACGCAAGTTCTCACCATCACCCTGCCCAGAAACATGGTATCCTTACAACTCTAACTACCAGGGCTAGGAGGATTTGTGAAGTGTCTTCTTTACAAGAAGAAATTAACACCTTGCGAACTACCTTTCAGAGCAACGGTTATAGCAAGGCTTTGATTTCTACGGTTCTGAAACCAACAAATAATAATAGGACGTCAGTTGAGAAAAGAGATGTAAGAGGGACTGCTTACCTTCCGTACATACATAACACGACGGATCGTATTGCTAAAATCCTGCGTCGGTACAACATACGGACTGTATTTGGAACTTCTGTTAAGATTAGGCAACTCCTGCGACCAACTAAGGACAGTTTGCCTAAATTGCAACAATCGGGTATCTACAGAGTTCCCTGTACTTGTGGCAAGGTTTACATCGGGCAGACTTCGAGAACAATATGCACTCGCATTAAGGAACACAATAAATGTATCAGGCTCATTCAACCTGATAAATCAGCTGTTGCCGATCATGCTTTAACACCTGGCCATGATGTCATGTTCCAAGGAGTGGATATTCTTGCCCGTATAAAGCAATATCGTCCCAGAAACATCAGGGAGGCGGTTGAAATACGTAAACACCCAGATAATTTCAACCGCGACACCGGCTACAATCTCAGTGAATCCTGGCTACCTATTATCAGAACCCTGAGAAAGTAATTCACTGCTGCTTTCCGTTGTCCCTAACATGGGGCTATAATGGCGTCCATCTTTGGGCACCTTCTATATGTTCTTTGTTGCTTTCTCTTAGCAAGCATTGTCGTATTCCAGATTATTCCCGACGAAGAAAGGCATGGTTTCTTTCGAAACGCGTCGAATTTTAATATAATAAAACACGGCATAAGCCCAAAATTCAACATTATGAATAGAATGAATATTCTTTTACGAATTTTAGTAGTTCCTACTTAATTATTTTATTGTTCAATTTTCTCACTGTGATTGTAGAATACGTTCTTAGAAGCCTTAAATAGTAACCTTAACTAGTCTTAAATACAGTAGAGTCTTGCAAAGTCGGCACTCGGTAACCCGGCACTCTGGATTTCTCGGCCACCCTGACAGGAGAAAAAAAAAACATGATTTTTGTTTGTTTTTGTGTTTCCGCACACAGCGTTATTATGTTTTCTTTCGTCTTCTCCATCAATGGAATTATCAACAGTTAAATACGACGCGATACAAGTTGACCTACAGTACATAGTAAGAAGAGTAACGACGACCTGATAAATACAGGTACAGTACTGTAAATGCACAGACTGTTGGCAGTAAGAAGTAAACAAACGGTTCTCGCGCAGAGCTTTGTATTTATTTGATTGCGCATTCTCCGCAATTCTGTTTCTTCACCGTCTTCGTAACGAGGCTTCAAGAAACAAGTTTCAAAGCGGAAAACAAAAGAACATTACTTGGAAATTGTGTTGTACATATACTGTACAGTGTACATATTATACAAATAATTTGTAGGCTTAGTTTTTCTCAGTTTTCTTTTATAATTTACAGTAATTGTTTTCCTTGATTTTTATGCAGTACAGTACTGAACTATACAGTATATTCAAATACTGTAATTGTAGTGGCTTAATTGGCTTAATGATAGAGCGTACAGTCACTCGTCCTGCTAGCAGGACTTTGCGGAAGTACTTTTGTACACAGTGGCGCGTCCTTCCAGCAGGACTTTGGACCCTTATGGCAAATGTTTGAACTGGCCTTCCAGCAGTACTTTGGGTTATCAGAGCGTAATAATACTGCAGATCTGGTACTGGACAAACAATAAAAGTCTGTAAATATTCTAAAACAGTGCAATATGACTCATATTGATTAATACAATAACTGTCTCGTAATCACTTATTGACTGTAAATATATCAACTATTTTACTGAATAATAGTAAACAAAAGTTTGTTCTTACCTGATAGTGTGCCAGGTCATTTGAGCAATCTCTTGCTGCTGGCTTGTCAATATCCCACAGCACTGTTGCACAACTACACGTAATTTTAACTACAGTACAATGCCATTTAGTGGTATCATAATTACTAGCAAATAACGAGCGACTCCATGCATTTCCGCTGTTTAGAGCATCGAAATAGGTAGCAAAAACATAAACACGGTCACCCTTACGTATAATCGCCGCAAAAACTGATCGGTCAGAGCTACCAATTTCAGACTTGCATGCGCTGATTCGTTACATTTCCCTCTTTATAATGGAAAAAAGAACGGTCTTGCCAGCAGGACGCTTCGTCCTCATAAAAGCAATTGAATTACGTACTCAAATGAGGACGTAACGTCCTGCCGGCAGTGCCTTGTACATTCTATCATTAAAACTTGTGTTTCTGTTAAAAAACAAATAAATGTACTGCATTGTATTACTTTTAAACCAAAACAAACAGCTTATTTCGTTTTTTAACACATTTCCCGATAACCCGGCATTTTCGCAAACTTGGCCACCCTTCGGTGCACATTAGGCCGAGTTTGCGAGACTCGACTGTAAAACGAATTAAGCAAATTGTTTTTTTTAAATAACTCCAACACAATCAAGCACAGATTAACTCATTTAGATAAAAATATGCATTGTGAAAAATCTCACGTGAGATTAGGGGAGGGGGTCGAGCAAAATTTCATGACATCTCACCAAGGTGAGAGAGAGAGAGAGAGAGAGAGGCGGGGGGGGGGGGGGAAATCGCCAAAATCACCTCACGTAATTAATGGATGCCCCTTTATGTGCAGAATCATATCATCTTCTTTTTCTTCACCGTTTGTCCCGCCTGGTGGCAGGGTCCGCTACATGGAATCGAAGTCTCCATTTAGTTCTGTCCTGGGCCGTGTCAGGGTGGAAATTGACGCTCTTCAGATCTTTGTGAAGGGTATCGGCCCATCGCTGTTTTGGTCGCCCTTTTGGTCTATTACTGGCGACTTTCATCATGTTACCCGTCTTTGCTAGTGTCAGCCCCTTTCCTCAGCACATGTCCAAACCATCACGTCATCACCCGCCCCCATGGCAGTTTGCCGCGTTTGAACAATAATGCAAATATTTTCCTTATTTGTTTCCTGGAAGTAGAGGGCAGTCAGGTATCCCTCACCCCACATCTATGTAAAACGATCGTAGCCTAAACCAGGTTGTCACTGAGTGCTGTCGACGTCTGTTCACACTTGTGTTGGTGGTGTCACATTGTGTGAGCAGTTTGCTAACGCGCGTGTTCTCGCGTATATTTAATATGAAAGAGTTGTAATATTTCTGTTTTCTTGTTTCCGTATGAAGGACAACTATCTACAATGAGAGATTTAGTGGTCTGTGTTCCAGAATGACATTCAAGTGAATTAGGTGAAGACAATTCTGATTACAGTGACGTTGATGAAAGAGACATTTTAGAGAACGTTGTTAGTGACTCAGAGGAGACTGTTTCAGAAGAAATATTGCAGCCGTGTGAAGATGGTGTCGATCAACACCCCCCACCATCCAATTAATAGGCACTGAACCTATCAGTAAGCCCTCAGCAAGAACCTCACCATGAGTGTTGTTTGCTTTCCATTACTCTATATCCTAAATATTAACATTTTTTACTGTAATAAGTCATTTGTTACTTGTAATACTTATCGTGTAATGGCAATGGTATTGTGTTAAAATAATGGAATTTATTTGAAAATGACCAATTATAAACTTTGCGGCAATTTGCTAACGGGACGTGCTTTGGTGTCACATCACAGCCTTGGAATTGCGGCAGTTTGCTAACATAGCGTGCTCTCGCGTTTGTAAAATACTTTATAGTACTTATAAGGATTCAAAGTTCAAAATAGCATTTTATGGTAAATACATTTTATTTCTAAAGATGATTTTAAAGTTTTAGGATTGTATTTTTCACTTTAAAATTATATCTACAATTTATCACATATGTGAGCAAATTGCCGTGTGCCGTGCTCCTGTGTAAAAAGGAGGGGGCGTGTGATGACGTGTTAAACGACTCTCACGCATTTTTTCAGGAATGGGTGCAATGCCAAATTTTTCCCTGACATTCATTGGGGATGCGATCCAGTTTAGTAACACCAGCTGTCCACCGCAGGCAGCATCCTGGTCTCCATGACTCCCAGTCGACGCTCCATCTCAGTCGTAGTAGGCCAACATTCGCAACCATAATGTGCGACAGGTCGGATGGCAGTACGATAGATTTTAGATTTGAGGTGATCTTTCATCCTCCTGTCTCAAGTGACGCCAGTTGTTGTTCGCCATTTCATCCTAGCTGTGGATATCCTTGCATTGACCCTTTCGACAAGTCGGCCATCAGCAGCGATCGTGGAGCCAAGATACTTGAATCTCGTTACTCACGGTAGATCCTCGCCGTCTACCTGAATGGTTCCGATTGCTTGTGTGTTTGATGTCATATGTTCGGTTTTCTTCTTATTGAGGCGCAGGCCGTATAGCGTAGGCCGATTGTTCCATTGCTGTGTTTGACGTTGCAGATCAACCTGGGTCTCAGAGGCCAACATGGCATCGTCTGAATGTAGAAGCGTTCCTGGCAAAGGACGGTGCAGGTCTGCTGTTACAGTGTCCATTACTAGAATGAACAAAAGCGGTGACAGCGCTGAACCCTGGTGAACGCCGACGGTGATGGGAAAGTCCTGCGGCTGCCTGAATATAGCTCCGTTGATCCACGTATATACTATGCCTTCTGAGCCATTTTTATGAGATATATAAGTTACTCCTTTGTGCCATTTTTATCTGACGTGATCAATGCACGCCTTTGTGAAACCTTGGCTGTGAAGCTATTAATAGCCCTCTGATGTCTTAATACCATATATGGACATATCTGCATCTTGTCCCCTTATTGGCCAGTGATTTATATTTTGGAAGGGGTCGTGACCAATCAAATTTTAGCACGCAGTTACCTTTGTGTTGCGTCGTCATTTGCTTTGTTTCGAGGCATTTCTTCCTTGCAGCCAAGTAGGCTAGACGTATTCCGATATTCTAGGGAAAGTGCCCGCGTTCAAGGTGAAACCATGGCGAGGTGTCTGTATGTCGTAATCAGTAATTGCTTTACTGTAGTTCTGTTTCATATTTCGGCAATTTAAAACTCTTATTCTGTGCTATTTTTCTTTTGGTCGCGTGTACTTGTCCCCTCCCGATATTTTCCCTCCGCCCTTTGTGTGCGTGTAATTGCTGGTAAGTTTTTGTTTTGTATGATAGTGTTATTTTCATTTATTTTGATAACGTAGTTTTTGTACTTTAAGGGTTGAAAGTCATGTATGTGGGCTTGTCTTCGTTTTACTCTGGTGTGCTTGACGGTTGGTTTGCCTACCTTGTAGGGGGCATCTTTGGGTCTGTCATCCAGAGTGTATCTTATCGTAGAACAACATAACGGGATTGGAGATTATTTTTCTTGCTTCCCGTAATGCTTTGTTCTTTATCTTAAAGAGTTCACAAAAGGAGGTCTCGCCTTTGCTATTTTGCTGGTGACCTAACCTGTGATATTCTTGTGTCTGTGAATGCCCATATTTTGCGCATCACATATTTTCGTCGTCTTTGTGTGCCCTTATCTCCTACGCATACTTTCAATTTTTAAAGTATATTTTTGGCTTTGCCGATAATTTAATGTAATTTTCCCTTTTGTCTAAATTCCTATTTTTCTCGTAACTCACTAGATCTTACATGTGCCTCCGCGTCTTTCTTCCTCATTCCTCCCCTCCCTCTCACCCCTCTCCACCCCGTTCTGAACCATTGTACCCCCCCTCCTATTTTGTTCATCCCTTTTGACACGCTTTGTCTAAATTGGGAGAACGTATCTTGACTTCGTAGAGTGTAGTCGTTTCTGAGTTTTGTCTTTTTTATCTAATTGCGACATGCTTACATTTAGTCATCGTTTCATCTTGCCTTGAACACGTTACCTTAACTTATCTTATTTTATTTCATTTTAATATAATTTAATTTAGTATATTTTCGATTTTCTTCCTAATTTGTATTTTTTCTTGCGGTAAATTAATTTTGTGTTTAATTTGTTGGTCATTTCTCTTCTTGCTTTTAATATCTCTGGGATCGTTGTACATTGTGGTTCTTATTTAAATACATTTTATCTTTGCCTAAGTAAAAAAAAAAAAAAAAAAAAAAAAAAAACCATTTGTACGCAACTTAAGATGAAGTAATAGAAATAAACATATACTTACGTACGCAGCAGACGTCAGTGGAAACGTAGCTGAAGCTCTTCCCCTATCCCCGAAGAAATATAAAATAAAAATAAAATAGAAGAAAGAAAAACGGGGAGATCGCAGTCTTGTTTGGCTTTCGCTGGGCCCAAATTTTAAAAGGCAAACCAGAAAGCAATCCCAAAAGAAAGGGGGAAAGCTAATTAAAATTAAACTACAGTAAAATCCAAAGATGAACAAATTTAAATCAGAGGCCGTGTAGGTCGTATTAACGTCACAAGTACGCTAATAAGACCGACAAACCAAAATGTAGTAAAAACCAGACAAAACTGGAAGAAGGTAACTAAAATTAAAATAAGGCGAGACGCAAAAGCAGAGATACTTAGGCAAAGATAAAATGTATTTAAATAAGAACCACTATGTACAACGATCCCAGAGATATTAAAAGCAAGAAGAGAAATGACCAACAAATTAAACACAAAATTAATTTACCGCAAGAAAAAATACAAATTAGGAAGAAAATCGAAAATATACTAAATTAAATTATATTAAAATGAAATAAAATAAGATAAGTTAAGGTAACGTGTTCAAGGCAAGATGAAACGATGACTAAATGTAAGCATGTCGCAATTAGATAAAAAAGACAAAACTCAGAAACGACTACACTCTACGAAGTCAAGATACGTTCTCCCAATTTAGACAAAGCGTGTCAAAAGGGATGAACAAAATAGGAGGGGGGGTACAATGGTTCAGAACGGGGTGGAGAGGGGTGAGAGGGAGGGGAGGAATGAGGAAGAAAGACGCGGAGGCACATGTAAGATCTAGTGAGTTACGAGAAAAATAGGAATTTAGACAAAAGGGAAAATTACATTAAATTATCGGCAAAGCCAAAAATATACTTTAAAAATTGAAAGTATGCGTAGGAGATAAGGGCACACAAAGACGACGAAAATATGTGATGCGCAAAATATGGGCATTCACAGACACAAGAATATCACAGGTTAGGTCACCAGCAAAATAGCAAAGGCGAGACCTCCTTTTGTGAACTCTTTAAGATAAAGAACAAAGCATTACGGGAAGCAAGAAAAATAATCTCCAATCCCGTTATGTTGTTCTACGATAAGATACACTCTGGATGACAGACCCAAAGATGCCCCCTACAAGGTAGGCAAACCAACCGTCAAGCACACCAGAGTAAAACGAAGACAAGCCCACATACATGACTTTCAACCCTTAAAGTACAAAAACTACGTTATCAAAATAAATGAAAATAACACTATCATACAAAACAAAAACTTACCAGCAATTACACGCACACAAAGGGCGGAGGGAAAATATCGGGAGGGGACAAGTACACGCGACCAAAAGAAAAATAGCACAGAATAAGAGTTTTAAATTGCCGAAATATGAAACAGAACTACAGTAAAGCAATTACTGATTACGACATACAGACACCTCGCCATGGTTTCACCTTGAACGCGGGCACTTTCCCTAGAATATCGGAATACGTCTAGCCTACTTGGCTGCAAGGAAGAAATGCCTCGAAACAAAGCAAATGACGACGCAACACAAAGGTAACTGCGTGCTAAAATTTGATTGGTCACGACCCCTTCCAAAATATAAATCACTGGCCAATAAGGGGACAAGATGCAGATATGTCCATATATGGTATTAAGACATCAGAGGGCTATTAATAGCTTCACAGCCAAGGTTTCACAAAGGCGTGCATTGATCACGTCAGATAAAAATGGCACAAAGGAGTAACTTATATATCTCATAAAAATGGCTCAAAATTCCCCCACTTCCTTGAAAAAAAAAATGTTTACAAAAATACATACACAAAACATTTTTTTTTGTATATATGGTATAAGATGCACTCTTGTTTCATTCATAAAATGGCTCGCAAGGAGAGAGTCTCATATCACACAAACACACGGAGTAGCTCACATTAGAGTTCCAAACTCTTTGCCTTTCACAGAGGCTTGGTATAGCACAAGTCCATCTCTTTGAAGTATACATCAAACGCACAAGCAGTTAAGTGAGTGAGGGGAATTTTGGCTAAGTAAACCTAGAAAAATGAAATTTAGGTGCAAAAACGCAACGAATACAAAATCCGCTGCCTAAAATGCCAGCGAAGCAGTGCCCCATGAGAGAAGGTGGTACCGACCTTATCACACAAAACACTCAATTCACTAAACACGTTGGCAGCAAATTTTGACTAGAGGGAAAAAAAATTAACATATAAGTTATGAGTTATCTCACAAGGAATAACATTTTTCTGTTTTTGAAATTTCCGAAGAATAACGAGAAGTTGTAATCCAAAGGCCTGAAGATGAACGAGGGGGAACCCAGGACCATTGCAGTTGACGTCAAGGCTGCAGAGATTTTCCTTCCTCCCAATATTCCTAATATAGAAAAAAAAACAGTTACATTGTGGTATAAATGGTTAATAAAACTTAATCTGTGGAGCACCCTGTATTTCCAATGGAATGTTCTGTCGTCACAACCATTGATAAAATGATATTACACAACTTGGATGCGGTGTGGGGTAAGGGAGAGAGAAAGAAAACAGCGCGCGATAACACAGGCGGACGGTTAAGAGATACTGAAAACAATCATGGACACACTAAACTAAAATAAACAGGCAGGGATCCTGTAAAAACATCAACACTGGGATCGCCGCGTCAAAACACTGAAAGAAATACATACTCTAGATAAACAAATAATTACACAGACACCACATTATTCATGGTATTTCTTAAGATTTGCTACATGAGAAACAGAAATTAGTTGAGGATCGTCATCAGAAATCATTTCCACAGTCACGTTGTTCAGGAACCTGGTTATGGTCCTTGGTTCGGACCACCGCAAACACAGTTTACTGGAGATGCCGGAAGCTGCGTTACTAATAGGGTGTAGTCGTACCAAAACCCTATTTCCTATCTGAAAATGAACAGGTTTTCTACGCTGGTTGTACCGTGCTGAGACCTTCTGTCTAGCCCGCTTAAGGCTAGCGACGGCGGAATCCCATTTCTCTTGAGTAGAGACGGTTCGAGACGGGATAGACAAATACTCGATATTCCAACGGAGCATCAGGGGATCAACAAGTTTACGGCCTATAAACAATTCCGCCGGTGTGGTTTGAATAGACGAATGAAACGAGGTATTAAAACCTAAGGTAAAATAATGCAAGTTAACATCCCAATTGGATTGTTCCACATTATGGAAGGCGGTTAGACAAGCTTTCAGATTACGATGAAATCTCTCTACCTGATTGCCTTGTGGTCTGAATGGCGCCAATAACACGTGATTAATGCCCCAACTGAAGGTCATAGATTTGAAAGTTTTGGACTTGAAGATGGTAGCATTATCGGTAACAAGGAACTTGGGCGGGCCAAATATAGCAAAAATATGCTTACATAATAAATGGACCGTCCCTTTTGCAGAAATGTCCTTAACAGGAAAGAGCCAGACAAACTTAGAAAAACCGTCGATCACTGTCAAAATCGCCTGATGACCAGACTTAGAACGTGTCATAGGACCGAATATGTCAATAAATAACCGTTCTCCAGGACGAGTAACAACATGAGCACTATGCAAACCTATCTGCGTATTTTGCGCTGGTTTAGAGCGTTGACAGGTGTGACATTTTTTTACAAAATCAAACACATCTGGTTTGATTGTAGGCCAATAGAATTCAGAGTCAATTTTGCGTAAAGTACGGTACATTCCAACGTGTAAGCCTATAGCCGAAGAATGATAGTATGTTAAGAGCATATTACGAACATTCTCAGGGGCGAAAATTCTGAAGGAGTTTGAACCAGGGAGGAGACGGCCAATTACATCATTACGGACACAAAATTCACTCACAGTGGGGTCCTTGTTGGTAATTTTCTCACGGAGTTCACGACAATAAAGATCATCTGCCTGAAACTTACGTATATCTACGAAGGACCATGGACTAAACTGTAATAAAAACACATTTTCAGGCATTTCCTGAGGTGAAGTTTCGACAGAAGGAGGAACAATTTGACTAGGAGCGGAAATAGTGGAATCCTCGAACATGCGCGAGAGACAATCAGCCACAGAGTTTTCACTACCTTTCACGTGTACAATATCGAACTTGAACGACGATAGTCTCAAAATCCACCGATTGATACGACCAAGTTTCTTTACATGCGACATGCTCCATCTCAGAGCTTCATTATCGGTGTAGACAGTGAAATGGCGATGTTCTAGGAAACTCCTGAATTTCTCGCAGCCAAAGACAACAGCAAGGGACTCTTTTTCAAAGATGGAATAGCGACGTTCATGTTCATTAAGCATGCGACTAGCAAAAGCTACAGGCGCAAACTTCCCGTCCACGTGTTGACTTAAAACGCTTGACACAGCTAGATCACTAGCGTCGCAATGGAGGAAGAACCTAGACTCGAAATCTGGAGCTTGCAACACAGGGGCAGATATAAGACTCTCTTTTAAAGTGTTAAAAGCTTTATCTTGCTCTGGACCCCATATAAATTTAGCGTTCTTCTTTTTGAGGGCATTCAATGGAGCCGAAATATCTGAGAAATGTCTGATAAACCTGGAATAAAACCCAAACATGCCCATGGCACGGCGTAGAGCTTTCACAGAGGTAGGCACCGGTAGATTCTTAATACATTCAACTCTATCAGGCATGACGCTAATACCGTTAGTCGACAGAACATGTCCTAAAAACTTGATCTGCGTACGGGCCAAAGAGGTCTTTTCGGGATTGATAGTGAGTCCCGCTTTTCTAAGGCGAGAGAAAACTTCACGGAGATGAGTTACGTGCTCCTCGAAAGATTTGCTATAAACAACAAGGTCATCTAAATAATTGAAGACAAACTTAAATTTCAAGTCACCCAAGAGATCATCTAACACACGACTAAGAATTTGTGCTCCGACAGCGATACCCATAGGCAATCTATTGAATGTGAATAACCCAAAAGGTGTGGAAAAGGCGGTAAAATCACGGCTCTCGGCGTCCAACGGAATTTGATGATATGCGGAATTGAGATCAATAATAGAATAATAGTTAGCTCCATGAAAATGCTGAAAAGCGCTGTCGAGTGTAGGTAACGGAAAATTGTCGAAAACAACCTTCTTATTCAGCTTCCTGTAGTCGACAACTAATCTATATTCGCCGTCTTTCTTGGGAATCAGAAAAGCTGGAGAACCATACGCCGACTTGGAAGGAACGACTACTCCTTTATCTTGTAGCTCTTTGACATATTTTCTCATAGCCAACAGCTTTGGAGGTGAACATGCAAATGGCGGGGATCGAACCGGGACATTATCTGTGAGATCGATATGACATTCGTGACCTACCGCTGAACCTAATTTATCTGTGAGGACATCCGAGAATTCGTTCACCAAATCACTCAGCACATCACGCTCTTCCGAAAATAAAGACAGAGGCAGCTGGACAGAATGCACTGTGGACACTTCACTAACACGAGAGGTACATTCTTCGAACGGGAATTGTTTGTTGGAATGAAACAGAAAGCTAAATGAATTACTCGCAAAATCTAATTGTAAACCTGTTTTGCGCATGAAATCTGTCCCTAAAAGGACTTGGGTGGATAAATTATCAACTACGTGGAACTGGTGATCCCATGAAAAACCATGGATCTTGAGATGACATAAAACAGTACCGGTAACGTTGATAGTAGAAGAACCAGCTGACACGAACTTTCGCTCACGTCCATCCTCGTGAGGACAGATGCGCAGCGCTGGAATTTGTTCCGCCACAGAGCGAAGGATAAAGCTCTCCGTGGCTCCAGAATCCAAAATGGCTTGAGTTGTGACATGATGAAAAGATAATGTGACCCAAGGTTGCGATACAGAAGCAAAACAAAGATAAGGATCGCGATACCTGCTTTTAGGGCTGCCCGACGGGTCGAACTCAGGACAGCACTTCAACAGTTTTCCTGGTTGAAATTACAATTTGGACAGGTCAATTTAGTCACATCTGACATCCCACAACCGTAGCAGAACTTACGGGATCTAGCGGCACATTCACGGAAGTTATGACCGTGATTGTTGCAATTCCAACATAAGATATTTGCGGAGACACGTTTGGTATCTGGAGGATTATTGTGGACACGGGAGGTAGAATGAGTTTGGCTGGCAGCGTGACTATCACTTTGGACGTGATTTATGGGAGGACGAGAGGGGAGATTAAAAGAGACAGTCTTGTTTGAGATAACGGGACGGGCCACAGAAGTAAACGCATGCTGTGTGCTAGTCGCACAAGCTAGTTCAGGAAACATGACTTCGTGGGAAATAGGGGGTGGAACATAACTCAAACTCGACCGAGAATTATTCTCATATTCGCGTCCATGTAGAATTATGTCCTCAATACAGCGTACCGAAATGCGACGTATGAAGTACTTATATATAGGATTTAAATTCCTATAAATAATTTCGAAAAGTTCCTGTGGGTGGAATGGCTGAGGCAAATTGGCTGTGAGGAGGCGTACAGCCGTGACATAATCGTCAATCTTCTCGGAGGGGCCCTGAGTTCGAGCGTATATTTCCTGTTTCAAAGCATACGCGAAATCTTGGGGAGTGAAACGGGCTTTTATGTTGCACACAAATTCGTTCCATGAAGTGTAATGGAATGGTGACACCCTGTACCACTGCAACGCTTTACCAGAAAGTAAAATTGGTAGGCAACGAACTATCTTATCGGGACTTATGTCATGGCACTGACACAGTTCCTCAATCCTCTGAATGAACCAAAAAACTGAAGATGTGTTATTTTCCCCGGAAAAAGTAAGATTCCACCTGCTCACAATGGATGCAACGTTGTCAGAATGACCACCACTGGTAGGATTAGAAACGTAGCCACTAGACAACGGGTCAAACATAAGTAAGTCCCTCGGTACACTAAAAAATTGGGGTTCTGGAATAGCCTTACTTGAAGAAATAGGTGCAGTCAACGACTCAAAATTATAGGACGGTAAACGAACTTCCTGCTTAATAGATTTATCCATGACGAAAAATATTAAAAACACAGCACGGTACACACCAACGAGATAAGAAAGAGGACTACAAAGACTACTAATTTCAAACTACTTCAAAAATATAAAAGGTATCGAAACAGTATTACGAGAAGAAATAAATAAGTGCACATCACATTACCGTAAGATGTTGCTTTCCCACGTGGTAATTTACTCACGGGCACCAAGTCGTCATCCTCACACGAAACATACTGTTTGCGGCTGTGTGTTTTTCAAATGTTGATAGACCATACCAGACCTTTCTCTTCTTTCATGAAATTCTCAGCACCTTAAAACTCAGAAAGACAACATTATACTATAGGTACGAAAAGGATGGAAACGTTTCACAATGCAATTCAGCTCGAAGTCTCAGGAACGATCAGCTGGAAAAAAATTGTTAAATTAGAAAGGTGATTTTGTCTCAAAACCACGCTCTGAAATCCATTTGTACGCAACTTAAGATGAAGTAATAGAAATAAACATATACTTACGTACGCAGCAGACGTCAGTGGAAACGTAGCTGAAGCTCTTCCCCTATCCCCGAAGAAATATAAAATAAAAATAAAATAGAAGAAAGAAAAACGGGGAGATCGCAGTCTTGTTTGGCTTTCGCTGGGCCCAAATTTTAAAAGGCAAACCAGAAAGCAATCCCAAAAGAAAGGGGGAAAGCTAATTAAAATTAAACTACAGTAAAATCCAAAGATGAACAAATTTAAATCAGAGGCCGTGTAGGTCGTATTAACGTCACAAGTACGCTAATAAGACCGACAAACCAAAATGTAGTAAAAACCAGACAAAACTGGAAGAAGGTAACTAAAATTAAAATAAGGCGAGACGCAAAAGCAGAGATACTTAGGCAAAGATAAAATGTATTTAAATAAGAACCACAATGTACAACGATCCCAGAGATATTAAAAGCAAGAAGAGAAATGACCAACAAATTAAACACAAAATTAATTTACCGCAAGAAAAAATACAAATTAGGAAGAAAATCGAAAATATACTAAATTAAATTATATTAAAATGAAATAAAATAAGATAAGTTAAGGTAACGTGTTCAAGGCAAGATGAAACGATGACTAAATGTAAGCATGTCGCAATTAGATAAAAAAGACAAAACTCAGAAACGACTACACTCTACGAAGTCAAGATACGTTCTCCCAATTTAGACAAAGCGTGTCAAAAGGGATGAACAAAATAGGAGGGGGGGTACAATGGTTCAGAACGGGGTGGAGAGGGGTGAGAGGGAGGGGAGGAATGAGGAAGAAAGACGCGGAGGCACATGTAAGATCTAGTGAGTTACGAGAAAAATAGGAATTTAGACAAAAGGGAAAATTACATTAAATTATCGGCAAAGCCAAAAATATACTTTAAAAATTGAAAGTATGCGTAGGAGATAAGGGCACACAAAGACGACGAAAATATGTGATGCGCAAAATATGGGCATTCACAGACACAAGAATATCACAGGTTAGGTCACCAGCAAAATAGCAAAGGCGAGACCTCCTTTTGTGAACTCTTTAAGATAAAGAACAAAGCATTACGGGAAGCAAGAAAAATAATCTCCAATCCCGTTATGTTGTTCTACGATAAGATACACTCTGGATGACAGACCCAAAGATGCCCCCTACAAGGTAGGCAAACCAACCGTCAAGCACACCAGAGTAAAACGAAGACAAGCCCACATACATGACTTTCAACCCTTAAAGTACAAAAACTACGTTATCAAAATAAATGAAAATAACACTATCATACAAAACAAAAACTTACCAGCAATTACACGCACACAAAGGGCGGAGGGAAAATATCGGGAGGGGACAAGTACACGCGACCAAAAGAAAAATAGCACAGAATAAGAGTTTTAAATTGCCGAAATATGAAACAGAACTACAGTAAAGCAATTACTGATTACGACATACAGACACCTCGCCATGGTTTCACCTTGAACGCGGGCACTTTCCCTAGAATATCGGAATACGTCTAGCCTACTTGGCTGCAAGGAAGAAATGCCTCGAAACAAAGCAAATGACGACGCAACACAAAGGTAACTGCGTGCTAAAATTTGATTGGTCACGACCCCTTCCAAAATATAAATCACTGGCCAATAAGGGGACAAGATGCAGATATGTCCATATATGGTATTAAGACATCAGAGGGCTATTAATAGCTTCACAGCCAAGGTTTCACAAAGGCGTGCATTGATCACGTCAGATAAAAATGGCACAAAGGAGTAACTTATATATCTCATAAAAATGGCTCACTTCTTAAAATCTATAAATGCTATTGCAAGAGACTTATTTCGTTTCTTGTAGTATGCCATAGCTAATTTGAGAGTAATGATCTGTTTAGCACTACTTCTCCAGGGTCGAAAACCTCCTTGGTACTCTCCTAGCTCTTCTTCTAATTGTTCTCTAATTCTACTATATAAGATGCAGGGAACAAAATTATATGTCCAGTCCAGGCGTCTATAATTTATCCGATTAGTCTTGTCACCCTTTTTGTGAATAGGTAGTATTTATTTTATTTATTTATCGTATGGCATACATGAAAATTATTTACAATTTGACATCAAGTTTCGAAACGTAATGAAGTGCCTGTGGTGTCCCTAGGAAGAAGTCACTGAAGTCACCACTGTTTGATGTTTGTGGGCATTCCTGAACTAGGTGACGAAGAGTCTGTCTTTCAGCACCGCACTCCAACATGACGAAGATTTTTTCCTCCACTTGTACAGGAGATCGCCGCATGCACCGTGATTGGTCCGGATTCTATTTAATTTTGACCAGGTTTTTCTAGGCTGAGTGAACCCTGGCACCTGCTCAGTTATGCATGGCATTACTGTACTCTCTGGAGGGGCAAACGAATTTCAATCAGAAGACCATCTCTCAGTCAGGTTGAATTTGTTAGTTGCAAGATTCTCCGCTGTGCAGATAGGTGGATGTCTTGAACGTAATCGTTTCACATGTAGATCACCAATGTCTCCATGGATTGGTAGTTGTTTGTTGGTCTGGATCTTTCTATATTCTCTTATCAAAATGTTGCATCGCCACAAATGAGGTGGTGGGATGTGGCTGAGAATAGGGAGCCATTGTGTAGGAGTTGACATAATTGTTCCTGTTATCATGCACATGGTGTTATTCAATTGTACATCTATTAATCTTACATGTGGACTGTTCATCCACACCGGAGCACAATACTCAGCATCAGAATAAACTAAACCTAGAGCTGAGCAACGGAGAGTAGTTGCATTGGCACCCCAAGTGGTGCCACATAATTTCCGTAAGAAGTTGTTTCTTGTCTTCATTTAATAGGTTGTATGATAGCTGATGACCAATGGTCAGAAAACATTTCTGTAATCCAAATTTTAGTTAGAGCAATACTTGCAAATTCCTACATTCCTACAAAAGTCTGATCTTCTCCACATGCCTTATAGTTTTTCAATTCCTTGAGTGCTTTTCCTTTCCCCTGAAACGTTGGAGGATCAATATTATTAAGTTCGGTTTTTATTGGAGTATTTGTACGAATTTGTAGGAATTCCTTGGTTTCTGTGCAATTCAAAGTTTACTAAATGCTTTTGCCATAATTCCATAATTCATGCTATTATCATGTGCTAATCTTCATATTTAGCATTAAAGTTGGAAGAGGCGGCTTCGGTGGCGTAGTCGGTAGCATGCTGAGCTTCTATGCTCAAGATAACGGGTTCAAACCCGGCCGAAGCCGTCGGATTTTTTAAGAGCGTCAAAAATCCCTCAGTATGCCTTCCTTCGGAGGGGAAGTAAAGCCGGCGGTCCCATGTCATAGATTTATGGCATGTTAAAGAACTTTCCACTAATTACACCTGTGTGAAACTAAATTGTATAGGTTAAGAATGTAAACAACGCTCTTAGGTTGCTACGTTCGTTGCCAAGAGCCTACTGCGGTAGTGTCTAGTAGCTAAGTTCAGAACTAGGCCTAGTAGTCGTTGACGGTGGCGATTGGCGGCAAAAGTAGGAACTATTTGAAAAATTCAAAGTTGCAGTCCATACTTGAATTAGAAAAACAGATACACACACTAATACAGTCATCACAATTAAGACCGGTTATCAGACAGATTCTACACACACCCAAAGTATACGGGGCTACATGACTGCGTTGTCGCAGCCCCTAAACTAAGGAACCAACCAACCAAAGTTGGAAGATCATTATGCTTGTAATTGTTGTCCAAAAGTCTTATAATAATCTCTAGTGTTTGATTTTTGCTAATTAATTGTCTTTTATAATGTCATAATATAATGTTTAATGAGGGCAAACACTTAAAATTCACAAAACAGAACACTTAACGGCTTGCCTGGTTTAGTGTCATTATGCTTTGAGATTTCTTATAATTTCAATTATCCAGTATTTCACAAAATTACATCAGCTAACAATTTATAATCATAAAGATCACACTTAATAATTTTCAGACTGTTCCGTCTTTTCAATACTAGTTGTATTCAGGAATTAACAACGGTACATGTTTCGGACACTTATGTGTCCTTCTTCAGCCATAGATACATATTAAAACACTTGTAAGTAACCAAACACACATTTAAAATACATTATAAAACACTGAGTAGTCATGAAATTTAAAATCAAGTTGATCCATAGTTCAAGCATCTGGAGGAAATTGTCCCATATTATAATGATGCATGTCAACTCTACTGGTTGACAGTTCGTTAGGCTCCTTCCTATGCCAATACTTGTTGTGATAAAACTTTTAAAAGGAACTGCTGAAAATCTTGTCAGTTGTATGTTGTTGAACGAATGAAATAGACATATTTTCACTTATCCTTTGGTCTTTGGTATTTAATAGTGGTTATGCACCGACCGTGATTTGTAGAGTTCGGAACTTTAGGGTTCCTTATATGTTAATGGTGAAGACGGCAACAGTCTATTAATGAGTGGATTCTATGAGGGCCGAAGCTTTGATCTGAGTTGGTCTGTTTTAAATCCCTGATGTGCGATTTCTATAACGAAAAGAAAACTTAGTTAAGATTGGCTAGAGTTTAATTGTTATAACCTATGTTAATAACTTTGTAACTTACTTGCCAATATTGAGAAATCTCCTATGAGCCTTCGCCGTGGGGCGGCTAGGAATTCTGAGGAGAAAAATGACCTGATTCAGATGTATGGTAAGACATATGAAGATGGATAATGTGTTGTGGTAGACGATTGAAAAATATGCGTCAAAACTTACCACCTGGTGTGTGCGGGAAAGGACGTGAACTGGCCGCTCACTAGCCTGCATCTGATGTGTTGAGTGTGAGCTCGTGAACAGTGGAGAGGGGTGAGGGGGAGGTGGGGCGGGTTGTTGACCTTGCGCGCGGTGACGTAGGCAAGACCTAAGGGGTGAACATGTGTACATGGCTTCTGTATAGGTGATTGTGACTGGGGAGTGCGTGGGTGTGAATATGCGTTTTGTTTATTTATTTGATAATGTCAATCAATGTGTCGAATAGTATGTTCGTTTCGAAATTGAACTCGTTAAGGTTGGAAGCTGGATCGAACCGTTGGGCTTTATTTATTTCTAGTTGTTCTAGTATATTCATGGCTTGACCTTTGTTTTCATAGTGCAGTATTTTCAGGTCTTTCTCAATTTCAGTGAACTTGTGACCTGTATCCGCCATGTGTGTGCCTATTGATGATTTTTTTTTGTGTTTTGTTGCTTTTATATGTTCAGCATAATGTACACACATCAAAAAAAGTTTTGCATCACCTCGGTTCCAAGAGTTCCGGAACCGTTAAATACAAAGGGAATAGAGATCAACACAAACAACATTTCAGCTCGTTTTATTGCTCATGAGACCCACACATTGCATGTTGTACCATCATACAGCTAGACTTTCAGCATTTGTGGTCCAGATTGCAGTACACACCACTACCTCTAATACCCAGTAGCACGTCCTCTTGCATTGATGCATGCCTGTATTCGCCGTGGCATACTATCCACAAGTTCATCAAGACACTGTTGGTCCAAATTGTCCCACTCCTCAACGACAATTCGGCGTAAATCTCTCAGAGTGGTTGGTGGGTCAAGACGTCCATAAACAGCCCTTTTCAACATATCCCAGGCATGCTCGATAGGGTTCATGTCTGGCGAACATGCTGGCCACTGTAGTCGAGCGATGTCGTTATCTTGAAGGAACGCATTCACAAGATGTGCACGATGAGGTCGAGAATTGTCGTCCATGAAAACAAATGCCTCTCCAATATTCTGCCGATATGGTTGCACTATGGGTCGGAGGATGTCATTCAGGTATCGTAAAGCCGTTTCGGAGCCTTCCATGACCACCAGTGGCGTACGTCGGCCCCACATAATGCCACCCCAAAACATCAGGGAACCACCACCTTGCTGCACTCGCTGGACAGTGTGTCTAAGACGTTCAGCCTGACCAGGGTGCCTCCAAACACGTCTCCGACGATTGTCTGGTTGAAGGCATATGCGACACTCATCGGTGAAGAGAACGTGATGCCAATTCCGTGGGGTCCATTCAGCATGTTGTTGGGCCCATCTGTACCGCGCTGCATGGTGTCGGGGTTGCAAAGCTGGACCTCGCCATGGACGTCGGGAGTGAAGTTGCGCATCATGCAGCCTATTGCGCACAGTTTGAGTTGAAACACGACGTCCTGTGGCTGAACGAAACGCATTATTCAACATGGTGGCATTGCTGTCAGGGTTCCTCCGAGCGGCAATCCGTAAGTAGCGGTCATCCACTACAGTAGTTGCCCTTGGGCGGCCTGAGCGAGGCCTGTCATCGACAGTTCCTGTATCTCTGTACCTCCTCCATGTCCGAACAACATCGCTTTGGTTCACTCTGAGACGCCTGGAAACTTCCCTTGTTGAGAGCCCTTCTTGACACAAAGTAACAATGCGGACGCGATCGAACTGCGGTATTGACCTTCTAGGCATGGTAGAACTACAGACAACATGAGCAGCGTACCTTCGTCCTGGTGGAATGACTGGAACTGATCGGCTGTCGTACCCCCTCCGTCTAATAGGCCCTGCTCATGCATGGTTGTTTACATCTTTGAGCAGTTTTAGTGACATCTATGAACAGTCAAAGAGACTGTATCTTGGATACAATATACACAGTCAACGTCTATATGCCGGAGATCTGGGAACCGAGGTGATGCAAAACTTTTTTTGATGTGTGTATGTTGAAATTGCGTCCGGTTTGGCCAATATAATGGGAACCACAATCCTGGCAATCCATTGCAAATTATTAAGTGGATTCAATTCAATACGGACCAATATGGATAATAACAATCATTAAGATCACCATCATAAAGTGCACAAAACCGGGTCTTGATTGAGTAATACTAGTATTGGTTTAAAAATGCTGATCACCTCGTGGTGTAGTGGCTAGCAGTCTTGACTGCGCACCCAGAGGTCCGTGTTCGATTCCCGGCTCTACCAATATATTGCATTCTGTTCTGAGGGCTGGAACAGGATACGCTCAGCCTTGTGAGGCAAAACTGAGAAGAGGTGGGTTCGTTTCCCACCTCAACCATCCTGGAAACGATGTTTAGTGGTTGCCCCCCCCCCCCCCACGTCTATTCCAGGCAAATGCTTGGAAGGCTACTAACATAAGGCAATGGCTGCCTCCTTCCCAATCTTCATCTGAATTACAAGCTTGCCACGGTGGGTGAGTGGTTATCATGTCGGTCTACTAACCCCAAGCTTGCAGGTTTGCTACTGGCCATGGTAAGTGATTTTTGAAAGGCGGCAAAAATCACGACATGCATGTCATACGATGTTGGCATGTTAAAGAACCCATTTGAATTCAGGAGGCCGTGTTCATAATGGCAAAATTAATCTCGGGACTTTTCACCAACACAAAGTTCCTCATTTCTCTACTAGAAAGCGCTATAGTGTCAACAAGCTTAGATATCTAACCTCCTTGACTTTCATAGTGCTTCGAGGAACAACAACAAAATTCGAGCTGTTCTCTGGGTGTCAAATAACAAAGCTTGCACCCGGCACCCGAGGCCATACGATATTATTATTATCTGAATTACGAATACACGCACTACTACAGATAACACAGGTCATCAGACAAATTCTACACACACCCAAGTACACAGGGCTAACAGGGTGGCACCCTTAAAAAGCCGTCTCTGGAGTGTAGACCGAATCCCAAGGTGTATACGCCTTGGGATGAGACATTTAATAAGAAGTTCCCTGTTGACAGGTCTCCTCGCTACCTGGTAGCTACCAGGACAGACGGGGGAGATTTTAAACAGGTAAAATCGATCCTATTTTCAGAGGAAATCGAGGGGAAATATCGCGACCTTAACGGGATTTCCAAGCTCCGGAACGGGCAGCTCCTGCTGCATACCGTTGACTGGCAGCAAACCGAAGCGTTGCTGGAATGCACGCATTTCGGCGAAATTCCCGTTAAGGTTGAGAAGCACGATACGCTAAATGAGGTCCGTGGAGTTATATTCCAACGCGACCTCGTTTTAAACAGCTACGCGGAATTGATGCGGGATCTGGGGAAGCGAGGCGTCACCAGGATTAGGCGCATCACCCGGAAAATTGGAAATGATAGGTCGATACTGGCGCTTTCATTCTTCACTTTGAGGGTGATGTAGTGCCTAGGCAGGTGAAGGTCACGTCGTACCATTGCGACGTTAGACCGTACATCCCTCCACCTATGCGCTGCTAAAATTGCCAGAAATTCGGCCATGTTTCTGCCAGGTGCACTGCCAAGGCGGTATGTAGAGAGTGTGGCAAGGGGACACATGACGGTGTGGGGTGTACGCCTCCCCTGACGTGTCCTAACTGCCAAGGAAGTCACTCTCCGCGGTCGAAGCAGTGCCCTGAGTTCTGCAAGGAAGCAAAGATCCAAGAAATCAGAACATTGGATCGGCTTTCATATCACGACGCTCGAAAGAGATACCGTGATGTGACTGCACCCGAATTTCCGGTATCTTTCGCGGCTAAGGTGACGCCACCTATCACCCCTGCCACTTTCGTTCCCCGTGCTGTACCCTCGACGACGAACTACTCTGAGATCGTAAAGTCTCCCCTCGCTGTCCAAGCGAGACCTGTCAGCCCGAAGAAGGTCACAAAACCTTCTTCGGCCATTGTGAAAAAGGCGCCGGTTATACCATCTAAACCGGCGCAATCGGAGAAGAAGTCATCTTTCTCTCCGAAACGTCGGAGAAGAAGTCTTCCCCTGCCAACGAGGCAAAGAAGACTTCTGCGACCGGGGCTGGATCGTCATCCAGCCCACCTGATAAGACAAAGATAGTGGAGAAGAGGGAGACGGTTCGTCGCCGTCTTTCTCGCCCTCCTGCTGACGGGGTGGCTAATGTCTCTGCTGGCCTTTCCACTCCCACGACCACCAAGGGAGCGAAGCCTGCTGAAGCCAAGCCCGTCCATATGGAGGAACTCCCCTATAGAAAAGAAAATAGATCGGCGGAGGAGAGGGGAACGGTTCAGCGCCGTTTCTTGGTTGGTTGGTTCCTTAGTTTAGGGGCTGCGACAACGCGGTCATGTAGCCCCGTGTACTTTGGGTGTGTGTAGAATTTGTCTGATAACCGGTGTTAATTGTGATGACTGTATTAGTGTGTGTATCTGTTTTTTTAATTCAAGTAGGGACTGCAACTTTGAATTTTCAAATAGTTCCTACTTTTGCCGCCAAACGCCACCGTCAACGACTACTAGGCCTAGTTCAGAACTAGCTACTAGACGCCACCGCAGTCGGCTCTTGGCAACGAACGTAGCAACCTAAGAGCGTTGTTTACATTCTTAACCTATCCAATTTAGTTTCACACAGGTGTAATTAGTGGAAAGATCTTTAACATGCCATAAATCTATGACATGGGACCGCCGGCTTTATTTCCCCTCCGAAGGAAGGCATACTGAGGGATTTTTAACGCTCTTAAAAAATCCGACGGCTTCGGCCGGGTTAGCGCCGTTTCTCTTCCTCTCCTAAAGGCAGGGCTGCTCACGTATCTGCTGGCCATCCCGCTCCCACCACTACCAGTGGAGCGGTGCCAGCAGGAGGGACCTTGTTTTATAAGGACCCGGCGTCTGTGGGGAAGGGACCATCTACTTCCCCAAACACACGTCGGCGCCGATCCAGAAAGAAATCTCTTCGGGGCGTGTCGGGGACAGACACCCAGTCTTCGGACTGGGAGAAAGTCCCTCGACACCGCTCTCGCTCTTCCCCAAGAGCGAGACTCGTGAGGTCCGACGACGACCGCGCGCAACCCAAGAGAGCGTCCGTTCTATTTTCTTCGTCTTCGGAAGGAGATGTGGAGATTGAGGTGTGCTCTCCTGCCCCATCATCTCCAACTAGAGATGGGGAAGGGTGGCAAACGGTCAAGCATAAGTAGAAGACCCACTTCTACTTAAGTCCACACCATGGCACTATTACAATGGAACTGTAATAGCTATTCTGTTCATCTCGCTGAGTTACGACAATTAATATCTTCTTTTTCGGCAACCATTGTCTGTCTTCAGGAATCCAGGTTTCGTCCTGGACATGAGACAACAATGCGTCACTTCAAACTCTTCTCTAAAGACCGGGTGGACGGAGCTGTGGCCGCTGGTGGCGTCTGCACTCTCGTCCACTCTAGCCTCTTTAGTGAAGAGGTGCCGTTGCGTACTCAGCTAGAGGCAGTTGCAGTTCGTACTTCGTTGCCAGTAATGGCAACAGTATGTAACGTGTACATCCCGCCTGATTCTCAGCCGGATTACGACCAGCTGGTGGATCTAGTCTCTCAACTCCCCCCTCCTTTTCTCCTTCTGGGAGATGTTAATGCCCACAACACCATCTGGGGCTCCGCTACCACTAGCGGTAAAGGGAGAGATTTTGAGAGGCTGATCAGGCGGCTGGACCTGTGTCTGTTGAACACAGGGGAACCTACGCACTTCTCTATTGCACACGGTACTTATTCAAATATCGATATTACCTTGTGCAGTTGTGCGTTGGTTCCCTGCTACAGTGGGGTGTACACGATGACCTTTGTAATAGTGACCATTTTCCAATTATCGTTACTCTTCCGAACCAGAGAGCCATCGAGTTACCAAGTCGATGGCTTCTCCGTCGGGCTGATTGGCCAACTTTCACGGCACGTGAAAGCCGAGATTGCAGCAGCCATTAAAGATCGTCTACGTGCTTTCAAATGCTATCGGAGGCAAAATACTATGGCCAACTTTATCACCTTCAGAAGGATGCGTGCTAGAGCCCGATATCTGATTCGGGAGAGTAAGAAAACGACGTGGGAAAAGTATGTGTCGTCTATGACGGCGCATACTCCTTCATCTCAAGTGAGGACTAAGCTTCGTTGGATCTCCAGACTCCCGACATCACTGTCGATATCCGGAGTGTCCATCAATGGAGTCATCATCACGGACCATCTCACCGTTGCCAACAGCATTGGCTCGCACTTCTTCGATGTATCCTGCTCCGGGAGTTACGATCCTACATTTCTGACTCTGAAGCGGGAGGCAGAGACTCACCCCTTGTCCTTTGCCACTGCTGCTTCGGAGTCCTATAAAGCACCATTCTCTGAATGGGAACTGCGCAGTGCGCTTGCATTGTGCAGAGATACGGCTCCTGGACCGGATAACATACATAATCAAATGTTAAAACATCTGTGCGAATCCAGTATAAAAAAAACTGTTGTTCCTCTTCAATCGTATATGGATTGAAGGGGAGTTTCCATCTCAATGGCGAGAGGGGATCGTGATACCGATTCCTAAGGCTGGAAAGGATCCCAAATTTGTAAGCAGCTATAGGCCCATTTGTTTGACTAATAGACTATTTAAGCTGCTCGAAAAGATGGTGAACCGTCGACTGGTGTGGTTCTTGGAGGAGAAAGGTCTCCTGTCTGAGTACCAGTGTGGATTTCGCTCTCATAGGTCCACCACTGACCATTTGGTGCGACTTGAGAGCGCCATACAGGGGGCATTTTTGCGAAAGCAGCACCTAGTCACGGTCTTCTTTGACCTCGAGAAAGCCTACGACACCACATGGCGCTACGGGATCCTTTCCACCCTTCACAAGTGGGGATTCCGTGATAACCTACCGACTTTCATTGCGAATTTCATGTCCGTCCGACTCTTCCGTGTAAGGGTCGGTAGGACATTATCGCAATACTATACTCAGGAAAATGGAGTTCCTCAGGGTTCAGTGCTGAGTGTCACCTTGTTCGCGATTGCCATAAATGGCATTGTTGCCGCCGCCGGGTCCGCGGTAGTTCCATCGCTGTATGTAGACGATTTAGCTCTGCATTACAGCTCTGGAAGTATGGCAGTCGTGGAACGGCAATTGCAGCTAGCTATCAACCGGGTCGACAGGTGGGTTCACGACCGGGGTTTTCGTTTTTCAGCAGCGAAAACCTCCGTCGTCCATTTTTGTCGACTCCGGAGGCTACATTTACACCCTGAACTACATCTCAGGGATGCTGCGTTGCCGTTGGTTGACACTTATCGCTTCCTGGGGCTCCATTTTGATAGCAAATTAACGTGGCAGCCCCATATACGGCAATTAAAAATGACATGTCTCAGGAAACTGAATTTGCTCAAGTTTCTTAGTGGTACTACGTGGGGGGCTGACCGTGCGGTGCTGCTACTGTTCTACCGAGCCCTCGTCCTGTCCCGGCTAGACTATGGTTCTGCGGCATACGGTTCAGCAAGGCCGGCAACCTTGAAAATGCTGGACAGTATCCACCATAGTGGCGTTAGGCTGGCTACCGGTGCCTTCCGGACCAGCCCGATACCCAGCCTACTCGCCGAATCGGGTGCTCCACCTTTAAATTATAGACGCCAACATATGCTTTTAGCATATGCTGCCAATGTGCGTCAAATGCCGCAACACCTGACCTATCAAGCTCTCTTCGCTACCCAAAACCACCAGGGGTACGCCAACCGGCCTCGTACCACTCAGCCAGTTGGTATTAGACTTGATAGCTCGTGTACTGAAATAGGAGTGGCTGTAGGTCCCTGTATGATCCGGACATCTAGCGAGGTGCCTCCGTGGCAAGTCCCGCGTCCGGAAATTCGGTTCGATCTTCACCGAGGTCCTAAGGTGAACACGGATGCCTCCGTTTACCGGAGGCAGTTCCACAGCATAGTTCACCAATTTCCGGACGCTGGCATTCTCTACACGGATGGTTCGAAGGTAGACGAGAAGGTGGGTTAAGCTTACGTTATTGATGGTGCAAATACCAAGATCTCTTTGCCTGAGGCCTGTAGTGTGTTTACTGCGGAGCTCGTTGCCATCTATGAAGCTCTGCAGTTTGCACTACAGGATGCACGAATCCACTTTCTCGTGTGTACCGACTCTTTGAGTTCGTTGCAGCCAATTGCTACATATTTCCCGCAACACCCCCTAGTGCAGCGAATCCACGACCTACTAGCCGGGCTGTGCCAAGCTGACACTCGAATCACCTTTCTGTGGCTTCCAAGCCACATGGGAATTGCGGGAAATGAGTTAGCTGATCAAGCTGCAAAAGAGGCGATATCACTACCACCTCGACCAATGGAGGTACCCGCTAGAGATATTCGCTCTCAGTTACGCCTACAAGTTCTGGCTTTTTGGGAGAGTCAGTGGCTAGCTGACCCACTGCCCAGTAAACTGAGAGCGATCAAGGGAACTACTCGCGTTTGAAGGAGCTCCTTCCGGGCCCGGAGAGAGTCCGTCATTTTGTGTAGGCTAAGGATAGGTCATTCACCCTTTTCACCGTGGCCCACATTTTCACCGAGTGTGTGGATCTTGCAGACTTACGAAGAAACCTTGGTTTGCAGATGACACTCAAACTTATATTAGCCGATGACGCGGTGGCTGCTGATCGCGTTATCCACTTTATAAGTGAGAGTGGGTTAGGGCCAGCAATCTAAATTTCCAGTGAACATTGACTCAATGACTTGTTCGTTTTTGAATGACAATGTTTTGTTTTTCCGTAAATTTTGTTTATTTTTATATTTTTTTAAATTTAATTTTTTGTTTTTGTTTTATTAATTTTTGGTCTTTTTAAATTTAGATGTCCACTTCAAAATTTTAAATTCAATTCAAAATTTGTATTCTTTTATCTGTGTTAAGAGGGGCAGATGACCTCGTAGTTCCGCCCCTTAAAACAACAATAACTAACTAACACAGGGCTAAATGACCACAATGTCCAAGCCACCCAATTCAATATATTCACAGATTTGAACAGTGTTTGAACATACTCTTCTTGAGAAAACTGTTAACTTGTTAAAGGAGGTATTATTATACAGTATTGTTATATTTTGGAAATTAAATGTAATGTTTCTATCATTTACTCAGAATTTTTCAAAATTTATACCCAGTGATCCAGCAGCACCTCTCAATATTGTTTGCTGCAACCCTACTAACGCGTGTGGCAGTAAGGTCGATATTTCTCTGCTTGTGGTACTAATGCACTGCAATCATATCCCGCAATCGATACTGAACACTACTATTTATCCCTCCTATTAGTTATTTGGCTGTCAAATTACACTGCCCTCCAAAAATGAAAACAAAAGTGTAACACTTCACAAAGCTTAGTTAAATACCACATTGTATATAATTTCCATTCGTTTTCCAATATTTATTGATTGGCCAGTGCTCTCTGAAAGTTAGTGAAGGGGAATACACAATAAGTAACAACAGGAAGTTATTTTTATCACAATTGTAATCCGCTGAAACAATGGTGAACGCTCCCGCACATTTCTTACTCATTTTGCGCCAATAATGAAAACCATTATTTCGGAATCAGAGTTGCCTTTGCACTTTTGCTGCTGATTGATGAATATCTGAGGATTGCCTGAGAAGCTTCTGAGCCATAGACAACTCCTCAACATGCCATGGACTATGGCAAAGCAGTAACATTGGTGAATGATGACCGCAGTTTTCACTATGTAGCCGAGGCGTTGAATACGACTCCCTCAAGCGTTTATCGAGCCATGGAACGTTTTGAGAATCATCATACCTTCTGTAGAACAGTAGAAATAATTCTACCTGCATGATTCAGGCCATCCAAGGTGCACTTCTTCTTTGCAAGATCGCTTATCATCATACCTTCTGTAGAAACAATTCTACCTGCATGATTCAGGCCATCCAAGGTGCACTTCTTCCTTGCAAGATCGCTTTTTGAGGCTAAAAGTGTTGAGAAAGCGACATCTTACAGCGGTTGAGGCTTGGAATTGTCTGATACGAGTCCACGACGTAGCTGTCAGTGAGAACACAGCCAGAAGGAGGCTCCATGAGGCAAAATTAGCCTCTAGCCTAGAAGATCAGCCACAGGACCAACACTTCTGCCACAGCACCGAAGGTACCGTCCTATTTCGCGTGGGCGCATGAAAATTGTACTGAGGATCAGTGGGGACGCGTATTCGTCATTGACGAGCTCAGATTTAACTTGAGATCACTTAGGCATGGTGTGGAGAAGGGTAGGAGAATGCTTTGCGCCTTGCACTTTCTCAGAAATTAAACCATTCGAAGGAGGTTCCGTGATGGTATTGTGTGTGGCATAACCTCAGATAACCGCACCGATCATGTACTCATTGAGAATGGATGCCTCATGGCTCGCAAGTGGGTTCAGGAGCTTGGCTTTAATCAAGTATTGCAATTTGCATATTCTCTTTCGATGGAAATATTGTGCTCATACATGACAATGCTAGGCCCCATGGTGCTCAGTGTGTCATGTAGTTTCTTCGGAAGGCCAATACTTCCACTCTCGTCTGGCCATCGAGGAGTCCCTACTTGAACTGGATTGAACATGTATGGAACATGATTGGTCTTTGCCTTTGGTGCTGATTTTCAACAATCTGGTTGAACTTTCGGTGACGGTGTAAGAAGAATGTGAGAATGTACCACGAGGACTTCCGGGAGTTGTTCAGAACCAATCATACCTACAGTAGAAGACTTGTGGAAGTAATTAGAGGCAGTGGTGACAACACTTGTCTTGTTATGAACATCCAAGAACCTTTGAGTAGCCTACTATGTTATTTTACTTGCATTTGTTAAATCCTTTTCATACATGTAGAACACTGTTTATTTTCAATAAATTACTGTAACAATGTACCCAACCAATAATCGGAATGGACCCTCCGCCGATTACTTTCCATCGTTATTATTATTATTATTATTATCATCATCGATTTTTCCCCCTTTGGGAGAGCGTGCGAACTTGAGCCAACCACAGCTTCACTTCTTTTCCTCTTTTCTTTTCTTCCCAAAGCCTCTTCATTAATTCACTGTGCTTTTTCTTTCTTTGCTCTGTCCGCTTTTTCCCTATTGCTTCTTTTCTTGAGACTTGTTCAAATTTCTTGTTTCTAATTTTAACTTTGAAAGAATTTTAAATCTGAATTGATTTCTGTCCTTAATATCATTTTCAGAGATTTTGAATCGTTCTTCTTCTACTTCTGCTTTTACGGACTCATTGGACCACTTCAGTCAATCATTTCTTGATCCTCTTCTTCAGTAAGTTTCCTTTCCGAGTCGCCCTGTACTTTTCATTCGCTCTGATCTTCTCAGGCGTTCCTAATCTGTAAATACCCTTTTTACTGTATTACGTTTGTCTATTTTAGCCTGAAATCTTATTTTTATATCTCTCAGTTTTGTTTTGTTTTGTTTTGTTTTGCAAGTCATCCAAGGTTATTTCTAATTCTTTCATATCTTCTCTAATTTCCTTAATCCATCCTACTTGTTGTTTCATATTCCAAAGTTTCACTACAATTTTTCTAGATAACCTGGTTTCTGGTGTCCTCATGATGTGACCAAAACAGAAATCCGTTTCTTCCGAATAGTATCAGTGATGGGCTCCAGTTCTTTGTATACCACTTCATTTGGTACTATCCGTCACTGTCCATCTTTCTGATATTTTTTATTTATGCATGTTCTAGCTATTCTTCTTTCTACTTTTAAAATTTTGTCGATTCTGTCTTTCTGAGTAACTTTAAAAAGAGTTTCACTTCCATATGTCACCTCTGGTTGAATCGTTATTATTATAATTATTATTATTTTTAATATTGAGTTAAACTCCATGTTTCTGCACTGGTCTGGTAATAGTGTCATAAACTATAATTTTGCTGTCATGATGTAGCAGGAAATTCCCCGAAGCCTACAACTTCATAATAATAGCCACAAACGTCTCAAGATTTTAACATGTTCTTTGTTTGTTTTTAGGACATCTGGAAGCTCGTGAAGCTGCTGCACGTTTTTTGTGCCAACCATATTTTGTAATAATGAATTTTACTATGGTGGTAAGGATGCTGTTACAGTATATTCACTTTACATGCTTAACCCTTTGGCTTTCAAGATAACGATCTATCGGTACATTATAGCCTTCCTACTGACATAAATAACAAACTTGGGCTGTAAATACCATTTTCTATAATTACTTCCAAACTTTCAAAATCTGAAACTTGTAATTTTGAATTCAAATTCTTATTTTTTTTAACATTAAACCCTTTTGGTTAAGAGACATGACTTACTTACAGTAATAATAAGTGATATATACTCTATAAGTTTACCAACTTTCATGCTGATATCTTCATTGGTGTGCCTTCCATGTAATTTTAAAAGAAGTGTGTGCATAGTGTGGTGAATATGGCTGTCAGTTTTGACCCATCCATCAGCTGAGAGCCTGAAAGCGAAAGGGTTAAATATTAGCTAACTGCTATACTTGCATGTTTTTTTAGTCCATGCAGTGAAATTGATCCTGTCAGTGCCTAAAATTTTATTTTCAGTTTCATCCAAAGTTGTTGTAGGGGATGATTCATTATTTCATTCATAATTTTCTCTTCATTGCTGCATGTTTCATGTTAATATCTCTTGCAATTCAATTTTCGCATTATAGAACGTAGTAATTCTTTCTCGACCTTTACGTGGCATTCTTATCTGAGTTTCCCCTACAGAAATCCACAACTTTATTATAATGTGTTTCATCAATATTATTTTAGCCATTAATTACTTTTTATCTATTTCTTTGAGGGCAAAAAGAATGCGAAGATTTTGGGCTGCGAAGAAGTCATCCAACAATGTGTAATTGTTGTCTAACGTGGTTTTTAAACGCCTTAAACGAATATATACATTGTAGAGTTATCATTCTTTCTAGTTTTCCAATATTGACCCAAGTAGATTTTAGTGATGTTCTCTGTAGAGCCCCCAGTAGTGAGGCAAGGCCGTTTAACCCCCCCCCCCTTTTTTCTCTCGCTCTGACGTCATATACTAACCCGCAATACATTCAGGGGCAAAGCTGATATCTCGCGAGCCTATGGTCCGATTTTGACATGCGACATATCGTTGGACTCGGGCTAACGCCCTCGTTTCAATGGACCACTCATTATATTTTTCAAAAAAAATTTGAAAATGTTTGTTTTTGAAAATAGGCAATAGTTGAAAAACCAAACATGATAGAACGTTGTGCCGTGCTTGAAACGAGTGGTCCTTATGTCCTTTATATTTTATAATAAAACTTTTTTTATTTTTGATGTTTTTTTGAAAAAAGTTCAATTTTGAAATTTTTATATTTTGGAAACTAAAGAGTATTAAAAAAAATTGTTTGACATAAATAAATGGCCCTGATCCCCTCTACCCCCAAAATACATTTCAAGTTTCTAGGACTAAACTGTGCAGTAGTGGGGTGCAGAGAGTTCTGAGTCGCCCCCTACTTTCATAAATACTTTGCCGATATCTCCCGAACGCGTGGTCGGATTTTAACGAACGAGGTATTGTTGGCGTTGGGATGACGTTCTCTTGGCTAAGCATGTGTGTTGGTATTTAAAAAGAAAAATTGAAAATTCTTGTTTCTTGGATTGGCGCTATTTTGGAAACGGTGAATTTTGGAAAACGTTTGTTTGACGTTAATGAAAGGTGGGCATGCCCTCTAGGTGGTTAGCAAGTTTCAAGGGTATAGGAGGAAAAACAAAATGATAGCCTACTTTCTGGCGAACATTGGTGATCATTGGCGAACGGATGGACGGATTTTAACAAATGAGGTGTCGTTGGACTCGAGCTGACGTCCTCCTTCCTATAGACCACTCTTTATATATATATTTTTTTTGAAAAATTTTGTTTTCGAAAGTAGGTGATAGTTTGAAAATCAAACATGATAGAATGTTATGCCATAGTGGAAACGAATGGTCTCTATGACCTTTAATTTTTTATAATAATACTTTTTATATTTTGAGATTTTTGAAAAAACGTAAATTTTGAATTTTTACTATTTTGGAAACTAACACGTTGACAAATAAATTTGTTTGCCATAAATGAAAGGTCCCTACCCCCTCTACCGTGAAAATAAATGTCAAGTCTCTAGGACAAAAAACTAGGCATTTTATTTTTTATTTTTTTAAGTAAAAGCGTGTTTGTAGACAGAGAGCCGGTAGTGCTTGACGTATGTTACAACGAGGCTATGATTGGCCAGGGTGGATATGGGAAATGACTATTTCGACGGGGGCGATGTATGGCAAAACGAGGGGTTGCTTTTCGATATTTTTTCCTATGACGAATGAATGAAGGCGAATATTTTGAAATGTGACAAGCATGCTAAGATTTTTTACCCCTGAAGGGGATCTTTAACGTTTTAGTTAACGGTGATGAGCGAGATCGCTCTCTGACACAACAGACGGTTGTAGGATATGACCAAGTGATTCTTAGACGTTGGCGATCTCGGTGACCGTGCCCGGAAGAAATGAATAGCTATTTTGGCGGGATGGCGGGGGCAGCTTATGACGGTTGGTTTTGTGACATTTCCTATGACGGATGGAGGCGCATATTTGAAAATGTGTTAAGTTTGCTAGAATTTTTTACCCCTGAAGGGGTTCTTTAGCATGTTAGTAAACGGTAATAAGCGAGACTGCTGTCTGGCACAGTAAATGGTTCTAGAATATGGAAACCTATAACATTTGCTCGACCAAGTCATGTGCATGTACGCAAAGAGACAAAACGGTAAGGTCATTGGCCTGAAATGTTATAAACTAAATATTGAACTGGGTAAAGTCATGTGATTTAGGGTGAAAGTATGTGGTTAACATGATCATGTATTGAGGATGGCCGATTGCTAGTAATTATTATTACAGTAAAATGTTTAATAATAATAATAATAATAATAATAATAATAATAATAACTATAATAATAAGACACACACATGTTTTGAATGCTAACACGCACACAGTCCAGCTCACTGGAGACTGAATATTGTACCTAGCCAGAGGTCTCGTGAGAGCTGTTGCTGATGCTGACGAGGCAGGAATGTCTACGTCAGCAGGAAGTGTGATATCAGCTTACTTGCCTCGTGGCCGCTAGCAGGTCTGGCGATTTAACAGAGAGAGAAACCGCCATTTTGGTTCCTTGACAGCCATACTACCGATGTATAAGAGGCAACCATTTTGGTTCTTTATTAAAAACATAAATCTAGTATAAGGTATACGAATTTTATTCAGATTGAGGAATGTGACGAGGCGTGGGAACACGTACGAGAGAGAGACAGAGAACCATTCAAGGTCAAAACGCTGAGAAAATACAACTTTTTCTGTTGCTAGGCTAACTGATAACGATTGCGTTAGTCATGCACATGCCATTTTAGCACACGGACGTGTACAGTAGAGCTGTGGAAGAAAAATCGTTTTATTTTTTGGTAAGTACCTATGAATGATTATTTTAATAATGTCATGCTAATGAACCTTAAATTTGTAGTTATTGATTAGGTAATTATTGATTTTTTAATTTATTTGTTTGCAGATAACCGGTATACCTTACATGTCTGAGATACAAGAAACCAGTTTACTTTTGAGCCCACTAGAAGGAAACAGCAACAAGCCACTGCAAGTGAAGGTGGGATTATTTTTTAAAACTAACTTGTTTCATTTTTTGTTTCATATTTTATTTTATGATATGCATGTATTAACCTGAATTTAGGTATTTATAACGGTTTATTTTATTTATTTTTAGAAAATTTGAAAGAAAAGCTTGCCGCCGTAGCAGTCGCTGAAAACCCGAGACGCAGTAAAGTGCAAAGGCAGTGAACTATTTAAAACTCAGGTAAGCCTAACATAAAATGCTATTCCATTTTATCACTACTGAAAACTCGTAGACAAAAAATTCATTACCTGTACATGACTAGGACGATGATTGCTTTCTTGATTAATGACTATTTATTGGCAACCGGTACAAGACCATATTGGTTGTTTACCGGGAAAGTACAAGGCCGTATTGGATTTTGTAAAAAACAAAAATTCTAATTTAACTGACATGTCGTTCCCTATAATAATAATAATAATAATAATTATATAAATAATTCATGCTTTTGGGCTGAATTATTTATATAATAATCCGGGCCGTGAAAGCCTTAATATGCAAATAATAATAATAATAATAATAATAATAATAATAATAATAATAATAATAATAATAATAATAATAATAATATATCGTATGGCCTCGGGTGCCAGGTGCAAGCTTTGTTATTTGACACACAGAGGGTAGCTTGCATGTCGAATTTAGTTGTTCCTTGACTATGAAAGTCAAGGAGGTTAGATGTTAGATATATAAACTCTATAGCGCTTTTTAGTAGAAAAATGAGGAACTTTGTACCTATGAACTCAACGAATATTCACAGGTTTGAACATGATAATCTGAACAAAATGACATGACATTATTATTTTTTGTTTATGTATTGGTTAAAGGGGAATGTAAATGACTGCAGCTTTATAAAAAGAAAATAAGTACATGGGTTACTGTTAGTGCCGACATACAGTTTATTATCATTTTTATGGTGTTTTGATATATTAATGCCAATTAACGTTAAAGTTTTATTTACAAGTATTGATTGATTGATTGATTGAGTGATTGGTTATTTTGTTTGCTTTTAGGTGTCGTCATGCCCCATTAACGTAATGAACAGACAGTGAACAAGCATACATTGTGCTTTAAAGTACTTTGTGAAACGTTAATAACTTACAATAAGAAAAAGTTTTAATATAACACATGGTGTTAGTACCAAATACAACAAGTGAGCAAGTTGGTTTACCACGTGGGTTAAATATAAAATCAGAACATGATCGTTGGTTAACATTTGAATCCTGGTTTGTAGGATTTTTGTCGACACATAAACATGCAAAAGCCGTTTTTTTACTTGAACCGAGAAGATGTGGTGCGCTGTGTGTTTTGTCGTATTGGACTTTCACACTGGGAAGAAGGGGATGATCCCTTAAGAGACCATTTGCGATAGTCTCCTTGTTGTCCTTACATGCTTGGGAAACAAGTGGGTAACATACCCGTGTATTCATTTTACCGAACCACAAGACCATTGGCCGCTACTTACGTTGCTGAATCACAAATAAATAATAATAATAATGATGTATTATCAACCAAGAACGGCAGTGTCGATAAATGTGGTCCATATGCCATAGACAGTGTTGAATTGGCATGTGCTTTTGAAAAATTGGGAGTTTGCAAGACTAAAGCACTAGCACACCCAGAGTACAGCTCTGTTGAAAAACGTTTAGAATCTTATAAAAATGTTTGGCTATTAATATTAAAACACATTACCAAACAGCTAAGTGAAGCTGGTTTTTTTTTTATACTGGTGAAGGGGATAAAACAATATGTTTTTATTGTGGATTTGCTTTAAAGGATTGGCAAATGACTGATGACCCTTTTGTGGAACACGCTCGTTGGTTACCTAACTGTAGATACATGGTGTTGCTTAAAGGTCAGGAATTTGTGAACACTATTCGTAAAGAAAACGTGATTGTAGCACAAGACATAAAAGTGCCTTTAGAGTTAGAACACGCGGAGCAAATATATGAGGCTGAAAAAAATAGACTATTGTCATCACTTATATTGTAGCACAAGTGTTAAGTTCTAATGCACACTTGACACAGGCTATCATGTCTCCACAAGGCAAAAATACAACACATAGTTCATCTTGATAACAAATTTTACACAATTGTTGGTCACACTTTTGTATCTGTTCGTGAGACAAGTCTCTTTTTTCAGCCTCATGTACCCGCGTGTTCTAACTCTAAAGGCACTTTTATGTCTTGTGCTGCAATCACGTTTTCTTTACGAATAGTGTTCACAAATTCCTGACCTATAAGCAACACCATGTATCTAGAGTTAGGTAACCAACGAGCGTGTTCCACAAAAGGCTCATCAGTCATTTGCCAAACCTTCAAAGCAAATCCACAATAAAAACATATTGTTTTATCCCCTTCACCAGTATAAAAAAATCCAGCTTCACTTAGCTGTTTGGTAATGTGTTTTAATATTAATGGCCAAACATTTTATAAGATTCTAAACGTTTTTCAACAGAGCTGTACTCTGGGTGTGCTAGTGCTTTAGTCTTGCAAACTCCCAATTTTTCAAAAGCACATGCAAATTCAACACTGTCTATGGCATATGGACCACATTTATCGACACTACCGTTGTTGGCTGGTAATAAATCTATATTATTATTATTTATTTGTGATTCAGCAACGTAAGTAGCGGCCAATGGTCTTGTGGTTCGGTAAAATGAATACACGGGTATGTTACCCACTTGTTTTCCAAGCATGTAAGGACAACAAGGAGACCATCGCAAATGGCCTCTAAAGGGATCATCCCCTTCTTCCCAGTGTGAAAGTTCAATACGACAAAACACACAGCGCACCACATCTTCTCGGTTCAAGTAAAAAAAACGGCTTTTGCATGTTTATGTGTCGACAAAAAGCCTACAGGCCAGGATTCAAATGTTAACCAACGATCATGTTCTGATTTTAAATTTAACCCACGTGGTAAAACAACTTGCTCACTTGTTGTATTTGGTACTAACGCCATGTGTTATAATAAAACTTTTTCTTATTGTAAGTTATTAACGTTGCACAGAATACTTTAAAGCACAATGTATGCTTGTTCACTGTCTGTTCATTACGTTAATGTGGCATGACGACACCTAAAAGCAAACAAAATAACCAATCACTCAGTCAATCAATCAATCAATCAATCAATACTTGTAAATAAAACTTTAACGTTAATTGGCATTAATATATCAAAACACCATAAAAATTATAATAAACTGTATATCGGCACTAACAGTAACCCATGTACTTATTTTCTTTTTATAAAGCTGCAGTCATTTACATATCCCTTTAACCAATACATAAACAAAAAATAATAATGTCATGCCATTTTGTTCAGATTATCATGTTCAAACCTGTGAATATTCGTTGAGTTCATAGGGTACAAAGTTCCTCATTTTTCTACTAGAAAGCGCTATAGAGTTTAAGGAGATTAGATATCTAACATCTAAACTCCTTGACTTTCATAGTCAAGGAACAACTAAATTCGACATGCAAGCTACCCTCTGTGTGACAAATAACAAAGCTTGCACCTGGCACCCGAGGCCATACGATATATTATTATTATTATTATTATTATTATTATTATTATTATTATTATTATTATTATTATTATAGAGAACGACATGTCAGTTAAATTAAAATTTTTGTTTTTTACAAAATCCTAAATGGCCTTGTACTTTCCCGGTAAACAAACAATATGGTCTTGTACCGGTTGCCAATAAATAGTCATTAATCAAGAAAGCAATCATCGTCCTAGTCATGTACAGGTAATGAATTTTTTGTCTACGAGTTTTCAGTAGTGGTAAAATGGAATAGCATTTATGTTAGGCTTACCTGAGTTTTAAATAGTTCTCTGCCTGGAAACAATTGTTGCACTTTACTGCGTCTCGGGTTTTCAGCGACTGCTACGGCGGTAAGGCTTTTCTTTCAAAGTTTCTAAAAATAAATAAAATAAACCGTTATAAATACCTAAATTCAGGTTAATACATGCATTTCATAAAATAAAATATGAAACAAAAATGAAACAAGTTAGTTTAAAAAAATAATCCCACCTTCACTTGCAGTGGCTTGTTGCTGTTTCCTTCTAGTGGGCTCAAAAGTAAACTGGTTTCTTGTATCTCAGACATGTAAGGTATACCGAGTATCTGCAAACAAATAAATTAAAAAAATCAATAATTACCTAATCAATAACTACAAATTTAAGGTTCATTAGCATGACATTATTAAAATGATCATTCATAGGTACTTACCAAAAAATAAAACTATTTTTCTTCCACAGCTCTACTGTATACGTCCGTGTACTAAAATGGCAAGAGCATGACTAACGCAATCGTTATCAGTTAGCCTAGCAACAGAAAAAGTTATATTTTCTCAGCGTTTGGACCTTGAATCGTTCTCTGTATCTCTCTCGCACGTGTTCCCACGCCTCGTCACATTCCTCAATCTGAATAAAATTCGTATACCTTATACTAGTTTTATGTTTTTAATAAAGAACCAAAATGGTTGCCTCTTATACATCGGTAGTATGGCTGTCTAGGAACCAAAATGGCGGTTTCTCTCTCTGTTAAATCGCCAGACCTGCTAGCCATCACGAGGCAAGTAAGCTGATATCACACTTCCTGCTGACGTAGACATTCCTGCCTCGTCAGCACCAGCAACAACTCACACGAGACCTCTGGCTAGGTACAATATTCAGTCTCCAGTGAGCTGGACTGTGTGCGTGTTAGCATTCAAAACATGTGTGTGTCTTATTATCATTATTATTTTTATTATTATTATTATTATTCTTATTCTTAAATATTTTACCGTAATAATAATTACTAGCAATCGGCCGTCCCCAATACATGATCATGTTAACCACATACTTTCACCCTAAATCACATGACTTTACCCAGTTCAATATTTAGTTTATAACATTTCCGGCCAATGACCTTACCGTTTTGTCTCTTTGCGTACATGCACATGACTTGGTCGAGCAAATTTTATAAGTTTCCATATTCTAGAACCATTTACTGTGCCAGACAACAGTCTCGCTTATTACCGTTTACTAGCATGCTAAAGATCCCCTTCAGGGTTAAAAAAAATCCTAGCACACTTAACACATTTTCAAATATTCGCCTCCATCCGTCATAGGAAATGTCTCAAAACCAACCGTCATAAGCTGCCCCCGCCATCCCACCAAAATAGCTATTCATTTCTTCCGGGCACGGTCACCGAGATCGCCAACGTATAAGAATCACTTGGTCATATCCTACAACCGTCTGTTGTGTCAGAGAGCGATCTCGCTCATCACCGTTAACTAAAACGTTAAAGATCCCCTTCAGGGGTAAAAAATCTTAGCATGCTTGTCACATTTCAAAATATTCGCCTTCATTCATTCGTCATAGGAAAAAATATCGAAAAGCGACCCCTCGTTTTTCCATACATCGCCCCGTCGAAATAGCCATTTCCTGTATTCACAATGCTCAGCCATAGCCTCATTGTAACATACGTCAAGCGCTACCGGCTCTGTGTCTACAAACACGCTTTTATTTTAAAAAAAATGCCTAGTTTTTTGTCCAAGAGACTTGACAATTATTTTCATGGTAGTGGGGTAGGGACCTTTCATTTATGTCACACAAACTTATTTGTCCACGTGTTAGTTTCCAAAATAGTAAAAAAATCAAAATTTACGTGTTTTCAAAAATCTCAATATATCAAAAGTATTATTATAAAAATATAAAGATCATAGAGACCGTTCGTTTCCACTATGGCATAATATTCTATCATGTTTGGTTTTCAAACTATCACCTACTTTCGAAAACAAAATTTTTCAAAAATATTTTGAAAAATATAATTAGTGGTCTTTAGGAAAGAGGACGTCAGCTCGAGTCCAACGATACCTCATTTGTTAAAATCCGTCCATCCGTTCGCCAATTATCACCAATGTTCGCGAGAAAGTAGGCTATCATTTTGTTTTTCCTCCTATACCCTTGAAACTTTCTGCCCACCTAGAGGGCATACCCACCTTTCATTAACGTCAAACAAACGTTCTTCCAAAATTCACCGTTTCCAAAATAGCGCCAATCCAAGAAACAAGAATTTTCATTTTTTTTTAAATTCCAACACACATGCTTAGCCAAGAGAACGTCATCCCAACGCCAACAATACCTCGTTCGTTAGAATCCGAACACGCGTTCGGGAGCTATCGGCAAAGTTTATATGAAAGTAGGGGGCGACTCAGAACTCTCTGCACCCCACTACTGTACAGTTTTAGTCCTAGAGACTTGACATTTATTTTGGGGGTAGAGGGGGTCAGGGCCATTTATTTATGTCAAACAAAAATTTTTTTATACTCTTTAGTTTCCAAAATATAAAAATTTCAAAATTGAACTTTTTTCAAAAAAAAATAAAAATAAAAAAAAAGGTTCATTATAAAATATAAAGGACCTAAGGACCAATCGTTTCAAGCTCGGCACAACGTTCTATCATGTTTGGGTTTTAAACTATTGCCTATTTTCTAAAACAAAATTTTCATTTTTTTTGAAAAATATAACCAGTGGTCCATTGAAAAGAGGGCTTCAGCCCGAGTCCAACGATATGTCGCATGTCAAAATCGGACCATAGGCTCGCGAGATATCAGCTTTGCCCCTGAATGTATTGCGGGTTAGTCTGTGACGTCAGAGGGAGAGGTGGTGGTGGGGGGTTTAAACCGGCCTTGCTCCCCTACTGCCCCCATTTGATGATTTCAATTGGCATAAATATAAGTTTTTCGTTTTTTCGTTGTCAGTTTACCCTCCAGGTAGGATTTTCCCTCGGACTCAGCGAGAGATCCCACCTATACCGCCTCTACGGGCAGTATCCCTGGAGCTTGACATCGGAGCGGGAGATACAACTGGGGAGGCAGGACTAGCGCCTCACCCAGGCGGCCTCACCTGCAATGAAAACGGGGGGGGGGGCTCATGAGGGATGGAGTAGGAAAAAGGGGGGGGGGGGTAGACGAGGATGAGGGAAGGCGGCGGCTCTGGCCTGACCGTAGGTACTGTACCCGAAATACCTACCGTCAGCTTGTTGGAATCCCTCGATGGTAACTGGATCGTAGAACCTGAAAACCCCGGCTAGAAACCGCCCAGATTCTACCAACAAGAGACGAGGATAATGGGACACAGGATTACCTAACTGAGACGACGTTAAGAAAAACCATGGCAACAAGCAAAAATTGCTCATAAGAACACGAAAACTACGTAAAAACGTAATCACCGGAGCGTGGAAAACTCCGATATACCCGCAATGGTTTCCTTAACCTGGCCTCTTATCACGTCTATAAAACTACACACGTGTAGAATTAAAAGGAAACTATCCACAATTTATTCAAAAGATAGAATATAGCAGAAGGATGCTATATCAAATAACAAAAACAAAAAAAAAATCAACTTAAAGGGGAAGTTGTCATCCACGACGTATGAATGCAATGCACAGTCATCACTGTTTAATTTGCATTCCAAAATATTTTTTAAAAAAGATTAAATTCAATATTATCCACGATCCTAATATGATGAATATAGATCCCACTGGAGCATCATAGTAAAAGTTTCCACAATTATGTAGGCTCTTCTCTGCCTACATGTTCAAAATATACAGTTATATACAGTGAATGTGGCACACTCCCAGTGTGTCTGTACTTCTATTCGCAAGTAGTCAGATTCAACAATCTCCTATAAATATTATATTCTTAAGTCATTTCAAAATTTTAAATTGATTAAGTTTGGCCTCTCCGACCGAGCAATAAAGCTAAGTGGAGGAGAACATTACCTCAAAATCAGCTGCAAATTCCAGAATGGACTGACTTAGGATAACTGTAAAAATCCTCCGTCAGCAATGCATTTAAATCCAGGATAAGGATTATGAATATCCTTCAAAAAATAGTTTGATCTATCATGTCATGAACTGCATGATTCTACACAACAGAAATAAGCCATAAAATTCCTCTGAATTTAATCTGAAAGCCAGTCAAGTTGCACCTGACTTCAAAGTGTCAGTCATCATGGACTACATTCCATGGAAAACCACATAATATTCGTTTGAATATATATTTCATTACTAATGCCTCAATACGGCTCTATCATTATACACATGCACTGCCCTGAGTACTAATTTCAGCTATCTATATGTCTTTAGAATAGACAATTACATCTACTCGACACCTTCACTGGTGAACGATGAATTTCATGACTATCATTCACTTTCGGCTTATTATTATTATTATCATTACATTTGGCTATCGTTGTTAGAATTTATACAAAGTCATTACATTTATTTCCAATTATATAGATTGGTTTCTTTCAATAATTCAATAATTCCACTGAATTTAAATATCTATGCTTTCAAAAATATAATTACAGAAATAATTCCATTATCAAACGTGCCTTCACGTTTATCAAAACTGGGATATACCCTTATTAAAAAAGTGAATGTTGTTTCAGAATCATCACAAGTCATCTGACTATTATTAATAATGATGATCAGTTCCATCTAACATGGATCTCAAAAAAGCCTTCACTATCAAGGCTATCATGAATCAAAATCTATACTTGCATCGACGAAGTAAAAGTTTATCCAACCAAAGGTCGGTACACCCCTGCTCAAATGAATTCCAGAAAACGAGTAAAGCTCTACACCATCGATGATGGTAATCATAGCAATTAGCGCAATTGACGGGTTAGAAAACTATACAGGTCTCTATCCTTCAAAAGCATAGAGAATGGTCCCTAGTAGAAGCGAAGGATCAAACTTCTCTATTAGCAATGCTTCAAGAAACCTATAAGTTGCTATAAAAATCAGCAATATCATGCGAAGAAAATCACTCGATTGTCGAACTTATCTGAAGTTCATTGATACATGTAGCTCACCCCTGAGTCTATATTAGCGAAAAAAAAATGTCGAAATAGACATATGTGAATGTTCACCACACTACTCAACACGAATTATGACTGTCGTTGCCTACGAATTCCTCTTCAATACACTAAAGAAGCTACATTTACATTTAATTAGAATTTACTGTTAATATTACTGAATCAAACTACAAATACAAAGTGAAAATGGTTGCATTCCTTATCGGAATCATAAACCTTGTCGAGCATAAGACTGGTCATGATTAGAACGTCATGCCTAGAAATTATACTTCGACATACTACTCAAAAATACAAGAAATAAAAATGACAGCAAAACTAACATTGGAATGTCTACACTCTACTACGATAGACTGGACTGGATTGTCAGAACCTTGTTGAATTCTGAAGATCAAAAGAAAGCATTGATATGCCTTTCATATCATGGTTTACCTCAAACGTAGCGATGGTCTGGACTCCCCTGGTCAGTGGGAATCGAACCTCGGAACTCCTGTCTCCAATCTACTGGTTCCCACTGGTCGTGGACGAACGGTCAGCTACCCTTCCATCTGAATTCCAACTCCATCCAGGCCAATATCTGTTCCACCGTAGCATCGCGATATTCATAACGAACCAAAATGTTATTTAACACCCACGCATTACCGCAACTAAGAATTATCATTCTTGACACTAAACAGCTGTGCAATGGTGGCCCGATAGTAAGCGTATAGCATTATCGGCTTTCACTGAAAAGTTTGATACTCTTCAGGCATTGCAGTACTTGTGTCAAAGTGTTTAACCCGCCATAACTATCACAATAAAATGCATAAGAACTGTTTCCCTCGACATCCTGTTAGAAAACGTGTCGAATACAAACGATGAATAATGTTCAGAGTTCAATAGTCAATACTGCATTAGATAAGTTGTAAAGGTCAGTATGCATAGCATTCTTTCAAACAATGGTTCACTGCTGTGAATTGCAGCTTGATATAATGTACTAGAGTTCCTCACAGTGTTCTTAGTAAATGCTGCATAGCTCAAGTTCATACGTAGGATAAGCGTATGACTCGCCTATAAAAGAGCATACAAGTTCCTTTCTTGTATGAGTGGCTTCACAAGTCCACATCTCGCTCGAAAAGGTCAGAGTTTTTCGTCACTACACTGTGCTAGATTTATCGAGTGACGTGCAATGTCGCGCCGAACTTACACTTTTCGAAATGCGTTATAATATCTCTTGAGGAGATGTGTCTACCTCAGAGACTGGAAATAATCTGTCTTTTGCTGTGCGCGTAGGGTTTCACGACTTCCATACCCCCACTACACTTGCTAGTCTGGATCGAGCGATCATTTCATTGGTGAATGTAGTTCATCGTTTATATAAATATCAAAAAGGTATTTTAACATGAAAATATATCGAAATATATATCATGCTAAGTTAATTCATCATCCACAATGCTACAAACCATGTATGTTATTCTCATTTCTTCTTATACATCTTAAAATGGTGGTCTGGCGGTCGGTCAATAAACTGGTCAATACTCGCCATGTGCTTATCGTGTCACAGCCGAATCCGAGCTTCGGGTCTCCCTGCTGTGGATCGGAAAATACCGTAATCTCCACTCGTGCGCTGCGCTCATCTCGCCTAGCGGTCGCGAGTTGTACCGAACTTCAAAATAAACTTCGCGATGAAATACTTGTCATTTGAATGTGAGAATAATGGTATATTTTCCTCTTGACTTCGTACATAAAAGTGTACCATGCTCTTTTATGTATACTGTTATATTGTGGGAGATACAAGATAAATAACATACACTTGTTAATATAAAACAACGGTTTATTTAACAATAGTTGATACACAACGATACATAAGGTGGACTAACTTGAGCGTAACTAAAGAATATGCGCGGAACTCACGTCTACAGTCTGTGGAGATATATATGCATAGTATATGGAAGGTTCCAGATTCGAATGTTGCAGATTGGAATGTTCTGGGCATAGTGACTAGAATGTTCATGTTATCTCAAGTAAATACACAACACTTTCTAGAATGTTCATGTTAACTCGAGTAAATGAACAACATTTCCTCCCTCTTTTAAATGGATGATTTAGGAAACTTAATCAGGAGAGAATCTCAATGGTGGTCGGCGCTGGCGAGTACTCCTGCGGGGAATAAAAGAGGTTTGCGAAATAGGCGGTGGCCTGTTAACAGGTGTAGCTGGTGTGGCTGGTGGTGCTTGGACTGTTGCTGGTGTCTCGGTGACGCGAACTCGTATCAGGCTCGGTTGCTCGGTGGCTTGATCGGTTGTGCGGTGGCTTGGTGTGTTGTGTGGTGGCTTGGTCGGTTGCGCGGCGGCCTTGTCGGCTGCGCGGTGGCCTCGTCGGTTGTGCGGTGACCTGGTTGGTTGCGTGGTGGTTTGGTCGGTTGCACGGTGACTTGGTCGGTTGCACGGTGACTTGGTCGGATGCGCGGTGACCTGGTCAGTTGCGCGGTGACCTCGACGTGGCCTGGTCAAGTTGAGTCTCGTGCGGAGATGAGGGTACCTTTGCTCCGTTGCTGTCATCGTTCGACTGGGGTAAACGATTTCCTTGGCGTAGGCATCGCGGAGGGAAACTGGTACGTCTCGAGCTCGGGCGAAAACAGGTGTGGCTCCAGCCTTCTGGTGCATCTTCGCTGGGGGACCTGAGACCTTCCCGGGGGTGTCGCTGAACACATCCTGGTAGCGAGATAGAATGTTGTCGAGCTGCTTCTGTTGTTCCAAGGTCAGTCCCTGCTTGTCTGAGAGCTTCTCGATTGGGTCGGGTTTTGCGAAGAGGTGACCATAGTCGATCTCCCGTACAAACTCTGAAATCCACGCTCGGCCAAAGAGCGATTCGACTTCATCGTCAAACACGTAGAGATTCAGGTTCCTGGTTGTGGTTCCGATGGTGGTGCACACTGCCGTTTTTCCAATGCATTTAATCGGATGGTCAGTGTAACTGACGAAGTTAAAATCGTTTCTCTGCAACACAAAACCTGGTTTGATCATACTTAGCTTTGATTTGCTCATGGTTGAGCAGGGGGCGCCGGTGTTGAGTTCCATTTTGACGGTGGTTCCCTCTATGCTGACATCAACCAGTGACCTAGGTGCTGCGTTGACCGATCCGATGACCTCGATTTTGCTGAGGTACTCCACGACATCGAGGTTCTCTGCTGGAAGCTCTTCTTCGGTCACGTGGTTTGTTGTTCGATGTTTCCTAGATTTCGATCGGCAAACTTTACCTATGTGACCTTTCTTGCCACACTTCAGGCACTCAGCTTTGAGGAATTTGCACTGACTGCGAGGGTGAGCTTCACCGCACCCTGCACATGTTGATTGGTTGTCCTGGAATGCACTCTGGTTTGCCTGGTGTGGCCATTGGTGCTGCCTGGTTAGGTTGTAAGACCCTTGACTTCGATGAACTGACTTGCTGTTCTTCCTGTACAGAGGCTTCTCTTATCCAATCCGATTGGTTGATTCAGACTTAGCGGAAGCTGTTTTCACCTCGTTGGTGCGAAGCGAGTAGATACGAGTGCGTGAGCGATTTCATATGCTGCGGTGAAGTTTTCTGGTCTTTTTGCAATAATCTCGTCGCACATTTCTCATGATTCCAACACTGCGAGCATTTTTTCAATTATCATGCGATCAAGGAATGTGCCATACTCACAAAACGTTGCAGCCTGCCGCAGTCTTAAGGTGAAGCTAGCGATGGTTTCTCCTTGCTTCTGCATTACACTCCAAAATTTGATGCTCTCGGCAAACTTGTAGCGTGTGGCGTCGAAGTGGCCTTTCAGATTAGATTGAATCTCGCTGTATGACAGAGTTTCCGGATCATCAGGACTCACCAGGATCTTCAGGGCATCATTGAGTTCAGATCCCATGTAAACTCGTGCAAAATGTGCGTGTTGATCCGCGGGTACCTTGCTCAGGTTGAGCGCCCAGGTAAAGCGGGTGAAATAGTCGGCTACAGTCGTCCCGTCGGTAGCACCATACGGTTGCATTGTGAATTTTGTCGGTCGAGGCTCTGATGCCGTTGTTGATCCTATTGTCTGTCGGATAGCGTCGGCGATCATTGCCGAGAATTGTTGGAGTTGCTCAGAGGTTAAGTCCGGCATGGTGAAGATGAGTGGAGAACAGAATTTCTAATACGCACTTGCGATGGACTTAGTTCGGTGCACACACTTGCGATGAGTTTGGAAAGTTCACTCGGTTTAATATTTCCAACACACACTCCGATGAACATCGTTCGGTGCAACACTTGCGTTGAGGTTAGAAAGTCACTCGGTTTCACAACGTTACTTATCTTATCTCATTCTGACACCACTGTTATATCGTGGGAGATACAAGATAAATAACATACACTTGTTAATATAAAACAACGGTTTATTTAACACTAGTTGATACACAACGATACATAAGGTGGACTAACTTGAGTGGAACTAGCGAGGAACTAAAGAATATGCGCGGAACTCACGTCTACAATCTGTGGGTGCATATATACATAGTATATGGAAGGTTCCAGATTCGAATGTCCAGATTGGAATGTTCTGGGCCTGGCGACTAGAATGTTCATGTTATCTCAAGTAAATACACAACACTTTCTAGAATGTTCATGTTAACTCGAGTAAATACACAACATATACCATATAAAATCTGTATAAACTATGGAGCTTTATTCTCATGTCAACTTCTTATAGAATTTCTGAAGATTCTTTGAATTGTGTCGGCCAATGATATCAGTTCCATCCAAGCTAGTAATCTCATAACTATTATTCCCAAATACACGACTTAAACGGTAGGGTTGTTGAATACTGAATTTCTACTTGCTCTTGGAAATTTGCGTCATTTTTCTTCTATCGTCAGGGCTTCGTTCCTTAATAGCCTGACGACTCGTGCTAGGCCTATCCTCGTCAATTTCCTCAAGTTCTTTTCTCTCTCTCGAATCTCTTCGTCTGGTTTCTCTAGACTTTTCTTGCTATATTCTGAGCCTTTGATCTCGATTCCACTCATACTCCTCGGTTCGGTAGTTTTTATACCTCCCGTATCCTTAGAATGGCCTATTATTAGAATTATACGAACTTCCTCTGTATTTATTCCTATAATTTCCATTATTTCGGCGGTAAAAATTGCGTTCTTCATATTTACGCTGCCAGGGTTGCTCTTTGTATTGGGGATACCTGTTATCTTGCCGATTGTTTCTCTGATAGTTATTGTTACGATAATTCCCAGAACTGTTGTAGTTCCTGTCGTCAGACCTAATCTGTTCAGAGTGTTGAGTTCTGTCCATAACTATGGTGTTAACGGTTCTTTGATCATTTCTGTTATTCCTCACCACTGTATGTGTCGAAAGAGCACTTACGTGGTCCAGCCGTCTCAACAGATCGTCCATGGTGGTCAGATCGGTGACACCAGATGATATAACATTCTTTCGGGCTTCTACCGGACGCTGTCGAGAAATGGCTTCTATCAACTGCGCTTGGGTTAGAGGGGGCTGTAAAAATCGCAATTTCGCGAGCTGACAAGCAAAATACTCTGAGTAGCTAATGCGGCCAGTACTTGAGTATTTGCGATAGTAGATCTCCGAACGGACATTATTTTGCACTTCTGTACTCCAAAACCTGTTGATAAATGCCTCGGCGAACTCGTCGAAATTATCAAACGTGTAACGGAATGCAAGAAACCACTGGAGCGGTGCGTCAGAAAGATAACGCTCAACCACTCTCATTTCTCTCTCACGAGGAACATGCGACTCAATAAAATTGTCACGAACCCTATTCTATAGGTGTATTACCGTCTAGATTATTATAGCGACGAGGCTTATCTTCGTAGTTCCTAATGATGGTTACGTGAGATGCCCCATCTGGTGACCTCGGCGTGTACACTCCTGTACTCGTATTCGCCATCGGCGAAACATACGACTGCATTACATTAGGGTCTGGTGCTGCATTAGATTGTGGACTACTCTCTGTCATGGGAGTTGGTTGTTGAACGTTAACCTACCTATCACGCGTACTGAAATCAGTCCGGTCGATCGCAGTTAGAAAATCCGCATTCCAATTGTTCCCGCGAACTTTCTACATTTATATTGCCTTCTAAAGTTAGAACTTCGAGTTGAGTACATAACTCATTAATTTCAGAGGTCTTTTTCTCTCTGACTTCTATTATATCTAGTTTGATTTGATCAACTTTAACTTCTATCGACTTAACCCTTTCTTCCATCCTACTGTGATCGTCAACCTGAGTATTCTGAAGCATATTCACTCGTTTAATTACGTCTTCCCTTACATCAGATACTTCTTTACTCGACCTACTTTCATCTTCTACAATTTTATTGTTTATTTCCTTCTTGAAATCTTTAAGTAGTCATCATTGAACTTAACCATTTCTTTTACCGGGTGAGTTAGCCGTGGTGGTTACGGCATGACTGATGGCAGTCGCTCACATCCGGGAGGCGAAGAGGTTCGAATCCCCCCGCCGGCAACCTTGAAGATGGTCTTCTGTGGTTTCCCATCTTCCTTCCAGGCAAATGCCGGGGTTGGTCCCTAACTATAGGCCACAGCCACTACCTTCCAACTCCTCGTCCTTACAATCCAACTTCCCTCCTTCCCTCCCCAACGGTACTTGTAGCTCACCCATTGGGTGTCCGTCTCGAAGCAGCTACAAAACTGGCGAGCCGAACATGTCCTCGGACACTCCCGGCACTAAAAGCCATACGCTAAAAAAAACCATTTCTTTTCTTAAAATTGTTACATTATCTTGGATTATACCCTTGATATCCACATCAAAATCGTCTTTAATGAGCTGGTTATGATCTTTAACTTGTGTGTGCAAAAGGCACAACTCCGCCTTTAGCTGTTCTAAAGTGGATTGTGTATGGATGGTGTCATTTGACATTAACAACTGGAGAGCCTCTAAATTTGACTTAGCCTCCCTTTTATGATTCGACAAGTCTAATTTAATCTCCAACTGAAAATCTTTATAGTTTAGTTCAGCTTCGTTTAATTGGACTTGCGTCAACTTTTGACTAGCCTCTACAATGTCGACCTTAGTTATAATGTTGGTTTGGGTAGCCTGCATTTGGTTTTGAGTCGTTTGCATTTGACATTGCGTCGCCTGCATGTGGCTTTGGGTCGATTCAACATTTACCATCTTAGAATCTAATTTATCCACAGTGGATTGCATTTCATCAACTGCAGATTGAATTCTTGTGACATTTAACTCAAGATTAGTTTGACTTAATTGAATCTTATCTTGACTTGATTGCATTTTAGTAACATTTAATTGAAAATTATCTTGACTTGATTGGATTTTAGTAACATTTGATTCAAGATTATTTTGACTTGATTGAACACTGTCAACTGTAGATTGAATTTTAGTGACTTTTGATTCAAGATTATTTTCACTTGATTGAACACTGTCAACTATAGATTGAATTTCAGTGACATTTAATTCGAGATTATCTTGACTTGATTTAATCTTATTGACAGTTGACTCATTCTTAAGTTGCCCAGTTTGGACTGTATCTAAATCAACTCGGACCAAATGAAAATCAGAGTGTGTCTGATTAACGTCTGATTGGACATCTTCTATTGTACTCTCCATATTCTTAACTTTGGTCAATACTTGTTTAGAACTGTCTTGTACGTTCTTTAATGACTCCTGCATAGTGGCAATTTCCATACGGAGACTGTCAGCAACAACGTCTTGGATAATACCTTTGCTTTGTGTTGTCCAATTCTCCTGTATTTTGTCCATTTTATTCTGGATCATCCTGAACACTGACTTAAAGTCAGTGATCTCCTCTTCCTCTTTATCAGACATTATATATATATATATATAATTCACAAAAACACAAGCAACATGAGCACTACTTAAACCTAAGCAGAGTATGAACACTTCAATGAAAATTTGCTGCCATATTTGAAACTTCTTTAGTGTATAGCATTAATCCTCAAAACTATACTATATTTAATTAATACTAACACCATACATAAATGTGGAATGCCCTACAATAAAGTATGTGAAGCGTTATATCGGTGATATTCCCTAAATATCCTAATCCGAAAAGAATTTAAATGAATAAAACATTCTATAATTACGATGAGTTCAGAAATTCCCATCAGCCGGATTGAACTAAACCAAACAATTTGTATGCAGCTCAAACGTGAACTACATCAAAACCCCATTCGACAGAACACGTAAGTAAAGATTCCGAAGTATATCATTCACTGTTCCTGCTCAAGTCGTTTATTTATTGCAAAATAGTGTAGCACCACTTTAAAAAGATAACTAATAATGGTTGCGTTTCCACATGTATATCATGCAGATTGAGTATTCTCATAAGCGCTTTATTCACAAGTGAATTCCAACATTTTGTGCTAAAAATGTCGGTTAACCATTACCTTCTGACGTTCATTCAATGAAACCGCTATGATCATTGTAATGGCGTCAGAATTGGCTAGTTCCTGACACCTCCCACGTGTTCGAACACAAGATTCGAAACGAACATGAAATGGCGTCAATCACTGAGCTACAAGGGTGTATTCCAGTCAATACTGGCTACAACTCGTTGCAATGGCGTCAAATCTCTGGCGTCGACTCTGGTATTCCAGTTTTATTCGAAATCCAGTTGATTGGTCTCCAAATCTTTGGATATCAACACAGAATTCCAGTTAATTCGATCCCCAAACCGATGGTGCGCCAAATCTCTGGCATCGAACCTAGTATTCCAGTCTATTCGAAGCCCCATAGGACGGGCGCCAAATCTCTGTACCCGAAATACCTACTGTCAGCTTGTTGGAATCCCTCGATGGTAACCGGATCGTAGAACCTGAAAACCCCGGCTAGAAAACCCCTAGATTCTACCAACAAGAGAGGAGGATAATGGGGCACAGGATTACTTAACTGAGAAGACGTTAAGAAAAAACCTGGCAAAAGGCAAAAATAGCTCATGAGAACACGAAAACTACGTAAAAACGTAATCCCTGGATCGTGGAAAACTCCGAAATACCCGCAATGGTTTCCTTAACGTGGACTCTTATCACGTCTATAAAACATCAAACGTGTAGAATTAAAAGGAAACTATCCAAAATTTATTCTAAAGATTGAATGTAGCAGAAAGTTACTATATCATCATCTTCCTAGCATTAATCCCGCTTTATTGCAGGGCCTGCTTTGAAAGTTACTATATCAAATTAAAAAAAACAATTCAACTTCATGAGGAAGTTGACATCCACGACGTATGAATGCAATGCACAGTCATCCCTGTTTAATTTGCATTCCGATATATATATAAAGATTAAATTCATTAATATCCATGATCCTAATATGAAGAAGATAGATCCCACTGGATCATCATAGTGAAAGATTCCACAATTATGTAGGCTCTTCTCTGCCTACATCTTCAAAATACCCTTTTATACAAAATATACAGTTATATACAGTGAATGTGGCACACTCGCAGTGTGTCTGTACTTCTATTCGCAAGTAGTCAGTTTCAACAATCTCCTATTAGTATTATATTCTTCAGTCATTTCAAAATTTTAAATTGATTAAGTTTGGCCTCTCCGACCGAGCAATAAAGCTAAGTGGAGGAGAACATTACCTCAAAATCAGCTGTAAATTCCAGAATGGACTGACTTAGGATAACTGTAAAAATCCTCTGTCAGCAATACTTTTAAATCCAGGATAAGAATTATGAATAACCTTCAACAAATAGTTTGATCTATCATGTCAAAAACTGCATGATTCTACAAAACATAAATAAGCCTTTAAATTCCGCTGAATTTAAACTGAAAGCCAGCCAAGTTGCACCTGACTTCAAAGTGTCAGTCATCATGGACTACATTCCATGGAAAACCACATAATATTCGCTTGAATATATATTTCATTACTAATGCCTCCATACGGCTCTATCATTATACACATGTACTACCCTGAGTACTAATTTCAAATATCTATATGTCTTTAGAATAGACAATTACATCTACTCGACACCTTCACCGGTGAACGATGAATTTCATGACTATCATTCACTTTCGGCGTATTATTATTATCATTGCATTTGGCTATCGTTGTTAGAATTTATACAAAGTCATTACATTTATTTCCAATTATATAGATTGGTTTCTTTCAATAATTCAATAAGTCCACTGAATTTAAACATCTATGCTTTCAAAAATATAATTACAGAAATAATTCCATTTTCAAACGTGCCTTCACGTTTATCAAAACTGGGATATAAAAAGTGAATGTTGTTTCAGAATCATCATGAGTCAACTATTATTAATAATGATGATCAGTTCCATCTAACATGGATCTCAAATAAGCCTTCACTATCATGGCTATTATGATTCAAAATCTATACTTGCATCGACGAAGAAAAAGTTTATCCAACCAAAGTTCGATACACCCCTGCTCAAATGAATTCCAGAAAACGAGCAAAGCCTCTACAACACCGATATGGTAATCATAGCATTTAGCCCAATTGACCGGTTAGAAAACTATACAGGTCTCTATCCTTCAAAAGCACAAGGAATGGTCCCTAGCAGAAGCGAAGGATCAAACTTCTCTATTAGCAATGCTTCAAAAAGTCTATAACTTGCTATAAAATCAGCAATATCATGCGAAGAAAATCACCCGATTGTCGAACTTATCTGAAGTTCGGTCATACATGTAGCTCACCCCTGAGTCTACATTAGCGAAAAATGTCGAAATAGACATATGTGAGTGTTCACCACACTACTAAACACGAATTATCACTGTCGTTGCCTACGAATTCTCTTCACTACACTATAGAAGCTTCATTTAAATTTAATTATAATTTACTGTTAATATTACTGAATCAAACTACAAATACAAAGTGAAAATGGTTGCATTCCTTATCGGAATCATAAACCTTGTCGAGCATAAGACCAGTCATGATTAGAACGGCATACATAGAAATTATACTTCGACATACTACTCAAAAATACAAGAAATAAAAATGACAGCAAAACTAACATTGGAATGTCAACACTCTACTACGATAGACTGGACTAGTTTGGCTGTACCTTGTTGAATTCTGAAGATCAAAAGAAAGCATTGATATGCCTTTCATATCATGGCTTCCCTCAAACGTAGCGATAGTCTGGACTCCCCTGGTCAATGGGAATCGAACCTCGGGACTCTGTCTCCAATCCACTGGTTCCCACTGATTAACAGGATATCGTCTATCGTGGACGAACGGTCAGCTACCCTTCCATCAGAATTCCAACTCCATCCAGGCCAATATCTGTTCCACCGTAGCATCGCGATATTCATAACGAACCAAAATGTTATTTAACACCCATGCATTACCGCAACTAAGAATTATCATTCTTGACACTAAACAGCTGTGAAATGGTGGCCCGATAGTAAGCGTATAGCATTATCGGCTTTCACTGAAAAGTTTGATACTCTGCAGGCATTGCAGTACTCGTGTCATAGTGTTTAACCCTCCATAGCTATCACAATAAAATGCATAAGAACTGTTCCCCTCGACATCCTGTTAGAAAACGTGTCGAATACAAACGATGAATAATGTTCAGAATTCAATAGTCAATACTGCATTAGATAAGTTGTAAAGGTCAGTATGCATAGCATTCTTTCAAACAATGGTTCGCTGCTGTGAATTGCAGCTTGATATAGTGTACCAGAGTTCCTCACAGTGTTCTTAGTAAATGCTACATAGCTCAAGTTCATACGTAGGATAAGCGTATGACTCGCCTATAAAAGTGCATACAAGTTCCCTTCTTGTATGAGTGGCTTCACAAGTCCCCATCTCGCTCGAAAAGGTCAGAGTTTTCCGTCACTACACTGTGCTAGATTTATCGAGTGACGTGCAATGTCGCGCCGAAATTACACTTTTCGAAACGCGTAATAATATCTCTTGAGGAGAGATGTGTCTACCTCAGAGACTGGAAATAATCTGTCTTTTGCTGTGCGCGTAGGGTTTCACGACTTCCATACCCCCACTACACTTGCTAGTCTGGATCGAGCGATCATTTCATTGGTGAATGTAGTTCATCGTTTATATATATATCAAAAAGGTATTTTAACATGAAAATATATCGAAATATATATCATGCTAAGTTAATTCTTCATCCACAATGCTACAAACCATGTATGTTATTCTCATTTCTTCTTATACATCTTAAAATGGTGGCCTGGCGGTCGGTCAATAAACTGGTCAATACTCGCCATGTGCTTATCGCGTCACAGCCGAATCCGAGCTTCGGGTGTCCCCGCTCTGGATCGGAAAATACCGTAATCTCCACTCGTGCGCTGCGCTCATCTCGCCTAGCGGTCGCGAGTTGTACCGAACTTCAAAATAAACTTCGCGATGAAATACTTGTCATTTGAATGTGAGAATAATGGTACAGTACCATCCCGGCATATGCCCGAAGACGAAGTGGAAACCACGGAAAACCACTTCGAGGCTGGCTGAGGTGGGAATCGAATCCCTTCTACTCATTTGGACCACCCGAGCCTGAGTAAACCCCGTTGCAGTCCTCATACCACTTTTCAAATTTCGTGGCAGAGCCGGGAATCGAACCTCGGACCTCCGGGCTGGCAGCTAAGCTCGCTGATCACTACACCACGGAGGCGACTTTAAATATACATACAGTACTCATTCACTGATTCTGTGAATTCTGAATGTATTATTATTTTCTGGCTATGCTTATTGAATAATAACATCTTTGTTATAAATAAATAAATAAATCAATCAATCAATCAATCAATCTACCGGGATAGGGATGAAAATGTCCCCTGGCAAACTGTTTCACTCAATTTATTCCCACCCCCTATAAGTGAATGTTTGTTCCATGTTCCAATCAGTGTAACAATGAGTCTTATCTTATATGATTGATCATTTCTGCCCCTATACATCCACTCACTTTAATACATTCCCAAGCGACTTCCCCTTCACAAGCAAAAGACATTCCCCCTAACCTAGGCCATGTTGCCTGTTAGGCAAACTTTCCCGTCCCAGACTTTTTAATAACGTACTACAGTAGCACTGCTTGTCCTCCGATGGTCTGCCATCACACACCTAGCTGCAGTACTTTGAATACCCTCCAGTTCCTTGGTCAGGTATGAATGAAAAGGATCCAATACTGCCGAAGCATACTCCAAATAAAGTCATGCCAATGATAAATAAGCCCCCTTTTTTCTTCCCTACCTGCCCCTTTAATTATTCTCATAATTATATGCTAAGATTTATATTTCTTAGGGCCTGTTTTTCAATCGCTGGGCAAATTTTTGAGTAGCTTACTCCCAGCATTAAACGCCATGTTGTGTTTTTCAATCGCTAGGCAGCGCTGCCAAGGGAATAAATGTGGTGGGCAAATATGTCAGTCATTTTTACGCGATGCTATTTGTGCCGGATAAGCATTAAACCTTCGGACACTCCGTAGTTGCTTGTTGTTTTCTGCTACCAGCTGTGAACACTTTTTGATTTGTATCATGGATGTGTATTCTAATTGTATGAATCTTTATTTAATGACTTGTTTTCGTTTATCGAAAGGTGCTGTGATGGCTGCGTTAGAATTATCAGCTTCTGTACGCACACAGGTGACGACATTTGTATACTTTATACTGCTATAGAAAATTAAAACTTTCAAAGATCTCGTATACTGCACAGCTTTGACATTCTTAAAATTGTGACGAATGTGAATTTACGCTCCGTTTTCTTACCGGTATTATGATGAATGTATAGACTGAATTGGAGATATGCTACTGACACACTTGTTTCAACAAACATCACATATTATTTTATACTGTAAATTAAGAGGAGGGATAAAACCATAGTCTGTCTATAGACTAATAGAAATTATGTTAAATAGAATCAAATTTCTCAAATCCTGCTTGCTGCTACATATTGTAATAAAAATTAGATAAATCGTAATTTCATGTAGATTCTGTTAACATGACTCATAAAGATATGAAAAATGTTGTTTAAATTGATAATTGGTAGCAAAAGTAATTGCCACGACTGGGGTTTCAACCCGAGACCTACCGGTAATGGTTCCCAGACCAAGACGCTATCACCGCGGCTATTACAACCACGAAAGTTTAATTACAACAAGGTTACTTACTTTCACGTACCGGTAATATTATGGAAGTAATATTTTATGCTCCATTAATATTCTGCTTTTTCATTCGATAATGTTCCTGCGTGGAATTAAGTTTTAAATTCGTTATGAATAGGCATACTTGGCAGTAAAGGGAATGGGTACAGTAGTCCACGAACGGCTTGCCCAGTTCCCGTATTAACACATCGTTGGTTGGTTGGTTCCTTAGTTTAGGGGCTGCGACAACGCGGTCATGTAGGCCCGTGTACTTTGGGTGTGTGTAGAATCTGTCTGATAACCGGTGTTAATTGTGATGGCTGTATTAGTATGTGTATCTGTTTTTTTTAATGTTTAAGTACAGACTGCAACTTAAGAATTTTTCAAATAGTTCCTCCTTTAGCCGCCAAACACCACCGTCAACGACTACTAGGCCTAGTTCAGAACTTAGCTACTAGATGCCACTGCAGTCGTCTCTTGGCAACGAACGTAGAAACCTAAGAGCGTTGTTTACATTCTTAACCTATCCAATTTAGCTTCACAAACGTGTAATTGGTGGAAGGTTCTTTAACATGCCATAAATCTATGACATGGGACCGCCGGCTTTACTTCCCCTCCGAAGGAAGACATACTGAGGGATTTTTAACGCTCTTAAAAATCCGACGGCTTTGGCCGGGTTTGAACCCGCTATCTTGGGCATAGAAGCTCAGCATGCTACCAACTACGCCACTGAAGCCGCCTATATAAACACATCGATATATATTATGTTGATAACTGCATTGCCGCGATGTGGGTTAATATCTGAATAGCCATTATAGTAGTATACATTTTCATACTTTGGATATTGCGTAATCGCGAGGACATATTGCATCATCATGACGTCATCTGATAGCCATGCGGATGTGAGCATGTGCAGCGTACACATGCACATGTTAGCGTGGGAAGAGGTCGACCTTTAACCGCTTGAAGCAGATAACCTTTGGGTAACCGCTTGAAGCAGATAACCTTTGGCTTATTTATGCGATGGAGATAAAGATTAATGGGTGTTGACGTCATCTGATACCCGTGCAAGTGTGCAGCTGTGCGAGCGATCATGTGACATGTCTGCAGTGTTCGCTTGAGACGTGGTTGACCTTTAACAAGTAGTGTTAACTTGGGGGTTCTCTTGCAAGTCGCGTGTGTGCTTGAATACGTATGACTATGTTGGGAAAGGTTTGGTGGTGGGCGAGGGTTGAGTGAGGGCTCGTTTAAATGCTATTTTCCCGCTCTATTTGATGGAGAGGTTATCTTTTAAAATGGGTGTTTTTTGAAAATGCCGCTATTTTGGAAGCGGTGAAGATGAGAGAAAAGTTTGTTTGACGTCTATGAAAGGTCCAAGAAACTCGGCTGACAGCAAGTTTCAACTGTCTAGGACAAAACAAAATGATAGCCTACTTTCTGGCGATCATTGGCGATGATTCGCGAACGCATGGTGGGATTTGAGCATATAGGGTGTCGTAGGACTTGTGGTGAACCACCGCTTGCTATAGTCGGGGGTATATCCACCCCAAAATAAAAATTACCCTTACCGTGGGTTAGGTAGTGTTTTTTGTATGCATGCGCACTTGAGGGCTTTTGTAAGAGAGCGGAACTTTTAAATGATTATTTATAGATGAGTTTTTTTAAATATTTATTAAAAACAAAAAACCTAATAGGTCATTCGCTTTTTAGTATCTCGCTAACCAATAATGCGATTTAAACATATGGGGTGTCGTAGGACTCGTAGTGAATTCTCCTTTTGTATGAACGAGGTATGTCAACCTCCAAAATAAAAACTAGCCTTACCCGGGGAGAAAGAGTATTTTTTGTATGTATGCACGCCGGTGGCTTTTGTCAAAAGGGCCTAACTACACTTTTGTTAATATTTTCTGAACCCCTGATGAGATTTTGCCATAGGCAGTATCCTAGCACTTAGGGTGGCGCCTCGTTTTTGAATGTGTGATTCATTCTTTTTGTCAAAAGGGCCTAACTACACTTTTGTTAATTTCTCGCGAACCAATCATGCTAGGGACTTGTATAAGGGGTCCTAGCACTTGGGGCGACGTCCCGCCTTTGGGGGTGAAACTACCCCCCAAAATTGAAAACTCAATATCTTGGAAATTAAGAATCCTAAAATTTGGCGTGATAGCTCTAAAAATAGGTGATGACATAGGCTTTTACCTGGATTGGTCATTTCACCCCTAAAACAGTAAATAGTCATGTTATGGGAAAAAACGTCTTAAACACATAAAAATGATAAATGAAACTAAGATCTTTTGTTTTTGATGAAAAATAGCAGGGGGGTGAAAACTACCCCCAAATTGAAAAATCGATACCTTGGAAACTAAGAACCGTAAAATTAGGTGTAATAGCTTAAAAAATTGGTTGTGACATAGGCTTTTACCTGGAGAGATGATTTTACCCCTAAAACAGTGAATAGTGATTTTACACTGGGGAAAAAGGTGTTAAACGGGTAAAAATGATAATCGAACCTAAGATCTTTTGTTTTTCATGAAAAATAGTAGGGGTGAAAACTACCCCAAATTGAAAAATCGATATCTTGCATACTAAGAATCCTAAAATTAGGTGTGATAGTTGAAAAATAGGTGATGACATACGCTTTTACCTCGATAGATTGTTTCACTCATAAAACGGAATAGTAATGTTACAGGAGAAAAAGGTATTAAACACTTAAAAGCATAAGAGTTTTGTGAAACCATGCTTTAATGAATGTTTCTATGGAGGATGACAGCTTGCTAATTATTATTATTATTATTATTATTATTATTATTATTATTATTTTTATAATTATTATTAGGTAATTATGGATTAATGTGTTTATAGGTAATGAATAAGGCTACAGAGTTGTATCAGGTGTTGTACAAATCAGGATGGCCAACCCGTTGGCAAGACCCATGAATTTACCCAAAAGAGCCAAAACGTTAAGGTTATCCACCTGAGATTTTATAAAACTAACTATCAGAGAGGGTGAAGTAAGGTGTTGTTTTGGACTGAAAATGGCTAACCCTTTCCCATGATTTATGAATTGACCCAAAACGTTTTACCTGACAAGACTGAGTGTACCCTGTTGCAGCCTTTAGAAAATCAAACCCGGACCTCTGTGGTGACAGTTGAGTTATATTAATGATGCTTTAGGAACAAACACACACTTGCATACTATCGCTGGGTTGAATCTGCACAGAGACACTTGCTTTGTTTGTGTAATGAGTCTTGGTGATAAGAACACGGCGCTCTTGCTAGCAAGTTTCATGTTACTCGTCTGCTTGATAGTGGACGTGCTTCGCACCGTGTTAACGTACATGACTAGATAGTTGTTAGGTAAGGGTTGACAAGGCACAGTGAACCTTATTGCAACCTTAAAATGAAAATTAATTTCTTGGTATAGTCGGGGTTGGAAGCCAAGGCCTTAGGATAGACAACCAAGTATGATAAACACTACACTGTGAGATGGTCAAATGATAATGTAACAGAACATATAGAAAAGTTTTCTGTAGTTTAACGAATTGACTAAGAGCCATACCATGAGAGGTATAGGTAATTGAAATTGAATCCTTGGCTGTTGACCCTACTACATGTAAGCTATAGCAATGCCCGCCTATAAGCTATCATGTTAGAAAATGAAATTTATGGGTTGTTTTAAACGGAGAATGATTGTGTTTACTGTGAAACACAAATCCGAATTTAAAAATAGTTTATGTCCTACATGATGTCTGAACTCATTTTTATTTATACTTTAGACAAACGCTAACATAGTTGTAATCCAGAAGCCATGGCTGCCTCCTTTCCAATCCTACACCGTGCACTGAATTTAAAATTAATAATGATCACGTTACAGACAGCCAGTTTCAAAGCAATGAGAAATAAGTGAACAAAGTATAAAATTCTTGACCAAGTCGGGAATTCAACATGGTGTTGTTTCAAGCAAAGACAAGTGTTCTATAAACTTAACCGCCAAGCTGTCCTATCGACCCCTAATTATTTGGCTGATGGTAAAAATAAAATTAAATGTAAACTATAAGTAAAACTAACTGCACACTTATAACTAGAAAAAAGAAATGTAAGACAAAAGGATAACAGGACAATTAAAGGACAGAAGGAATTTAAAAAATGCCCCTCAACCCTCAAGAATGTGGATTGATGGACTTGAAAGGAAGGAGAGCCATAAAAAGTAGATATGAAAGTAAAAGATGAGAGGGTCCCGCTCCAGAGGTAATCGATGAAAAGGAGGAAAACTGGACCCAGCTCAGGAATCGCTTGTGGTCGCCAACTTCCAAACTGATCAGCCGTAAGCCCCTGAGGGTGTAGCCATATCCAGGGTGCACCACAATGGTGGGGTAACATACACTCTACCTTTAGTGTGGCTTCAGCAAAAGGCAGGAAATAACAAAAATAAAAAGAAGCCTGCCTCCTCACACAAGGAGGGTATCAGAAAAAAATAAACAAGGGTCAATTAAGTCAGAAAATAAAGAGACTCCCTAAGCCTTGGATAGCCTAATAATGTCGGAGTCGGTAGAGAACAAGAGTTGACCAAGTGTGGTCGACAGGAAAGAAAATAGACAGGAGCCTAGCACAAGTCAGTGGAAGCAATGACGGACTCAGCTGGGGATTCATGGTCGTCAACCTACATTCCACTAGATGTAAGCCCATGTTTGGGGGTGGTGGAAAATAAAGACCTCTTTTGTTTTAAATCATTGGCTTCAAGGATGGTAACACATGGCATGCCTTTATAATGCGATACTGGTCCTATTGGTATGCAAAATTGTATTAGATACTCAGCTAATAATAGTGTACATGACCCCTTATTATTTTCTGTAAGTACAGTACTTGGGAATGATGACCATGATTTCCAAGCCCCTAAGTAAGACAAAAACAAATTATTTCCATTTCCAAACAGTTGGGGTGAGGTGAGGTGAGTTTTCTAAACGTCAAACTCATGTGGTTTCCCACTTGTACTCCAGGTAAATGCCATGTTTGCCCACAGACAATTGCTAAGAAAATCGAAACATGGTATATTTGGATCAATTCCTTACCTACATGACAACATGTACTTGAAATAACAAGTAATGAGCATTCTATGTTAACAATAGTGAGATGGTTGCAAACTGCCAATGCTTAGAGCTCATTAGCGGCTTCTAAGGGAGGCATGGAGTACACTAATTAAATACGTTATCCCGGATGGAACCACAATTAATTGTGTAGTCCTGGTTGGGTCTTCAATTAAATATGTAGATCCCTTTACTCTGCTTCCAGGTGGGACAACAATTAGAACATGGTCCACTCAGGTTCTCCTCGAGACTGGTATTTCTTGAATCAACTGAACACGAAGATTCACAAATTAATGTTATTTATTATAAGTCCACCGACAAGTAATACATTCACAGTTGTTAATAATTCATGTACAAGGCATGTAGCCTGACTGCTTGGCAGTCCTGTTAAACAGAGTTACATCACTCAAAGTTACAAGTGAAGAAGAGGAAGAGCTGCCCTTGTGTGCCAAGTTAAATACTGATAATCTATAGTGGGGGTTATGAGTTTCTCTGAAGGACTAGCCAATCAGAAACTTACTTCGTTTAGGAGGGAGTTGTCTCTCTGAGTGGGAGAAATAATGATGCGTAAAAATGTTGAAGGTTGGCTAAAAATTCCTTCTAGAAATTTCAGAACTCCGTCATAAATAGCTCTCAAGGTTTTCTTAGGAAAGAGAGCTGTTTACTGGCGGTTTCCATGTCCTTAAATGGAGACAGCTTGTTTTAGATTATCTGACTGGGATATCTTGTTTTTAGATGGCTAATGCTTGTAAGGAAGCGAGGGATTACAAGATTTGGCTTTTAACTTTATGGCTTGGCGAGGCGCTTTCTTAAATGGTATGTCAACAGGTTACAACAGGCTAGGTTCCCAATGAGAAGAAATAATAATAATAATATAATTTAGAAACCAAACTCATTGGAACACATAGTCCTAGGTTCTGTACTGGGCAGGGAACTTGATTCCTCCCCCCTTAGTGTTTTGCTGTCCTCAGCAACATTTACATTTTTCTTACGTCTAAGTTTTACAGATTTACATAAACCACATAGTTTTTGTCTGAATATAAACAAAATGATACATATTATAATTAATACAAAAATTACATTAAGGGATGTGAATTGCCTCTTTGTGATATAAGTTGTAGGAATTGGCTTCAAGTCTGATTTCAATTTGGTTACATCTAGATGGGAATTAAGGAAGTTTACTTCACTTTTTATTATGGGTGTGTCGTGGATATTCAGGATTGGGAAGTTGTGGACATAATTAGTAGGTTTTTGTTGCAGCGTTATGCCTATACCATGACGAATAGAAATAAATAGTGTTATCACTCACCGAGTTCAACCGCGCCCCGCTCTGCTAGCGCTAGCGGCGCTGATCCCCAACGCTACACAGACAGCTGTTCAATAGTGGGATACGCGCTGGGCTACGTAAACCTCTTTACGACGGCTGCGGTTACGCTGATTACAACAAATTGTGTGTTTAGACTTATGAATAATACTGTCAAAAAGTTAGCATTAATATTCTCTGTCCCCATGTAGAACTATCGTTTAAAACCCTCCGTTAGTCGCGCATTGGTCTGACAGCTCCATGGTTCGTTATATTAGTTTTAATATCAAGCCAACAGTTCAAGTTATGATCTTATCGTCTCGTGACATCTTACACCAAACCTTAGTAAGCCTTTTTCTGGAGTTGTGAAATAGTGTGCCTAAAAATAACTTTAACGCGTGTAACATTTTGTCAGCGTGAGATTGATAGTACCAGCGCTCCCAATGATGTTACACTCTGTCAGTGAGTGGCAGGTGTGCTGTTATACCGATTATTTGGCTTAGTATGTTGCCTTAGTTAATATCAGTAAGGAGATTGCGCCTTACGAAAACCTAAGGATGCAGATGAAGCGTGTCGCCTTCTGCTGAAAGGTAACGAATAGCCAGTTCATGATTCAGTAATTTCAAAGGAATTTGTGACTCTGATACTGAAGACAAAGTTGAAACAAGATCCGAAGATCAGGAGGACGGTAACGGAAGCGAAGAATTGGATGACCGTTTATTTTATTGGCAGGTTGGCCATTATTATATGTCCGACTCATTCTTGGCCACTTGGCTATCACCACGGAAGTCCGGGTTCGATTCCCAGCTCTGCCAATAAATTTAATACTGGTCTGAGGGCTGGAACGGTGTTCACTCGGCCTCGTGAGGCAAAAATGTTAAGAGGCGCGTTCGATTCCTACCTCAGCTATCCTGGAAGTGGATTTCCGTGGTTTCCCACTTCTCCTCCAGGCAAATGCCAGGATGGTACCTAACTGAAGGACACTGCCGCTTCCTACCCAAATTCGACCTCAATTCCAAATACACACACTACTACAGACATCATAATGACACAGGTTATCAGACGAATTCTAAACAAACCCAAACACACGGGGATACGTGACCACGATGTCATTAAGTCCCTAAAGAATCAACAACTATTATTATTTTAGGCCTATTATTATTAAGACGGATTTTTTTTCGTTTTACTTAAGGATGGCACGAAATAGAACAAGTAACCATGGAAGGCTGCCTTCATTCCGTATCCTACTGGGCGGCTTTCGTGATTTTACATCAGTGGATAGATATTTCGGTAAATTTTGAAAAATTTTAAGGTACTGATCCTGGTTTTAATTTCCACTTCACGTGAGGAAGTTTCACGTTCTCATAGTTCACTACGAAAGAGTCCGCCTTTATAATAATTAAATCTTCCGAAAAACGTTCGTCACAGATTCTATTTTTGATCGACAATATTGCTTATCCTTCCACGGAAAAACTCTCGCCCATTTCGAAAACAGATTTGTTTCTTTTGGTGGTGTGAAAAATATCTATCATCAGATTTTCTTCGTAACCCGATTTACTTCCAGGAACAAAACTTTACGACATTTTCCCGAAACAACAGAAAACTTAGTTGTTTGCACACACAAAGCACTGCACAGACATTCGTAGATTATTACAAAGAAACAAATTCCCTCGAATAATATGACTTCTCGCGCACAGGATATTACAGTACTAACCTCGTGGGTTACTGTCATACGAGCTTATGGTTCGTCGCGACTTCTGCGCCACACACTGGCTGGACCATGAACTACAATGCTTAAGTAGCGGAGTGATGACACTGTTTATTTCTATTCGTCATGCCTATACTAGACATTGGGCAAGATTCGTTTGAAAACACTATTTGTGGACCTGAGAGTTTCAGAGAGCTTTGAGTCTCCTTGCATGTTTGTAAAATTATCTCAGGTGTTCTGCTAAAGAATAGAATGTGTTCCTTATTTATAGGTTGGAATATTCTTATATCATTTCTTATGGATGCATATTCACATTCGGCAGGATTTGTTAGATTACAATTGGTAATTCTAATATTATAGTAGATACATACATATGATTGTGTGTTTTTCACACAAGGTGTACTGGACCATTTTAATGTGGGTCCCTGTAAATAATATTTTTCAGTCGGGATAAGGATTGCATTTTCAATGGTTGGTACAGGGGTGACATCATACAATTGATATTGGTTTCCATCCGTGATTGGCATGGAGAGGATTACAATCATTTCCTCGTCCATTATAATTACCTGGGTTTTGATAATTTTAAATTTTCAAATTGATGGTATTGATCTGCATGAATCATACTTTTGACAGGGTAAATAAATAGCAAATGTTTTACCAAATTTGTTAAGTCTTTTCTGGAGAATAATTTTACATTTGTCATCTCATTAAATGAGAGAGAAATAGTTTCTTGAAGCACTTGCACTATTTTGTTATATTTATTGATGCACATTAAAACATATTGAAGGTCTTCCAGTCGGTTGATCTTGAAATCTTCTGTCTGGAGAATACCCTGATGTACCCTCATGTTGCTGGTAACATGATTCATTTCATCGTAAAATTTTTGAGCAATTGAATTTGCAAAAGTTACCAATTTATTTATATGTTTTATCTCATTATTACGGCTTTGTTTTAAAGTGTCTAATTGACTTTGTAAATTATCCAAATCATCTTGGTCTAAATTATCAGAGATGAATTTAATTACTTTCCCCAAACCGTTTATTAAACCCCTCCTAGTTCTATTAGAAATGTTTGGTATTAATTTATTTAAATCCTTTTTAGTTTCTTTAGTTACCTCAATTAATTCATTTATTAAATAGGGAAAAGTATTATTACTTTTTAATACTAAACTATAGACAGTGTCATCAATATTCTTATATACCTCTTTTAAAGTAGTAAGGTTGAAATGAAACATGAATTTGTGATAGTTGCTAATTATTACAACAGATCCCATAGGATCGGCGTAGAATCCTGGAGTTTTTACGGGTTCTGTGTGGATGATGGCATACCCTGGTAGGAATCTGTAATGGGAATAATTTTCCTCTTTGGCTTGATATCACGGAAGTTTCGGACATGAGTTTTACCGTTTTTCATCTTACAATAAACTCGGTTTTCCTCGATTTTGGTTATTGTGCCTTCATTAAATAAATTTTTTGATTTCCTGTTTCTGGTTAGGGGATCCAAAACATAAACTACCTCACCTATTTTATAAGGATGTTCAAAGGTGGAATCCCTTGGATCGGGCTTCCTTTCATTTAAAACTTTAATTTGGTTTGCCTGTCTTTGTATGTATTCATTAATTTTTGGTGATGGGGAGAAAATGTGGTCCAATGCTTTGTAGTATGGGCCATATAGGACATTAAATGGTGGTTGCTTTGTTGCTGTGTGAATTGAGGAATTGTAATTGGTGATTGCAGTGATTATGAGCTGTGGCAACGGGGTAAATTTATCATTATCTCTCGAAATTCTTAATTTTTCGAGGAGGGTGGAATTCAATCTTTCACGGACGAATTTGAGTTTGAGTTCAGAGGTGTGGTGGCATGATACTCAATGTTCATAGCTTTACAGTACTCTGTAATTAAGCTATTTTCAAATTCTCCTCCTTGATCATGAGTGATTCTTTTGGGATACCCATGGTGCGAAAAATAAATTTGTAATTGGTTCAAAACTGCCATAGCTGTACCATTAGCTAATACGTATGCTTGTCCGTATTTAGAAAATACGTCCAATATCGTTAAAATGCGATTCTGTTCAATATGAAAGGTGTCAATGTGAATCTGGGCAAATGGGTGGTCTGCTACAATAGGCCCTTGATTTGGTACCTCATTAGGGTGCCTCTTTTACTTATTTCTTTGACACAAATTGCATTGGTTAATTAGGTTTCTAATCTGTTCTTTTAAATGTGGCCAATAGTACTTGGTGCGAAGGTGCTCATATGTGATTTATTGAATGGTATTGCAATATCAACTGTTTTTGAGTTTCCGAACATTCTATGTTCTCTAAAAATTTGGATGTCCTGATAATTATCAATTCTGAAGTGAATAATCTCTGGCATACTCTGATAAACGGGATCTCAAGTGTTACGTCATCAAAGTAGGCGGCGTACCTATTTGAGGTATTTATGACTTTAAGAAGGTGTCTCTTTAAATCGTCATAGAGATTTTTCTGCGTTACAATCATGACGTGGCGGGTAAATTTCTTAAATAATTTCTGTTCTAGAATCTTTGGAAATTCTCCGTATTTTACTATGATCTGGTTACGGTTTTGGTTCAAATTTCTTTCTGATATTTTAAAGTGAAAATTGGGTCTTCCTGATTGGAATGTACAGTTTCATTATCCATTTCATGCTGGTATGTATCATCTCCGGGGATGGCTACATTTGAAACTGTTTCCTCATTTATATTCACTTGTATTCGTGAAAGTGCATCCGCGACATAATTGGTTTTTCCCTTGACATATTTTATGTCAAAATCAAACTCTCCTAACTTTATTTTCCAGCGATAGAGTCTTGAACTGGGGTCTTTAAGAGAGAATAGCCATTGGAGCGGACGATGATCACACTCTACAGTGAAGTGTCGTCCCCATAAATAAGGCTTAAAATGTTTGCTACTCTCTACTATGGCTAAGAGTTCTCTTTCTATTGTTGAATACTTTCTTTCGGCGGGATTTAAAGTCTTGGAGTAATAGGCAATAGGATGTCCTTTCTGTGTGAGAACACTGCCTAATGCGAAGTCTGAGCTATCCGTGGTTAACACGAATGGTTCCTCAAAATCTGGGTAAGCTAATACTGGCGCATTTATTAAGAGGGTTTTTAGGGTTTCAAATGCAGATTTGTACTCGGGATTTTCTGCATCTATTTTGGTTCCTTTCTTCAAGCAGCGGGTTATTGGATATGCAATTTTGGCAAAATCTTTCAGGAACTTCCTGTAAAAGCCCGCAAGGCCAAGAAATTGTTTGATTTCTCTCGTGGTCTTGGGAATGGGGTAGTTTTTAATTACTTTAATTTTTTCAGGGGTTGGCTTTACACCTTCTTGTGAGACAAAATGCCCTAGGAAAGCTACTTCCTTGTGAAGAAATTCAGTTTTATCAAGCTGTATCTTCAGGTTCACATCTCGTAATTTTTGCATTACAAGGGTAAGGTGTTATCTATGTTCCTCTAGGGATTTGCTGTATATGATGATGTCATCAATATACACAAAACAGAACTTGTAAAGAAAAGGGCGTAGGACGTTGTCCATTACACGCTGAAAAGTGGCGGGAGCATTTTTAAGACCAAACGGCATTCTACAATACTGTAGATGGCGATTATCTATAGTAAATGCTGTCTTTTCTATAGATCTAGGATTCATCTCAATTTGATGAAATCCATGCGCGAGGTCTAGAGTCGAGAAATAGGAACTGTGTCCTAGGTTATCTAGGATCTTTTCTATCCTAGGAAGAGAATATTTGTCTTCAATGGTCTTTTTATTTAGCTGCCTAAAGTCTATGACCAATCTCCATTTCTTTTGTCCTGAAGCATCTAGCTTCTTTGGCACTATCCATACTGGATTACTATATGGAGATTCACTGTGGGTAATTATCCCCTGCTTAAGAAGTTTTTCTACTTCTTCGCTCAGTACTTTCTTTAGCGCGGGAGGATATCGGTAATTTTTCTGATATACCGGATCCTCATCGGTAGTTCGAATGAAGTTCTTTACTGCATTGGTGAATGTTAAATCACACCCTGGATAGTAAAACACATCCGCGAATTCAGAGCATATTTCTGATATGACACTTCTCTCTATGTCATTCATATGCTGCGTGCGGAGATATTCTTGAATCTCGCACTCCGAAATAGAATTTATTTCTAATGGTTGTATTGAGATATTTTCCAAAGGTTCAACTAACACTGGTTTACTAAACTCTGGTTTTAAATTCGTTTCTGCAGGATACAAGACCTGATAATTCTCTGCATCGTGCTCGAAAGAGGTTTCAAGTGACAGGTGACTAGTGTGATAATGAAATACAGGTTCTAATTCCTGTTTGAATGCAAATTTTACACGCAGATTCGAATTGTTGTGTTTCCTCAAGATATTTGACTGTACTTTAGGAGAGTGAATAATTGTTTCATTAACTTCCTATCCTTTCCTTCTATTTCTTTTCTCTTCATCTTCCTCATCGTCTGACATTTCTGCGGCTACTATAATTCTCCATTTGGCTAACAATAACCTTGCTGCGGATCCAACGTCTCCCTCATAATGTTCAAAGGCGTTGACCGTCCTTGCTACAAGTGTTTGTTGCAAATGTATTGTGTAGATTGGTAAGTTATACAACTTTTTAATACAATAGATCATTTCTTTTGGGTTTCCTATGCAACTTTCCAATCGATTTTGGTAAAATTTTATGGTCTCTATTAGGTCTGTGTCCATGTTACTTAGAGTGAATTACAAGGTTGGATGGTCGGAGCTTAAAAAGTATAGGTTCTGCGGCCTGAGATATGCAAACGGATTGTGGGGTTGATTTTAGGTGAAGGATGAGTTTAAAGTGTTTTTGTTAGAGCGGGGTTAAAATTTGTGAATGTATTTCGCGTTGAGTGGCTTAGTGGTAGAGTTGTTGGAAACTGTTTTGGGAAGTTTTTTTTCTAAATATTTACTCTTAAGTATATATATCCTATATATATTGTGCTTTAGTTGGGTAAGTAAAATAAAATAATTGAAAGCTTAAGCAAATTAATTAAATGAAATTTAGTTTCAATAGAGTTTCTTAAAGTTAATTACTTGTTTGATATCGAGCTAAAATACTACTCGCTTCTCTTTTCAATTTCGAATTTATGTCGTTGAACAAAACTTCGATAATTAATTGATTGGTTTAATTAAAATAATTAAAGATTATTTATTTATTATCACTTGGTTAAAGAAAAAATATTTATTATTATTATTATTATTATTATTATTATTATTATTATTATTATTATTATTAACTAACTATTATACGTGAAATTGCCCCGTTTAGGTTTCCACGATATAGGAGAATAATACTTTTTTATATATATATACACCGCGGACAGGCCAACAAGGACCACGCAAATATCACTTCTTTATAGGTCTAGTTTCCTTCTTTCTCTTCCAGAAGTCTTTCATCCTGGTCGACTGTGCAGCTCTTCTTTCAGCAGTCCATTCTCCTCTGTTGAGATTTTTCTTCTCCCCGACAAGAATTTTGAGACCAAAATTTTTTTTTCTGTACTCTATTCGATTTAGACAATCTTCTTCAGTAATTTTGAATTTTTGAAGTTCTTCTTTCATTTGTTTTACATAGCCTCCTTGTCCTTTATAGTTCCAGATTTTATCAAAAATTTGTTTGTTTAACCTTGAGCAATCCATGCGGACCATATGTCCGTAGAACTGAAGTCGCCGTTTTCTGATCATCACTTCAAGGTTGTCGATTTTACTATAAATTTCTGCATTCGATCTCAGTCTATAACCTTCCTGTGTTTTCCTAGGACCATAAATCCTTCTTAAAATTCTTCTTTCTATCTTGAGCAAATTCTCCATTCCGGTTATATTTGTAGTTTCCATGCCGTACAAGATGACTGGTCTAACAACAGTATTAAAATGTCGTAATTTTGCATTGATAGACAGGTTCTTTTTATTGTATATATTTTTTGTACAAAAATTTAATCTTTCCAATTTCCCTTTTTTGTTCTCGATTGCCAATTTATCCGTCCCATTGCTACTAATTATTTCTCCAAGATATTTAAATCGGTCAGTGACCCTGGTGCTCCCATAATTTGTTTTTATAATTTTCTTAGTGTATTTCTGATCACTTGTCATCATCTCTGTTTTTACCAACGAAATCTGTAAGCCCGCTTTTTCCGCCGTTTCTTTTAACTGATCAATTTGGTTAATAGCTTCTTGTTCTGATTCAGCAAACAACGCTACGTCGTCAGCAAATGCTAAACCTTTGACTCTGAGGTTCTTATTCTTTGTACCAATTTTAGCACTTGAATCGTTCTTCTCCCAAAACGTCCTCATGACTTTATCCAAGACCAAATTGAAAAGCAGTGGTGAAAGACTGTCCCCTTGTCTTAGCCCAGTTTTTACCTCGAAGGGCTCGCTAACTTCATTTAAAAATTTGACTCTGGAAATCGTATTAGTTAATGTAAGTTTTATTAAATTTATGGTTTTTTGATCAACTTGGTATTCCTTCAATGTGTCAAAAACAGTATCCCTATCCACTGAATCATACGCTTTCTGAAAATCAACGAATGAGATAAAGATATTCTTTGGCCTGTTGTTGTAATATTTTAATATCAATTTTAAACTAAGAATTTGTTCTGCACACGATCTATTCCTTCTGAAACCTCCTTGGAACTCGCCAAGCTGTGGTTCGATCTGTGGTTCAAGTCTGTTTAAAAGTAATTTGGCAAATATTTTATATGTGACAGACAACAATGAGATCCCCCTATAACTATTGACATCAATTTTTGAGCCTTTTTTATGTAGTGGATGAATTAAGGCGATTAACCAGTCTTCTGGAATTGCTTCCTCAATCCAAATTTTCTGGAATAGATTTGTCGTCGCTATTAAAAATTCATCATCTACAGAGGTGGCCAAATTATTAGACTAAAGGTCTGAAAATGCATTATTCAATTTTGCTGAGTACACATTTATTTGTGTTTCTATGGGAACTGACACTGGGGATTTTACAATGATATAGGGACATTTGGATAATGATTTTAGGATTTTCTGTCTCATAGATTGACAAATTTGTTACAATTGACTGTCTGCTGTCTCAAGGAACTTTTTATTTCTGTGCACATGTTTTTGGTTGTTTGAAATTTACCAAGAATTTAGTGATTGTTTGGTTACTATCTTCACTTAATTCCATCGGCAGAGCTCTGGTGCTTTATGCTGACATATTTAAACCTATATTTGCGACGCAATTAGAAGGCAGTGCATAACATCGACCTATCAAGGGAATTTTATGTTTATGGAGAGGAAAAGTGATATGTCCCCACAGAAAATTGGGATAACAAGAACATTGCTTACTGAAGAACTGTACACTCAGCTGGAGATAGCAACAAGACTTAATATTGCACAAAAATCAGTAAGTAGAATTAAGAAATTGGAAGAAAATTGTGAGGTTCGCCAGTCACAACGAAAAGAAAAATGTGGTAGAAAAAGTAAATTAAGCCCTAGAGGTGTACGAAAACTGATGGCAATTTCATGAAACCATCGCTCAGCTACTAGCAATAAACTAAGAAACAATTTGAAAAGTAGTGGCATGGATGTATCTGCAAGTACTGTAAGAAGAACATTGTACAATAGCGGATTAAAATCTAGACTACCCAGAAGAAAAGCAAAGATTACTCCAGCTTTGGCAAACAAGAGATTGGAAAGGGCAAAGGGTTTGCAAGATTGCTCTACAGACGACTGGAAAGTACATGTAACAACAAAATAATAGTTTTACAAACATTAACTGCTCTTATCATAGATTTAACAATGTTCACTGGAAACTTTAAAAAATTGTTGTTATTATTGTTCCTTTATTGATTGTAATAATGCCGCCAATGCACTACTAAAATGAAAATTTGACCCTAGGTTTGCTTCAGTGATGAATCTATATTTGAAGTAAGTGAAGATAGCTGTCAGTACGTTCGTAGGAGGCCAGAAGAAGAGTTTCTTCACCAGTGCATACAACAGTCGGTAAAATATCTAATAAAAGTTATGGTCTGGAGTACGATGTCTGTGTATGGAACCGGAATATTATGTATTGTAGAGGGTACCATGATGTAGGAACAGTATATAAAAGTCCCTGAGAAGCGTCTCTTACCTCAGATAAGAGATTGGATTGAGGAAAATCCTTGCGGCTTCATGCATGACGGTGCACCCTGTCATGCGGCCAAGAAAGTGGCTCAATTCGTCAGTAATAAAAACATTTCTGTGCTTCCGTGGCCCGGAAATAGTCTGGGCATGAACTCCATTGAACATTTGTGGGATATTGTCAAGAAGAAAATCAAGAAAACCACTGTTCAAACAAAAATTGGGCCGATTGAAACTTTGGTACAGATTTGGCATCATGACAATGACATCAAAAACAATAGCCAACACTCATTAAAAGTATGCCCAAAAGGATGAAAATACTTATTTCCAACAAACGAATGCATACAAAGTATTGAGGCACATGCTTGTTTAATTTTTATTTGTAAGGCTATGCAGAAAAATTAAATATGTTATTTTCCAAGCTTTAGTCTAATAATTTGGCCACCTCTGTACAAGCTTCCACATTTCTGCAATTATTCCATCCTTGCCTGAGGCTTTATTGTTTTTAAGTGAGTTGATAATACATTTAACTTCATTTACATCTGGGGGCGTAGAGTCAAAATTTTGTGTTGTAAATTTGAAACTCAACTTGTCTGTCGGTTTTGGACAATTTAACAACTTCTCAAAATACGCAGCCAAGATATCACAATTTTCCTTGTTGTTTAATGCTAGCGTACCATCTTCCCTTTTGAAATTTAAACTCGGCGCTGAATATCCAGTGATTTCATTCTTAAATGCTCTATAAAACAATCGGGTGTCATTTTTCTTAAAATTGTCGTCCATTTCCATTATTTGGTCCTTCATATATTTTCTTCGAATCGTTCTTAAAGTCTGGTGGGCCATTTTCCTTAATCTTTGTACTTCCTCTAAATTTTCTGGAGTCTTGTTCCTGTTCCACTTGTGCCAAGCACAATGTCTTTCTTTGATCACTCTTTCACATTGTTCATTCCACCAAGCATGTTTCCTATAAAAGTTCAACGGTGCAATTTCCTGAGCTGGTTCAAGAAGGTTATTAGTAACATCATTCCAATTGGTTGGTATTTTAAGTTTTCCTTGAAATTCTATCCTTTTTTCATTTGTAAGAACCTCTCTATTAATTTTCGGAATTTTAATTCTAGTTGTATTTTGTTTGCGTGTAAAAGGTATGAAATTCATCTTGATTTGAGAAAGGTAATGATCTGAAGTTACATTAATGGATTTTCTGACCTTGACATTTTGAATTTCTTTGAAACAATTTCGAGAGATAGCTACATGATCTAGTTGAAACTCACCCAGCAACGCATTTGGGGAGACCCATGTTTTCTTTTTACTTGGTTTTGCTTTAAAATGTGTGGACATAATCTTTAAGTTTAGATGTTCACAGAGTTTAACCAATCTCTCACTATTCCTGTTGGTTCTATTGTGAGCGGGATATTTACCTATTATATCAGAAAATTTTCTCTCAGATCCAAGCTGAGCATTGAAATCTCCAAGTAAAATTTTTACATGATTAGAAGGAATTTTGAGAATTTCGGCTTCTAACTCGTCCCAAAATTCATCAACTTTCTCTGGATTCGTTTTATTATCCTTATTTATAGGAGCATGGGCGTTGATTAGCGTGTATCTCTTATTGAGAGATTTTATAGTTAGAAAAGATAGTCTGGCATTCACACTTCTAAAAGCGATAACTGCGTCCAAAAATTTCTTGTTGACCATAAAAGCTGTTCCAAGATGTGGCATGTTCTTCATCACTCTCTTCCCAACTTTTCCTTTGAAAATTCGGAAGTTGTCAGATTCAAAGGTGTCCTCATCCAAGAACCTGGTCTCTTGAAGGGCTAATATTGTAATGTGATGTCTATGAAGTTCTGTTGTTAGTTCTTTTAATTTTCCAACCTGAATTAAGGAATTCACATTGTATGTTCCAAAAAAATATTTTCTCATTTTCTTGAATCTTGAACTGTTCTTGTGGTGCTCCGATTCACCATAATGTAACCCTAAACTGCTAGGCACCCTGGAATCCGATTTACGCCTAGCATTGTCTTCAGGGTAATCATGACCAATAGAAGCTAAATCCATGATATTAAAGTAAATGTGGGTTGGACAAAGTCCAACGTTATACAACTAAGATTGTGAGTCCTAGAGGTTGCCTCAAGATGTGTTCTGGCTCTTATTTTACGGCTTAAGCCAACCCTCCTCCTTTCTCCGGGCTTGGGACCGGCAACAGAAACTACTGCTTATAAATTACGGATTAATTCAAAAGAGTAATGGCATGCGACACTTGTTCTAGTTTTGACGCGCACACACTTTCTTTTGAAAGGCAAAATAAGTTATTATTAATGCTCTTCCCTAAAATTTTACTTTGAGTAATGAACCATGCTGTAAACAAGCAATATGTAAAGGTACACAAAAAACAGGGTACTATGAATGTACTCACAGCCAGGAAATGATGATCAGCATAGACTGCATTCTGGTCTGCGTAGTCGGTTGGCTTTCTTCTGCGATGTCGTGCTATCGAAAGGCCCCTCTTCGGAGTTATCGGTGCGCACGTACAGCAGCTACGGATGGCGATAGATGGCGGTCAGAAGGCGCTTGTTTCAGCGTTGCCGGCTCACCTCCTCTCGTTCCGTAGTCGGTTGGGTTTCTTCAGTGTCGTTCGAGCGACCAAAAGGCCCCTTAACAGAGTTGTCGATATACTCGGACGGCGATGGCGGTTGGTTACTGTCGAAAGGCGCTTATTTTTCAGCGTTGTCGGCTAGCTTCCTCCCTTAAAGCTGGCTGGTTAGTTATGGACGAAAGGCCTCCAGCGAGGTTGTCAGTACCACTTCTTTCCAGTCGGCTTGTTTCAGATGATCAAGATGACTTTGGTATTTTCGGGATGATACTGGCTTTCTTGGATTGGTAACGAAAGGCGCCACTTGAAGTCTTGGCTTCGTTGAGCGTTGTCAGTATACCTGGTCCAATCAGCACGTAGATCTGGTGGCGATCATGTATCAATCACGGCCGGGCCCCCAATTAAATACGTTATCCCGGATGGAACCACAATTAAGTTTGTAGTCCTGGATGGGTCTTCAATTAAATATGTAGATCCCTTTACTCTGCTTCCAGGGGGGACAACAATTAGAACATGGTCCACTCAGGTTCTCCTCGAGACTGGTATTTCTTGAATCAACTGAACATGAAGATTCCCAAATGAGTGTTATTTATTATAAGTCCACCGACAAGTAATACATTCACAGTTGTTAATAATTTATGTACAAGGCATGTAGCCTGACTGCTTGGCAGTCCTGTTAAACAGAGTTACATCACTCAAAGTTACAAGTGAAGAAGAGGAAGAGCTGCCCTTGTGTGCCAAGTTAAATACTGGATAATCTATAGTGGGGGTTATGAGTTTCTCTGAAGGACTAGCCAATCAGAAGCTTACTTCGTTTAGGAGGGAGTTGTCTCTCTGAGTGGGAGAAATAATTATGCGTAAAAATGTTGAAGGTTGGCTAAAAATTCCTTCTGGAAATTTCAGAACTCCGTCATAAATAGTTCTCAAGGTTTTCTTAGGAAAGAGAGCTGTTTACTGGCGGTTTCCATGTCCTTAAATGGAGACAGCTTGTTTTAGATTATCTGACTGGGATATCTTGTTTTTAGATGGCTAATGCTTGTAAGGAAGCGAGGGATTACAAGATTTGGCTTTTAACTTTATGGCTTGGCGAGGAGCTTTTTTAAATGGTATGTCAACAGGTTACAACAGGCTAGGTTCCCAATGAGTAGAAATAATAATAATAATATAATTTAGAAACCAAACTCATTGGAACACATAGTCCTAGGTTCTGTACTGGGCAGGGAACATGATTCACTTACTTGAAAAACTAACAAGAGGAGTGTTCGATTTTCCCACAACACACATTCTGAAAGTAAATATAATTGACTATGCACTTAAGTCCATAACCAGCTCCTTACCATTCCTACACACTTAATCCAATCGTCAACCTTCGGAAGTCTCCGGCAATGCTCGGTGAGCTTGGCCTTGAAAAGTAGTTGAAACTAGTGTATAGTGAAAGTATAGTATGACCCGTTTCTTACCTATATGAAACTACCTCAAATTTATATAAAATTAGCCGAATATTGATGAAAATTCACTAAATTCTACCAAATTCAGCCAAGAGGTCTACAAACCATGAAATTTAACCAATTTTTTAAAACATTCACAACATATACTCGAAAATTCCATAATATTCCCTTTACTTGTATGCTTTTTTAGTTGTTGTTTCGAATCCCACACTTCCTGCAGACAAATACCTGAACATGACTTTCTCCTAGACTAGGAGCTCCACATTCGACATGATAGCTGAGTCTCATCTCCCATAAACTCGTCTCTGAGGTGGGTGCCAGAAAAGGCATCCGACGGTAAAAACCACACCCTCACATAGACTTTCATAACTTCTTACGTTGAGGTTCATAACACTTACTACATTGAATGATTTAGCGGCTTCCTTTTCACAATTCCTGTCTATACTTTCCTCTTGAAGGCTGCAAGATGCTTGCAAGTTTCCTAAAATGCAATTAAATTTAATAAATACCTTAAGATGGTTTGATTTGTTTAGTGATATGGTGTTAATACTATTTTCTTAGGTCTTGACTGGCTTTGCAATAAGAATTGACTAACCAAACATGAGTTACCTATCAGGGAAACATTTTGGCCACTATGTTGGTTATTGACCAGTGAGTTTAGCTGTTAATCATTTTTTGAAATCATATGCAACAGAGACTTAAACCTATAGACGAACCGTGTGACCATGTTTGTTAAACAAGACATTATACCAGAGACAATTAGGATACTTATGCAGACCAAAAATAACGTTATGTAACAGTAAATGCCAGTTAACAAACAGTTATACAGTACTAAACAACTAGTTCCGTGAAGAACTAAATAGCGTATTTTCATATATCCTACTAGTATGAATTGCCTCTATCTACATACAAATTGTCAGTTTGATTGCTGTAATAGATTCGTAGATATTGAGAACCGTCTAAATATTCTGGATGGTCACCATGTTGGATTTTTATATTATAGGCCTGAGATTTATGTACTATTACATGAAGGTTATTGTGTAGGTGTTTTATTCAAACTTCAATCGCATGATTAGGAGACAACAAATAAAAGCGAGATTTTAAAATTTCGCTCAGCCGCCATCTTGTGGTTATGAAAATAATTTAATGAATTAGATGCCGGTCAATTAAACTTTGTTTAAGGATATACCGTATCAAGTTTCTCTGCGCTCGGATGGTTAAAACGCAAGAAACGTCCATTAGAATATTTAAATTTCAAGTCGCCGCCATGTTGGATTTGTGCTCGCCAGGTTATTGAACGTCCCATAGGTGAACTTATGCTTATAGCCTCTATACACTTACAGTATGTCAGTTGGATTGCTGTAGTAGATTAATAGATATTGAGAACCGTCTAAATATTTCGGATGGTTGCCATGTTGGATTTTAATATATGTAGGCCATAGAGTTATGTACTATTAGGTAATGATTATTGTGTACGTTCATTATGCAAATGTTGATTTCGATCGCATGACTAGAACACAAGAAATAAAAACTTAATTTTCGAAATTTGCACAGCCGCCATGTTGAGGTTATATAAACAATTGAACTAAATTAGACACCAGTGCATTACAATGTGTATAAACATTTGCTGTACGAAGTTGCATTGCGTTTGGATCATTAAATCGCGAGAAAAGTCAATTTAAAACTTTCAACTTCGCTTGGCCGCCATGTTCGTTTTGTAGTTAACCGGCTTTTGAATGACTCATAGATGAACTTTCAGTAGTGCTCTTTATCTCCATACAAAATTTCATGATGATACCGGTAATAGTTTACGAGATATAGAATGGCGGTGAAATATTTCGCACAGCCGCCATCTTGAGGTTATATAAACAATTGAACGAAGTTAAATATCGGTGCATTACAATGTGTGTATACATATGCTGTACCAAGTTTTATTGCGTTTGATTGGTTGAATCGCGAGAAACGTCTATTTAAATGTGGCAACTTCGCTTGGCTGCCATGTTGGTTTTGTAGCTACCAGGTTTTCAAAAGTTACATAGGTGAACTTCTAGTAGTTCCCTTTATCACCATACAGAATTCCAGGGTGATATCGGCAATAGGTTCGGAGATATTGAATGCTGGTGAAATATTTCGCACAGCCGCCATTTTGGATTGGTGAGACGTAACAAAATTTGAAGGGCACGGTTGGGGTCGCGCGGTACAGTACTATGAACTTAACGAGTTTTATTGAAATCGCTCCAGCCGTTTAGATTTTATTGTGGGGGGGGCACACACAAAAATCCTCACACACACACACACACATACACACACACACACACACACAGACACACGGACTAAAGGTGATCTCATAAGCCTATTTTTTTTTCAAAAATGAAAATAGGCTAAAAAATCATCATACAATACCTGAGAGCTCTTCTAAAATTATTGCTGTGTAACAGGTTTTCACTAGCTTGCTATGTATTTTTTGGCTTGGGGGTGATTTTCAAGAAATAAAATGCAAATGGGACTGAAATGCAATACAAACAATGAGCGCGCGCGGTGGCTGAGATTGATACAACGACGTACTGTCGGTTATGTAGCTATGTGGAATGTATATCAAATATGGTTTACTTCAAGGTTTGGAGACCCCATTAAAGATATTCCTACAATAAATGATCTTGAAATTGTCATTCTATGGTGTGAAAGTATTTATTAGGTATATGATATTTAATGGAAACAATTATGATTTATTAAATGTTTATATGTTTACAGTATTATTATTTAATGTAAGCACTTGAGGCACTACCGACCAAAATACAGCACTATCTGCAATGTATATTGCATACTTGAAGGTTTGGTGGTCCCATTAAAGGTATTCCTACAGTAAATGATTTTCAAGTTGTCGTTCTATGACGTGAAAATATTTAATATATTATATTTGCTAACAGGATATGCCACTGGAATTATTTTACAAGTAGTTATTTTAATGACCAACAGAGGTCACTGTTAAGAAGTGAGAGCCCTATGTGGAATGTAGGATAACATGTAACATATTATACGTGATAAGTCACAACTGTAATGCTTTTGATTTTTTAAGATGCCTTTATACCTATATTAATCACCCAGTTTACAAGACTGATAACTGTAATGCTATGGAAAAATCAAAACAAAACAAAAATGTGCATTGAAAAACCAAAAAGTGGTTGAGCAAATATACAGTCAACATGCAAAAAAAACAAGAAATATATACAAACTGTGTTAATTAATTTAATTCAAATATATATATTTTACAATAGGTATACACAAACACACAGAATACAGCTCTTTTTTGTTCACGTTTGCTTGTTATAGTTCTTAAATATAACACTTGCTGAACATTATTTTAGGGGATGGGGGTGTCGCTACGTTGACCAATTACACTATAATACCAGCTTTACGAAGTTCATCTTCTATTTTTAACAGCTCTTCCTCATAACCAATATGACCAGCCTGTTTACAGGCATGCAAGAGCTGTAGATGTTCGACTAATATATTAGGATCGTTCCACTTGCTATTTTTTATGAATGGTTTTAAATACTCGGGAAGCAGTTCATCATTTTCACCATCATCATCATATCATCCTCGTCATTATAATCATCTTCATAATGATCATCATCGTCGTCATCTTTACCATCATAATTTCCACCTGTGTCCACACTCTGTTCAATGGTTTGAGTTGCCTTTGATAGTGTTGAAAGCTTCTTTTTAGATGTGCTAGAGTGCTTTAACATTGTTATGTTATTATTATCATCACCATCACCATCCTTTTCACCTTCCCCAACCAACTTCTTGATGGGGTATGTTGTCTCTGATAGAGTTGAGGGCTTTTGAGATGTGGGTGTCTGTCTGATCATGGGTTTTACAGGAGGTGTTAAAGGTTTCTCATTAAACAACTCGCTAACAGCATGAGTGCGTTGTAGTGTATTAGAACTGAGGTTAATATTATCTTGAGCAGCACTATTTTTTTCTTGGACTTGTTTTTTTTCTTCGGTTTGAGTTTACCTTACATTTACACTAGCATGATTATTAAGTTTACAATCATGATTTTTTGAAGAAAGTATGTCCAATTCTTTTGTCTTAAGCATTCCTCGACACTGTTTCGATCGTTGCTTTGAACAGCGCCAAATAACAGTTTCATTTTTATTGCTTCGTTTCACAATATATGAATACCCTTTATAGTATGCATAAGGCTTACCATACCTAGTCAATGATACTTCTACATCAACTGTCAAGCATAAACTAATTTCTAGTAAAGACAACTTGGTAATAACAACAATAGATTAATGTGGGAGCATATATAGATGCAAAAAGTGGGAGCAAAAGTGAGGGTAAAAAGTGTCAGCAAAAGTGTGAGCAAATGTGGGATCAAAAACTGTGAGCAAAAAGTGGGAAGCAAATAGCGGGAGCATATATGGGATGAAATGTGGGAGCAAAGCAAATATAAAAAGAGGGAGGAAATATGCTAACAAACATGTCAACAAATATGCCGGCAAAAGTAAATACACAAGTCAAGATAGTTGAAAGTGCAAAGAAAATATGGAAGCAAATATGAGAGCAAAAGTGGTGTTTTTCTAAAACAACTAAACATAACAAACTTAGTCATAACCTAACCTAACCTAACCTACCCTAACCTCACCTAACCTAACTTCACGTATCCTAACCTAACCCACCCTAACCTCGCCTAACCTATCCTAACCTAACCTACCCATCCTCACCTAACCTAACCTAACCTAACCTAACGTAACCAAACTTCACCTAACCCAACTTCACCAAACCTAACCTAACTTAACCCAACTTTACCAAACCTAACCTATCATAACTTCACCTAACCTAACTTTACCTAACCTAACCTTTCAACTCTCAGATCAAAATTAAATTCTGGGCATAGTTGAGTTGGAACCCAAGACCTCAGGGATAACACCAAAGAATACTAACCACTGCACTTCGAGATTGGCAAATTATCACGCAACACAACACAAAAATAAAAGTATCCTGTAGTGTAACTCATTGGCTGACAACCATAGTAGGGAATTCAAACCCCTTAGGACTTTTGTTGTGAACATTATCAGAAATATTATTCCATTTACATTTTGCTGCTGCTTATAATTATAAGAGTTGGCATTAATATGGGAGCAAAAAAGTGGGAGCAAATGTGGGAGCCAATATGGGAGCAAAAGTGGGAGCAAAAGTGGGAGCAAATATGGGAGCAAATGTGGGGGCCAATATGGGAGCAAATGTGTGAGCAAATCAGCTCACCTCGGATATCACCAGTGAGTTCTCATATCCACCGCTAGGTAGTGTAAACACACTTTGCGTGTTGTATGTAACTATCTTAGAAAGTTTGACTGCATGCAAAACGTGCTTGTATAAGCTGTGCATAAAATTTTAATATGCAATTAACACTAAGTGTTCAGAACTAACATGTATAGCCTTTTCTAGGGTATATAGAGCATCCTTAGCAAGAAAGACTGACTAACCCAGGAGTGTAAAGCCTTGCCATATGCAGTAAGCACCTGTTGGCAGAAAATGTTTCCTGATAATAACGGACTTAATGAATATGAAACGTCTTTTGAGTGTCGTCAGTACAGGCGGAAAAACCACATGAGTTTGACGTTTAGAAAACTCACCTCTCCTCACCCCAACTGTTTGGAAATGGAAATAATTTGTTTTTGTCTTACTTAGGGGCTTGGAAATCATGGTCATCATTCCCATGTACTGTACTTAGAGAAAATAATAAGGGGGCATGTACACTATTATTAGCTGAGTATCTAATACAATTTTGCATACCAATAGGACCAGTATCGCATTATAAAGGCAGGCCATGTGTTACCATCCTTAAAGCCAGTGATTTGAAACAAAAGAGGTCTTTATTTTCCACCACCCCCAAACATGGGCCTACATCTAGTGGAATGTAGGTTGACGGCCATGGAGCCCCAGCTGAGTCCGTCATTGCTTCCACTGACTTGTGCTAGGCTCCTGTCTATCTTCTTTCCTGTCGAACACACTTGGTCAACACTTGTTCTGTACCGACTCTGACATTATTAGGCTATCCAAGGCTTAGGGAGTCTCTTTATTTTCTGACTTAATTGACCATGGTTTATTTTTTTTCTGATACCCTTCCTGTGAGAGGAGGAAGGCTTCTTTTTATTTTTGTGTTATTTCCCGCCTTTTGCTGAAGCCACACTAAAGGTAGGGTGTATGTAGCCCCACCACTTGTGGTGCACCCTGGTTATAGCTACACCCTCAGGGGCTTACGGCTGATCAGTTTGGAAGTTGACGACCACAAGGGATTCCTGAGCAGGGTCCAGTTTTCCTCCTTTTTATCGATTACCTCTGGAGCGGGACCCTCTCCTCTTTTACTTTCATATCTACTTTTTATGGCTCTCCTTCCTTTCAAGTCCATCAATCCACATTCTTGAGGGTTGAGGGGCATTTTTTAATTCCTTTTGCCCTTTATTTGCCCTGTTATCCTTTTGCCTTACATTTCTTTTTTCTAGTTATAAGTGTGTAGTTAGTTTTAGTTATAGTTTACATTTAATTTAATTTTCACCATCAGCCAAACAATTAGGGGTCGATAGGACAGCTTGGCGGTTAAGTATATAGAACGCTTCTCTTTTGCTTGAAACAACACAATGTTGAATTCCCGACTGGGTCAAGAATTTTATACTTTGTTCGCTTATTTCTCTTGGCTTTGAAACTGGCTGACTGTAACGTGGTCATTATTAATTTTAAATTCAGTGTACGGTGTAGGATTGGAAAGGAGGCAGCCATGGCTTCTGGATTACAACTATGTTAGCGTTTGTCTAAAGTATAAATAAAAATGAGTTCAAACATCATGTAGGACATAAACTATTTTTAAATTCGGATTTGTGTTTCACAGTAAACACAATCATTCTCCGTTTAAAACAACCCATACATTTCTTTTTCTAACATGATAGCTTATAGGCGGGCATTGCTATAGCTTACATGTAGTAGGGTCAACAGCCAAGCATTCAATTTCCATTACCTATACCTCTCATGGTATGGTTCTTAGTCAATTCGTTAAACTACAGAAAACTTTTCTATATGTTCTGTTACATTATCATTTGACCATCTCACAGTGTAGTGTTTATCATACTTGGTTGTCTACCCTAAGGCCTTGGCTTCCAACCCCGACTATACCAAGAAATTAATTTTCATTTTAAGGTTGCAATAAGGTTCACTGTGCCTTGTAAATCCTTACCTAACAACTATCTAGTCATGTACGTTAACACGGTGCGAAGCACGTCCACTATCAAGCAGACGAGTAACATGAAACTTGCTAGCAAGAGCGCCGTGTTCTTATCACCAAGACTCATTACACAAACAAAGCCAGTATCTCTGTGCAGATTCAACCCAGCGATAGTATGCAAGTGTGTGTTTGTTCCTAAAGCATCATTAATATAACTCAACTGTCACCACAGAGGTCCGGGTTTGATTTTCTAAAGGCTGCAACAGGGTACACTCAGTCTTGTCAGGTAAAACGTTTTGGGTCAATTCATAAATCATGGGAAAGGGTTAGCCATTTTCAGTCCAAAACAACACCTTACTTCACCCTCTCTGATAGTTAGTTTTATAAAATCTCAGGTGGATAACCTTAACGTTTTGGCTCTTTTGGGTAAATTCATGGGTCTTGCCAACGGGTTGGCCATCCTGATTTGTACAACACCTGATACAACTCTGTAGCCTTATTCATTACCTATAAACACATTAATCCATAATTACCTAATAATAATTATAATAATAATAATAATAATAATAATAATAATAATAATAATTAGCAAGCTGTCATCCTCCATACAAACATTCATTAAAGCATGGTTTCACAAAACTCTTATGCTTTTAAGTGTTTAATACCTTTTTCTCCTGTAACATTACTATTCCCTGTTTTATGAGTGAAACAATCTATTGAGGTAAAAGCGTATGTCATCACCTATTTATCAACTATCACACCTAATTTTAGGGTTCTTAGTTTGCAAGATATCGATTTTTTCAATTTGGGGGTAGTTTTCACCCCCCTACTATTTATCATAAAAAACAAAAGATCTTAGGTTCGATTATCATTTTTACCCGTTTAACACCTTTTTCCCCAGTGTAAAATCACTATTCACTGTTTTAGGGGTGAAATCATCTCTCCAGGTAAAAGCCTATGTCACAACCAATTTTTTAAGCTATTACACCTAATTTTACGGTTCTTAGTTTCCAAGGTATCGATTTTTCAATTTGGGGGTAGTTTTCACCCCCTGCTATTTTTCATCAAAAACAAAAGATCTTAGTTTCATTTATCATTTTTAGGTGTTTAAGACGTTTTTCCCATAACATGACTATTTACTGTTTTAGGGGTGAAATGACCAATCCAGGAGCCTATGTCATCACCTATTTTTAGAGCTATCGCGCCAAATTTTAGGATTCTTAGTTTCCAAGATATTGAGTTTTAAATTTTGGGGGGTAGTTTCACCCCCAAAGGCGGGACGTCGCCCCAAGTGCTAGGACCCCTTATACAAGTCCCTAGCATGTTTGGTTCGCGAGGTATTAACAAAAGTGTAGTTAGGCCCTTTTGACAAAAAAAATGAATCACACATTCAAAAACGAGGCGCCACCCCAAGTGCTAGGATACTGCCCAGGTAAGGCTAGTTTTTTATTTTGGAGGTTGACATACCTCGTTCATACAAAAGGAGAATTCACTACGAGTCCTACGACACCCCATATGTTTAAATCGCATTATTGGTTAGCGAGATACTAAAAAGCGAATGACCTATTAGTTTTTTGTTTTTAATAAATATTTAAAAAACCTCATCTATAAATAATCATTTAAAAGTTCCGCTCTCTTACAAAAGCGTCAACCACGTCTCACGCGAACACTGCAGACATATCACGTGATCGCTCGCACAGCTGCACACTTGCACGGGTATCAGATGACGTCAACACCCATTAATTTTTATCTCCATCGCATAAATAAGTCAAAAGTTATCTGCTTCAATCGGCTAAAGGTCGACCTTTTCCCACGCTAACACGTGCACGTGCATGCTGCACATGCTCACACCCGCATGGCTATCAGATGACGTCATGATGATGCAATATGTCCTCGCGATTACGCAATATCCAAAGTATGGAAATGTATACTACTCATTATGCAGAAGCATAATAACTTACCGGTATTGCCGATTATTTTCAATGTTTCAAAGTTTTATGTTTTTATAGTACAGGTGATATGGGACAATCAGCTGGTACGCCATTTGCAATGAGTAAAGAATTTATTGTTGAACAATTACAATATGCAGTAATGCCAACATGTGAATTGAGTATCAATAAAGATTTTGTTGTTACCAACATAATTATTTCTTAACACCCCCCGTAAGAACAAAATTTGTACCTTAATTCAAACTATGAGAAGTTGCACAAACAATATTTGACTTAAACTACAGTATGGCTATATATTGGATAACATACTCGTTGATATTTCAACAATAAAACATGAAATGTTACAATTTAAAATAGTCTTAATTGTTATTAACATATTTAAAATCAAATACTTTCTTTGGACCTATTCTACTCCACTCCTCAACAGAACATCTTTGAATTTTTCAAATTTAGTAGAGAATAGAGACTTTGTAAAAATGTCAGCTACCTGGTCATGCGTCGGACAGAATTGAAGAGAAAACAAATCATTTTTATAGTTCTCATGCAGATAGTGATACCTCACTTGAATGTGCTTTGACTCTCCTCTCATTTGTCCTGATTTCACCAACTTTAAGGTACTTTGAGTGTCTATGTTAAGAACAATGGGAACAGACTTTCCAGTTAGTTCTTGTATCAAGTATTTCAGATACTCTAACTCCTTGCAGCAGTCTGCTGCAGCAATGTATTCGGCTGCTATGGATGACAGTGCCACAATTTTCTGCTTGCGTGACCGCCATGCCACCGGTCCATCTGCCAGCATTATGACATAGCCTTTAGTAGGCCTACTCTTTCTTTTCTTATGATCACCAGCAAAATCTGAATCACTGTATGCAATTATTTTCAGATCATCTTTCATTTTTGATGCATAGTGTATTCCCATTTTTGTGCTTCCTTTCAGATATCGAAGCGTTCGTTTAACATTCTGTATATCTTGATCTGTTGGGTTCTCCATAGACCTGCTTTCATAATTCACACTATAAGCCAGGTCTGGTCTGGTTATACAAGACAAATATAACAGACTCCCAACTGCTTGTCTATAGGGGTAATCTGTCTTCACGCTGTCCTCTGCTGCACCTGTTTCTTCATTTTGGATTATTGGGGTTTTAACTTCTTTGCATTCTTGCATGTTGTAACGTTGCAGCACATTATGAGCATATTTCTCTTGAGAAATCAAGATACCATCTTCTGTTCTGTTTATATCTATCCCCAAATAAGTTTTGGGTTCATGAGTTGTCTTCATTTCAAAATTTCTCTCAAGTTTAGAGAGTAGCAGTGTCATTTTCTGAATGTCTTTGCCCATGATAATGCCATCGTCTACATGAATTGCTAGAAACAAACTGTTCTCAGAATTCTTGAAGATGCAGGGGTCTGACTTAGTTTGTGTCATGCCTTCTTGTTTCAGGAACTCTGTGAGAGTTTTGTTCCACCTACAGCGGGCTTGCTTCAGTCCGTATAAGGCTTTATGCAGTTTGCATATTTTCCCTTCTTCTTTGTAACCTTCTGGTATTTTCATGTAGATGTCCTCATCTAGGGTTCCATACAAAAAGGCCGTCTTGTCATCAAATGTTTTAATGTGCAGGTTATAGTGTGCTGCGATAGCAATAAGGACTCTTAGTGAGGTTGTGTCTACAACTGGACTGAAGATTTCTTCATAATTTATATTTCCACTCCTTTGTTCACATCCTCGTACTACAAGTCTAGCTTTATATCTACCGCCTTCCTTAACTTTGAACACCCACCGGCTTGACAAAACTTCTTTTCCTCTTGCTGCCTCAGGGCTTACTAATTTCCAAGTTTTATTTTTCTTCAAAGAGTCTTGTTATTCTTTAACGGCTATTTTCCATTTTTCTTTGTCTTCATTTGTTTGCGACTCCCTGTATGTCATCATTGCTTCTTCATCTTCTCCGCTATCTAGTTGATAGTCATCATATTTATTAGGTCTCTTTAATGTTCTTCTTGGTCGTAAACCAAGTTCATGACATCTTTCTTCTCTCTGTTCGTGATCTGAATTTTCGAAGTCAACATCTTCTTGTTCTTCTTGTGGTTCATGATCTGTTTCTTCAACATTTGCCTGGTAGATTTCAGTTTTAGGGTTATGTTGATCTAATTTTATTATATTTCTCTCAAATACCACATCTCTAGAGACGAATATATTCCTGTTTTCTTCATCCCATAGTCGGTATCCGTTTGGTGCATAGCCTACAAAAATGCACTTCTTGCTTCGGCTGTCAAGCTTCTTGAGATAACCCAAATTTTTGGCATAGGCAACACAACCAAAAATTTGTAGGTTAGACAGATTTGGCTTCTTGTATGTCCATTTTTCAGCTGGGGTTGTGTCAACAGTACTGGTGGGGCTTCTATTAATCAGGTATGGAGCTGTTTGTGCTGCTTCCCCCCACATCTCTTTATCTAGGTTAGAATCACAAAGCATAGCTCTTGTTCTTTCCATAAGAGTACGATTGAACCGTTCTGCTGTTCCATTTAATTGGGGTGTATATGAAATTGTATAGTACAGCATAATACCTTTGTTTTTACACCAATCTTTCAGATCATGTGAGGAATACTCTCCTCCATTATCACACCTTATCTTGGTTACTCTCAGATCAAATTTGGTTTCGGCCATTGTCACATACTGTTTTAAGTACATAAGAACTTGACTTTTATTTAACAACAGATAGATAACACTGAAATGTGAGTAGTCATCTATACAGCACAGAATGTACCTGTAGCCATCATGGGTGGGTGGATCTAGAGGTCCACAAACATCTGTGTGTATTATTTCTAACAGTCTTGTTGCCCTAGTCCTTTCTGTATTAAATGGTAACCGGATCTGTTTTACTTTTACACATTACTCACACACTTCATCTATTTTAGTATGTGCGACAATGGGGGACACACCGTCACAAATATTAGGCAGTTTATTAAGGTAGCTGTAACTTAAATGACCCAGTTTTCTGTGCCACTCTTTACCTACTTCATTACCTTGTGCACACAGCGCCTCATTTTGCATATTAACATCAAGGTCAACAGTATACAGTCCTACTGCATTTTTCTTACCTTTTAGTACCACTTTGTTGTCTTGGTATATATTAACATCATCTTTTGTGAACACAACAATGCCATTATTTTCTGTTATCTTACTTACTGACATCAAGTTCTTAGACAAATCAGGCACACAGTGAACATCATTGAGAACACACTGCTCAGAGGTGAAGGTTCCCATACCTACTACAGACATAGCCTGATTTTTCTTAGCCACTAATATGTGTTCATTACAGCTCACAACGCCTGTTAGCAAATTTTCATCACTTACCATGTGAGTCTACTACTAGACGCCTGGTTCCTTTTAGTATAGCGTTATGTGAGCCCTTGCAATCAGCTGCAAGAAATGACGCTTTATTTTCCACCTTAGAATTATTTTTATCCCTAAAATAGCAGTCTTTCTCTTCATGATTGAACTTTTTACATATTGAGCATTGATGCTTGTCTTTGAGAAAACAATTTTTGGTTTCATGGTTTGTCTTTTTACATATATTACACTTTTTACTGCTCATACATTTGTTTTTAGATTTAGATCTACCTTGTTTTTTTTTTAACTCTGCTTTAAAGGATACATTTTGCTCTTCTGTCGGAGTGCGCCTCAACTTGTTTTCTTCCATCTGTAACCTCGAACACAGGTTCTCTATGGTCCTGGACGCCTCTGGAGTAGAGTCCCATGCTGTGCTAAAATGGGTATATTCTTCAGGCAGCACGGACAGGATCTTGGTAATTAGCATAATCTCGTCAACTTTCTGGTCGAGTTTGTTCAGTTTGAAGGAGATGTTTTGGAGATCACTAATGTTGCTCATCATGTCCTTCTTCGCATCAAATTGGAAGTTGTAAAAGTCTCGTAGCAGCAAACATTTTTGTTGGCTCGAGTCTCTCTGATATATGTTTCGAAGAGTATCAAACATTTGTTTAGAAGTTGTACATGTTAGGATATGTGGCCTAACTTGTTTGTCAATGGATGTGACAATATAGTATTGGGCTCTTGCATCTCGAGTCTTCCACTGGTCTGTTGAAGCTTGATTTCGGGGTGGATTGGTCACCAACACGTCTGTCCCGTCGACAATCTTGATCAGTTCTTTTGCGGCAAGCAGAATTTTTAATTCAAACACCCACATAGGATATGTGTCGACTCCCTTGAGTTTCTCGACATGTGCTACGTCCTCGGGTCTTGTGGCCATTTTTTTGGACTTCACTTACCGTACTTCACTTCACTTACTTTACTTTTTAAATGTTTTTAGTGTCACCTGTTTTCACGTTTACTTTTATTTTAGAATCACCTGGCTCATAACCTGTTAAAGTTTTATGTTTTTATAGTACAGGTGATATGGGACAATCAGCTGGTACGCCATTTGCAATGAGTCAAGAATTTATTGTTGAACATATTACAATATGCAGTGATGCCAACATGTGAATTGAGTATCAATGAAGATTTTGTTGTTACCAACATAATTATTTCTTAACAATTAAAGCATATCATTATTTAAATACTGGTACGAAGAATGAGACCATGTGGTTTGTGCTTCAATCAGTTGACACCAGAGTTCTCTTAAGCGTTTACCGTTCAGAATTCAATTTTGACCAATCACATAACCCGTACTGTAGCCGTTAGTTGATACGCGCACCCCTTAAACATTTAAAAACTGTTTAAGAAAAAATATTTGTAATTTATAACTAGTCCGGCAAATATAACTTCCGACTTGAAAGTTCATCGATCAGCTGGCGTCAAGGCAGGCTGGTGTTTGGAGGTGGGGTAGGTTGTTAATTACTGTGTGTGGTTAGTTTTGAAGGATCAAGCAAATAACGAACTATTTTACATTCAGCCAGGCATCGAAAAAGCTGAAAGTTAATGAATTGATGAGTTAATAAATTAACCCAATGCAACCTTTCATTTAACATGCCATCCCATGATTTAATAACCGGACTCTGCAAATTGCCGAAAATTGCAATTTTGTCGACAGCAAATTAGAAAGAAAGCACTGAAAGTGTTGAGCAAAGTTACTCAGGAAGTGGATGCCCATCACTTTTATGCAGGGATTGAAAAACAGACCCTTAGCAACATTGTCTATATGTATTTGTCAGCAAAATATCTCCCGTCCTACAGTTACCCCTCAATATCTGCAGTCATTCCCCATCCCAACTTCCCCCTCTCAAAGTGTAGGACACCTCATATGCAGTTCTACCTTTTGTATTTACAAATTGGATTGCTTGGCTCGTACCCACATTAATTATTATCATAACTTTCCTATCCATCCAACTTCAGCATTTGGCAAAGTGAAGGTGGTCATATATACTCCATTCATTTTGATACCTTATTTGTCCAATTAAGAGTTTTTTTAAATTCTTCTAATGCAGCTACAAATAATATTGAAGATATGGGATCATCCTTCCTCAATTTTAAATTTTTTACTGAATTAGAATAGTCAGATAAAAGTTGTTCTGGAACAAATTGATAGGTCTATATTTAATTCTGAATTCCTCGGTGAAAAGTGCTTTCTCAGAACACAGAGAGGGAGGAAGACTGTATTCTTTGCTTCTTTGTATTATTTTATTTAACACTTGTAGATGAAGCCTGGAAAGGCTACCGGACCAGATGACATTCATGCAGAACTTCGGAAATCAAAACAATGGGATCCATCACGGTGGCTCACATGTTTCTTCATGAAGATCATTGAGGATAAACAGATACCAACAGAGTGGATGTTCAGCACAACATTCTCAATTGGGAAGCAAAAAGGAAACCCAGCAGAGTGTTGTAACTACCGCCCTGTACGCCTCCTATCTCATACCATGAAGATTTTAGAGCGTATCATTGATAAGAAGATACGACAAATTGTTAATCTCACCGTCAACCAGTGTGGATTTGTGAGAGGCTGTGGAACAACAGATGCTATTCATGCTGCTCGTTTGCTCATCGAGAGACATCGCGAAAAGTCAAAGCACCTCCATCTTGCATTCCTAGACCTAGAAAGAAGCATTCGATCGCATTCCACATGCCTTGACTTGGTTTGCTCTTCGTGACCATGGACTAATAGAAGAACTAATAGATTGGGTCAAACTGTTGTACCATAACCCAAAGAGTTGCATACAATGGCGGCTGGACTATCTGATGAATTTCCTGTTTCTGTAGGTGTACATCAAGGTTCTGCTCTTTCACCTCGCATATTCATCATCATCATTGTCATGGACACCGTCACCATGGACCTACAGAAATCTCCCCCTTGGACCTTGCTTTATGCTGATTATGTGCTTCTGGCCTCCGATGATAAGATGGATCCTCAACAACACGTCCAAGCATGGAGTGACCGCCTAGGAAAATTTGGACTACGGCTCAATGTTAATAAGACAGAATACCTAAGAACTGATCAAATTGAACTAGGCACAATTAAAATCAATGGTGTCGATATACCGAAGGCAATGTCATTCAAGTACCTTGGCTCAACTATTGCTGCTGATGGAACCTTAAGGCTTGAGATTGCTCACCGTGTGAGCAGCACATGGCTTAAATAGTGGACAATGACTGGTGTTCTCTGTGATAAGATTCCAGACCGCCTCAAGTCTAAAATCTATCGGTCCGTAGTGCGACCAGTCGCCTTATATGGCGCAGAATGTTTGCCCACGACAAAGGAAGAAGAACGAAGACTTGCTATCATAGAAACGAAGATGCTTCGGTGGATATCTGGTCTGACACTTCACGATCATGTCACCAATGATGACATCCGTAGGGGATATGGAGTAGCACCAGCCATTGAGAATATGAGGGAAAGCCGTCTGCGCTGGTATGGTCATGTGCTTCGAGCGGACAAAACAACAGTTGCAAGCACTGGATTGACTTTGCTTGTGGATGCGAAGCGACCAGTTGGACGACCTAGACAGCGATGGCTTGACACACTACATGAAGACCTTAAAATTGCTGGACTCGATCCCGATATGGCCTACGATCGTATAAAATGGTGACAGAGAGCCAGAATAGCAGACCCTGCCTGTGTGCGGGACAAATGCTAGGAAGAAGAAGACTTGCAGAGGATACATAGTGCTAAGAACACACCAAAAATCAACTTAACTTCTAGCATGTATTTTGTATAAAATTGAAAGCTGATTGATTCGCCCATATATTTTTTTTTTTGGAAATGGTTTCTACTCCTCCTTTGTGAAGGAAAATAGTTTTTCTGGAATTTATGCTAGTTGCTGGCATATGGAGAACAGTTTGGTGAGTAACAATAAAACTAAATCACCTCCTAACTGGGTCATTTCAAATGTTATGCCTTCCTTACCTGGAACTCTTCCGTTCTTCATGTGTTTAACAGTGTTCCCAAGTTTTTCTTCCCCGCTGTAAGAGTGGGGACAAAATACACCCACGATATGTCCTGCCTGTCGTAGGAGGCGACTAAAAGGGTCGCCATCACCAACTGATAAGACATACTTTGATTTGGAATAACCCCTGTGGATGGGGAGGGCAGAATTCATTCACGGTACGGTACACTTGCCACAAACGGCATTGCTGTCGCTGGGCCTATGGTAGTTCCATTGCTGTATGTAGACTATTTGGTTCAACATAACAGTTCTGGAAGTATAGCAATCGTGAAGCGACAATTGCATCAAGTTGACAGGTGGGCTCACGACCTAGATTTAGTTTTTCAGCAGCGAATACCTCAATAATTGTTCTTTTTTGTCGGCTCCGGAAGCTACATTTACATCCTGAACTACACCACCGGGATGCTAAATTGCCGGTGGCTGACACTTATCGCTTCCTGGGCCTCCATTTTCATAGCAAGTTAACGTGACAGCACTATATACGGCAACTAAAAACGGGATGTCTCAGGAAACTGAATTTGCTCAATTTTCTTAGTGACACTGCGTTGGGGGAAGACCATATGCGGTGCTGCTACGGTTTTACCAAGCCCTCATCCTATACCGGTTTGACTATGGTTGTGCGGCATATGGACAGCAAGGCCGGACATTATCCACCATAGTGGCGGTAGGTTGGCTACCGGTGCCTTCCGGACCAGGCCGGTTCCCAGCCTACTTGCAAAATCGGGTGATCCACCTCTCAGTTATAGTAGCCAGCATGTGCTATAATATGCTTTTAGCATATGCTGTCAATGAGCGTCAAATGCTGCATCATTCGAGCTATCGAGCTCTTTTCACTGCCCAATACCACCAGAGGTGCGCTGACCGGCCACGTGCCACCCAGCCGGTTGGTATTCGACTTGATAGATCGTGTAATGAAATAGGAGTGGCTGTAGGGCCTTCTATGATCCGGACACCTAACGAGGTGCCTTTATGGCAAGCCCTGCATTCGAAAACACGAGTAGGTCTTGTCCTAAGGTGAACAAGGATGCTTCCGTTTATCGGAGGCAGTTCCACACCATAGTTCACCAATTTCCGGACGCTGGCTTTCTCTACACGGATGGTTCGAAGGTGGACGAGAAAGTGTGTTGTGCTTACGTTATTGATGGTGCAAATACCAAGATCACTTTGCCTGAGACCTGTAGTGTACTTAATGTGGAGATCGTTGCCATCTATGAAGCTCTGCAGTTTGCACTACAGGATGCACATATCCACTTTTTCGTATCGACTCTTTGAGCTCGTTGCAGTCAATTGGGTCATTGGATGTGTATCTGTTGTCATTAATTGTAAGCGCATTCAATCTCTATGATTAAATATATACGTTACAAAAATTATCTTTCCTCGTCATACCAAGACAAGTAATGCAAGTAAGAAGGCCAACAGTCAACAAACAAAAATCTTGTTCTTTTAGACTTTGCGTTCTGGTTGATGGTTAATTTATCTTATCAGCTGCATGTGGTTTTATTTTCACCCCAAGTGATCTTCCTTTCAGTACCTAATTCTAAGTAGAACAATGTACTGGGTGAAAATTGCAAAATTACACGAGTCTTGACCAAACAAGATCTGACTGTCTAGACATAAAGCTAAGCTAACCCCTGTCGCCAGTCTCTCAATGCTAGTTTTGTTACCCTTACAACGTAAACCTGTCAGCGACTGGTAGGAAGAGCAATACCTTATTTGTAGGATTATGAGGCAAACAGGCAATTGAAAAGGAAGACACGTTTAATGTACTTGACATTTCCTAGAACAGAACTGAAAGAACAACGTGATACAGCATTCTTTTATACACACCAAAACAAAAAACAAAAGAGAAACATATCTCTAAGGTGCAGGTTTATAATGAACAGTGTGACCAACACACACCATGGTCACATATTTCAACACACCTCCTTAAACCTGTGGGAGTAGAGGACATGATTCAAGACCCAAGTCATTACAAAAATAAATGTGCTTAGGCTTAGGAAGAGGCTTTGTGAGGATGTCTGCAGTCATTTTTGAAGTCTCCCCATATTTGATGTACAGTATATGACTTTAGAATCCAAAGCGTCTCTAACATAGTGATATTTGGTGTCAATATATTTGGTCCTATTATGGTGGACTGGATTTTTTGCCAGTTCTTGGGCTGATTGACTATCACTCAATAATATAATGGGTGACTTGAGATCTATAAAGTTAAACAAAACACGTTTCAACCAAACAGCTTCCCTTACACCTTCACTCAGTGCAACATATTCTGCTTCAGTACATGGTAAAGAAATGCATTTTTGCTTTTGAGCCTCCCATGACACAGCACCACCTGCCATTTTGAACACAAAACCATTGTATGATTCTCGGTCAGTGCTATCATTAGCCCAGTCAGCATCAACAAATCCCATGAATTGACCGCCATTCCTTACATACATAAGTGACAAGTCTTTTGTGCAATTTAAATAACGCAGCACTCGCTTTGCAGAAGACCAGTGAGATTCATTGTAACAATGATTGAATTGACTGAGATATGATATCGCATTGATTATGTATGGACGCGTGCAGACACTTAAATACACGAGTGAACCTATGAGTTCTCTATATGGAAGATTACTAGTTTCTGTATCAGAAACACCAAGGTTTGGTTTAGTTTCCAAAGGAGTACCAATGGGACATGCATCGCGCATACCATATTTCTTTGCAATCTCACTGATGTACTGCTCTTGGCTAATATACATTGTACCATTCTTCTCATCTTGCCTTACTTTAATACATAAAATATAAGAAATGGTCCAAGATCAATACAGGTCTTCAATGACTTGATCTCATACTCATCATTATAAGCCACAATGAAATCATCAACGTATAATGCAATAATTACCTTACCTTGGGCTTGTTTCTTAAAGTAGACACAGGGTTCATCAGCACAATGTTTGTAACCCAATTTGAGAAAAACAGAGTGAGCTCTCTCATTTCACAAACGAGAAGATTGTTTTAAGCCATAAATAGATTTTTTACTTGCAAACTTTATGCTCTGAACCTTTCTTGACAAAACTTTCTGGCTGATACATGTAGGTCTCTTCATCCAACTTTCCATTGAGGAAAGCAGATCCAGTATCCCAATGTACCACCTTCAGATTTGTTTAGACAGCCAAGGCAAGCAGCATCCTTAACGTGCTGTGTCGAACGACAGGAGAGAAAGTTTCTGTAAAATCTACTCCGTACTTTTGAGTGAAGCCCCTGGCCACAAGTCTGGCTTTATATCTTTGAATGTTACCATTAGAGTCTCTTTTAATTTAAAAACCCACTTACTACTGATAACATTCTTGCCCTGGGCTTTATCAACTAGATTCCAGGTGTCATTTAACTGAAGTATCTCCATGTCCTTTTTCATAGCCTGCTCCCACTTAACTCTATCAGGCATGGACAGTGCCTCCTTAACTGTATTAGGTTCAGAGTCATCAGTTAGAGTAAAGTATGTCACATAGTCTGACATATCTACAGGCTTTTGTTCACGCCTAGGATACCGTTGACTGCCTTCGGCATCCCCCTCCATTGGCTCCATGGTGGCAGAGCCCTCAGAATCACTGCAAGCTGAATGTCCGCTAGGGACATAGCTTAAATCAGCCGAGTCAACAGTATCAGCCACACCAGCACTGCTAATGGGTGATACGCTTTCAAGTTACGAAATGCCCTCTGCCCCATCCTCTGAGTTGTTGGGTTCTGCCTCACTGTCAGTGGGAACTGAGATCTGCAACATTGCAGGTTCATTAATCTGCAAGGATGGGCCAACATTACCTGGAGACACATCAGACACCTCCTGGAACACATCTTCAAAGAACTGGGCATCCCTGGACTTAACAAGTTTATGAGTAACAGGATGCATGAATCTATAGGCTTTACTGTCCTCACAATAACCACAGAAAATTGGTTTTTCACTTTTAGGATCCAACTTGTTTCTCCTTTGATCTAGGACATGAACTTGTGCTACACAACCAAAAATTCTTAGATGCTCCATATTGACCTTTTTACCTGTCCAGATCTCCTCTGCAACTTAACCTGGAATTTTTCTGGTTGGGCACCTGTTTACAAGATAGGCTGCTGTATGTATTGCTTTAGCCCACATGTGTTTATCTACTTTAGACTCGCTCATCATGGCTCTACATTTATCGTGTAATGTTCTATTCATGCGTTCTGCTACACCATTCTGCTGTGGAGAATAGCTAGTTGTAGTTTGATGCTGAATGCCTTCTGATTTAAGTAGCCTCTCAAAAGCTTTGCCACAAAATTCACCCCCATTATCAGTGCGTAGGACCTTAATAGATCTTTCACACTGATTTTCGACCTGTGCCTTGAAATCAATAAAGCAATCCAAAACATCACTTTTCTTAGCAAGGAAATACACAAAAAACTTTCTAGAAGGATCATCAATGAAGGTCAAGAAATAGCGAGCATTGCTCCAAGATGAAACTGGCATAGGCCCACACAAGTCTGAACGAATAAGATCTAGCTTACTTTTAATACAGTATTACTCTCACTTGACTTAAATGGTTGTCTAGCTTGTTTACCTTCAGCACATGAAAACAGTTTAGAACCATTATCTGAGAAATTAATTCCATGAGTGAGACCATCTCTTAACAACTTCATGCTGTGGTTGTTAAGATGGCCCAGTCGTTTATGCCATAAATATTCTGAGTCCTCTGAACAAATATTAGCTTGAGCATTCAGAGCATTTACTTGGTAAACACCCCGCACATTACTCGCATTCAGTGCTACATTACCTGTAGCAACAAAGTTTTCACTGTCATAAACTTCACAAGTATTGTCGGAGAATACCACAATATAACCCTTTTGAGTAGCAGCAGACACAGATAAAAGATTAGCAGTGAGACCAGAAACATATTCTACATTGGACAAGGTTTGTGAAATACCATTTTCTAATTGAACAGTTACATTACCAGATCCTTGGCCATACAATTTTTGATTGTTTGCTGCACTGATCTCCAGATTAGGACCAGCAGTGTAGTTCACCGTCGCAGTCTTGCTTGAACTCATATGCTTAGTAGCACCAGAGTCAACGAACCAGGCCCCTGTAGAGGCCTTTGCACTTAATGCCTGTCCATCGGTTTCCAGCATCATCTTGTCTTTCTTCGACTTCTGTTGAGTTGTGATCTGCCTTTCCTCTTTCCTGCAATCCCGCTTCCAGTGTCCTGGCTTCTTGCATTTCCAGCAGAAGGGTTTCTTCTTCGTCTTGTCTTCTCGTGAAAACAGAACAGAATCCTTGGATGGATTGGAAGTACTTTTCCCACTCCAAGTAGTATCTTGTAGCAACTTGGTTCGGACTGTGTCTGCAGTAAGGTCTGTACCGGGGCTTTCCAGAGCCATAATCATGGGCTGAAACTCATCTGGTAGACCTTTCAGCATACGAGCTGCCACAAACTCTTCGTCCAATGCCTTATTCATAAAGACAAGTTGCTGAGCTAGTCCCATAACCTCACTAACATACTCTTCCATCGTCTTGTAGTGCTTTAATTTAACTTTGCACAATTTCTTTAGGATGCCGATTCGCCGATTCACTCCTTTATCTGAGTAGGCCTTTTCAAGAGCTTCCCAGACGTCCTTTGCGGTCTTACAAGGCATGATGATTGGGAAAATTGATTTATCCACCATGAGGTCAAGTCGGGCCCTAGTCCGACTTTCGTCTTTTACTTTCTTTGCAGATGTAGTAGTATCTCCATCCGGGTAGACAACTATACTGCTCCACAGATCTTCGAGTCTTAGGACGTTTTCCATCTCGAATCGCCAATCCACATAATTCAGACTACCTCGCAGCTTACCTATAGCCGGTAACGAGGTGCTGGTTGCAGGCAAGTTGATTTCGATATGTAGTGAAAGTCAGATTTCATGTAACGAGCGGTCTATCATACGCACTTTTTATTCACACGGTAGATTCGTGGCTGGGCACATAACCAGTAGGATTATGAGGCAAACAGGCAATTGAAATGCAACACACGTTTAATGTAGTTGACATTTACTAGAACAGAACTGAACGAACAAGGTGATGCAACATTCTTTTATACAAACTAAAACAAAAACAAAAGAGAAACATATCTCTATGGTGCAGGTTTATAATGAACAGTGTGACCAACACAAACCATGGTCACATATTTCAACATTATTCACATCTTACAGTCTCCACGCACAACCTACAGTATTTCTCTTCTATTTATATATCTATTTACCTTGGCACAAGCTAAAACGGAGAAGTTATTTCTTTTGTACGTTCTTACTTCAGAAATTGTGTGTGTGTGTGTGTGTGTGTGTGGTGAAGAGGCCATGACGGTGCAGTGGCCTAGCTGCTAGCCTTTCACCCAGACTGCCGAAGTTTAATATCAGTTCCCCATAGAAAAACCACCAATGTTGTCTGCAAGGAGACACTCAGCTGAAAGGATTGTTAACATCTCTGCAAATACACGACTGGTACAATAGCTAGGTAATCATACAGGGTGACACATAGAAACCGGATGTTTTTGAAATGAACGGTACTCGGTTGATTTGCGAGGGAAACTTATTTTATTGTTACCACATTTAAGAATACGTTCTACCATTTCATTTACTATTTGTTAGGTGTGAGATAATGTCACTCAGGTGGCGGCCATCCTTTTGAATACAGGTTTCAAGTCGTCTCGAGAAAGCATTCATAACTCTGCCGAACACCGGGCGTTTTTACAGTGGATTGTACTCAGCCGGGAGGAGCGGCAGAGGGAGGGGAGAGTAGCCATGCTCCTCGGCATAGCATACCATGTCACTCACACCTACGCTTTGGAGCCTGCCATGTCAGTCGTGAGAGTCCTCACCTCCTCGACTTTCCACAATTGATGTTAAGTTTTATTCGTTGGGTGCACTTAGGCTAGTCCTATTAGCTGGATATCTGCTACCGGTGAGGTAGCCTATAGATAAATTAAGGAGACTAAGCATCAAGTTATTTTTTAAGCCAATAAGAGAAGTAGCAACCGCGGCTTCTCCGTGCCAGCCCTCTCGGGCATGGCCGCTACCCATACATAGGCGTTAACGGCTTAGCGGCAACTCCAGTCTCGACAAGCATTGTTGGACGTTGAGGCCAGCATTGTTTTGGCGGGCTGGCTTTAAAAGTGGCAGCTAGGAAATTGTTGGTAGGCTATGGCGCACTGGACCGTGCAACACCGCGTGTTCGCACATGAAACCTATGCTAAATGGGGAGTATGTTTTCACAACACAGCGGATCTTTCGCCGCCATTTCAATATCGGTCGGAATGGCGCAGTTCCAAGCCGGAATACGATCCTGAGATAGGTTGAATCGTACAGAGCAACAGGAAACATCATGAAGAAGAAGTCCCCCGGTCGTGCACGAACTGTGAGGACGCTAGAAAACATCGGCAGAGTTAGCAGGGCACTCAATCGAAGCCCTACTCGATCCGCACGTCCACATGCACGTGAATTACAGCTGAACCGTGAAAGTGTGAGAAGAATGTTACTGTTCGATATACGCTTCCATCCGTACAAACTGTTGGAAGTTCAGCTTCTCAAACCTACAGATTATGCAGCTCGACAAGACTTCGCTGTGCGTATGAAAGTGATTATGGAAGAGGACCCAAATGCAGTAGTGATGATGAGCGATGAAGCTCATTTTCACTTGAATGGTGGAGTAAATAAACAAAACTTCTGTTACTGGGCCCCCCAACATCCTCAGTGGATCCATGGAACACCCCTTCACTCTGAGCGTGTGACACTGTGGTGTGCTGTTGCCCCGTTTGGAGTAATTGGGCCTTATTTTTTTGAAGAGATCGGCAGAACAGTCACAGTGACCTCACGCCGATACGTCCACATGCTGGAAACATTTTTGCGACCGGAACTGCGGAGATGCCGAATAGACATCCGCAATGTTTACTTCCAACAGGATGGAGCCACAGCACACACCGTCAACGCGTCGATGACAGTTGTGAGGAACATGTTCCCTGGTCGCCTCATTTCGCGGTTCGGTGACGTTCCATGGCCGCCAAGATCCCCCGACTTATCCTGTTGTGATTTTTCTCGTGGAGGTACCTAAAGGAACGTGTATATGCCCACAAACCCCGTACAATAATGGTGCTGAAAGATGCCATTACAAAAGAGGTGCGTGCGATTGACCAAGCCTTTATCGGCAGAGTTATGAATGCTTTCTCGCGACGACTTGAAACCTGTATTCAAACGGATGGCCGCCACCTGAGTGACATTATCTTTCACACCTAACAATGGTAAATAGTAAATTCTTGGCGGACGTTGTTGTGCTGCACGGAATCTTCGGGCTTGTCCTTTGACCTCTTCATGACTATGACGGTCTCTTCAAACATTTTCACAGCAGTCGGGATGGTCTGACGCCATGTTGGATGGTCTTCAGCAAGTGTGCCCCTGGCTTTTGGATTGAGACCTGCTAAATTGCTTATATTGGTCCTTGTAACGCCTCTTAGTTTTCCAAACAGAATCTGGCGTGGAAGTCTCACATCAACCATCCGGAGGACATGTCCAATCCATCTAAGCTGATGAGCACTGATGGATGATTCTATACTATAGGCATGTGCTTTATCAAGAACAGCAAGTTTGGTGATGTGGTCTTCCCACTTGATCCTAAGGATGGATCGAAGTTTTTGTTGGTGGAAACGCTCAAGCTTTTTAAAATCATGTCGGTCAAGTGTCCAAGTTTTGCAACCATACAGCATACAGCAATGTTGATATGACAACAGCTTGGTACACCATGAGCTTCGTGTTCATGGTCAGATCTTTATTCAAGAAGACCCGGTGTAATAATCACCCAAATGCTACGTGAGCAGCGCCAATTCTCTTTCCACATCCTGCCCACAAATTACCGTGCTCAGATAGGGTACTACAGTACGGCTCTGAGCTCGTGATCCCTGCAAGGAATGTGCCCGCACCACCTGCGTCACGTCAGCGGACAGCCTGACAAGGGCTACTACAACTACTAGTACTACTACTAACGGTACAGGAAACATTTACTTACCAGATGAAGATGTCCACAGTGGAGTTGCTAGTTCAGACTCACATCCAAATTCAGCTTCACTGGAAACCGTGTTGTCAGAAGAACTAGAAACATCACTATCATTCGAATCATTGCCGGTGTATATTGGTATGCCACCTGCACGCCCAATGCTTTCATAACAGCATTCGGAATCGTATCCTTGTGTCGCACTCAGCAGCGCTCTCCCTCACACACTCACGCCCCTCTACTTTCCCTCCCTCAACCTTCCCCACCCGCCAGGGATCATGAGCTGGGAGCCGTACTGTACCTAGGAACGAGAAGTGATCTCCCTGCTCCAATGGTGTATCTGAGAAGATGTTGAAATGAGGAAGGGGTGTGTCTGGAGAAAGATGTGCCAGGACCTTAGTCTTTTGAATGCTAATGGTTAGAGCAAAACAATCACAGGCGCTCTTGTGGCAATTAACTGAGTGGGGCAACTCATCTGGTTGAGTGTAGGCGATTTATTCTTTTAGTATACCGTATAAGGAAGTAGTTTGCAGTAATATCGAAAATAGTAGATTAATAATCATTTTCATCATCATTCTACATGGTGATTACAAATGATTCATCGGGTTTCGGATGAATGTATTTCACAAAGTATTATATACAAAATAGTGAATGAAACATTGCATGAAAAAGAACATTTTCAAGTTTCTTACACATGATTACAAATAATCTATGTGCTCTCCTCGTGTTACACGACACACAGTAAACAAGCTCAGCCCATAGATGTTCTACATGTCCCTGTCAATGTTCACCAGCGCAGCAGTGATGCGATCCTGGAGTTCAGTCAATATTGCCGGTAAAGGTGGTACGTAGACTACACATTGTCTTTCACTTATACTCAAAGAAAATAAAACACAATCTGTAAGGTCAAGAGACCTTGGGGGCCACCTGAAATCATTCTGAGAACATCGTCCAATCCACCTGTTGGGAAGTTCGTAATTCAGATCGCGACGCTGTTCTCCATGCCAATGAGGTTGTCTTGTTGGAATATGAAGTGTGGGTTATCAGCTAACAGTCTTGTAACATGTGTAGGTACGTCATATCCGTCACAGTTTTCCCAGGAAAAAAGTAGGGATCGTAAACGTTGCTATGTGACACAGCACAGAAGACTTTTGGAGATTCTCTTTCGATCTCCACTGTAACATTGGATTTACCATGCCCATATGTTGGGGTACTGTCTTCGGACGCACGCTGCACGGTAGTGACAGATTCTGTCTTTTCATATTGCAACACACAAAATGCTTTCTGTTGATTAGCCACCATTTTGCAAACTGTTATCACCCTGTCACCTGGTGAGCCACAATTAAACCAGCAGTGACATAACCAAAACTTTAAAGACAGTATGCTTTTTCGATTTGTTATTAGTACAGATGGGTGGACGTTATATATTTGAAGCTATAAGACGTCAAAACCCGATGAATCATTTGTAATAACCCTGTAATGACCTGAATGTTCTTCCCCTTAAAATAACAATCACCACCACCACCTATATTCTAACATGTCATACATTCTTGTTTCAGGCTTGGAGTATCACATACCACAGTTGGCTAACGTTTATTTTATTACTGTCTGCCTGCATACTATGGATGATCCCAAACAAATGCCGAGCAATGTCTCACTTTGCTCCCATTCTTGTGTTTTATGGTGAATGTCTTTTGATTATACAGTATATTTATGGCATGGATTTAACTGACGAAGAATTACCAAATAACCTAAAAGGACCAAACCTTAAACAGATTGGTATAAGCAGACCACCAAACCATCCATTTTATCCTCTGATAACTAAGGTAAATTGCTATCAATCTAATTTAATCTACTGTACAGTATTTTCTCATACACAATGGCTCACATCCAATAAGTTGTGGGATGGTGACTATGGAACACGAACTCCTCTCTTTCATCTTTCTTGATCAGCTCTTGTTCTCTTGTGTTCGCGATGGTATTGGGATAGGTTTATCTGAGGCCAAGAGTGTCCTTCATTTTCCCTTTATGATTGGCCTGTATCTATAATTTCCCGATACCATGATCAATGAGGGGTCAGACCTTTATTATTTATTTATCGTATGGCTTTTAGTGCCGGGAGTGTCCCAGGACATGTTCGACTCGTCAGAGGCCGTAGCTGTTTCTAACGGACACCCATAGGGTGAGCTACAAGTTCCGATCAATTTCAAGTAGTTCCAACTTTCGCCACCAAATGTCAATGATACCTAGTGGTGAACGTTGGAACTTAGATAGAGCGTTCCAAAGAAATCTAACCTAGAAATTTAGCCTCACACAAGTTTAGTCTGTGGAAGGATCTTTTACATGCCATACATCTATGACATGGGACCGCTGGCTTTATTTCCCCTCCGATGGAAGGCATACTGAAGGATTTTAACGCTCTTAAAAATCCGACGACTTCGGCCGGGTTTGAACCCGCTATCTCAGGCACAGCAGTTCAGCATGCTACCAACTACGCCACCGAAGACGCTAGACCTTTATTATTTAATTATTATTGTTTGGGTCAGAGGCTTCGGTTCATTGTAAGAGGCTCTAGAGGGGAAGGGCGTGTGCCTCAAGGCTAGTGAGCTCGGGAGTTAGTGACTATGAGGAACAGATATTTTCAATCGGCACTGTAGACATCCTAGATGTTATACATATTTTCGTTGTTAATTAACGTTGTTCCATGTTGTCATTCACAACTCTGTATCGGCATACCTCAATCGCGTAATAGTCTTAGTCCATCATCTCACTCATAATCAAAGTGTTATAAAACAATTCCTCTTGATAAATGTTTGTAGCCATCATAATGTTCAAATAATACAAAGTCTCAATGTTCATATAGTATCACTGTAGTACTCACTTATTTCCATAACGTGGACTTGACTATGCTGTATTCTCGCCGCACTAAGAAGAGATACGTAACTTTCTCTGACAGATAAAAAATCGTTCTAAAACTGTTTAATTTCACAACTTATTCACTTCAAATCTTCATACACCGTTGCTATGTATCTAAATGTATATACTGAATACAATTTACTCCCTCTAAGCTCGAACCTTTGTTCGCTATAGACTACTATTGCCTTCGCTCAACTTCACCTAGATTGATTAGCGAGGCTCCTACTATAAGCTAGCCGTGATCGGCGCTGTCTCTCGAGCCGGGTCTGTCCGCACTCGGCTGAAGTCTGCGGGAATGAACTGTCCCGGGTAACACGTCTTGTATCTTCGAAGTCTGCCAGAATAAGAACGCTTCTTCAAGTCGACCCCGTTCCAACTCGCCTTAATGCCGACGCCATTGTTGGTCCCGTGCAGTTAATGGCGCGCACTTGTAATAAAGCTTATTACAGTGAATTTCTTTCCTTATGCGACATTTAAAGTATTAGTAATATCTTCTCTTAATTTTCATGATAATTTCAATGGAATAAAATTGTTACATGGGGCTTAAATGGAATATTTAATCACATTAACTAGGTAAAATCCATATCTGCTTCCATAAACCCTCCTCTCATTGGCTGAGGGCATATATCCAATATATAACAATTAATTGGTAATATTTCGCGGTATTACTTTGTTGCTAGGCACTTTTCAATTCTAGTATTTTCTGGAGCGTCTCTGATCACGTGACTGGTTTCTCCCACTGCCTGCGTTCGCTAACAAAGCTCGCCTGAGCCGATTTCCAGGATTTATATTTCAATGTTAAACTGTATCATGGGGCTCGAAAAATATCATCATTTTCATCATGTAGCATTCACATTTCGGGTGCAGTACCTCAACCAACGCCCAGCATGACTCCCTTTGCTGGAACTCTTCACTCTTCACGATGATGCCACTTGAAATATCTTGGTACATACCGGTATCACAGATATTATTTGATTCACTAACAATTATGTTTTTCATATTAAAAGATTTGTTATCAATGATTTCACCTTCACTCTCAGATTTTACATATAGCAAAAATAGTTCAAAATTTAATTTAAATGTTTTATGTTCTACTAGAGCAAGCCAAACACATTAGGCTTAACTTTTTTTTAAATGTTTCAATACTTTCAGTTTTTTCTTCCCTGTGAAGTCTGTAACTAGCGATTCGACTTTTAAAAGCTCTACCAATTTGCTTAATATTCGTGGATTTAATTTCATGACAAGCATAGCTTTTAAGATTAATACTGCGTAAATGTTCATGAATGATTGGCGAAGGTGTATGGATATTATATACATCACAATGCGTTATAAAAGTTCATCAGTTTTCATTCTTTTTGCTGAATAACTATTTTCACAATCTTGAGAACTTTTACCCTTTCGAGCATTTATTTGAAGACGATCACCCTCTACTTCATCACATTCTTTCAAAGGTTCCGCGATAGTTGATGGTTTTACAGTTTTTAATTCCTGTTGTTCATCATGCACTTCAACCTTGTGGGACTGATATCCCTTTACACTAAAAAGAAAACAAGTTCGCAAACTGAACATAAAAAGGCGCTGAACTGACATGCTTTAATTTAACATGTCGTGTAAGATTATCCTGTCTGGTAATTGTGGTGGCACAATGATGACCGCTCACAAACATTTCAAGATTATGTTTAGTACTTGTATGTCGATTAAGGTTTTTATAATTTTAAATGATCTTGTCGACATCGTCGTTACGCTGGGGTCTGGCGTTACGTTACAATGACGGGACGAAATGTACCCAGATGCACTGAGGTGTGTGACGTCATAGTACTGCTTGGTGCATGTGTTCCCCGACAATCTCTACTTCGTTAGTATAAGACAAAAATCACCGATTCTTGGATGTCACTGGTAATCTGGAGAACCACTGGATGGATTTTGATGCGGTTTTCACCATTTTGTAAAGGATATCTCGAGGAAAGATTCTGTAGAAAATAATGTATGTATGATCAAAGGAAGCCAAGCAGTAACGATTTCAGTGAAAAAGTCGAAAACAAACTTGGCGTCCGTGCGCTTCTTAAGCTTACGCTGGGCAAACCGTTAAAACTATCCATATACTATGAGCGAAAGAATTGGTCAGCATGAAAAGTTCTACAAAAAAGTCCGTGAAAGCATATCTCTATCTTCAATACATCGCCCACTATAAGTGTTTTTTAGACTGGATTGAAGGGGCACGTCCCCGCGTGCTCTGGTGAGCGTGACGGCATCCCGCGCGATGACCTTGCTTTTTCCTTGGCTTGCACTTGCCGTTCGCGAGTAATTTGAAACAAGATAAGCAAGATAAGTATTATGCAGATATTTTTCTAACATATCAAGAGTCTTTGGCTTCGAGCGAAGCGAGAAGCCTCCAGCCTTTCTAGCATTTTTCAGCATTTGTAGCATTTAAAATGGTACAAAGTCTAGTCTTTCAGACTGACTGTCACTCTTTAAGTCTTAAAAACTGTTTATCACAATCACCGCACTAGAACATGGTGATGATCTGAAAGATCACTTTCTATATTACCTATAAAAATGAAATCACAATATTAGAAGACAAAACAGAGTAGAAGAAAAATAACATTAATGAATTACAGCTAATGGTCGTAGGAAGGTATTCTAATTGAAGGGCCGTGGACTCCCAGCAAGTCTAATTTTCAAGTTATTCCAACTTTGGTTACCAGATTCGACTATCACTGACACTTAGCGGTGAACGTTGAAACTTAATAGAGCGCTTATAACCAACTAAATATAATTTTAAAAGAATTACCTCGTAGTTCCACTCCTAAAACAACAATAACTAACTTTCGCTGACATGCGTGCACCTGCAACGCGTCAAATAACTGCTGATGTATCGTCATGAACACCTTCAACCAGTTGCGTTATTGCAACCGGTTGTGTCAGCTTGTTTATCGCATCAAATATCTGTTGATGTAACGTTATGAACATCTGCTTCGCGTGATGTTATACACTATAAGATTCTGCTTGTTTTAGCAAAAGTCATAGTTTCGCACGCTTGCTTCCGGTTGAGTCAGCTTGTTTGTCACACCCCACCACTCCTCTTCATTATGATACTCGCACATAACAGACCTGTTTCAGTTTAGGCCAGGTAACAGAAGATAGCGGACATGAATTCATCATTCTTATATTTGCTTAAAGCAAGCAACCTCCCTAACCACCTACATGACTGCTACTATCCATCTGCCCTCACCACCCCTCCCTAGCCAGTAAAGGTGGATCGGTAGAGGTGGTGCCTCGGTGACTAAACATTAAACGACTCCCTCCTCCTTCCTTTCCTATTCACCCCCAAGAAGTGCATCCCTCCACCCAGTTTTGCACTTAGGCCCTTGACTTGCCCTCGGGAAAGCGGGACTTTGGTTAAGTTAGCACAAGTTAGCTTAGGTAAGGTTAGGCTAGGTTAGGTTAAGTTACAGTCACCATCTTGTTAGGTTAATCTAGGTTAAGTTAAGCTTCGGCCTCCATCGTGGAGTGTCAGAGGAGAAAAGTGGTCCAGAACCCCTGCAAAACCCTTACTTCAAACACCAATAATTACACTATGGTTTTGCCGTGAATGTCGCGTTCTTTTTCTTCAGGTGTATCAAACTGAGCTTATCAGCAGATGCTTGATACGGCCAAGGAAGCCCATATTCTATTATTCTTGTTCTTCAATGAACTCGTATTTTTGTAATTTTGTTGGTTTGTGCAAGTAAAATACCGTGTTGTTTAGTGTAATTGATCTACATTCTGGCCTGGTTTGTTGTCATTGCATGTGTTTGTTATACTTATTTATTTTTTGAGTTAATTCCTTTGATGGCCTTCTTCTTTCTACAGTGCGTTTTCATGTGGGCGTTCTGGTTTGGTCTGCGCTATTTCAGGAAGAAGAAATTAGCTGAACAAAACAAAAGTGGAGTGGAGACTCCAACCACAGTGCTCCTCCGCACAATAGGCTTCAGGATTTACCTTGGTAAGTAATGATTCTTTTGAATTAGCAGGTCCCCTGTTTATATCTTCTTCTTTCTTGGATTCGGCCAACTAGGGACCATGTCAGTTCAACTGTCTCTTCGTCCGAGCTCTAACTACCGCCCAGTGTTCCCGCATTCGTCTCCGGTGTTGTTCTTTTCTCTATTGGGACCACGCCTTCCCTGTCTTCGGCTTTTCCTGGAAACCTTTGTGCGTACGTAGTTTTTTCTGAAGTGGATCACGCTCCTGGATATATTTAGGGGAAATTTCCATTTCACATAGATCTTTCTCCAGTCCAAGAAGTTTGACGCAATGCACACGGGGAATCGGAGTGTTTTCAAAGTGATAAGGGCTGGCCGCTGGAATTTAATTAAAACCATTAATTCAACTTTTCTTTTTCGCCGGAATTGAATCCGGATTCTCGACGGTCCGGATTTTTGTCGTCCGGATTATCAACGCCCTACTGTTTACATGTGATCACCATACGCAAGTCGAAGGCGTTACTTATAATGCAAATAGACGATTAAAACATAGCTAGGACTCTTAGTTTTGGTTCTTTACAGCATAACATCTTTCGCGCACCCTTCATCACCATCACCATCATCATGTTAAGTGAATGGATCATTTCTGATGGATTGCACGTAGATCTTGAAATTAAAATATATATAGTAATACAATTGGTAGGATTCTTTTATTGTCAAAATGGAGTTTTCATTTATTAAAAATGAATTGTCTTTTATTTCCTTCGGTCAGAAATGAGCCAGGCGCAACGGCGATATACTCCGTTAAGACGGATATACCGGTATTTGAAGAATCGCATGGGTGCAGATGATCCCGATTATGCTGGAACGGCGAAGATTGCTCACTTTTATCACATTGTTGGTGACGTGATTCACAAGTTTGTCGATAAAGACCACACAAGGCTACGTATTGTAATACCGCCGAAGTTGATTTCAGCAGTGGTTTGGTTGGCTCACCGATCTATTGGGCACGGAGGATGTGATAAAACCTTACATGCCATAAGAGAAAAATTTACCTGGGAGTATATGGGAAAAACCGTACGAGTGGTAATCAGGACATGCGACATCTGTCAGAGATGCAAATTCCCATCGGACGTATCTAAGGAGAAGCCTAGGGCTATTATACCGACTCGTCCGAATGAATTAATGGCTACGGACCTGTATGGCCCCCTTCCGAGGTCTACCAGGGGTAACCAATACATCTTGGTGACGATGGATGTGTTTACCAAATTAGTCATGTTGCACCCTATCCAGAAGGCAACATCCCGATACGTGATTCGCAGGATTGAAACCGGCGTGATTCCAACTGCAGGGAAGCCCGAGTTCCTTCTGAGCGATCACGGAACGCAGTTCACGAGCGCCGAATTTCAAGAAGCTATGGCACGACTCGGCATAAGGCATATCTTGAGCTCCATAAGATACCCAGAAGGAAATCCTGTTGAAAGAGTAAATGCGGAGATTGGAAAGTACTGCCGGATTTACTGTCATGAACAGCATCATCGATGGATGGAAGTGGTACCCATAATTGAACGTTGCTTGAATTCTACAACACATGAGAGTACCAGACAAATTCCTTGTCTTCTGCACCATGGACGAAAACCGAGTAGACCTTGGCATGCTGTTATACAGGCACCCCCAGAGATTGAGCCGTCGGTGCAAAGGAGAAACGAACTGGCTCGGGAGAGGATGCAGCTACAGGCGCAGAAACGGGAGAGAAGGAAGGCTGGCCGCCGTTTTCGCGAGCCACTTCGAGTCAATGACCTGGTGCTGATTCGGAAACCTACGTCATCGAACTTATCACTCAGAGTGTATGGGAAATTTGCGCGCCCATTTTCGGGACCCCATAGGATTGCCAGAGTGATGGACAACAATTGCTATAGGGTGGTTGACAACGTCACGAATGCACTTGTTGGGAATTTCAATGCTGCGAATCTGCGGAAGTATCACCGGCAAGCCCGTTAGTCAGCATTGAGGAGATGACTGAAAAGATCGTTCTAATGCATCACTTGAGGAAAAACATAAGCTATGTTCCCACCGCTTATATTTTGAAGGCCGCGGGAGAGATGTGACCGATCCATGTACGCAACTTAAGATGAAGTAATAGAAATAAACATATACTTACGTACGCAGCAGACGTCAGTGGAAACGTAGCTGAAGCTCTTCCCCTATCCCCGAAGAAATATAAAATAAAAATAAAATAGAAGAAAGAAAAACGGGGAGATCGCAGTCTTGTTTGGCTTTCGCTGGGCCCAAATTTTAAAAGGCAAACCAGAAAGCAATCCCAAAAGAAAGGGGGAAAGCTAATTAAAATTAAACTACAGTAAAATCCAAAGATGAACAAATTTAAATCAGAGGCCGTGTAGGTCGTATTAACGTCACAAGTACGCTAATAAGACCGACAAACCGAAATATAGCAAAAACCAGACAAAACTCGAAGAAGGTAACTAAAATTAAAATAAGGCGAGACGCAAAAGCAGAGATACTTAGGCAAAGATAAAATGTATTTAAATAAGAACCACAATGTACAACGATCCCAGAGATATTAAAAGCAAGAAGAGAAATGACCAACAAATTAAACACAAAATTAATTTACCGCAAGAAAAAATACAAATTAGGAAGAAAATCGAAAATATACTAAATTAAATTATATTAAAATGAAATAAAATAAGATAAGTTAAGGTAACGTGTTCAAGGCAAGATGAAACGATGACTAAGTGTAAGCATGTCGCAATTAGATAAAAAAAGACAAAACTCAGAAACGACTACACTCTACGAAGTCAAGATACGTTCTACCAATTTAGACAAAGCGTGTCAAAAGGGATGAACAAAATAGGAGGGGGGGTACAATGGTTCAGAAAGGGGTGGAGAGGGGTGAGAGGGAGGGGAGGAATGAGGAAGAAAGACGCGGAGGCACATGCAAGATCTAGTGAGTTACGAGAAAAGTAGGAATTTAGACAAAAGGGAAAATTACATTAAATTATCGGCAAAGCCAAAAATATACTTTAAAAATTGAAAGTATGCGTAGGAGATAAGGGCATACAAAGACGACGAAAATATGTGATGCGCAAAATATGGGCATTCACAGACACAAGAATATCACAGGTTAGGTCACCAGCAAAATAGCAAAGGCGAGACCTCCTTTTGTGAACTCTTTAAGATAAAGAACAAAGCATTACGGGAAGCAAGAAAAATAATCTCCAATCCCGTTATGTTGTTCTACGATAAGATACACTCTGGATGACAGACCCAAAGATGCCCCCTACAAGGTAGGCAAACCAACCGTCAAGCACACCAGAGTAAAACGAAGACAAGCCCACATACATGACTTTCAACCCTTAAAGTACAAAAACTACGTTATCAAAATAAATGAAAATAACACTATCATACAAAACAAAAACTTACCAGCAATTACACGCACACAAAGGGCGGAGGGAAAATATCGGGAGGGGACAAGTACACGCGACCAAAAGAAAAATAGCACAGAATAAGAGTTTTAAATTGCCGAAATATGAAACAGAACTACAGTAAAGCAATTACTGATTACGACATACAGACACCTCGCCATGGTTTCACCTTGAACGCGGGCACTTTCCCTAGAATATCGGAATACGTCTAGCCTACTTGGCTGCAAGGAAGAAATGCCTCGAAACAAAGCAAATGACGACGCAACACAAAGGTAACTGCGTGCTAAAATTTGATTGGTCACGACCCCTTCCAAAATATAAATCACTGGCCAATAAGGGGACAAGATGCAGATATGTCCATATATGGTATTAAGACATCAGAGGGCTATTAATAGCTTCACAGCCAAGGTTTCACAAAGGCGTGCATTGATCACGTCAGATAAAAATGGCACAAAGGAGTAACTTATATATCTCATAAAAATGGCTCATCCAGTCAGGGTCAATTACCGGCCCCGGATGACAGGAGATCGGAAGGAACCCGGAGAGTCAGTATGACGTCATGGCATGACGCGGCGAGGTAACCGCGAGAGCAGGGGAATGCTCCAGAAGGTTCCAACCCCTCCCACTTTTTTTCTCGAAGAAGGACGGAGTTCCGGAATGTTCAGTATGTGAGTCAGCAGTGTGTGAGTCAATAGTGCGTGAACGAGTACGTTATACAGCGGAGCACGGAAGATTAGCCCATGTCACGTAGACAGTGATTTTACATCGGGAACTTGAATGGTTTTCGTGAGTGACCAGCAGGCCATGAAGCCTGAAACTAGCGTGCATGTATTGCCGGTGAGTTTTTTTTACAGTGAAGTATGTCAGTTTGTTGGTCGAACAGTGTGAATTACAAGACGATTTCGGACTCGCTAGTATGTGAGGAAACAGTTAGAACTGATAAGGAAGTCCGTTTATGCCGACAATTTATGTTCGTTAAAGATTGATACCAGGAGGTGTTTAAAATTTCGAGTATCAGGGGAAGAACTATATAACGATAGTCGAGGCGAAGCATTATCGCGAGGCCTTATATTGTAACAGACATCCATTCGGAAATAGCATAGCAGTACGGCGTTTTAAGAAACGCAGTGAGAACGCTGTAGAAGGCTACATCTACTTTAAGCTTGTGTTGGAAGACTGTGGGCCGCAGGCAACTGGATATGTCGGTCAAGGCCAGCTCGAAATAGCTCCTCGTGGAAGGAAGTGTGTCACCGGGTTAAAGGAAGTGAAAACATATAACTCAAGTGAACCAGGAACTAGACGCTATAGTGTGCGAGCGTGAATGTGCTCTGATATAGTGAGATGTAATATTGCCACACGGCAGCATGAACTTAATAACCATGGACTCATATATTCTGGGCATCAACATGCATATTAACACGCGAATTATGCTGCACTGAACTTCTAAAGGGGCCATAATGTGGTGAACGGTCGCAACGAGATGGACGAGTGGACCATGGTTGGGACGTCGGGAGACGCCGCTGATGAAGGTGACCGGGGACAACCTGTGGGCAGACATGGGCGTCGCCAGGAGATCGAGAGGTGCCATGGGCGGATACCTCTACCAGTACGCTGGGAGACCACATCGCGGAGACACCGGAGGGACGCCGCCGCCCTGATGCCGCAGACGATGACGACACCGACGCCATGGATTTCCGAGGACACCGGATATAAAGTAAGACGTTTCCTTTCCATCCTTGTTCATCAGAAAGAAGAGAACTTCTACCTCGGATAGCCATGCCATGAGATAACATGAGATCGTGTAACTTAACGCCCTTTATAATCATTTATTCCAGGTTGAATAAGAACATCATTTTTTTTTCATAGGGTCGCGCAGATGTTTTTATGTCTTTCTTTTCGGGTCATTTGACCTACATAAATTTACAGCATCAATGGTAGGAGTAAGACATGTATTTCTTCTCTGAGACATAATAATAATAATAATTTGAAATTGGGTAACGATAATAGGAGATGCCCATTTTTGCTGGGAGATTCTAGCATGACGATTTCAGAGGTCATTATCCGAATTTTATTCTGAAAGGTTTGTCACGGATTGCATAGATTTTTATGGCAAATGAATATGGTTGGAGATTGTCGGATAAGGTTCCTTGGATAGGATGCCATATTATCATACGACCTCGTGGTCCCGATAAAGTTGATACGCTCTGTTAGTGTGGGTTCTGGAGACATGCTAATAATGCATGATTTATTTTGTAATGATGTTGTGTAAAGTTTATGTGATAATTATGTGGTAATTAAATATGGTATTATTCCGTCATATGTGACGAGGTTATTCACGGGGCGACGGATGTCCGTTGAATTGTATTTGTAAGGACAGGGTCCTCTTGACGAACGTGCCACGTTCATTGATGAGTGATATTGAATAGCGCAGGTGTGTAATTGATGGTGCGCTCGACAGTCAGGTTGTTTGGATCTTCACACAGAGTGTTCGGCGGAAGGGTTACGATTAAATGTTTGTTGTGAGTATGAAATACGCTCGGGCGCCTTATTGCGAGGTTCTTAACCTTTCATAAACATTAGACAATGCTATGATTTAATTACAATGACAAAGATGACAGTGTGGATCAAGGTTGTTGGAAAGGCGGAGATAAATTAATAATAATAATAAGAATTAGTAGTGTAAATATGTAAGCACATTCTGGGTGTGTTAATAATTTATGATAGGTTATAATTAATTGTTGAAAGTCATCTTATGTGAAGCTGAGTCGATGTTTGAGTGCTATTTGATGTAACATGATGCTCTTTAATTATTAATTTTGCAGTTCGATAGAGGAGATCCGTCCATTACTGTATAAGGGTAGACAGTTGTAATTTACATAGATATTCGATATTTTCTTAGAGTTTTTTTTGCCGCAGGTGAACTTTGTGTTAAGTGGCTAGTGATGTTTACATGCGTGTGCACCGATAAATTATGGTTGGTTGGTTGGTTGGTTGGTTCCTTAGTTTAGGGGCTGCGACAACGCGGTCATGTAGCCCCGTGTACTTTGGGTGTGTGTAGAATCTGTCTGATAACCGGTGTTAATTGTGATGACTGTATTAGTGTGTGTATCTGTTTTTTTAATTCAAGTAGAGACTGCAACTTTGAATTTTCAAATAGTTCCTACTTTTGCCGCCAAACGCCACCGTCAACGACTACTAGGCCTAGTTCAGAACTAGCTACTAGACGCCACCGCAGTCGGCTCTTGGCAACGAACGTAGCAACCTAAGAGCGTTGTTTACATTCTTAACCTATCCAATTTAGTTTCACACAGGTGTAATTAGTGGAAAGATCTTTAACATGCCATAAATCTATGACATGGGACCGCCGGCTTTACTTCCCCTCCGAAGGAAGGCATACTGAGGGATTTTTAACGCTCTTAAAAAATCCGACGGCTTCGGCCGGGTTTGAACCCGCTATCTTGGGCATAGAAGCTCAGCATGCTACCAACTACGCCACCGAAGCCGCCTTAAATTATGGTTAATTTAGCTTTTTGAAAGGCGATCTCCTTGTCGGAACTTTAAGAGAGGACACCCACGAGTTTGAATAGGTATAATTTTTTTGTTTGTTTAGGGACTATGAACTTTATTTTTTTCTCTCGGACTTTGTCCCACCATAACATTATACTCGTGCGTGATAGGCAGGTTGCATATTTATTTATCCTTTGGCCAATAAAGGAGCAGATGTGATTTTACGAGGGCTTTTCCTTTCTTTTCTGTTTGTCAATTCAAGTTAGGGTTTTGCTTGTGAATCCTGGTTCAGTCTATTTACCATCCCGACCCGTAAACGACCCGAGACCCTTTGTCTCTAGCTCGCTGGAGCTTTTCTTTCAGTCTTGTCTGTATGAACCAAGATTCATGCCCTAATTTTTTTGTACCCATTCCCTTGGCTGTTTCTTCTGATGGGGCCGGGATGCTAGCCGGGTGATCGCCTGTCCCATTGGAGAAACGGGCACAGTTAGGAACAACACAGAACAGAAGTGAGGAACAGTTGTTTTTGTTTAGGATAATTTCTGATATCAATTCACGTTTGAGGAAGGAAATTCATGCCATGATGATTCTACATAATTCTACCGTAGCTTTAAGTTCATCTTTGTGTATGGTATTCGTTCGTCTCGCTGTTCGCCGTTTGTTGTGAAAAATCATGTCTGGTGAAGATGAGATGAAGAGGTTATTGAGCCCCATTAGTGACAAAATGACAGAGAACTCTATAACTCTTGGTGTTTTAGAAAATAAGTTAAAATACACTTCTGATTCTATTCCTGTAGTAGAATGCCAAATTAAGGAAAATATAGGAATACTTGAATATAGGATTCAAGCTACCCTAAAAACCCTTCAAGCCACTTCAGACACCCTTGAAAATAAAATACAGAGTAGTTCAGAATTACTTGAAAATAAAATTGAAACCAAAATCCAGAGTAGTTCAGAATTACTTGAAAATAAAATTGAAACCAAAATCCAGAGTAGTTCAAAATTACTTGAAAATAAAATTGAAACCAAAATCCAGAATAGTTCAGAATTACTTGAAACCAAAATACAGAGTAGTTCACAATTACTTGAGAAAAAAATGCTTGAAAATTCAGAATCCCTTGAAAATAAAATTGAAACCAAAATCCAGAGTAGTTCAAAAGCACTTGCAAATAAAATGCTTAAACATTCAGAATCCCTTGAAAAACAGATTAAATTGGTTGAGGCTAATCTATAAAGTCAGATAGGTGATAATTCTGCTGCACTCACTTTAATAGAAAATAAAGTTAAGGACAATTATGATGCTCCTGAAAAACAGATTAGATTGGTCAAAAATAAGAGTCTGGAAAAGTCGAACATTTTAGATGCTCGAATTGCTTTAGTAGAGATTCAAGTCCAAGAGAAAGGCTCAAACTTAGAGGATAGGTTGGTAAAGACTAACGAAGAATTTACCAATCAAATAGAAAATTTAGAAGACGCAATACTTAAGAAGGCCCAAAGATATGTTATCAAATTAGAGGCTGACGCTCTTAGTATGGAAGCTAGATTAGAAAAAGGACCGATTCTAAAACGCGTGAACTCCGAAAAAGTATGAGTGCTTTAGAAGGCAGGATAGGTAAGGTCATGGATGGTCTCAAAAAGGAAATGCAGGGAAGCTTTACTTCACAACTCACGGTAGAATTTAAAAATACTGTTTTTAGAAACATGCAGAAACAAGTTGTTGCCGAGATAATTTCATCAGTGTAAAAATTGTGGCAGCAAATTCAACAATGCCTACAACGAACATCGCCATGAGAATGTTGTGACGCTGTGTCATCAGCTAAAAGACAAAAATCTGATCCTACAAAACATTACCTACTCTCAATGGTTCCCGATAATAATGGATTTACTGAATATGAAACGTCTCTATATTATACGTTGTGATACTTGTTAGGATTTAAATTCATACCTTAAAGAGTCCAAACATCAAATAATCCAAGCTATACAGAAAGAACAAGCAAACCAAAGTCAATAAAAGTTAATCTTGTGGCTGAATGTAGATTTATTCATACGTCTACCAATGAAATTACAAATCGTGCTTTTAAAACACGTAATCAGGCCATATTTTTGGAAACAGACGTAAGCAGTTTCTTGGAAACGCAATTTAAAAAGCTAACTACAGAACTGGAAGAATCTGAGCTAAAAGGCAGTAATTGGGCTTTGCTAGCGGTTGAAGGAGTAAGATTGAAAATAAATAAGTATACTCCTTTGCGTGGAAGCACATATATTCCATTACCAGCAGCTGTAAAAGCAAGAAAAGCCTGCATCAATCCTCAACACTTTAAGGACGAGAGGTGTTTTATGAAACTTATGCCATTTTAGCAAAATTGTTTAAAAAGAATGCTCAACGCATTAGTAAAACCTGGAAAACAAGTATGATCTTTCAGTCATATCGTTTCCTACATCGCTAGCTAACATTCCCAAATTTTAAAAAGCCAACGACATATCCATCAATGTATTTGGACAGGAAGAAGAAAACAAACTCTTTCCTCTAAAGGTTGTGGATCAAGAGCTACAAGACCATCGCGACCTCCTTCTGCTAAGTTCTTCATCTGGCCAGAACCACTTCGTCTTTATCAAAGATTTGATTAACTAGTAGGACATCAGATTACCCACCATAGACACAAGATATATATACGTGTAAACGGTGTTTTATTCTCTTCGATAATCAATATGGGCAACAAAGGATGGACATTTAAAAGAACAGAGAGCGTTGTGTGTCCTGCATGACATTGCTAGGGTTGAAATGCATATTAAAAACCCAATTCTCAAATCCTTAAATGTTTAAAAAATGCTGAGAATACCTTACGTTATCTATGCAGATTTCGAAAGTTTACTCTTACCATACCAAACATGTCTACCCAATCCTGAAGCAAGTTATACAGTTCCATACCAGAGTCATGTTCCTATGAGCTATGGTATATATGTTAAACCCTCACAAGCTGTCGAATACATAGACAAACTTCCCGAGCCAACCTCTTATTTATCGTGGCCCTGACGCTGCAGAAAGGTTTATGGACTGTTTGATCTCGATAGCTAATGAAATTGATTGCCTTTACAGCTAAAATGTTCCAAAGGCTTTAGCTCATGATCAAGAAGTAGATTTCCAATATTCTGAAACCTGTTCTTTGTGCCAAAAAACATATACCGAAGAGGACTGGAAAGTTAGAGATCATTGTCATATTACAGGCGAATACAGTGGATGTGATCATAATAACTGTAATTTGAGGTGTAAAACACGTAATCCTGTTCCTGTATTTCTACATAATATGAGACGATAGATGCAAATATTATTGTAAAGCAGTTGGGATGTACTACTGAGAGAGTGGATGTTATCACTAACTCCAAAGAAAAGTATATCTCCTTCACCAAATATGTTGGAAATATTAAGCTTCGCTTTGTGGATACGTTTCGGTTAATGCCGAGTAGTTTGGAAAACTTAGTTACAAACTTATGATCATACCCTGAAACAAAAATGAACTTTGGAAAAGAAAATGCAATGCTTATGGCTCGTAAAGACGTATTTCCTTGTGATTACATTGATTCATGGGAAAAATTCAGTGAAAATTGTTTACCCCCAAAAGAAGCATTCTTTAACAAATTAAGTCAAGAAGTTGTTAGTAAATAAGATTTTGAACATGCTGAAAATTTATGGAATCAGTTCAAAATTAAAACTCTAGGGGAATGAACTTTACCTAACTTGAGATGTACGCCTTCTAGCAGACAGCTTTGAAACTTTTCGAAACAAAACACTAGAAACACACCGAGTGGATACTGCCCACTTCTTTACTTCACCTGGCTTAAGTTTTGAATCAATGCACCTTTACACTGGAATTGAACCGGAACTGCTACAGGATTACGATCCGATTCTTTTAATAGAGTCTGGAATACGTGGAGGAATATGCCAGGTGTCTCATAGGTATGCTGAAGCTAACAATAAATACATGGAAACTTATGATTCCAAGAAACCGTCACAGTGTATTACCTATGATGATGCTAACAACCAATACGGGTGGGCTATGTGTCACTCCATTCCTTACGATGGATTTCAGTGGGTTTCTCCAGATACCGTTGATCTAGAAATGCTAAAGGGAGACGACCCTGTTGGATACATTCTAGACGTTGATGTTGATTATCCATCTGACTTTCATGATCTACACAACGATTTTCCTTTCCTACCAGAGTGTATACAACTTAAGGATTCGCCTCTCAAAAAACTAATATGAAACGTCTCTTGAAGGTCGTCTTAAATCCTATATTATACGTTGTGATACTTGTAAGGATTTAAATTCATACCTTAAAGAGTCCTTACTTAATGGAAATCGAAGGCGATACGTTGTTCATTACATGGCACTTAAACAGGCTCTAGAACATGGACTAAAATTAATAAAAATTCAACGTGTGTTAAAGTTTCAACAGAGACCTTGGCTAAAGGCCTTGATTTTAATAACAATCTTCGAAAACAAGCCAAAAATGATTTTGAGAAAAATCTGTACAAATTATTTAACAATGCAATTTTTGGAATAACAATGAAAAATATTCGTAAAAGAATAGATATACGTCTTGTGACTGACAGCAAAAAGGCTGCAAAGCTAATAGCTAAACCAACATTTATCGACAGAACAATTTATGGTCCTAACCTGGCTGCTTACCACATGGCTAAACGTAACATTGTATTCAATAATCCTATATATATCGGAGTGTGTATACTGGCTATTTCTAAAACTCTCATGTTTTCCCACCACTACAATGTCCTGCTACCCTATTATGGAATCGAAAATCTTCAACTCATGTATATAGATACGGACTCGTTCATTTATTTGGTTAACACCCAAGACGTTTATCAAGACAAGTTGAATTTTCTAGAACACCTGGAACATCTGATTATCCTAGTAATCACTTAAGTTACTCTTCACCAAACAAGAAAACTTTGGGAAAATTTCAAGACGAGGCTTGTGGACGTATTATTAAAGCATTTGTTGGACTTGGAGCTAAAATGTATGCTTTAGACATAAATGGCATTGAAATAAAAAAGATTAAAGGTATTAACAGAGGCGTTGTCAAAAATTGTATAAGTTTTCATGATTATAAGGATTGTATCATGTATCCTTTACGGGGAGCATGGGTGCAGTGTGTAGTAATTATAACTAGTCAAGCCTGATATAGGTACTCTAAGCGTTGGCGGCTTCGGTGGCGTAGTTGGTAGCATGCTGAGCTTCTATGCCCAAGGTCGCGGGTTCGAACCCAGCCGAAGTCGTCGGCTTTTTTTAAGAGCGTCAAAAATCCCTCAGTATGCCTTCCTTCGGATGGGAAGTAAAGCAGGCGGTCCCATGTGTGAAGCCAACATTTGTAGGTTAGAATTGATAACGCTCTATTAGCTCCAATGTTCGCCTCCAGGTGCTGACTGCGATTGCATTTGGTAGCAAAAGTAGGAACTACTTGAAATTACTGTCTGGAGTCCTTACTTAAATTAAAACAGATAACACACACTAATACCACCATCACAATTAACACCGGTTATCAGACAGATTCTACACACACCCAAAGTACACGGGGCTACACGACCGCGTTGTCACAGCCCCTAAACTAAGAAACCAACCTACCTCCAGCCATAGGGTTTCAAAAATGACTTCCTAATACCTAAATCTACACTAGTGTCCCAAAGTAATGCATGAGTTACGAATAAGCATGGCAACAGGAAATAGACTGCAAATCGCACGACATATGCTCCTACCAACCTTACGTGTTCACTCTGTCTAAGAAAGGAATATTCCCTGCTTTGATTAGCGGCGTAACCACAAGGTAAACACAACCAGTGCCTGCACCTCATATTCCCTCAGTCGTGTTTGCCCTGTTATAGTTTGCGGTGTGTAGCCTCGTGGTGAACGTGACAACATAATGGCACAACGATGCCATTTGGACCTCGTTTTGTAGGGTAGAATACTCGGCCGCTTGGAAGCAGGCCAGACACCGACCGAAGTCGCCGTATCCTTGAATGAGCCACAAAGTGTCATTTCCAGGCTTTGGAGACGATTTCGAGACAGACGAGATGTTAGTCGTAGGCCAGTACCAGGTCGACCAAGAGAAACCACCCAACAGCAGGACCGATATCTGGCCTTAACCGCCCGACGAAATCGGAGTGCACCTGCAAGATAATTGTCGGCGGAGCTTGCAGCCGTCTGTCGTTTCCCGTCAAACTGTGTACTGGAGGTTCAGAACAGCAGGGCTGTTTGCCAGACGTCCAGCGGTGTGCGTCCCGCCCAATCCAGCAGAGAGACGGGCCCGTTTACTGTGGAGCTGTCAACGTCGAAACTGGACCATGAATGAAAGGAGGCATATGCTCTTCACAGATGAATCCCATGTCAGTTTGCAGAACGATTCCCGTCGCATATTAATCTGGAGAGAACCGAGTAGCCGATACAACCACAGGAACATCGTGGAACGGGACCACTATGGTGGTGGAGGCGTCATGGTGTGAGGCGGCATCATGTTGGATGGCCGTACGAACCTGCACATCTTCATGAGTGGTCCGAGGAACACTGTGAACGCTCGGAGATACAGGGCTGAGGTACTGAGACCACATGTTCGACTCTTCAGAGGGATGCGTGGGATGCATTGGGGAGGCGAATTGCATTCCTTCAGCCTCCACTAAGGACCCTCCAAGGCCTTCGCATTGCCCTTTCAGAGGAATGGGATCGACTTCCACCAGAGCTCTTGGACCATCTGATAGAGAGCATGCCACGTCGCTGCGAAGCATGTGTGACCGTTAGGGGTAACCATACACCCCATTAACAGCATATTTTGTTGTTGAAGACATTGCCAAGTTTTGTTAGTTGTTGTCAAAGGTGTACTTTAGCTATCAGAACCTTTCTGACACTTTCCTTTTGGACAAGTTGTGTGACATATGGTGTGTGATTCAGCTTCCGTTTGTTCAGCAATCCGTCTGACATTCCTATCAGGCGGTATGGCTTCGTTTAGTGATTATGCTTAACTTTTGAACACTAGTGGATATTAGATGTCAACATATTCCTTTCCTGTAGAAATGCTTTGCTTGCCTGAACCAACCTCTATATATCCTATTTGCTTCGTCCATCACTGGTTATTTTGCTTCATAAGTAACATAAGTCTCCTACGGTATTTCCTTTAGATATTCATCTACCAATTTGACGTCCATAGCTTAGGGGTTTCTGATTTATTTCGGCTGGATTCCAATACTTTTGTTTTACATTTATTAATTTGCATCATGAATTATTTCCTCAAGACGGAGTCCATACCATTCAAAATAAACTCAGTAAGTGATAAGTTAGGCTAACGCTGAACATTCTACACGAGTGAAAATAAAATGCTTTCAAATAAGAATAAACTTACATAATTCGATCATTTGTTATCAATCCGATGATTGAGTTACGCCTCTGGTATGAACTAACAACACTAATATAACATTTACAGGAGTACTGCTACAATAAACTAACAGAATACAAGTAGAAATTTGATACAATACAAAATTTTTTGATAATTTAATAAATTATTGTATATATTGTTGTACATGAGTGATCTGGAAGCATTTGAAATGTGCCTGTATCTTCGCATGCTTTGTATATCGAGGACCGACAAGGTGAAAAATACCGAGGTGATGGATCGGATGAGCTCTACAACATCAAGCGACAGAAGCTACAATATTTTGGCGACGTGATTCGAAATAACAAGTACCGACTCCAGCAACTAATCATGGAAGGCAAGATTGAAGGACGGCGCAGACCAGGGAGGAGGAGGATCTCCTAGCTCAAGAATTTGCGGTAGTGGTTTGAACTTGACTCAGCATCTCTGTTTCGAATGGCAACCTCGAGAGAAAGGATTGCAATGATGATCGCCAATCTTCGACGCGGAGACGGCACATAAAGGAGAAGAATATGTGATATGGGGTCTGTTTTTCAATCGCTGGATAAAAGTGATGGGCATGCACTCTCCAGGTAACTTTGCTCAACACTTGTATCCCTTCGGCATTCGAAACATGTTTGTCAATGTAAAGTTACCCGGCAAGTATCAACGAACGGCTACAGTACGGGTTATGTGATTGGTCAAAATTGAATTCTGAATGGTAAACGCTCATACGAACCCTGGTGTCAACTGATTGAAACACAAACCACATGGTCTCAGTCTTCACATCAGTATTTAAATAATGATATGCATTAATATGAAAAATTGTAACTAGTCTGCAATTCCGGTGTTAAGTTTCTGCATAATGGCTATTCAGATATTTACCCGCATTGCAGTAATGCAGTTATCAACATAATTCGAAGTACGTCCAGAAAGTAAGTTCCGTTTGGTGTCTGTTAGGTAGTCAGCCCGAAGGCTGGTTGGATCCTCAAAAAGTACCGCCGTTACGTTATGTGAGTAGATACCCACAAAAACCCAAGGCAGCGCTATTTTGAGGCGTTCTAGGCAAGAAGAGGAGTGAGGTAGTTTGCCATTGCTTTCCTCACTGAGTCAGAACAGTAGTCCTAACCCTATGAGTTGAACCTTTCACAGCATTCACAGGCACTGACTGTGCCCCGAATACCATTACTAAGCACCACCCATACCTCAGTAGCTTCCATATAATCACAGCCATGAGTGAGACTGAGACATCGGTGAAAAGCCACCTTTTACTCTAGCCTGTGCCAACTGACAAATGCAAATGTACTGTATTCATCAAGAGATGGCAAACAGGCCTGTTCCGTTTGGTAATAACATTAAATTGTGTACAGATACAGAAAAATTATTTATTGCACAAAATTCTACAACACTTAAACTACTTTTCCACATAACTGTCGAAATGTTGCAGGCATTTGTCGTAGCGTGGCACGAGTTTTTGTATACCTTCTTCATAGACGTGTGCCGCCTGTGTCTTCAATTAGTTGAACGTTCCGCTGCAGCGCAGTTCCGCATATGCCCGATAGACGCTCTGCATCAAGGAGAAGAAACGTGCGCCATTTGGAGAGCGCTGTCAGCCACGTACGCGTTGTTGTGCATGTTTACTCGTACAATGTCGGTGTTGATTGAAAATCCCGCCGCTTGTGAAATCAGATCTGTGATTCGTTTTATGAATGCTAGGAAAGTGAAACCAATAGAAATTTATCGGCAAATTTGCGAAGTGTATGGACAAAATGCGATGAGTGATTCAATGGTGAGTAGATGGGTCCGACAGTTCAATGAAGGACGTAGTGAAGTGCACGATGAAGAACGAAGTGGGCGTCCATCTTTGGTTACAGAAGAACTGGTTCACGCGATTGATGACAAGATCCGGGAAAACTGCAGGTTTACAATTAGTGCTCTCGCTATGGAATTTCCCCAAATCTCACGATCACTAATTCATGAAATTGATACCGAAAAACTGAACTTTCGTAAACTTTGCCGACGTTGGGTACCCAAGATTCTTACGGAGCAACACAAAACAAAACGGATGGGTAGTGCACTTCAGTTTTTGACCCGTTACAAAAATGGCGGCGAAGAATTTCTGACACAGATAGTCACAGGATATGAAACTTGGGTTTCTTACGACACCCCTGAAAGTAAGCGGCAATCAATGGAATGGAGGCACACTTCATCCCCAGCAAAGGTTAAGCTGAAACAAATCTTCACACCTCGGAAAATGATGTGCACAGTGTTCTGGGACTGGAAAGGCATCTTACTCATTGATTTCTTACCGCGTGGTCAAACAATCAACGCAGATGCTTACTGCGAGACACTTAGGAAATTGCGCCGCGCAATACAGAATAAGCGCCGAGGGTTGCTGTCAAAAGGTGTTGTTTTTCTTCACGACAACGCACGACCACACACTGCAAATGTGACGAAAAACCTCCTGCAGGGATTTGGCTGGGACGTGTTTGACCACCCTCCGTACAGCTCTGACCTCGCTCCTAGCGACTTTCATCTGTTCACACATCGCAAGTCTTTCCTTGGCGGTCAACACTTCAACAATGACGACGAGCTGAAAGAAGATGTTTCCAACTGGTTGAAGACACAGGCGGCAAACTTCTATGAAGAAGGTATCCAAAAACGTGTGCCACGCTATGACAAATGCCTGCAAAAGTTCGGCAGTTATGTGGAAAAGTAGTTTAAGAGGTGTAGAATGTTGTGCAATAAATATTTTTTCTGTATCTGTGCACAATTTAATTTTATTACCAAACGGAACTTACTTTCTGGACGTGCCTCGTATATATCGATGTGTTTATACGGGAACTGGGCAAGCCTTTCATGGATTACTGTACCCATTCCCTTTACTGCCAAGAAGGCCTATTCATAACGAATTTAAAACTCAATTCCACGCAGGAACATTATCGAAGAAAAGCAAAATATTATAAGTATTGCTATCAATTAGCCGGCCCCGTGGTGTTGGGGTAGCGCGCCAGCCTCTCACCCGGAGGCCCCGGGTTCGATCCCCGGCTCCGTCAGGGATTTTAAAACTGACGTGAGGGTTGGAACGGGGTGCACTCAGCCTCGTGAGGACAATTGAGTAGCTGTTTGACAGTGAGACAGCGCCCCGATCACGAATACCAAGATTAATGGCCGAGGGGACCCGACGCGCTGATTACGCGTCACCCCAATATCTGAAGGCAAATGGCTGGGCAGCGGTCGCTTGGTTGGCCTTAGCCCGTCATGGGCTGTATAGTGTCAGGGGTGGCCTTTTTTTTTTTGGTCTAATGCTATCAATTTTGAATAGAAGTGTAAAGCGAGCATTTTGTTGTGCACGCGCTGTGCAGGTTAGTCTGCCTACTCGGCCCGTCCAGTGCGGTGGGCTGCGGTGGACTTAAGTGAGTCCAGTCCAGTGCTATGGGTCAGAACGCGGCCACGTTAGATGAGAACGCCACTGGACAGGCTGGGCTTTAAAAGTCCATGGGCTTGGTGTGCGGTGCGGTGCGGTGGGCCTCGATGCAGTACTCTGTAAAATATATCATCCAATTAATCCCCCTTGTCTCGAGAAGTGCATGAAAGTATATAAATAATTCATGTAAATTTTAACCCGGATATTACTGTAGCTGGATGTGAGTAGACAAGTGTTATTCCCCGTCTACTTTAATTGGGCACATTATCTTGTTGATCGGCTGGAAAGCTAGAATACAAGGCCAATGTTGACGCAGGTGATGCAAACACAAATGTCGAGTGAAATTCTCTTAAGACGCGTTAATCATGACTAGGGACCGGATTTTTAGGTGCAAAAAAATCGGGAAAATATTTATTTTTTATGTACTAAAAATACCTGAAATATGTGACAAAAATATAAAATATTTAATTATAATTTAGTTGATTATTGTGAATATAAACGATAATAATAATAATAATATCGTATGGCCTCGGATGCCTGGTGCAAGCTTTGTTAATTGACACCCAGAGGGTAACTTGCATGTCGAAATTCGTCGTTCCTTTGAACGCTATGAAAGTCAGGGAGGTTAGATATCTAAACTCCTTGACACTACAGCGCTTTCAAGTAGAGAATGGAGGAACTTTGTGTTGGCGGAAAATCCCGAGATTAATTTTGCCATTGAACACGGCCTACTGAATTCAAATGGGTTCTTTAACATGCCAACAACGTATGACATGAGTGTCGTGATTTTTGTCGCCTTCAAAAATCACTTACCACGACCAGGGGCGAACCTGCAATCTTGGGGTTGGTAGTCTGACACTATAACCACTCACCCACCGTGGCAAGCTAATATAAACAATATGCAGTACACACGAATGCAATTTATTCTATGTCTCACTGACTGCTGAATTTACAATACTCAACGAGAAACAACTTCAGGCTGTCCTTCACAAATGACCGATGATTATCGCAAAACTCTTATTCTGAAGGCGCGAAACTGCAGCAATATGTTTCTTGCCCTTGAGGTGTTGTGTAACTTGAGATCGCTGTTCAGCCTTGATTGCTTTCCCAAATGGTTGGCTGAACAGAATGCCCCCATCAGAAATAAAATTATATTTCAATTCTGCAACAGACGATAACTTGTATTTGTTTTTACTTTAGGCATCGTAGAACTGCCTTACACTTCACAGTGCCAGAAATGAACTGCATGTGAGTGACACTGGTTCCAGGATCGCTGGGGGAGGGGGGAGGTCTAGCACGTGGTGCAACATGGATATGGACAAGGAAATCCCCGGCTTCCACAGTGAGTGGCACGGGGAGACAAGTTAAGAATAACACAGTTGCAAGCTCTGCATGGAGATTAGATAGCTCACAGGTTCTTCCCCGTTGAAATAACACAGAACAAAAATGCAATAAACTGAAAGATCTAGCATACTGATTTAAAAAGGTTAATATTATATCTTTTTATGTGCTAATAAGTGAAAACCAGAAAATTATGTATTTATGGTAAAAACGCTTAAAATATGTATTTACATAAAAATATTTATTTACCTAAAAATCCGAGCCCTAATCATGACTTACAATCGTTAATAATATTGTGGCTTAAAAAGAAAGATGGCCCTGATGTATACGGTACTACTTCAGCTTCGACGTTAGAGCCTAACTACATACCAAATATTGTCATGCAATTAAAATACAGTAGACTCTCGATTATCTGACCTAAACTGGACCTGAAGTACGTCGGACCACCGAAAATGTCGGATAATACAGAGTGGCTTAAATGAACTAAAACAAATCTGTACAACTAAAACAACAATGCCATGTTTTACGGTACACTATTTACTGAATTATGAATTCAATCGTACATGCAGTATTGAACAAAAACGTTCCAAATGCCTTAAGAAAAGAAACTTGTCAACAATGTCTGCTTGCCTGCTGATTCAAGTTTGCTTGCTGCGATATCTCGCCATCGACGAAAAATCAACACCTCCGTTGCGCTTGCCTCCCGCTGTTGCTCTACGTATATTAATGCCATATCCAATGTACTCAATCCTTAATCTCTAGTTTTATACGTTTGTTCTGCGATACCTCATTGTTGTTGTTGTTGTTCTTCTTCTTCTTCCTCACCATACTCATTTTCGTCTGTGTATACAAATTGTTCAAATTAAATGAAACAGTGTCGGATAAGCGAAGGTAGGTTGAGCGGGACTCTATAGTACGTAAATGCTGATGCATGCCAAAGTTTTATTTGTAACTAGGTGACCCGGCGAACTCTGTTCCGCCTTAGAGGCAATAAATAAGCAGATTTTCTATTTTATTAAGTTCAATTTTTTATTAGGAAATACAAATAAAAATTAAGTATTTTAATGATTCTTTATTATTCATGTATTTTGGTGCATAGGTTGCACTCGTCAGTTACGTAACTTGTGATACACGACATTTTTTGTTTTATTACCAGGCGCAAGAACAAACAACGCAGATGGTCTTCCGACTCGTGAACATGCCACATATAATTGACCATGGGAAAAACATGGATATTCCAGATTCAAACCACAAACTTTCAAGGATTGGCCTTGTGATTTGTTAATGGTCATGGCGAATGCAAGACGGATCGGAATTGAAGTCTTTTAAACTCAAACGGCATATTGGTTGGGATCCTCGGGATCCTCGGAATGATAACTTCCTCACCTTCGAATTTTCCTTTGAGTATCGTCGCGTTAATCACATTGTTCATCAATTTACTTACCACCAAACGTGTACCGTTGCATAGTTTTGGTTGGTTTATGTTTCGAAGCATGATTACTGCGGAGCCAACCTTCAGGCGTAAATTGTGCGGTGGTAAGCCAGGCACGTCCAAGGAGTTTAAAAATTCAATTGGATAGTTGGTGGCTTCATCTTCATTTGTTACACAGTCAATAGATTTGAATGAATGCATTGTTCCAATGATCTCATTCTGAATTATGTAATTTAGGTCATCTACATCTTTATTCTTAGCCGCTAAAATTGCTCGCTCACACAACCATTCATTATTTTTGTAATTAGTAATGATGTTTGGGAATACTTTCTTGATAAGTTCGTCCTTCGGTGAGACAAAGTTACAGACATTATGAGAAAATGAAATCAATCCGCTCGATTCGTCGACAGGTACTCGACCATTACCGATAGTCAGCAATTGCTCAGAGAAATCTTCAGCAGATGTATCATTAAGCAATGCAACTCTCATGTTTGTTGTCAGCTGAAGTTTCTTCACATAGCGCCCTAGATTCGATGATTTGAGGCAAGCGTTTATTTCGTCGGCAGCCGTTGATCTTGGAATTACTGGCAGTGTTTGGCGGAAATCGCCAGACAGTAAAATCATTGCTCCTCCAAAACATCTGGAGTCATTGCGTAGATCTTTCAATGTTCGGTTAAGTGCTTCTAATGCACGTTTATGCGCCATTGTGCAATCGTCCCAGATGATGATTTTCGATGCTGATAAAACTTTGGCCAATGCTGTTTTTTTTGTTGCAATATTACATGTTGGTTCTTCAATAGTTTGAAGATTTAACGGCAATTTTAATGCTGAAATAGCCGTACGACATCCTTCTAACAATGTGGCTGCTATTCCAGAAGAAGCAACTGAAACCGCAATGTTGGATTTCGCACGAACAGTGGCTAAAACTACTGACATGGGGAATGTTTTACCAGTTCCACCAGGGGCATCCAGGAAATATAAACCACCATTTCCATCATCAATTGCCTTCATTAATGTATCATAAACTTCCTTTTGTTGGGGATTCACCAGGGGTACATTCGTTTGAACTACTAAATCTAATTCCTGGTGATCATATTCACGTTCCCGTTGCAATTCTTGATTAAATGCGTCATTCATTTCACGATTTGGGGCTGGCACTCCTAACGTGACAAATAAACTACCGCACATGAGGTAACGCATGTTTTCGATCAAGATTAATGCCCGATTATGTATCTCCTAATTCATCTCAAGATCGTGATTTCTAGAACTGACACGAATTTGATGTAAAATATCTTCTGACATATTATCCTTGTATTTGTACCACAGGTTAGATGGGTTCGATGGAAAGCATGTCGAAATGATGATAGCAAATAATGTGCGTATCTGACTGACTTGGAGATGCAGAGATAATGGCTTCAACGATTGTCGTATCCCAATGGGTATCGTTTTCAAGTAAATTGAGTTCTTCACAGGCAGCACGATATGTTGGGAATATTATACCATTAACAGTCCGTAGTGTCTCAAATGACGTTGGCCCACGCCGATAATATCTGCCCCAAATGAGGTCATTTGGAAACAACCATTGTATTTTTGAGTATTTGCAAGAAAATGGCGTGATTCGGGTGTTTCGTCACAAAGCAATGAATGCAATGGCTCAGGTGGCGGAGTCAATAATGGCAATTTCACGTTCCCACTAAGGCAGCACAATCCGGGCGTTTCTCCTGAAAACTTCAATGCGCCACAATACTCGCAAACAACGTCAATTGGCCCAATGCAAACGCTAGGATGCAAGCAGTAATCAGTGCTTCAACTTATCGAAACGCTGCTCGATTCAAATCAGCACTTGATAAATCTCTTCTTGTGCGTCGAAAATTATCTACTTCTTGATCTCTGTTGTTCGCTCGACGATTTCGCATGGCCAACCGAGCCGTTTCACGGGCTGTCTCACTTTGCTCTTGTGATTGAGAAGCACGAAGTCGAGCCATACTAACGCGGCGCTCTTCACGGGCAATTTCTTGTTCTTCTTCAGTCCTTTCATTCGCAATGTTTCGTATCCTTCTTGCATTATGGCTTTGTCGGGAAAGATTCGATCATCTTTGTCGCAGCATTGTTAATGATGATTCAAAGGGAATACAAATTACGTTGAGTAACTAACGGGATTTCATGTTAAGAGCCTCATTTTCTATACCGTTAGTGGAGAGCGCTACTCGCATCCAGTCGGCCGTGTCTCGTCAAGAGCTACTGTTGCCTGGAAACGACTTGCCTTGCCATTCCTTCATGAGTTTATTTTAGCAGTCATTTGCGTTACGTTTTATAGTGACTTGTATTCTCTTTGACGTTTTATGTCACGTCACAGGATTTTAAAAAAAGTATCCTATGTCCTTCTCCTGGTTCTAAGCTACCTGCACATCAATTTTCAGCCAAATCGTTTCAGCCGTTCTTGAGTTATATGACTTCTTTTAGGAAGGTGATAATTCCTTTTTAATGAATAGTGTAATTTACACCAATTCTTTTTAATACTTTTCCCTAGTACTTTCCCCATCATTGGTAAAATTCTTCGAAATTGACACAATTTAGGTTACCGTTGGACTCCTGGAAATCCAATCAGGGCCTCTGTTTAACAGCCAACAATGCTACAACTACACCACGAAGCATACTACATCAGTGATACATTATTAAGGTTCCGGTATACAAATACATTACACGGATTCTTCTTTTTAAGCGTTTCTTTTCAGTTCTGTGACGGGGTCTGCTACTAGGGCACAGTCATGGGTCTGGTCTTCATCATGATCATTTACCACCACTTGGCAGTGCAAATGAATGCAGTGTTTTTCCAACATCAAACGAGCCTAATAGATAGCATCTGAGGTACCACAGCCTTTCACAAACTCACTTTGGTTGTTTGTAATGTGGACAGTTTCCCTTAACCTGCCTTTGATGATAAGGGAGATATGGAACTGCGCCCATAATCAGTGGTATTTCCAGATCCTTTTAATTAGGCCGATTGAATTGCGCCCATAGTCAAGTCGGCTCTTAGCCCAAGGTCGGTTTAAGGGGAAGTGACGGACTGTCTCCCACCACTAGCTTCTGCACTGCTGAGAATAAGAGGTAGTTCCCCGTCCCGATAAGCAGCTGTACTACGGGACTCCGGGGGTGGCAGCTAATCACACTAACCACTACACCACAGAGGCAAATAATAATAATAATAATGATAATAATAATAATAATAATAATAATAATGAAAATCCACAGCCTTTTTCCAGTCATTGGACCGGGTCAGGGTTGGAATCAATGAAGCCCCCATCTAGCGGCGATGATAGGCACTGTGCCGGCTTCCGAAGCCTGTCGCACTCCTCTGGGACAATGATTAATGAATGACAGACGAAATGAAATGATGGTGGAGAGTGTTGCTGGAATGAAAGTTGACAGGGAAAACCGGAGTACCCGGAGAAAAACCTGTCCCGCCTCCGCTTTGCCCAGCACAAATCTCACATGGAGTGACAAGGATTTGAAGCACGGAACCCAGCGGCGAGAGGCCGGCGCGCTGCTGCCTAAGCCACGGAGGCTACACTAATAATAATAATAATAATACAACTCTCTCTAATCCACCATAAATAACTACCCCTCTAGTTTTGTTATACAATAAAAAATATATGGTAAGATTACCTCAAACTAGATTATTAAACATTTGCAATAACAAAACTATTTTTAAAATATGGTTAGGTTGTCGAAAACATCCCAATGTACCAGTTAATGCTAACATTGCTAGAACGAAAATTAAATAATAGTCTGTTTTGAAAACTGTACCTGTTTTATGTATCCCAGGCCAACACTAATCTCTTGTCCGCTATCTGGATTGGGTATATTTAGTTGTTCGCAATCTGGACGGTTTTTGACTAGTTCGCAATCAAGACACAACCCATTTGATTTAGTCACTTCAAATTCACACCACTCGACACAACATAATTCGATAGAGGGGTGGAGGGAGGGAACCTACCTGACCGCTCTCAATGGGCGCAGTTCCACTGCCTCTTTTGAAAGGTTTATGCTAATGACCAGGGTCATTAGTGAAGCTTGGGCGCAGTTCCATACAACCCGATGATAATTACGTTCTAGCTTCATAGTATGTGAAAGGAGGCATACTCGACGATAGGTCTCTGCTGGATACCTTTCTCTTTTCCAAACTGGGGCCATTGTCCAACACATCCATCCAGCTGGTAACTTTCCTTCTACACTGATTTTGTTGATGAAACCTGCCAACCAATCTGTGGGATCCCAGCGATAAGGACAGCTCATCTGATCCGGATACCTTCCCCTGGTTCATCATGCCCAGGACTCTGGTCACTTATGCCTTTATTATTTGCATGAATCTGTACAAAACTAATTGTATGCCAAGCTGTTGTCATTTCTACGTTGCTCTATGGATGTGAGACCTGGACCCTATACCGCCAGACCATCAAAAAACTGGAACTCTTTCACCTGCAGAAACTCCGATCCATTATGCATATCAAATGGGATGACTATATAACGAATGCTGCGGTTCTCGAGAGAGCAGAGATGAAGAGCATAGAGGCCATCATCATTAGTCACCGGCGTAGATGGATCGGTCATGTCCAACGCATGAATGACGACAGACTCCCAAGGAAAATCCTGTACAGAGAGCTCAGCACGGGCAAGAGACCTCTAGGAGCACATCGGAAGCGTTACAAAGATCAGATTAAACAAACCTTGAGGAGTGCAGCCATTGATCCTGATAATTGGCATACTCTTGCGGAAGATCGCGCACATTGGCGTGCAGCCACCTCAGCTGCGGTTTCACATTTTGAAGAAGAACGCCGAAGGCAGGAAATGGAAACTCATCACAGGAGAAAGCTGCGCCAGATATTGCCACGTCCTCCACCTTCCATCATCTGCATTGTGTGCGGCCGTATGCTCTATGTGAGAATTGGTCTGTTGAGTCACCAGCGACATCACCATAGAGTGAATACAAATTAGTAATGCTGGAAAGAAACATACACTCGGATACGAGTATTGGCCGACGATTTGCATGACAGGTCCCTGATCAGATGCTGGCTGTTCAGTCGAGGGATATGGAAATTCTTTATTAATAATTTCCTGGAAGTACTGTTTCCAATGTTCTGATGCACTCTTCTGGTCTGCAAGGAGTCTACCATTCTGTCATTGATGCCATAAAACGTTTCAATGTTAGTTGCACTTCTGTGCCGTTGTTTGGCGAGTTGGTAGATGTCTCTCTCACCGGCTTATGTATCAAGTTTCTCATAGATCGGATTGAGTTTGTATGGCTGACTCTAGGAATGTTTGATAAAGATTTTTTTACAGACCTTTTTTTACCTCTTTGGTCCATAACCATGTCAAACAGTCCATCGTACAGTGTCCAGTATTCATCATGCCATGGGAATTTCTCTTTATCATATAATGTCATCATCACTTTTACCAGTAGTCTTTCCATACAGTCGTATAAAAATTTAGTAGAATTAAAACAAGCAGTATTAGCATGTGTGAATCCATAGGTTCTTCAAATAAAAACACTCTGTATGAAATTATTTTGCCGCCCCGGAGGTCCTGGGTTCGATTCCCGGCTCTGCCATGAAATTTGAAAAGTGGTACGAGGACTGGAACGGGGTCTACTCTACTCAGCCTCGGGTGGCCTAAATGAGTAGAGGGGGTTCGATTCCCCCTCAGTCATCCTCGAAGTGGTTTTCCGTAGTTTCCCACTTCGTCTTCGGGCAAATGCCGGGATGGTACCTTCTTCAAGGCCACGGCCGCCTCCTTCCCTCTTCCTTGCCTATCCATCCTAACCATCCCTTACCTTCCCTCATGAGGCCCCTGTTCGCTTTGCAGGTGAGGCCGCCTGGGCGAGGTGCCAATCCCACCTCACCAGTTGTATCCCTTCCGATTCGATGTTCCCAGCTCTAGGACACTGCCCGTAGAGGCGGTAGTGGTGAGTTCCCTCGCAGAGTCCGTGGGTTCCACCAACCTGGAGGGTAAACAGATTCCATGCAGAGTAACATAGTTGTGAGGAACATGAGATGGAGTTAGTTAGTTATTGTTGTTTTAAGGGGCGGAACTACGAGGTCATCTTCCCCTAAACTATGCAAGAAAATGTGTTGTGTGCTTGAGTTCAGTTTAGTTGCTTTGTATGTTCTACCTCTTAATTGCTATAAATTATGTATGTACAGTAAATTATTACAATCTTGTTACAGCTACCACTAAACTGATGACAAAGGTGGCTCATTGTGTGGAAGGCATCTTAAAAAAAATGTGGATCTGGGTTGTAGTTATATCCATCTTTCTGGCGGGAGTAAGAGGAGACAGTATGACTATATTCAAGTTAGGCTACTTGATCATCTTCATCATTTTCAACGTTACATTTCAGGTAACAATATATGTTATATTCTTGCAGTAATAAGTTAGAAGGCAATTTGAATAGTTTGTGAATTTGATGTGAGAAGTTTTTTTGTTGTTGAATTTTATCTTTGACATTGTCAATCTTCTTTAAACCCTGCGGTGTAACTGTGGGCGTTAAATCTCACACCATATCTATAATGGGGAGCAGCAGCTGGTCCAGAGATCGGTGATATGAATCCTGGGGCTAACAGCAGTTATCCAGAGTGTGTTTGTCCTACGAATTTCCCCCACTCCCTCCACGCAAATGTCCGGATGGTACCTTATTCAGGTCCTGAGGCACCTATCCTAATCCCTTACCTAAATAATTATAGTTACACACACTACTACAGCAACCGGGCTGATGGCCACGTTCTCCTTAGCCCCTAATATGAATTAACAACAAGTTCACTCACCAAGTCTTGTTGAGATCTCTTTGATGGGACGTTGGTGATGGGATTGGAAACCAGGGGAGACTTTTGCTTCCCAGAATATTCTACATCTTATCATATGTTGGGATTATGCCCAGTGTTTCTTCCCAGGGGATTTTATCTTGGGGGAGAAGTTAGTTAGTTTGTTTACTTAATTATTGTTGTTTTAAGGGGTGGAACAGTTTCATCATCTGCCCCTTTGTGGCACGGGATTTATTGTAAATCAGAAAATAAGGAAAAGTGTTCTAGGTTTTGAACCTATATCTGCTAAAATATGTAAACTAAGATTGAAAGGACGCTTTAGAAGCACGGCAATTATCTCAGCACATGCAACAACAGAAGATGCAGAAGAGTATTGTCAAGATGAGTTTTACGACAAACTAACGAGAGTAATTGACAGCGCGCCCAAATATGACCTGTTGCTTACTCTTAGTGACTTCAATGCAACGATTGGACGTGAAGACTTTATGGACCAAGAGGCAGGACGATATTCATTACAGGATGCGGCAAGTGGAAATCAGGCGCGGATTCCAGGGGGGGGGGGGGGGGGGGGGTCACGGGGGTCATGACCCCCCCTCGCAAACGAAGACCAATATTTTTTTCGCAAACTCAAAAAACGAAAACACAATAACCAGACAAATAAATCTTAACGAATTTTAACTGAAAAACTTTTTTTTCATTTTATTCAATACTGAAAATATCTTTATTGCCATTATTATGTTCTGTTACAACTTAACATATTTACAACTTCATACCTGTTATATAAAAACGATTAGTTATATAACAAAATCAACTCGTCTATTTTGTTTAGCAAATCTTGTGATTACCGAATCGATGTCTATAGTGATGTCACGATGAATGTGCAGCAATGCACGGATAGGAATTTGGGGCTTTTTTTTCGCACCAAAAATTTTTGCCGACGTCCAAACTGCAAGCTTGGTTGGCAATTTAAGCTGTGACTTTCTCCCTTTGTCGGTACCAACTCGACTTGCCGAAACTGTAACGTATCTTGATACTTTTCTCGAAGCTCGATGTAAAAGTCACAAAACACGCCGTTGCAATTTGTACGAATATTTTTGGTGCACTAAACGCATCAAATTTCTATCCATGTAGCTTGAAAAAAAAATATTGGGCTGGTTTTGTACGTTTGGTTATTTTGTGATTGCGTTGTTAGTGATACAATTTTTCTTAACAATTTCGATTCTGTGACCCCCCAAAGCCAAACTCTTGATCCGTGCCTGGTGGAAATGGTATATTGCTAAGCCAGTCCGCTGCAGCAAATAATTTGGTTACCAGGAGCACCTATTTCAATCATAAGAACATCCATACGGGCACGTAGCGGGTACCCGGAAGTAACCAAGTGAACCAAATAGACCATGTCTTGGTGGGAGCAAGACACACTTTGTCTGTTATTGATGTGCGTGCCTGCAGAGGACCCAATTGTGATTCGGACCATTTCTTAGTCAAAGCTGTAATAAGGCAAAAACTATCTAATGCACAGACGAGACAACCATCAGAAAGAAAGGAGTGGAACCAAGAAGCTCTGAACGACCCAAGAAAAGTAGACAATTTTAAAGAGGGGATTAAAAGGTGACTGCAGACAACAAATGCTATGGATATCGAAGAGAATTGGGAAGATATTAAGTCAGCAATTCAAGAAAGTGCCCAGGAATTATTAGGAACTAAAGAGATTGTAAAGAATGAATGGTTCGATAAAGAATGTGAAGAAGCAATGGACAAGAAAAATGAAACAAGAAGTTAATATTACAAAGAGATACAAGGCAAAGTAGAGAAAGATACAAGGCATATAGGAGAAAAGCAACAAAATTCTTCTTCTTCCTCTTCTTTCCTAGCGTGTATCCCGCGAAGGTGCAGGGTCCGCTTGTTTGGTTGCTGCTCGCCACTTCTTCCTGTCAAGGGCATCTTCAGGTTTAAGTCCACACATCACCAAGTCTTCCTTGATTCTGTCCAGCCATCTTTTCTTTGGACGTCCACGGGGTCGATTTCCTCCTGGATCGTATTGGAGAGCTGTTCTTGCCACAGAGTTCTCATCACTTCTAGTGACATGCCCATACCACCGAAGCCGTGCTCCTCTTATTTTATCGGTAATGGCTGCAACTCCCATCTGTTTCCGGATATGTTTATTCCTGACATGATCTAGCCGTGTAACATTTTCATCTCCATTCCATGTAGGGCTTGTTCATGCTCGGTTGAAGCTGGCCAACATTCAGTGCCGTAAAGTGCCACTGGTCGTATCACGGATTTTTAAACTTTCGCTTTCAAAGGGATAGGTACTTTCTTATAGCACAGCACTTCTGTGACTTGGCGCCACTTCATCCACGCAGTGTTAACTCGTCCTCGAGCATCGAGAAGCGTTTCGCCATCTGAAGTGATAAGGGAACCGAGATATTCAAAGTGTGTAGTTTTAGTGAGATGCTGATGGTACCGTTGGTCTGTGTACCACATTACAAGTATTCAGTTTTCCCTATGTTGAGTTTCAAGCCATTTTTGCTCAGACATTCCTTCCTGCACAGAATTCGATTTTCTAGATTTTCGCGAGTTTGATCTGTGAGAAACACATCATCAGCATATACGATCGTCCATGGATGAGGTGTCTGAATGTCAGCTGTCACCGTATCCATGCACAGAATGAACAGAAGCGGCGAGAGTGCTGGTCCCTGATGAACTCCAACAGTGATAGGGAAAGCAGGTGAAATTCCAGCTGGACAGCGTACCATACTTGTGACGTTGCAGTAGAGGGACTGAATACATCGGACGTAAACTTCTGGGATTTTGTGAGCTCGAAGTGATCTCCAGATGAGATCAGGTGGAACCCTGTCGAAAGCCTTCTCGAGATCCAAGAATACGAGGTGTAAAGGTTGGTTCTTTTCTCTATGTTTTTCCACAAGTAGGCGTACAGCATGGATTGCGTCTGGCGTACCAACCCCTTTGACAATGCCAAATTATGTAAAAAGAAAAAGAAGGAAATGTTAATGAGAAAGTTGGATGGAAGAGAAGAGAGAAGGCAACAAAACGAAGTGAGGAAATTTTATACAGAAGTTAACTGGTTCAGGAAAGGGTATCAACCCTGGCTTACTGGATGTAGAGACAAACAGGAGAATGGTGTTATCAATAGATGGAAGGAACATTTTGAAGAGTTATTAAATGTAAGGAAGCCTCCGTGGCTTAGGCGGCAGCACGCCGGCCTCTCACCGCTGGGTCCGTGGTTAAAATCCCGGTCACTCCATGTGAGATTTGTGCTGGACAAAGAGGAGGCAGACAGGTTTTTCTCCGGATACTCCGATTTTCCCTGTCACAAATGTCATTCCAGAAACACTCTCCACTATCATTTCATTTAATCTGTCATTCATTTAATCATTGCCCCAGGGGAGTGCGACAGGCTTCGGCAGCCGGCGCAGTTCACATCCTCGCCGCTAGATAGGGGTTTCATTCATTCCATTCCCTGACCCGGTCGGTCGACTGGAAGCAGGCTGTGGATTTTCATTTTTCATTAAATGTAAGGACTGATGAAGAATATGATACACATCCAAAGATAATGAATGTAGAACCACATAATAGGAACACCAAGCATTCATGAAGTGCAGGAAGCCATTGAGAGACTAAGAAATAATAAATCCCCGAGGCAGGGTAGCATTACGTGTGAGATGTTAAAAAACTCTGGACAAGAAATTATATCTGAAATATATAAACTTACGTTATTGTCAAGATATGGGAGGAAGAGAATATGCCATCTCAGTGGAACATCGGAATAATTTTTCCCATACGGTACCGTATGTAAGAAAGGAGATAAGTATAATTGTGCAAATTACCGAGGAATTACATTACTGAATATGGTCTATAAGGCGTTTTCCAATGTGCTATTAAAGAAGTTGCAGATCTACTCTGAGGATTTATTTATTTAGAGTAAGGCATGGCACATCTGCATAATTACAAGCTAAGGAACACATATTCAACATATAAAATGTTCCGATTTACAAGGTAATATTTAAATGTGAAATCCAATCAAGAGCAGGCTGCGTTGCATAATGAAAGTCTTTCAGGTTCCCATTATAGACTCGAAGGCTGCAGTCCACCACAATATGTTGGATGGCCTGTCTTTCAAATCCACAGGCGCACTGAGGTGAGGAAGCCTTATTCCACTTATATAAGCTGTCGGTGCAGTGGAATATCAATGTGGGTTCCGCAAGAATAGAAGTACTGTTGATCAAATCTTTTTGTTAGATAAGTGATGGAAAAATATTATGAACACAACGTAGATCTTCATATGTTGTTTGCAGACTAGAGACAAGCCTTTGATAGTATTGACAGGGAAGGATTGTACAGATATATGGAACAGAAAGGAATTCCCGGAAAGCTAATAAGATTAGTGAGAATAACCGCAGAAAATGCTAAAGCCAAAGTAATGATGGAGGGTAAACTTGGTGTTGAATTTTCCTGGGAAGGAGGTGTACAACAGGGTGATGCCATGTCCGCTTCGCTATTCAACTTGGCTTTAAATAAAGTATTGGAGAAATTGGAAGGAGCAAATAATATAGCATACAAATCAACCCAAATGTGTGCCTATGCTGATGATGTAGTATTGATACCATCCAATATTGTTGTTGAAATTTAAGAATGGGCCCACTCAGGGAAGGTCAGATCCAATGTAATCCTGGGATAGGAAAACATAGGTAGAAATACAGTATGATAACCTATGATCTGAACCTATTTTGTTTGATAAACCGGTTCGTTGGCCGATGTTAGCCATGTCATATTAAATGTAAATTATTAGATGATGGTAGATTAAATTTTAAAGCGATAGAATAGTTAATTTAAATCACGTTAACACAAACGTTACTGGCTATTGCAAGCCTAGGATTATTTGTAAGTTATTATATAAGGATTAGTTAGACAGAAAAATACCCAAACGAATGGTTGAAATTGGTTGCTCAAAGTGTTGTCATCAAGCTCTGTCTTTTGTATTCCTACAGCATTCCAGTGTATTTGTGTTAGCTATGGCGACGATGTCAACAGACGAGGTGCATGAACTCTTTGCAAAGTTGCAAGAGAATGCAAGGAAGAAGATGGACAAAGTAATCGATAAGGTCATAAAGAATATGACTAACAAGGTTACTGATACTGTTAAGGAGAATTTGAAGGAGGAGATTGGTGATGTAAAAGTCTTACTTGACGGTTTGCAAACTAGCGCAACGTCAATGACTGATAAAGTGTCGTGATTACAGAAGAGTTTTACGGAGGTCAAGGAAAGAGTAAGTGAAATTTACACAGATGTCAGTGAGGTGAAAACTGACATGGGTGAGGTGAAAATTGATGTAGGTAATGTAAAAACTTATGTTAGTGATATGCACACTGATATAAACAAAATACAAACTGATGTTAACAATATATTTACGGAAGTCGGTAATATACAAACAGAGGTTAATAAGGTAAAGACTGAGGTCAAAAGTGTACACTCTGATGTTAATAGTATGCGAACTGACATTGGTAAAATGCAAACAGAAGCATCAAGTTTAAAGGAACGTGTCATTAAAATTCAAAATGGTGCTATTGATCTTCAGACTAAACTCGATAGTATTGAAACTAGCAATGCTAATTTTCATGCAGAAATCAGAAAGGAATTAGACAATACTAAAGGCTTGAATAAAGTGAATGTAGATGCTCTAAAACGCAGGTCGCCAATGATTCTTCGCAAACACATATCACATTAGAACAACTTAAGAGTAATGTAGACTTATTGCGTACACAGGTCACAGACCATAATAAGATTTTGAAAGCAGATTTAGAGATAGATATGGAGGAGATTTTGAAAGCTAATGCTATAGTTTGGAAGGCAGAATGGAATAAAGTTAATAGTGACTATATTAAGGGAATTCAAACTAATATAGAAAGGAAATTAGCAGGCACTGAATTACAAATGAATAAAGATATAAGTAATGTACGTGAGGATGTAAACAAACGTATTGATTCACTTCAGAAGATACAGGTAGACAATTTATCACAGTTTAAACTGGATCTAGAAAAGGAGTCCCGTGACGTCAAAGATAAGTTAGATAAAATAGTCGATGATATTAAAACGATAGGGAATGGAACGTCCAAAGATATAGAAAAACTTAGAGAAAAAACTTGAATTTAAGCGATTCGGAAAATATAGAGACGATAACGGAAGATTTGAAGAAAGAATTGGGGAAAAACATTAAGGAAGTATTGGAAGAGTTTGACGATTGGGAAAAAGGAGAAAAATAAACAAGACAACCAAGTAAAATTATCACAGAAGAGGAAGGCAGAGAAGATAGAGCAGATTTCTTGCAATTAAGACCACCAGAGAGACAAGAATATCGAACACAAGATTATGATAGAGAGACACGTGATCACAGAACTAGTACACCGATGAACCAGTCTAGGAATATTACGGTTATCCATAATTTTTAGGATAAGCCTAGAAGGTTTAATAATCAGGATGATTACACTTCAATAGAATTTGCAAGAAATCTGGCGGATGATTTTATCGAAGCACAACTTCCTAGAGATAGGGAATTGAAGATAGTAGAGCGCTATCTGGAGGCAGGACCGCTTCCTTGATTTAGAGCTTTCCGTTACACTTTCTCAGACTTGGATGAGTTTGCTGATTCCCTGATAAAACGATTTTGGTCAGTTGAAGCTCAAAATAGTCTACGAGCTGAAGTATACTCGAGAAAATACTCAAGTGCACTCCCAACACGTTATGCTGATTATTTTGCTCAATAATTAGCCCGGTTAACATTTCTCCATTCACCATTAAGTCAAGGAGAACTGATTGAGGCTATATCGCAACAGCTACCAGTAGATGTATGACGGTACATTGTATCGGCAGGAGTCAAACACTTAGCTAGGATGGACGAGCTTCTCAGGAAGCTTGAATGTACAAGTCCTACACCTAATATAGTCTCTAGGAACATAAGACAAGAACATCGAGAAATTAATACCACATTTCTTGATCAGACACAACAAATTGAAGCCAGAAATGAGCAGGAAAGAAGCAGTGGAGGTCCCGAGAGGAATAATTACTTCAGAGACAAGAGATATGAGCCCAGGTATAGGAGGTTCCGAAAAGCAAGGCCATATCAACAACAACAAAATGTGTATAACAATAATACCAGGTACACCAATTATGATAGTGAGAATGGAAATAATCGAGGGCACAACCGCTACAAAGAATTACTGTGACGATGTCTTCACGAAACAACAATACGAGGAAAGACATAAGGCGGGTCAGGAATACCTTAAGGAAGTTAGGAAAGGAGAGGTACCCAAAAATGGTAGAAGGGATGAGAAGGATGATAATCCTCAACCCAGTACCAGCAAACAGGGAAAATATGAGGATGAAGCCCAAGTAAAAAAAAAAAAAAAAAAATCACAAAACGGAATTAGGAGATAAAGTCATTCAACCAACATATTGTTACGGCTGTGAGTTTCTTTCGTCACCTCGCCGCGTGAGTCACAGCTGCCCCCGGGCTGTGCTCTGCTTCGGTGTATTACGTGCGCCTTACGCAACAGGGATACTAGGACAAAAGGGATGGTCCAGAATATTTGTGACCCAGCCAGTGATGGAAATCTCGAGAAGCCGTGAATCCTGGACGGGTCTAGAAGCATTTATTGAGTCACCAGCCTGCTATATAAGAGCGACCTGGTAAGCGGGGTGAACAGTGTTTTTCGAGCTAGTGCGAGATTTTCCCTGAGCGACAGAGGTTAGTGTGTGAATTGCGAAAACACCGGGGGCTGTTTCCCTAGCCAGCGGACAGCGAAGCAGAGTGTAGTGGTGAGTGACCGGCTATCGTAAATAACTGTAGCTTGCGTATTGAAGGAAGTGTTGCAGGTAGTTATGTCGAGGCCACCGGACTCATTAGGAGGGATTAACTTCTGTGGCTTATTGACAAGTGAAAGGCAAGTGTTCCCTACAAGAGGAAACTAGAGTGAGATACTAATTGCTTGTATTTGCTATTTGTGTGGTGTACCTTTCTGGCCCGCAATAAAGCTAATACGTTTCTTTAAAGGAACAATGTGTGTTGTGCTTTCTATCCACCGTAATCCAGTTAACGGAAGTGCCACTAGGGGGTGGCACGTAACAATATTCACTCACTATAAATGAAGTATACTAAGTAACAGACGAGGATTTGTTATACGGGAAGGAGATTACGAGAGAGAGATAGGCTGAGTTGCCTAGTGAAAGTCGTCGTGGGAAAGAAACGGTCCATTGAAGATAGAAATATTTTTTTTCTTCATCACCGTTCCGAATTTACAATGCGTATGGTAACAATTTCTACGAGATCTATGACGAAGAAGATGATGTTTTAATGGGAAAGTTCAATGCCAAAAAACTTAAAAAGTATTATAAGAAAGTAGGCTAATGATAATAATCCGAATCCAATCTCAGTGACATTTTCATGGTCTTGAATTGGACTCGATAAAAACATTTTGGAGAACGTTTATATCTTGAGTTGAAGGAGGAATGAGCCCGAATTCTGATTATTACTATCAATTTTGCGGTCATTTTTGTCCCAATGATAAAGGATTTACATTGAAACATAGACGCTGGATATGTGCTAGAAAACTTGTTTTCTTCACAGTAGCGAAGGTTGACGATGCATTATGGATCCGTTTAGCGAGGTCATTTCACCTAGCAACGAACTGCGACCGCGCCTATATTAGGAGGAATATGATATTCATCAGCTAATAGAAGGTAGGGGATTAACCAATGAGAAAATAGTTATTGTTGTTTAAAGGGGCGGAACTACGAGATCTGTTAGGAAGTTTTTGTTATTTGGATACATGCCTAAATTAATAAGAGAGAAGTATTAAGAAGTAGGCTATTATGGCAGAAGAAGTACGCAGTACAATGTATTATTAAGAAAATCAGGTACGCGCCCATCATCCCCTCCCCTGGAAAATGGCACAGAGAAAACTGCTGCTCGGAGATTGCAACCAGAGATCGAGGTTCTTATTCCTCGAGTGTTTGAAGAGGGAAGTCGTGAACTGGACGTCATAATTCCCAGCCCAGTCAAGGTTAAGCGAGGTGCGGTAGGCTAGACCCCTCGATACGACGACAGCTCGGGTCAAGTGCCAAGTGATGGCCGGGCTCTGAACATTAACGTTACTGCACCACAGTAGTGTGAAGTTAAACTTGTGTGTTTCGCTACGAAGTCAAGCAGCTTATATCAATTCTCATTGAAGCTCGAATATTAAGGGAATTACAAACTATTGTTAGTGAAATATACTGACGTTTGTAACAGTATTTTATACGAGTATATTCATAAGAGAATCTGCGTCTGATACTAGATCGTTCAGTCCATAACATTTCGTATACTAGCGAGGCGAGCAGCAAATTTATGTGAAGTGAGACGAACATTATTAGCACTGTATTGAAGCCATTGATATTTACTAAGCTGCGTGTGTTTATGAACATTGAGGCAACTCATATCAGTGAGATATCAACTCTACAGATATTCACAATGAACATTAACATGAAATGGAACGGAAGGCAGAATTATCAGTATACGAAAGCTGCAGAGATGGCGTAAGTTTTAATATGCGATTGGAATACATTAGACAGAAGTGAGATGGCTACACAGAGCAACTCTAACCTAAACATTGAGCATTATCAAAATTATTTCGAGCTACTTCGAACATTCTACGACCTATTGTATTTTCTCCATCTATGAAATACTTTATGGTCAAAAACAATGATTGTCTACCAGCGATAAGATGCGTCGTAGAAGAGAGAAGAGGGTAGGGAGATCCCACCCAAAGCTTGAAACTTGGTATATGGAAGCCAGGAGAGAAGGAGTTCGCAACCCGTCTGGAGCAGAAGCAGTTCTTGGGAACGTGGGTTCGTTTCCCGAGATAGCTGTACGTGCGGAGAGGAGACCAACAGTTCTAGATTTCTCTTGTGCAGAGATACTGGACCATCTTGGTATTTCTTATGCCTATTGTTGCTGCTAGATTCTTCTCAAGGTAGAGCGACGATTTATATTACTTAGTAGTGCAGAGTAGTTTGACAACTTCTTTGAGCGCCAATCTACCTTATTTTGAATGTTGTGTGTCTTCGATTTTATTTAATTGTGGAAGGCCTGTTGGACGTTTTGGCTTTTCGTTCCAACAATGATTTCGATTCTATAGTTTTGTAACTTCAAGATATTTTAATGAAATTTTAATTTCCTCATTTAAGACTTTCTTAAATTAATTCTTTAACTTTTCACTTCTCTTGGATTATATTTTCTGTATTTCTATTCAGGATGTCGCCTTCGAAGATTATTTTCTATTCGTTTGGAGTAAAGAAGTGTTTTTTTCTTTCTGTAAGAAGATTTTAATTAGGAGAAGAATTCATCGTTATCGACGTAAATATCAAAGTGTGATTTGATATTATTAATGCGCTGACGTTTGGCAAGAACAATATTGATAATTGCTAAGTTATGCAAAATTGTAATACGCAACGGAGACTTTGGAACTGAAATGATATTCGTTATATCATATGACTATTTTATATTTTCATTGATAGCATTGTACTATCATTAATAAAATATAGATCAGATATAAATGTTCATGGAAGGTTTATTTTTATTGACTTTCTGATGTTGGGAACATCGTGATCCAGATAAATCGAATTCCTAATAACAATGATGTTATTATATAATTTTGAAACGTTGTGGACTTTGCAATAATGATATTTTTGAAGTAAGATCAGTATGGAGGGACATGAATGTATTATTATTAAATATTGGAAAGAAGAAGAAGCTTTAAAAGCTATGATCAAAGGGAAATCCACTGGAGTTGATGAAGTAAGTTCAGACATGATAAAGCAGCAGGAATTAATGGGATACATTGGTTGTACAGAGTATTACATGCTATATGGAAGGACAATAAGATCCCTGATGACTGGTCTAAAGGTGTAATAGTGCCATTGCTTAAAAAAGGAAACCGGAAATGTGTGAGATCTATCGTGGAATTACTTTGTTATCCCATGGTCTAAAGATCTTGGAAAAAATCATTGCGAAAAGACTACGCAGGCACTTACAAAAGGCTTTAGAAGAAGAACAACATGGCTTTAGACCAGGAAGGAGTACTATTTTCTTGATCTTTGCTGCAAGAATGCTTATTGAGAAACATCTTGAAAAAGGGAAAGCATTAGTAATGGTATTTCTAGATATAGAAAAAGCTTATAATAGCATTGCAAGATCAAAAATTTCGGAATGTTTGGAAAGGCACAATGTCCCAAAAGGCTTGATAAACAAGATCAAAATGCTGTATGAAAACACAAGGGCATGTATGTAATGTTTTGACTGGGGTGAGTGATGCTAAACAACCACAAGTCCCACGTTTGAGCTAATTGTAATGTTTACTCTGACTAAGATACGTTGAATTAATGGGCGCCAAGACCTCAACCCTAATTTGAAATCTAAATTTATATTTATCAACGCCTAGCTCGGGCAGAACACCTTTAAGAATCTTCACACTCAGACCCTGGCATGATTTGATCATTAACCCAACTAACAATTGTATCAGGAGAAGGAATTTGGTCTATATCTAATGCTACCTACTGAAAGCAAAGATTGCATATTATAGAAATGAATTTATTATATAAAAAACAAGTAGTGGTAATTTTAATAATAATAATAATTATTATTTAAAAATGGAGCCTGACGATTTGAATTTTACCACTTGAAAATTACGTGAAAACGGAGTCGGATGAATTACTGAATTTACTATTATTCCCAAGCTAAAAGTTACTCAAATTCTGATTATGATACAATGAAAAGAGAGATTATGTAGTTCTGAGTCATTCGCGCTTACCATTGGAAATAGCCGTAGCATTTCCCTCGTACGTGATGAATCACGAGAACTTCCAACAGCCTTCTGGACGTCGCCATTTTCTTCGTCACTTGTGGAGATTGTTGTTGAAATATTAAAGTTATGGTCCGATCACACCGGAACCAACCAAACGAGCGACCACTTTGGTCAACTTTTACAATGTTAATAGCCCCTTCTTCTCGGCGCGAGAACACTTTATGCACTCGCCGAATCCCCTCTCCAGTGCCGTCACCCAGTGGTCCGGACTCCCCTGATTGGCTGAGCCACCACGCTGACTCCCGACATAAGGGTCATTTTACTCGGCGTGACGAAGTATATTTGCCGCTCCAGTCCAATTCGCCTTTTCTTGATACAGCCAGCTGGAAGTGTTCCTCGGTTTCGTCATAGCTTTTCAACAAGAATATTCCTGTATCTGAATTCCCAATGACTCATGTCTCTCACAATAAACCCTAACTGACTAAAATCCGTAAAATTCCGTAATCATATAATTTTCCGTGATAATGTTGTTCGTAATAATTCGCTTGATAGCGTTTTCTATAAAATCGAAAACCTATCTGTATACTTATAATCTTTAAGGAAAAAGCTCAAAAAAACATTATTAATAATAATAAGTTAAATGAAAACTATCTTAGCTGGACAAGTTGCCGCGTAGATAAACATTGAATGGCTTCCTACTGACTTATGTCAGTGGCGTAAAATACCCTCGAAAAACACGTTACATGAGCAAGAATAGGTAATGAGGAAAGCAGATGGTTCACAACAAAGCAAGGAGTCCAACAAGGAAGTTCACTGTCTCCATTACTATTCATCACAGTGATGGACATAATCCTGAAGAGAATAAAAGAAGAAAAGGGTAATGAAACAAATGTCATTGTCTTTGCAGATGACGTCATGATTTGGGGAGAAAGTGGTACAAGAAAAACTGGATTCATGGGACAAGCTGTTCAAGGAGTATGGGTGGAAAATAATCCAAAGTAAGACAGTAGTGATGACAACAGGACTGTCTAATGCAACCATTTACTTGAATAATCAGCCTCTACAAATTGTTGATCAATTTAAATATCTTGGTAGCACACTCTGTAAGGATAACAACAACACCAGTGAAGTAACAAATATGACTAGTAATGTAGCCACCTTCTATGCACAAGTTAGAACACCACTGTGGGATAATAAAGTGCCTAGGAAGTGTAAACATATACTGTTTAAGACATACTACATCCCAATTCTAACTTACGGAGTAGAAACATGCACGCTGTCCAGAAGAGAAGAAAGTAGGATTCAGTCATCCGAAATGAAGTTTATAAGAACAATGCTTCAAAGGACAAGGAGAGACAAAGTAAGGAACGAAACAAACAGGACAGAGGCTGGCATAATTATCAGTGCTACAAAATATTTGCAGAAGCAACGATTAGGATGGTATGGTCATCTTCAAAGAATGGGAGATGAGAGGACACCAAAAGCTTATTTCAACAAGATTATCCCAGGAAAAAGACCAGTAGGAAGACCAAAGAAGAAAGGGTTGGACCAAATCAAGGATGATCTTGAAGACAAAGGGCTGGACTGGAGAAGGACCCATGAAGACCAACTGTTCATGGACAGGAAAAGGTGGCGAGGGTCCGTTAACAGCACTCGGGCGACTGGAGCTGGAATTTGAAGATGATGATTGGAAACAATTACCATAGTGACTTTATGAAGTAAACTTGCGGGAAGGTCGATCATTATACACATTCCATTAATTGTTTTCATTCATTCATTTATTTGCATTTGGGGGTGTGTCCCGTGGTGGCAATTTGGATATACATCTATATATATAAAGCACAGAGTTAGTCTGTCTGTTATGTATACAAATCTACACCGTTTCACCGATCTGAACAAAAATTTGTATACTTACCCTTTGGAACTCGACGAGTAACACCGTCCACTTGAAATTTCGTACAGACCACTCCATTCCCCGCATTTAGGCCCTTCGGCACAAATCTACACCGTTTCACCGATCTCAACCAAAATTTGTGTATTTACCCTTTGGAACACTGCGACTAACACTGTCTGCTTGAAATTGCGGAGAGACCACTCCATCCCCTGCATTTAGGCCGTTTGGCACAAATCTATACCGTTTCACCGATCTGACCCAAATTTTACATACTTACCCTTTGGAACTCGACGAGTAACACTGTTCACTTGAAATTTCGGACAGACCACTCCATTCCCCGCATTTAGGCCCTTTGGCACAAATCTACACCGTTTCACCGATCTCAACCAAAATTTGTATATTTACCCTTTCGAACTCGACAAGTAACACTGTCCACTTGAAATTTTGGACAGACCAATCCATTCCCCCCATTTAGGCCCTTTGGCACAAATCTACACCTTTTCACCGATCTCAACCAAAATTTGTATACTTACCCTTTGGAACCCGATGAGTAACACTGTCCACTTGATATTTCGGACAGACCACTCCATTCCCTGCATTTGGGCCCTTTGGCACATATCTACATCGTTTCACCGAGCTGAACCTAAATTTGTATATTTAACCTTTGGAACCCGACGAGTAACACTGTCCACTTTGGACAGACCACTCCATTCCCTGAATTTAGGCCCTTTGGCAAAAATCTACACTGTTTCACCGATCTGAACCAAATTTTACATACTTACCCTTTGGAACGCGACGAGTAACACTGTCTAAATGAAATTTCGGAGAGACCACTCCATTTACTGCATTTAGGCTCTTCGGCAAAAATCTACATAGTTTCACCCATCTCAACCAATCTTTATGTACTTTAGAACCCGACGATTAACACTGTCTGCTTGAAATTTCGGACAGAGCACTCCATTCCCTGTATTTAGGCCCTTTGGCTCAAATCTACATCGTTTCATCAATCTGAAACAAAATTTGTAGACTTACTCTTTGGAACCCAACGAGTATGACTGTCTAATTTAAATTTCGGACAGACCACTCCATTACCTGCATTTAGGCCCTTTGGGACAAATCTACACCGTATCACTGATCTGAACCAAATTGTTTATACTTACCCTTTGGAACCCGACGAGTAGCACTGTCGACATGAAATTTTGGACAGACCACTCCATCCCCTGCATTTAGGCCCATTGGCACAAATCTATACCGTTTCACCTATCTGAACCAAGTTTTAAATACTTACCCTTTGAATCCCGACGAGTAACACTGCCTGCTTGAAATTTTAGACATACCACTCCTTTCCACGTATTTAAGGGAAATATTAACATACTTTTTTATTTTTTAGATGAAAGCATTTGCCATTATCATTTAAAATTCAATGCATTTTTTCAGTTGTTCAGGTTAGTTCTTTTCATTTTGTTTCAGGTGTCTTTCCTAGTGTGGAGAAGCATCGTGTATGGACTCTGGCTGATAACTCTTGCCTATTCCTTGACTATTTTAGTGCTGATTTATACATATCAGTTCGACCAATTTGAATCATTATGGACGAATGTGGGGATGAGTCTTCATTGGTAAGTTATGTAATATTTTTTAAAACTCTATATGCTGTCTTTTTTGTTTTTCCTTTCCTTCTTCGTATCCAACATTGTGGAAATAGCACCTTCATATGTGACAGATACAATATGAGGGAAAAATATGCAAATAAAATTTATTATACACATTACAAATGTGACTTCAAAAATAATAAATACACTCCCAGACAAAGTATAGTCAAGCACCCAGAAGTAAAGGTAGAAATAAAATGAAACTGCATGAGTTGAAAGTACTTTTTACTTTATCTCAATGTATACAAAGCTCTGAAATCATTTTTAGTATTGCCTTATTGATAACTTACAATTGATCAATACGTATTTATGCCCAATCATATTAGGCGGGACATACGAGAATCTACCTAAAAAAATTACACGTGATTAATTATAGCACAGATTCTGTTTGAATCCTTAACTAGTGATGTCACAATAATATAGGCGGGATTGGTGGCATAGTTGGTTCATGCAGATTAGTGTTCATGCGTTTCTGGTGTTCATTAAACCGATCTCCTAAATTATCCTGACTTTCATTCAACTGTTTTTTCCATTTTACATTGACTAACAGTCAAGTCCTTCATCTTTTGACCTAGCTCATCGAACAACTTCTTAAATTCCTCAAATTCTCTAGACATATTAATACACAATACAGTTCCCAATTAGACATGGGGATTTACCTGAAACAATGACTATACTTAGGACTAGTAACTATGTAGCTTAAGCAGTTGGAATCAAAATTTAATAGTGTGCAATTGTAAAACACGTGAATGAGGTTCGCCTAAAACTCAGAGTATTAAATTAAATAACTGCACTCCTCCATACTCTTCATACTGACAAATTACATCCAAATACACCATAATTATGTCCGACAATGAAATAAGGTACCAACACTCAAATGGTTATCTCCCTATTCATTTTCATTCATGCTGGGTCATCTAACTAGCTACTCCACTTTGTGGTACGATATCTCTATTGCCTTTCACGTTCGGAGCGCCATATTTCGTTGTGCCCAATACCCCAGCCTCGAATTGGGCGGCCCGACTCAGCACCTCAACCCGCGACAAGAGTCCGGTACAACGATAAAAAGTGAACAAAATTCCTGGACGATATAAATACATGTACATTTTGTTTCAAAAGAAAAAAAAATGCTCCGGGCGGACGAGATTCTAACAATCCCAGGGCGTGAAATAGGATAGGATGGGTATCACCAACACGAAGTTATTTTGACAATAGTTCAGGCCTCAGTATAAAGATTAAATGAAAGTTGCCTTAAAAGAAACATCGTGCATTTATTCTCAATACACATGGTACAAAAATAAAATAAAGCGACAATGTCTACCCTACACGTAGAGATCCTCGAAAACTAAGGCTTGAAGTGTAATGAAGTTGAGAAAAAAATTTAATCATGTGAAAAATCAAAAATAGCACTGGGACAAAACCTCTACGTGTCCTAACTTTCGACACAATGAACTTACGGAAATCCCAAACTGTTCCCTAAATTGGATTTTAAATTTAACCACATTTATCTCAACCATCTCTTATCATATTGTCCATTTGTGAGATGCATTTCTTGAAAATGACAGAAATAACAAATAACAAATTATTCCTTGCACTGGATTTCCTTCTAAATAAATGCCTATATTATATTTACACTATGGATGTTCACGCCTGTTGTAATTATATTCACATTTTACATACACGATATTAATACTATTTGTCTCTGATAACTATTTTCACAATAAATTCAAGCTTTCCACATCCAGTTACATGTGGCGTATTTTACATTATTGAATTTGTTCAAGTCTGATTTACTCTTAGCATGTCCTTCATACGCGTTGTTTAAGAACAATATTTAACTCCTTTCTTTCCTCAGCTAACATTAGATTTTTATGACATTTAAGCAGGATTATTTCGTAACACATGACTTTTTCACACAGATGATTCATTGAATTATGGTTTCATTTCAATAACTATCACATTATGTGATTATCTTCAGTATAAAATTAACATTAAAAGATTTTACTTTGGGGATCATTAAACCTATTTCATCACCATTCAACAATTATTAGCTAGGGCCCGGATGTTAATGCCGTAAAAAAGTTTAAACAAGTAGTTCCGTGAAGAACTATACAGCCTATTTTCATATATCCTACTTATGTTAATTGCCACTATCAACATACACAATTTCTGTTTGATTTCTGTAATAGATTCGTAGATATTATGAACCGACTAAATATTTCGGATGGTCGCCATGTTGGATTTTATATATGTAGGTCCTAGAGCTATGTACTGTTACATGCAGATTATTGTGAACGTGAAATATTCAAACTTCAATCGCATAATTAGGACACAAGAGAAAACAAGGAGATTTAAAAAATTTCACAGCTGCCATCTTGAGGTTATGGAAACAATAATTGAAATTAATTAGATGCCAGTGGATTAACATTCGTATAAGGATTTACTGTACCACGTTTCACTGCACTCGGATGGTTAAATTGCGAGAAACGTCCATGTAAATATTTATAATTCGCGTCACCGCCATGTTGGATTTGTGATCACCAGGTTATTTAAAGTCCTATAGGTGAACTTAAGTTCATAGCCCCTATGGACATTAAAAATGCAGTTTGATTGCTAAAATAGATTCGTAGATATTCAGTATCGTCTAAATATTTCGGATGGTCGCCATGTTGGATTGTTAAATGTATAGGCCATAGAGTCATGTACCATTAAAGGAAAATTATTGCGTAGGTTCATTATTCAAACTTTCACTTCGATCGCATGACTACATCTCAAGAAATAAAAACTTAATTTTAAAATTCGCACTGCTGCCATTTTGAGGTTATGTAAACAATTGAACTAAATTAGATACCAGTGGATTACAATGTGTATAAATATTTCCTGTACCAGGTTTCAGTGCGCTTGGAACATTAAATCGCGAGAAAGGTCTATTTAAAATTTTCGAATTCGCTTGGCCGCCATGTTCGTTTTGTAGTTAACCGGTTTTTGAAAGTCTTATAGATGGACTTCCAGTAGTGCCCTTTATCTCCGTACAAAATTTTAGGGAGATACCGCTAATAGTTTCAGAGATATAGAATGCCGGTGAAATATTTCGCACATCCGCCATATTGTGATTATGTAAACAATTGAACGAAGTTAGATGTCGGTGCATTACAATGTATATAAACATATACTGTACCAAGTTTCATTGCGTTTGGTTGGTCAAATCACGAGAAACGTCTATTTAAAAGTCGCAAATTCGCTTGGCCTCCATGTTGGTTTTGTAGTTACCAGGTTTTCAAAAGTCACATAAGTGAACTTATAGTAGTTCCCTCTATCACCGTATAAAATGTCAGGGTAATATCGGTAATAGTTTCGGAGATATTGAATGCTGGTGAAATATTTCGCACAGCCGCCATGTTGGATTGGTGAGTCGTAACAAAATTTGAAGGGCACGGTCGAGGTCGCCGGGAATAGTGCTATGAACTTTCCGAGTTTCATTGAAATCGCTCCTGCCGTTTAGATTTTATTAGGGGGGGACACACACACGAATCACACACACACACACACACACACACGCGCGCGCACACACACGGACAAAAGGTGATCTCATAAGCCTATTTTTTCAAAATTGAAAATAGGCTAAAAATGCACTTAACATTTCCAAAAATGACTGTAATAAATGACCTAAAAATTCGAAAAATGCACTGTAAAATGGAGAAAATGATCGTATAATAATAAACTCACTAATATTTCAAAAATGACATCTTAAGCTCAAACTGAAAAGTCAATCAAAATAGATTTCTAAATCTCCTTTCAGCAGTTACTTTGGTTCCACACAGTTTGCAAAACAATATGCTTTCATCGTTAGAAAACACATTGAACTAAATTCAGATACTAGTTGTTTTAAATGCACTGACACACTCGGTTTCATTTCAGGCATTTTGAAAGCGGCAATAAACGATAACTCTCGCCTTGAACTATGCGGAACTGAGACAAGAATATACACCCCTTCCCCTTTCTAACCCGCCACAGCTGATCTTGGTCAACAGAGCTGGTAACATTCCATTCCGCTAATAATTGGTTTGCGACGAAAAACAAGAGCATCTGTATACCTACGGTACCGTTCTTCTGCATACAAGATATATATTTTTCCACTAATAGCAATACTGAAATATTTTCAATTATCTTGTACCAGCTCCTAGCTTCTTGTTAACTCTGAGAGACGTAACTCCCTCATATAAAGCTGTGATGTGACTAAATTGGAAAAATATGACCTTAAAAGGCCGGTTTCTCTAAAATATGACCAAAAAATCTACCAAACTAAAAAAAAAAACGCTTTTAAAATGGAAAAATAGCTAAAAATGCAAAAAGATGCAAAATAAAAATGACATATTTGAAGACGTGATGGCCCGTCCGGAGTTTCTGTGTACTTCAGCATTGCTTTAGACAGCTCAGTGAAAAGATGACATGTCATCATCATCCGGGCCCTATTTATTACTATATTCCAATTTCAACATTGGATCAAACCTTATCATTGGTAGGACCGCATAGATCGAATCGTTATAATTCAACACTTCATTAATTCCAATTTTCATCATTTTCCATACTTCAATTATTATTATCATTATTATACGACATTCTTAATCATACATCATCCACATTCATTATACCTTGTACTAGCTGTGGTATTAATTACGTTTATATATTACACAACTCATATCTATAAGTTTAGCATGTATAATGTGTAACCTGATCTCAGTAGATGGTCTTTGCTTATGTGTTAAAACTTCGTGTTAAATATCGTTCTGCAATTCCTTCCTAAACATTTTTTTCTTCATTATTTTATCTGTCAAATTAAATATTTCAAAAATCTATTCTTATTAAGGTGTGACATCCATAAATTGTGATTATTATATTCCACTCTCCTCTTCCTTTGTGTAATTAATACAATTTTGATATGGTGTCCAACTGCTAAAGGCCACTGCTATCGCTAAGCTACATTTTATGGTGGATTTCTCTGTACCTTCGTCCTTTGATTCATATTACCACAGATGTCCTTCTCCAGGCGTTGGTTCCTCGTCTTCCTGTGTTCAAATTCCCCCTGGTTCCTGGCACGTCACGTGGCCCCCATTGTCTCCGAACAGGTCCATCTGGTCCTCCTTCACCGTCATCCATCTCAGGAAATCCTCATGATCTCCATTTAACCGGCCATAGTGTCCTTCATCGAATTTACGCTAGATTGCCCGCACTGCGCGGTGCCGATGACCGTATTATCCATCTTTATCATAATTTTTATTCTCGCATCAAAATACAGTTCCGTATACCCATAGGATACTGGTGTTGTCAGTTTCACGAAACGTTAATCGGATCACTTGTGGTAACAATTTACGTAACGAAATTATCGCTCAAGCGGCGATATAGGTCACTGACGCATGCAGCCATATGTTGCTTCGACCTTAATAAGAAGTTCTAGAACGAATAAGAATCGCCAGTTCTCCGGGTGGCATTTTACCCCTGCTAGCAACAGTTCACAAATACACGTGGCCATGCCTCGTAAGATCAACAGATGTGCTGCGTTAACTTTCAGTGTTTAATATGCTCGTAACAGTCTTACAGATCAAACATTATAACTGCATGATATTGCACGTTATTGAGTGCGGTCTCCGATCGAGTCCTGTACTACTACAAACTATGACTGCACTTTTATAATCTTTATCACTTTCTTACGCGCATAGAGTACATGCCGGATAATACTCGAATAGAAAAAACGCACTGAACTCGGTTTTGAATTCGATTGTTCCGAACTGAGTTATAATATAGACTGGTATAGTGGTCCAACTGTTCCACGAAAGTAAGTCAGGTGAACTGAACGACTCCAGGTTTGCGACCTTTCCACGATGTCTCGGAGGTATGCAATCAGAGCGCTCTATAACCTCCCAGTCGAACCACGGTGCTCATTCATCAGTTCCGGTCCTGTGACGGCATCCTTCTCCATGCAACTACTGGAACCTACTCGAGCCTCTGCCTACATCATATCGGTGACAACCAGGATGACGCAATGATTACCGTGGAGGTGGAAGAGATCAGCGAGGATAGGAGGCTTCTTGTTTGTGCGACGCTCGGAGAGTACGGACGTGTAGAGCTCCGATCCATTAGTGCGGGTTTGGAGAGGAAAGTTTGCGGGAACGAACAATGAAAGTGCGATTGTCAAATGATATAATATCTAATACTCGTATAAACGTGCAGTGAATTATATGTCAGTATTTGTTGAAAGATTCAGAGATATTATCCACGTGAGTTGAATGTGAATTGTAGTAACTATTGGCAAGGAAATTAGTCCAGAAGTAGGAACGTTGTGTTCGAGAAAAGTGCAGTCTGCAAAACGTATAGACGAAGTTGTGTGAGCAGCGGTGATACTACAGTGAGTGATATTAAAAAAGTGAACTGAGAAATATTGCGTGAACGTGGAACAGTGTATGAACTGGAAATGTGCATTCGAACGTCATTTCAATATAATGGAGAAGTTTTTGCGACTGAGATTGAAAGGGACATCATTTAGTATTATGGAAGAGATGATGGTCACGTGCTAAATCATGATGAGGGAAATATGACCTACAAGAAGGATTCGAGAATATCGGGAGTAATATTATGTCGTTGGTGATAATAAAATATTGAAAGATGACATTTTCGTATTAAAATCTAATGAGCACACACTATTATACTACAACAATGGACGGAACATTGAGGAAGAGAATGACATTCGGCGTAGAAGAAGAACAAGAATGAAGATCTGGAACCGGGAATCGAGGAGGGCGATCCTTCTTGGTGCAGGCAGGCGATCCAACTTGGAGCTGGGAGGCGAATCACCTTGGTACTGTTCAGTGTACCATCTTGGAGCTGTGAGGTGTACATCAGAATGGAATTCGAACCCAGGAAAGTGCCAGAAGCGCAAAAAAACACATGGAGAGTAATTCATACTTTCCTTCAAGTCAACTTTACCCAGCTTAGAGTAAGAAAATAATTCCCTTTTCGTAGTTCAGAATTGTAGAAAGTGACTTAGGAGTATATCTGTAGTGACCACTTTCATATTTAGTATTTTCAGCATCCTGTGGGATTTTTAGATAGTTTCTGTGCTTTGATTCAATTTTTAGGATATCAGTTTTGAACGATTCTTCGACAGTTCAGCTGTGCTTTATTTCTTTGGATGGACTATTTGAGTTCGAGTTTCGACTTCTTTCGAAATAAAAATGTTATTGCTTTGCAGTATGATTTTGACGATAGAGATTTTCGCTTTTAAGGACTTTCGTATTTTAGTTTTTTTATATTTTTTCGTATTTTTAAAATCTAATTTGAATATCTCAGATATTTAGTTTTTTAATTGAAGTTTTAGTCAGTGATCTTATTGCCATGATCGATGGTTGATCGTATTTTCAGTCAATTATGTGACAAAGTCAGAGGAAGAGTTTTCTCATACGGAGTCCAATACTTATGTTATTATAATGGACTATAGAAATAAACACGAATGTTTTTGTCATCGTGGCTGATATTTAAATGGTGGAATCAGTTCAATGAATATTTGAAAGTTATTTGAAATTGGATAGATGTTTCTGAAGAACATAATGCAGAAATATGTTATGTATAGACAATGAAGTAAAAGCTAGAGAGTCTGTGGAAGCTATTGTTATTGCGAATTTATTAAGTATGTTGTTGTTTGAGTCTTCAGTCTTTTGATTGGTTTGATACAGCGCTCCAAACCTCCCTGTCTTGAGCTAATCGTTTCATCTCTACATAGCTACCACACCCTACATCCGAAGCAATCTGTTTATCATATTCTAACCTTGGTCTACCCCTACAGTTCTTGTCCTCAACCCTTCCTTCCATAACTAAGCTTGCTATTCCTGGGTGTCTTAGTATGTGTCCTACCAACATATCTCTTCTATTCATTAGCAGTCGCCAGAAACATCTCTCCTCTCCCACTCGTCTTAATACCTCTTCGTTTGTCACCCTATCTACCCATCTGATCTTCATCATTCTCCTGTAACACCACATTTCAAATGCTTCGATTCTCCTCTTTTCTGCTGCACCAATAGTCCAAGTTTCACTTCCATAGAGCGCCACGCTCCAGACAAAGGCTTTCAAAAATTACTTCCTAATACCTAAATCTATATTCGATGTCAACAGATTCCTTTTTTGTAGAAAGGCTTTCCTTGCCTGAGCCAACCTACTTTTTATATCCTCTTTGCTTCGTCCATCACTGGTTATTTTGCTTCCTAAGTAACAGAAGTCTCCTACTTCCTTCAGCTTTTCATCTGCCAATTTGATGTCCATAGAGGTTTCTGTTTTATTTCGGCTGCATTCCAGTATTTTTGTTTTACATTTATTGATTTTCATCATGTATTCATTCCGTAAGACGGAGTCCATACCATTCAAAAACTCATTCAAATCCTCAGGCGTCTCGGCCAAGATGACGATGTCATCAGCAAATCTCAGAGTTGAAATTATTTCTCCTTGAATCTTCATTCCCACTTTAAATTTTTCTCCAATTTCCTTCATTGATTGTTCAATGTAAAGATTGAAAAGTATGGGTGATAAGTTGCAGCCTTGCCTTACACCTTTCTGAATACCAGCTTCTCTCTCATGTCCTTCAGCTCGAGTGACTGCTGTCTGGTTTCTGTATGGATTGTAGATCACCCTCCTATCCCTGTACTTTATTCCAATAGATTTCAAAATGTCAAACAATTTAGTCCAATCAGCATTATCAAAAGCCTTTTCTAAGTCTACAAATGCCATGAACGTTCTCTTATTTTTCCTTATTCTACTTTCCAAAATCGGCCTAAGACTTAGTACAGCTTCCCTAGTTCCTACATTTCTCCTGAAACCAAACTGGTCTTCACCCAACTCCGTTTCTATCTGGTTTTCCATGTGTATGTCTACCCCTTATTATTCCCGTTTTCCAACAGGGTCGGGGATGAGATGCGATGGAAGTCTTTGTGGCGATGATTTTTACGGCCGGATGCCCTTCCTGACGCCAACCTCATGAGAGGAGTTAATGAGAGATGAAATGAATGATGGTGAATGAAACTGGGCAAGGATGTGGAAGGAGGCGGCCGTGGCCTGTTAGAAGGTACCGTCCCAGCATTTGCCTAGTGTTGAAAATGGGGAAACCACGGAAAACCATTTCAAGGACGGCCGACGGTGGGGCTCGAACCCACGCGTCTACCGAGTCAGCAGAGAGCTTGGCCCCATGACCTAATGCTGAGCTTTAGCCAGCGTAGCCACTACTGTCGGTTATCTGGTTTTCCATCTTCTTGTAAATTATTCTAGACTGGATTTTTAAAGCATGAGTAATCAAGCTGATTGTACGGTAATCTTCACATCTGTCAGCTCCCACTTTCTTTGGTATAGGGATAACATTCTTCTTGAAATCAGGGGGTACCTCTCATAAATCCTACACACCAAGTGAAATAACCTGATCAGACCTTCATCTCCAAAGCAGCGTAGCAACTCAGTCGGTATATCATCTATGCCTGGTGCTTTGTTCCTGCTTAATTCCTCCAATGCTCTGTCAAATTCTGATCTCAATATTAAATCTCCTTTTGCATCCTCATCAATTTCCTCCTCCCTTTCCATTACATGATTCTCAATCTCCTTTCCCTTATACAAACACCCTATGTAAGCTTTCCATCTCTCAACCTTTTCTTCCCCATCTATTAGAGGCTTTCCATTTGTGTCCTTAATATATCAGGGGCGCACCGATGGGGGGGGGGGGGGGGACGAACGGGACCGGTCCCCCCCCAGGGGGTTTTCAGGAGTGGTCCAGAAAAGTATTTAACGTACAGTATTAACGAAAAATTTATTATATGACACGTGAAAAAATAAACAAGACCAGTGGAGAGAGCGAGATTGTTACCGCGTGAGCCTAATTATATTTACTCTTTCGTTTTTTGTTTTTTTTTTCATATCTCATCTCCGTGGCAACGGGGATTCTCTGAATTCTCTGCCCCCTACCACTCAAACCGGTTCAAACTGCTTTCGTCACTTAAAGTCCATACATCACGAGGCTATGCACGGCGACTATTTACTGTCTTGCTTAAGGTCATTGCCCTGTCCCCACCCCGCTTCGCCTTCCGCTCCCCACTCCCCTCCCCTGCCCACTCATCTTCAGCTTCGTCAAGTCAAGCAGGCTGGCTAACCTATAAATAGTCAGTTCTGTCTAAACTCTCACGGGGAGCTTTTGCCTGTTGTTAATTAAGAAGATTCCTTTTGACAGTGATAGTGACGTTGCGTAACTTTTATGGTTCATTAAACACGTTTGTGAAAGTAAGATGAGTGCAAATAAAAAGAAAAAAACTAGAGCAATCTAGTTCAATTTTGTCCTATATTAAAATTATAAGAAAAGAAGACGAATTCCAACCACAGCCAAGTTGCAGTAAAACTGTACCAGAATTAAGTGCAAATGTGAAAACTAACGAAGTGTTGGAGAAAGAAGACGCTATGATTGTTGACATATGCCGACCAGCTGTCCCGACGCCAATGCGAGAACCAGACGCATCCAGTCACCTTCCTCATGACATAGGCAGTTTTATTGGGAAACAGGTAAGGAATAATATTTTTGCCCATATCCGTAAATTACTTTATACAGTTATTCTACTATTAGTAATGTATTTCCACACCTCTGTTTTAAGAATTATATTGCTAAGTTAAATCCTTGTAGCCAGCTTACCACCAATCAATTAGACAATTACATATAAATAATTTTCGCTTTATTACCTTAATTGATGTTCATATTTATAATGTATTTCAGAAAATTATTTAATATATTAAGACAAAGTATTTGGTTTTAGGTTATTACGGATGAAGACAAGCGGAAAATTCTGACAGAGGTGTGGATAACAGATGAACGTTACGTTTTCCCAGGTTCAGAATTTGGAAAGAAGAGGTTAAAGTTTCAGCATAGCTGGTTAAAAGCAAGAGAATGGCTTGTTTATTCGAATAAATTATACGGTGCATTTTGCAAATACTGCGTTGGTTTTGCACCCAGTGGAGCTGGTAAACAAGGTTTGCCGCCAGGCAGACTTGTTAGAACTGAGTACTCTGATTGGCGCCATGCACAAGAAGACTTTCGCAAACATGAGTTGACTGCATATCACGCAAACAGTGAATTGGATGCAGAAAATTTCTTAGCTGTTCATAACAGGCAAAAACTAGATATTGTGTGTCAAATAGACAAATCTATTAAAGAAAAAGTTGAAGAAAATAGACGCCTTTTATCTCCAGTCATCAAGACGGTGATATTTTGTGGAAGGCAGGGCTTGGCATTGCGAGGACACAGGGATGGAGGCCTATTTGACAACATTGAAGGGGAACAAATATTTACGGAGAATGAGGGCAATTTACGAGCCCTTCTGAGGTTGAGGGTTGAGAGTGGAGATGATATACTAAAACAGCACTTGTTCACTGCTAAAAGAAATGCTACATACAAAAGCTGGAAAATACAAAATGAAATTATCTCAGCTTGTAAAGACATTATTTTACACAAACTTGTGGACAAGATAAATGAGGCGAAATGTTTTTCTGTCATTGCCGATGAAACAGCAGACATTTCCAATATCGAACAGTTGTCTTTGTGTGCAAAATATGTAGCTCAAGCCAACAATAATGTCAGAGAAAATTTTTTCAATTTGTGACAATATATGATCTGACGGGAAAGGGAATCGCTAATGCAATTTTAAGCAACCTGAAATATTTCGGAATTGATATCCAGTACATTCGTGGACAAGGATTTGATGGAGCTTCAGCTATGAGTGGTGTACATCAGGGTGTACAGCATTACATAAAAGAAGAAGTTCCAACTGCGCACTATGTTCACTGTAGCAGTCACTCTCTGAATTTGGCTATATCTGACGCTTGTGATTGCATGATGGTTAGAAATTGCTTAGGTACAGTGAATAAGGTCTACGACTTTTTCAATACGCCTAAGAGGCAAGCTGTAAGAATAAGTTTTCTGAGAATCCCCCTAAAAATCAATCAGCCTAGCCCTACTCGATGGATACAACGACATAACGCTGTAGACAATTTTGCAGAAAAGTATGTTGATGTGCTTAAGTCGCTTGAAGAAATATCAACATGGACTGACAAGGACACTAGTGCACACGAACTGACAAGGACACTAGTGCACATGCACTGACAAGGACACTAGTGCACATGGACTGACAAGGACACTAGTGCACACAGACTGACAAGGACACTAGTGCACATGGACTGACAAGGACACTAGTGCACACGGACTAACAAGGACACTAGTGCACACGGACTGACAAGGACACTAGTGCACACGGACTGACAAGGACACTAGTGCACACGGACTGACAAGTACACTAGTGCACACGGACTGACAAGGACACTAGTGCACATGGACTGACAAGGACACTAGTGCACACGGACTGACAAGGGCACTAGTGCACACGTACTGACAAGGACACTAGTGCACATGGACTGACAAGGACACTAGTGCACATGCACTGACAAGGACACTAGTGCACATGGACTGACAAGGACACTAGTGCACACGGACTGACAAGGACACTAGTGCACACGGACTGACAAAGACACTAGTGCACACGGACTGACAAGGACACTAGTGCACACCGACTGCCAAGGACACTAACGCACATGGACTGACAAGGACACTAGTGCACATGGACTGACAAGGACACTAGTGCACGTGGACTGACAAGGACACTAGTGCACATGGACTGACAAGGACACTAGTGCACATGGACTGACAAGGACACTAGTGCACATGGACTGATAAGGACACTAGTGCACATGCGCTGACAAGGACACTAGTGCACATGCACTGACAAGGACACTAGTGCACATGCGCTGACAAGGACACTAGTGCACATGGACTGACAAGGACACTAGTGCACACGGACTGACAAGGACACTAGTGCACATGCAATGACAAGGACACTAGTGCACATGGACTGACAAGGACACTAGTGCACATGGACTGACAAGGACACTAGTGCACACGGACTGAATAGGGCACTAGTGCACATGGACTGACAAGGACACTAGTGCACATGGACTGACAAGGACACTAGTGCACACAGACTGACAAGGACACTAGTGCACATGGACTGACAAGGACACTAGTGCACATGGACTGACAAGGACACTAGTGCACGTGCACTGACAAGGACACTAGTGCACATGCACTGACAAGGACACTAGTTCACATGCACTGACAAGGACACTAGTGCACATGGACTGACAAGGACACTAGTGCACATGGACTGACAAGGACACTAGTGCACATGCACTGACAAGGACACTAGTGCACATGCACTGACAAGGACACTAGTGCACATGCACTGACAAGGACACTAGTGCACATGGACTGACAAGGACACTAGTGCACATGCACTGACAAGGACACTAGTTCACATGGACTGACAAGGACACTAGTGCACACGGACTGACAAGGACACTAGTCACTAGTGCACACGGACTGACAAGGACACTAGTGGACATGGACTGACAAGGACACTAGTGCACATGGACTGACAAGGACACTAGTGCACATGGACTGACAAAGACACTAGTGCACACGGACTGACAAGGACACTAGTGCACATGGACTGACAAGGACACTAGTGCACACGGACTGACAAGGGCACTAGTGCACACGGACTGACAAGGGCACTAGTGCACACGGACTGACAAGGACACTAGTGCACATGCACTGACAAGGACACTAGTGCACATGCACTGACAAGGACACTAGTGCACATGGACCGACAAGGACACTAGTGCACATGGACTGACAAGGACACTAGTGCACATGGACTGACAAGGAAACTAGTGCACATGGACTGACAAGGACACTAGTGCACATGGACTGACAAGGACACTAGTGCACATGGACTGACAAAGACACTAGTGCACACGGACTGACAAGGACACTAGTGCACATGGACTGACAAGGACACTAGTGCACATGGACTGACAAGGACACTAGTGCACATGGACTGAATAGGGCACTAGTGCACACGGACTGACAAGGACAGTAGTGCACATGGACTGACAAGGACACTAGTGCACACGGACTGACAAGGACACTAGTGCACATGGACTGACAAGGACACTAGTGCACACGGACTGACAAGGACACTAGTGAACACGGACTGACAAGGACACTAGTGCACACGGACTGACAAGTACACTAGTGCACACGGACTGACAAGGACACTAGTGCACATGGACTGACAAGGACACTAGTGCACACGGACTGACAAGGGCACTAGTGCACACGTACTGACAAGGGCACTAGTGCACACGGACTGACAAGGACACTAGTGCACATGCACTGACAAGGACACTAGTGCACATGCACTGACAAGGACACTAGTGCACATGGACCGACAAGGACACTAGTGCACATGGACTGACAAGGACACTAGTGCACATGGACTGACAAGGAAACTAGTGCACATGGACTGACAAGGACACTAGTGCACATGGACTGACAAGGACACTAGTGCACATGGACTGACAAAGACACTAGTGCACACGGACTGACAAGGACACTAGTGCACATGGACTGACAAGGACACTAGTGCACATGGACTGACAAGGACACTAGTGCACATGGACTGAATAGGGCACTAGTGCACACGGACTGACAAGGACAGTAGTGCACATGGACTGACAAGGACACTAGTGCACACGGACTGACAAGGACACTAGTGCACATGGACTGACAAGGACACTAGTGCACACGGACTGACAAGGACACTAGTGAACACGGACTGACAAGGACACTAGTGCACACGGACTGACAAGTACACTAGTGCACACGGACTGACAAGGACACTAGTGCACATGGACTGACAAGGACACTAGTGCACACGGACTGACAAGGGCACTAGTGCACACGTACTGACAAGGACACTAGTGCACATGGACTGACAAGGACACTAGTGCACATGCACTGACAAGGACACTAGTGCACATGGACTGACAAGGACACTAGTGCACACGGACTGACAAGGACACTAGTGCACACGGACTGACAAAGACACTAGTTCACACGGACTGACAAGGACACTAGTGCACACGGACTGCCAAGGACACTAACGCACATGGACTGACAAGGACACTAGTGCACGTGGACTGACAAGGACACTAGTGCACGTGGACTGACAAGGACACTAGTGCACATGGACTGACAAGGACACTAGTGCACACGGACTGACAAGGACACTAGTGCACACGGACTGACAAGGACACTAGTGCACATGGACTGACAAGGACACTAGTGCACACGGACTGACAAGGACACTAGTGCACATGGACTGACAAGGACACTAGAGCACATGGACTGACAAGGACACTAGTGCACAAGGACTGACAAGGACACTAGTGCACATGGACTGACAAGGACACTAGTGCACATGGACTGACAAGGACACTAGTGCACATGGACTGACAAGGACACTAGTGCACATGGACTGGCAAGGAGACTAGTGCACATAGACTGACAGGGACACTAGTGCACACGGACTGACAAGGACACTAGTGAAAATGCACACATTTTGCATATTAAGGCTTTCACGGCCCGGATTATTATATAAATAATTCATGCTTTTGGGCTAATGCCGTGTGTATTTTTAATTTGAACCATACGTTTCGGAGAAACCTTGCCTCCTTTTTCAATGGAAATAAAACAATGTGGCCATAGAAAGTAAATCAATGAGATTACAAAAAATATAGATAAATTCCTCTGTTCGTCACCAGAGAGCAGCTGCCAGAAATTACTGTATGGACCATGGTGGAACGGCGGACAGATTAGTAAGTAACGAGAAGGTAAAGGGGGCGGTGTGGAAATATAGAAACTCCTCGAAGAATGAGGAGGGGGGAGGGGGGAGGGTTAGATGGATATATAGGGAAACATAAACAAAAGGGAAGTGTATCTGAAAGATACCTAACGTCATACAGTCAACGGCGAAAAAACAGATGGAAACTCCCCAGTGACGTACAAAGGAGATCAAATCCAGGCTCTGAGCCCTAGAGGGAAAATGTACAATTTTAAATATGTGAAGAACAGAGAGACTGAGAGGAACTATCTCCCTAGATCCTTAATAACTGGTAGCCAAGTGTCACTTAGCTGATATCCAGTGTCTCTGTTAAAATTATTGGGATTTTTACGAATTTCAACTGCCTCCCTTATAATTCTAGACCAGTTGTGCTTAACAAGGGCAAGCGCATGAGCATCCTTGAAACAAACATCGTGCCCTGAAGACAGGGCATGTTCAGCTATAGCTGATTTGTCAGGTTGGTTTAGACGGATGTTCCTCTTTGATGCGAGTTGCAATGGACCGTTTTGTTTGTCCAATGTAGACTTTTCCGCAAGTACATGGGACTTCATACACCCCAGGTTGTAGTGATGGGGACAATTTATATTTGTTTAATGCTAAACGTTGACCAATTTTCGTCATAGTGCCGAAAACTGTTTTTATCTTGTGCTTGCGGAGAATCTTAGCAACGCGGTCAGTGGTGTTGTGAATATAAGGGAGGTAAGCAGTTCCTCTCACGTCGGAGCTCTGAGAAGGTTGTCTATCCCTCCTTCTGGGATGTAGGGACCTATATATAGTGGATTCATTATAGCCATTACCCTTAAAGATGGTTTTTAAGGCATGTAACTCTTCCTGAAGAGTTGATGCCTCACAAATACGTTCCGCTCTTTTGGCTAGAGTTGTTATAATTCCTTGTTTTTGTGCTGGGTGATGGTGGGAGTCCGCATGTAAATACCGGTTAGTGTGAGTTGGCTTACGGTAGACGCTGTGCCCCATGGAGCCATCCGCCTTCCTCCTCACAAGAACATCCAAAAAAGGTAAGCATCCACCCGACTCTAGCTCCATTGTGAAGTGGATTGAAGGATGCAGCTGATTTAGGTGGTTCAGAAAGTGGTTCAGTTTCTCAGAACCCTCCTCCCACACCACGAACGTATCATCCACATACCTCCACCAAATCACAGGTTTGAAAGACGCCGAAGATATAGCCTCCCCCTCAAAATGGTCCATGAAAAAATTTGCCACGACAGGCGAGAGTGGACTTCCCATGGCCATACCATCAGTCTACTCGTAATATTTACCATCACACAAGAAATAACTGGAACACAAGCAGTGGTGGAATAATCGGGCAATGTCCTCAGGAAACAAATCCTTGATGAGTGACATGACCGAGTCCACCGGCACTCTGGTAAACAAGGACTCTACATCAAAACTCACCAAAATAGCATTTGGTTGAACGGCGAGAGTGCCGGTGGACTCGGTCATGTCACTCATCAAGGATTTGTTTCCTGAGGACATTGCCCGATTATTCCACCACTGCTTGTGTTCCAGTTATTTCTTGTGTGATGGTAAATATTACGAGCAGACTGATGGTGTGGCCATGGGAAGTCCACTCTCGCCTGTCGTGGCAAATTTTTTCATGGAACATTTTGAGGAGGAGGCTATATCTTCGGCGTCTTTCAAACCTGTGATTTGGTGGAGGTATGTGGATGATACGTTCGTGGTGTGGGAGGAGGGTTCTGAGAAACTGAACCACTTTCTGAACCACCTAAATCAGCTGCATCCTTCAATCCACTTCACAATGGAGCTAGAGTCGGGTGGATGCTTACCTTTTTTGGATGTTCTTGTGAGGAGGAAGGCGGATGGCTCCATGGGGCACAGCGTCTACCGTAAGCCAACTCACACTAACCGGTATTTACATGCGGACTCCCACCATCACCCAGCACAAAAACAAGGAATTATAACAACTCTAGCCAAAAGAGCGGAACGTATTTGTGAGGCATCAACTCTTCAGGAAGAGTTACATGCCTTAAAAACCATCTTTAAGGGTAATGGCTATAATGAATCCACTATATATAGGTCCCTACATCCCAGAAGGAGGGATAGACAACCTTCTCAGAGCTCCGACGTGAGAGGAACTGCTTACCTCCCTTATATTCACAACACCACTGACCGCGTTGCTAAGATTCTCCGCAAGCACAAGATAAAAACAGTTTTCGGCACTATGACGAAAATTGGTCAACGTTTAGCATTAAACAAATATAAATTGTCCCCATCACTACAACCTGGGGTGTATGAAGTCCCATGTACTTGCGGAAAAGTCTACATTGGACAAACAAAACGGTCCATTGCAACTCGCATCAAAGAGGAACATCCGTCTAAACCAACCTGACAAATCAGCTATAGCTGAACATGCCCTGTCTTCAGGGCACGATGTTTGTTTCAAGGATGCTCATGCGCTTGCCCTTGTTAAGCACAACTGGTCTAGAATTATAAGGGAGGCAGTTGAAATTCGTAAAAATCCCAATAATTTTAACAGAGACACTGGATATCAGCTAAGTGACACTTGGCTACCAGTTATTAAGGATCTAGGGAGATAGTTCCTCTCAGTCTCTCTGTTCTTCACATATTTAAAATTGTACATTTTCCCTCTAGGGCTCAGAGCCTGGATTTGATCTCCTTTGTTCGTCACTGGGGAGTTTCCATCTGTTTTTTCGCCGTTGACTGTATGACGTTAGGTATCTTTCAGATACACTTCCCTTTTGTTTATGTTTCCCTATTTATCCATCTAACCCTCCCCCCTCCCCCCTCCTCATTCTTCGAGGAGTTTCTATATTTCCACACCGCCCCCTTTACCTTCTCGTTACTTACTAATCTGTCCGCCGTTCCACCATGGTCCATACAGTAATTTCTGGCAGCTGCTCTCTGGTGACGAACAGAGGAATTTATCTATATTTTTTGTAATCTCATTGATTTACTTTCTATGGCCACATTGTTTATTTCCATTGAAAAAGGAGGCAAGGTTTCTCCGAAACGTATGGTTCAAATTAAAAATACACACGGCATTAGCCCAAAAGCATGAATTATTTATATAATGCACACATTTTACTGTGCGCAGTTCTTATTGTCACTTCAAGTAATTAAAAAAATATTTTCATACTGTCTGCCTCTTACTAAATTTCTTGAGACAGAAAGCATTGACCTTGCTGGTGCCGTTAACTACGCTCAAGACACTTTGGACCAGATAAAAGAAATAAGAGATAAGGCAGATGAAGAATTTTCACCTATGTATAGAAAGGTTGTTAACACCTGTGAACAGAATGATATTACGATATCCATACCACGCTTATCACAGAGGCAAATAGGGCGAGACAACATGCCCAACGATGTGCCAGAATCTTATTACAAAAGACTCCTGTTTATCCCTTTTATTAATCACTTTATTGAACATCTAAAGGATAGATTCGTATCTCAAAAGGACATTTTATCTTCTTTCCAAGCTCTTAGTTCTGACAACGAAGATATTCCCGAAGCAGTTGTGGACGCTTTTTTTTTAAGAATATTGCTCAGATCTAACCACATGTTCTTCACAGCAACTCCTGGGAGAACTAAAAGTATGGCAACGAAGACTAAAACAAATTGATTTGCAAAGAAGAGAAAACTGTAAGTTAAATAAAAAAAGTATAGAAAGATCAATGCTATAGAAACTCTACAAGCGTGCAACACATCAATGTACCCTTCTGTGCACAAACTCCTGCAAATTTTGGTAACTTTACCAGTAACTTCATGTACTGCTGAACGGTCATTTTCGACCTTGAAATATTTGAAATCTTATTTAAGAAATACGACATCAGAGACTAGACTGAACGGTTTGGCATTATTATATGTGCATAAAGACATACCAGTTAATAGCGAAGAGGTTTTAAACGAACTTGCGAAAAAACCTCGCGGTCTCGACATCAAGATTTAAATATAGTCTTATTTTCTTTTGGTTTTATCTACAAATAATCTGTATTATTTACCAATATATTTGTTTCAGTATAAATATGCATTATCTTAATTTGATTTGGTAATAAATATCTTATTTCTTCCTGTATTGTAGTGATTGGTGGAAGCTTTAAGTGTTGTATTACGTAATTATTGATCAGCAATTAACTGATGAAAAGTATAGTTAACTACGGCAGACTTTGCGGTTCGGTTTACATTAATAAATTTGTTATCTATTAACCCAGTAAAACTTGTTTTAACTTTTTAATAGAAGCTAAGTTTGATAACATTTTTCACGTCTCAGGATAGATAAAAACGCAGTTTTCTGCATCTAATTTTTAAAATTTTTTCCGGGGGCAGACTCCCCTAAACTGGGGGGTATTCCATACCCCCCAGACCCCACCCGGATGTCCCCCCCCCCCAAAGTAAAATCCTGGGTGCGCCACTGTTAATATTACAGCACTTGGTCTTCTTTTCCCCAAAAGAATTCTTAATCCTTCGATAAGCTGTGTCTACTTTTCCTAATTTCAGACAATTTTCTATACCTGCACATTTCTCTTTCAACCATTCTTCTTTCGCTTCCTTGCACTTCTTGTTAACCTCATTTCTCAGACGTCTGTATTCTGCTTTCTCCTTTTCATCTCTTACATTCTTGTGTTTCCGCCTTTCATCCATCAATTCTAGTATATCCTGAGTGATCCACGGTTTTTTACCTATTCTTTCTTTCCTACCAATGCTTTCTTCTGCAGATTTTGTTGTTTCATTCTTCAAAAGTGCCCATTCGTCTGCAATTGAAGTTGGTTTAGGGTTTTTCATTAGTCCTTCCTTTATACCCTTTTTGAATCTTTCGTTTACATCCTTTACTTTCAGTCTGTCTCTTGCCCACCTTTTAGGCTTTTGACTTTTCTTCAGTTTCTTCAGCTTCAATCTGCATTTCATAACAACCAGATTGTGGTCAGAGTTTATGTCAGCACCAGGATATGTTTTGCAATCCAAAATCTGGTTTCGAAACCTCTGCTTGACCATAATGAAGTCGATTTGGTAACGCCCTGTATCTCCTGGTCTTATCCATGTGTATATTCTTCTATTGTGGTTATTGAATAAGGTGTTAGCTATGACCAACTCATGCTCGGTGCAGAATTCCATCAGGCTGCTTCCTCGATCATTCCTTTCACCTGATCCGAAATCTCCTACAATCTTCCCTTCTCTGCCTTTTCCTACCACAGCATTTCAATCTCCCATTACTATAACATTTACATCACCCTTGATATACCTCAGAATTTCACCTATTTCTTCGTAGACCATTTCAACATCTTCATCATCAGCTTGACTGGTAGGCATATACTGTAGACTTGTACCACTGTGGTGCACGTAGGTTTAGTATTGATTTTTGCTACAATAATCCGTTCACTATATTGCTCATAATATTCCACCCGCTGTCCAAGTTTCCTACTCAATATGAGACCAACCCCTGCTTGGCCATTGTTTGATTTAGTGCTAATGACCCTATAGTCACCTGACCAAAAGTCCTGTTCTTCCTGCTAGCGCATTTCACTAATCCCAACCAAATCCAACCTCAACCTATCCATTTCCCTTTCTAAGTTTTCTAACCTTTCATCTCCTTGCAGACTTCTAACATTCCACGCTCCGATCCGTAGAATGTCTGATTTCCTCTTTGTCCCTTCTGTGATGTTAACCCCCTCTCGAGTAGTCCCCACCCGGAGATCCGAAGAGGGGACTAGTTTACCACCGGATTGAAATTTTATAAGGGAGGAGGCCATCATCACATGTAATTATGCATAGAGAGGTGCATATCCTCGGGAATAGCAATACGGCTGTAGTTTCCCGTTGCTTTCAGCCGTGCAGCAGAACGCAGTGTAGCCATTAGTTGGCTTATATTATCAATATCTTAACCGTCTATAAGACAGGTAAAGAACTGATTTATTCTGAAAGGCTGCTACTCCCTTTCAGAATAAGTAAAGAGCAATTCTACTAACAAAAATACTAACCTTCTACTAACAATTAAATACCAAAATTCTACTAACGAAAAATTACTTAAGTTCCACCAACAACATGTACTACCACTAAAACAGTCCGTCACCAGGCACACTCACATGCACCCTCACACATCACAGTCTAATGAAACAATGAACTGTATCTAATAAACATGCAACTGCCACCATACACACTCACACACCACAGTCTAATAAATGATGATGATGATATTCTACCAGAATGCTAAATCATAGAAAGTGGAATTTTGGATACAATATGAGATTTGGGAATTGAGTGACGATGGAAATGAATTATGTATACCAGAGATTAAAGGATTTGTGTTCCATTGATATTTGTGGAGTTGTTTACAGTCGATCAGCTGTTATGCTAAAGCAGTACATTAATATTGTCTTGAGTGAGCTATAGACAGATCCAACGCTGTTATTGAGTGTGGTATGTGAAATATTTCAACGTAGTGGAGAAGCGATGAGTTGTATTTTTACGATAGTGGCAACAGTGGCCTACTCTGCCATGAGCTGATGTTGTTTCAAGAGACATTTGGAGGCGATATTCCGTTTTCATAACGAGATAGGACTCATATTACAATTTGAATTGATTGAAAAAATTATGAAGTTTCTTGTATGAGAATTTCGCTGGTATTGAGCGAGTTACATGCGAATTATGGTTGGAGTAAGTTTGTTGATATGTGAACAGCTGATAGAAGGAATGTGAAGGTCAGTGTATGAATATGGTTGAATGTAAACACAAGAGTACTTGATAATGGTATCTATTTAGAGAGTTTATTTTTATTAAAATGGAGAGACTAGATGTTGACTACAAACCAAGATAATGACTACAGTTAGTGGAATTTCAATCGCAACAATGAGAAAGTGCTTTGGAGAAGCATTGGAGCAGAAAATGTACGTAAACATGTATATATTGTAAATATTAATAATAATTTGAGTGGTAATTTCAATAATATTTAATTTGGATTATTTGGCAAACAGGATTATAGTATGAAACAGGATCCTATGTATAGATTAAAACATTGTAGTTGTAATAGCGACCTGCCATCGCTATGTAGTGTCATTTTATTTCGGAATTTATTATTTTAAACGAATTTTTGTTGATCCTGAGAACTTTTCCACAGCAGGCAAATGTCACAAATCCTATTTAATAGTATTTTTAGCGTTACACTATCAATATATAGTAGTGTTTAGTTAACTTTGGTGAGTATTTATTTTTCATTGTCAATTTCTGTGAGATATGGTGAAGTCAGATAATTTTTGAATACATTTTTGTGCACGTCTTTACGTATGAATGATACATTTTCTTATAAATTTGCGTTATGATTTATTGTAGTGGGGCTAAGGTGGAAATGCTATAGTTGTAGTTTAGTGGCTCGAACCTACTACCTAGTCCCGTTACGCCCGGGATCCGAGAGTTTCTCAAGCTCCTGTATTTAGTTACATGAACCCAGTAGAGATAAACTGTAGCATTTGAAGTAGGTTTATTTATGTCCCTTATTCCAGTGTGTGTTTGCCTGTAGCCCTTGGAAGGCATTTTTAGCCGGGTACTACAAGTTGCTGCGATCCATTTTTATCTTCGGATTCTGGCTGACACCTCACTCGGAAATAAGGGCACAGTACCTCCTGTAAGGACACGGCCGCCTCCTTCCCTCTTCCTTGCCTATCCCTCCCAATCTTCCCCTCCCTTCCCATCCCTCATGAGGCCCCTGTTTGCTTTGCAGTTGTGGCCGCCTGGGCGCGATGCTCATCACATCTCCCCAGTTGTATCCCCAAGACCACATGTTCCATGCTCCAGGACACTGCCCGTAGAGGCAGTAGTGGTGGGATCCCTCGCTGAGTCCGTGGGAAAAACCAACCTGGAGGGCAAGATTGACTAAAAAGAAATAAAAAAATGAAATAAAATATATAAGTGGGCGCCAGTTCACAAGCTGATGACAAGTGAACAATAAACACCGAATATTTGATTAATAGAGCACAGCAGACCTCTTATTCTCGAGCCGTAGGGTGTTAAAAGCACCAACTATGATTTATCCGATTATTATTATTATTATTCTCGAGTCAGAAAACATCAAATAAAACACAGATACAAATACTATGACTACAAACATTATATAATATTTGACCAAAACTTGGCCACTTCCACTGCATTCTGTGATACTTCATAAAGTTCTTCTTCTGTGCAGGATAAGAGGCAAGATTAATATAGGGCCTACTGTAATTCACGCTATGCAAGGAAAATAATAGAAACTGACAAAAAGGAGGAAGTTACTTTAAAAAAGAAAGAAGTTAAGCAAAAATTTATAGAATATACAAAGGAAAGAAAATACGGGTTCAACTTGTGCAAGGTCATATAAATTGCTCACCAAATATTGGTTAAAATTTGTTGGTTAATGGTACGGTATCTCCGAACTACGGAATGTCTATAAGAGACTGCTATATGGGTTCATTTTCTAGTTGCTTTACTCAACATCTTTGACATTAGTCATGAAGATTATTTTACTGAAAGGAACATGAGGAATAAGCCATCGAGTAGCGATTTTTTCATATCTCCACCAAAAGGTTTGTCCTTCTTACTTCCCTTTGTTATATCTCCCCAAATAAACAATTAGAGTAAGCTCTCTTTGCTGACGATCTTGCTCCTTTAGTTCACCAAATCACCACTACAAAAGTTCCAAAGTTGCAGCAGCCATCTTTGCGCTACATGTTAAGCTCCTTTAGTTCTGCGTTTCACCACTACAACAGATTCCTCAGTCCTAGCGGCCTTCTTTGTGCTACCTAATAGTCTGTTGCGCTTTCATTATGATACTTCTCCATCATGACAGTACAAGTACTGTCCCTGTATATTCTAGAGGCGGTCTGTTGGATATCCGAAGCAATGCTGGATTCGTTGACCCTGACAGCTCCTGTGCAAATACTAGTCAAGGATCTACTCCAACAAGACCCTAATGATTATACGTGGCGGAAATTACGACACAACTGTGAATTACATAAAATGCACTTAGCTGGAAGTAGAACACCTACCTTTCGTTCTCGGGGATCTCGTGGTCAGCCTCTGGACCTATAATGGGTTTCACAGTTGCATCTCCTTATATCTAAAATAAATCATAACGACGCGGGTTCTAATAAACTAAACAATTTAATAACAAAGTTGTAAACTAAATCTAAACATTCATACAGTAAATAAAAACACAATCCCTTTCTTTCTTCTACACATTTACGCCACTGATAATACTGCATTCCATGAACGCTGTGACAAATTTTGGGGCAGCTCTTGTCATTACAACAAGCTATACACCAATTAGAAACCCCTGTGTATTTTACATTCCTCTGGCGCGCTTCACAATGAACATCTGGGCGCTAGAAGCACGCGACCTTCACCACGTGTCTGATGACATAACAAACTCCGTTACATTCCCAGAGCTGGCTGGTTTAAAAGCTGCTTGCCTGTCGGTCCGCAACAACTCTCCACATTTGTGCGCGACCAAGCACTGGCCTTGGATGGAAACGAGTTTTAAACAAACCCTCGCTATTCCAACCTTGCCCACAAATACACCTCTCCATCGAATCACAAGCTATGTTAAAATGGAACAGATTCACGTCAGACAAATACGCGAACCATACACACATCCTACACGCTAATGAAACAAAACTTCTATACACTATTCCTTTCATACTCTCGCATTGTGACGTCCCAATGGAGTTCATTTCATTCACACTGAACAAGAAACAAACAACATCCAGTCACATCAACATTCATACGCTAACCACTATGTTAAACAGTCACTAAACTTCCTATACCTAACGTATCATACTTTCGATTGGCAAATAAAGAAAGTTAATACTGAATGAATTTACAATGACACTAATAGCATAGGCTATAATCCTTTTAAAATAAATAGTGTCTATATACACATGAGCCTGAGCTCCGATCTCACAGTTATGTCAAATACAATTAACTGGGATCCTCATAAGCTTCTACAGCTTCAGAAATACTACCACCATTCTCTCCTTTCTGATCTGGTGTCATAATAGATTAAATACGTTCGGCCACTCAAAGTGAAACATATGTCGTTACATACTTGGGTTTAATAATCTTAATACGAGTACAACATAACAGATGTCAATATCCATTTACCGTTTCAATTTCAATCGTGACCCTCCTGTCTTCTCTAATCCAAAGCCGTGTATAAAATAAGAAGTACTGTCAACTCACACCTTTATGCCTGCCTTGCCAAACCTAGTCATGCCCACGCAATGACTGTAATATAAAATGCGGAAACACTTTCGCAACACCCTCGTATGCCAACTACTGTGCCCTTGCAGCAAGAAATATGCAAATCACAGTATGCCAGCACTGCTCAATTCGGGATTTTTCGGGGCTGCGGTAAGTTCTCCCACTCTGTGACTTACATATTTTGGATTAAATAGAGGATACACTTGCAAAAATAACAACAAAATCAACTCCTATTTTAACACATTTAATTAATCAAAAATTATGGCGCTACAAACAATAAAACAATTAAACTACTGACCAATATCATTCTACTTGTCCAAAGTGAACAAGGAATAGCATAAAAATAAAACAAATATTAGATTAAAACACATGGTTTTCTTTAAAACCAACAATTCACGATTATTTCACTTCCATAAAGTACTTATCTTAAAGTTCCAAATAACTACGAGCTTCTTTGGCTCGATACTTTCCCATAATAATGGTGTCATATTTTTGTACACCTCAAGAATTATTTTTATCTTTTCTTATCATCAAAACAAATATATAATTACATTTAAAATTACATGTTAATTATTCACTTCAATATTTGGGCATATCACATGTTCTCCATATTTACTATCTCTCTCAAGTTTTGCAAATTCACTACGGTGATCGGGAAAACTATTTGTGTACTCCAGAGTTATAAAGATTACTTGACAAAGTCAAAAACTATGATCACTCCCGAAACCTAGTTATCTTCACAAAACTCGTGGATTCCTATTTTCCATCCAATATTACAATAGGGATTTTATTTAATTCATTTGTCTTATAAGACCATTATCACATAAGAAAACTACGATCTGAATTGGCAAGCGATAATATCAATCTACAAGGACCTCGGTTCAACGCCCGGGTCATTAACAACTTTAAACACTCACGGTGTATTTAACACATCTTACAAGACGGTTTTTACCCACCATCGCTCTATGAGGGTCAGGCCATTATACTCGGGCGTGATTTATGACAAGGAAAGCGACTCTCTGCCTAACCTACGGTGGCAGCTCTCTTCAATGCTTTAAAACAAACGTTCACATTATTCTCAATTCTGTGGAGAGACCTGGCTTTTACTTCACTTATTTCCATTCAACAATATTCTTTGGCTCATAAACCACTTTCGTAACCTTGGCATTTATTAATTATGAGAGGGTCCTCATTGATTGGGAAGATTAATACACATTCTACGACGAATAATTAGGGGCTTTAACAACAAGAGGATTCTAGGTTCGAATCTCTTAACATGCCTCGGGAACATTTCCACATCAGAGGACTTATACAAAACGCGATTTAGGGTCAAGCCGTAGCTTACAGGACCTACGCTCAATAATACCGTACATTAGCTCCCTTTTAAATAATACACACATAGCCTCGTGATCCACGTCACAATTTAGAGGACTTACAACATATCTCAATTCACTGCAATCAACTACCCTCCATAAGTAACTTACCAAGTACTTTAACTTTTACGCGTTCCTAGCGTAACTTTTTATTTAATTGCGTTCCATTACGCTACACATTACTTTTACGGCCGAATGTCTTCCAAAGAACTGATAAATTTCATAGTAACAATTGATACATATCTTAATTCTTATATTAATCTTTTCCGTTGACAATAAATCGCTCCCTTTTTAAGAACACGCATTCACATCATGTCTTATACATTTGTTAAGGCTTCAACGCTCTATATTTTTACATCATTCAATTTAATCTTTATTTAGATTTCTTTACCTTGTTATTCGCATCATGTTTTCATTCCTTACAAAAGCTCAAAAGCTATTTCTTTCATATAATTCAAATTTACCTTTATGTAAATATCTTTGTTATAATTATTATTATCACGCTTGCTTTTATAACATTCATTAAATACTGACATTTTATTCCATGCATTTCCTCTACAGGATTTATTATTTCACATACTTATTTATTTTTCCTTAAAACTTTATTTTCGTTCAGATCGCGTTCTTATTTAGTTATTATTCATTTAAAAACATCCCTTCTACTCAAACTCCGGTGGAATTGTACACAAAAATTTTCCCGACACCAAAACATAATGAAAATCTTTACTTACATGTTTAAGGTCGCTTTCTGACCTTTATTCTCGTTTGATGTGACATTTTGGCCCACCTTCTTGACCTACTCCATATTGTACAATCTCATCTTATGTACAGAAATTTCTTGACACATATTCACTATATTTAACACTGACAACATTTTTTTTAATACACTGGTGTATCCGTTTTGAACACACATTAAAACACTAAAAAATATTACTCTGGTACATATTATAACACATATCACTGTGCATAAAACGCTTTCACTTTACCTAAAACACTTAAAATGATACTCTTATTTATTTTCTTACAATATTTACACTTCACTCCTATCACACGGGTGTATCTCAACGATTTTTACAATTTCTGTCGGCTGTTGATGATCCCTGATGTGAATCCTATCGACCTGCATTGGACGTGTGATTTTACTCGTTCAAAGTTTCTCTCTCCTACAATGGAAACTACTGGTTTCAGTCTCTCAAAACCGCTTCTATTGTCTATTACTCGGCTTTACTTTATCTGCTTTAACTAGGCGATAAATGTCTTTTCTTTGCCGTCACCTCTATTTATACATGGTGGTCTATCGCCCCCTATAGTTTCTATATCTTGGCCTCCCTTCGAGGACCGTATACTGTCTATCGTACCGTTTAGTTTCTATATCTTGGCCTCCCTTCGAGGACCGTATACTGTCTATCGTATATTTTTGACGTTTTCTCACTAGAGTACGTTTCCCTCTGGTTTCGAAACTAAGTTCCTAAGTTCCTTTCGCTTGAACTTCTATCTTTCGCGATCGTAATTACTGTAAAGTTCCTTTACAGGACTTAATGTCTTTAACAATGTATTTACTAAACGTAACGCCGTTTATTTGTTGGAGTTCTTATAACTTCGTAACTGTATTGAACTAGTGTTCTTCCGGAACTCGAAGTTCCCTACTGATCGCTGTATCTTACTTTGGCGATATTGCTTTAAAGTCCGTATATTTAATGTTCTTTATAATTTAGGACTCTTCAAAGTCTCGAACTGCTAACCCTCAGCGTAGCGTACTTATATCGTAACTGGTCTACACTCGGTGAACTTGTAGCATAGCCTCCCACAGGCTCTGGATCGATGTCTGATACAGCTTAACGTCCCCCTCACGGGCTCTTGAATACTGCGTATACGATGTGGTGCAGCACTTCCGCTCACGGAATGCTCGTAGACTGAATGATTATGATGCTCCAGCGTCACGCCCCCCTGGACGGACTAATACTGCACGTACTGATACAGCGTGACGTTCCCCTCACGGGCTCTCGTAGACTGCATGATTGGCTTGGTGAGGCCAGGAGTTTTATACCTTTCAGTCACAAAAAGATAAAATCCTAGTCCTTTTCGTGACCAACTTTTGAACTAATTGACGCACAATTATAAAAATCGTATCTCCAGACAGCTCGTCTTCCAAGCGTAAGATAATCTTCCTGTGCATGGAAATCGATCGTGCATTTCCGAGATATTAATTAATTTCTCGTCCTCAACTGTGTGGGTGGTGCTATTCTTATTTTATTCTCCCACTCCTTGGGTCTCGGTGAACCCCCAATGACGTCTACTTGCGTTTGCAGTTTTCTCCTGTGCAATTTTTACAAAGTTTTTCTTTACACAAAAATCTCTAATCCCAATTGATTCACCGTACTGTATCTGTTTACTTATTTTTATACTCGTAAACGGGTTAAATTTAATTATTCCTGTTCTGACTCAGCAGCGAGGTTGCCATATTCCTGCAACGTAAGAGCAATTTCCGAGTCCTGCTTCTTCGTCTTACAGTCAAAACTTTCCACTCGTTCTAATAATATCCATTACTGGCTCCTTATAAATGTCAAGAGGCATGAGCTCATCTAAGGAACACCTGGCCCTAGCGCTTGCACAATGTTAGGCTATAATCCTGGCTTGAAATCTCTCTCCGTTCCCTTAGAGACTGTATGATTCTTTCATTCCTTTCTCAAAGTACATGGATTCGACCCTCTTTGAGGCCATGGTACATGGGTTCATCTCTCCCCTCCTTAGGTAAATAAATTTTCGAAAAATTTTGAGGAAATTTATTTTAATTATCAAAAAAAAATATCGTATTTTTCCTTTTTAACTGTCGAAGCCATCATAACGTTATCCGTACCTTCTGATTTTTCTTCCTCAAAAATCCCACGATAATTTGATTTCTTTCATCTTTTTAAGTCATATCCGGTAATTGTGTCGGTTGGGTACGCTCTGTCCCTACCCTTTCTTTCTTCTTTTTATTTGTCTGGATATTAGGTTTCCAGAACCTCATTCTTCTTTACGGGTGTGGTCTATCCCTACCCGTTCCCTTATTTCATCATTCTCCTTCCTTAAATTGAAATTTTCTTCTTCAATAAAATCAATTATTTCTTTTATTTCCCAATATAATTTCTCCAATTCGCATTCGCACTCGAATGTTTGAGCTCTGTTTCCTTTTTCTATCTCATTCTCGTTTCTATCAAAATTGGATTCTTCATCTCTAAATGTTTCCATAACCAGGGCTTGTTCATTGGCTTCATCGAAGTCTTCGGGAGGGTAATACACTTTTAAATTTGCTGAATTCATGGTCACTTCATGATTCGTTTCACAGTGCCGAATTCTATAGGCATTATTTCTCAAATCCCTTATTATTTGATACGGTCCGTGGTACATTTTCTGGAACTTTTTGTACACGCGGTTCCCTGGATCCGAAATGGCGGGTCTTTTTTACTAACACCATTTCCCCTGCTAATAATGGCCGATGATACCTCTTGTGCCTATTTCTTCTTTGTCTCCTGTCGGCTTGAGCTTTTAGATGCTCAAAGGCTCTTCTTATACGTACATCTCTTCCAGGCTGAGCGTCTGCTGGCCTAGGAATTACCAGACTCCAAGGTCTCTCTGGTTGCTCATTCCGATGTAACGTTATTGGTATCTCTCCCGTAGATTCATGGATTGTGTTGTTTATACAAAATTCGATAATATCCAAGATATCTATCCACTTCCAATTTTCTTCGGCACAGTATATTCTACAATACTTGGCCGTCTCCCTCATCACTCTTTCTACAGGATTTGCCTCAGGATGGCGAATACTTGACAAAATCTGGCGTATTCCAAGTCTTTCTAATTCTTGTCTGAACTCTACACTGGTGAAACAACTACCGTGATCCGACAACAAATTCTCAGGTTTTCCCAGAATCGGTATCACTTTTTCTTTGAGTCGTTTTAACACCTGTTTGGTACTAGTCTTCTGTATGGGAGCAAGGACAACCATTTTAGTGAAGACATCCATAGCCACCATTATATGTCGATTTCCTCTTCTTGCCTTTGGCAAAGGTCCGAAGTTATCAATAGATATGATTTGACCTGGCCTTTCGGGCAACAATGGTATAGGCTTTTGTCTCATCAGAAATGCATTTGGTTTGATCCTTTGACATAAATCACATGTCTTTAGCGTGTCCCTTACAGTTTCTCTCAGTCTCGGCCATACAAATGCTTCTTTCAGCATCGAGACTGTTTTGTCGACTCCCATATGTCCGAACGATCTATGGGCTAGCCATACTATTTTCCTCTGCAAAATTGCAGGTACAACAATCCTTAATCGTGTATGGTCAGAGTCCACAAACTTATATAATAATCCATTATAAAATGTGTAATCTTGAGCTATCTTATTAGCTTCTGTGTACGCTGGTGTTCCCCTTATCAAGCTTCCTTCGAGGAAAGATATGAGCATGTTCATCCATGGATCCTCACGTTGCCGTTGACTAATGCTCCTTAACTCATTTAGAGTACGCTGATCCCTGTCTTCCAAATCAATAGCCATTACTTCCTCTTCTGTGGACTCTGGCTGTCTACTTAAGTAGTCTGGAACTATATTTTCTTTTCCTGGGCAGTATTCTATCTTTACATCAAACTGTTGAATGTATAAAGCCCAACGCATCAACCTTTGACTGGATAGATCAGTCTTCATCAAAAAGGTTAAGGCTTTATGATCCGTTCTTAAAATGACCTGAAACCCATATACGATCTTTCGCCAATATTGCAGCGCGTGCAATATCGCTAACAGCTCGATTTCGCTGATCGTATAATTTTTCTCGTGTGGTTTCAGTCTCCGACTTGTGAAAGCTAGATAATTTTTCTTATCAGGGTTATCCGGGTTTTCCTGATATAGCATTGCCCCTATTCCAATCTGGGATGCATCTGTTTGAATTATAAATTTCTGATTAAAATCAGGATATCCTAGCTTCACATAGTTTAAGAGCATTTCCTTGGCCTCCACGAATGCTTTTTCTGTTTCCTCCGTCCATTTCCACTTGCCCCCCTTCTTCAGAAGGTCCTGTAGTGGTGCAACAGTTTTTGTGTATGATGGACAATGTCCTGAGAAGAACCCAATCAATCCCAAAAACTGGCGAACGTTCTTCACCTTCAAAGGCCTTGGAAAATCCCTTATCGATTCCAATTTGCATGGATTTGGTTTAACACCATCCTTATCAATCACATGCCCTAAAAATGTTACTTGCCTTTGACAAAAATTTGACTTCTTTAAATTGATTTTAAAATTTGCCCTTCTTAAGTCTTCCAATAATTTCTTCAATTTTTCTAAATGTTCCTCAATATTCTCCGAGGTAAGCAAAATATCATCCACATAACGGATAGTGCACTCTTTCACTTCCTCTGACAGGTTTCGATCAAGCGCTCTTATTAAGGCAGATCCCGCGGTCTTCAATCCTAACGGACATCTCCTAAAACAATAGGTTTGTTGGTCGAACTGAAATCCAGTCAACAAGCTGGTTTTCTCTTCCAGTTCGAGATGATGATACGAAGAAGTCATGTCAATATTTGTGAAAATCTTCTTGCCTTTGAACTTCCTCAGTATTTCTTTTATGGGTGGTGCCGAATCATTTTCTGGTATGATTTTTGCATTTAAATTTCTGGCATCTAGACACACCCTTACTGAGCCATCCGGTTTGCTCACAATCACTTATGGACTAACATATGGTGTCGCCATCTTTTCTATAACACCTGCATTCATCATCTCCTGCAGTGTTTTCTTAGTTTGTGGGTAATGTTTTTCCGCAACCGGGTATGGTTTTTGTCTGAACGGTGCCCAATCATTGACTTGGAACGCGTATTTAAAATTTTCAATCTTCCCTGGCTTGGAATCAAATACGTCCCTAAAATTCAATAATAATTTCTTTAATTGTTCCTTATTTTCGAGGTTCACTTGAGCTTCCTTTACTTTTCCTGACAGGTTGGTCTCGAACTCAGTTTCCAAATTATCTTCGAGTTCTATGTTGAGGACCTCAAATATCCTTTCTCTGTCCTTACAACCTTCTTCCGTTACTTCTTCCCCATGCCATACCTGTTCTCCTATTTTCACATCCTGTTCCTGTAGGTTAATGTTTTGTTCATCCACATCCTCTCTTTGGATTCTAATGCAGTTTTGCGCTAGGTCTATGATGACCTTGTTCTCACGGATAAAATCAATACCTAATATGACATTATACGGTAATTGATTTACCAGCAAAAAGCATTGCGAAATTTCAGCGTTACCCATGATCAGATCAATGTATACCTGAAATTTGCATGTTAAAGATTTTTCAGGGATAATTCCCTTAATCTTTACACTTGATGTGGGGATTTTTAATACGCGGCCTCTTGTTTCCAATTAATTCAGAAGGGTTTGCGTAATTAAACTTATTGTTGATCCGGTATCAATCAATGCCCTGACCAGTAATCCTTCTATTCTTAGCATAATTATGGGTAATTCTCTTTTGATAGGTGGGATTCCTTCCACATCCTCATTAATTAGCTCATCTGGTCTTGCTATCCAATTCACAATTTCTACCTCCTCCCAGCTCCTGGTATGTTTCCACTTTTGACGATTTAAATTTGGAGTTTTTTTTTATCCTGAGGGCTCCTTTTTCCCTCATTCTTTAACTGAGCTTGTAGTTCCAAGCTTTGAGCTCCATCTAGTCGGTCGGGTGATTTCCGGTTCTTGATTGCCTCACTCCAACGGACTTTTTGCCTTTCAGGTTCGTCTGGTCGTTCGTTCATGTAACGAAGACTTTCCTGATATCTTTCCTCTATTTCGGCCCGATATTCATCATCCCTATCCTCTGGCCTTACGTTCCTTCGGGGATAATTCTCCCATTTCTTTCTGTTTTCTTGCCTCTGATGGTTATTGTTATAGGGTCGGCTCTCTTGTTGCCTATAACCCGTATTCCTAGGATTTCTTCCTCGATATCCTCCTCTGTGGTATGGCTGTATTCCTCTAGGTTCTTGGTGCCCATACTCTCGGCCTAGTCCTTGAGTATCAGTGCTGGTGGACTGATTCCTGGTCGATGGTTTTTCTCTGGTTTCCTGACTGCTGGCCATGTGTACCTGTTCAGTCTGTCTTTGGTGCCTAGGAGTTACGTGTGACGTCGTCATGTCTAATTGACGTAATACACTCTCCACTTCCACAGCACTTCTGGCTTTGGATGAGATTAACAGCCTCTGAATCTCATATGGCAGTTGTCTTGAAATGGCGGCACACAGGTCGTTCTCAGATGGAGCAATGTCAAGTTCGCGGAATTTACACAGCTGAGCGGTAAAAAATTCCGAGTACTTAGTTGGTGCATTTGTGCTGTACTTCCTAGAGTACAGATCTAGCCTCAAATTCTCCTGGACGTCTGCTGCCCAATATCGTTTTAAAAAGGCTTCTCTAAAGCCTTCCACCGTATCAAAGGTGTACCTGAAGCTTCTGAACCAGGTGAGACAATCACCTGCCAACAACTTCTCAATAGCTCTCAGTCTCCGATCCTGAGGAACCTTCATTTCGTTTAAGTACTCTGCGACTTCCTTTAGCCAGTATTTTGGAGTAATTGACATGTTATTACCCGTAAATTTTACCGGTCTGTCCTCATTCGATTTGAAAATGTTTATTATCTGACCATTTGTCTGGTTCATGTATGGGGTTGACATCGCCATCGGATATCCTGGGTTCTTGTAAGGGCTCTCCCCTCCTAAGTCCCTATCGGTATCTGTGCCTTGTTCACGGGAATCTACCCATCCTGTCTTAGGAAACTCCTCCTGATTCTCAAATTCTAATTTCCTTTCCCTTCGGGCACTTTCTTCATTAGCCATGAGTTGGATTTCCATTTGACTGTTCTTATGTTCAGTCCTCTCCAACCGGGATCCTAATTCATTTTGAATTCTTTCCTGATTTTTCTTACTGGTTTCCAGTTCTTGTTTGAGTTGGTTTTTGTCGTTCCTGAAGCTATTCCTGATTTCATTTAAGTGTTCTTCTACCTCTTTCTTGATGACCATGACCTGTTCTGTTATAATTTCTGGTTTAACGTCACCTCTGGTATCTAGGTCTTCTCGTATTTCCTTTATCTTTTTCTCCATCTCTCTTTGTCCTTTGACCATATTTACTTTAATTCCTTCCAGTTTTTCCTCAGTTTTCCCTTGACTCTTATATAATATCATCAAGTCATTTTGGATCTGGCCTACTTCCATATGAGTTTTTCCTACTTCGACCTTTAATGTTCCGATGGTTCCCTGAACATCATTAATACCCTGACTTATTTCATCTATCTTATGGGTACTTTCCTTATTTTCGTCCTCTCGTTGTTTTCTTTCACTCTGGAGATGCCCCTCGTATATACCTAATCTTCGATTTATTTCACCCTCATACTTCTTTAAGTTATCATCTACCTGCCCGGTAAACGGCTCAAATTGACTTTTCATATCCCGCGCATCCTTTTGATTTTGATTTTTCATCTCAGTTACTTCGGTCTGAACTACACCGATTTTGTTCTCGAGGGTTCCTACTTTCTCCTCAACCTTTCCAAATCGGGTTCCTAGCTCATTCACACTTTGTTTTATTTCATCCCGGGATGTTTTACAGATATCGCTGTTAGATTTTATCTGATCTTCTAACTTTTTCTGCACACCTTGAATCTGGGTTACAAGTTTCTTTTCGCACTCATCACCCTTCTTTTCCATGTTACTTAATTTAGTTTCCATGGAAATCAAACTTTTATTTAAATTTCCAAAATTTTCTTGACATTTAGTTTGGGACTCTCCCATACTTTCGTTCAAAGCCTGTATTTGGGCTTGCAATCCTGAATGAAATTCTTTATTTTCCTCTTTAATCTCACTTGCGATTTCCCCTTTTAACTCTTTTAACTTGTCCCCAAACTTAGTGTCAAAATCTTGAAATTTGGTATTCATTGTTTCTTCTAAAACCTCTCTGAGTCCATTTGACCCCCTTTTTATTCCCTCAATTTCAGCCTTCACTTCATCGTTCATTTTTATACAGTTAACCTCGATAGCTTCTAATTTAGTTCCCATGTTATCACTATTTGTTTCGATAGCTACTAATTTAGTTCCCATTTTATCACTTTTAGCTTCGATATCTACTAATTTAGTCCCCATATTAGCACTATCAGTTTTTAGTGACTCTAAACTCTCATTTATGGATTCGAACACTTTGTTATTTTCATCCTTTTGGAGGCCCAATGTATTGTCTATTGTTCCCAATTTATTGTTTATGGCCTCCAACTTTTCTTTGCTATCGGCTTTTATAGCCTCCAAAAGCCGTTGCATCTCTTCACTCAACGCCATCTTATTAGAATATAGTGGGCTACCCATGCCTCATCGCTAGAACATGCTTGAGAGATAGTAATCTGAACCATTGTGTCCCAATTTCTTTAAAAAAAATTTACTTTGGTACGGGTTTTTACTACACCGTACCCTTTTGATACTCTGCTTCAAACTCAAAGACCTTTATGGAAGTATTTAAAATTCAAAATTTCGAAAAACCATTTTTTTTTTCAAAAAATGAAAATTTTGATTTTTCGAGAAAACTCGGGTTTTCCCTAGGAAAACTCAGCCCTGCGTACTGGGCGCCATGAAAGATATTTGGGGGTTGTTTACATCCAGGGCTGCTCGGTGTGAGTTTCTAGGGACCCATGCGGTCAGTTAACATTATACGTTGTAGCTACTCCTATCATTACTTTACTTTTACATGAATCGACCGTCTTTAGTGTTCCTCTAATTATTAATCCAAGCACAGTACTTCTATTCACCCCCCTGTGCCCTTGCAGCAAGAAATATGCAAATCACAGTATGCCAGCACTGCTCAATTCGGGATTTTTCGGGGCTGCGGTAAGTTCTCCCACTCTGTGACTTACATATTTTGGATTAAATAGAGGATACACTTGCAAAAATAACAACAAAATCAACTCCTATTTTAACACATTTAATTAATCAAAAATTATGGCGCTACAAACAATAAAACAATTAAACTACTGACCAATATCATTCTACTTGTCCAAAGTGAACAAGGAATAGCATAAAAATAAAACAAATATTAGATTAAAACACATGGTTTTCTTTAAAACCAACAATTCACGATTATTTCACTTCCATAAAGTACTTATCTTAAAGTTCCAAATAACTACGAGCTTCTTTGGCTCGATACTTTCCCATAATAATGGTGTCATATTTTTGTACACCTCAAGAATTATTTTTATCTTTTCTTATCATCAAAACAAATATATAATTACATTTAAAATTACATGTTAATTATTCACTTCAATATTTGGGCATATCACATGTTCTCCATATTTACTATCTCTCTCAAGTTTTGCAAATTCACTACGGTGATCGGGAAAACTATTTGTGTACTCCAGAGTTATAAAGATTACTTGACAAAGTCAAAAACTATGATCACTCCCGAAACCTAGTTATCTTCACAAAACTCGTGGATTCCTATTTTCCATCCAATATTACAATAGGGATTTTATTTAATTCATTTGTCTTATAAGACCATTATCACATAAGAAAACTACGATCTGAATTGGCAAGCGATAATATCAATCTACAAGGACCTCGGTTCAACGCCCGGGTCATTAACAACTTTAAACACTCACGGTGTATTTAACACATCTTACAAGACGGTTTTTACCCACCATCGCTCTATGAGGGTCAGGCCATTATACTCGGGCGTGATTTATGACAAGGAAAGCGACTCTCTGCCTAACCTACGGTGGCAGCTCTCTTCAATGCTTCAAAACAAACCTTCACATTATTCTCAGTTCTGTGGAGAGACCTGGCTTTTACTTCACTTATTTCCATTCAACAATATTCTTTGGCTCATAAACCACTTTCGTAACCTTGGCATTTATTAATTATGAGAGGGTCCTCATTGATTGGGAAGATTAATACACATTCTACGACGAATAATTAGAGGCTTTAACAACAAGAGGATTCTAGGTTCGAATCTCTTAACATGCCTCGGGAACATTTCCACATCAGAGGACTTATACAAAACGCGATTTAGGGTCAAGCCGTAGCTTACAGGACCTACGCTCAATAATACCGTACATTAGCTCCCTTTTAAATAATACACACATAGCCTCGTGATCCACGTCACAATTTAGAGGACTTACAACATATCTCAATTCACTGCAATCAACTACCCTCCATATGTAACTTACCAAGTACTTTAACTTTTACGCGTTCCTAGCGTAACTTTTTATTTAATTGCGTTCCATTACGCTACACATTACTTTTACGGCCGAATGTCTTCCAAAGAACTGATAAATTTCATAGTAACAATTGATACATATCTTAATTCTTATATTAATCTTTTCCGTTGACAATAAATCGCTCCCTTTTTAAGAACACGCATTCACATCATGTCTTATACATTTGTTAAGGCTTCAACGCTCTATATTTTTATATCATTCAATTTAATCTTTATTTAGATTTCTTTACCTTGTTATTCACATCATGTTTTCATTCCTTACAAAAGCTCAAAAGCTATTTCTTTCATATAATTCAAATTTACCTTTATGTAAATATCTTTGTTATAATTATTATTATCACGCTTGCTTTTATAACATTCATTAAATACTGACATTTTATTCCATGCATTTCCTCTACAGGATTTATTATTTCACATACTTATTTATTATTCCTTAAAACTTTATTTTCGTTCAGATCGCGTTCTTATTTAGTTATTATTCATTTAAAAACATCCCTTCTACTCAAACTCCGGTGGAATTGTACACAAAATTTTTCCCGACACCAAAACATAATGAAAATCTTTACTTACATGTTTAAGGTCGCTTTCTGACCTTTATTCTCGTTTGATGTGACATTTTGGCCCACCTTCTTGACCTACTCCATATTGTACAATCTCATCTTATGTACAGAAATTTCTTGACACATATTCACTATATTTAACACTGACAACATTTTTTTTAATACACTGGTGTATCCGTTTTGAACACACATTAAAACACTAAAAAATATTACTCTGGTACATATTATAACACATATCACTGTGCATAAAACGCTTTCACTTTACCTAAAACACTTAAAATGATACTCTTATTTCTTTTCTTACAATATTTACACTTCACTCCTATCACACGGGTGTATCTCAACGATTTTTACAATTTCTGTCGGCTGTTGATGATCCCTGATGTGAATCCTATCGACCTGCATTGGACGTGTGATTTTACTCGTTCAAAGTTTCTCTCTCCTACAACTACTCCTGAAACTACTGGTTTCAGTCTCTCAAAACCGCTTCTATTGTCTATTACTCGGCTTTACTTTATCTGCTTTAACTAGGCGATAAATGTCTTTTCTTTGCCGTCACCTCTATTTATACATGGTGGTCTATCGCCCCCTATAGTTTCTATATCTTGGCCTCCCTTCGAGGACCGTATACTGTCTATCGTACCGTTTAGTTTCTATATCTTTGCCTCCCTTCGAGGACCGTATACTGTCTATCGTATATTTTTGACGTTTTCTCACTAGAGTACGTTTCCCTCTGGTTTCGAAACTAAGTTCCTAAGTTCCTTTCGCTTGAACTTCTATCTTTCGCGATCGTAATTACTGTAAAGTTCCTTTACAGGACTTAATGTCTTTAACAATGTCTTTACTAAACGTAACGCCGTTTATTTGTTGGAGTTCTTATAACTTCGTAACTGTATTGAACTAGTGTTCTTCCGGAACTCGAAGTTCCCTACTGATCGCTGTATCTTACTTTGGCGATATTGCTTTAAAGTCCGTATATTTAATATTCTTTATAATTTAGGACTCTTCAAAGTCTCGAACTGCTAACCCTCAGCGTAGCGTACTTATATCGTAACTGGTCTACACTCGGTGAACTTGTAGCATAGCCTCCCACAGGCTCTGGATCGATGTCTGATACAGCTTAACGTCCCCCTCACGGGCTCTTGAATACTGCGTATACGATGTGGTGCAGCACTTCCGCTCACGGAATGCTCGTAGACTGAATGATTATGATGCTCCAGCGTCACGCCCCCCTGGACGGACTAATACTGCATGTACTGATACAGCGTGACGTTCCCCTCACGGGCTCTCGTAGACTGCATGATTGGCTTGGTGAGGCCAGGAGTTTTATACCTTTCAGTCACAAAAAGATAAAATCCTAGTCCTTTTCGTGACCAACTTTTGAACTAATTGACGCACAATTATAAAAATCGTATCTCCAGACAGCTCGTCTTCCAAACGTAAGATAATCTTCCTGTGCATGGAAATCGATCGTGCATTTCCGAGATATTAATTAATTTCTCGTCCTTAACTGTGTGGGTGGTGCTATTCTTTTTTTTATTCTCCCACTCCTTGGGTCTCGGTGAACCCCCAATGACGTCTACTTGCGTTTGCAGTTTTCTCCTGTGCCATTTTTACAAGGTTTTTCTTTACACAAAAATCTCTAATCCAAATTGATTCACCGTACTGTATCTGTTTACTTATTTTTATACTCGTAAACGGGTTAAATTTAATTATTCCTGTTCTGACTCAGCAGCGAGGTTGCCATATTCCTGCAACGTAAGAGCAATTTCCGAGTCCAGCTTCTTCGTCTTACAGTCAAAACTTTCCACTCGTTCTAATAATATCCATGACTGGCTCCTTATAAATGTCAAGAGGCATGAGCTCATCTAAGGAACACCTGGCCCTAGCGCTTGTACAATGTTAGGCTATAATCCTGGCTTGAAATCTCTCTCCGTTCCCTTAGAGACTGTATGATTCTTTCATTCCTTTCTCAAAGTACATGGATTCGACCCTCTTTGAGGCCATGGTACATGGGTTCACTACATACGGAATTACATACATAATATATATAACCACTATCAAAGGGGTTATCACCTTCACTTCTTTCAAACTGGCATTCCTTAAAAAGGACATAATTCCTCAGCGTTGTCACACCAATCGCTGGACTACTGAACGATAACATCAATGTTAAACCATTAATCTATACATGTTAAAGACCTTTGGACTAATCGATACAGACCTCCTCACTATTACTTTTAAAATGTTACTCAGATAAATTTAAACTGTTGTGTATACATTTAATAAAATACTGAATCTTAACTTCACACTTCTGGGTTCAACTTTTACCGATGAGGAATATGATGTCTACAACGTGACATCATATTACTCCTCGTAAATACTTAATCACAAAATTATATATGTGTGTCCAACAAGAATCGATCATGACGAGGATATCAAACAAGAACTTCCCTAACGTCGGATAAGAATAAACCTTCCAAGAAGATTCTAACTTCAAATTATTTTAAATGACTGAAAGTTCATGGCTTTCTTCAATAAAAGATACAATTAGTCATATTCGTATTATCTCCATTCTAAACGAATGTCTATGAGTTCTGACGATAATAATCGTTTCCACATTAAATGTTTCTCTTCCAAATGATACCATGATATTTCACAATATATCACTACCCATATCTTCGCTCTCGACGTCTCTTCTCGACGGATAAAATGCCCAAATTAAACTAATAAAAATTAATTTAATCGGTAACATAGACGAAAATGTCTATCACCTGAATTCAAAATAAATTCATAAACGTCGAAAATAAATTACCATTCCTTAAAGGAAATGTTCCTCGAACAAGAAAAATCTGAGTTTAGAAACTGAATTTCAAACAGACAAAGCTAAAAGCGTCGAAAGACGATCACTACAAATAATCTCGAAGAATAAAATGACTATGCATGGAGTACATAAATATTGTGTCGAAATATGGATAAAGGATTTGCTCAAAAATGTCACTACAAAGCTCTAACTACTAGGTTAGTGAACACTGCTACCTGGTCTGGAAGTCTAGAAGCTCAAGATAGAGTATTACAAAATACTCAGTTGTTACATCTTCCAAAGATCCGGGTTGGATCCTAGCTCGTCTCCAAGAACTCGTGACCTCAGGAAAGGAACGAATTCCCCTACTGGAAAACAGCAAGCTCCGACCGGGATCGAACTGCGGCCTCCAATCATCATCTTCATTGTGACCGGGTTTACCCTGGACCTCTTGATAATCTTCATGTGTCTCCTTACTCCGTCACAGTACAATTTTATCAAAACAACGAGCAGTGTCAAAAATTCAGCTCCCCATTTCGAAAGACATTCGAAAAGGAAGTCGAAGACCTGACTCGCATAACGAACATTCATGTAGATGGAATATGAACATAGTTCTGTAGTCGCTGGTGTTAATGTCGAGCTCATGTCTGACAATAATGCACTAGAATACAGTTGTACATCAAATCTCATGTTCGCTCATCAAGTAGACATTCATGAACAAACTTCTCTAACGAAGCTCCATCGCTGACTATATCGCTTCTGTCTGCTTATATCCCTCGCGCACATACTAATTTAGTCCCTAATTAAACTCATATTAGCAGACTTAATAATGTTCTTCAACATAGAATACATCTTCATCTTATTGGTGTTGTTATACAGTTCATCAAAAGTAATGCTAACATTCACTCTTACTCACTTGTGTTTGGTGTATGCGCTGTAGTCGCTCGAAAAAAAGTGTCTTATCGCGCTGGAAACAAACACTTTTCTCACGCTTCACAAAAACGTTTATATCTTCTGAAATACTCTTCTCAATCTTCTCAAAGTTCGTAATATACTAAATACGATAGCAAGCTACAATCTGTAGTCGAAATAATGTATCTGAAGTGGATCAGACCGAAGTAATTGCGGCATATAAGTTCATCGCAACTTCACTTAGTTTCAAGGCGCGGTAATCTCCTAACTCTCGCCTCGCTTATGCCTTGTCTCCACGAGTCAACCTTCTACAAGCTCGGTGAAACACTCGGAACTCCTCTCTCTTCCGGTAACACGTCTGACCTCTCTAATATTCAGATAATAAAGAGCCTCGATGCTTGGCGTCTCCCCTCCAAGTCTATCGATTCTGGCCGCCTTTTTGCGTTCCCTCTCAAATTCCCGCGGGCTCTAGCAGATCGCTTATTCCTTCCAATAGCGACCTGCTATCGACTTATAAAATATTTCCAATATTTTCTTCTCTTTACCATTATGTAAATTCACTCTCAAGGGGCTTAAATGTGTTAAATATCCATAAAAATTTAGTTGCTGGAACTCCCGTCTTCTCTAAAACTTCTTCATATTGGCTGTAAGCTCATATCCAATCGGATAATATATAACAATGTTTAAACAATTCTTGGGATTATTCGCTGTTGCTATGTCGATTTTAAGCTTCTGGAAACTTCCATTGCGCAATACAATCACGTGGCGGAATTTCCCTCCTGCTCAATGTCGCCTCTTGACTGGTTTCTGCCAACTTCCAACCTCAATATTGTTTGGTTAAATTTTATCATGGGCTTCGAAAAATATTCCCATTTTCATCCCAAATAATTCATTTTACGGGGGAAGTACATCTACGCATTTTCTCAGGAATGCTACAATCACGTCTCCTTCCAACAGCTCATCCCAATTGCATCAGTTCTCACATAACTTAAACAGTCCCATTCAAGATTTCTGAACGCGTTACAGTGTGGCCGAAAACTAGAAAAATTATGTGCAGAAAATTCACCTGGTATATTGAGTGAACTATAACATCCTTTCATTCCTTTTAGAATAACACTATTGTTTAAGTAATTATCAAATAAGAAACACAGATAAATTATGATCTGTCAAATGTTTAATGCTATTAATAATGTTGCAGGCAGGTAACCGTTGGACTTCAGAAATATAACACAGGAGATCTCTTCATTAACCTTCTAGAGCCAGCCATTATCTCTGTGTTAACAGTAGTACAGATTCACTACTTCCATAATGATCTTCTGGAAATGACATCCATAACTATGTAAGTGGATTCTTTATGCACATTCTAACATTGTAAGTAGGCTTCAGCTAGAGGTAGAGATACAAGAGAAGGATAAGGACACTGTCATTTTCAAAGATGTGCATTCTTGTCATTAATCCACTCAAGGGTTCCTCAATGCTGTACCCCTTAACGAGCTTGTTTCAATCTCCTCATTTCATCGAGAGAGCATGCAGCAACCAGTTCTTTTGTAACTCAAAATATAGTGTAGCAGAGATCATCCTTCAGTGAGATTTTCTGCCTTGATGTGAATGGTGCCAGGTGAAGTGAAAACTGGACATGCACGTATAGTGCATAGCAAGGAGGCATTCTTCGCAATGAGATCCTTTGTCTTGAAATGGATGGTGTAATTATGAGTGTAAACCAGACATACACTGTGTATGTATTGTGCTCGTATGCGCAGAGATACCACAGGACCGAAGGATGAAATCAACCACCGTGAGATCCCATTGCAAACGAACGACATACAACACTAGACATGTATTTGAGCTTGTCCCAGCACAAGGCAATTACTCTCAGGGGAATTGAGTTGTGCGAAGGTGGAGTTATGAAACTAGCCCAAAATACACATCCTAAAAGAAAGGAAAATCTCAAGACTACCGCAAATAATCGAGGGTTAAGATAAAAATATGTTCTTCGACATTTATTTGCCAAAGGTCCCTATCCTACTCTGTATTGGGGTATAAATGCTCTAACTAAATACCCTCTTGAAAAAACCCACCATCCTACACTGTTGTCCTAAGGCTCCCGTCAAAAAGTTTTATCATACAAAAACGGCGAGAAAATAAAGCTAGGAAAATGGCATGAATAAATTCCCTAGGTAAACACAAATGTAAGTAAAATATAAATTTTAATAACATTGTTCCTAATCTCAGCAGCAGACGGCTAATCAGTAGGTAATATAAGCTGGTTCTGGCGCAGGGGCTAATGCGCAAGATGGCCGCCGCGCGCAATCAGTCCTATGTTATTCTTATGGAGGGGTCAGTCAGAGCTGGCACAAGGGCTAATGCGCATGATGGCCGCCATACTCTGAGACCGTGAATGACGTCACAGGGGGAGGTCGGCCGTGTAGTCGCTAAATGGAATATTTATTGTTTTAATTATTATTATTATTAATAATAATGAAAAAATCCACAGCCTGCTTCCAGTCTCCGACCGGGTCAGGAATGGAATGAATGAAGCCCGCATCTAGCGGCGAGGATATGAACAGTGCCGGCTGCCGAGGCCTGACGCACTCCTCTGGGGCAATGATTAAATGAATGACAGATGAAATGAAATGATAGTGGAGAGTGTTGCTGGAATGAAATTTTGACAGGGAAAACCGGAGTACCCGGAGAAAAACCTGTCTGCCTCCGTTTTGTCCAGCACAGATCTCACATGGAGTGACCGGGATTTGAACCACGGACCCAGTGGTGAGAGGCCGGCGTGCTGCCGCCTAAGCCATGGAGGCTATTATTATTATTATTAATAATAATAATAATAATTTTATTAGGTAATAATTGATTGATAGCTTGCCACGGTGGGTGAGTGGTTATCGTGTCGGACTACCAACCCCAAGCTTGCAGGTTCGCTCTTGGTCGTGGTAAGTGATTTTTGAAAGGCGGCAAAAATTAAGACACGCATGTCATACGATGTTGGCATGTAAAAGAACCCAGGGTGAGGTCGGCTATGTAGTTGCTAAATGGAATATTTAGTATTATTATTTTATTTTTTATTATTATTATTAGGTAATTATTGATTGATCTTGTACAATTAAGACCAGTCTTATATTGCCCCACTTTATGGTGTAGTGGCTAGCATTTTTAGCTGTTACTGTGGAGGCTCGGGTTCGAGTCCTGGCTCTGTCAAGAAATTTAATTCTAGGCTGAGGGTTGGAATGGGGGTACACTGAACCTTGTGAGGCAAAACTGACAGGAGCTGGCTTTTGATTCATACCGCTGCCATTCTGCCTAACCCAACTTCACATAACCTAACCTAACCTAACCTAACCGGATCCCACCTTACCTAACCTAACCTAACCTAACTTCAAAGTCAGAATGTACAATACATTTATTGTTTTTATACCCTCATAAATTAGATATAGAGAATGTCCACCTCGATTTAGATCCTCGAGCACACTTTTCTGACATATCATTAAAACGTGTAGAAAGGAATGTCTGAAAATTTTCACTAACACATAATACACGTTCACTATACATTGTGTCCACTTTTTGAATGCTAATGATACGGAAAAGAGTATGCATTGGTAATTCAGTGAGCTCTTTTCTCTCTAATCAACAGTTCTGCCCCCCCATAGCATTGAGAATATTTATTGTAGTAGCCTATAAAGAAACAAACAAAAATCATATCTATTACAGTTTAGCTATAAGTGACCAGAACCACTATAACATTTTATTCTAATAAGGAGATTTCCATAATGATAAGAGAAAAAAAGCTTACCATAATGATGGATTGTGTGTAAATAAACGTCTTTTGCTGCTTGACGCCACTACTAAACTGATACTCATACAACGGACAAGTGAGTTCATGTTTCGCTGACGTAATCGTATGTTCCCATGCACTTCATGTGTGTTGAACGCGCCGTAGTGGCTAAATTTGAAACTAGATGAGATGATTTGCTGATGTAACCGTATGTTCCCCCGCACGCACACGCAGGCCCCTGTGGACGGGTCCTTGTGGACGAGTCCCTGTGGACGGGTCCCTGTGGACGGGTCATTGTTGACGGGTCCTTGTTGACAGGTCCTTGTGGACGAGCCCCTGTGAACGGGTCCTTGTTGACGGGTCCCTGTGGGCGGGTCCTTTGGACTGATCCCTATGGACTGGCCCATGACCCCTAATGCTATTATGAAATTAAAACGTTGTTCCACATGAAACGCATGTAAAGAGCCGATTGCTACTATGAATTAACATTTTTTTTGTTTTTTGTTTTTACACATGTGCACTTGGTTTTTTTTTGTAAGAGGGCGGGCTTTTTGAATACAGATTTATAGATGAGTTATTTTTTTAAAATTACCAAAAGATCCAAAACTAATAGGTAATTCGCTTTTTAACATATCATGAACCAATAAGGCTATGGGACTTGTATTAGAGGTCGTTGGACTTGAGGTGACATTTTGTTTTTGAATGTATTTTTTTTTTGTTAAAAGGGCCTAACTACACTTTTGTTAATATCTCGCTAACTAATAATCAGAGAGGGTCAAGTGAGGTGTCATGGGACTCAGGATGGTCAACCCTTTTCCATGACCAACGAATTTACCCAAAAGATTCAAAACAGCAAGGTCATTGACCTGAGATTTTTTAAACTAATAATTGAATATTAACATGTGAGGTGTCATAGGACTTAGAATGGTCAACCCTTTTCCATGACCAACGAATTTACCCAAAAGATTCAAAACAGCAAGGTCATTGACCTGAGATTTTATAAACTAATAATTGGATACGAACATGTGAGATGTTTACCATTTGTGATGAAACATAGCTAGGTAGAGAAAGAATTAGTGTAGGTGACTGACAAGTCTTTTACCATTGAATCTTGTTTTCAGATCAAACTGCAGTATAGAGAGAGTATAGGTTGCAGGTATGGGTTAATAAATGAGAAACGGTGTACGCAAACTCTGATTTATCAAGAATTAAGAGTAGACTATCTTTAATTGATTGGTTGAAAATGATAGCTAAAACACAAAAATTCTCAGTGGTTACCGAGACAAAATGGTCGCTACCCACAACAAGCTTTAAATACTTGAGGCTAATAATCAATACACACACACACACACTCGCCTGTTGTAAACTAAACTGTGTTGCTGTCAGTGCTCAGACAGTAGGCTGATGACGAAATGCATTGCTAACAGAAATATAATCATTTCCGGTTGTCTAATGTTACCAGCTATCCATTTTTTTTGTGTTGCAGTGGTAAGCACTTTTAGCTCTTGTACTGGTGGTCTTAACTCGATTTCCAGGTCTGAGGCCTAGAACAAGTTGAACTAAGAAACAAGGGCATGGTGGTGCAGTGGTTAAGCTGTTAGCCTTTTCACCAGAGGGTTCGATTTCAGGTTAATATGCATGTCATAAACATATTAAACAAAACAAAACAGAGATAACGTTTAAAACTGATTACATTTGTGCCTTTTCAAATTATTACTTGGATTACAAATACAAAGGTGAACTGGGTTTGATATACAGTTAATGCTGTCTATCACACACTCGACTGTAAGAAAGCCAAAAGAGCAAAAGGCTTAGGTAGAGCAGTGGTAAAATTGCTATATGTAGAGAACTACCTGGCAAAGCTATATCGCATAAACAGTGCAGGATACAATCCAGCAATCAAATTTGTATCTTGTGGAACAGAGAAATGCACTTACATGAGAAAATGCAAGTTGATGTGTGATATGACCTAACACACAAGTGTTCACCTGTGCATGTGCACATTAAGAGCTAACAAGTCACATTCTGTTTAGTTCGTACGTAACGTTAGGTTAGGGCTAATGCACACACCCTAGTACACGAGGCACATGCCATTTGAGAGCAGGCCAAGGGATCTAACTTGGTGGATGGATGTGTTCTAACGAGTCATTTGTAGTTGAAAGAGAATAATACATGTTCTTAAGATGTTAAAACGGTGCAGATGGCACGTGTAGTAAGACGTCTTGTTATATTTCCTGTGTTATATTACAGACATGGCAGAGAGCGCGCAGATCTGTTGCTATGACAAACACTGCAGTAAATTGAAACCCCACGTGTTCATCAAGACAATGGGTGATGATCATGCAAAGTTAGTAGTTATTGGATATTACACAGGTGTTCCTTCCGGTGTCATGTTGCTGACATGGCAGATAGCGCACACTGCTGTTGCTATGATTGACGCTGCAGTAATTTGAAACCTCAGCTGTTGATCAAGACAATGGGTGATGATTATGCAAAGTCAGCAGTAATTGGATACCACACATCAACATGGACTAAATCATAAACTTGTTGTCATAACCAGCAGAAACCTCATTTAAAGATTTTAGATTTTACATTTTAAATTTAAGATTTTTTTATTTTTAGTTTACTTTTTTACATTTTCCTAAAAGAGTAAACAACAAGGTCACATACCTAACCTCATTAAACATAACTTTACCAAACCTAACTTAAGATAATCCAAAGGCTAATGCACATACCCAAAACATATAAGGTACATGCAACTATCCTTATGCTAGTCTTACAGGTTACTGTACAACATGATCACTACCCCAAACGGATTTTTTTTTCATTTTGTCGTTTACCCATATGTCAATTTTCCAATTTCCCATTATCAGTTTTTTTTAATATCAGTTTTTAGTTTTTTCAATTTCATAATATGGAAGTCATGGATTTTTGCATTTTGTTGTTTACACATTTATTAATTTCACAATTTTCCATTTTCAGTTCTTAAAATGTCAGTTTAAAGTTTTTTCAATTTCATGATATAGAACCATGGATTTTTCCAATTTGTTGTTTTCACATTTATTAATTTACCAAATTCAGATTTGCATTTTTTTAAAATTTTCAGTTTAATGTTTTTTGTTCTATTTGTTAATATGGAATCATGGATGTTTTACAATTTGTGTTTTACATGTCATGCAATTATTCTTATGCTAGTCTTATAGGTTACTGTACAACATGATTACTACCCCACTGGATTTTTTTTTCATTTCGTTGTTTACACATATGCCAATTTTCCAATTCCCCATTTTCAGTTTTTTTAATGTCAGTTTTAAGTTTTTCAATTTCATAATATGGAAACATGGATTTTGCATTTTGTTGTTTACACATTTATCAATTTCACAATTTCCCATTTACAGTTCTTAAAATGTCAGTTTAAAGTTTTTCAATTACATGATATAGAAACATGGATATTCCAATTTGTTGTTTTCACATTGGTCAATTTACCAAATTCCGGTTTAAAGTTTTTAAAATTTCAGTTTAATGGTTTTTTTTTCTAATTGTCAATATGGAAACATGGATTTTTTTCAATTTGTGTGTTACATGTTCATTTTGCATTAGGAGTGGAGAAAAGTGGGTAGTAATTAAAAATGTGCAAGCAGTGTCCATTGTTGACAGGTCATTGTTGACGAGTCCTTTTCATACAACAGAAAAGTGAGTTCATGTTTCGCATGCATTACCTAAAATGTAATACCATGCAAGTGTTTAACATTTTACAACTAACCTGTTAGTATGATTTGCACACTACAAAGGTTATATCTGTTCTGGTAATAGAATTATTTAGCATTGGCTTTTATATTTAATATGTACAGTTTAAAGTGATAGAAAAGTGGTAGAAATGTGGTAGCAAAGTGGTAGACAAGTGGTAGACAATTGGTAACAAAGTGGTAGAAAAGTGGTAGAAATGTGGTAGCAAAGTGGTAGACAAGTGGTAGACAATTGGTAACAAAGTGGTAGAAAAGTGGTAGCAAAGTGGTAGCAAAGTGGTAGAAAAGTGGTAGAAAAGTAGCAGAAAAGTGGTAGCAAAGTGGTAGAAAAGTGGTAGCAAACAAGAAAAGTGGTAACAAAATGGTAGAAAAGTGGTAGCAAAGTGGTAGCAAAGTGGTAGAAAAGTGGCAGAAAAGTGGTAGCAAAGTGGTAGAAAAGTGGTAGCAAACTAGAAAAGTGGTAGCAAAGTGGTAGAAAATATTACATGTATTGTTAAGAAATAGTTTAAGCGGTTACATGGATTCATTACACAATAATATTAGCATGACAAAGCTCATTTTCTATATCCAATAGTTCTTCCTCATATTTAGTATGACCAGTTTACACATTTATCAATTTCACAATTTCCCATTTACAGTTCTTAAAATGTCAGTTTAAAGGTTTTCAATTTCATGATATAGAAACATGGATTTTCCAATTTTTTTTTTCATTTATTAATTTACCAAATTCCCATTAACAGTTTTTAAAATTTCAGTTTAATGTTTTTTTTTTCTATTTGTCAATATGGAAACATGGATTTTTCCAATTTGTGTTTTACGTGTTCATTTTGCATTAGGAGTGGAGAGAGGTGGGTAGTAATTAAAAATGTGCAAGCAGTGTCCATTGTTGACAGGTCATTGTTGACGAGTCCTTTTCATACAACAGACAAATGAGTTCATGTTTCACATGCATTACCTAAAATGTAATACCATGCAAGTGTTTTAACATTTTACAAATTAGCTTATGTGTTAGTTTATGTGTGGGGTCTTATGTTGGGCATTTTGTGTTGGCTTATTTAACAAGTTATTTTGTCAATGCATTTAGTGGATTTTTCTCTGGGTCTTGGAATGTATATCAGTCCATTTTATCACAACATAATGCTTACTGCCATGTTTGTAAGCAACAACAACACACTAAACTTTCAAAAAAATCTAAAGTACTCTAAGGTACTCTCAACTCGTACTCTTCTTACCTCTATCCCATGCCAAGTCAAGAACATTTTTTTTTCCAAAAAAAGGTGAATGGGGAAAGTAGACTATATGTTTAAACAAAAAAAATCATATAAAGTCATATGTTAACACCTACATTTATCCCATTCTTAGTCGAAAAAATATTATATTTTTTTTAATTTTTCTGAAATATATTTGGAAAGTAGGCTATATTTTTGAAAACTAATCATTCTATAAAGTCATATATAGACTCAACCAATGGCTTTTATATCCTTAACAGTTAGAACAAAATATGGAATTTTTGACATTTTTTCCAAAAATGTTCATTTTTTAAAATGGACTATATTTTGGAAACTAGGAATTTTACAAAAAAGTGTGTTTGACATAAATGACAGGTATTTACCCCCTCTACCAACAAACCAAGTCCCAGATCCCTGGGACAAAATAAAAAAATGTTTAATTGTGAAAGTAGGCGATATTTTGAAAACGTATCATTCTAAAAAGTCATATATAGACTGAAACAAATGTTCTTTAAGTTATTTAACGTTAAAACAAAACTTAATTTTTTTCATTTTTCCGAAAAAAGTACAATTTTCAAAATTGTCTATATTTTGGAAACTAAGAATTTTACAAAAATGTTTGTTTCACGTAAATGAAAGGTCTTTACCCCCTCTACCCCAAAAATAAATTTCAGGGCCCTAGGACAAAAACTGTGCAGTAGTGTGTTTTGGCCGGTTCTACAGCCTCCACCTCCACACCCTCCACACAAGATGGCGGCCGTAGGTTAACTTAACCTAGCCTAACCTAACAAGATGGCGGCCGTAGCTTAACTTAACCTAGCCTAACCTAACAAAATGGCGGCCGTAGCCTAACCTAACCTAACCTACAAGGTGTGATCAAAACGTTCCAAAAAGGTGGCTGCGACTTAACCTAACCTAGCCTAGCCTAACCTAACCTAACCAACAAAGTGTGATCAAAAAGTTTCAAAATGACTGCCGTAGCTTTACTTAACCTAACTTAACCTAAAGCTACGAGGTGCGAACAAAAAATTTTCAAAATGGTGGTCATAGCTTAACTGAACCTAGCCTAACCTAACCTAAACCTACGAGGTGTGATCATAAAGTCCCAAGATGGCGGTCGTAGCTTAACTCAACCTAACCTAACCCTACGAGGTGTGATCAAAAAGTTCCAAAATGGCTGCCGTAGCTTAACTGATTGATCCCTGTTGATTGACCCCTTTTGATTGATCTCTGTTGATGTATCCCTTTGGACTGGTTCCTGTTGACTAGCCCCCTTTGGACGGGTCCTTTTTGAAGGGAGTCATTTTTTTACGGGTCCCGGAGGACGGGTCCTTGTTGACGGGTCCCTGTGGGCGGGTCCCCTTTGACATAATTTGGATAAAATGCAAGGGCCAGTCCATAGGGATCAGTCCAAAGAACCCGCCACAGGGACGTAAATGAAAGGTCTTTACCCCCTCTACCCCAATTGTTCTAACTGTTAAGGATATAAAAGCCATTGGTTGAGTCTATATATGACTTTATAGAATGATTAGTTTTCAAAAATATAGCCTACTTTCCAAATATATTTGAGAAAAAATATAATATTTTTTCGACTAAGAATGGGATAAATGTAGGTGTTAACATATGACTTTATATGATTTTTTTTGTTTAAACATATAGTCTACTTTCCCCATTCACCTTTTTTTGAAAAAAAAAATAATGTTTTTGACTTGGCATGGGATAGAGGTAAGAAGAGTACGAGTTGAGAGTACCTTAGAGTACTTTAGATTTTTTTGAAAGTTTAGTGCGTTGTTGTTGCTTACAAACATGGCAGTAAGCATTATGTTGTGATAAACTGGACTGATATACATTCCAAGACCAAGAGAAAAATCCACTAAATGCATTGACAAAATAACTTGTTAAATAAGCCAACACAAAATGCCCAACATAAGACCCCACACATAAACTAACACATAAGCTAATTTGTAAAATGTTAAACACTTGCATGGTATTACATTTTAGGTAATGCATGTGAAACATGAACTCACTTGTCTGTTGTATGAAAAGGACTCGTCAACAATGACCTGTCAACAATGGACACTGCTTGCACATTTTTAATTACTACCCACCTCTCTCCACTCCTAATGCAAAATGAACATGTAAAACACAAATTGGAAAAATCCATGTTTCCATATTGACAAATAGAAAAAAAAACCATTAAACTGAAATTTTAAAAACTGTTAATGGAAATTTGGTAAATTAATAAATGAAAAAAAAAAAATTGGAAAATCCATGTTTCTATATCATGAAATTGAAAACCTTTAAACTGACATTTTAAGAACTGTAAATGGGAAATTGTGAAATTGATAAATGTGTAAACTGGTCATACTAAATATGAGGAAGAACTATTGGATATAGAAAATGAGCTTTGTCATGCTAAAATTATTGTGTAATGAATCCATGTAACCGCTTAAACTATTTCTTAACAATACATGTAATATTTTCTACCACTTTGCTACCACTTTTCTAGTTTGCTACCACTTTTCTACCACTTTGCTACCACTTTTCTGCCACTTTTCTACCACTTTTCTACCACTTTGCTACCACTTTGCTACCACTTTTCTACCACTTTGTTACCACTTTTCTAGTTTGCTACCACTTTTCTACCACTTTGCTACCACTTTTCTGCCACTTTTCTACCACTTTGCTACCACTTTGCTACCACTTTTCTACCACTTTGTTACCAATTGTCTACCACTTGTCTACCACTTTGCTACCACATTTCTACCACTTTTCTACCATTTTGTTACCAATTGTCTACCACTTGTCTACCACTTTGCTACCACATTTCTACCACTTTTCTATCACTTTAAACTGTACATATTAAATATAAAAGCCAACGCTAAATAATTCTATTACCAGAACAGATATAACCTTTGTAGTGTGCAAATCATACTAACAGGTTAGTTGTAAAATGTTAAACACTTGCATGGTATTACATTTTAGGTAATGCATGCGAAACATGAACTCACTTTTCTGTTGTATGAAAAGGACTCGTCAACAATGACCTGTCAACAATGGACACTGCTTGCACATTTTTAATTACTACCCACTTTTCTCCACTCCTAATGCAAAATGAACATGTAACACACAAATTGAAAAAAATCCATGTTTCCATATTGACAATTAGAAAAAAAAACCATTAAACTGAAATTTTAAAAACTTTAAATCGGAATTTGGTAAATTGACCAATGTGAAAACAACAAATTGGAATATCCATGTTTCTATATCATGTAATTGAAAAACTTTAAACTGACATTTTAAGAACTGTAAATGGGAAATTGTGAAATTGATAAATGTGTAAACAACAAAATGCAAAATCCATGTTTCCATATTATGAAATTGAAAAACTTAAAACTGACATTAAAAAAACTGAAAATGGGGAATTGGAAAATTGGCATATGTGTAAACAACGAAATGAAAAAAAAATCCAGTGGGGTAGTAATCATGTTGTACAGTAACCTATAAGACTAGCATAAGAATAATTGCATGACATGTAAAACACAAATTGTAAAACATCCATGATTCCATATTAACAAATAGAACAAAAAACATTAAACTGAAAATTTTAAAAAAATGCAAATCTGAATTTGGTAAATTAATAAATGTGAAAACAACAAATTGGAAAAATCCATGGTTCTATATCATGAAATTGAAAAAACTTTAAACTGACATTTTAAGAACTGAAAATGGAAAATTGTGAAATTAATAAATGTGTAAACAACAAAATGCAAAAATCCATGTTTTCCATATTATGAAATTGAAAAAACTAAAAACTGACATTTAAAAAAACTGATAATGGGAAATTGGAAAATTGACATATGTGTAAACGACAAAATGAAAAAAAATCCGTTTGGGGTAGTGATCATGTTGTACAGTAACCTGTAAGACTAGCATAAGGATAGTTGCATTACCTTATATGCTTTGGGTATGTGCATTAGCCTTTGGATTATCTTAAGTTAGGTTTGGTAAAGTTATGTTTAATGAGGTTAGGTATGTGACCTTGTTGTTTACTCTTTTAGGAAAATGTAGAAAAGTAAACTAAAAATAAAAAAAATCTTAAATTTAAAATGTAAAATCTAAAATCTTTAAATGAGGTTTCTGCTGGTTATGACAACACGTTTATGATTTAGTCCATGTTGATGTGTGGTATCCAATTACTGCTGACTTTGCATAATCATCACCCATTGTCTTGATCAACAGCTGAGGTTTCAAATTACTGCAGCGTCAATCATAGCAACAGCAGTGTGCGCTATCTGCCATGTCAGCAACATGACACCGGAAGGAACACCTGTGTAATATCCAATAACTACTAACTTTGCATGATCATCACCCATTGTCTTGATGAACACGTGGGGTTTCAATTTACTGCAGTGTTAGTCATAGCAACAGATCTGCGCGCTCTCTGCCATGTCTGTAATATAACACAGGAAATATAACAAGACGTCTTACTACACGTGCCATCTGCACAGTTTTAACATCTTAAGAACATGTATTATTCTCTTTCAACTACAAATGACTCGTTAGAACACATCCATCCACCAAGTTAGATCCCTTGGCCTGCTCTCAAATGGCATGTGCCTCGTGTACTAGGGTGTGTGCATTAGCCCTAACCTAACGTTACGTACGAACTAAACAGAATGTGACTTGTTAGCTCTTAATGTGCACATGCACAGGTGAACACTTGTGTGTTAGGTCATATCACACATCAACTTGCATTTTCTCATGTAAGTGCATTTCTCTGTTCCACAAGATACAAATTTGATTGCTGGATTGTATCCTGCACTGTTTATGCGATATAGCTTTGCCAGGTAGTTCTCTACATATAGCAATTTTACCACTGCTCTACCTAAGCCTTTTGCTCTTTTGGCTTTCTTACAGTCGAGTGTGTGATAGACAGCATTAACTGTATATCAAACCCAGTTCACCTTTGTATTTGTAATCCAAGTAATAATTTGAAAAGGCACAAATGTAATCAGTTTTAAACGTTATCTCTGTTTTGTTTTGTTTAATATGTTTATGACATGCATATTAACCTGAAATCGAACCCTCTGGTGAAAAGGCTAACAGCTTAACCACTGCACCACCATGCCCTTGTTTCTTAGTTCAACTTGTTCTAGGCCTCAGACCTGGAAATCGAGTTAAGACCACCAGTACAAGAGCTAAAAGTGCTTACCACTGCAACACAAAAAAAATGGATAGCTGGTAACATTAGACAACCGGAAATGATTATATTTCTGTTAGCAATGCATTTCGTCATCAGCCTACTGTCTGAGCACTGACAGCAACACAGTTTAGTTTACAACAGGCGAGTGTGTGTGTGTGTGTATTGATTATTAGCCTCAAGTATTTAAAGCTTGTTGTGGGTAGCGACCATTTTGTCTCGGTAACCACTGAGAATTTTTGTGTTTTAGCTATCATCTTCAACCAATCAATTAAAGATAGTCTACTCTTAATTCTTGATAAATCAGAGTTTGCGTACACCGTTTCTCATTTATTAACCCATACCTGCAACCTATACTCTCTCTATACTGCAGTTTGATCTGAAAACAAGATTCAATGGTAAAAGACTTGTCAGTCACCTACACTAATTCTTTCTCTACCTAGCTATGTTTCATCACACATGGTAAACATCTCACATGTTCGTATCCAATTATTAGTTTATAAAATCTCAGGTCAATGACCTTGCTGTTTTGAATCTTTTGGGTAAATTCGTTGGTCATGGAAAAGGGTTGACCATTCTAAGTCCTATGACACCTCACATGTTAATATTCAATTATTAGTTTATAAAATCTTAGGTCAATGACCTTGCTGTTTTGAATCTTTTGGGTAAATTCGTTGGTCATGGAAAAGGGTTGACCATCCTGAGTCCCATGACACCTCACTTGACCCTCTCTGATTATTAGTTAGCGAGATATTAACAAAAGTGTAGTTAGGCCCTTTTAACAAAAAAAAATTGTACATTCAAAAACAAAATGTCACCTCAAGTCCAACGACCTCTAATACAAGTCCCATAGCCTTATTGGTTCATGATATGTTAAAAAGCGAATTACCTATTAGTTTTGGATCTTTTGGTAATTTAAAAAAAATAACTCATCTATAAATCTGTATTCAAAAAGCCCGCTCTCTTACAAAAAAAACCAAGTGCACATGTGTAAAAACAAAAAACAAAAAAAAAGTTAATTCATAGTAGCAATCGGCTCTTTACATGCGTTTCATGTGGAACAACGTTTTAATTTCATAATAGCATTAGGGGTCATGGGCCAGTCCATAGGGATCAGTCCAAAGGACCCGCCCACAGGGACCCGTCAACAAGGACCCGTTCACAGGGGCTCGTCCACAAGGACCTGTCAACAAGGACCCGTCAACAATGACCCGTCCACAGGGACCCGTCCACAGGGACTCGTCCACAAGGACCCGTCCACAGGGGCCTGCGTGTGCGTGCGGGGGAACATACGGTTACATCAGCAAATCATCTCATCTAGTTTCAAATTTAGCCACTACGGCGCGTTCAACACACATGAAGTGCATGGGAACATACGATTACGTCAGCGAAACATGAACTCACTTGTCCGTTGTATGAGTATCAGTTTAGTAGTGGCGTCAAGCAGCAAAAGACGTTTACTTACACACAATCCATCATTATGGTAAGCTTTTTTTTTCTCTTATCATTATGGAAATCTCCTTATTAGAATAAAATGTTATAGTGGTTCTGGTCACTTATAGCTAAACTGTAATAGATATGATTTTTGTTTGTTTCTTTATAGGCTACTACAATAAATATTCTCAATGCTATGGGGGGCAGAACTGTTGATTAGAGAGAAAAGAGCTCACTGAATTACCAATGCATACTCTTTTCCGTATCATTAGCATTCAAAAAGTGGACACAATGTATAGTGAACGTGTATTATGTGTTAGTGAAAATTTTCAGACATTCCTTTCTACACGTTTTAATGATATGTCAGAAAAGTGTGCTCGAGGATCTAAATCGTGGTGGACATTCTCTATATCTAATTTATGAGGGTATAAAAACAATAAATGTATTGTACATTCTGACTTTGAAGTTAGGTTAGGTTAGGTTAGGTTATGTGAAGTTGGGTTAGGCAGAATGGCAGCGGTATGAATCAAAAGCCAGTTCCTGTCAGTTTTGCCTCACAAGGTTCAGTGTACCCCCATTCCAACCCTCAGCCTAGAATTAAATTTCTTGACAGAGCCAGGACTCGAACCCGAGCCTCCACAGTAACAGCCAAAAAATGCTAGCCACTACACCATAAAGTGGGGCAATATAAAGCTGGTCTTGATTGTACATAATCAATAATTACCTATTAATAATAATAATAATAATAATAATAATAATAAATAATAAATAATAATAATAAATATTCCATTTAGCAACTACTTAGCCGACCTCTCCCTGGGTTCTTTTACATGCCAACATCGTATGACATGCGTGTCTTAATTTTGCCACCTTTCAAAAATCACTTACCACGACCAAGAGCGAACCTGCAATCTTGGGGCTGGTAGTCCGACACGATAACCACTCACCCACCGTGGCAAGCTATCATTCAATATTTACATAATAAAATTATTAATTATAATAATAATACATATTCCATCTAGTAACTACACGGCCGACCTCCCCCTGTGACAGCGTGGCAGCCATATTGCCCATTAGCCCCTGTGCCAGCTCTGAATGACCTCTCCATAAGAATAACATAGGGCTGGTTGCGCGCGGCGGCCATCTTGCCCATTAGCCCCTGTGCCAGCTTCGGCTTATATTTCCTACTCTAATCCATTGATGTACTACAACGCTCAATGGGATCTGAAAAATAAATTCAAAATATTAATAATCTACCTTAGGATGATACTGTTTCTAACATTTAAGGGGAGGTATGACTCAGTTTTCAAGAATTTCAGTGAAAAATGTAACTTCATTTCTTGCATAATAAAATACTCCAAATACTCCAGATAGCAGAAAATTGTATAATCTTTTCCGAACCACCATTTTTAAAGCAAATGACAGCCATTTATTTTAAAAGGTGCTGCGCGAGCATTTAAATGGCTAGTGCAAGACTTTTAGATGCGCTAGCAGTAGGAACACCAGCTGAAAGCCGTAGTAAGATGAGGATGAATTGCAAACTGAGCTTTGCAGTGGTTTTGAAAATCAGGCCAGTTCACTATAAAAAAAAGTCACTATAGAGACTTGCATCTAATCACCTGTTGCAGTGTTTCGCCGAAGGAAGAATACAGAACTCTAATTAGAGTCTTGTCAGCATCCTATGGAACAAATGCCCTAAAAAATCTTCGTTGCAAAGAGGAAAATTGAATTTGCTAGCCTTAGAGTTCAATATGGGCTGTTACAAGACTCAATAAATACTCCATTACATGCGAGGGGAACCGATGAGTGATACTGCACTGTATTGTAGCAGAAAACAGGACTCAATTCCTTGAGGCAGCATATACTAAGAGAGCATCTTTCCTCGTTCACTGAACAAATCATAATGTAATGTTGGCCTCACTAGGCTATTATTGTAGGATGACACCCGACAGATAGGGGCAGATGACGTCACTGCTTCTCCCCTTTAAACAACAATAGCACATAACTGTCTATGGATGGTGTCAGTGTTGTACCGTACTGTAGTAGTACATTGAGAATATTGCCTCTCTTCATCATGGTGTGTGAAAGGTTTTCATCTGGCACACGAGGAACATCCATTATTGTTTTCATTATTATTCGCCCTTGTGTACGGTTTTAATATCTCAGCACCGATTTTTAAGTTTGTACCATCTCCCTTGAACTTTTCACTAGTTATGGTCCTCACTGCCCTGTACTTTCAAAAATTATCTCAAGAAACCTGAAATGTCATAATTTTGAACTTCAGAGGGATTGACGAACAGGCGTTAATTTCTGAAAGGCTTTAAATCTGTTATTGTTAGTACCCTGAAACTGTTAATTAATAATGTTCTTTCTTATAGGCCTGCATATGGTGATGAAAAGAGTGGACCTAAGGAGCATTCAGTCCGTAGATCCCAGGAATCTAGAGGTATGATATAACATTCAACCATTTCAGTTTTGTACTATAATACGAGGCACGTCCAGATAGTAAGTTCCGTTTGGTAATAAAATTAAATTGTGTACAGATACAGAAAAAATATTTATTGCACAACATTCTACACCTCTTAAACTACTTTTCCACATAACTGCCGAACTTTTTCAGGCATTTGTCATAGCGTGGCACAAGTTTTTGGATACCTTCTTCATAGAAGTTTGCCGCCTGTGTCTTCAACCAGTTGGAAACATCTTCTTTCAGCTCGTCGTCATTGTTGAAAGGTTGACCGCCAAGGAAAGACTTGCGATGTGTGAACAGATGAAAGCCGCTAGGAGAGAGGTCAGGGCTGTACGGAGGGTGGTCAAACACGTCCCAGCCAAATCCCTGTAGGAGGTTTTTCGTCACATTTACAGTATGTGGTCGTGCGTTGTCGTGAAGAAAAACAACACCTTTTGACAGCAACCCTCGGCGCTTATTCTGTATTGCGCGGCGCAATTTCCTAAGTGTCTCGCAGTAAGCATCTGCTTTGATTGTTTGACCACGCGGTAAGAAATCAATGAGTAAGATGCCTTTCCAGTCCCAGAACACTGTGCACATCATTTTCCGAGGTGTCAAGATTTGTTTCGGCTTAACCTTTGCTGGGGATGAAGTGTGCCTCCATTCCATTGATTGCCGCTTACTTTCAGGGGTGTCGTAAGAAACCCAAGTTTCATCTCCTGTGATGGTGTCAGAAATTCTTCGCCGCCTTCATTGTAACGGGTCAAAAACTGAAGTGAACTACCCATCCGTTTTGTTTTGTGTTGCTCCGTAAGAATCTTTGGTACCCAACGTCGGCAAAGTTTACAAAAGTTCAGTTTTTCGGTAACAATTTCATGAATTAGTGATCTTGAGATTTGGGGAAATTCCATAGCGAGAGCACTAATTGTAAACCTGCGGTTTTCCCGGATCTTGTTATCAATCGCGTGAACCAGTTCTTCTGTAACCAAAGATGGACGCCCACTTCGTTCTTTATCGTGCACTTCACTACGTCCTTCATTGAACTGTCGGACCCATCTTCTCACCATTGAATCACTCATCGCATTTTGTCGATACACTTCGCAAATTTGCCGATAAATTTCAATTGGCTTCACTTTCCTAGCATTCATAAAACGAATCACAGATCTGATTTCACAAGCGGCGGGATTTTCAATCAACACCGACATTGTACGAGTAAACATGCACAACAACGCGTACGTGGCTGACAGCGCTCTCCAAATGGCGCACGTTTCTTCTCCTTGATACAGAGCGTCTACCGCGCATATGCGGAACTGCGCTGCAGCGGAACGTACAACTAGTTGAAGACACAGGCGGCACACGTCTATGATGAAGGTATACAAAAACTCGTGCCACGCTACGACAAATGCCTGCAACATTTCGGCAGTTATGTGGAAAAGTAGTTTAAGGGTTGTAGAATTTTGTGCAATAAATAATTTTTCTGTATTTGTACACAATTTAATGCTATTACCAAACGGAACTTACTTTCTGGAGTTACTTCGTATCATGGTAGGTTTTGTGATATCCCTGCTAACATGGAAAATGAGCATTTTTTATCACCTGCCTGCCAGCTTGTTTCATGAAGCTACTGATAAGGATGCCTCTAATACCGTGTAGCCTACGAAGTGTGTGTAGCGTCTTGTTTATCAAGTTGTATATTTATCAGATAACTAAAAGAAGACCCGTGCTGCTCCACGGGATTCATTTCATTTCAACAATCCTACAACACATCTTTCCATATGATATTTGCTCTTTGTATGTCTTCATATTTGTGACCTGAACAGACAGTTACGGTACCATCGCCTTTCATTTTTGGCCCACTTTCATATTTTGGAGGAAAAAAATAATGAAGTAGACTTATGAGATCAAATGTGTGTGTGTCCCACCCTATCAAATCCTAAATGACTGGAGCTATCGAAAGCAAAATTGGTGTGAGTGACCATCTCAAGGCGATATTTGAAAATAACGTCAGGGCTATCAACTATTGAAAATGTAACTCTAAGTTGGATATCTCAGAAGGTATTCAAGGGAACTATTCCAAAATTGGCACACATATAGACCATATTTCAGATTACATTTCTGGAGCCCATATATCATAGCGCTGCCAACATGATTCTACGCGTCCTGATTGGTTCAATGTTTAACGGCATGTAGCATCCATACTAATAGAAATGGATTTCTTCCAAAATTGGCACATTTGTAGCTCATAATGTTTCAGATTTCTTTTTAACAACCCGTGCATGGCAGTGTTGCAAAAATAATTCTAAGCGTGCTGATAGGTTCAAATTTTAACTGCATGTAACGTCCATAACTACGAATGGATTTCATCCAAGTTTGTATATGCAATTATTATAAGAGTCACCGCAGCTAACGACTGGGTATTAATAATCTCAAGTCTTTTGAACCCCAGATCCAATGTCTCTGATTAGGTGTGTGGAATAAACTTAAAACTTAGCACACTGTAAAGCCAAGATATTTGAAACTTAGTTATATGCACGTTTATAAGGTCAATGTTCAACCCTGTGCAACTGCCAAACCAATTTACGGGCTTATTCATAATTTTTACACGTGCAATGTGTGCCTTAGCAGCCATAAGCATGCCTATTTACACAATCACGAGACTACCAACTGCCTAGTAATATTCTGAGAACATTTGAACCCTGGACTTAATATCATAGAATCTGTTCACATAAACAGTTTGAAACTCTTTTCGGAGATAGATTTTCAGCAACACGTACACTATCTATATATATATATGTGTTACTAAAATAATTCTACGCACGCTTATGGATTGCATGTACAACTGAATGTAACTTCCGTTAGTTTCACTGGATTTCCTCCAAATTTGGTATGTACAGTGTATGCCATAACATAATATACAGTAGCCTATATGCGCACATTCTCAGATAGAGCAGTGCTATCAACAACCTATTAACTTTCCCTGACTATTTGAGTCATAGACTATCACTATCTCAGAATCCACTGGTGTATTACACCAAAATATTTCAGTTATATTTTGAGCAAATCGTATAATGACAGTGATACCAGAAGAATTCTATAGATAAAGGTATTACTCTAAATCTATCTAATTGCAGGAATAAGGATTGAATAATACATTAGTAGGCTATTTAGTTTTTCGAGGAACTATTTGTTTATAACATCTGTAATTGAGTTCGCCTCTGACTCGTCATATAAATGAATCATCGTGCTGAGAGCACAAACAACCCCTAAGAAGTAAGAAAGCATCATGAAAAAAATGCCAGCCAGCCTCCGAGCGCTTGCATATTGCAGCGTAACAGGCCATCTGAACTCTGGGTGCATGCTTGCTACAGAACACTTGATTCGCTCCTTAGCTCACTACGGCCAGCACACACCTTGGCCAGAAGAATAATCTTGGTGAAATGAATATTCGCAATTATTCAAAACCACGGATGACAGAATCAAGAAAGTTGTCGCTTGATTGATAGTGCAAAACGTGCAGTGTCTCAAGTGATCAAACGTCGTCGTTGCACTTTTATTTGTCAAGATATTTCGGTTTTAGTCAAGGGTTGAAGAGTAACATTGGTGCAATTGTAGAAA